>OX243918.1:15564599-18064599 GCA_945859665.1 Anorthoa munda | reverse complement strand
GCGTTACGGTTATGAACACTTTTTCGTTCATTGAAAGTTTTCAAAGTGTTATTTGTTGTGTTAAAAAAAGTTTCTCCCCTCTAATCTCTAATTATGTGCTTTCAAAGTGAATTGTATGAGAAGAATGAAGTAGGTATATTTTTTATACCTTCCCCAATTTAAGATGAACAGTAATGATCTTCTTTTAATAAAAATAAATGTCTTTAAACCTAAAGGAAATCTAATACCGCACATTACGCAACTGAATCAACAAACCCGTATTTCTAGAACTTACCGCCTCGTCACTCATGGTCGGGCTGCCTCAGACATGTTACAAGTATTTACTTGCTCAGTTTTAATTGACTTGCAATTAGTATTTGCTTTAAATGGAACATCTTATTTTCTCTAACATTGCTTACTTGTAGGTTTCTAAAAACACAGAGGTAGGCAAATAATTTAAGACACAGGATTGCCTCATATTGAGGACTGGTGCCCATTTGGTAGCGCTTTACGAGTGGTCGTGGGCTTGAACCTTATAGGTCTTCTGTAATTTATTTAATCACTACTGCTCTCAAAACGGGCGAAGTAAAACATCGCTAAGAAAACTGGCAAGTCCTAGAATAGAACCAACAATTTTACATACGACATTCACCAACCCGAACTAGGTCCTCTCGCAGATTAGAGGCTTGTGTCCCAGCAGTGGACACATTATAGAACGATAATGATTATGCTGTTATAAGATTTTCCCCGCATTTGTCATCTTGATATATCTGCTCTGTCATAACCTGAAACAAATGAACTCGGATAAATATATGTAGTTATTATGAGCTCTAATTGTCAGAGAGTTGCGACTCATAATCTGCCGTTTTACATACTAATTAGTCTAAGAGTCTTGACATTTAAACCCGGATAAAGGATTAAGTCTAAAAGCCTGTGGGAAGTTTTCCCTGTTACCCGGAATTATGATGATTTCTTATGCATTAATTTTGCTACTGGCGTAATTAGATGTCTGTTAATCGAAATTCTATGGGGGACTTCTTAAAGCGAGTTCGACGGTCGACGTGGAGCGACGATCATCGCATGGTAACTGGCAGCTGTTGTAAGGTTATTTTTCAAAAATTAAGGTGAATGGCTTTCGATTCTAGCAGACTAGCAGTGTACCTACTGCTGTAGGCTGATGATAAACGTCTTTTAGGGTAAACTTTATATGGCTCTGACCTGAGAGCCCTGTAACCAGGTTATCCGCTTTCTTATTAGCAACGCAATTATATAAAGAAGCAATAACATACATACATACATAAACTCACGCTTTTTTCCCATGGGGGTAGGCAGAAACTACAGAACGCCACCTGCTACGATCCATACATACTTCTTTTGCTTCACTCACATTCATACTCAGTCATACACACGCACGCCGGTTATGAGTACTGCGCATCTGGCCTTTCTGAAGAACATCACCTATAAGGTATATGTATGTCTTTCTAGGGCGTCACCTCCCGGCGTTTCGATTCACGTCTGCCATGTAAATACATTTCGTTAGTCGCCTTTCATTCATTCTCTCAACATGACCAAACCATCTGAACATACTCTTTTAAATTTTAGTCACTACATCTTCTTTTAAACCACAACGTTGTCTTATTACCTCATTCCTCAATCTATCATTTAAAGTTACACCACACATACTTCGCAAGGAACGCATTTCTACTGCATTAATCCTACTTTCATGTCTTTTTTGCCATACCCAACCTTCACTTCCATACATAAGTAAGAAGCAATATCATCACTCACTGAATTCGCTTAAAAATGGGTATAATAAATATGTTAACTACACACAATGGATACTCCAACCTGTAGAATACAAAGCTAAGGATTAAATATTCATTTTTGAGATGCAGCCTATGTCCTCATTCTGCGGAAGTAAATACAGACGATAAAACCTTTTTATTTTGTTACACATCAAGAGGTCAGCTTTCTACTGTTTAGGGAACAAATGTTTCACGCCAACATGAGTTAATCCATCAACATTAGTAACGTAACGTTGTTAGACATATTATTAGGTGCTGAAAAATATTCTTATAGTGTATTTAATTATTTTTTTCATGCGCTGCGCATAAGAGGATTATAAAATCAAGTTTTGATCACTAAGGTGTTAAAAACACATCATTTAAGACGACGATTAACGCCAACAACCTTGAGGGAACAAAACGCGCACTAGTTTCCCGCCCGCGCGACCCAAAATTTAGTAGTTTTTTGTACTTTCTTTATTATTCTATGACTTTAAAAAAAAGCCTCAGATCAAAATGTAGATAATTAAATTGACTTTAAGATAGTGTTGATTTCATTAAAATACGCCCAGCAGTTTTGGTGCGATTGTCGTGTTTTTGTCCGTTTTAGACATAACTTTACAAATTAATTACACTATGTTATACGACTAAAACTCAAAATTTGCTTAGATCAAATTATTAAGAAAATAGACTAATATATCATATATTCTTTCCAAAAAATTACGACTAGCCATTTAGACGTGATTCTCATTTTAAAATCAGCTACTTAAGGGAATCGGCGCCTTAAGCAAGTTCATAACTTGCCAAAATGTGTTTTGTGCTCCGTGTGATGCCAAATGTGAGTGAGGTGCGGTTGTCCAGAACACTCGCATGATGGAGTATGTCCCAAGTGGCCATAATGAGGGTGCCACAAGTGCACTTTTGAAGATCTGATGAATGCCACTAATGCTGCAATTAACGTGGCCTACCTACTGGACCCAACATATTTAAAATATAAAGGCTGCTTTCAAGTCAATGGGACTCGAAAACACCAAAACAGCTTGATATAATTAATTTTTCAAAATTGAACTTTCAGAGTGCATTCTTCACGGAGTTGGACACCTACGAAATATACACTACGTCTCCTATTCTTTTATTTGAACTGGTATAGTAAAACGGGTCCTGTGGGTGGTCCACGGAAGCGAAGCCGCGGGGAACAGTTAGTTGTTAGATAAAGACATAGAAAAAGATAACCAAGTTGCGGTATATAATACATACCGAACTTTGGAAACTTTTGCTAACCGACGACGCCCATATTTAAATACGTAATATATGTCTAAACGCGAACAAGGACTGTTTCCTTGTAGCTTAATTATTTATTTATAGGTGTTCCTAATTAGTAATCATTAATTATTAGAAGATACTCGAGGTAGGCATTTGTTTAATACGATTAACTAAAGTGGTTTTCCCTGGAGCCAACGGGGTTGATTTCGAGCTTTTAATGTACATATATTTGTTATGTTGTTTGTTACGATTTTTGGTTTTTGTTGTGTTTGGTATTGAGGTCCTGGGTTTGATGCCCGGGTCGGGTAAGGTGTCATCGGGTTTTTCAAATTTGGAATTTCTTAGTAGCACCCTGAAGTCTGGACTTGTGCTCGGTTGATGGTAATATCCTCGCCACCTTTCACATGGGACTACATTCTACATTTTACATTCTACTTGACTGGTAAATGTGGGTGTACGTACTTGATAGGTCACCAGTCAAGTCCCATATAATGGTGGCAAGCCTGGATGTAGGTACTTAATAGGTCCGCCCAACAACTCACCCCAGAATAGACGGTGGCATAGCGATCACGTGCTGCAGCGAGGCTCAAGGTTGGCGCTTTTCCAGTCTCCCCAGGGATGTGCCCTAACAGGCGTTTTGCAGAGGGTGTTCCGGGGTGGTCTATTGAGAGGTCACGGGTTTTTTAAATGCTAATGGTGATCACCGGGGTGGTTTTAGTAAGGTAAAAATCCCAAGCTCTCTGGTCCTTTTTTCAAAAGTCCAGGCGCCTTTTGAAGGTGTCCAGGCGAAAAAAAAACAACGGTACCACAGAATATGTGCACATCTACTTAATCCTTCGGGGAATACAGGTGAAATGTTATGTTATTTAGTTGTTTAGTGGGTTCCGCATTCATGAGTTCAGTAGGTTTAATTCAAAGAAATGCATAATTTAATACGGCATCTTACAGGCTTAGTTTACAGCTGATAACTCTTTCATCCATTGAGACATCTCTCTCACGCGAGCAAATATAGTTTGTAAGCTGTGAATGTACTTATGACCGCGATTGTACTTCTAAAAATACATGTCCGTAACCAGAAATATAGTTTTTCCAAGTATCCATGAAAAAGGACGGCTTATAATACATAATCTAAAAGAGAATTTCGTAAGCATTCGAGCATATTACATCGGATTTTTATTGTAATAAAGAGAGTCCTATGTCAAGTAGGGGACATAGACAACTGTTTGGGCCGTAAAGCATTTATCTTAATGCCCACTTTATGTAAACTGCCAGCCGCTTGGTTTTACTGACCAAGTAGTAACTGTTGTTACAAAGTAATTAGCTAAACAGTAGTTATACCACATGTTTGGCCGTTAAGATAGTAACCCGTGTTTCTAAGTTTAGTGTCTGAAATAAAATAATATTCAGCAATATTATTGAGTTCCCACCGCTGGGACACTGGCCTTTTCTCTGTGAGGGAGGGAATGAACCTAGCCTAATCCACACGGGCCTATTACGGGTTGGTGGAAGTCACATGTCTTCGAATTTTTGGTTTTAGAACATATACCGGTTTCCTCATGATGTTTTCCTTCACTGTTTTTAGAGCAGTGGTGATGAAATAATTTACACAAACTAAAGCGCCTGCATAGGTTCGAACCTCGACATACGACTGGTAAATCGGGAATGTGGGCCACTGGGCCACCACTGCTCCTCGTATAAAATGAAACTTGTCGAAAAATGAAAATAATCCATATATATAAAAGCGAAAGGTCACTCATTCACCTATCACGAAATATCAAAAACCACTTGACGTATAAAGATGAAATTTGGCAGGGAGGTAGTTTATAGTTAGTAGACGACCGCTAAGAACGGTCTGTTGACTGAAATATAGAAATAGTTTGCGTTAGACATCATTAAACTTTATATCTTCATAACCAAGCGGACGAAGTCGCGGGCAACAGCTAGTCATATATATATTTCATATATTCTTTACTGTACACAAAATAAACTTACACAAATACATAAGAAAACGTATGTACAAAGGCGAGCTTAACCCATAATTGGGTTCTTTGACCGCAAACCTCAGGGTCAGTGTCAGTCAGTAATAATATTTATTAGTTTGATAAAGTCTGAAAAAAATAAAAATATATTGCCACAGTTTCTGAACTTAATATGGTAGAATAAGCTCCTTTTTAAGATTAAAGCATAAGACGACACAGCCACTGACAGGCAGCCTTTTTGTAAAAGCTATCTGCCCAGTGGCCAAGTTAATTTAAAAGTCTCAACTGGTCTCAACCGAGAAATTGCAACCACGAGAGACATAAAATTTAAAAAGGACTATGAATTTAAATGAGCCTCTTCCTTATCTACTCATAAATTATTTCAGTTTTAATTGCAGATTTATTTTGGGAAGGTCTCTGAGACATTTTTGATTTTTCTTAAAGATATTGGCAATTTCCTTTTCACTTAATCTATCATGCAATTGTATCTTTACTTAGAGAATATTAGATTCAGGTTTGAGAAACAGAATACGGACTTAATTACAATAGAAGAAAACTAAAAAACCGGCCAAGTGCGAGTCGGACTCGCGCACGAAGGGTTCCGTACCATTATCACAAAAAAACCGGTAAAAAGACACGTTTGTTGTATGGGAGCCCCACTTAAATATTTATTTTATTCTGTTTTTAGTATTTGTTGTTATAGCGGCAACAGAAATACATCATCTGTAAAAATTTCAACTGTCTAGCTATCATGGTTCATGAGATACAGCCTGGTAACAGACAGATAGACAGACAGACAGACAGACAGACAGACGGACCGCGGAGTCTCAGTAATAGGGTCCCGTTTTTACCTTTTGGGTACGGAACCCTAAAAAGTAGGACACATTTTGTATTCTTCCATTGCTATGCTGTCTCTTAATGAATAAGAAGAAACTGTAAGTTAATTAGATGTTGTTTCTAGTTGTTACGAAACAAAAGCTCACTTTGATGAATTATTCTGTTATTGCAATGCTGAAACAGTGTTAGTACAGACTGCATTTATCAAAATACAGCTTGATTATTTAACAACCACCTTTCAGGACCTAGTGGTTTGGTTACCTTCTGTATCTTCAGCTTCAGTACCTAGTTAAGTAACTACTTGCTAATTGCCTCAACGTATAGCGTGTTTATGCTGAATGACGGCGGATGCTCAGCTAACTTTCGATAGTTAGGTTGCACACGCAAATTCTATAGCGAAGTATGCATGTATGGGTGCGCATTCGTGGCTAGACCTGATCTGTATACATTAAGATCTACTTTTAATAAAATTTTTAGGGATTTCCATCCCTAACACCTAACACGGGTATTGAATAGGAACATAACTAAAATATTAGAAAAGTCTGTTTCATAATGTTTTATTGGGTTCACATTTTCGTATGAAACAATATACGAAGAAATGAAAAATTATAAGCGCTTTTAAACTCTTAAAGGAAAAATTTTTTAGGTACTTGAATTAAAACTTGATTCTGGAAAATGTTTATTAACCCTATCTTATATCAAAGCTCAATTTTAAATTAGGCAAGTTTTCATTTGAACCTTTTGGTATTGACTTAGGATAGGGAAACCATCACCTCGTAAGAGATTGCATCGACTCAAGCTAAACATCTATTTCAGTTTGAATTATTTTACCTGTATTCGACTGAATGTTAACTTTTAATTGACTTTGGCTTTTATGCATTGCAATACGAGCCCTTTTTTATTTTTCAAAAAAAGCGAAATGCTCAAGCATACTGCGCTACCACGGGGAGATAGGGCAAAACTCCACGGTGTCCTCCTGTGCCACTTACGGCGGGCACACGGGCACGCGTCAGCACTCATCCGTGAACCCGCCGCGGCTGTCCGTCACCGGAGCCTCCTCTGGGGAGTACCTCTCATCACCGGCACATCAGAACACATTGTACGCCGTGACCACCCCAGGGACCAAACCAGCACATGGGTGCCAGACGATCCCGTGTATGACATTCCAGTGGCCCGCCGCCTACTATTTTTCGGCCACAGGGATTTGGGAGAGCGGCCAAGGCTATACCGACACTCTTCTTCCACTGCGACCCCACAGCGTCTGCCATCGGACGATGGCGACCTCGTTTAGGCCGTGGAAGGTAGGAAGAGCGGCGCACCGCAATACCGGCACTTCTCTCCCGCGGCGATCTCGACTCGGGTTCGACAATGCGGGAACCCACCTAGGGGGTAGTAATATGAGCCTGCAATTTGTCTGATAGCAGGCCAAAGGTACAGTCGTACAGAGAAGGTACGACCCCTATTGCTATTGGTTGGCAATTTCAGAATTAATTTACTATCCAGGTTTCCCTTCACCGATGTCAGTGGTATTCAAGATGAACTTATCTATTTATTTATAATTACCACCAGTAATTGTACATTATGGTTGCAATAAAGATTAGAGATTGCATTTGGTATTGATTGATAGTGAAGTCATAATTGTAAAAGGAATATTTCCAAACTGATTAAATCTACCAAAAGAACAAAAGAATACCTAATTTTGTTTTCGTTGTAAAATGTGTATTATCAACATCATTGAAACTTTCAACTAAAGTTTCATTTTCATTGATTAATTAACTCGATAATATTGATTTCTAGAATATAATATCCAGTCACTAGACCGTTAAGTTCTCGGAACTGTTAATTCAGAATTAGCCTGAAGCAATATCAACAAAATTAATTGGCTAAATTAGTAACTCACTGGAAAACTAATAACGTTTTATTTGAATTCTTTAATGAATAAGGCGCCCAGACTTGGTCATTGACCGAATAAATATTTAGGTTTGCAATTAAAATAAAAAAAATAACTATTGATTATAAGAAACCGTTGACAAATACCTACGTTCTAAAGAAGATCACTCTTCTCTAGCCTGATGCAGTAAGTGGCTGTTATATTATCTCCTTAAATATCAGATATGTTTCCATACAAATACCACACGAAAAATATTAGGTATTACCTCTTTTACAGAAAGGAGGGTGATTTCCAGACGAGTAAAAACAAAAGACAAACAAACGTACCTAACCTAACTAAACTATTAACACGACACAATACGCTCCACAACTACTTATTATTTCCGATAAATAATTGCTTTTTTGTTTAGAAAACTATTAACCATTTCAAATTTCCTGTTGGTTATATTCCGTTGGAAATTATGTTTTAAATTTTACTGAATTCTTGAAGTTTCTTCTAACAGTGCCTCTAAATAGTTGTAATTTATATAAATAGGCGCCTATTCTATCTACCAAAATGTCAGACAACAGGTATTTTTGTGAAACAAAGAAAATGCGAGGACTCTGTGTTTCAACATTTATTACAGTTGATTTTGGTAAAGCCTTTCATTTTATTCAGTCTGTCCAAATCGTTTGTATGTTTCGTAGAATAGAATAGAATATACTTTATTGTACACCAAAAATGAAATTACACATCTATTTTCAACAACTTAATGCTATGGTTACAAAAGGGGTCTTATCGCTGACAGCGATATCTACCAGAAAACCTTTGGATGGACTTCAAGAACTTAAAATAAAACAGGGGGTAGCTTATGGTGTCTTCATATACGTTGTCTTCATTACTGAAGGTCGTGCCCGTCTTGGAAAGCTTTCACGGAGTAATTGACGAGCTGCTTCCAAGCCACTCTGTCTTCAGCTCTACTCAGGGCAGTGGGCACCGTGAGGCCCGTAATCGCCCTGATCTGGTCTGACCACCGAGTGGGTCGGTCCACGTGGCCTTTTCCCATCCACTTTTCCCACAACAACCAGTTTTTCCAGGTTATCTGGCTGTCTCCGGGCGATGTGACCAAAGTAATTTAGGACTCTTTGGTCTATGGTGTGGCCTATGGTGTACTCCAACATTAAAAGATATTACATAAAATTATATAGCTATAATACTATTTATAAATTTACAAATAAACATACATACATAATATTATATGTTCCAAAATTTCAAAGAAGCGTTGAACAATGATAAAAAGAGAAAAGCATAAAAGAGAAAGGTATTTATTTCTCTTTTATGCTTTTCTCTTTTTATCATAAATATTTGAGTTTTCACAGAATGGTCACCATCTTCGTTGGCGGGATTATGTAAGGCAGGAGAGGTTTTAGTCTGTTGGAGCCTGACACTATCCAGACTGGCTCACTTTTTGAGGCAGTTTGGGTGTAAGTCCGACCGGATTTACACTGCTCCCTAAAAAAAAAAATATAGCCATCAGACCAGTCAATGTCGCCAGCATACTCACGGAGGTTCACAAGATTCATTCTACCAAAACTAAGCCGGAGCAGTATTTTAGATTTAGCCTTCGGATGGCATATTTTGTAGGAAAGAATGCTAGGAGACGGCATCAGCTGTACATTGTCCGAGCTCAGCGACATGTTGAGTAGAAGAAATGAATAGTGAAGGAGTACAGTTAGGAAAATAATGATTGGCACTTAACTTACAACAAAAAAACATCGTTCTAGAAAGTCGGAATAAAAATATAAAAGAGACATAAAAAATGTCAATATAATAAAATAACAAATCAAATTAAAATTATAAGTCCATCAATAAATGATTAAAAATGTCAAGTATACAAAATTATAAATTACTAGCTGTTCCGCGCGGCTTCGCTCCCGTGGACCACCCCACGGGACCCGTTTTCGGGATAAAAAATAGCCTATGTCACTCAGGAATAATGTAGCTTTCTACTGGTGAAAGAATTTTTTAAATCGGTCCAGTAGTTTCGGAGCCTATTCGGTACAAACAAACAAACAAACAAAAAAATCTTTCCTCTTTATAATATTAGTATAGATATTATAGTATAGATAGTCAAAAATAATTAAACATTTTCATTTAAAGACTCATGTATGTTATAAGTTGGCGAGAGCAGTGGTGGCCCAGTGGTATCGGCTGCGACTTATAAGTTGTAGGTCGTGGGTTCGAACCCAGGCAGGCACTTTACTTTGTGTAAATTATTCACCACATGCTCACAAAACGGTGAAGGAAAACATCGTGAGGAAACTGGCATGTCCTAGAACCAAAAATTCGAAGTCATGTGACATCCATCAACCCGCACTGGGCGCGCGTGGTGGATTACGGCCCATTCCCTCTCACAGAGAGGAGGCCTGTGTCCCAGCAGTGGGAACATTAATATGCTGATGATGTGATGTGTATGTTATAATAAGCTTTTTCTGCTAAGAAATCTTAGATAGTAGTCAGTAGTACGTTCTCGTGAGATAATTTTACACCTTGCGCATTTTCAACCTGCACACTAGAGAGCCACTGCTAAAAGCTAGGAGATATTTATTATTACCTAACTTTTGTTTTCTTGCTTTGCACGTTTGTAGCAACAAGGAAAAGAGAAAGGTAGAGGAAAGGGTATTGATGTTTTGTTGATTGTTTTGTGGCCGTTTGTGAAGCAACAGACAACAATCAGTTTTGTATCTGCCTCTATAGTTGACTTTTCATCGGTTATCAGTTATTTCCCAGAAATTTTTTATAAATATAAGTGAAGGACAATGGCACTATGCATTCTGTATATCTCTATCTCATTCTAGAATGATTATGACTTTCTAACACTTTCCTCCACGGTTCCATACACAACAAGGTACTACTTAGATGTGAAAAAATTAAAGCGAAAAGTGCTAAAAGGTTGTGTTTCGCAGAAACAGTGGAAGCGCAGAGCCTTACAATTTACATAAACATGAATATTTTTGTATTCATAACGCTAACTTTCTTTTAAGCGACAACATCTTTTTTTATTCTATCTTTTTTTATCCAAAATGTTTGTAGAGTTGCTCTGAAATTAACAGTAGACATTACGTCTTGAATAAAGAAACCGGAAATTTTCATAATTACACTACGCCCGTGTTTCGTAAGGGTAGATATAGGAATATACTCACTCATATTCGGCAGCCATTCAATGTGTCCGGACTTGTAGTAATAAAACTAAAAAGCCATAAAATACACTTAATTTTTTGGATAAAAACACCCCACCTAAGAGGCTTAATCCCTAAAAATTTTTATTGCACTTTCTAAAATTTGCCACAAATAAGGCAAAAATATGCAGGGGTTATTTTTAGGCAATAATAAAATTAAAACAAATTGGCTTAGAGCTGTGATTCTTTTGTGAGTGTTTAGACCAAGTCAAAGAATCAAAAAATCCTCAAGATATATGTGTGTTAATCCTAAAAAAAATGCAGAAATTTAGGATATTCAATAAAAGCTTGTGAAATTACGTTTACAATTTTTCTTGTATGGCTCAAAAATATCTCTTACCTTTTGAGTGTTAGGTAGATGTTTTTGTAGATTCTCTATGCTATGACCATAAAAATAATATTAAATGTATGCCTCTGTGAGATCTAGCTTCAAAGTTATGGTCGTTAGACTATGTGGATATCGTAAATAAGTAAGTCAGGTCGGTAAATTGCTCTATTTTTGAGGGTGTGGTGATTTTACCCCTTAAGTGGGGTGTTTTATAGATAAAATTAACTATATTTTATTTTATTAAAGTTATATTACTACATGTCCGGATACATTGTATAACAAGCAAGCCAGGGACAGCCTTAACCGCTGCGGGGCGGGCGGCCATTTGCGAGTCCCTTGTCCATATTGACGACGACGTTTTGAAAAAGTAGACATTTTGCGAAGTTGGCATTCTGCGTCAGAAACCCTTGTATTTTTTACGATTATGTGATGAAGTGAGGATAGATGAGAAATGCAAAACTTGTCAATTGACGAGGAGAAATGCAATACTTTACTATGAAATACTATAAATAACTGTTTGTTTTCTTAGCTTTTTGCAAAAGTTTCAATTGTAAGTTTTTCGGTTATCGCGCGAGTCCCCTACAAGAGCGAGGCTTCGGGCGGTTGCCCTGCTCGCCACCTCTATGAATGAGCCTATTATATAAATACCTACGTTGAGTATATTCGGGCTTCTAGATTGAATTCTCTGGACCACTTTAGTAGGATACTTCACCAATATTGAAACGATATCTTACTATAATATTATAAATGTGAAAGTTTGGATGGATGTATGTTTGTTACTCAATCACGCCAGAACGGCTGAACGGTTTTGGATGAAATTTGGCACAGAGATAGATTATAGTCTGGAATAGCACATACACTTTTCACCCCGGTATAATGTTCCCTTGGGATGATAAAACACTTTACACGCGGGCGAAGCAGCTGGCAGAAGTTAGTGTTCTATAAATAGGCCGATTCAATACAAAAAGGGCGTTATTGTTCACAAAACAATTAGGCTACCAATACTTTACCTTTGGTATTCTATTGTTCTATTACTACTAGACGACATAGCTATCTACTTTGATTAAATTTCGACATATAGTCGTAGGTATTATTAGCTAACTCCTACTCAAATCAATGAACTCGTCATTTAGACGCCCAGGCGATATTGAGTCGCTAGTGAGTATGTAGTTATAGAAGTAAAGTTTGGCAGTTTGGAAGTAGAGGGGGGACCATCTGAAACTAATCATCTAATTAAAAAAAAAATCACTCCCTTAAAGAAAACTGATGATGAGTGTAATAGACATTTTAAACTGAATAATTAGTGCGGTTCACCGTAGCGAAATGAATATAAAAACCAGCCAAGTGCGAGTCGGACTCGCGCACGAAGGATTCCGTCACATTATCGCAAAAAACGGCAAAGAAATCACGTTTGTTGTCTGGGAGCCCCACTTAAATATTTATTTTATTCTGTTTTTAGTATTTGTTTTTATAGCGGCAACAGAAATACATCATCTGTGAAAATTTCAACTGGTGACAGACGGACAGACAGACAGACAGATAGACGGACGGACTGCGAAGTTTTAGTAATAGGGTCCGGTTTAACCCAAAAAAATTAAACAGATCACTTCAGCAGTAATCTAAGTCGTAGCCAGATCATAGAATTGATCACTTCATGAAATGGTTGTATTTCATGATATGGCCAATTAAAACTGACTGTATCGTTTAAACATCAACGTTTGATGATATTATGTCAACGTACGTGTGGCGTTTGCGAACTCCAAGATTTTTTTACTTTGCGCTTGTTTTATGTACAACTTTCGTAAAATTCAAATAATTTTGTATCGTAACGATAATTCACTTCACTGTAATCATCATCATCATCATCATTCTTCATCTGTAATTGGTGTATTATTATTACCTTTTTTTATAAGAATAATCATCCGCCGCCATGATGCATCGCAAAAACAAAATGATATCAGTGAGCGCCTCTAACCGTGGATAATGTACCTATTTTATGATAATAATTATGATCACTATATTTGACCATGTCATGAAGTAAAACGCTGATTATTCATTGATTTGGCCCGACCATATCATGATGTGAGCAGCGGATATTTTCGTTGTGATGTTTGGCCACATCATGAAGTTGATCAATTCTAAGATTTGGCCACGACATATATGTTTCCAAACCAGTTGACCAGTTTTATTTATGCTGGGGATTGGAATCTAAAGTTGAATCACTCCTAGCATTTTATGGTTCGGCCAATTATGGCATCGCAGATCGTCAGAGCTTTAGATCTACCCAACTGGGTTATACAAGTATTCTAAATATCTACAAATATATAGGGTATAATTTAAAATCACTGCCACATTTCCAGGTCGTGAAAGTAACGAACTACTCAATTTGGAGATTTTTTTGGTATTATGTAAACAACCATGAAATATTTAAAAGCAGCAACAGCTTTTTTATACATTTTGGTTAGTTCTATGAACGTTTTTGTATGACCAGCAAATATGTTTTTATTTTTATCTTTATATTTTCTAAAATAAGCTTGTCCTTGTCTCAGGTCCTGTACACTCGCATCGCAGTGGGTCTATGGCAGAGTTCTCACGCGCTGCAGCATTTGGAACGAGTGCAGTGCTGTGGGACGCAATTTCCACGCCCAGAAAAGTCTGCAACAGCACCCTTCGATCCCAACCGGCCCTTAGTCGGCACTGATGAAAAGGTTACTATTAACATATTCTTCTTCTTCTATATTTACAAAACTTTGTTGTGATAAAAAAATAGGGAAACTCTATCTTCTTCCTGCTCTACAAAAAAATCTAATAAAGTTGTTTAATGAGGTCATCGTATCATCAACCCAGTCTGCCAACAATTACCATACTTTATTGAACAAGCTTTGTTTATCCGCCTCCAAAACCTGTGAAATTATTCAGATTTAGTCCAGGCTTTTTATTCAAGCCATAACTCAGTTAGACACTAAACAACTAGACTGAATAATTTGTTTGTACAAAACCGTCTACCCGTCTTTCATTATTCACCCAACTATGAAATTATTCATAGGTTTGACACCAAAGTATTCTAAAATTATAAGCAGCAAGCCTGTTAAAATTTCCTTACATATAAAATTAAGTAAGAAGAAAGTTGGGCCTTTTGTACTTTAATTAAAAGCCAAAACAAAGGCACATACTAAAAGCCAAATAATTCTACGGCTTGATGGTAAACAGTATTCCGCGTGACACAGGTGTGCCTTCTGCCTCTTTTGCATAAATGAACGCAATCAATTCGAGTTTTCATTGTAAGTTTTAACTACTGATTCCATTAAAATATTCATGACTGCGGTTTACACGGTCGCTGCCGTAATTACTGAAACAATTAAAATGCCATATTGTATCCCGCGCGATGCGAGTCCTTGGCAGCGAACGTGTTGAAGGAATAATTGGTAGGTACGATACAGGAAGTACGCCGCCAATCGAAAAGCTAAGGAGTGGAATTCCCTGCCGGCGTCTTTGTTTCCTGATAGCTACAACCTAGGGGTCTTCAAGTCAAGAGTGAATAGGTTGCTTCTAGGCAAGATCTCCTTCAGGGTCGCGGATAAATTTGAAAGAGAGTTACCGCGGCCCTGGCACAAGCAACTGAAGGAACACGGGTGGGTTTTAGTCAGTAAAAGTCTGACACGCCCTCCCGCTTCACCCAGAGCGGGAGAAGTCATTGGATGATTTCCCACCCAAAAAAAAAAAAAAAAAACATCAGGCGAGATAGAGGTCCAACGCGAGCCTATATCAAATAAAAAAAAAAAACAATTAAAACAATATGAAGGCAAACTTCCTAACTTTGTACTTCTGTTTACTCGAGAAATGCTTTTGATCTGAAATTCCTTTGTCAGTTGGGATCTTAGGATCAAGTTCCAGAATTATATGGCAGGTATAAAGTTTGTGTGCGGGGCTACAGGCAGCTGGAACGTTTGTATAATCGTGTGGCGGTGGATATGAGCAGGAATTGTGACGAGCGACGGCTTGCGGCGATGGTACGTTTAGCAAGTGAATGGGCTCGCTCGCGATATACGGACCGCATTGTGGAGATCACACTGGTTTATTTCCGTAAAGAAAGTAGTAATATTCTTTCACATTATTACGTTGATATAACCTTTAATAATTGTGACAGACTTGGTCAAGAACTTTATTATTGATACTGTTTTCCACCGCTACATGGTCTGATCATTATCTATTGCTGTTTATCGGTCGCGATGGGTCTAAATCACGATTCCATTCTTTCAGTGTCCCTTACTCTTTTTATGTAGGAAAATATACGAGGTAAAGTCAAACATTATTATATCAAACAAAATCATCCTTCACCAGTCACCTTTTACTTATTATATCTTACGTGTACTTAAGTAGATATATTTTCCCACTACGCACGTTATATTCTCACCATATCAAGAATAAAGTAGTGTTCATAAGAGCGAAGTTCCTATGCCACGTCTTAAACTTTTTACTTGGCAAACATTTTCGTGTCAGTCAATGAAAAGACGCTACTTGAAGCCTCGTCTCAAACAGAGAAAACTGAGATATATATGTGGAGGTGGTTAGATCATTCATAAATATTAAACAAAATACATGAGGAGAGTGAAGTTTATTTGTTGTGCTCAAGATAAATTAATAATGACTTATTAAATGCTGAGTAAACTTAACTCAAAATTGTTCATCAGCAGCATCAGCCAACCTATGTTAATAACAAGATTTGACCTAAAGAGTAGGTACAACTAGACTCTACAATTAGTTCATCAAAAGTTCTCACTCTGTCTAAGATGGCTCTAACGACTACTTTATTGGTTTCTATGTTTGAATTCAAATTAGTTAGCAACGAATAGCCGGCAGTCATATTCTACCTATCAATATAATTTTTATTTTAATATTCAGACCTAATTGCTTTTTCATCAAATGGAATGTTAAGCCAATTTGGAGTGTACGACTGCGGGACAGGGTGGAAAGTCCCGCAAACCTCCATTGAAAAGGGAGGATCCTCCGACCAGATGGGTGTCGTGTCTGGTCCGGGCAACTGCCCGACGGTAATTGTCGGACCGTGGGTATACGTTCAAATCCTATAGGCTCGCGCTTGACTACTATCTCACCTGATGGAAAGCGATGATGTGGTCAACGGTGAAGCACCCTTGCCTAGAAAAAAGCCATTTACTCTTGACTTAAAGACTCCTAGATTGTAGCTATCGGGAAACACAGACTCCGGCAGGGAATTAAACTCCTTAGCTGTACGCATAATAAAAGTGTCCCTAAAACGTTTTGTGCGTATGGGTGGGATGTCCACCATGTACCGATGTCACATCGCCGTACGTCTGGTAGTCCGATGATGGAACTGGCTGGGCGGAATTAAATCATGCAATTCCATCGCACACTCCCCGAAATGTAACCGATAAAAAACCGATAAGCTGGCAACTCGGCGACGATGTTCAAGGCTCTGAAAGCTTTGACTTGACCAGTGCCTCATCGCAGATGAGTTTCTTGGCCCGCTTTTCGATTGTCTTCCAGAGATGAGAACAGTACTCCATGCATGATCGAACTTGCACTTGATACAAGTTGAGCAGCTATTTTGATGTGAAGTACCTTCTCACCATCGCAAGGATCCCTAAATTTTGGCCAGCCAGCTGAGCCTTTGCCTCAATGTATAAACGTTATACTAAATAGGCACAATTACGGATTATGCTAACTTTCAGAGCGTTGTTGATGATTTATAATTGTCATAACGCATATTTGTTGCGCCCGCGTTTAAGTTTTTTACTGTCATACAACCAGATACGGGGCTGACAATTGCAAAATACGTAAGAATATTTGAATTTCGCAAAATTTTTTTCATCACCCGGCGCCTTGTTGTTTTTAAGCTGTTTTAGATTTAGAGCCATCCTAATCCGGTACAGGCTGACGTCCGGGATATCTTCGGTATAGTGTCGGGTCAATCTAGCTCTTCGGTCGTTTGCTAGAATTGCAACGGTCTTGCTGATTGATGTATACAACTGCCCATAGAATGTCTCGATCTCCCTCAGAAGCTCCGGTTTGGCGGATATGATCCTGCCATTTTCATTCTTCAGTTTCGTGAGTTGGCTCTTCCCAATAGCCAGGTCCCTTGAAAATACCTTGGACCCTTATTTCGCTCAATCACGTCTTTAATACGATCGGTATTAAAGCGGCGCATGGCTCTTTTCTATGATTTAGAAATCTGTCTATTGAGCTGACGGTATTAGCACGCCTCATCTGAAGACTGCAGGATCATCTCACGTCTCTCCTTCATAAGTTTGAGAGTAGGATCAGAGAGATTTTTGTTTCTATCTGTACGGCGAGTCTTGAAAAACTTAGACCCGACCGTATGGACAGCTTCCACGAACCCATCGCTGTATTCGTCCACGGAGCTCCCTAGGCACTCGAAACGATTCTGGAGTTCGAGCTGAAAGCTCTCGGAGTTTTTGACCTGGATCTGTGCTGCACGGAGCGTGGACTTCATCAGTCGAGACCTTTCGAGCTTAATATTAATGTTTAATGTGCCTCTTACCATGGGTTGATCGCTCCCGGTTTTCACCGAATTGATCACAGAGACATCATTGAACATTTGCTTCCTGGTTGACATGATGAAGTCGATCTCATTTTTTGTTGCACCATCGGGGCTCTGCCAGGTCCACTTCCTGTGTTCACGCTTGAAATGGCATAATAAATAAATAAATAAATAAATGCTTTATTTTTTAAAACACCATCTAAAGGTCTTTGGGTTTTGAGACGAATCTAACGATACCTTGACTGTCGCAATCCATCCAGCCGTTTGGAAGATACAAGGTAATAAAGAAATTTACAAACATACAAGATACGCGCGAAGAACATAACCCTTCCTTGCCAGTCAGCAAAAAGATTGTCTATTAAATTATTAACGAGCAAAATACTTTTTATAGAGATAATGACACAACAATGGCAAGCATTTTTGTCTTTAAAACCAAAAAAGAAATTGAAACAGATAGTGCTTGTGTGAGCACAACAAGTCAACTAGTCACAACAAAGCTGTAAGCTGTATAACTCAGTGCAGGTTGCAACTAATTGCGTTATCACTTTCCTAAGAGGCGAAACTTTAAGAGGTCGTGGCTTGGCGCCGCAGCAGGATTTAGGCGAAAAAAAAAGTGATCATGCGGAAAAGGTCGCGATAATATAAAATCGAGGGTCAGAGGGAGTTTGGAAACGTTCTTGTCCGTTCTTCTCCACGAAGGCTTTTTCCGAACGGATCCAGCCCTAGCTGTCCCCCAGCGACGCCCTTTTTTTTAGCTTGGAGAAATGCTCATAAATACTGCTACCACGGGGAGATAACGCAGTTATGTGGGACTCCAACCCACTAAAACTCCACGGTGTCCTACTGTGCCGCTTATGGCGGGAACACGGGAACGCGGAAGCATACATCCGCGTACCCGCCGTGACTGACCGTCACCGGACCCTCCTTTGGGGAGTAACCCCCGTCACCGGTGTACGAGAACACGTTGCACGCCGTGACCCAGGGACCAAACCGGCACATGGGCGCCAGATGACCCCATGTGTGGCACCCTTGGTCCCCCTGTGACGGGTCAGGACAGTGGCCCCGCCACCTACCACTTTTCGGTCGCAGGGGATAGGGTGAGCAGCCAACGCTATACCGACACTCCTCCTCCCCTGCGGCTCCACCGCGGCCGCCATCAGACGGTGGCGACCCCGTGCAAGCTGCGGAGAGTAGGGCGAGCGGCGCACCGTAATATCGGCACTCCTCTCTCGCCACGGCCTCCAACCCTCACCTGCGATGCCTACCATACCACATCGCGGCCTGCCTCATTTGCGATGGCGCCCATACGGCACCGCAACCTACTTATTGGCCGCTACGTCGTCGGCTTATCGGCAAAAGCTCTGACGACTGGCCCCTCCTCGGGTTCGCCTTGACAATGCGGGAACCCACCGAGGGGGCGACCACCAGCAACGCCCTGAGCCAAGGTTCGACCCCACAGAGGGTAGTCCTCAGCGTGGTCGCTTAGATTTAGCTTTTTGTGCCTGCTTTGGCCTGGATCGCCCAGTTAAGCAGAAGACAATCACTTTGATTGACCTGCGAGACGCCATTAAAAAAAAATGGAAACGTGAGATGGTGCAGGTGAAGACGCAATAAAAGTAAATGTGGATAGTTTGGTACTCACAGCTAGTTTATATTGTCAGAATTCACACAAAACACGTAACACACATAAGTAATAGTTCAGTAGGAGAGTTGTACACAAATGAGTAACAGTCGCAAGAGTAACAACACCGTCAGTTACGTGTACCATAGGATATGATCGAATGAATTTTAAGTTCACATTGTTCAGACGTACTCTATTTACGCGGAAGTAAATAAGTAGGTGATAATATTGTTTCATAGACATAGAAAACAAATTACTATCCGTAGGTAAACAATTGTTTTTAAAGACCTACTTTTAATTTTTAGATGTATTTTCACTGGTTGGTGTATTGTGTTACCCTAAATATCATCAATCCACATGTCTACAGATGTATCTGTAAAAAATTCTCATTGAATATTTCTTCAATACAGAAAGTGGTGACGAAGAGCAGCAGCAGTCAGACAGGCAAGACGTCGTCGAAAGCGGGGCGCGGCCATGAGTCGCGCAACTGTCACCACCTCAGCCATCTGTCGCGCAACGTGTTGCGGGCGCGCCGCGGCGTCGTGCGCATGCTCATCGTCGTCGTGCTCACCTTCGCCATCTGCAACCTACCTTTCCACGCGCGCAAGATGTGGCAGTACTGGTCCAGTGGTTACGAGGGCCCCAGCGACTTCAGCACTCTGCTCACCCCCCTCACTTTCCTCATCACATACTTCAATTCCGGTATAAACCCACTCTTATACGCTTTCTTATCCAAAAACTTCAGGAAAGGTATGAAAGAGTTAATATTCTGCAACTGTCATGGGAAAAGGAAAAGCGAAAACTTGATTCTTTTAAACCCGGTGGGTGGCGTCGGTCTGCGCAGGAGTTCGACGCGCTCCACCCGCGCCAACTGCAGCACGGTCACAATCGCGCCAAACGGCGAGTCATGAGACATGCGGCGACGGCGCTTCCTGTACAAGGTGGAAAACATTGATATTTCCTGATTGACGGAGAGCACCGATGAAGTGACGGACAGCAGCGGCTTCTACACGGTCTCCACCGTATCCAGACGAGATCTGTACGACTGAGACACGTAAGCGAAACAAGCACTGTCCATTACATAAAACAAAAATTTTAAGACTTCTTAGTAACCTTTCGCTGATAAGCACTGTGATGCTGAGTGAGTGTGAGTGATGTGAACTAAGTGATCTCGCGAGCTTAAAGAGTTAGAATATGTTTGTTATTAGATGGATCAACCAGGGCTAGTGAATGAGTTAAGACCAAATGTAACATATCTTTCGGTTATTCTTTGGTTAGTCCTATTTGATCAACATTTATGACTTTGTTGGACGTGTAATAAATAATGTTTTTAAATTAACTGGTTAAAAATAAGTGAGAATATAATGACTGTAAAAAGTGTACATATGCTATTAAAATTCATCAAATTTACATTAAAGGCAATATTTACGAGTTACACACTCATAAATAATGTTGTTTTTTTTATGTAGTTTGTGCAGTTGCAAATATAGATTTTATGTGACATTTATATTTTGAGCTACAAAACAGTATGTTACAATTTGAATCGAAGAGAATCGGCTCTCAAAGATTCAAGATGATGCCACATCAAGCCGACATCTTGGCCTGAGAATTTAAATGCAATATTTATGTTCAATACGAATTCCGCTTACCCTGTTATCGCTGGTAGCAGGTAGGCTACAAAGTACTACGTAACAAGTAGATTCAAGTTCTAGGAGAGTGATAACTGACAATATTATAATAACAATTTCAAATATACGATTTAAGTGATACAATGTTAAATACAATCTAAATGGCTACTGCGAATATTTTCACGCACGACGTATTAAAATATCTAATGCTAACTTTAGGTAAGCATAAAGTTCTGTTGTTAAAGTTATATCGTGTAAATAGTGAACATATCTAAACATTTTGATACGTAAATTAGATCTTAATACAGTTGAGGTAAATATTATTCGTAATAGTTCCGCCTAATCGCAGAAATAAAGCAAACAATGGCCAAATAACCATAAATTACTTTAATTCATAAGAAAACATTGGCTTGAAATTTGTCTATTTACTTTCGCCAATGTAGATTTATGTTTTATTCGAAATCCGTATATTTTCCCACAATAATTGGACTGTACGAACATTATTGTATAGATTTATAAAATAAAAATTAAGGCAGGTAGATAAAATTTATCATTATTCGTATTCGTGTACAACGTGCCTTTTCAGAGAGTAGGAAAACTTCCAGCACAGTAAAAGAAAAAAAATCTTATAATTTAAACTACCACAAAACGTTTAAGGAAATAAAACAACATTTCACTTTTGAAACATGCCATGTTACCCTGCTACTTGTTATATTAAGTCAACATTAATCATCTTCACCAAATACAATGATACTATTTTTGGTAATTTACTTCTCTTCGAAAACACTATGTCAAAAATAACAAGTCGGTCTGAGAGATTTTCTAGTCACTAAAGGCACGATGTTTAAAATCATTTCCACATTGTTCTCGTTGTCTTTATGTAATAATAAAGTTTACATAAATGTACATATTACTAGTAGTTGAGAATTAAAGTAGAGGAGACGGGGGACAGTTGAAATATTTGGATGTAGGCGCCCGTAGTGAGGTCGTTACCTACGAAGCCGAGCTTTCGACGATAAAATGAATTTATTTGTTCTCAAATGGGTACAACTTGAGCTTTTACTACCACAGTTAGAAGCGTTAGGCGGAAAGGAATAAGCTCCAAGGCGATCGTGCACTACTTTGAATGTCGTCGTCATTTGCTTCCAGGCAAGACTGGAATCTAACGCTAGCTGAATAAAACCAAGGGCTGACTTCACCAATGAAACTCGCGATTAGTTCAACTGAACTCAGTTTATGCAAATACAGCGTTCTGATTGGTTGACACCGCTGTGAAACCACCAATCAGAACGCTGATTTGCATAAACTGAGTTTTGTTGAAATAATCAAGATTAGTGTAATTGGTGAAATCGGCCCTAATTGTGCTGTAGCTGTCTGAGTAAAAATCTTCACCATACCCAATAAACTGAAAACGAAGATTATTGTTTTATTGAACTTCAGCCATTTTTGTCTTTTATAAAGACTAGGGTAAAAGTATCCACTTATATGGTCGAAAATGGACTTCACTCAACCGTGCTAGGGACATTTAACTGTGATCACAAGCGTAACGCTGATAAATGCGAGAAGATTCTCGTGCCCGTCCCTGCAGACCCTGCGTAACCCTGTCACAGCGTGGAGTTATTTATAGTGTTGCTCCAAACGTGATACAACTGACCCCGGTCTACCCTACCAGTTGTTATTATTGCCTCATATTAACCACAAGTTCATGTTAAATATTAATTATTCTCGGACTTGTGCAATACTGATTATAATATGCAAAACATTTATTGGGCGAATGTATACAAACAATTATACAACGTACAATGAAAAATTCAAAATTACTTTCAGCCCTTCCAGGTGATACCTACCTATTTTTAAAATTAAATTGCACAAGTCTGAACAAAGGGCTACTATTTTACCACTTTCATTGTACTACTTCCTAGCACCTACCAATTATTATGTATTTCTGATTGTTAAAATGTTAAGTAAAATATATTTTCCACTGTAATCTATGAAATATTATGTATCATTGATGTACCAATAATTTTGTCATAAAATATAATAAAAAATCTTTTAAATACGTTTATCAGCTCATTTATTTTTAGGGAGAAAACCAAGCCCATAGGTTACCACCATCAACGTATTTCTTTTTTATTACAAATTTTGGGAACTTTTTTAGCATTTGTTAATTCATTCAACCTTTTTTTTTGCAAATTTTTGCAGGCTATGAAACATACTACGTCACTAGGTCCACAGAACCATTAAATAAATTATATTTTAAAATACAAATTAGTAAAAGGACCCTTTTAATTCGATCGAAACATTTACGATGCACTGTATAGGTATGTATTAAGCGCCTGGATAGACCGCTATTCAAACTTATTTCAATTTTCAGATCAGTATTAGGTCAGTATGTAAAGTATGGTAATAAAAAAGTTACTCGAGGCCGTAACCGTTACAAATATTGTATTTACCGAAGTAAAATTTAAGTTACGATTGCCAAAAATAGGGTTTTATAAATTAGTTTTTAAATCGGGTAATTTAAACGTAGAGAGTAAGAAAAACATAATGAAATAAAATGAAATCGTTTATTTGCTAAATGTAGGTGTACAGATTAGATGTTCCTTTTGTAGAGAGACCCTAAATTATCATCATTTCAAAGCAATAGCCAGTCCAAACATAAAACATATAAAATGGCTTGAAACAGGTAATGAAAAATGATATAGGTTATTATTAGCGAAATATTGTTTGAATACAACATTATAGACATTAATATAATAATAATCAATCTTAACAAAGAACGTAAGAAAGAAGTTTGACAAAACACTGCAGCATCCCCCTTAAGTTACCCACTTAAATCACCCATTAACTACGTTTAAAAGATTCATCTTCAATTTACATTGCCCCTTGTTTAGTTCCAATATAAATGGTATTGGAATTTAATCAAACATTGTCTTACTTATCTATCTTTGTCGCACTTGTCTATGTCCTTACTAGATCAAGGAATGTTTTGAAACAGCTCGCTTTTAGCTTAAGGAAAATTTCGGTTTCACAAATAGAAATTCAATAGAATTGAATTAGGTACTAAATCTTATTAGTTATTAGATCACGTCTGAGATATGAAAATGATTAGCTAGTTGTCTAGGTAGTTGTCTAGGCGGATAATTTAGGTACACAATACGAGATAGAACGTATAAGGTACGTTCGTAGGTCTACGTATAAGGTCCTATGAAATATGGCGGTAACTATGCATAATCTAAGCCTACGTGGCACGCTATTATTGTCTATCTTGAACCCGACCATTGAACATTCTAAAAATGGCATTCCTCCTTTTGGCCAAAGCCTTGTTTTTGAGAAAAGGTTTTCAACACATTTTTCCTTTTTAAATAGCATTGTTTTGTAGGTCCTGCAATGTTCATAAAATGAATAAAATTGTACTAAATCGTAAAAGTTGATTGCCTGTCGTCCAATATCTGCGAAAAAGGGCCAAACTTAATTGTCTCTATCTTTAATTCTACTGCTAAATTGCTTCGTAAAAGTGAATTAATTAAAATTGGCCGCTATTGCTGGTTCTAAAGAATTTTTAAAAGCATTTTCCATTTTATATCTTAAAATAAAATTAAAATAGCCTTTATTCCCTGTAACCTGTTTACAATATTTTTTTTATAAATCAAATATTATATCTAGCTAATAATAACGATACATTACTAACTAATCTAAATTAAATCTTATTTATCTTAACTAGTTATCAGCTACCAGGTCAGGTCGTCTTTTGGCATAGGCCTCCTCTAATTCCCCACTTGTTTCGGTCCATTGCTGTTTTTCTCCACTCCTTTGGCATATGTATCTTAATTAAAATGAATTTATTTACTATATTAATGACGGACTCGGAACACTTTTAGAAACAGCTTGTTCTTCGACGAAGGCCTTCTTCCACATCTGTCAGTCTCTCGCCTTCCGTATCTATTCTGGACTAGCCTTCCTTTTGACGTCGCGGTCGTCTTCCTAAAGTTTTACTGGTCGTCCTTTGCTCCTCCTTTTGCCATCTCTTAGGTATACCTCAGTGATTATTTTGGTCAATTTCTCTTTTTCCTCTCTAAACATAAGTAATTTAATTACATTAACATATATAAATGAAAATCTTCTAAATAATAAATCGGCAGTTATTTTCAATAGTGCAAGAATTAATGTCTTATACGTTTGTTTTAATAGCTTTTTATTTAAAAATAAAGTTGGTACATACATTGTTGAATATTATATACTTAGATCCTTATTAGCATTTTAAGTGATGAATAAAGCAAATTACTGGAAGGCAGGGTCGAATAAATTTCTAAGTCTAATTTAATGGAAAGGTTTCATTCCACGTGTTTCTAGAATTGTCTGTTTTCAACAAAATATGTAAATTGAACAAGTAAGTATTAACCACAAAATGGTGCCCTAATGCACCATCGGGGAAGATAATAGTAGTTTATGCAATGGCCATATAATAGGGGTTATTAAAACACGAGCGTAGGTTTATCAAATGAGGCGAAGCCGAATTTGATAATAATATTACGCGAGTGTTTTAATACCTAATTATATGCTATTGCCTACACTACTTTATCTTCACTCATACAGTTGCAATAAAACAAAAGTGGAAACGGAAAAATATTTGGTATGGCGGGCAATTTAGATTCTCATTGCGCTTGACTGCGCAGCGCGCGCCTCCTTAGACAATGACAGTACTTCAATGAGCCCATAAGCGACAATAAATTAAAAAGTAAAAGTGTGCTATAAAAATTAAAAAAGTATTTTATTAAATGTCATTTTGTTTTACAGTTATTCCAACCGCCGGGTTCCGGAACTGCAAGATAAGCCGGCCACAAAGTATGCACTATGGCACAAATATAGGTACTAGTTTAGCCACAGACATAAATCAAACTAGATAACGCAAGTCCCTTTGTATGAAAACCAAGCGTGCTACTTTTTCTCAAACAATTTAAAAACAAATTTACTTACCAATGAAAGAAAACATTTCCAATGCCTCGTTTTTTACCCGACTGCCGAAGGAGGGTAATGTGTTTATCAGTCTATGTATGTATGTATGTATGTAAGTATGTATGTATATATGTATGTATGTTTTTTCCTATGTGGCGTTCCAGAGACCAAACGCGTTAGCCGATTTTGATGATTCATACGTCAATCGATTCGTCTTAACTCTGCGAGTGTCACTGGCTACATTAAAATTGGAAAATAGAAAAATGGCGGATTTTGGCGCCATATTGTGGGGGACAAAATTTTTTTTACTTCCAAACCCTTCGTGTGGGGTATCAAAATAAAGGGTTTTTAGAGGTGATTTCAAAAATATATTACACCTATATGTTAAAATGTACTTAATTCTAAAAAAAGATAACTAAAAAGATATAAATTAAAAAAGTTAATTCAAAAAACCCGACTGCTTAAAAAGCGAACTAAAAAGATGTAAACAAGAAGAAAATCATGCTGTGCAGTCGGAGGATACATCTGGTTTTGGTCAGCCAGCTCACGAACATGTATCCTCCGACTGCACAGCATGATTTTCTTCTTGTTTACATCTTTTAAGTTCGCTTTTTAAGCAGTCCGGTTTTTTGAAATTTTGAATTAACTTTTTTTTATGTGTAACTTTTGTGTGTGTGAACTTTTTATTGGGTGAACCGATTTAGATAATTCTTTTTTTATTCGAAAGCTGGTGCATGCCATGTGGTCCCATTTAATTTTTATCAAGATCTGATGAAGAACTTCGGAGATATACAACAGAACTCTTCAATAAATGACGGCTATCTAAAATAAATCTAAATCACTCGGGATAGCTGCAATCGCATGTCTGTTTATTGTTTACACCATTACATAACATAACATCACACTGGTACGCTCCAAAGGGGTACGCAGGTGTGAACCCTGGTATACTCTCATTCAACCGGTTTTGTTTATTTAAGTTTCATGTTATTGGGTTAATCTATTCTGCCTTCACTTTGGGCATTATAGGTATAGCCTATAGAACTGGTATATTATATACCACAACTAAAAAGTGAAAAACAATTTTTTTTTTTACAAAATTTACAACCGACTTCCAAACAAAAACACTACAAAGTGAAAAATAACTTCAATTTTGGAAGTCAGTGTCAAAAAACGAAGAAACGAAAACAGGAACACCGACTTCCGAAATTGAAGTTATTTTTCACTTTGTAGTGTTTTTGTTTAGAAGTCGGTTGTAAATTTTGTAAAAAAGGTTTTTTTGGTACGCGAAGTACATACAATCGCGTCATCTACGAGTAGTTAGATTTATGTCTGTGAGTTTAGCAGTGTGGGAACAATACAAATTATTTATAAAAGAAGTTCCTAGCTAAGTAATAACAGCCGCACGGCAAGCTTATTACGTAACTTGCCAGAGCAAAACAATATACAAAAAGTTTAAGAGTTATTAGCGGCTTTTTTTTAAACACGCTTTTTAGCTTACCGTGCATTCATCCAAACCAGACGTGTATGCAAAATTTCATCTTAATCGGTTGAGGATAACTGCTTTAAAATTCAGTTCCAAGATTTGACCCGAACACACATACATACATAGCAAGTTAATAAAAAGCTTGTAAAATGAGTACGTGGCGACCATGTGGCGACCCTTGCACCGGAACGGATTTCACTGTTGTGTTTTAATTAATTGACAATGTCGTTGTCTTCTCTTCGTAGTGACTTGCAGTGTCCGAGTATTTGGCCAAGGGCGTAATGTTAAACGCAATATTTTACCTTCATATAAAGAAAGAAAGAAAGAAAGAAAAATTGTTTATTCTGCACAATCTAAACGCACAATACAAAATAAAGAGTGGCATGATGATGAAGATGTTATACGTGTGGATGAGTCGGAATAAACAAAAACCAAAATGAAATCTTGCTACAAACAACATCTGCAAAGAGGTTTCTGAAAAATTGATGTCGGTGTGGCAATCAGCATCGATTTCTACTATTGGACCTCGATCAGTTATAAAAAGTTAAACAAATAAAAGAATATCATAATAAATATCGCAGTATACAAACCATACAAGTCAAGAAAAACCTCGAGTCATATCAGAAATATGTTCGATATAGTAGCATGTATGGTTTCTTTGGAAATGCAGAAAACATTTTACTAACAATGTTGACTGATGACAGAAAACATGTTAGAGTTTTAGCCTTGCGGACGATACAGAAATCGCGAGATACAGCTATTAGCAGCGTGAGGAATTTTAGAGTTCCTAAATTCAATTTCAGTGTTGAAGATTAAATCGACATTATTACCTGGAAAAATGTGATAGTAACCGAGCCTCTAATCATCAGTAAAATAAACTCTACAATCTTTAACGAATGCATCCAGACGCCATTAAAAACTTAGTCTCTGATTTTACTCCTTAAAAAGAGTTACCCTTGTCACACTCAACACACTGAAAAAATTGTGTCGGAGGCCTCGTGTGCAGCTTGTGGTTCTATAAGAAGACGTCTAAGAACACGTTTGGAATCTCGAAAGATAATGCCAGTATTTAACTCTAAAATATTAGAAAATTGATTAGATTATCAGTTTTTTGGTATTTGCCGATTTGACCAACAAAAATGGAGATGGACTGGCCACATAATGAGATCAAGTATAGAGAAATGGGGTAAGGTGATGACTGATTGGTACCCAAGGGACAGTAAACGCAGCAAGGGGAAACAGATAAGAAGATGGGAGGACGAGCTGAAACAAACAGCGGGCTCCAACTGGAGTAGAGTGGCTCGTGATAGAAATCAGAGGAAAGAGCTAGAGGAGGCCTTTGTTAAAAGGCACACTGAATTGAGGGACATACTGAAACAGATACAAATGAAAAAAATAAACTTTGAATAAAGGGCTATATTATTATTTGCCGATACATAAAAAAAGATACTTATCGCTGTTTCATCATCATCATTCATCATTTCAGCCGAAAGACGTCCACTGCTGGAAATATGTTTCCCCTTAAATTCTTTACTTGTATTATAAGTACAGAACAAAATTGTTTGCTTTTTATACTCTGTGTAGGCAATTCATTTAGATATTTATTAAAGAATCGTGACCCGTAAAAGTACAAATACAATGCTGGGACAACGTAGGTGTTTTTGACGGCTGTTGAAGATTAAAATAACAATGGTCTACAATTCTACTTGATTATGGTTCTGCGTGCTTTGTTTACCTAAAACAATTGGGGCCTGTTGATCCAGGTATCTACCTACAGTTACGAGATATAAGAACATAAACAAGATCTTGTTTTTGATTAAAATAATTAGGTTTGTTTTTATAGAGAATTTTATTTTAATAGCCCAAATATTCCCAAATTATTGTTTGTTACCCAAGGCTACACGCGTCGATGAGCCCAATAAGTTTTGGAGCCGTGACCACGTACCGGAAGACCCAGCTTAGGAAGGCCTCCCTTTAATTGGATTGATGACCTGATGAAGGTTGCTGGAATCCACTGGATGAGAGACGCATAGGAGCGGTCGATGTGGCGAAGCTTGGGGGTTGTCTATGTCCAGCAGTGGACGTCTTTCGGCTGAATTGATAAAAATTTTGATGATGGTCCAAGGTTTACATTCATCTATAAATAATCTCAGTTTTTTTGACGTTCCTACGAATCTACATACCCGCCAAAAGTTTTTCACAGTGCAGACGTACGTACAGTCGACCTTACGTGCTCAATGGTAACATTTTGACCTTCGACTCTAGACAAGGAGAGATTCGATCAGCAATTACGATTGTGAAAACTTCAATGTACTCCTAGTGTATGTGATTGAAAAGCGCTACCGAAATGTCATATTCTATCCTTTACATTTTGACTTCCCTATCTGATAAAATGTAATTTTGTCTAGAGTATTTTGAGCCTAGCGTAATATGGAGTTTCATTAAACTAAGAGGCCAGCTTATGCTGGTCTTTTACCACGTGCGTCCTGCGGTATCTTCTTTTTTTAACCTGGGGCAACCTGGTCTTTTCCCCAAAAGGCTCTTGGACTTTTGGGGAAAAGACCAGGTAGTGTGGACTTTTTAGCTCACGAAAACCACCCCGGTGATCACCATCAGCACGTAGAAGGGGCCTGTGAGCTCTCTAAAGACCACCCCGGAGCCCCCTCTGTGCAATGGCTGTTAGCGAACATCCCCGGGGAGACTGAAAAAGCGCCTCTCTTGAGCCCTGCTGTGCACGGCCCTCTTTCCTGGAGTCACATAGTGGGTGGACAGAGTCCCCAATTTGAGCGCCTGTGAAACCGGCATCCTACCTGCTTATAATGCAGACGAAGTTTCGCCGTTTTGACATCGGGCCGATTGCCTCCCCGACGCCTTCTTCTCCGAGCGTGATCGGCTGTCTCGCGATCCCACTCGGCGGCCTCCTTCTGAACCATCCCAGTTTCACAGAAGGAGGCCATTTCCCTCCAGTTTTCTGTCTCTGCCAGCAAGGCGATCTGCGGTACATAATACAGAATAATAGGTTAAAAAAACTAAAAACCACGCTTTAATAGAAAACCAAAATAAAAGGTAAAAAATAATAAACAATAAATTTAAATTAAGAATACTGTATTAATAAAACAACTCTAAAGGAAACTGCGTTCAAAGCACAAAGGCGTTGTATACGGGCTATATTTGGGTTACAAACTGTTGATAGTCGCAAACCAATGTTTATACAGCACAGAATTCTAACACTTCCGTCACTTTACATATTGGCAATATCGATATTTGTAAAAACCAATCCTCATTTGTTTCCCCTTCTGATAAATAATACAGGTAGAAATAGACGTGAGAAGTACAGACTTTGGGTGCAATCACACTCTGCTAAAACAGCATTTCTATCAAAAAGTGTAATATGCATGGCCCCATTAATATACCCACAATTCCAAATTCTCTTAAGATAATGAATATTAATTCATTCAAGACAGAACTAAAAAAATTGCTGATTAGTAAGGGATACAGATGTTACAGAGTTTTTGAATGACAAATTTTCAATGTGCATAATATAAATTGTTTGAGTTTTATTGATTTAGTTATTGATTTTATTGTATATTGATTATATTTTTTTTACTATATATTTTATTATCTGTAATGATGTATTTGAAATAATTGTTTTTTTTTTTTAACTGTAGTTGATATCTGACATTTATTTGATAATGTAACACAAATCTGACATACATTTTATATGACATTTGTTTGATATTTTATTATTTTTAATTTTGACATTTTGATTTTATTGGGATTGAATTCATTTTAATAATTGTTTAATAAATTTGATAGATATTTTACATAGATTTGAAGTACATCTTTTTTTGAAATTTGTTTTTTTTTACATTTTTATTATTTTTATGCAGTTTTTTATTATTGACATTTTGTAATTATTGTGATCGAATTATTTTTGGTAATTGTTTATTTGACTGCCAAAATATTTGCACGCCATAGTATGTGGCAAACATGTCCGAACTTCTTGAATATTTTTAATGTTATCCTGCATGCACGTATTGTTTATACTTGCATGTATACACGTGTTTGAGCAAATAAATCTATCTTTATCTTTAACAAACTATTATAAAAAACTGGCCAAGTGCGAGTCGGACTCGCACACGAAGGGTTCCGTATTATTATCGCAAAACACTGCATAAAAATCACGTTTGTTGTATGGGAGCCCCCCTTAATTTATTTTATTTTAATTTATTAATTATTATTTTTTGAAGTAAATATACAACTAAACATTCTGTGAATATTTCAAGCGTCTATCTGTTGCCGTTATTAATATCGAGCAAAAAACGGCAAAAATATCACGTTTGTTGTATGGGAGCCCCCCTTTAATATTTACTTTATACTGTTTTTAGTATTTGTTGTTATAGCGGCAACAGAAATACATCATCTGTGAAAATTTCAACTGTCTAGCTATCACGGTTCATGAGATACAGCCTGGAGACAGACGGACAGACAGACAGACAGACAGACAGACAGACAGACAGACGGATCGCGAAGTCTTAGTAATAGGGTCCCGTTTTTTCCCTTTGGGTACGGAACCCTAAAAACGTGGTGTGCTTTTAAGATATTTTCAAAATTACTCTACTTATACCAATATCTGTCAATAAAATATTATAACAATTGACATCAAGCACCCCACGCTTTTTTACAATATTTTTTTTGTTAGTCACTATTCTTAATTTAAATTTATTGTTTACTATTTTCAACTTTTTATTTGGTTTTCTATTAAAGCGTGCTTTTTAGTTTTTTTATAAATATATATATACAAATAATAGCTTTTGTTTTTACTTTTTAGTTCAATCACTCATCCTGAGATCCTGATGGTAAGGTTAATGGAAATAGTACATTGTGATACAAGGGTGGAAAGTAGGTTATTGCAAACGAGCTGTTATTAACAAGCCCGAGCCGAAGGCGAGGGTTTTTAATGACACGAGTTTGCAATAACCTACACGCCCGTGTATCACACGATATTTTTCAATACAGTTGTGGGAAATAGTAAAAACAAATCAAAGAATTAGATTTGTTAATTCACAAAAATAAAAAAATTTCGCGCGTTTTTGCAACTGGACATATTTTTTTTACAACAAAAACAGCCTACACAGCCTATTCGATTCTTGAAAAATGTTGATGTGAAAATAATTAAACTGAAACTGGTTATTAAATATATTAAACAACCATTTAAAAGACTTTTGAGAATTAAATGCTAAAACGTACGGAATCATTCATTTTTCCTCGTATAAAATCTATTCCATTTTATTCTATGTATGAAAACTACTTGCTACTAAACTTTTTAAATTGACTTATAACTAAAGGCGCGTTTTTGCAACTGGACATTTTTTACAACGAAAACAGTCTATACAGCCTATTCGATTTTAAACAAATGTTGATGTGAAAATAATTAAATTAAAACTGGTAATTAAATATAATTAAACAACCATTTAAAAGACTTTAGAGAGTTCAATGCTAAAACGTACGGAATCATTCATTTTTCCTCGTATAAAATCTATCCCATTTTATTCTATGTATGAAAACTCTTTGCTAATAAACGTTTTAAATTGACTTATAAATTTAAAACTAAACTGCAAAACGAAATGATCGAGCTCGTAAACAAAAGTCACGACCGCGTAACTGAGGCCCTAGCACGAGTTTCTGCGTAATTGGATCGACTACGTTAACGTATCGCCTCCGACAATTTTTGTATGCAAAATTAATCAGCGCCATGTGTCCGTATTTGGAACTAACAAATCGGTAGCACAAGTTTTTGACAATTGCCTTCGTATCGAGTTCACGTATTTACGTTGCGTTAACGCTCCAAATGTATGGGAATCGGTAGCACGAGTTTTCATTTTGACATGTAGTATCGAATTTTACGTTAGGTGTGACGAAAGCACGTCGACAACTATCTCACTGACATTTTCTCGGTGAGACGTTTCACGTCAAACAATTTTCCGTATTTATTTGGATATTTTTGCAATAATATGCTATTTAATCATGAATAAAAGGGGAAGGCATGCTTTCTATTGATTATCTTACCTCCTATTTTAATAAAGAGGCTAGGAGAAAATGTTAAACGTGGTATGCAAAATTTACATTTTCTTTGTAAACAAACAGTAATAGTTTCTTATAATAAACCATTTCTGTAAGTTATTGATACTAACCACACATAGAGCGTCGCGGCACGTCCGCACTGCCTTCCTGCCGTAGTGGAGGACGGTCTCGAGCGCGTTATTCGCCGCAACTCTACGTTTTTCTTGCAGTTCTCCATAATTATCATGACTCATTTGAAGATTCAAGAATCGAAGAAAACGGCGATATGCTTTATATATTATACATTATAATACTAGTATGCACGTATGCCTATATATTTTGTAACCGGTTTATACCGGTATATAAAGTTAGTTTAAGAATATGGGTTAGAATTTGGGATAAACAACATTGATAGTTGCTTCAAGGCAACTGAAGCCCTTTCATTTATCGGCAGCTAAAATGTTCTTGAGTACCCTATTAACAACAATACAAATCTAAAACTTATTAATTTATATGTTCTTTAGCACGTCTTATGCAATGGTTTCAGTATTTTAAGTAGCAAAAACCGTAAGCCGTTTTACAAGTCTAGCTAGTCTGTCGATGATAAATAGACACAGATGTACAACGAAAGAGAGAAAACTAGGACAAAAATGAAATAGAATCCCTTCGCAAAGCGACGAACGGTCCATTATAAAGACCTTCCATCGTAACTGCCACCTGACAGCCAATGTTCCAGAATCCAGAGTAACCTTTATAAGACGAGAAATCGATGCAGAGAGTGGGACTGTGATAGGACTCTCCTTTAAAACTAATCGGATCCTAAGTCATATCGTTCCTTCGTACATGGAAAGCCTTGTTGGCTCAGCCTATTATTATTTAAAATTCCTACTTGTTGTTGATGTTTATTGAATTTATTATATTTCTAACATGTACATAAGTATCCGTGAATCGAATAAGTAACTAAGCTATTAATGTGATAATAAAAACCTAAATAAAGAGAAACTATATGTATTCATAATCTAAACATATATACATAAACTTACGCTTTTCACCTGCTACATTATATTCACGTTCATACATCTACACGCACGCGGGTTATGACATGCACGCACGCTGGCCTTTCTAAAGAACATCACAACAAGATCTGTTGCGGACGGTACCCGGGTGGTGTAAGTACCCGCGGTCGCCCTGGGACAGTATTGCACTGTTGTTTGACGTGCTTTCCATACGTTCTGAGTCAAGCGACTCTGCTGGTGGCACACGCCACCACGCACCCCTGAATGCGTATGTAGGGTGGTAGGTACGAGGAAGACCCACATACAAGATCCACGTTTTGACCAAAAATAATTTCTTGAAATATCTTGTTGCACGTGTTTAGGCCATTTTTACGTTCATATTTACTTAGCTGAAATCTTAAGAGCCATAACTAAAAAAAAAATATAATCATTTCACACCCCTTATTGACATACGGCGATAATAATTACACATTTTAAAACAATTAAAAAGTTCGTAGAACAATATTAACATCGAAAATTCCGGTTTGTTACACTTTCATTACATTGGATAAACGAATATCTCGTAAACGTGTGGACCGATTTATATTATTCAAACAGATGAAATGGTTCTACATCTAGACCTTTAATTTGACACCAAAATCGTTGAAATATCTCCATAAAACAAAAATCATGTTTTCAAGTTACGTAATTATACGACACTATAAACTCGAAAAAAAAATCTTTAAAACTATCTTCATCAATCATTAAACGTTAACGCTAGGATTCTAATATGACTGCTTCTTAAAAGCGAAATAACATAATTAGAACACTTCGTCTTCTTCTTTTCTTGTAAGGATGTGACCACCTCTGGTGTCAGAGTTAGTTATGCCGCCTCTGGGAACCCCTCAGACCTCTGACTTGGCTATTTCAGAATCACATTAACTATATAATAAACATAAAAGTCTACTGTGCTTTCATTGACTTGGAGAAGGCCTATGACAGTGTGTGGAGGGATGAACTGTGGTCGACGCTATCCGGGTACGCAGAGGCGTCTCTAGCCTATGTAGCGCCCGTGTGCAATCATTACCCTAGCGCCCTCTAGTAAGCGCGCGGTCAAAATGGAATAGGTACAAATAACAACAAATTACCACAAGAGAAGAACTATCGTCAGAAAACATGGTGACAATAGGTACCGCGTAGACCGTCCAACAGCGGGAGGTTCGTGAGCAATTGCACGCTCGAACGCAAAACTCGTCTTGAACGCTTGACCGTGTGACCGCTCTCTGTCTGATAGAACCTTAATTATGACCTCATGTCATACGTACAGAGTTCAATATCAATTGGGAACATTTGACAGATTTAGGAAACTTAATGCGAGGCCCACTGTAGGTACACGCGTAAAAACGGGTATCGATGTATTTTAAGGTAGGAAGGAGTGACAAGAATAACAAAATACAACTTTGTGGTTATTTAAGAGCTCTGACCCCGGTGAAAGTCGCAACATTTGTGGCAGCTAATAACAAATCTTACATAATGTGTATATTTTAACCAAAAGAAAAGACGATTTACTTCTTATTTACATGTTTACTCAAATATAATACTTAATCCATTGCGCCAAGGCTTACTTCGCAAAATTACGTGTAGCGGTAGAACACAAAGTTTGGCACGCGCCACGCGTACACACGCTTTTGAGAAATGCCGCGCGCGTGACGTTCGTCCATGGCAATTTGAACTTTATTTTTATTCTATACAGCCGAATTCAGGATTCGCAATATAATGTACGATTTCCAAAGACCGGGCGGCGCGGGGGCGCAGCGCAGCGCTTCACAGCGGATGCGCGAGCACGCGCCAGTAGCCGACCGCGTCCGCCCGACGCCTAAAATCTGCTAGAACCCGGGCGCAAGCGCGCGCGTGCTCGCGTATCCGCTAGCATGCTCTCAGCGACTAGTGATTAGGGCGTGCAGTTTCGTACATTTTCAATTTCGAAATTAGCTTACGAAATTGGACTTCTCAGTTTCGAAATTTCGAAATTTCGAAACTGTGGAGCCAACTATAATGGAAAATCAAAAAATACTTGAACTAAACTCAAAACGCAGAATTTGTAGTCTGGAGAGGTGCCTAAGTGTAATTTATATGTTGATGATGTTATGGAAGTATGTTCACAAGGGATGGAAAGATTGAAAAGGATGTGGAAAGGAGAGTGAATGCAGGGAATAAAGTGAATGGTGCTATACATGCGGTTGTGACCAGCAAATCGATGTCTCCGGAAGCTCGACTCGCCGTTCACAACAGTGTGCTGGTGCCTACACTTGTGTATGAAAGTGAAGGTTGGGTATGGCAAAAAAGACATGAAAGTAGGATTAATGCAGTAGAAATGCGTTCCTTGCGAAGTATGTGTGGTGTAAGTTTAAATGATAGATTGAGGAATGAGGTAATAAGACAATTTTGTGGTTTAAAAGAAGATGTAGTAACTCAAATTGAAAAGAGTATGTTAAGATGGTTTGGTCATGTTGAGAGAATGAATGAAAGGCGACTAACGAAAGGTATTTACATGACAGACGTGAATGGAAACGCCGGGAGGGGACGCTCTAGAAAGATACATAGACCTTATAGGTGATGTTCTTCAGAAAGGCCAGGTGCGCAGTACTTATAACCAGCGTTTGTGTATGACTAGATGTATGAATGTGAGTGAAGCAAAAGAAGTATGTAAGGATCGTAGCAGGTGGCGTTCTGTAGTTTCTGCCTACCCCCATGGGAAAAAGACGTGAGTTTATGTATGTATATAATAAACTAATACTCGTAATATTTTCTAACTGGAAACTATCTAATTATAAATAATTAACAATTACGATGCATGAATCCCGTTATTACCTATGTACTGGCTACCTAGTTAGCTTGCAGATAGGGCTTCTAGGGCGTCTCCACCGGGCGTTTTCAATCACTTCTGCCTTGTAAATACCCTTTGTTAGTTTCCTTTCATTCATCTTCTCAAAATGGTCAAACCATCTAAGCATACCTACTATTTTCAGTTTTAATTAATTAATACATCTTTGTTTAAACCATAACGTCGTCTTACTTCACATAGGTACTTCCTATTCTAAACGAAAATCGTAAAATGGTTTTTTTACTATATGTACAAGGTACGAGTATAATATCTCTGTAAGGAAACGCCTGCCGTTCCTACCGCTAGGTGTAGCAGTAAAAAACTTTAGGGGCATCATGCAACAGCTGTATTAAGAATAAGTAGTAGAATATGTAGCTGTTGTAGGTGGTAGGAATCTATATTATGCATTGATGAAATAAAATACAGATTTAATTAACATAACTTTGTATTACATAATGTTCTTTCAAATTTGCATCATAATGAATTGGCAGAGCTTCTAAGATTCCAACCATAGCTCATAGCTACTCCGAACGCTTGAAATAGCATGAAGAGCATTTGTACCTAAACGGTTGTGAATAAGTAGTTTTAACGTCGTATTTATAATATTCCCCCGATTCCTTCGTTGGATGTCACTATTGCACAAAGAGACGTATAGCTTGCCGTGGGCTTTGAAGAAAACACGTCTGCAGTCTTGTAGACGGTGGTGCAATCGATCGGAATGGCTTGTCTTCTCTTAGTGGCAATGCTGGCTTATATTGTTGCGGTGTCGATAAAGGCTTTTGGCTAGTACCAGGAATATTTTACTCGTCATCTCCTGTTGGTAAAAGAAGTTGATATAGAACAAAATACAAAGATTCTGAAACTAAATACAACATTGTCGGTCGTCCACTGATAATGGACTTTTCCATTAGGAATTTCTTAGTAGCAACCCGGAGTCTCACTCTGTGTGCTGTGCACGGCAATAGTCCCGCTTCTTACTACACGAGACCTCATGGAATTAAGCGGATGAAGCGCATTTTGCATAATTGTATGAATTTATAAAATAAACTTACTTTTTTGCTTCTTTATGAAGTTCACCATGATGATGAACTGAGTGAAGCAAGTTCTTTATGGATTCGTTAATTCTTAAATCACTGAACCGATTTTCGTAACATAACATAACAGATTTTCGTATAAAACTGGTAAATTAAAATAATTATTTGAAATGACAACAAACAACAATAGACGTTTACACCTTATGGTCTGCTCACACCGAGAAGCAATGCGGTAGTACATATAACCGCGCGGCATTTAAAATAAAATAAAAAAGTGATGAAATCCTGCAACCGGTGGATACATTATTGCAATCTATTTATTCATATATTAATTTAATAACATACATGATATTATTATGCGTAAAATGTAAATGATTATGTGGACAATCCTGGTGAGTAATAATGGAGGTATATTTATTATGTCTAGCTATCTGGGCATGATTGCTGACTGGCTGTGTTGTATAGAATCGTTGCTCCAGTATTTCAGCTAGAATATTGAAGCAATGATGGTTGACTGTGTGTAAGTGTTAAATGTTTGTGTGTATAAATGTTGTTTGTTGTTATTGTGTTACTCATATCTATGTAATTTCCCTGTAACCAAATCCTTGTAATTGTACTGTATTGATGGAAAAGAGTGTGCATGGAGTTTCTTGCAAGTTCTTCTCCAAAGAGACCTACTGACCCTTGCGAATGTGCAACTAGATTCATCTTTTGTTTGACTATTCAAAAATGCCTATAAATGTTTTAGTTGAAATAAAGTATTTTGATTTTGATAAGTTTATATTGTTACTGTTATATTTTTGTAATTTGAAGGAAACCTTCAAACATTAAGTGACACTATTAATATAATATTTATTTAGGTTAAGTTATTCTGTGGGCCCTGTTGCCTTTAATAAATAAATTAATTAATAATTAAGTATAACAAGGTATTTAACGTTTCGGTGTGGACGTGCAAAATACCTATTTTTACCAATCACTGAGTTCGGAAAGTTCGTCGGAAGAATTTCGCTTCTACACGCGTTTGCATCAGTGTGCTAACGGTTTTATATTTTTGTAATTTGAAGGATACCTTCAAACATTAAGTGACAACTGTCAAACGTCATGTACGGGACCGTTCAAAACCGAATAATTTATCATAAATTAAAACTACACTAAACTGAAATTTTCAATGACTTATTAAGAAAAGAATTAATAAAAATGTTAAATATGTTTTAACATGTGTTTATAACAAATAATTTTTCAATTTTGGTCTCTAAATTATTTAAGACAAAGTTACCCGTTTTCATCTTTTATTTTCAGAACGCACCATTCACTACAAACCAATCCAAACGCTATTGGATTCTCGGCCTTAATTAACCATCGTTCAATTACTACTTCCGAGTTGTCGCAAGACGTTTTTTTGAACTCGTGCTACCAAAATAACTTGACGCAGCATCGAGTACGTTAACGTCTGGTGAAAACGTCACGATGACGATACGAATACGTTTGAAACTTGTGCTAGGGGCTCAGAGCCCCTAGCACGAGTTTCTGCGTAATTGGATCGACTACGTTAACGTATCGCCTCCGACAATTTTTGTATGCAAAATTAATCAGCGCCATGTGTCCGTATTTGGAACTAACAAATCGGTAGCACAAGTTTTTGACAATTGCCTTCGTATCGAGTTCACGTATTTACGTTGCGTTAACGCTCCAAATGTATGGGAATCGGTAGCACGAGTTTTCATTTTGACATGTAGTATCGAATTTTACGCTAGGTGTGACGGAAGCAAGTCGAAAGCTATCTCACTGACATTTTCTCGGTGAGACATTTCACGTCAAACAATTTTCCGTATTTATTTGGGTATTTTTGCAATAATATGCTATTTAATCATGAACAAAAGGGGAAGGCATGCTTTCTATTGATTATCTTACATCCTATATAATATAGAGGCTAGGAGAAAATGTTAAACGTGGTAGGCAAAATTTACATTTTCTTTGTAAACAAACAGTAATAGTTTCTTATAATAAACCATTTCTGTAAGTTATTGATACTAACCACACATAGAGCGGCGCGGCACACCGGCGCTGCCTTCCTGCCGTGGAGGAGTACGCGTCTCTAGCGCGTTTTTCGCCGCAACTCTACGTTTTTCGTGCGGTTCTCCATAATTATCATGACTCATTTGAAGATTTAAGAATCGAACAAAACGGCGATATGCTTTATGTATTATACATTATAATACTAGTATGCACGTATGCCTATATATTTTGTAACCGGTTTATATATATAAAGTTAGTTTGGGGATATGGGTTAGAATTTGGGATAAACAACATTGATAGTTGCTTCGAGGCAACTGAAGCCCTTTCATTTATCGGCAGCTAAAATGTTCTTGAGTACCCTATTAACAACAATACAAATCTAAAACTTATTAATACACATGTTCTTCAGCACGTCTGATGGCGATGGTTGCAGTATTTTAAGTAGCAAAAACCGTAAGCCGTTCTACAAGTCTAGCTAGCCTGTCGATGATAAATAGAGACAGATGTACAACGAAAGAGAGAAAACTAGGACATAAATGAAATAGAATCCCTTCGCAGCGCGACGAACGGTCTATTATAAAGTCCTTCCATCGTAATTGCCACCTAACAGCCAATGTTCCAGAATCCAGAGTAATCTTTATGAGAAGAGAAATCGATGCAAAGAGTGGACTGTGATAGGACTCTCCTTCAAAACTAATCGAATCCTAAGTCACATCGTTCCTTCGTACATGGAAAGCCTTGTTGGTTCAGCCTATTATTATTTAAAATTCCTACTTGTTGTTGATGTTTATTGAATTTATCATATTTCTAGCATTTACATAAGTATCCGTGAATTGAATAAGTAACTAACTTAGCTATTAATGTTATAATAAAAACCTAAATAAAGAGAAACTATATGTTTTTCCTAATCTAAACATATATACATAAACTTACGCTTTTCACCTGCTACGTTATATTCACGTTCATACATCTACACGCACGCGGGTTATGACATGCACGCACGCTGGCCTTTCTGAAGAACATCACAACAAGATCTGTTGCGGACGGTACCCGGGTGGTGTAAGTACCCGCGGTGGCCCTGGGACAGTATTGCACTGTTGTTTGACGTGCTTTCCATACGCTCTGAGTCAAGCGACTCTGCTGGTGGCACACGCCACCACGCACCCCTGAATGCGTATGTAGGGTGGTAGGTACGAGGAAGACCCACATACAAGAACCACGTTTTGACCAAAGAAATAAAAAGCGGGCTTTTTCTTGATATATTTTGTTGCACGTGTTTAGGCCATTTTTAACGTTCATATTTACTTAGCTGAAATCTTTAGAGCCATAACTAATAAAAAATAAATATAATGATTTCAAACCCCTTATTGACATACGACAATAATAATTACACATTTTATAACAATTAAAAAGTTCGTAGAACAATAACATCGAAAATTCCGGTTTAGTACACTTTCATTACATTGGATAAGCGAATATCTCGTAAACGTGTGGACCGATTTATATTATTCAAACGGATGAAATGGTTCTACGTCTAGACCTTTAATTAGACACCAAAATCGTTGAAATATCTCCATAAAACAAAAATCATGTTTTCAAGTTACGTAATTATACGACACTATAAACTCGTCAAAAATTTTCTTAATATGACTGCTACTTAGAAGCGAAATAACATAATTAGAACACTTCGTCTTCTTCTTTTCGTGTGAGGATGTGGCCACCTCTGGTGTCAGAGTTAGTTATGCCGCCTCTGGGAACCCCTCAGACCTCTGACTTGGCTATTTCAGAATCACATTAACTATATAATAAACATAAAAGTCTACTGAGCTTTCATTGACTTGGAGAAGGTCTATGACAGTGTGTGGAGGGATGAACTAGTCGACGCTATCCGGGTACGGTGTGGACTGGCGCTTGGTACGGACGCTGAAATCTCTATATTGGGATTCCAGTGCTTGTGTTAGGATTAATGGGGCATATACGGACTGGATTTCCATCTCAAGGGGTGTTAGACACGGCTGTGTAGCGTCACCGTGGCTGTTCAACTTGTACATGGATAGTTGTCAAATAGGTTTGAAAGAGCATGAGTGTGGATTGAGGATGAATGAGTTGCCTGTCAAATGCCTTCTCTATGCAGATGCTCAAGTTCTACTTGCATCGTCAGCAGAACTGCTCCAAGACTGGTGACTGTGATGAATGAAACATTTAAGTTAAAAGGGATGTGTATAAATGTGAACAAGACTGGTGTTTGAAAGAGATGATGTATCGGAGTGTGAAGTGAAATTAAATGATAAGAGTGTGGAGCAAGTGAACGAGTTTGTATATCTGGGAAGTATGTTCACAAGGGATGGAAATATTGAAAAGGATGTGGAAAGGAGAGTGAATGCAGGGAATAAAGTGAATGGTGCTATACATGCGTTTGTGACCAGCAAATCGTTGTCTCCGGAAGCTCGACTCGCCGTTCACAACAGTGTGCTGGTGCCTACACTTATGTATGGAAGTGAAGGTTGGTAAGGCAAAAAAGACATGAAAGTAGGATTAATACAGTAGAAATGCGTTCCTTGCGAAGTATGTGTGGTGTAACTTTAAATGATAGATTGAGGAATGAGGTAATAAGACAACGTTGTGGTTTAAAAGAAGATGTAGTGACTAAAATTGAAAAGAGTATGTTAAGATGGTTTGGTCATGTTGAGGGAATGAATGAAAGGCGACTAACGAAAGGTATTTACATGGCAGACATGAATGGAAACGCCGGGAGGGGACGGCCTAGAAAGATACATAGACTTTATAGGTGATGTTCTTCAGAAAGGCCAGGTGCGCAGTACTTATAACCGGCGTGTGTGTATGACTAGATGTATGAATGTGAGTGAAGCAAAAGAAGTATGTAACGATCGTAGCAGGTGGCGTTCTGTAGTTTCTGCCTACCCCCATGGGAAAAAGGCGTGAGTTTATGTATGTATGTATATAATAAACTAATACTCGTAATATTTTCTAACTGGAAACTATCTAATTATAAATAATTATCAATTACGATGCTAGAAACTTGAGTATTACATGAATACCGTTATTACCTATGTACTGGCTACCCAGTTAGCTTGCAGATAGGACTTCTAGGGTGTCTCCACCGGGCGTTTTCACTCACTTCTGCCTTGTAAATACCCTTTGTTAGTTTCCTTTCATTCATCTTCTCAAAATGGTCAAACCATCTAAGCATACCTACTATTTTCAGTTTTAATTAATACATCTTTGTTTAAACCATAACCTTGTCTTACTTCACATAGGTACTTCCTATTCTAAACTAAAATCGTAAAATGTTTTTTTTACTATATGTACAAGGTATAATATCTCTGTAAGGAAACGCCTGCAGTTCCTACCGCTAGGTGTAGCAGTAAAAAACTTTATGGGCTGATCATGCAACAGCTGCATTAAGAATAAGTAGTAGAATATGTAGCTGCTGTAGGTGGTAGGGTACTGTTATAGGAATCTATATTATGCATTGATGAAATAAAATTCAAATTTAATTAACAAAACTTTGTATTACATAATGTTCTTTCAAATTTGCAACATAATGAATTGGCAGAGCTTCTAAGATTCCAACCGTAGCTCATAGCTACTCCGAACTCTTGAAATAGCATGAAGAGCATTTGTACCTAAACGGTTGTGAATAAGTAGTTTTAACGTCGTAAGTTAAAAAAAGATCCCCCGATTCCTTCGTTGGATGTCACTATTGCACAAAGAGACGTAAAGCTTGCCGTGGGCTTCGAAGAAAACACGTCTGCAGTCTTGTAGACGGTGGTGCAATAGATCGGAATGGCTTGTCTTCTCTTAGTGGCAATGCTGGCTTATATTGTTGCGGTGTCGACAAAGGCTTTTGGCTAGTACCAGGAATATTTTACTCGTCATCTCCTGTTGGTTAAAAGAAGTTGATATAGAACAAAATACAAAGATTCTGAAACTAAATACAACATTGTCGGTCGTGCAGTGATAATGGACTTTTCCATTAGGAATTTCTTAGTAGCAACCCGGAGTCTCACTCTGTGTGCTGTGCACGGCAATAGTCCCGCTTCTTACTACATGAGACCTCATGGAATTAAGCGGATGAAGCGCATTTTGCATAATTGTATGAATCTATAAAATAAACTTACTTTTTTGCTTCTTTATGAAGTTCACCATGATGATGAACTGAGTGAAGCAAGTTCTTTTTGGATTCATTAATTCTAAAATCACTGGACCGTTGTACATAACAGATTTTCGTATAAAACTGGTAAATTAAAATAATTATTTGAAATGACAACAAACAACAATAGACGTTTACATCTTAGGGTCTGCTCACACCGAGAAGCAATGCGATAGTACATATAACCGCGAGGCATTTAATATTTTTTTTAAAGTGATGAAATTCTCCAACCGATGGATACATTATTGCAATCTATTTATTCATATATTAATTTAATTACATACATGATATTATTATGCGTAAAATGTAAATGATTATGTGGACAATCCTGGTGAGTAATAATGGAGGTATATTTATTATGTCTAGCTATCTGGGCATGATTGCTGACTTGCTGTGTTGTATAGAATCGTTGCTCCAGTATTTCAGCTAAAACATTGAAGCAATGATGGTTGCCTGTGTGTAAGTGTTAAATGTTTGTGTGTATAAATGTTGTTTGTTGTTATTGTGTTACTAAAAAGGTATAAGTCTGTTTTCATCGTTCTCACATATCTATGTAATTTTCCTGTAACCAAATACTTGTAATTGTACTGTATTGATGGAAAAGAGTGTCCGTGGAGTTTCTTGCACGTTCTTCTCCAAAGAGACCTACTGACACTTGCGAATGTGCAACTAGATTCATCTTTTGTTTGACTATTCAAAAATGCCTTTAAATGTTTTAGTATTTTGATTTTGATAAGTTTATATTGTTACTAACACTATTAATATAATATTTATTTAGGTTAAGTTATTCTGTGGGCCCTGTTGCCTTTAATAAATAAATTAATAATTAAGTATAATAAGGTATTTAACGTTTCGGTGTGGACGTGCAAAATACCTATTTTTACCAATCACTGAGTTCTGAAAGTTCGTCGGAAGAATTTCGCTTCCACACGCGTTTGCATCAGTGTGCTAACGGTTTTATATTTTTGTAATTTGAAGGAAACCTTCAAACATTAAGTGACAACTGTCAAACGTCATGTACGGGACCGTTCGAATCCGAACAATTTATCATAAATTAAAACTATAATAAACTGAAATTTCCAATGACTTATTAAAAAAAAGAAATAATAAAAATGTTAAATATGTTTTAACATGTGTTTATAACAAATATTTTTTCAGTTTTGGTCTCTAAATTATTCAAGACAAAGTTACCCGTTTTTGTCTTTTATTTTCAGAACGCACCATTCACTACAAACCAATCCAAACGCTATTGGATTCTCGGCCTTAATTAACCATCGTTCAATTACTACTTCCGAGTTGTCGCAAGACGTTTTTTTGAACTCGTGCTACCAAAATAACTTGACGCAGCATCGAGTACGTTAACGTCTGGTGAAAACGTCACGATGACGATACGAATACGCTAGAAACTTGTGCTAGGGGCTCAGAGGCCCTAGCACGAGTTTCTGCGTAATTGGATCGACTACGTTAACGTATCGCCTTCGACAATTTTTGTATGCAAAATTAATCAGCGCCATGTGTCCGTATTTGGAACTAACAAATCGGTAGCACAAGTTTTTGACAATTGCCTTCGTATCGAGTTCACGTATTTACGTTGCGTTAACGCTCCAAATGTATGGGAATCGGTAGCACGAGTTTTCATTTTGACATGTAGTATCGAATTTTACGCTAGGTGTGACGGAAGCAAGTCGAAAACTATCTCACTGACATTTTCTCGGTGAGACATTTCACGTCAAACAATTTTCCGTATTTATTTGGGTATTTTTGCAATAATATGCTATTTAATCATGAATAAAAGGGGAAGGCATGCTTTCTATTGATTATCTTACCTCCTATTTTAATAAAGAGGCTAGGAGAAAATGTTAAACGTGGTAGGCAAAATTTACATTTTCTTTGTAAACAAACAGTAATAGTTTCTTATAATAAACCATTTCTGTAAGTTATTGATACTAACCACACATAGAGCGGCGCGGCACAACGGCGCTGCCTTCTTGCCGTGGTGGAGTACGCGTCTCTAGCGTGTTATTCGCCGCAACTCTACATTTTCGTGCGGTTCTCCATAATTATCATGACTCATTTGAAGATTTAAGAATCGAACAAAACGGCGATATGCTTTATATATAATACATTATAATACTAGTATGCACGTATGCCTATATATTTTGTAACCGGTTTATACCAGAATATAAAGTTAGTTTGGGAATATGGGTTAGAATTTGGGATAAACAATATTGATAGTTGCTTCAAGGCAACTGAAGCCCTTTCATTTATCGGCAGCTAAAATGTTCTTGAGTACCCTATTAACAACAATACAAATCTAAAACTTATTAATACAATGTTCTTCAGCACGTCTTATGGCAATGGTTGCAGTATTTAAAGTAGCAAAAACCGTAAGCCGTTCTACAAGTCTAGCTAGTCTGTCGATGATAAATAGAGACAGATGTACAACGAAAGAGAGAAAACTAGGACATAAATGAAATAGAATCCCTTCGCGCGACGAACGGTATATTATAAAGTCCTTCCATCGTAATTGCCACCTGACAGCCAATGTTCCAGAATCCAGAGTAATCTTTATGAGACGAGAAATCGATGCAAAGAGTGGACTGTGATAGGACTCTCCTTCAAAACTAATCGAATCCTAAGTCATATCGTTCCTTCGTACATGGAAAGCCTTGTTGACTCAGCCTATTATTATTTAAAATTCCTACTTGTTGTTGATGTTTATTGAATTTATTATATTTCTAACATGAACATAAGTATCCGTGAATTAAATAAGTAACTAACTAAGCTATTAATGTGATAATAAAAACCTAAATAAAGAGAAACTATATGTTTTTCCTAATCTAAACATATATACATAAACTTACGCTTTTCACCTGCTACGTTATATTCACGTTCATACATCTACACGCCCGCGGGTTATGACATGCACGCACGCTGGCCTTTCTGAAGAACATCACAACAAGATCTGTTGCGGACGGTACCCGGGTGGTGTAAGTACCCGCGGTCGCCCTGGGACAGTATTGCACTGTTGTTTGACGTGCTTTCCATACGCTCTGAGTCAAGCGACTCTGCTGGTGGCACACCCCACCACGCACCACTGAATGCGTATGTAGGGTGGTAGGTACGAGGAAGACCCACATACAAGAACCACGTTTTGACCAAAGAAATAAAAAGCGGGCTTTTTCTTGAAATATCTTGTTGCACGTGTTTATGCCATTTTTTACGTTCATATTTACTTAGCTAAAATCTTTAGAGCCATAACTAATAAAAAATAAATATAATCATTTCAAACCCCTTATTGACATACGACAATAATAATTACACATTTTAAAACAATTAAAAAGTTCGTAGAACAATAACATCGAAAATTCCGGTTTGGTACACTTTCATTACATTGGATAAGCGAATATCTCGTAAACGTGTGGACCGATTTATATTATTCAAACGGATGAAATGGTTCTACGTCTAGACATTTAATTAGACACCAAAATCGTTGAAATATCTCCATAAAACAAAAATCATGTTTTCAAGTTACGTAATTATACGACACTATAAACTCGTAAAAAAAATTCTTTAAAACTATCTTCATCAATCATTAACGCTAGGTTTCTAATATGACTGCTACTTAGAAGCGAAATAACATAATTAGAACACTTCGTCTTCTTCTTTTCTTGTGAGGATGTGGCCACCTCTGGTGTCAGAGTTAGTTATGCCGCCTCTGGGAACCCCTCAGACCTCTGACTTGGCTTTTTCAGAATCACATTTACTATATAATAAACATAAAAGTCTACTGAGCTTTCGTTGACTTGGAGAAGGTCTATGACAGTGTGTGGAGGGATGAACTGTGGTCGACGCTATCCGGGTACGGTGTGGACTGGCGCTTGGTACGGACGCTGAAATCTGTATATTGGGATTCCAGTGCTTGTGTTAGGATTAATGGGGCGTATACGGACTGGGTTTCCATCTCAAGGGGTGTTAGACAGGGCTGTGTAGCGTCACCGTGGCTGTTCAACTTGTACATGGATAGTTGTCTAATAGGTTTGAAAGAGCATGAGTGTGTATTGAGGATGAATGAGTTGCCTGTCAAATGCCTTCTCTATGCAGATGATCAAGTTCTACTTGCATCGTCAGCAGAACAGTTGCAAGACACGGTGACTGTGATGAATGAAGCATTTAATTAAAAGGGATGTGTATAAATTTGAACAAGACTAAGGTAATGGTGTTTGAAAGAGATGATGTATCGGAGTGTGAAGTGAAAATAAATGATAAGAGTGTGGAGCAAGTGAACGAGTTTGTATATCTGGGAAGTATGTTCACAAGGGATGGAAAGATTGAAAAGGATGTGGAAAGGAGAGTGAATGCAGGGAATAAAGTGAATGGTGCTATACATGTGGTTGTGACCAGCAAATCGTTGTCTCCGGAAGCTCGACTCGCCGTTCACAACAGTGTGCTGGTGCCTACACTCTTATGTATGGAAGTGAAGGTTGGGTATGGCAAAAAAGACATGAAAGTAGGATTAATGCAGTAGAAATGCGTTTCTTGCGAAGTATGTGTGGTGTAACTTTAAATGATAGATTGAGGAATGAGGTAATAAGACAACGTTGTGGTTTAAAAGAAGATGTAGTGACTAAAATTGAAAAGTGTATGTTAAGATGGTTTGGTCATGTTGAGAGAATGAATGAAAGGCGACTAACGAAAGGTATTTACATGGCAGACGTGAATGGAAACGCCGGGAGGGGACGCCCTAGAAAGATACATAGACCTTATAGGTAATGTTCTTCAGAAAGGCCAGGTGCGCAGTACTTATAACCGGCGTGTGTGTATGACTAGATGTATGAATGTGAGTGAAGCAAAAGAAGTATGTAAGGATCGTAGCAGGTGGCGTTCTGTTGTTTCTGCCTACCCCCATGGGAAAAAGGCGTGAGTTTATGTATGTATGTATATAATAAACTAATACTCGTAATATTTTCTAACTGGAAACTATCTAATTATAAATAATTAACAATTACGATGCTAGAAACTTGGGTATTGCATGAATCCCGTTATTACCTATGTACTGGCTACCTAGTTAGCTTGCAGATAGGGCTTCTAGGGCGTCTCCACCGGGCGTTTTCAATCACTTCTGCCTTGTAAATACCCTTGGTTAGTTTCCTTTCATTCATCTTCTCAAAATGGTCAAACCATCTAAGCATACCTACTATTTTCAGTTTTAATTAATTAATACATCTTTGTTTAAACCATAACGTTGTCTTACTTTACATAGGTACTTCCTATCCTAAACGAAAATCGTAAAATGGTTTTTTTACTATATGTACAAGGTACGAGTATAATATCTCTGTAAGGAAACTCCTGCGGTTCCTACCGCTAGGTGTAGCAATAAAAAACTTTAGGGGCTGATCATGCAACAGCTGCATTAAGAATAAGTAGTAGAATATGTAGCTGTTGTAGGTGGTAGGAATCTATATTATGCATTGATGAAATAAAATACAGATTTAATTAACATAACTTTGTATTACATAATGTTCTTTCAAATTTGCATCATAATGAATTGGCAGAGCTTCTAAGATTCCAACCATAGCTCATAGCTACTCCGAACGCTTGAAATAGCATGAAGAGCATTTGTACCTAAACGGTTGTGAATAAGTAGTTTTAACGTCGTATTAATAATATTCCCCCGATTCCTTCGTTGGATGTCACTATTGCACAAAGAGACGTATAGCTTGCCGTGGGCTTTGAAGAAAAAACGTCTGCAGTCTTGTAGACGGTGGTGCAATCGATCGGAATGGCTTGTCTTCTCTTAGTGGCAATGCTGGCTTATATTGTTGCGGTGTCGACAAAGGCTTTTGGCTAGTACCAGGAATATTTTACTCGTCATCTCCTGTTGGTAAAAGAAGTTGATATAGAACAAAATACAAAGATTCTGAAACTAAATACAACATTGTCGGTCGTCCAGTGATAATGGACTTTTCCATTAGGAATTTCTTAGTAGCAACCCGGAGTCTCACTCTGTGTGCTGTGCACGGCAAAAGTCCCGCTTCTTACTACATGAGACCTCATGGAATTAAGCGGATGAAGCGCATTTTGCATAATTGTATGAATCTATAAAATAAACTTACTTTTTTGCTTCTTTATGAAGTTCACCATGATGATGAACTGAGTGAAGAAAGTTCTTTATGGATTCGTTAATTCTTAAATCACTGAACCGTCGTACATAACAGATTTTCGTATAAAACTGGTAAATTAAAATAATTATTTGAAATGACGACAAACAACAATAGACGTTTACACCTTAGGGTCTGCTCACACCGAGAAGCAATGCGGTAGTACATATAACCGCGCGGCATTAAAAAAAAAAAAATTATGAAATCCTCCAACCGGTTGATACATTATTGCAATCTATTTATTCATATTTTAATTTAATAACATACATGATATTATTATGCGTAAAATGTAAATGATTATGTGGACAATCCTGGTGAGTAATAATGGAGGTATATTTATTATGTCTAGCTATCTGGGCATGATTGCTGACTGGCTGTGTTGTATAGAATCGTTGCTCCAGTATTTCAGCTGAAGCAATGTTGGTTGCCTGTGTGTAAGTGTTAAATGTTTGTGTGTATAAATGTTGTTTGTTGTTATTGTGTTACACATATCTATGTAATTTCCCTGTAACCAAATACTTGTAATTGTACTGTATTGATGGAAAAGAGTGTGCATGGAGTTTCTTGCACGTTCTTCTCCAAAGAGACCTACTGACCCTTGCGAATGTGCAAATAGATTCATCTTTTGTTTGACTATTCAAAAATGCCTATAAATGTTTTAGTTGAAATAAAGTATTTTGATAAGTTTATATTGTTACTGTTATATTTTTGTAATTTGAAGGAAACCTTCAAACATTAAGTGACACTATTAATATAATATTTATTTAGGTTAAGTTATTCTGTGGGCCCTGTTGCTTTTAATAAATGAATTAATAATTAAGTATAGTAAGGTAAATAACGTTTCGGTGTGGACGTGCAAAATATATATTTTTACGAATCACTGAGTTCGGAAAGTTTGTTGTAAGAATTTCGCTTCTACACGCGTTTGCATCAGTGTGCTAACGGTTTTATATTTTTGTAATTTGAAGGAAACCGTCAAACATTATGTGACAATTGTCAAACGTCATGTACGGGACCGTTCAAAACCGAACCATTTATCATAAATTAAAACTCCAATAAACTCAAATTTCCAATGACATAATAAAAAAAAGAATTAATAAAAATGTTAAATATGTTTTAACATGTGTCTAGAACAATATTTTTTTCAGTTTTAGTCTCTAAATTATTTAAGACAAAGTTACCCATTTTTGTCTTTTTTTTTCAGAACGCACCATTCACTACAAACCAATCCAAACGCTATTGGATTCTCGGCCTTAATTAACCATCGTTCAATTACTACTTCCGAGTTGTCGCAAGACGTTTTTTTGAACTTGTACTACCAAAATAACTTGACGCAGCATCGAGTACGTTAACGTCTGGTGAAAACGTCACGATGACGATACGTATACGCTAGAAACTTGTGCTAGGGGCTCAGAAAGATGCCTATGCATAAGATTTAATTTTCGAATTATAATTATAGCCTCTGAAAGTACGCCATGTTTAACAACTGTATTGAAAAAACTATTTAAATTATTGCATTGTCATCGGTCCTTGAAGTGTGTAAAGTTTGAAATTAATGCGACGTTTTGACGGGGGTGAAAATCACGTTCAAAGATTCCGTTACATAGATTCATGAACCTACATACATACCAAGCTAATAAAAAAGGAAATTTAACAGATCAAAAGTCCGCCGTTATTACTTAATTGACATTTATTGGATTTCCATTACTTTACAAACGATAAATTTGTGTTGATATTCCGGCAAACCATTATATTTGAAACAATTAACTTTGAACGTAATTGTATACTTTCATTCAAATAATTTAATATTAATGTTTTTGGTTGAATAATGTCTTTCATTAGAAGTGGACCGGACCTTTAAGTACAAATTTTATTGATTAATTCGAGTTTAATCATGTAGATCAAAAGGTACGTATTATACTTATACCTATGGTTATAGTACAACTAAGGTTTCGGTGTATAGTTTGTAATGTATAAAGGAACTTGACGAAAAGAAACGAAAAGTGCTTATCATCTCATAATCGTTATATACCTGCTTATGTAAAAATACATCTACACCAAGCAATATCGCCTGTAAACCAGTGACTAACTGTCTCTACTTCTAAATTCAAATGAGTGTTTAAATCGCGACAGACCTTCTTTCTGATAGTCTCAATGCTACTAGGTTCCTTTCAGCTGGCAACCTTCATAGTACCTAGATCTTACCGAACTTTTTAGTTGATCTAAAAACAACATCCGAATATTTAGGACAGCTTTGATTGTAGGTACAGGAAATAAACTCTGAGTGTCTATTTTAATTTCATTATTTACTTATAGAAGCTTCCGCAAGTTTAAATTAAACAAAGTCGACCCTTTCTCGGCAATCTTAATTGTTAATACTCAATACAGACATAAAGTAAATATAATTTCAGCGAAAATCTACACAATTTATACTTCCAACGAAAAGTTAAATTAACTACTTTGTTTGCACACAATCATTAATTTTAATGTATTCTGTAATACGCCGTAATTTGATATAATTATACTAAAATACATCAACAAGTGTTAGAATTATCTCATCATGCAAAAGCGTTTGATCTTTAATACTGAAATTATAACGTTGATGCTATTAAACGGTTCACAGAGGTGAGAACATCGTTTATTGTTTTGAGCACCGTACCATTAGCTATTATAATGATTCTCAGTAATAGTCGTTTATCTTAATAGTATTGGATATTTAACAGCGTACCTGAATAAATAAAGTGTTTATCAGTAAATTATTTTTACTACCCTTAGATGTGAACTTCAGAGGGCCCTCTGAAGATCACATCTAAGGGTTTTACACTGAATTCGCATAAGTCAAATTATATGGAATTAATTATGTTTTACTGTATTGTCACGTGACGGTGCTTATCCAGTGTCGATGAAAATTGTCTCGGAACACTGGTAATCCACCAACCCGTACTGTCCCCGCGTGGTAGGTTACGGCATATTCCCTATCAAAGAGAGGAGGCCTGTGTCCCAGCAGTGGGAACATTAATAGGCTGATGATGGTGATGACTGAGAATCTAAACAGCGACACTGAAGGCTTGGCACCGCTTCTGCCCAAGTTTCCATTGGTCCATTGATCTACAATAGGTTAAACAGAGTCCTTAAAATATACCCATTAACAAAAATGCAATGCAAAAAGAAACTTTCCGAATATCTGAAAAGTCTAACCTACGAACAGACTGAACTTCTTCTGTATATTGCATCCTAATAAAAAGCCTATGAATTACAATATTACATACATTTATCATATCACACACAAGCGCACGCACGCTCTCTCACACCACAACACACAGCAGAACACTAAACAACACCACATACACCCTCCTACACATCAGTCACGTACATTCCCAGCTCACACAAATAAGAGGTCCTGCATGCAAACACTACACAAATTTTTCTCATTTTTATTATATACCTTTTTCTTGCCATAAAACCTAAGTATATACTTTACTTAGGTATTACATTATTTTGTAAATAAATTATGTATATGATACAAATTAAATGGCTACTATGTAAGTATAACACTCGAGGGGTTTGGCACTGATAGCCGAAATACAGGCTCTGCCTAGTTCGGTTACAGATGACTACACCACTTAATCTCGACCTAAATTAGCCTGTTAAAAGTTTTTGTAAATTATGTCCATGTTTCTTTAAATAAATAAATAATAATAATACAAATAATAATCTGTGGCTCGAGTTGACAGGCAGTTGCCAAAAATTTTTTCTCTACGAAATTTCTTACAATATATTTATTTTAACTATTTAAATTATACAAGACACAATGAAACCAAGAAAAAAAAAACATGAAGCAATAATATAATCAAAGCTATGACCGAATTACAACTTAAACATCAAGAAACGAGAAAAATGAAGACGACGTCATGTTGACGAGAGCTGCCGCCGCTAGACAAGCACGCCTACCACCTCCAGCCTCGTCGCCCAGCTCCGCCTCGCCGCAGCCGGAAACCAGCCCCACCGTGAGTGCTGTGTCACCGGCCGTGGCAGTTGCGTCGAGCTCGAGCGACGAGTACTTCTCTCCGCCGACGACACCACCACCTGCGCGTCGACGGGGAGTACGCCGGCCGCCGGACCGCTTAGGACCTCGAGGCTTACCGGTCTCTGATAGGGTCCCAGCACCCGGCGGTAGTGTGCAGCGCATGAGATGGACACTATCCATCAATGAAAATGTCATGCGCGCATACTTTGGGGCTACAGAGGGAGGAAACAACCTGACCGCGTACCGTGTCCGTATGCTCTCTTTGTTTCAGGTGCTTGAGCCAGCCGTCAACGTTTCGGCCCAGCGACTTTCGGATCAGGTGCGGGTCATCCAGCGTAATCGTATGTTGGATGATACTGTACTTGATCGCCTCCGAACTGAAATGAGTAACCGTGTCACTGCACCCTCGTCGCAGACTGTGGTGCCACCACAGTCCAACCACGCTGACGTGGAGAGTAGTGACAGGGTTACAAATGTAAGTACCCAGTACAATGATGAATTGAGGAGTGCTTTGGAGTGTGCTATTCGGGAATATCACTACATGGCTCCCGAACTTAGGCCACGATTACCTCGCTTGCCCATGCATAACAAAAATAGGGCGCTGGTGGCTGCTCTGGATTCGCAGTTGTCAAACTATTTTGATGACTGCGAAGACCTCACTGATACACATTCGATCATGTACTGCGCGGCTGTAGCGGCATGTCGTGTAGCCCATGTCAAATTTGCAGATGACAGAGCTACACGACCGAAACCAGCCGTACCGGCTTGGCAGTGCAGGATCGAACGTCGTATTGGTGGGGCCAGAGCACTCATCGGCAAACTAATTTGTTTCAGGGAGGGCAATAATCGCCCAAGAGTGATGCGCTTTGTGAGACGGGCGTTTTCGGGGACTGATGTCAGCCCCCGAGACTATATATCCCGTGTCACAGAGCGCATCGACTTCCTGAAACAAAAAGTGTTTGCATGGGCAAGCCGTATTCGTAGGTACAGGCGGAGAGTGGAGCGATACACCCAGAATCGCACATTCCAAAGTAATGAAAGGTGGGTTTATCGGGATTGGGAGCGACCCGACCAAGGTGTGACTGATACGCACCTACCGGATGATGACGCTATGTGTTCATTCTGGCGCAGCATCTGGTCGGTGCCTGTCAGTCACACCGAAGGTGAATGGACTCGGGAGGTCGAACGAGCGTGCGATCCAATTCAAGAAATGGGGGCTATCACGATTAGCCCCCAAGATGTAGCCCGTGCAGTCCGTCCGTTGCCGAACTGGAAATCTCCAGGTCCGGACGGGCTGCACAACTTCTGGATCAAGTGGCTACAAAGGTCACACGCTCGTTTGGCATCTCAGTACCAGGCAGCCTTGGAGTCTGGTTCGCTACCCAAGTTCCTTACAGCAGGAATAACCCACCTGCTCCACAAGTCTGGTAGCACCGCGGAACCCAAAAATTATAGACCTATTACATGTTTACCAACGGTCTATAAGGTTCTTACATCCATTTTGAGAGTTAAAATTAATAAACACGTCGACGATAACTCGATCATGTCGGTCTCTCAGAATGGATGTGGGAACGGGTCCCGCGGTACTAAGGAGCTACTCCTTATTGATATGGCCATTAGCCAACAGGTTCGGCGTTCCCGAAAGGATCTGTCGACATGTTGGATAGATTATAAAAAGGCTTATGACTCGGTGCCTCATACATGGGTCATGAGGGTGCTAGAATTGTATAAAATAGATACAACTCTACGCACCTTCCTGAAATCGTGTATGGGGCAATGGAGCACAGTCCTTCGCTATCCAGGATGTCGAAATATCCAGAGGAATAGCGAACCTGTAAGGATCGTGCGAGGTATATTCCAGGGCGATAGTTTGAGTCCACTTTGGTTTTGTCTAGCCTTGAATCCTCTAAGCATGATGCTGGAGAATTCAGGGCTAGGCTATAGGTTGAGGAGAGGTAGCCAGGTTATATCTCACCTCCTTTATATGGATGACCTGAAGCTCTTTGCCCCCAGCAATCTTCAGCTGATGGAGCTACTGAAGGTAACTGAAACTTTTAGTAGCGCCATCAGGATGGAGTTTGGTGTGGACAAATGTGCGGTCATGCATGTAAAGCGAGGGGAGATTGTGGAATCCGTGGGAATTCAACTCGCGGATTCCATAAACCTGAGATCCCTCTCTCCAAACGAAACCTATAAGTATTTGGGTATGTCGGAAGCGTTAGGTATTAGCACTACTGACATGAAGCATGAAGAAAGTATTCAATAGCCTTCTTTCGGGCGGAAACAAGGTGCGCGCCTTCAACGGTTGGGTCATGCCGGTATTGATGTACTCGTTCGGCATACTCAAATGGACTCTCTCTGGGTCTTTTTCTTTCTTTCTTTTCTTCTTTCAAACCGAACTCGACGCCCTGGATAGGCGGGTCCGAACATTGCTGACTGCATATCGAATGCATCACCCACGATCGTCGGTCATGAGATTGTATATCCCGCGGAAGTGTGGAGGCCGAGGCTTTTTAAATGCCAAAAACCTCCACAACCGCGAGATATGCAATCTCAGAGAATAGTTTCTACACGCCGACGTGGGTATGCATCGAGATGTAGTGGCAGTGGACAAGGGACTTACCCCGCTCTCCTTGGCAAATGAGAACTGGCGCAAACCTGTAGTGCTTGATACTAACGACCGCAGGGAGGTATGGCAGAGTAAGGAGCTCCACGGACGCTTTTTCCGGGCCCTACATGGGTCCGATGTAGATCAGTCAGCGTCCGTAGCCTGGCTGCGTTTCGGTGACCTCTTTGGGGAAACCGAAGGTTTTGTCTGTGCAATTATGGACGAAGTTATCATGACGAATAACTACCGGAGATTTATTGTGAAGGATGGCACGGTTGACATCTGTCGGGCATGTCACCGCCCGGGTGAATCGATCCGCCACATTATCTCTGGTTGTTCTCGGCTAGCTAACGAAGAGTACTTGCATAGGCACAACCTTGTAGCCAGGATTATCCATCAGCAACTCGCTCTGAAATACACTCTTGTGGCATCGGAGGTACCGTACTACAGGTATGTGCCCGACCCAGTTCTCGAAAATGGCAATATCACATTGTACTGGGATCGGTCCATCATCACTGACAGGACTATTGTAGCCAATAAGCCTGATATTGTGGTGGTGGACCGAATCGAGAGACGTACAATGATTGTTGACATTACCGTCCCACATGACGGGAACCTCGTGAAAGCCGAGAAAGATAAGCAAATCAAGTATCTTGACTTGGCTCGCGAGGTTGTCGACATGTGGGATGTGGACACAGCGATCATTGTACCGATAGTCGTGTCGGCCAATGGCTTAATAGCCACGAGCCTCGACCAACACCTTAGGAGGCTCTCATTAGGCGGCTGGGTCAAGGGCCTGATCCAGAAAGCAGTACTGCTGGACACGGCTCGCATTGTTAGGAAGTTCCTCTCTCTGGAGCCCTGACCGCCGGTAGGTTGGACCCTGTTCCCGATACCGGTGGGCCTCTATTTTTTATATTTTTAAATGTTTTTGTTTTTTAATTTATTTTATAAAAATATTTAAAAATGTAGATAATAAGAAAGATAATTAAATAAAGGAGATAATAATAATAATAAAGTAATTTGATTAAATATGCAATGTACATAACACATCGGAACAAAAAAAAAAATTACTAACCAAACATTAACACACTTACTTATTGGAGAAACAAACCTAATAAATGAGCAGTCTGGTTTCATTGAACAGTCGTAAGAAATATGTCGTAATAAAATAAAACACAATTTGCTTTTGGAAAATATATTAGTCGAAGGAAAATCGTTTTCGTTAGATGGAGACAAAAGCTCTTTGTTTCAGCCTTAGGTTTAAAGGATCTCTAGATGTGGAACAGACTTCCTTCCTTGCTTGTGTGTGATGGTAGATAATATATAGGTATTTCAAAATAGCTTCTCTAACGTAAATCATTGTTTTTTCCAATTTCCTGTTTTGAAATTATAATACTGTAAAACAGCTTTAAACAGTTTTGAGGCTCAATAGATCGTAGCTACAAGCTACTAGCTACAAGCTAACAAGCAAGCTACTAGCTGAAAACTGTTACTATACACATTTCTATAAAAAATACTACAAATTAAATAAAATGAATCACTTCGGTCTCACTGCTACTTTTTCAATGCTATGATGGCTTTTCAGGCCTATCTGCCTAACTATCTAGTATATAAAAGCGAAAGGTCACTCATTCACCTATCACGAAATATCGAAAACTGCTTGACGTATAAAAATGAAATTTGGAAGGGAGGTAGTTTATAGTTAGTAGACGTCCGCTAAGAACGGATTTTGCGACAGGGCCGGATTTAGGGGGTCTAAGGGCTCTCGCATGTGTATATGAAAGTCCTTCTTTTTTGAGCTACAAAATTAAAATTTGGCAAGGAGGTATTTTATAGTTAGAAGACGACCGTTGATAATAGATTTTGTGACAGGGCCGGCTTTAAGGGGTCTAAGGGCTCTCGCAAGTTTTTATGAAAGCCCTTCCTTTTTTGAGCTACAAACTTAAAATTTGGCAAGGAGGTAGTTTGTAGTTAGTAGACGTCCGCTAAGAACGGATTTTGCGACAGGGCCGGATTTAGGGGGTCTAAGGGCTCTCGCATGTGTATATGAAAGTCCTTAATTTTTTGAGCTACAAAATTAAAATTTGGCAAGGAAGTAGTTTATAGTTAATAGACGACCGTTGATAATAGATTTGCGACAGGGCCGGCTTTAAGGGGTCTAAGGGCTCTCGCAAGTTTTTATGAAAGCCCTTCCTTTTTTGAGCTACAAACCTAAAATTTGGCAAGGAGGTAGTTTATAGTTACTAGACGTCCGCTAAGAACGGATTTTGCGACAGGGCCGGATTTAGGGGGTCTAAGGGCTCTCACATGTGTATATGAAAGTCCTTAATTTTTTGAGCTACAAAATAAAAATTTGGCAAGGAGGTAGTTTATAGTTAGTAGACGGCCGTTGATAATAGATTTTGCGACAGGGCCGGCTTTAAGGGGTCTAAGGGCTCTCGCAAGTTTTTATGAAAGCCCTTCCTTTTTTGAGCTACAAACTTAAAATTTGGCAAGGAGGTAGTTTATAGTTACTAGACGTCCGCTAAGAACGGATTTAGGAACAGGGCTGGATTAAGGCTGTCTAAGGGCTCTCGAATGTTTGTATGAAAGTCCTTCATTTTTTGAGCGACATACTTAAAATTTGGCAGGGTGGTATTTTATAGTTAATAGATGACACTCAGAACGGCTTTTGCGACAGGGCTGGATTAAGGAGGTCTAATGGCTGTCGCAAGTTTGTATGATACTTCTTCATTTTTTGTGCAACAAATTTGAAATTTGGCAGGAAGGTATTTAATAGTTGATAGACGTCCGCTAAGAACGGATTTTGCGACAGGGCCGGTTTAAGGACGTCTAAGGGCTCTCGCAAGTTTGTACGATACTCCTTAATTTTTGTGCTACAAGCTTTAAACTTGGCAGAGAGGTATTTAATAGTTAGTAGACATTCGCTAAGAACGGATTTTATGTCAGGGCTGGATTGAAGTGGTCTAAGCACTCTCGCCAGTTTGTATGAAAGTCCGGATTTTTTTTTGTACTACCGTCCTGATATTTAGCAAGTCTAGAGTTTATGAGTAAGAGACATAAGCTAAGAAAGAATTCTGTGATACGCTATACTTTTTTTCTAATTGGTGCCTTAAAAATGATGCTTAGTGTGATAGGCATTATAATATGTTGACTAAAATATAAAAATAGTTTGCGTTAAACATCATTAAACTTTATATCTTCATAACCACGCGGACGAAGTCACGGGCAACAGCTAGTCTATATATATATTGCCTAAGGACTGAGTGACTTCAGGCGGTTAATTGCAATTGGACGAGTCGATTGATTGATTGAAGGGACACACCCAAGGTGGACACGAACCAACGACTAAGGCGACACAATAAGTGCAGACAGTAGTAGACAGGAGACAACGGCAATGAGACACAATAAGTACAGTATCACTCAAGCGTAAAGCGCGGAAAAACTGCAAAGAAAACTGTAGTAGTTAGCTTTAAAGGATCAGTTAAAAGATCCTGTTTATATATGGCTTCCGAGGAAAAGGCAGCAAGTTTTATATTGCTTTGTTTAAACTTAAAATACAACAAGCACTAAATAAAAGGGATGCCCGATATGTAATTTATCGCAAGATTGAAGAACATATACAGTTTTAGAAGAATTAAAGAAAAGCTGTGATTAATCGTGAATTCGTGAACAAATAGGAGCACTACGCTACAGTGATTCCTGCAGATATGAGATAACTGGATATTGAGTTCCATCTCAGCTATAACGAGCGCATAAACTTACCTACCTAGTAAAATTTACCTCACAAACTTTGCGGGGATTTTCAAGTAATATTGCTACTACTTAGCCTACCTACTCGTGTTGACGAAACGTTAAATTTCCACAAGATATATTTTATTAAACCTGATTCTTATGTTAAGGTTGTTTCAAGAGGTTTTTATTAAACCAAAAAAAGTTTCTCAACATAAATTACTTTGTATCTTTTTGTAAAACTTTTACGTTCATTTTGTTTTATAATTTGTCGTGATCTATAAACCACAAACTGCTTGATCATCTTAGTTTGTAAATTGCGATGACGAGAAGTTATTTTTCTCAATCAATCTTCCTAATACTTTCCCAACTATGCTTGGGTTCCAGCTTGACCGATTGTTATATGAATATCTGTATTATGCATGGAGCGACTGCCTGCATAACCAGATTCCCAATGAAGGCTGGTGGTTTTCGGGCTTGTGGCTACCCGTAATACTGACACAACAGTATAGGCCATCAAAGATCTTCAAATGACAGCCTGGACCAATGGCTTACGTATTTTTCGCGGCACGGAGGGGTCTTGGTAAGTGGATCCCATCCACAAACTAATTTTGACAAGCTTTGCTTAACTCTTGACCCGTGCGGTGACGAGCTCCTCCATAGAGGGGCACGTGTTTATGTTATTTTTTTTAACAAACACATGAAACCGACTTCCAATACAAAACACGACAAAGACAAAAAGAACTTTTTCCACTACCTTGTCTATTATGTAACACATTGCCTAAGAAATTCGTTTCGAAATATGAACATTTAGACACAAGATTATTAAAAAATAATTTAAAAAAAAACAAATTTACATAAAAACAGTTACGAAATGACTTTTGTACGGTTTTTTTTTTTTTTTTTAATTATCTATAGGCTCGCGTTTGACCACTATCTCGCCTGATGTTAAGCGATAATGCGGTCTACGGTGAAGCATGCTTACCTAGAAGAAACCTATTCACTCTTGACTTAAAGACCCCAAGGTTGTTGCTATCAGGGAACAAAGATCCCGGAAGCGAGTTCCACTCCTTAGCTGTGCGTACAATGAAAGTATTAGCAAAACGCTTCGTGCGTATGGGAGGGATGTCCACCATGTACCGATGGCGCATGGCCGTACGTCTTGTAGTCCGATGATGGAAAGGGCTAGGTGGAATCAAATTGTGCAGTTCCGTCGCACACTCCCCGAAATGTAACCGATAAAAAACCTACAGGCTGGCAACTCGGCGTCGATGTTCGAGGCTCTGGAGCTTTGAGGCGACCAGTGCATCGTTGCCAATAAGCCTTTTGGCCCGTCTGTCAATCGACTCAAGTGCATCAAGCTGGTATTTGGCTGATCCATCCCAAAGGTGAGAGCAGTACTCCATGCAAGACCGAACTTGCGCTTTATACAAGTTGAGCAGCTGTTCAGCCGTGAAGTACCGTCTCACCTTTGCAAGAATCTCCAACTTTTTTGCAGCTAACTGAGCTTTCGCCTCAATGAATGGACCGAAATTGAGGGTCGATGTCAACGTAACACCGAGAAGTTTGAGATGGTCCGTCAACGGCACGGTTACACCACGGAAAGATGGAGCCGGGTGGAATTGGCTCTTTTTAGCGGAAAAAATACACGCCTGGGTCTTAGCAGCATTGAAACTGACCAGATTGGCATCACCCCATTCGGAGACCGCCTTCAAGGACAGGTTCAAGCGTTCAACCATGGCCTGGATCATTATGTAACTGGCAAAATGATACTGAACCTGTTACCTCTCGAAAAAGCGCGCGTTGATTGTGTATATATAGTCTGTGGCTTTTAATCAGAACGTTTCTAATAAACTGTTGTTGGAACTTATTTGCATTTGATTAAGTAAGCTCATGAGGTAGTGGAAAAAGTTTTTTTTTTTTTTTTTTTTTTTTTTTTTATTATTGATAGGCTTGCGCTTGACCACTATCTCACCTGATGGTAAGTGATGATGTGGTCGAATTGTTTGTGTCTCGCATAAAAAGGCTTTTGTTTTTAATTTTTAAAATAAAATCACGATTTTTTATAATCGGCACGAAATGTACTGTTCTATTCTGAAGGCGGTGTCTTTGTCTAGCTTTTCGTTTTTTTATTTTCGGTAAGTACCTCAAATTACCATGAAAATCATTTATAAGTAGCCAAAGTACAGTTTATGACGATGCCAATAATCCCAAACAGAACTATACATTGTTTTATTTCGGATTTATAGTGCCTAGCTTCCGGTTTCATCATCAGATCAGTTCGATGGAACCTATCAGTAGGTACCATTTATTAATAAGTATTTGCTTCATAATAGTCGGTTAAAAATTCGAGATATCTTGTACCCGTGACATACTTATCATTAAGGAGTTCCAGTCTCTGTGGTCTTCTTCATCAGTTACTCTTAGCCAAATGATACTTTTTGAATGCAAATGCTTGCCATACTAATGAAAATACTAAAATAATTATATTGAGGTGTTCTGTCGATTTCCATGGAATCTCATAACCAGATTCTGACTTGGTGACGAGTTCGAGAGTGGTACCTATACTCTCGAACTCGTCACCAAGTAAGAATCTGGTTCTGCTTTCAAACAAAAAAATAATATTGTGAATCCGTTCATAAATGACGTCATAAAAACGTCTGAATTGACAACCTCCTCCTTTTTGGGAAATAACCGACTTTGCAACAAGGAGGAGGTTCTTCGGAGTTAAATATACGAAGAAATACATTCTTTCGTCGTAAAAAGTCTATTACTCGACTAAAGTGCCCGAGATAGTTGTACCTCAGTGCCGTTTACGAGCCCGGGGAGTTACGCTAGATTTAGATACCTTATAAATTGCAATATTCCTAAGACTCATAAGTGACGCAATATTTTTGAACTGCTTACTGTAGCAATAAGAGGATCAACGATATACTTTTCTAAAATGAAAAAAGGGCTTCGTATACTGAATCCTTCGCGTAAAATATGTAGGCTGGTAGGCCTAGGCATATTATCATATCTCAAAATATTTGAGCAGATAGGGTAAAAAATAACTCAAGGAACATAAAAAAATGGTTCTTTAATCAGTTTTCCGTTCTTCTGGCTTTTCCCGGCTTCGCCCGTTACATAAAACATACTATAAACTTCGACAGTGTGTAGCTCTCTATGGGTGGAAGATTTTTTAAAATTGGATCAGTACCTACTACCAGTTATCATTACTTATAAGCACATAAACAAACAATTTGAGCTCTGCCCCCCTAGCCAAGTTACAAACGTTTTGTATCGAATCTCTTTCTACAATCGTTAACGCCTTCTATTTGTATGGTCTGACAACGTTACTTAAGGTTACAACAGTCGATCATTCTTCCTTACAAACGTAGTCTGGCGATTACTCCACTGTTTGAGGGTGTACGCTCAAAATAAAAAAAATATATCAATTTGTCTCATCATTATCTAGCCCTGTATGGAAACAAAGAAGTTATATATTTGATAGTTATGAGCGTCGAAAGTTCCACATTTCGACACTAATATTTAACTCATCTTTGGGTGCAAATAAATACTATAAGAAGACGGAAAATTGCAAAATAGTCACCATACAGGGACAGATTAGTAGTTCAACAATGCAAATATTTATATTTTGAACAGATACGTTTAGTCGTTTTTTCGTGATATCCAGGATCCCAAAGGTCTGTTTAAAATTGCGCGCGCTCGGTTTCATCCTAAATCACCATCCATTTCGCTACATATTTGCAAAAGTGTGTATTCGTACGCGAACTAGCTTCTTACTGCTCATCACAGCATCTATCTCTTTCGCATGTGTTGTTGGTTGATATAGCATGCATTTCAACCCCGCGCACAAAATGGTTCGTGCCGTCGACTAGTGTAACCTTAACGTTCAGATGCGTCATTCCCATACATTGATTAGCGTTATCCATTGTAGTTTGTCAGCTTGGCTATAGCACCTGATAATATCAAGTTAAGACTAAGTTAAGACATTCAGATTTCCCTCCTGTGGACATAGGTAGTGGAGGTGTGGCACAACAGTAAATACTTCTCTTTGCGTATGAAGTATTATGAGAATTTTTAAATATAATTAAGTGTAAAATCTTTTATAAACAGGATTTTAATGGATTCAACAGTACGAGATATACTTGCTTGCTTGGTTGCTTGTCAATACATCCGGGTCCATTATGAAACCAGTTCCACAGTACCAAATTATTTCAAAGTTTTTAAAGTTACATAAGAACGCCAAGTTTCGGCTTTATCTTAATGCCAGGAAGTGCTTCAAAATTTATTGTTAGTTGCCGGACAAAATAAATCAACATTAAACAATATAAAGCTTGTAATAATAATAAATAAAAGTGGCCAATGGCAACCAATTCAATATTAGGAATATAACACACTTATATATCTATAATATTATAAAGTCTGTGAGTATGTATGTTTGTTACTTCTTTACGCTCAAACTGCTGGAATGCTGTTATCCCGGGAATATGTTCCCTCGGGATAATTTTCGACATTCACGCGGGCGAAGCCGTTGGCAGAAGCTAATATTCCAATATGCGAAAAGGTTAGGCAGATTGATTGATATTCCAATATGCGCGATAAAACCTTTCATTGACTCCGATCTCGCCACACTAGGTACTTCTACTTACCAACACATTAAAAACAATTGTCAGGGTAACCGAAGCCTAATTTCGACTCTACTAAATGGAATGCCAATATAAAACGTGATGGGGACAAGTGCTAATTGCTATTAGAGGTAGAACGGAACTCATTACAGCTTCAAACGCGACGATTGATTACTTTCCCTACGTTCTGAAATTAAAAAGAAAAAAAAACTTCTATAACAGGTTATTAAAACAACTAGCTTTTTACCCCGGTTTTGCGTGGCCTATTATACAGCTTGCATGCTCGTTTAGTGTTAAAAAGTAATCTAAGGCTATCTAATGGTAGTCTAACATTGCACCAGTGAAAGATTTTTTTTATAATTGCAAATTTACCCCAGAAATACTTCCAAAAATAAACAAACAGTTTCACCACTTTATAATATTAGTTTAGAATACAGCTTTATTTTCTTGAACTAACTAGCGATATAATTAGTTTTAACAAACTTGTTGTCGCCCGGGAATGTTTGATCGTTTGTGAGAATAATTAAAGAATGAATTTTCTACCAAAAAACCTATTTAAACTACCCGTTTAATCAAAACTCTTTCTAAATCGTGTGATAAATATTTTGTTTTGAAATAAATAAAAAAGTACCTATTTAATATTTTTGTGATAATAATGCACACTTTTGACCAAGGGCACAGTCTGTGATAATATTTTGGATATGATCAAATCGACCGAAAACGTTGATTTCAATTCCGGTCCATGATTATCATTATTCATGTAATATGAACTCTGAAAACAGTTACTCAGTTTAACACAGATTAACCTCACAATTCTATAAATGAATTAATTCAACCAAGCAACAAATAACATCTTCCAACCTGGTTGGTCACCGTGGAAGATTATGACCAAAACCCTTCAAAGAAAACAATAATACAGATACAGATACAGATACAGATACAGATTGATGAATCGTGTTAATTTTCGCATTTTAATTTTTCAAATTAAATAATTATATTTAATTTGAATTTTGTGTTTTCGGTACTGGATTCAAAAAAATATTTGTAAGATAAGATCGCTGCATGTATTTATTTTCAAATATATTTTGAAGAAATATATATGTATTTGAAATACTAACTACAAAATACCTCAGCGTCAGATGTTTGAAATATCAATAACAAATAACATTTTTAAGAAGTAGTTGATTTACAAATACCAAATATGTTTTTGTATTTTTGTACCCCAATGAGTTAAAATGTCAGCCACGACTTGACAATCTTGCCGAGTTACTTGGGGCACAAAGTGCGGCTGTTATTTCGAGGAAACTGGCTGAATAGACTTGAACAACGGTTGAACAGCTTTGCACAAGGAGAAACAAAAACAACAAGAACTTTCCTGTGAATAATCTTTGCGAACAAATGGGCATATCTACCTACTTACGTGTCGTTAGGGAGATTGGACCCTGGCAATAAGGACGACGCAACCTAGGCAACGGTAGCGAAGGATGCGCCCCCTGCACCCTCCCTTCACGGCGGGTGCCCTAAACCCGTACCGCGACTGCGCCGCGCCGCTGCCGTCAGTGCCAAGAGCCGTCACTCAATTTTGACATTGTTTATTTATTTGTGTTATTTATCTTTGTTATTATTTTATTAGTGATATTGTGTAAATAGTGTTTTAATAGTATTGGTAAGTGAAATTTCAATTTTATGTTAAGCGCCGGCTGTAGCGATACCGGAAACTGTAGCAGTCAACCTGCTACATCGCTTGATATTCAGCAAGTGAGATGTCCCCATTGCTCTCAGGCACGTTTTTTTAAGGGCGAACGGGGGCTACGGATCCACTATGGTAAAGTACACAAACCCCATAGTGTACCCTCGTGCCCCCCAGCTACACCACAAATACAAAATGAAACACTCTGGAAAACCCTTACAAAATTAAAAAATTCTACACCGATTTTAAAGAGAATTCCCCGGGGCGCAAGACGGTCTGTCGCGCTAAGTCTGGCGCGATGCGTCCGTCTTGCAACCCAGGAGAACTCACAAAGTGCCTGGGAGGAATTGCTCACCTTCCCTTATAGGATTCTACATGTACAGAAAAATTTGGCTATAAAAAAAACACTAACAACCCAAATTAAAGACAATTGTAACGATTCGAACCTTATTTTAAATTCAAAATTACCAGCATTCAATCACCCTTCCCAAAAAGGTGTGTGTTCGCATGTGGAATCCAAATTAAGTGAAGGTGACATTAGGGGAGCGGCCAGGCTGTTGTTCAGCAGTGATGTGGTGGCGCCTTACTCTCCAGAAACTATTTCAGCCTTGGAGAGTAAACATCCAGCGCCTGGGGACGATCTTACCTTTCCCGACCCACCTGACACCCCCGATCTCAATTCATCCTTTCTACAGATTTCAGCCCCCCAGTTGATCGCAGCCGTGAGCTCCTTCCGAAGCGGTTCCGCTGGCGGCCTCGACGGCCTGTCTCCTCAACACTTAAAAGATCTTTTAAGTTCAGGCGCCGGGGACGCTGGTGAGTCTCTTTTGAAGGAGCTTGCGGCTCTAGTCAACCTAATGCTCTCCGGCGGTGTGAACGATGCCGTCGTCGATGTCTTGTACGGGGCCAACTTATGTGCCCTGCGCAAGAAGGACGGCGGTATTCGTCCAATTGCCGTCGGGTGCACCTACAGGCGTATGGCAGCCAAAATTTGCTGTAAACTATATAGTAAAACTCTTACTTCTAAATTGCAGCCCCTACAACTTGGATTTGGCTCCAGAGGGGGTTGTGAGGCTGCCGTACATGCCCTTTCCACTTTTTTGAATTCCGGTAAGGGTGAGGTCATCCTCAAGGTTGACGTTAAAAACGCCTTTAATTCCGTCAACAGGGACACTTTGTTGGCTGAAGCAAAAAAAGAGCTTCCAGAAATTTTCGGCTTTTTGTGGCAATGCTATAGGTACCCATCAAAATTATTATACAAAGACAATGTTTTGGAATCTTCAGTTGGTTGCCAACAAGGTGACCCTCTCGGGCCAGTCATTTTCAGTCTGGCTATTCATCCGATCATTCAAAAACTAAATTCGAAATTTAACGTATGGTATTTGGATGATGGAACACTAGGAGGTGACGTAGACACCGTTTTAGCAGATTTTCAATTTCTGAAAGAGCAGTTCCAATCCATCGGCCTAGAACTTAACCACTCCAAATGTGAAATTTTTCTTTGTGACAGCACCGACAGACAACCGACCCTACAGAAATTTTATGCAATAGCCCCAGAGATCAAAATTTTAGATAAAAGTTCACTGCACCTCCTAGGTTCCCCAATTTTGGAAGACAGTTTTTCTTCATTCATCGATGGCAAAATTAACCATTTTAATGATATTTCGGATAGACTCTCCCAAATTAACCTTCATTCGGCTTTTACTCTCATTAGGTATTGCTGTTTTGGACCAAATTTTATGTATTTTCTCCGCTCTTCCCCTTTATGGAAGCAGCCACTTCTCCTGGAAAAAATTGACGAAATTATTCAACGCACTCTGACATCTATCTTAAATGTGGCCTTGGATGACCGAGCCTGGACGCAAGCCACGCTACCCATTCGCTTTGGCGGGCTCGGCATCCGCAAAATTTCTAGTATAAGCCTACCGGCGTTCCTGTCTTCGGTCCACAGCACTAAAACGTTAACCACTAAAATTTTATCCCTGTCGCTGGTTAACTGTGAAGTGCCGTGCTCGACCGACGCAGTGTGCGCCTGGAAAGTGGCTTGCCCGAATACGGCGTTGCCCGAAAACCCATCTTCCCAAAGACAGTGGGATGAGCCGCTCTGCAGATTGGTACGGAATAAACTCATAAATACGTCCACCAATACTGCTGAGCGTGCTCGCCTACTGGCTGTGGGTGAGTGGGAGTCGGGCCTCTGGCTACAGGCTTTACCGTCACCCAACATAGGCACAATGTTGAGTGACACTACCTTCCGGATCGCTACATGTCTGCGACTAGGTACTCCCAGCGGAGCTCCACATCGCTGTCAATGTGGTGAAGCAGTCGACCGCCTCGGACACCATGGCCTATCCTGCAGTAGGAGCGCTGGTCGGATAGCACGGCACGCCAGCATTAATGACATCATACGTCGAGCTCTTGTCACCGCCGGGGTGCCAGCTGTTTTAGAACCCAATGGCTTGGCACGCGACGATGGGAAGAGACCGGATGGGATGACCATAATGCCTTGGAAGTTGGGTAGGCCTTTGGTGTGGGATGCAACATGTGTCGATACCCTTGCGCCATCCCATCTTCTTAGCACGGCGGGCTGTGCTGGGGCAGCTGCTGCTGGTGCAGAAAACCTCAAACGGCGCAAATATAACAACCTTATTGGCAGTTATATGTTTGAGCCGTTTGGGGTTGAGACATTAGGTCCATGGGGTCCGAGTGCTCATCGAGTTTTTCGAGACATAAGTAAACGGTTAGTCGACTGTTCGCGTGACCAGAGGGCTGGCCTTTTCTTCAGCCAGAGAATCAGCATTGCTATTCAACGTGGCAATGCTGCCAGCGTTCTGGGCACGTTTCCCATTGACATCGATGTGGAAAAATTTTTTGATGCGCTATGAGTCCTTTTCCCTCTCCCTTTTGTATGTAAGTTTGTTTTGTTATTAGTCATAAGATTAGAAATAGTCAGTTGTACATATTAAAAATTATATTTTAACAATAATTATAAAAATACTAAACTCTACATCTGGAGCAACAAACAAGCTTTATATAATAACCTACAACGTCGGAACCTTGTCATCTTATGGACGTCTATTAGAACTGTTAGAAGCATTAAACAACATAAACTATGATATAATAATTGGACTATCGGAGACGCGGTGAATGAAAATTATATAGTTTTCATATTCTTCTATTTTACTATGTCAAACAGGACACACAAAAGGAAAGTATGGGGTTGGTTTTTTAATAAATTTATATCATTAGGAAAACATAGAAAGTTTTAATATCTATGATAGAGTCGCATTATTAAATCTAAATATACATGGCAACAAAATGTCACCCAGCATAGCAAGAGAAAAAGAGATCGACATATTTTTACGCAAATTTGTCAGAGGTATTGGACCACAACCTAGAACAGACTATTACTTGCTGGGATCCACTGGTTGCAAGACGCACGGGACCGGTCAATGTGGAGACGCTTGGGGGAGGCCTATGTCCAACAGTGGACGTCTTTCGGCTGATATGATGATGATGAAAATAAAAAATACCGAACTGGTTTTAAAAACTACCCAATCCATACACTAAAGAGCGAAGAATAAACAACTAAGTACAGTCGGTTATAGATGTTACCTGACCTATCCTAAAAACGAACATTTAATTTGTATGAGTTTATCAGACTAGCGCTATTCGATGAACAAATATTAGTATAAGTCAGTTAGTCAGTCTGTTAGTTATATTAGTCTAATAATATTATTATATTAATATTATTAGATACACAAATTTGATCTTTGAAACGATAGCGTTAGGATATTTATAACTATTTGATTTTGATTTTTATACTTAAAGAATTAAAGTTTATCAGAGTATTGTAATATAATTAAGTAGATCTGGTCTCGTGGTTCGTGTATGAGGCTGAGACGAACAAGATGCGAGTTAAAATCCTGCGTCGAGGATATATTGTTTTGCTTTCAATTTAGAATCTATTTAATAAATTGTAGCGGCATCGACGCCGTTACTTACGAACTAATGACATGACGTCACACAAATCCTGCATCGCGCAAGCAAAGTTTTCGGCGCGATTAGAACACATACAACAGTCCAACAATAACCGTCAGGCAGTTGCCCGGACCAGACACAACACCCGTCTGGTCGGAGGATCCTCCCTTTTCTATGGAGGTTTGTGGGACTTTACACCCTATTCCACTTACCCCCAAAAAGTATTTCTTGCATTATTGTAAATAAAGACGGACACATTTTTTAAATAAGAAAAATGTAAATTGGTAATATTTTCACCTAACTTGTAATAAGTGGGTAGTTGAAAGACATTCTGTTATATATGTGTGCAAGGCACGCATTTCCCCCCCCAGCGCCGCCTATTGTAACGGCACGTCCAACTGTCATTTGAAATATTAAACCAGTGCGTAAATAGGAGCTAAACGTTTCACTTGTCTACACCCGCATACTTAACATTGGCGACAAGGATATACCCCCACGTGTGTAAAATGACGAGTACTGTTCAATTTGGGATTTTACATACGTTCGACCATAACACACAAGACTGGAAAACGTACAAAGGGCGTATAACGCATTATTTTGTGGCAAATGGCATCAATGCGAAGACGGATCCCGCGGGTGAAAAACGGAAGGCCATCCTGCTCAGCGCACTCACTGAGAGTACCTACAAATTGCCATCGGATTTAGTTTTACCTAAAGACCTGACGACTTCACAACACTGCTGGACAATCATTTTAACCCCAAATGTGTCGGGTTTGGTGAACGTCAGTTATCTACTCCCGTGTGGTTGAAGCTAACAGCGTGTCCGTTCTTTAGTTGATCCATCCCAATGCGGCATAAGTGACCTAGTCGTCTATGCCAAAGCTTGAAGCTGGAAACATCGGAGTTTGTCTCAAAAGCGGACAATTGATGCATTCGATTGACCGTACAATCTAAATAAAGAATACAGTCCACTAAATATAGAACCATGTAAAATTACATAACCTGTACAAGAAAAAGCATCAGAATCGATTTAAGGCGATGATAGCTCAGTGGTAGTGACGTCGGATACCGAGACGAAGGTCGCGGGTTCGAATCCTACAATGAGCTTGAGCTTTCGGTGAAGGAAAACATCGTGAGGAAACCATAGCACGGTGGTAGGGTACTTTGTAGTACCCGCCTGGCTGGCAACCACCCTCAAGTTGAAAATCTGTCGCCAAGCAACTTCCGGTGTGTTCCGACAGCAGCACTTGAGAGCCAGTTCTCTTCTAGGCTTTGTGTGCTTACCACCATCGGCCACATCATCACTGACCACGGTGAGATTGTGGTCAAACACAGGCCTATAAAAAGTAAAAAAAAAAAAAAAAAAAAACATAAAAATTTCAACATAACCAGTTCTATCAAAAACTACGCTAAAACCTTTATCTACCGCCTTCTTCACTGAAATAAGATTAGAGTTCAAATTCGGTACGTGAGCCACATCAGTAATATTCTTTATATCAGTATTGTGACCGCAACTGGTGATAGAAATATCTCCAACGGATTTAGTTGGCAGAACATCTCCATTTGCTATAGTCACAGTGCCAGTTGATGAACTTCTCACATTTTCCATCCAATCTGCTCGTGACGTCATATGGACCGAAGCTGCAGAATCGAAAAACCACCTGTCATGCTCTAATCCGTCATTAACATTCAGTGCACAAAGAGAATTCCTGTGATTTACGGGTTTATTCTTCTTGTCCTTCTTATGGGGACAGTCTGGACGCTTATGTCCTGGCTCCATGAAGTCATAACAAACAATAGTTTTCTTAATTTTGGATGTACTAGATCTGGTCTGGTTCATTCGGGTACGAAGAGCAGTATCTGGGTTATCTAAACTTGGCTTATTTATTCAATTCGTTCAGTAATTTGGAGCATCTTCCACAACTTTGCTTATATCAAAATCGTCAAGAGTGTACCTATATAGTTTCCGTTCGAGGCTAATAGGTCACCCTAAGCCTTTGTCGTCGTAAGCGGAAGAAAGAGCATCCCAAGCTTTCTTGGCTGTGTTACATGATCTTACATGGGTGATTGCCATACCATCTACTGTGAGACATATTTTCGATTACGCCTTTTGATCGGTACCTTCAGGGTATCTGATGATGGTCTCCCATAGTTCTTCATGCATAAGATACATTCGTATTATGAATTTCCATACGGAATAGCCATCTCTATTTACAAGCGGTTTTATACCTGAAATAGAATTATTAAATATATTTATAAGCACATACTAGAAAAACTCGCTTATTCACTTTTTAATTATGAAAATGCAGTTTTCCATCGTTAAACTCAGTTAGAATAGAGATTTCGTCCTGATAACGAATGTTGTGTTTTGACTTAGTTTATTGATGTGACATAAGTAGAACATTCAGTATACACTGAATGGTAAAATAAATATAAATTCAAAATATAGATTAGTCAGTTATAAACATAAAGCATGTAAATTCAAATTCAATCTTTATTTGCTCAAACATGAGTACATTACACACAACAAATTACCAATATGTAAGAGATGTTAAAAGAAAGAAATACAAATCAAATCAAATCAAATCAAATTGTTTATTTGTGATACATGGGTTACATACAGGTGTTCATTACATAACTTTATAATAATAATGTTCATGCCATGATCAGCCACTTAGGCATACAAATTATTAAATAACATTATGAAAATATGAGTGTAAAATTCTAATTCCATTTAAATTTATTTATTTCATATTAAATACAAATTATATAATTACTATTAGTCATAAATAACAGACACAACACAATCAACAAAAACAAATTATCGTCAAGCGGAATGAAACATTTAAAAAGATCTCGTCGATAAGAATTCATCTACGGAGTAAAAACACTTTTCCATAAGAAATTGGAACAATTTATTTTTAAAGACATTAATATTGCCACATTCTTTTATGTTATTAGGAATTTGATCGTAGATCTTCGTGGCCATAGCAAAGACACTTTTCCCAAAGAGGGTAGTTCTATATTGACTGGATAGGTTATTATACAAACGACTTCTATTTCGCGATCTGAGCTCCAATGTAAATAGTGATGGATGATGTCTAATAAACAAGGCCATTTCAAAAATATATAAAGATGGCACGGTAAGTATTTTTAATTTCTCAAAGTATTCCTTGCAGCTCTCAGTTCTGTTGAGACCACACATTGCTCGCAGGCACCTTTTTTGACATTTAAAAACTTTATCCCAGTTTGTAGTATTGCCCCAGAATATGATTGCATATCACAACATTACTATGATAAGCTACGAGCAATGTATTAAGATTGACCTTTTTTGCCAGCATGTATAAGCTATAAGATGACTGTGACACTTTTTTGCAAACAAACTCTATATGGCTTTGCCATTTCAAATTGTCATCTATGTGAACGCCGAGAAATTTAGTTGTAGACGTCAATTCAACTTTATCACCGTTAAATTCTATTCGAGTATGTAAAGTATTTTTTGTTTTCTGTTTAAATTGCATTAATTTAGTTTTATCGATATTAATTAATAACTTATTATTTTGTAACCATTGAATTATTGAATTTAAACTACTATTAATAATGTTTTCATCACTATATACAACAGTGCAGTCATCAGCAAATAGTACCATACGATCTGTAATAGATTTTGGCAGGTCATTGATATAGATTAGAAAAAGTGGTGGGCCCAAAACACTACCCTGTGGAATTCCACATTCCATTTTTTTACTCCTGGACATATAATTTATTTCGCATTTTGTATTAGGACAAATTTTGACAATACTCGTAGTCTGAGTTCTATTACTAATGTAAGATTTTAGCAAGTCTAAAGTGTTACCCCTAACACCGTACGTTTCCAGCTTACTCAGTAGTATATCATGATCCACGCAGTCGAAGGCCTTTGACATATCCATATACAAAGCATAGACAGGCTGTCTTTTATCAACTCGAGGATATATTAAACTTAAGAAATCATAAATTGCTAAATTTATGGACATATTTTTACGAAAGCCTTTCTGATCAGGAGTGAAGATATTATTCCTTTCAAAGTAGTCGTACAAGTTATTGGATATGGCTTTTTCAATTATTTTAGATAATGTTGGAATTAGGGCTATAGGCCTGTAATTTTTAATATCCGATTTAGCATCCTTTTTATGGAGTGGTTTAATTATAGTAGCTTTTAACACAGATGGAAAAACTCCTTGTTCGAAGCACATGTTTATAACATGGCTCAGTATAGGTGCAATTATGTGAGATACGGATTTTATTACCAACACGCATATGTCATCAAAACCAGTGCTCTTAGTGTTATTTAATTTTTGTATAATAGTATAGATATCAAAAGGACTAGTGGGACTCAGAAAAAACGATTTTGGTGAATTATATGTGCATGTAGATGTTTTTGCGGTATTATTACCCACAGTTCTAGTTTGAGGTCCAACCATATCTACAAAATAGTCATTAAACAATTCAGCGATACGTTGGGGGTTTGTGATTTTATGTTTATCTATTACCAATTCACTAACAGTCTCAGGAGGAAAATTTTGTTTTCTGCCATTAATTATGTTCCAGGTGGCTTTAGATTTGTTTTTAGAATTTAGAATGTAATAATTATTCTGAGATTTTTGAGTTAACTTAATGATTTTGCCATATCTCAAAGAATATTTTCTAAAGTTGGATTTATCTACGTTATTTTTCGATAGTCTATATTTCCAGAGAAGAGAACGTTTACGTTTACTACATTTCTTAATACCAAGTGACACCCATTTTGGTCGAACTGTTGTTTTATTTTTAATTTTACGTATAGGAAAGCATAATTCGTAAAATAGCCTAAATATATCGTAAAAGAGGATAAGTTTATTTACATAGATAAAAGTATATACAGTGTATAAAATACTTAAATAATTAAAACTACAATCCTATACACTTTAACCAAAAACTACTCACTAACTAAAACAAAAAATATACTTAACTAAAATATGGCGTCGAAAAACTCCTCCACATCGTTCCCCACTGGTAATGTACCCAAAAGGCTGGCAGCATTGCCACGTTGTATGGCAATGCTTATTCTCTGACCAAGGTAAAAGCCAGCCCTTGGGTCACGCGAAGTGTCAACTAGGCGTTTGGACAGATCTTTAAACAAAGCGTGAGCACTCGGACCCCACGGACCAAGAGTTTCAACCCCAAACGGCTCGAAAATATAACTACCGATTAGGTTATTATATTTCCGCCGCTTGAGGTTCTCTGCAGCCGCAGCGGCAGCGCCAGCACAGCACGATGAACTCGGAAGATGGGATGGCGCAAGAGTATCAACACAAGTAGCGTCCCATACTAAAGGCCTACCCATCTTCCATGGAAACAAAGACATCCCGTCTGGTCTTTTGCCATCGTCGCGTGCCAGGCCATGGGGTTCTAAAACGGCCGGAACGCCGACGGTGACGAGAGCACGTTGGATGATGTCGTTTAAGTTTCCGTGCCGAGCGAAGCGACCCGCACTTCGGCTGCATGAAAGTCCGTGGTGACCGAGGCTGTTGACAACTTCGCCGCAGTGGCAACGATGTGGAGAACAGCAGGGAGCGCCAAGACGTAGGGAAGCAGCGAGGCGGAAAGTAGTGTCGTCAAACAAGGTGCCTATGTTCGACGACGGTAGTGCGTGAAGCCAGAGGCCCGACTCCCACTCACCCACAGCCAGCAGGCGAGCACGCTCGGCAGGAGTGGCAGAAGTGGCAATTAGGCGCTCCAGAACTGCTCTGCAGAGCGGCTCATCCCACCGTCTCTGGGAAGATGGGTAGTCGGGGGGATTACAGTTCGGACAAGTGAGTCTCCAAGCACCAATAGCCTCGGTGAAGCACGGCACATCAAAATTAATCAGTATGGGAGCTAGGATATTCCTGATTAATTTCTCAGTACCGTGGACCGAGGATATAAAAGCCGGTAAACTAATACTTGAAATTTTGCGGACGCCGAGGCCTCCCATACGGATGGGAAGAGTAGCTTGAGCCCAAGCTCGGTCGTCCATGGCCACATTTAAAATTAAAGTTAATATATGACGGATAATTTGGTCCATTTTTTCTAAAAGAGGAAGGTGCTTCCATAGATGAGAAGCACGAAGGAAATATGATAATTTTGGGCCAAAACAACAAAACCGAATTATGGTGATGGCCGAATGCATGTTAATTTGGAGCAATCTTTCCGAAATGTTGTTGAAATTTTGTATTTTTTCCTCAATAAAATCGGGAAAGGAATCATCGAAGATTGGGGACCCAAGGAGACGAAGAGAGCTTTTTTCAATAATTTTGATTTCGGGGGCTATTTCATTGAATTTTGAAAGTGTCACATGTCTGTCGATACTGTCAGATAAAAATAACTCACATTTGGAAAAATTTAGATCCAGTCCTATAGAATTTAGTTGGTTTTTTAATAATTGCAAGTCATCTAAAACTGTGTCTACATCGCCTCCTAGGGTTCCATCATCGAGATACCAAACGTTAAATTTTGAATTTAGCTGTCGAATAATTGGGTGAATAGCCAGACTGAAGATCACTGGCCCGAGAGGGTCACCTTGTTGACAGCCAACAGCGTTTTTACTTATCGTAAAATGAGTTAAAAGCCTCATCTGCATCCTTTGATTCAAACACTTCGCAAAACTTTAGCTCTTTAATACAATCTTTAAATTTTTCTAAGTTATCTTTAGAATAATCACGTTTAAACGAAAACCAATGGTCAAATGAACAGGTCTTCTTGACTGGACATGATATATATTGCGCCTTATGATCAGATAAGCTAAGTTCCAAGACAGTTGATTTGGCACCACGAATATTATGGAAAATATTGTCAATGCAGGAACCACTACTTGGTCTTGTAGGCTCATTAATTGCTTGTGTTAGATTAAATCCCATAGTTAGTTGTTCCAATTCCAATGCGTACTTATTCCTTTCCAACATATTAATATTAAAATCACCACAAACAACGATTTTGTTTTTCCCATATTTTGTAAAGAGACACAAGATGTCATTAAAATTATTAAAAAACACATTAATATATTTATTATAGTTTTTACTCTATAAAGACATAAAATTATCATATTGTGGTCAGTCAACTTAATTGCAGAGCATTCAAAAACATTAGGGATACTATACTTTTGAACAGCTTCAAGTACGACAAAATTAATACAGTTTTTCACTAGAATGCATGTCCCCCCTCGTCGTTTATTTCGCGAAAAATGAGCAGCCAAGATGAAATTTGGAATTCGAAGGAGTTCAATATCGTCACTTATCATATTGTGTTCTGAAAAACATAAAACGTCCATAGTTTTACCTGCATCAGCTAAGTCATCAAGGCAGACAGTAAACAAATCTGACTTCGCAATAAGGCCACAAATGTTTTGGTGAATTATATTTATATGGTTATAGACGAAAAAAATTACTGCAGTTTGACACAGATTTAACAGAATCTATTTTTTTAGAAGTGGAGTCATAACATGTAGCAATATTAATGTCCGTTTGAGTACTTTTAGTAGAGAATGTAACATCACAATTATTATAGACAGAGCATGGCAATATCACTTGATTATTTTCATTATTATTATTACAATTCATGTCATTATGATCATTATTATTAGAATTAATCGAGAATAATTTATATTTTAAATTATAGTACAATCGCAATATGTCCCTTAATATGTACCGACATATGTAAGTCGGAAGATGAATACGTTTCGGCTTAGTGTGGTTAAATTTATAAAAATCCATTACAACGAATGAGGTGTTTAAATATGCATCACATATTTTTGATAATACATTATTTAATTTTTGTTCTTTATTAAATCGATTAAATAAGGGCTCACAAATAATTATATTAGTATTTTGAGCAGATTCAATCCATAGTACAAGTTGATTACGGAGAGTTGAGATACTATCATCTTCTGTGAAACCAATCACAATCACAAAATCATTCATCGTAAGGTTAGGTAATTCAGTAATGCATGAGTTTAATATGTCAGAAAGTTTGCTAAAAGGTTTCACGAAGCAAAATACGTCGTATCTATCACCTAGGAGTTGGCTAAGGACTTTCTGGACACCGCGACCTTGATGATCTGCAAGAACAATCACTTTGGATCTAGTTTTATTTGGACCAGTTAAGGCTGCGGATTCCATTTTACAGTCACTTTTTCTTATTATTGGTTGGTCAATACTTTCATTTAGCAGAGTGTCATCTGCGAGCGACGTATTATCTTTAGTGAATGTTCTGGAGATCTCGTCCATGTTAGTGTTTTTAACATACGGCTCATTTTCCTCTTGTATGATTTCCAGTTCATCCATAAGTTTTTTATTTTGAATTATTAACATTGAAATTTTATGAATTAAATTATTTATTCTTTTCCGGCTATTTTTGATTTGTTGTTTACATTTTTTAAATGAGAAAGGCTTTTTAAAATGTTTTGTCACGGAATTTTCAGTTGTTTGTGTTGAAATTTCATTTGTTTCTGTAATGCTGTGTCTAGGTGATTCTGGATATTCACCGGAAAACACTTTTTTTACCTTTCGTATAACTGGAGTAGAAATAGTACTCAACGAGTTTTCAGTAATGCCAATCTTTTTATATAAAGCTATTACTTTTGATGATTTTTCAACACTAATCTTTAATTGCATATTTTGTATATTCAAATTTTCAATCTCTTCATCGGCTGAAGCTAACCTTAATTTTAATGTAGAAATCTTTTCTTCGTATTCTTCAATAACAGAGCGTCATGTTTGCCTTAAATCAAAAATTGAACAATCAAAATCAAATCAAAATAATCATTCGGAATGTCATATCATATTTAGTTAAGTTAATAAAAACAAAAAATAATAATAATTTGCAGATAAAATTATCAATCCAGAATAATTATAAAAAATTACAAAATATGAAATGTCAAAATTATTTTTCAAGATACATGCAAGAATAAATAATACGTACTTGCAGGATAACATTTAAAATAACATGAAGCATTATAATTGATGTATGTTTAGACAAATCGTTGTATTTATGTTTTTTAACTAATACTACCTACTCTTTTTAGAATAAATATAGTATCGTTCTATTGATATTCGGTTATTTGGCCTTTTATTTGGCATAGTACACCCATAGCAAACCCTAGTGACTCCGGCAAGTTTAGGTAACAATGTTCGAGGACGGCGGGAGTGGTCCTTCTGTATATTTTCTATTTTGTGCTCTAGACGACAAATTACAATGGGGTCCTCACTTAACTGACATAAAATCTCTTGCGGGTTGGCTAAGCTCAGCCGCTTATGCTGTTAGAAAGATAAGACAGTTAACGGATGTAGAACCGCGTGTTTGGTCTATTTTTGTTACTTACCCAGCATTATGTCATACGGTATTTTGCTGTGGGGTCGGGTGGCTGACATTGAATCCAATGGTTATATTGCAAAAGAGAGCTGTCAGAGCCATAATATATAAGTTAAGTCATCGAGAAACTTTTAGGGAACTATTTAATAAGATTATTGTTATGACAGTTTCTTGGCAATTTATTTGTGAAAATATTATGTATGTAAGGAGAAACATCGTGAGGAAACCGGCATGTCCTAGAACCAAAAATTAGACGACGTGTGACATCTACCAACCCGCACTGGGCCCGCGTGGTGTATAAAGGCCATTACCATTACAACACATTACACACACATACATCACACATACACATACACACACACACACATACACACACACATACATTACACACACACACATTAGTGGTACATTAGTGTTACATTTCACATACATTAGTGGTTGAGCGATTGACTGCTGCGCTGCGTGTCGCGGGTTCGATGCCCGCACGGAACAAATATTTGTATGACCTACAGATAGTTGTTCCGGCTCTGGGTATTGTGTATGTGAGTTTATATGTTTGTAAACGCCCCCACGATACAGGAAGAAATTCCTAGTGTGGGGCAACGTTTTTTAAAAAAAGAAACAAAAACAAAACCTCTCTCACAGAGAGGATGCCTGTGTCCCAGTAGAGAGAACATTAAAAGGCTTAGGGAAAAAAATACATCTCTTTAGTAAAGTTAGTGATAGACACAATTATTGTAATACAAGAAATAAAGATAAGTTAGATCAACCATCTTATAGATTAGCTAAAGTATACCATCAGGTGAGATAGTGGTCAAGCGCGAGCCTATAATAGATTTAAAAAAAAAACCTATGGACGAAATCCCGAAAAATTAAACGCAGAATGATTGTTTGGTCGTTTTTAATCCCGAAAGTTCATTTGCCCGAAAGCTTAAAATCCCGAAGATCCATATCCTGAAGGTTTTAATCCCGAAGATCCATACCGAAATTACATCCCAAAGCCTAAAATCTCTAAGACAATGACAAAAAAGGAGTTTTCAAGCGCTCACCGGCCGCTACCGCGGCACCGCTCGCTTCACTCGCTCGGCTCGCGCGCGTTTTGTTACAGTTCTGACCTTTTTTTTTTTTTTTTTTTTTTTTTTCTTCCGAGGTGGAAAATCCTCATTGGATGTCCTCCACCCTGGGGAGGGCGGAGGGGTCTGTCAGACTCGTACTGACTAAAAACCACCCCGGTGTTCCATCTCACACCTACGCTGGGGGTCGCGGGAACAACGATACTTCCGCAACCCCCAGCTAGTGCCGGCCCGCCTCTGAGGGCCACGACCTCGGGTTGGGGGGGAGTGAGGTGTTGGACTCCCCCCACGACGTCTAAGAGGGGCGCGCGTGGAACACTACGCGCCACCACCTCGGGTCCTGATGTGTGGGGGGCGACGGACGTCCCCGAGTCCGTCGCCCCTGGACCCATTTAGGGGGGCTGGAAGAGGGCGTTGTCCGCCCTCCACCGACGCCCGGCGCGCCTGCTGCGGATCGGGTTAGCGGATGAAATCTCCCTCTCCCTCTCCGCAGCCTCCTTCTGCGAGACGACTGTTTCGCAGAAGGATACCACCGCGTCCCAGGACTCCTCGCTGCCGACCATAGACTCGACTACGGCCGGCAGCGACAGGTCACTGCCTACTTCAGAGATGAGGGCACGGCGTGGCTCCTCCCAAGCGGCACACTCTGCCAGCGTATGCCGCGCCGTGTCCTCCCGGCAGTCGACGCAGTGGTGACACCGGGCGTCCGGCTCCCTGTTTATGCGACACAGGTACTTCCCGAAGCAACCATGCCCCGAGAGCACCTGCGTCACCCGAAACGACAGGGAGCCGTGCCTCCTCCCGAGCCAGCGCTCGAGCACTGGCCGGACCGCCTCGATGGTAATGAGGCCGGCGGTAGGGCGTCAAAGCCTGTCCCGCCATTCCGCCACCAGGACCTCGCGAAGCTGAGACTGACGCAACTCCATATGTCGCTGCATCAGCCCCTCGCCCCGCGCCCGCGCTTCCTCGCGCCACCGATACAGTGACGCGAGTACCTTCGCCTCCAGGTCCCAGGGCGGGGATCCGGCCAGAGCACAAGCCGCCTCGTAGGAGATCGTGCGATACCCCCTGATGACTCTGACGACCATTGCTCTCTGCGGCTTTCGCAGAACAGCGATGCTGCCGGCCGTCAGGTCAGCCGCCCAGATCGGGGCCCCATACAGGGCCATCGATCGCACGATCCCCACGTAGAGCCGCCTACAGGCAGCGCTCCGGCCCCCCAGATTGGGAAGCAGCGTTGACAGCGCTCCAGCCACGCCCAACAACTTGGGCGCCAGCCGCCGGAAGTGGGGGCCGAAATTCCACCGGCTGTCGAGCACCAATTCCAGGTACTTCATGGTTGACTCGACAGCGATTCGAGCCCCCCCGACCACAATGTGGGCATCGGGCGGTGGCGCCCGCCGGGGGCCATGAAAGACCATGGCCTCCGACTTGTTAAGGGCCACCTCCAGGCCAAGGCGCCGTATGCGGCTCACCACCTGTGAGACCGCAGCCATCGCCAGCAACGCTGCCTCCCTGTACGAACTCCCCCGGGCGGTGACCAGCGTATCGTCCGCGTAACACGTCAGGTCTACGCCCGGTTGGAGTTCGCCCCTCAGCACCCAGTCGTACCCGATGTTCCACAGGGGCGGGCCCAAGACCGAGCCCTGTGGAACACCGCACGACATGCGGTGCTGGTTTTTGACGCCATCACGTCCCACGTAGGTGACACACCTCTCCGCCAAATAAGCCCCGACGATGCGGCGGAGGTAAGGAGGCACTCGATGATACCGCAGTGCCTCCCGAACACAACTCCAGGGCAGGGTGTTGAAGGCGTTGGAAATGTCCAAGGACACCGCCAACATCACCCCACCCCGGGACACAGCTTCCTCCGCCAGGACCCTCACCTGCGATATCGCGTGGATGGTGGAGCGCCCATGCCGAAAGCCAAACTGGCTTTCGTCCAGGTCCGGCCCCTCTCTGTACAAGTGGCTGACGAGGCGGGCAGCGATTATCCGCTCGAACAGCTTACCCACCTCGTCTAGCAGCACTATGGGCCGGTACGCGGACGGCGAGTCCGCAGGGCGCCCCGCCTTCTTGAGCAGGACCAGACGACCAGATTTCCACAGAGTGGGAAACTGGCCCCGCTCAAGGCACGCTGTGAAGAGTCCTCTCAGCCAGGGCTCTAGCTCCTTCAGAGCGAGGGCTAGCACGTGGCCGTGGATACCGTCGGGCCCCGGAGCCACGTTCTTGGCCCGGAGCCGCATCACGGCCGCCCCCATCTCTTCCTGTGTCACCTCTGGGACGCTGATGGCGTCCTCCTCTGTAGACTCTGCGGCCGTGGGCAAAGCCATCGGCGGCGGAATATGCTCCACTCTCACTGGGAAGAGGGCTGCAACTACCTCCTCCAGCAGCTCGGGTTGGAGACTCTCCGTAAGTGGAGGCGCAGCGGCTCGAAGTTTCCCTCGAACCGCTCGATAAGGGCGCCCCCAAGGATCCCGGTCTAGAGTCTCCAACATCTCCTCCCTGGCTCGCTTCTTCGCCTCGCCGATGGCCAGCCGCAGAGTCTCCGTCGCCGCGCGGTACACCTCATACAGCGCGGCTTCTTCGTCAGGGACCCGACGACGTCTCCTCCGGTATCGGGTGTACTGGCGTCTGGCCGCTACGCACGCGACACGCAACTGTGCGATCTCGGCGGACCACCAGTACACCTGGCGCCTCGCTGACTGTGCGTGGACCCGGGGCATGGACGCGTCGCTGATTTGCGTCATCGCCCCGCGGAACCACAGCGCCTCCTGTTCGACGTCGACGGGTCCGGTTGTTGCCGACTCCCGGATCCAGGCCTGGACAATGGTGGCCTACTCGAGAAGTTCCCTGTCGATGCGCTTGCGCGCCCAGCGCGGACCGTCCGTTGGCGGGGCCGGCGTACCGCGGCCGCCGGCGGTCTGGGTGGAGACGTCGAAACGGATATATCGGTGATCCGATAACGTCTCCACCTCCACGGCGACATGCCAGTCACGGACACGGCTCGCGACAGCAGGGCTAGCGAACGAGACGTCCACTACTGACCCACCCCGCTGTCGCACGCACGTGTAAACCGAGCCCCGGTTTAAGATGACCAGGCCGGTGGTTACTGCCCACTCCTCCAGCGCCTCACCCCTAGCATCGGTTACAGGAGATCCCCACGCCGAAGACTTGGCGTTGAGATCCCCTAGCAACAGCACAGGGCGAGGGTGAAGTCGACCTACGACGGCGCCCAACTCGACAAGGAAACTCTCGAAGTCGGCGAGACTCTTGTTGGGCGAAAAATACGCGCCAACTATGCCAACGTCGTCCGCGAGGGCGGCTACCCAGCCACGACCTCGGGACGGGCTGACAAGAGCCTCGCCAATAATGGCCACCAAACCGTCGAGGTCTCCAACCCAGTTATCCCAGCCAACCCAGCCCAGTTCTGACCTTTTTTTTTTTTTTTTTTTTTTTTTTTTGCGGGGTGGAAAATCCTCATTGGATGTCCTCCGCCCTGGGGACGGCGGAGGGGTCTGTCAGACTCGTACTGACTAAAAACCACCCCGGTGTTCCATCTCACACCTACGCTGGGGGTCGCGGGAACAACGATACTTCCGCAACCCCCGGCTAGTGCTGGCCCGCTTTTGCGGGCCACGACCTCGGGTTGGGGGGGGAGTGAGGTGTTGGACTCCCCCCGCGACGTCTAAGAGGGGCGCGCGTGGAACACTACGCGCCACCACCTCGGGTCCTGATGTTTGGGGGGCGACGGAGCCCAGTTCTGACCTAACCTAACCTATTCCACCCAGTTAGTCATAATTTTGATCGGGTGAAATAGGTCAGGTTACAACGTTGAACAACCGCGGCAGCGGCCGGCGAGCGATACTTCCATGTTGCTCGCAGAAAATTTTCATCTATCGAGATTTCATCCATCGGTATTTCGTCCATTCGGGATTTCGCCAGAACTTTTCGGCCCCATCGGCCTTCTGTTCTGCGAGCAATGTATCCTGCCCACTGCCACTTAAGTTTCGAAACTCTTGGGGCTATGTCTGTAACTTTGATTCTCCTACGGATATCTTCATTTCTGATGCGATCACGCAAGGAAACTCCGAGCATTGCCCTTTGGGTGACTTTAAGCTTTTTGATGAGGCCCATTGGGAGTGAGCGAGTATAGGTAGGTGAGTATAGGTTGTGAACTGACGATTATTATTTTAGAACCTTTTCTATTTTTACTAGTATGTCACTTTCAATATTAACTTTTAATTATTAATTTCATTGAGCAAACGTGGTGTGATCACCACGTTTGCTCAATGCGGGTTGGAAATTCCAAAGGCCACTTCTTATACAGAGAAGGCACGAGCATATCAATGCTCGTGCCTTCTCTGTATAAGTAGTGGCCTTTGCACTGTAATGGGACAGTTAAAGGCTGGTATTATATTATATATTAATACTTTTTGTGGGGTTGGCGTACTACGAATACGAACAACTTTCACTAGGACTGAGGTGACTGAACATTAGAATCGCGTAAAAAAAATCTACTGTGTCAACGTTGCGTTGAATGAAATAAACATTTTCAGAGTTAATCCCATTCCACAGTAAAAGTTGTTACAGTAAAAGTAATTAAAAAGTATTCCCAAATCGTAGCAATTAGCAGCTGTGACAGACAGACAGTTAAATATACGCATAAGTTTATTTTTTTTATAAAATATTCTATTTTAGATTCGTTTAATTTCGCACTGTAATGGGGTTGCAGCAATTACACCAATGGAGCATCAACTTGTAACAAATTAACTATAAAGTTCAGGTGTCCTCACGTATATTATTATAAAGTAAATACTCAATCTGTAGTAAACAGGGTTATTTTACCAGAAATAAACGTATATTGTCACAGACAATATGTATTTTACTCCAAGCTTAATAATGTATGCAAAGCAAGGAAGTGTGTATAATTTGCTTCCGGTTAATCTAATAATAGATGTGAATGTTTCACACAGGGTGGATATTAAATCGGCCTGTTATTTGCCTCAGTATTGATAATGTTCGTCTGTCGTTCTACCTCCGAATAAAAAAAAAACAGGTCTTATTTTTGGAATTAAGAAATCGGGTATCTATCGATATCGATAATGTTATAAAAATTGCAATGTATTATATTGCACTGATATGACCATGGTTGAGTAGTAATAAATATCGACCTATGACACGAATGTTAACCTTACGGTAAACGCAATTAAGTTTATAATTGCGACCACTGAGAATACCATCTATGGTCGGGTAGCGGAATTTGCTTGGCAATCGAATCTAATATAACTTTAGATTTCCAAACGTAGAAAATACTTCTGCAATAACACAAAATAGACTCCCTTGCGTACATGCGCCGTATGAACTACGGACCGGTACTGCCAACGACTCCGCCCACTCCAATGCGTTATTTGAGCTTATTCATTATTAATTTAGAAATCATTATTATTAAGGATCTTAAAATTTTATTTTTGCATATTTTACATGGTTCATAAGCATATATTTACTCTGTTTCACACAGCTAAGTATATTTAAGTAATTTTTCAATGGCATTTGTACAAATTTTTTACTGTTTCAAGTACATTTTATAAGTTGAGCAACTATTACTCGTAAACTTGTAAAGCCTACTTAAATGTGATAGTTTTCCTTTTAATTTCGTTATATTTACTGCTGCCGTGAATTTTTTTACATAACCAAGAGCAACCATTTCGCTGGCAGGGGGGGGGGGGGGGACCCCATAACTAACAAAAATATGCAATGTAAAGCTGAATTTTACGCAAATGGATCTCTGATTTGAAAAATGGTTTTAACAAACCCAATAATAATATTTTTGAATGGCCTATCCAACGATACCCCACACCATGGGATACACTAGAAAAAAAAACATCCCCACTTTACGTCTATAGGAGGAAAACCAAAGAATTTTTTTATCGTGATTTTATTTTACCTCTTTGGCGAAATTATTAATATGTATCCATGCCAAATTATAGCTTTCTAGTACTTCGAGTCTCTGAGCTAAGCTGCGGACGGACAGACGGACAGACCGAAACTATAAGGGTTCCTTGTTGACTTCGGAACCCAAAAAATTTGGATTATAAATAAGTCTAGGCGACAAATAACAGTTTGTGAGAGAAATAAAAAGGAGTTTTTAAACGCCCTCAAATTATTGCAAAATTGCCACAAATAGGTAAAAGGAAAATGAAAACTGAGCGACTAGTTCACAAGTAGACCGAACTGAAATCAAAGTCCGCCCCACATACAGCAGACACAGTGTGGCAGCAAAGCGTCAAACTATAAATTCGGCCTGCCATCTTCGGAACCGCTTCACTCCGCTCTCGCATAAATTACACTATCAAGACAACGCTATGAAAAGTGAGACAGAACACTGGAGAACTATTTTCTTTTTACTGGCGTCTACAAAATATAGGAGCCGCTTTCACGCGGCTGCTTTACAACACTACTCTAACTTTTTGTTTACAACCAAATTTAAGTTTCGTTAGTATATTAGTTTGGTTTAACGTCACATAAAATAAGCGCGTCCAAGTTTAAAGTAACATGGTTTAAACAATAACTTTGATAAGATCGAGAGACTTTATGGGACTTTACTATGTTCAATAAATACAGAGAGACACTACTAGATTCTATTTTTAAATGTAATGGAGGCTCAAGTCAGCTATTCCTTTATAAAACCATGTCTGTGCCAGTGCCTTCTCAGTCTGAGAGACCTATTGGATTTGAGATTATATACATCTGCGAACTATCATCAAATCAACTACATAATAAATTAATCAATACACGTGTAACCGTTAAAGTTAATTACAGGCCCATGTACAACACCAAACTGTGCTGAATTTGTGCCTGGGTAACAATTTAGTGACACGTTAGCGTTAGCGGCATGTCAATTATTACTTAATTAAATTGTTAATATCTAATTTACCTTACCTTTAATATGAAATATTGGTTTAATCTATAACTAGTTAAACTTCGAGTTTAATTGTGAAAATGATACCAATTCAAAACAATGAACAACCAATATTGAATGTACAAAATTCAAATTCAATTTAATTTATTGATTGTATCGAATCATTTCGGAGCAATATGATCTCTTTGCCTATATTATTATATTGGTATCAAAATCTCATTATAAGTGCGGCTACGACTTACGAGATGTCAAATTTTGCGCGTATGACTCACCTTATATTGTCCACTCGTAGGAGAAGAAATCATGATCTAGGTTATTTTTCAGTTGACTTTAAAACTTTCGCGTTTCATAATTGATAAACAATATACCACGGGTATTTAACGTGATGATTTTGGCGAGTTGAATGATGATTTAAGTAAAATGCGTTCATTCATCAATTGTAAGTCTAACAAGTGGTCATATAATTAATTCTCCAATTTATTTGACTATTTGTGAAGTTAACAATTGATTAAAAAACGCATTCTACTGAAATATAAAATCATTGGTTAGCATATCTAATCTTTGGTTGAGTTAACTACGGATAAAAAACTGGGCCTAAACTAGTGATGGTATTAACTATTGGCTGCAAAGCGTTATTTATTTAGGTTTATACCAACAACATCGATTCAGAAAATATTACAAATACTGAAAGGTCAGAGACAGAGACAAAAACAGGAGTCCTTGTCTAATATAAAGAGCCATTTTTAAACCAGACCGTTTATTAGGTAGCTTTTAATGAAACTCCTTGCAAAGGTACATTTTCGTAAAAGCCAGTTTCGTGCTACTCGCAATCGAGTTAATCTCTACTTTAATTAAGTGTAACTATGAGAAAGCCTTTGTGCCAAACATCGTTATAATCGGTTTATCGGACAAGCTTTTCAAAGTGAATGAACAGTATTTTTGCTGCAGTCTCGTTAACGAGCCTCGTAAAGGTTGCACCATCAGTCGATTCTTCTTCCATACACACCTAGTCTGACGATTACTCCACTGTTTGACGATATACGTTCAAAATAAAAAATTATATCAATTTGTCTCATCATTATTGCCCTGTATGGAAACAAAAAAGTAAAAAAAAAACAAATTGGAAGTTATGAACGTCGAAAGTTCCATATTTCAACACTCATTTTAACGCATCTTTGGGCGGAAATAAATACCATAAGAAGTAAGTAAATTGCAAAACAGCTACCATACAAAGATAGATTAGTAGTTAAAAAATGCAAATAATATTATTATGAAAATATATATTAAGCCATTTTTTCATGATATCCAGACTCCCAAAGGTCTGTTTATGAAATTTCACACGCTCGTTTTCGTCCTAAATCATCATGCATTTCTCTACAAATTTGCAAAAGTGCTAATTCGTACGCGAACTAGCTTGTTACTACTCATCACAGCATCTATCTCTTTCGCACGTGTTGTCGGATGAGATAGCATGCATTTTAACCCCGCGCACAAAATAGTTTGTGCCGTTGACTAGGGCAATCTTAACGTTTTCACGTAACTAGTTGTTACGTTTATCACGTAAACGTAGAGTTATGTCCATATGAACGTTATAGGCACTGTTATCGCGTATGATGTCCTCAGCTAACGATGATTTATGAGAAATTTGGGCACTTTCTGATAGGTCTAAGCTTAATTATGTTTTTTAACAAATAAGGTAAAAGGATCTGGGAGCAATGGGTCGTTTTAATTAATTTACATATTATTATTTCCTTTGACTTTGAAGAAATCAGCGCACGGGAGACAGTTTCATTTTAATGTATTGTGTGATGTTGTATTAAGATCCACTTAATGAGGTCATGACACTTACAACATTGTGCGACACACGCGATATATGAGATACACGCGACTCATGTGAGAAGCGAGACACTCGTGACTTATTCTGGAAGAGTAGTAATAGAGTACTTGCGATTCATGCGACACGAGAAACTCACGCTACATTTGCGACATATAAGACTTGTATGACAATAGGGAATATGCATGTTTTTTTTTTGTTAATTGTAATTAACTATAGTAAACAAATATATATATACATTTTAAATAAAAATAGTTTTTTTAAATATCTTGTTTAGTGACGAAGTTATAAAACGTCAAAGTTGATAATCAGAGAAAAGTCCCACGTACCATATGACGTCACAAGGCACAACGCACATACAACTGCCACAGAAAACGGTGTTTTTGAAGAAAGATACAGATATATTAGATATAGATTCTTTCAATTGTTGTATCTCGTTCGTTTTTCTATCAACATGGAAATATTGTAAAAACAAACCAATTTATTTTAAAAGAGTAACCGTGGAGTTTCTTGCCGGTTCTTCTCCATAGGAAACGACCAACCCGAACCGTGCACTTTTGTCGAAGTTTTATAAGTGCCCATGTAGGCCTATGTGAAATAAAAAACATTTGACTTGATTTGATTTGTGATTCTGTATTCACCATTAGTATTCTATTTTTGTATTTTTATTGATAAACTGGTCAAAAAACAAATATTTTGTTTTTTTGCATGATATCGCGATACTTGTGCCACGACCAACGTTCATTAGTGCAATAATTTATGCAAACTAGAAAAAAAAATACGTATCGGATGTAATCGTTAGTCTGGCCGCATCGCATACGTACGTAAATTAGAGTCATATTGGCTGCCTGTTCTCTCAACATAGTGCGATAAATCATAATATAAAATGCATTGAAGTTCTGACTGCTCATAATATTTTGCCAAATATGCGATGATAGATAACTTCATTTTAAAGCACTGAATTTGACATATTGAAGACATAATTTAACTCTGCTATTGCCGCTACCAAACTATTCACTATACCAAATGTGGATCATGATGAAATTAAATATTATTATGATGTAGAGAGCGGATCCCTGCGCACCGATATGATCGTGTTTTAACAAAAAGAATTCAACTGGATCAGTGTTATCTAATTCACTCGAGCAAAACAAACGGTACAGCTTACCTTTGTTAAAGCGTAAAGCTGTTTTAAGTCAAACCCGAACAAAAGTTTTGGTTTATCTTTGAACAAAATTGGATTTATCAGCGAGGGATGCGGAATGTTCTTGCTTTCTAAATCTTAGTTTCAGGTACCTAAAGTATTTAAATTGAAGGTGGGATTTCAGTCATTGGTATTTTATTTCACTGGTAAGTTACGCGTACCTATAAGTAAACGTTGGGACGACCGAATAAACCTACCACTCAAATCTATGTTTTAAAATGGAACGTTCGCCTTATTCCGATTTCATTCACATCTATCAATCAACTTGGTTCTCGCTTGCGGCATACTATTGGCTGCACCATTTAACAATGAACACTACGATCTCTGGCATTTGTCTGTAATTATTTTTTATCGCTCCAGACGAAGAGGCTTAAGTGTCATCTAAAATGGGGTCTATATATATGGGCCTAATAGCCATTACCTGCGATTGTAATTTTTATCTTTTCTTTGAGAAGTTTTGTCTTCAGTTAAAGAAAGTGAGCAGAATTGAACTTTTACTGAACTTAAACCCCTAATTTGTGACCTCTAGACGTTTATTATTTTTCATATCAATGATCGTATTCATTTTAATTGTACGGTATATGTGGAGTATTAGTACCTACCACCTACGCAACACCTTTATAAATCCTCATGTTATGTAACCTTTATAGCACAAATATTGAGGTTATTAACGTTGCCTTGCGTGTAAATAGGTAATTTCCTCAAAATATTTTGAAACACATACAAAAGGATTACAAGATATTTTTACCGCAACATAATACTAACGTCTTAATTAATAATACTAACATTTTTCTTAGAATACATTACGTAGGTCTGCCCATCAGGTACGTAAAATATCATAATTTGTATCACTATAAACACGTTTGTGTGGCTATTGTCTATAAATACACTGATAAAGTGCGATTCCGCTACTCAGGTAAATGTAAAAAAAAATATATATAACAGTATTTTTGCAAAGATATTCTTCAATGTTCAAAAATGTTTAATAATAATAATTCACGCTTTGGTCAAAAGTTCTGCAGTTTCTGCTTGAGGTTCTGGCTTAGAGGTTGGTTCTGGTTTGAGTTGAATATTAAAATTTCTTAAAAAAAGTACATGAGCGTGGTGTGTTTCATATTTACCCATAGCTATTTGAATACTCTGTTAAAATAATCAAATACCTTTTAAGGGTCTTTAGATCAGATGTGCCACAAGCAAGACTGCACCACGACGGATATTGCAGGTCTTCATCAAGTAGGGCTTGTACCTACCTGTGCAACTACCCTTTTTCATACATTTTGAGTTTATAAAAATGATGTGTGTGGTTTTGGCACCTTTTATTTAAAAGAGCGCTGAATATTATTAAATCGACACTGAGTCTATGTATGACTACAAATAAGTGTCATTGAAAAAAATATAAAGATGACATTTTCATTAAGCACCTCCAGAAAATAGATCGAGGTCGATAAAACGGTCGTTAAAAAATACATGGTCATATAATTTGAAAAAAAATTCACCCTACGAATAACTAATATTTTTACGTATTTTTTAACACATTTCAAAAGAATTGCCTTTACATTAATAAAAAATAAAAATAAACTTAATTTTTCTGTGAGAAATGAGAAAATATATATCCGCAGGTTTTTTGGTAAGTGCTCTTCTGAAAAATTGCGATAATTCGCAAAGTTGCGCAGGTAATGTCAAAATTATAAGAACCTACTATAATAGAAAGTATTATAATTACGAAGAGTGAAGAGAGAAAAATAAGCAATTGGTATAAATATGAAAATAACATTTCATCTTGTTCGACAAAACCTGAAACATGCGTATCTCTGTAAGCTAAATTATTCATTGGATTAGTTGATTGGTACCTATTTATAAATACGAAAGTGGACTAAAAATATATTCGCTGACGACACGATACACAAAAATACTTATAAAAGTATGGCTCAGCAAAATTAATGCTGGTGTATCGAAAATAGTTTTAATAATATTAAGATTTACGACCAAATTTTTATAAAACTACTTGGTTAAACTTCGTAAGTAAGTTTAAGCTCACGCGAACTTAAGAACAATGTGAATTTAAGAAAGTTTAAAAATATGGTAAAATAACGATACAAACACAACACTCATGCTGAATTCCAACCTGATTTATGTATTAAGGTTTTGTTTTATATATAATGTTAAAAGTGTAATAAATTATTTGAGTGAATATTTTCCTACTTTCAGCGCTAGAGTTTAGCAGTTAGATTCGCTTAATTATTACTGAATCCCGCTGAAGAACATTTTCTCCAGAAAATGTACATATTATAAGACGTGCCCTCTGCCCAACCATCGGCCTATCCTTATGTTTCCCAACCATTCATCTATAACTTTTCCAATAAACAGTACTCGGATCGTAATTGAAACAAATATTCCTTCTGCCCAATTTTTGAGAAGTGAACGGAGGTTACATGCAGTGTTGAAGAAAAAGTTAGTGCAAACACGGTGGGGCAGCCACTACTTGAGGAAATTATTTAACATTTATTTGCAAACTTCAATCACTTTTATACAAGAGACGTAGACGGGCACTTTGAGAATAGTTTTGTTCACAAGTGTACCACTTATTTATTCTTATATACGTAGATAGCTTCGACTTGTCTTGTTCTACATGAAGTCACGATACGGCTCCATTTCTTCCTGTTGTCCTTTTCGGAGGCCAATTTGAGTATTTATACAAGTAACATTTACCAATCTTAAGTATACACTAAAAGTTTACATTGTCAGGCCGTTACCTATATTTATTCTTCCATTTCTGCATTTTTCCCGTATATAAATATCGCGACTTTTACTTCAGTGTTTGTGGCAATAAATAAGGCTTATTAAACGAGAAAACTTTCAAGCTTTTCACAACAGAATTTTTTTCTCCCTAAAGTGTTGGCTATTGTCCATTTTAGAGGACCTTTAGGTATTTCACCTTTGAAATTTGGCACACATGTTTAGAAGCGCATACAAAGTAACATATTCGGAGCGATGATACATCGGAGCGATGATAGCTCAGTGGTAGTGACGTCGGATACCGAGACGAAGGTCGCGGGTTCGAATCCTACAATGAGCTTGAGCTTTCGGTGAAGGAAAACATCGTGAGGAAACCATAGCACGGTGGTAGGGTACTTTGTAGTACCCGCCTGGCTGGCAACCACCCTCAAGTTGAAAATCTGTCGCCAAGCACCTTCCGGTGTGTTCCGACAGCAGCACTTGAGAGCCAGTTCCCTTCTAGGCTTTGTGTGCTTACCACCATCGGCCACATCATCACTGACCACGGTGAGATTGTGGTCAAACACAGGCCTATAAATAGTAAAAAAAAAAAAAAAAAATATTATGTAAATATTGTGTAAGTATTACATATTTTTGTTTGTATGTTTATATGTTTGTATGTTTGTATGCTTGTATGTTTGTGAATTCCTTAGCGACGAATATGCTAATAAAGTTATTATGGGTAATTCGTCAATCTTTTAGGTATCTTACTATAGAACTTGCTCACTTTTTAAAACTAAAAAGAAAGAAATAAAACTTTTTTACAAAAAATACACTGACTTCTAAAGTGTCGTGCCTCGGGGATGTTTGCCCAATCGCGTACAGATGGTTTCCATGCTATCATCAGAAAAAAAATGGCATCGCTTGTGAGGAGGACTCGGGGGAGTGGCAATATCATCATAAAAGTCGTGGCCGAGGACACGGGAGCTTCTGTGCTGAGGCATCTCATACGGAATCATTGCCCGCATGAAATGCCTCGTAAGTACATGACTCACTAAGTTATCTTCTGTTGTTAAATTTGTTACTTATCCTAGTGTGTGAGTTGTAGTATCTAAGGTGTTTACTAACAAAAATGGTTCCTATGTTGTCGTAAATTATATAAATAAAAAAATAAAATTAGGGGTGTCCGCACTTCTATTTTATGTAATTGAAATGTAGACAATGTAAACATGCAAGAATAAACATAAAAGTAAAATGAAAGGGTAACTTAAAATTATACAAACATATCTGCAAATGAATGAGCGTTATGCGTAGAAAAAGCCAGATCGCGTATGAACGTGTGGTATGAGCATAGATATAGTATAGGCGTAGCAAAAACAATTCTAAATCTATGGGTATGAGTGTCACGAGAGAGTGTGTGAGTGAGTGCGTGAGTATGGGTGGAGGTTGTGTGGTGCGCGAGTTATAGTTAGCAAAGCTTAGTTCACCTGTTCTAATTAATATCCTGTCTTTATAAATACGAAAGTATGTCTGTTAATTTATTTGTTTGTTTATTAATTACGCTTTCACGCCGAGACGGCTGACCAAATCCAAATGAGATATGGGACTCTGGAAGATCATATCCTGGGTTAGGACACAAGATCCTTCCGACCCGACACTCACATGGGATCGAGACTTAGTTATGCGGGTGAAACCGGAATGCCATGCCAGTATAGCTAGGTATAAGCTTAAGTCCAAATTAGGTTGACGGATTGTCGGCTTAGCCCTACGACAATGTCTTGGAATCGAAAAAAGCCAATGAAGACTTCTTTCACAAACCCTGCTCTCAACAACCAAAATGTAACTAATTTCGTTATTGAAAAGTAGATACAATAGATTCTACATCGTTGTAGATTTTAGTTTTAAGCCAATCTGTTATTTATTCTGCAAGTTGTATAGGTAAGAATTGCCTTGAGTATTGACTTTTAGCGAAAGCAGATCTAATTTTGACAGATGGAGCGACTAAATAGCTCCTTCTGCTTTTAGGCTTAGAGGGATCATACGGAAGGGATGTGTGATTTCTTAGTATAAGTTGAATCAAATAAAGCTTTCTTACAGACAAGAGATCAAAAAACTGGTAGAGGCTTTGGGTTGGGTATAAAATAGTACATTATGGTACAAGTGTGTAATGTTGGTGATTACCGCTGAGGCGCCATTGAGACCCGAGCCGTTAGGTGAGGGTCTTAAGAGAGCCGAGGACAGTAATCATCAATACACACGTGTATCATACGACGTTTTTCAACACACTTGTGAAGAAAATAATACTAAAATAACTGTAATTTCAACAGTGAAAACGAGTTGTGAAGAATTTCACGCAATGGCGGGCAAAATTCATCAGTTTTCCTATGCGCGCGCATTTAACAATGGCGATCGGCCATAGACTAAAAGAATGAGGTTTCTTTTTTGTGACTTTTCGCGGATAGCGTTTTAGCCACGTACAAAATGGGGAATTTCAAGTTTCTTTTTATTTCAGAGGAAACAAAAGTAATATTTGAGTGAAAGTTTTATTTATTAAACACGTACAAGTTGAAATTATCTATTTAAATACGAAGTTGCATGAAATGAGCAAGCAATAGGTCCATTAATTTATTTGTACTATTGAGCACGATCTTTTTTGTATCGAAACTTTTTTAAGAACAAAGCAACTCAACCAATAAAAAAAAACTCTTTATCTCAGTTGTGAATAAAATCAATGAAAAAGTCACAGTTTGATTACAGGTGTCATTATGTGCCTAAATGCGGTGAAATTAGAGTCACTTTATGAGCAAGTGTGTTGAAAACAATATTAAATTAAAGCAAAACACTAAAAAGTGCAAAAATAACTTTCGTTTCGGAAGTCGGTGTTGAAAAACGATAAAAACAAGAGATACCAAAGACCGACTTCCGAAACGAAAATTATGTTTGCATTTTTTTGTCATTTGCTTCGGTAAATTTTTTGTATTAAAGTTTTTATTTCAGTTCATTTATATTTGACCTATTCTCCACGCATTGGTTTTCATACATACATTATAATACAAAGGCACCCTTTTTTATTTTTTTTCGATCTTTGCAAGTTTTCCGTATTATCCTCAAATAGTCGGGTTTAAATTAAAGTTTAATTTGGTGAACTGGTGCTTCTTGCAATATAACCTTTTATTAGTTCAATGTTTGATCGCCTCATTTTTGTAGGTTCTATGAGGTTCAATATCAAGCTACGCGTGTCGTGCATGTTATATGGGTCGGGTTAAAGGGTTCAATGCGTAGGAAATTCTCCGCCAACGTATCTCCATATGATCATACAGAACAGTTTTGATTTAATATTGGTATCATTACTATAACTCACGTCTTGCGCTTCGAACTTTTCCACTTTCCCTAGAGCAGACATCATCTGCATCTTATATTTGAAAACTTTTCTTTTGTTTTTGTATACTTACGCAAAATTTTCTTCAGCCTAAAAACGAAAGAGATTGTTCGCGACGAAGCGACACATAGCTTATAGTCTATATACTCACCTATATACCGTTGAAATACTTAAGTTATTTTAAGTAAGCAATGTATGTAATAGCATAGGTAAATAAAGAATTTAATTCTTTTCGTTTAGGGGTCCCCTAAAAAGCGGGAGCGCAAGTAGCGCCGGGTGCGACACACTTACGCACCAATGCGTATTATTTACCTTTACATACACTACACTGTTAGGAAACACAATCTAGGTGTTCTAACTTGGATGCCCTAAGGCTATGACTGAAAAATGATACCTAACAACAGTACATAGCCAGGGACTATAGAGTATCACCCTGAAACACTAGATACATACACATTTCCCTCAAGTAAGTGGTAAGATGAACTCGTTATAAGCGATTCGGCACTTCTAGGTAACCTAGATATCTGCCTAGGACATGTAAACAGATAGTACTCACATAGTTCTAGTACATAAAGGCCACTTGCTTGAGATAATGTGTCTGTATACATAGAACACAAGGGTTTTCGAGCGCTTGTCGGCGGGCCCGCCCGCCTTCAGGTACCTTCTGAACCTGAAGGAATATAGATTTGCTTACTGAAGCAATACCCTCGGGGACTGGCAGGCAGGCGCTCGGATTCTCCCATAGGCCCCAGGTCCTCTGACCTTCGGGCATATCATAAAACCTGTTGGTTTTCCTGGGTCTGGCAAATATTTCCCTTTTCGGCCGCTTCCCGGCACCAAAACCACCAGAAGGGCTGGTGGTATACCCTAGTTACACACACCGTTTGATTCCTTGTTTCTTGGCCTCCCTGATCACACTTTTGTAAGGAGCCCAGCTCTGGGGACCAGGGAGATAACCACCGAAATATGTTGCCCGGCCCCGGGACATTCTCATTTTCGGACACTCCAGGGTGAATACTGACTCGAGGGTGGAACCCACGCCCACCCGAGTGCCACCATAGGGTAGCCTGTCGTGATGGCTACCGATTAATACCTGGTGGTCGTGGATTCCACGGGTACCTTGAGTGCAAACTAACTTTATGTTAGGAAATAGCATCTTTCACTACTCGCGCACACTTCCAGGCACCTACACGCCTGAAGGCTATAGATATAGCTATAGAAACACTAGATTCCTATAGCATAGGGAAAGGGCTTTCGAACCCCCGCGATGAAAGTAGTGGAAAAATGTATGCTTTAGCATGTAATAGCCATAAGTTCGAAAAACCAGCAGAATTTCCCTTCATCACTCATTCTTCCTGGCAGAACTCCTCGGAGGAGATAGTCAGGGACCTGGACCAAGGTCCATCGGATGGGCCATTTCAGGGCGCTTCCAACCATATGGGTCATGCCATGATCATGACGTTGGGAAGGGAGGTTCTGCTGATTTATAGCATAAGTTTATAATAAAAAAATAGGTAAATAAAAAACTTGTGCGAATATGAAATCAGGGTCCTCGTGACGGTAAAGTTTGGTAGTACGATAGTGCGCATGCGCATCGAGCATTTTGGTAGCCAAATTTGTATTAGAAGAATCCACGCAACTTTATGTCACGAAGACCTTGTAAAAACATCGCAAAACGCTAAGAAGAATAAAGTCTTTTTTTTCCTGGACATCATATCTTCACCCGTGAACATCTGGCAGACCTCAAGCAGCTCACAGAGGCGAGAATTCTTGATGACAACTGAACAATAGGTGCAAGGGTGTCAACGCGCTGGTGCAGGAGCCTTACAACCTCCAGAATCCCTATCTACCGCCAGCGATCACGTCCACCCCGTACAGAGATACTTAGACTTAGCAACCAAGATGGAATACACCTTTATAACAGTGGCTGAGAAAACATTCTTCGAGATTAAGAAAATAATATAAATATTATTTTTATAAAGTTTACTATTGCAAATTGAGAAAATTGTTTTGTAAATAGGAGCAATAGTAGACAATAATTTAAGAGGAGAGAATTTATTCAATTGTTATCTTCTATTGCCGCTTTAGCAAATAACTATGATAGTTTCAATATAAATTATCACAATTAACATATAAAGGGAATACAACCCTCTTTTCGGAATAGACCGGAGCCCTAAATCACAAACTAATGTGAGAAAAGCCTTTATCATCCACAAACATGAATATTTACTTCATTTGGTTTGAATAGTACTGTTTGCAAACTCACAGTGCGACTGGTAAGGGACATATATAAATAGGGTTTTCAGCGTTCGATTTTCTTTCAAATATGCGAAAAAATGGAATGTGGTTGAATTGCGGGTATATACATTTTGGCCTATCCCAATCTGAAGATAAATGGAAAACGGATCATCCGGGGAGCGGCAAGGACACTATGTTGAGCTAAAGGAAGCAACGTCATCATGTCTTATCACAGGTCATTTTGTTGGTGTAGTTGCCCGCGCAAGTATGCCGCCATACTTTGAAAACCTTATCACCTTATTATAATGGTTTTCTTGCAATAAAAAAAAAACTGAAACATGTGAGCTTTCCTATAGTAGGTAACCAGTAACATGGGTTATGAAGGTCAAATAGGCAGTCGGTCCATGCAGGCAGCATCCGGTCAGAATGAAGCCAACAATGCAGTAAGTAAAGGGTTAGTGAGACAGGTTATCAAGTCCTTGGACTGTACACAATGTTACGTTCTCACACCGATGACAATTGCCCAAAAATTCAAAATGCATGGGATTGGACATGCGCTACCTAAATGTCATATGTCAGCCCTTCCCATTTATCTTAGACTTCTGAAATATAATTTGTTGTGGACCTCTTGACTGCGTCCCTCATTATACCAGTCAGCCTTATAGATATTGTATGTACCTACGTTCGCTCATATTGCTACTTACACACGCATGGTAATCAGGCCATGCCTGCTCGGTCTGTTTGTACTACACAGGAGGCGGTGAATTAATCCTACAGAGAAGTCGCTTTAACCACAAAGTATGTAAGCGTAGCGGCGGCGGCGGCGGCGCGCGGCGTGCCGCAGACAGACTAGAAAGCCCTACAAAGTAAGAGCCATTTTGCACGCACACATTGAAATTACGATTTTACAGGGATTCTCCTATTACCTACACTTGAGTAGTTGCGAGTCTGGACTAATTACTTTGAGAAAAAGATTTAAAGCATTTAGAAAATTCTCATTAGCCTTAGCCTGTTAAGAGTAGGCTAGAGTTGATCAAATATATTTAACTAGCTGTTCCCCGCGGTTCCGCTCCTGTGGGCCAACCCACAGGACCCGTTTTCGGGATAAAAAAATAGCCTATGTTACTCAGGAATAACGTAGCTTTCTATTGGTGAAATATTTTTTTTAAATCGGTCTAGTAATTTCGGATCCTATTCGGTACAAACAAACAAAAAAACAAAAATATCTTTCCTCTTTATAATATTATTATTAGAATAGAATAGAGATGAAGTTCGAAGACGTCATAAATTAAGCGCTTTATTTATTTATTTATTTATTTATTTATGTACACACAAAACAATTAACAGAGAAAGAAGGAATACAGATAGAAGAGCACAAAGGTACTGCTTATTTCAGTAGAAATTTCTTCCAGCAGACCTGCGACAGGAAAGTTGGATGATAGACGAAGACACAGTGTGTAGAAAGAAATAAAGAAACTTAAAATAGACAATAATAACTAAACTAAATATATAGAAATTACACATATACCTTAACTACATATATACAACATAAAATACATACAACATATAATATAATAATAATATATAATATAATAAAAGAGATGTTTTAACATCGTCTTCAGAGACTGAATTTAAATTAAATAGTGGGCAATTTGGTAACGGCAATTCGGAAAGTTCAGTTAAAGTCGTAGTTTTGACAATAGGGTCGAGTGTGACAGGTGGAAGAGAAAAGTGCCTATTAAGAGCCGACAAGTCGACATCTTTACAGGTATTAGTGGGAGATTTGCCGATACCGACAGACTTAAGAAATCGCCAAACGTCAGAGGACTTGCGATCGACTAGAGATTCATGGAAATGGCGTCTCTTAGCATCCCGACACAGACGATTGCAGTGGTTACGTAGTGCTTTGAAATGAGTAAGATTCTGATCCGTGGGTCTGCGCCTATATCTGCTCTTCGCCTTGTCCTTACGAGCAATTGCTTCTTTAATTTGAGTATTCATCCACGGGGCAGGATTATGCTTTACTTTAACTCGTCGACGCGGCGCATGCTTGTCGTACAAACTCAGAAGTTTGGCATTGAAGCAGTTTACCTTATCCTCGACACAGGCGCTATCAACAACGAGAGACCAGTCGATATCACCTGCATCACACTTCAACGCCACCAGATCAATCCCATTATAATTACGCATATAACAGTAATGAGGTTTTCGTTTAGGAGGCCGGATACGATAGGACAGAGACGCTTTAATGATAAATGCATTAGTTTTTGTAATAATTTATTAAATAAAAATAAAGTAAGTAATAAAAATAAAGAAGAAACTTATTTCGTTTCATACTCTTATCCTCCTATCCTTTTAAATTAGTTTGTTCATGGAAATCTATTGACATATATGAACTTCCATGAATTTCCAAGTTTTCATTTCATATGAATGGAAAATTCAATAAAAGCAATTATACGTAAATCAATAACTTCAATGTAAAGTCTACTTAGCCAGTCATCGCAGAGACTACGCGGAAACGTAGCTATACTGCGCCGTAGCAGCTACGCGAAAGCTCGGCTTTACATTAATACACATAAATTGCCTTAATCGATTACATACTTATTATAGCTTGGTTATATACCAACCAATTTGCATAGCCTTTTCTCAACTATGTTGGGACGGCTTCCAGTCTAACCGGTTAGGCTATCTGATCTCCGCACACATACATAACACGATACACATACACAAATTACATAGACACAGTAAAGCGTCTATGTGTGTGTGAACGAGTTTATATAAAATGTACCAACCGATATTTTTTGAGCCCCTGACGGGGCACGGTCAGTCCACGTCCCTGGCACGGCCCAGATATGTGTGGATAGACCTTAATTGTGCTTTAATAAATCGAATTACTTTTTAGGGTTCCGTACCCAAGGTAAAAACGGGACCCTATTAATAAGACTCCACGATCCGTCTGTCTGTCTGTCTGTCTGTCCGTCTGTCACCAGGCTGTATCTCATGAACCGTGATAGCTAGACAGTTAAAATTTTCACAGATGATGTATTTCTGTTGCCGGTTGCTATAACAACAAATACTAAAAACAGAATAAATAAATATTTAAGTGGGGCTCCCATACAACAAACGTGATTTTTTTGCCGTTTTTTGCGATAATGATACGGAACCCTTCGTGCGCGAGTCCGACTCGCACTTGGCAATTTTTTATTTGTGTCGGTGGTAGTAGTATTTTTTATCTTACTCATTTATTTTATACTTTTTGTATCTATTCTTATATACACAGTAGACATGATTTCCGTACGTCATGTCCTAGGCGACCAAGCTGAATATCAGCGACGTGCTCCCCACGGTACAGTATTATGCTGAGTGGAAGCCTTCTTGCCAAAATCACGACATGCATCTGCCTAGCTTATTTCTTTTCGTCATTATACAAATGTAGGTAGTGTATATAAATTTTTCCCCTTACTAATAAAATTAAAGTATCTACTAACAGTACTATTGTTAAGGGTTTAGCTTATACACGTATCTATCTATATATGTAAAAAAAAGTTAATTAAAACAAATAAAAAAAACCGAATGCTTAAAAAACGAACTAAAAAGACGTAAACAAGAAGAAAATCATGCTGTGCAGGATACATATTCGCGAGCTGGCTGACCAAAACCAGAGTCTTTTTAGTTCGCTTTTTAAGCAGTCGGGTTTTTTGATTTGTTTTAATTAACTTTTTATTTACAACTTTATTTTTTTTTAGTACTAGGTACATTTAAACATATAAGTGTTATATATTTTTGAAATCACCTCTTAAAACCCTTTATTTTGATTTTTTTTTAAATCCCTCCACTAAATGGCGTCCAAAATCCGCCATTTTTTTATTTTCCAATTTTAATGTACCCAGTGACACTCGCAAGATTAAGAAGAATCGATTGACGTAAGAATCATCAAAATCGGCCAACGCGTTTGGTCTCTAGAACGCCACATAGGAACAAACATACATACATACATAGACTGATAAACACATTACCCTCCTTCGGCAGTCGGGTAAAAATCGATTGGAATCCACTGGAACTCCTTAATGCTAAGTATGTCACGGGTATAAGATAATATCTTGAATAGACCGACTATGATGAATCAAATACATAGAAATAAATGGTGCTGATGAAAAAGGTACCATGGAACTGATCTGATGATGAAGCTAGAAGGTAGGCACTGGAACGCCGTAATAAAACAATGTATCCTGCTCGTGTTTGGGCTTATTGGAATTTTCAGCGTAATTGGAGGTACCTACCAAAACTAAAAGAGATAAATAAAAATCTTTTTAAAATAAAAATTGAACCGACTCCCAAAACAAAATACTACAAAGCGAAAAATAAATTTCTTTTACAATGTCGGTGTCCAAAAACGGAAAACAATAGGTGCCAAAGACACCGACTTCGGAAAAGAAATTATTTTTCACTTTGTAATGTTTTGTTTTTAACAATTAAAAGGAACCTTCGTACCAATTTTCTTCACACAATCACTGAAACGATATTTTGCAAGCATGGATACTATAAGTTACTAGTTTGAAGTTATCTGATGTATCCGATAAGATTCGCTTGGTATCACATGGCCCATTTAGCTAAGAGCGTGTCGGTACACCACTACATACTTTTTTTAAGTGGGTAAGCCCTGGGGATGTTACCCTGATATTAAGTTAGTAGGTAGGTCTGTAAACGTTGATATAAATTACTTATTTCTTTAGAACATGATAAATTCTCTACCTTGCCGTGAGGCCACGGTGGAGCACTTGAGCTTGTCTATGGAAGCAGTTTCCGAATGGGGCGATGACAATCTAGTCAAGTTCAATGCCGCTTAAATACAGGCGTGTCTTTTCTCCGCTAAAAAGATCCAATTTCACCCGGCTCCATCTTGCCGAGGTGTAACCTTGCCGATAATGGACCATCTTGACGTAACGTTGACATCGACACTCAATGGCTGTGCAGGAGGTGGGTTTGCATGCACATTAAAATACGATGTAGGAATGAAACATGTATTCAATTACGATTATTACGGTATTGGACCGACAGAAAGTAACGTAAAACGGCACGGCATGAAGTTAGCGACGAATGTTCCGCGCGTTTATGGGCTCACTTCACAGCGTTGTATTGTTAACAATGGCAAATACATTTTTTTAAGACCTTGCTCCACACTACGAATATCTTCCTGTATCGTGGGTGAGTTTACAAACATTTAAACTCACATACACAAGACACCCAGATCCGGAACAACTTTATGTAGGCCATACAAATATTTGTTCCGTGCGGGAATCGAACCCGCGATACGCAGTGCAGCAGCCGATCGCTCAACCAGGCAAAGGCACACAACTGGCTGCCAAAAAGTTGGGGATCCTTGCAAAGGTGAGACGGTACTTCACGCCAGAACAACTGCTTAAGTTGTGTCAAGCGCAAGTTCGATCTTGCACGGAATATTGTTCTCATTTCGGGGACGGATCCGATAAATACCAGCTTGATGCTCTAGAGCCGATTGAAAAACGGGCCAAGAGGCTTATTGGCAATGAGGCACTGGTCGAGTCAAAGCTCCAGAGCCTTGAACATCGTCGCCGAGTTGCCAGCTTGTCGGTGTTTTATCGGTTGCAATTCGGCAAGTGTGCGATGGAATTGCATGATCTAATTCCACCTAACCCATTTCATCATCGGACTACAAGACGTACGCACTAAACGTTTTGGAAATACTTTCATTATGCGTACAGCTAACGAGTGGAATGCCCTGTCGGAGTCTGTGTTTCTCGATAGCCACGACCTCGGGCCTTTAAGTCAAGAGTGAATAGGTTGCATCTAGGCAAGCGTGCTATACCGTCGACCACATCATCGTTTACCATCAGGTGAGATAGTGATCAACCGCGAGCCTATCTATAATAAACGAAAAGAAAGAAATTGCTCTCGGCTTTAATCCTAAGTGATGGAAAGAATAAATAAATTTAATTCTACTTGAATTTAATTTATGTTTCCAACGCTTAATAAATATGGTAACAAGACCATCCCGCCAGTAGCTCAGTATATTTTTTGTGAAGTGTCCGGTTGTATTTAAAGTATAAAGTTAAATAAACGGTAGAGTTAGAGACGGCTTAAAATAAACTTTTACAGGGCAAACTCCGTTGATCAAATATTTATTTAAGAAATCTGCTTCAACAGTAATTTATCATCAACTTTTTTTCTGGTTCTATAAAAATAATAACTTAAAGAAAAAGCTTTACTATCAATATTTTGTAGACAGTAACACAAAGGTACTCCAAACAACACAACCTGAAAGTTAATGGGGGAAACGCCCACATTAGCGATTTATTTTCATTTAATTTTACAACTACAACAAACTCTGTAAGTTTTCCATTGACTCGAAAAGAAAAAGATGATTTAAAACATGTAGTATTATTACAGCAACATTTTATTTACATGTTTCTATCTTAGAAAATATTGGTATGTCATGTATACTGTGGTGGCATATAGTAAAAGAAGACGGAGTATTAATAAATTGAAAGCCGACAAGAGTTTGCTTTCAGACTTCAAAAAACTAGGTACATGTTGTCATAAATTAAAATATTTCAGAATAATGCGTCGTCACAATCTTTTATAATCGTTGGTAAATAAAATAACAACTAATTAAACGACAATTAAAAAGAAAGACTTCAGCCGCTACTTTTTAACTAACAAAGGCGTGTTTGGCGTTAAGTGACTTCCAGCAGTGACTTGCAATGAGGGCTTCCGTTTTTGTGGCCACCAGTAGGCGCCACTGGTGAGTAAGGTCCCTTATATAAAGCTGTTAAACGTTGTTACAACGCGCACGGAAGCAAAATTCGAATTAAAATCATTTTTAATGCCGTAAAAGTGATATCTATACTAATATTATAAAGAGAAAAGATTTTTGTTTGTTTGTTTGTTTATTTGTACCGAATAGGCTCCGAAACTACTGGACCGATTTAAAAAATTCTTTCACCAATAGAAAGCTACGTTATTCCTGAGTAACATAGGCAATTTTTTATCCCGAAAACGGGTCCTGTGGGGTGGCCCACGGGAGCGAAGCCGCGGGGAACAGCTAGTTAAATATAAAATCGAGTATGCAGCAGTTTTGCGCAGTCCTTTTTTTTCGAAAATAGGAGGATTAAATTTTCCGAAACATAAAACTTTATCAAAGCAGTGGTTGGTAAAACCCTTACCTATCTTCATCTGATAAAAAAGTAGTAAATACACTCGCGCTAAAAGCCAGAAAACTATGAAATTTGACATTTTGAAAACCTCACTCTACATAAGTCCTTAGCGGTATATTAATTGGACGAGTCGATTGATTGATTGAAGGGAAACAGCCGAGGTGGACACGGATTAACGACAGATGGGACGCAATGAGACACAATGAGTACAGTATCACTCAAGCGTAATGCCCGGAAAAGCTTTTTAGCTAATGGTGCTCCCACACTGCTGTTAAAAATGTTTACTAACATTAGTAAACATTTTCTAAACTAACATTTGGTGACAATGAGAATTTTTTTTCATCTATATCAATATTTTATATCTATTTTTTTTTGTTTGTTTGTACCAAATAGGCTCCGAAACTACAAGACTGATTTAAAAATTTATTTGACGTATGGCAAGCTACGTTATTCCCGAGTAACGTTGGCTATAATTTATTTTATAAAAAATAGAGATCTTTACGAAAATTGCTGTACGGGGTGGACGTGATCGCTGGCGGTAGATAGGGATTCTGGAGGTTGTAAGGCTCCTGCACCAGCGCGTTGACACCCTTGCACCTATAGTTCAGTTGTCTTCAAGAATTCTCGCCTCTGTGAGCTGCTTGAGGTCTGCCAGATGTTCATGGGTGAAGATATGATGTCCAGAAAATAAAAGACTTTATTCTTCTTAACGTTTTGCGATGTTTTTACAAGGTCTTCGTGACATAAAGTTGCGTGGATTCTTCTAATACAAATTTGGCTACCGAATTGCTCAGCGCGCATGCGCACTATCGTACTACCAAACTTTACCGTCACGAGGACCCTGATTTCACGTTCGCACAAGTTTTTTATTTACACAATTTTTTATTATAAACTTATGCTATAAATCAACAGAACCTCCCTTCCCAACGCAATGATCATGGCATGACCCATATGGTTGGAAGCGCCCTGAAATGGCCCATCCGATGGACTTTGGTCCAGGTCCCTGACTACCTCCTCCGAGGAGTTCTGTCAGGAAGAATGAGTGATGAAGGGAAATTCTGCTGGTTTTTCGAACTTATGGCTATTACATGCTAAAATATACATTTTTCCATTACTTTCATCGCGAGGGTTTGGAAGCCCTTTTCCTAAGCTATAGGAATCTATTGTTTCTATAGCTATATCTATAGTCTTCTGGCGTGTAACCGCCTGGAAGTGTGCGCGAGTAGCGAAAGGTGTTATTTTCTAACATAAAGTTGGTTTGTACTCAAGGTACCTGTGGAATCCACACCCACCAAGTATCAATCGGTAGCCATCACGACAGGCTACCCTATGGTAGCACTCTGGTGGGCGTGGCTTCAACCCTCGAGTCAGTATTCACCCTGGAGTGTCCGAAAATGAGAATGTCCCGGGGCCGGGCAACATATTTCGGTGGTTATCTCCCTGGTCACCAGAGCTGGGCTCCTTACAGAAGTGTGATCAGGGAGGTAAAGAAATAAGGAATCGAATGGTGTGTGTAACTAGGGTATACCACAAACCCTTCTGGTGGTTTGGGTGCCGGGAAGCGGCCGAAAAGGAAAATATTTGCCAGGCCCAGAAAAACCAACAGACTTCATGATATGCCCGAAGGTCAGAGGACCTGGGGCCTATGAAAGAATCCGAGCGCCTGCCTGCCAGCCCCCGAGGGTATTGCTTCAGAAAGCAAATCTATAATAACCTTTCAGGTTCAGAAGGTACCTGAAGGCGGGCGGGCCCGCCGACAAGCGCCCGAAAACCCTTGTGTTTTATGTATACAGACACATTATCCCAAGCAAGTGGCCTTTATGTACTAGAACTATGTGAGTACTATCTGTTTACATGTCCTAGGCAGATATCTAGGTTACCTAGAAGCGCTGAATCGCTTATAACGAGTTTATCTTACCACTTACTTGAGAGAAATGTGTATGTATCTAGTGTTCCAGGGTGAAACTCTATAATCCCTGGCTATGTACTGTTGTTATGTATCGTTTTTCAGTCATAGCCTTAGGGTATCCAAGTTAGAACACCTAGATTGTGTTTCCTAACAGTTTAGTGTATGTAAGGTAAATAATACGCATTGGTGCGTGAGTGTGTTGCACCCAATCGAAAATCGATAAGAAATAAATTCTTTATTTACCTATGCTATTACATACATTGCTTACTTATAATAACTTAAGTATTTCAATGGTATATAGGCGAGTATATAAACTATGAGCTATGTGTCGCTTCGTCGCGAACAATTGCAATAATGTAACCCAAAGTAGCAACATTTTGCCTATAAAATTCATTATTTGGCGTGCGCTGAGAAAACTATTGATGATACATAAAAATTATGTACTACATGATTAAAGTACTCAAGAAACAAAAGTTGGTTACATTCGTAAGTATGGTATTAATTCTTATTAAAATAAATAGATTAACAAATTGTAGGTAGGTAGGTAGAGTAGGGTAGGTAAAATAGGGTAGGTGGGTAGGGTAGACCTACACCTACCTAAGGTGGTAGGTAGGAAGATTTCCAGTTGACGGGAGCGAAGCCGCGTCAGCTAGTGTTAGATAAAGTTAGTATACATAAAATTACATTCTTGTCAAAACCGTTCTGAGGCGCTAGACAAGTGTCATTCAATGTCAGCAATGGCAATGGTCGAAATGTCAAAATGATGAATGAATGATGATGTAAGGGATGGAACACGTGACATTTCGATAGCGTTTGACATTCCCATACATTTTTGACTTTCTTCTAATCGCTATCGCCACGCTTTCGTTAATAGAAATCGTTTTCTCTGAAGGAAATCGTTCCTTAGGTTCAATTAAAAGAACCTGTTTAATTTATAGCTTCGCAAGCAAAAGGGGATAAGTTTCAAGTTGGTTTGTTTAAACAAAATACCACAAGAATTAGATAAAGGGGGTGCCCGATATGCAATTTATCGCCAGATTGAACAACTTAACTCAGTTTTATAAGAATCGGTAAAGCTGCGGATTATTCGCGAAGTAATAGGAACACTACGCCACGGGGGTACCTGCAAATAGCTGGTTATTGCCTTCTCAGATATAACGAGCGCATAAACTTGCCTAGCGAAATTTACCTCGCAAACTGCGGAGATTTTCAAGTAATCTTGCTACTTAACCTGCCTACTCGTGTCGACGAACGTGAAACTTTCCATCACACTAATATTATAAAGGCGAAAGTCTGTGAGTGTGTATGTTTGTTACTTCTTCACGCTCAAACTGCTGGACGGATCTGGATGAAATTTGGCACAGGGATAGATATAGTCTGGAATAGCACATAGGATACTTTTTATCCCGGGAATGTGTTCCCTCGGGATAATTTTCGACATTCACGCGGGCGATTCCGCTGGCAGTTATTTGATAAATGTGACAGTAATTCAAGTCTGGGTCTTTTTAAAGCTATAGTCATATCACACTATCAAACTAATATTATAAAGGCAAAACTACTGGACGGATCTGGATGAAATTTGGCACAGGGATAGACTATAGTCTGGAATAGCACATAGGATACTTTTTATCCCGAGAATATGTTCCTTCGGCATAATTTTCGACATTTACGCGGGCGAAGCCGCTGGCAGAAGCTAATAAGATATATTTTTAATCGACTTCCCAAGAGAGTTTCTCAATTCGGATGTTACTATTTTTTGTTGTTTATGTTTATAACTCCGTCAAGGCTACAAGGTGACCTAGATCCTTTAAGAGGTTGTAGTTTTTATCATGCCTGACTGATTTGACTACAAAACACCGTAAGCATTATCAAGATATTGGACATTAAAAGTTTTCTTAGTTGCTGTTTTTTTTTGTCTAGTGTTCTATTTTTTTGGGTATGTTGTATCAAATTTATTTGTTTTTGCAATTTGTGTACTAAAAACAAATAACAAAAAAATTACAAAATCCGGCAATTAAAAAAAATATTGCCGGTTTTTGACATTTTTTGAACAATAGACAAGAAAAAAGCATTAAAAAAAAATGTCAATGTCCAATATCTTGAAAATGCTTAAGTTTGGGGATTAGTGTTTCATAGTCAAATCAGGAATGGTGGAAACTAGAACCTCTTAAAAGATCTAGGTCGACTTAACATGTAGCCCTGTATATACGTATTTACAAAATTCTTTATAGTTTGAAAGGGAATACTCTCGAGGTGGTCTCATTGTCACCAAATCAGAATCTGATGATGGGATCCCATGGAAATCGAGGGAACTCCTCAAATATTATAGGCAGACATGTAGCGATTTTGGTATGTTCTTTAACATGGCAAGCAATTGCACTCAGAAAGTATCATCTGGTGAAGTGGATAATGAAAAAGAACACAGATGGCCATTGGAACTCCTTAATAAGTATGTCATGGGTATCAGATATCTCGAATAGTTATGCGACTTTGATGAAGCAAATACATATAAATAAATGGTACTGATGAAAATGGTACCATCGAACTGATCTCATGATGAAGCCGGAAGGTAGGCACTGGAACTCCGTAACAAAACATCCTTAGTCGTGTTTGGGATTATTGTAATTGAAGTGAGATGTACTCTGGCTATAAGTGATTTTCATGGTAATATGAGGGACCAACACTAAAGAGTAAAATTAAAAACATTTTGACAAAAAATTAAACCGACTTCTCTTAAATTTTTGGTAAAATATTTTTTTATTAAACCTTACTCTCATGTTTAGGTTGTTCCAAGAGGTTTTTATTAAATCAAAAAAAGATTTTCAATGTAAATTACTTTGTGTATAGAACTTTTACTTTCATTTTTTTTTCATAATTTATTGTCACCTATAAAACACAAACTGCTTGATCATCGTCATTTAGTAAATTGCAGTGACGGGAAGGTATTTTTAGCCTAGCCGTTTCCAACTATGTTGGGTTCCAGTTTAACCAGGCGCTATATTAATACCAATATTTTAATTGGAGCGATCTGAACTTCACAACAGCCCGGACCAACGTCTTACTTACGTGTTTTACGGAGGGGTTAGACCAACTTCGACCAGCGTTGCTTAACTCTTGAATCATGTGGCGACGAACTCCTCCACAGAGGAGAACGTGTTTATGTCACAATAATTAAATAAAAGAAAAAGAAACATCTTTACTGTAAATATATGGCAAAGAACTTTTTTTATTGCCGTTAAAAGTCTATTACTCGACTAAAGTGCCCGAGATAGTTGTACCTCAGTGCCGTTTACGAGCCCTGGGAGTTAGGCTAGATTTAGATACCTTATAAATTGCAATATTCGTGAGACACAAAACTGTCGCAATCTTTTTGAACTGCTCACTGTAGCAGTAAAAGGATCAACGATATAAGTACTTTGCTGAAATGGAAATAATGCTTTCGTTTTCTGAATCCGTCGGGTTAAATAGGTAGGTTAATTTAGGCCTAGGCATATTATCGTAGCTCAAAATATTTGAGCCTTATAGAACTTGAAACCCCCGTTCACTTTAAGTGGCTTTAAAATATTATTATAAATAGCTCTTGAATCAGTACGTTTCCGTTGATCATAATCGTGAATTCCTATAGCTTTTCAAGTGACCCCTTTTTGCCTTAGATGCTTCTAGGTTCTACTTCCAAATTTGTCCGTAACATTTAGCACCGACAGTATACCGTAAGTTAATTTTTTTGTCAGTGGAAGAATTTCGAAATCGGACGTTTTCGTCTAAATATGTAGGTATTCCTTTTTACCCGACTGCCGAAGGAGGGTAATGTGTTTATCAGTCTATGTATGTATGTATGTAAGTATGTATGTATGTATGTATGTATGTATATATGTATGTATGTATGTTTGTTCCTATGTGGCGTTCTAGAGACCAAACGCGTGGGCCGATTTTGATGTTTCTTACGTCAATCGATTCGTCTTAACCCCGCGAGTGTCACTGGCTACATGAAAATTGGAAAATAGGAAAATGGTGGTTTTTGGGCGCCTTATTGTGAGGGCTCAAATTTTTTTTTCTTCCTTACCTATCGTGGGGGTATCAAAATAAAAGATTTTATGAGGTGATTTCAAAAATATATAACACTTATATGTTTAAATGTACCTAATTCGAAAAAAAATAACTAAAAAGTTATAATTAAAAAAAGTTAATTAAAAAAATCAAAAAACCCGACTGCTTGAAAAGCGAACTAAAAAGACGTAATCAAGGAGAAAATCATGCTGTGCAGTCGGAGGATACGTCTGGTTTTGGTCAGCCATCTCGTGAAGATGTATCCTCCGACAGCACAGCATGATTTTCTCCTTGATTACGTCTTAGTTCGCTTTTCAAGCAGTCGGGTTTTTGATTTTTTTAATTAACTTTTTTTATTACAGACAATTTCACCGCTTAAAATATCAAGTTAAGAAGTTCAGATTTCCGCCTGTGGTCGAATATACTGACGCTAGCAGTAAAGACATTGTTTGGCTTGAAGTGTCATGTGAATTTTACAATAGGAATTTAAAGTGTACACGGAAGAGAATTGGCAGGTTGTTAGGTGCACGTGACCAAAGAATATAAAGTAAATTCTAACATTAAGAATATATTCCAATATGCGCTGCAAAACCTTTAATTGTCTCCTATCACAACAACAACAGTACAAGAACAGTAGGTAAGTACTTTTAATTACCGACATATAATAAAATAATAATAATAATCTTTATTTTCTTCTACAAATAACACTTTAACTAAAAACTTTGAAAAGGAAATATAATAATAATGATAAGCCACAATCAAGAGCCTCGACGACCATCTGTCGAGGCTGTCATTACGCGGTTGGATCAAGGGCCTGATACAGAAGGCAGTACTCCTTGATACGGCTCGCATTGTGAGGAGGTTCCTGTCTTAACGCGACAATTTGTTGGTGCTACGTTCTGAAATGTACCCTAAAGGAACTTCAAACACTGGTTATTATTGTTGAGGCGATGATAGCTCAGTGGTAGTGACGTCGGATACCGAGACGAAGGTCGCGGGTTCGAATCCTACAATGAGCTTGAGCTTTCGGTGAAGGAAAACATCGTGAGGAAACCATAGCACGGTGGTAGGGTACTTTGTAGTACCCGCCTGGCTGGCAACCACCCTCAAGTTGAAAATCTGTCGCCAAGCACCTTCCGGTGTGTTCCGTCAGCAGCACTTGAGAGCCAGTTCCCTTCTAGGCTTTGTGTGCTTACCACCATCGGCCACATCATCACTGACCACGGTGAGATTGTGGTCAAACACAGGCTTACAAATAGTAAAAAAAAAAAAAAAAAAAAAAAAAAAACTAGCTTTTGCCCGAGAATTTGCTCATGTAGACTATTCTACAGGATGCGTACATTTTCCGGGTTAACAAGAAGCCTCAGGCATTTAGCGAGTGTGACGTTGCATCAGTGACATTTTTTTAAATGATTGGATCATTTAACCCAAAAATAGTTCCTAGCGCTTCCAAACATCCTTCATAATGCGCACAGCAAAAGAGTGGAACTCACTACCTGCGTCTGTGTTTTTGTAAAGTTAGAGTGAACAGGCTTCTTCTGGGTAAGCTCACTCCATCGTCGACTTAGTCTCCATCGTCGACTTTGTCTCCGTCACCTCTGACCTAGACTAGAGTCAAGAGCAAACCCACAATAAAAATAAATAAAAAAAAACAGTTTTATTTCGATATAATATTAGTTTAGAATACTGCTTTATTTTCTTGAACTAACTTAGCGATATACTTGTTTCGCCCGGGAATGTTTGACCTTGCTTATCTTCTGTGAAAATATATAGGCAATCAAAGAATTAATTTTCTGCCAGAAAACCAATTAAAACTATATATAATAAGTACAACCACCGTCTCATTCGTGTCTGAAATATTTTCTTCTGAAATATAGAAGTCTAGTTAATTTAATATTTTTGTGTTAATGTACACTACTGGCGACGACCGCAGTTTGTATTAACATTTTGGACATGATCAAATCGACCGGAAAAGTAGATTTCAATTGCGGTACATGATTTTCATTATTCACGCAATATGAACTGTAAAAACAGTTAATCAGTTTAAAACAAATAAACCTCACAATACAGGCTTACATTAATTACATGCCAAAGTTTAATTAGCATAAAGTATAGATAACAAACTTTGTTATCATGTGAAATGTGCTCACACGACGTTTGAGACACTTAAGTGGCACTAACTTACTCTAGACATATCTTTATGTCCCCTCAAGTAACTTTATTATCTGCACAGTTATAAAAGTTTACATAAAATTGTTTGTTTGTCTGAAAGATAATCTCTGGAAGTACTGATCTAAATCTATACTAATGTCATAAAGCTGAAGAGTTTGTTTTTTATTTGTTTGTTTTTACGCGCTATTCTCAGGAACTATTGGTTGGAATTGAAAAATTATTTTTGTGTTGGATAGTCCATTTATCGAGGAAGATTATAGGCTGTACAACATCACGCTACGACCAATAGGAGCGGAGCATAAATAAAAAATGTTGCAAAAATGGGCAAAATTATTCCTTTTTGAGAGCTTCCATTGCGTGCGCTGCGTAAGCGGTTAAAGTTACGCAACATTTATGTATGTAGGGTAGCTAGGGTAGGCTAGGTAGGTAGCCAGTTGACGGGAGCGAAGGCGCCTGGGATAGCTAGTTTATTATAAAGATTGTTTACTGATAGAAAGTTACCTATTGTTGTATACAACAACAGGTAACTTTTTATCCTATAAAAAACAGGTTCACACACAGTTCCTATGGGAATGGTCACAGTAGCGATGCTGCGGGAAAAGCTAGTATTATAGGCAGATGTGTTATATTACATCAATTATTTAGAGTATTTAGTAGAAAGTGAACACCCTAAACGTTTAATTAATGGGTAGTTAGTTATACCAACGCACCGGTTGTTTTGCACTGTAATATAGAAATGCAGGGTACGTTTTCGTCTTTGACGTTTGGAAGTATTAATTCTCACTCCTATAGGTTATGAACTGACGATTGTTAGTTTAGAGCCTTTACTGTTTTTACTAGTATTTCACTCCCAATATAAACTTTATAAATCATTGGTAATCTTGAAATGTGAACGTACTCTTTAACACAACTTACACTAGGGCCGAACACTAAAATTGCGTAATATTCAGCTGTCTCGACGTTATATCGAATTATGTAAAAATAAATCTGTCCTAATGAACCTAGAAAAGAAAGTATCTACCAAAATATAATATTTTCCAGTTTTCAGAATTAATCCCATAATGAAAGTTGTAACACTAAAAGTAATTTAAAAGTATTCCCAAATCGTAGCATTAATACCTTTTTAGTAGCTGAAGTAAGCAACTGTGGCAGATAGATGCATAATAGCCGCTAAGTGCCTTTTTGCCAAAAAAATATATTTTTTTTTACTTTGTATAGGCCTGTGTTTGACCACAATCTCACCGTGGTCAGTGATGATGTGGCCGATGGTGGTAAGCACACAAAGCCTAGAAGGGAACTGGCTCTCAAGTGCTGCTGTCGGAACACACCGGAAGGTGCTTGGCGACAGATTTTCAACTTGAGGGTGGTTGCCAGCCAGGCGGGTACTACAAAGTACCCTACCACCGTGCTATGGTTTCCTCACGATGTTTTCCTTCACCGAAAGCTCAAGCTCATTGTAGGATTCGAACCCGCGACCTTCGTCTCGGTATCCGACGTCACTACCACTGAGCTATCATCGCCTTGAAATATATTATATTATAAGATAGATACTCAGTCTGTAGTCCATCATCATCAGCCTTTTAATGTTCCCACTGCTGGGACACAGGCCTCCTCTCTGTGAGAGGGAATGGGCCGTAATCCACCACGCAGGCCCAGTGCGGGTTTGTTTTAATTTAATTTACCATTTTCGTATATTGTGTTAGACAATATGTATTTTCCTCCAAGCTTAATAATGTATGAAAAGCATGTATAATTTTCTTTTGGTTAACCTAATATTAGATTTGAATGTTTTACTCGGGGTGGATATTAAATCGGCCTGTTATTTTCCCCAGTAGGTTAATGTTAATGTTCATCTGTAGTATTCTGGGCAGTCTGTCATTGCTAAATAACTGCTATGTCTGCTGTAAGTTGATTGGTACTGCTTTCTTTATTTTTTTCTGATATAAATTCTAAGTAGTAATAAGTAGTAGTAGATTTGATTGATTATTTTGAATTGTTACTAAAGGCCGATTTCTGAATTCAGTAATTGGAGTTAAGAACGTCTCGAACCCTACTTTAATGTCAAATTATGACAGGTTTTCATGCTTAAGTACAGTTCGACAAAAACTCAACTTCAAATGCTTAATTCAGAAATCGGGGGATAAAGATTTAATGTTTTGTAATGTGAAACCAATTATTATTATTTCATAATAGAAATGAAAAAATCAGAGAGAGAGAATCTTAATAAAACAAGTTTTACAAATTGATATATTTTTGGATTTATTCATTAAAAGTTTAAAATCAGTAAATAGTATTAACCTGATGCATCAAAATATTCAAGTATTTATGAACAAAGATTTGGAAGTAGAATTATTTCTGAATTTTAACAGTATTGATATTCTTGACTGTGGAGAGTTTCCCGACATAATGAAAAATTGTAAAATAATACATTTGTTTAAATCTTGTTACGTCTACGTTTATTAAAATATTTGAGAAATTAATTTTAGAGCAATTGCTAAGATTTTTTAATAAAAATAAATTATTACATAGCAAATAGTTCGGTTTTAGTTGGCGCTGTTGCGGAGTTGAGATGGCGCTGCCGTCACGTAAACATTGTCTCCGTGTATAAAAATATTTAAAAATAGTATTACCGAGTATTTAACGTTGAAAGTGGTGTTAAAGTGTTAATATCGCTTGGAATTAGCTGTCCTATCGTTATTGAACTCCGAATTTACCCAGAAAAGTGAAAAAGTGATCTAAAAGTGACGTGCAACTAGTACTTTAAAAGAAAACAAAGGTGCAACAAATCCCTATAAAATACAGTTTTAAAACATTCAAAACAATATCCCAACAAAAGCGGATCGTGAACTACTTAAAAATCAATAAATAATTGTGTCTAAAACTTGCAGCAAACCCAGTTGACAGTGTGAACATTTTTGCAGCATGAGTCACATAACGACCGTTTGATGTTTGAAAATTTATTGAAATAAGAATAGACACACTATTTCATTACCTGAAGTATTGTTCAGTTGGCGAAGTGCGAGAACTGCCGACATCAGAAATCGTATGAACGAAGTGCCGCGGGTTCGATTCCACCATCGTACGCTCTTTTTGTACAACATTACTTTTTCAAAAATATTTGATTAGGCACAAGTTCGATCCTGACTTAAATACTTATATTTTGATTTTCATATTATTTTAATATTAGTATTATTTACTTATTTTACTATCAACAATGGCGAGTGGAGACACTAGTAATATAACAATGAGAAAAATAAGGAAAACGAACTCTCATAATAATGTGTCAATTATGAACACTTCAGACTCGTCACTCTTTGAGACCACGGTGCAAAGTCTGCCTGACCAATGCGAAACTTTAGAAGTACGTGATTTACAAGATAAATTATTATCTGTGGAGGAGGAATTACTGATTGCAAATAATGAAATAGAGAATCTAAACACAGAAAATACAAAATTAAAATGGGAATTGGAAAAGAGTTCTAAAATCATAGAATTATATAAAAAGGTCGGATATAGGGAGTCTTCTTCCACCCCACCAACTATAATGCGGAAGAATAATAAAAAGAAAGACCAGAATGAGACTAACACCCCGTCTAAGAAAAATAATGATCAACATATTATTATCCCTGACAAGCCTATAAATGTAGAACAACCGAAGCAAGATAAAGGTTTTAAAAGAAATTCTACAAGTATCCAGGATTTTTCTGAAAAAGATACCAATCCAAGTGTGTGCAAGGAAAGCCAGCTGCCAGTCGCCAGCTTTGCCCACAAGAATAAACTATGCATACTGAGCACGAATAATACTAATAAAATACTATCCATAGCGCAAAATACCTTTGCAAACAAATTTGACTGTTGCCACTATATAACACGTCAAGGGAAAATTGAACAACTCTTGAACGGTTTAAAAGAAAAACTTATGAAATTCACAATGAATGATTTTTGTGTAATTCTTTTAGGTGATGAAGACTTCAAAAATACTAATAATTATTTTGAAATTATATTCCGCTTAAGAGAAGTTATTCAAAACATAAATAATACGAATGTGATCATATGTTTACCGACGTATAAATATGGATACTATGCTAATTTATTTAACAGTAGAACAGAAACTTTCAATAACCTCTTGTATCTAGATGTATTGACATATGAACATTTATATCTGTTGGACAGTAATAAAAATCTTTCCTATGACTACAAAATGTATAATAAACGAACTGGCTTAGTAAGTAACCATGGAATGTATATAATATTTAAGGACATAGATAGTTTAATAATTGACATACAATATAATAATAGTCTAAGTGATACAATTGACATAACCATTGATAATAATCCGACAAATAAGGACACTTTTTTTCGTGACTAAGTATTTATGTGTACTACATCAGAACATTGCCGGTCTCGTTAGTAAATCTGATGCTCTCTCAGTATGTTTATGTGAACTTTCAGAACGAGATGTCGATGTAGATGTAATATGCATTTCAGAGCATTTTATAATGGCTGGCTGTGAGAATCAGCTACACCTACCTAATTATAGTTTAGCTGCTTGTTATAGTAGACAGACAAGTAAGCGAGGCGGTGCATGTATACTTGTTAAGCATGGTATTCAATGGAAAGGATTGACCGATGTAGCAAACATGTCCTCGCAAAGTGTAATCGAGTGCTGTGCAGTTAAATTGACGGACTATAACATTATAATTGTGTGTATTTATAGAGTACCTAACTCAAATAATATCAATGAGTTTTTTGATAAACTGGAAACTGTTTTAAAATATTTATCCAAACAACGATGTAAGAATATAGTTTTGGCTGGTGATTACAACATTGACATTTTGAAGAGGAGTAAACTGTCAGCCGAATTCGAGTGTATTCTTTTAAATTTTAATTTACAACTTGCTTTGAGACAACCTACTCGGGCTGCGAGCCAAACATGCATAGATAATTTTGCTCATGATTTTAACAAGCGTCGTTGTACATCACAAGTATTGGAGTTCGCGCTATCCGATCACACAGCACAACTGTTAAAGTGCCCCGTTATAAAAAAGGATATTCTTAAGTATTATCGCAAAAGTACACGAGACTACAGTCAGGTAAATATAGAAAAATTCAAGACTTGTTTAAGTAGTCTATCCTTCTCAGATGTATACGAGATGGACGATCCTAATGCAGCCTACAACTGTTTTATTGAAACGTTCCAATTATTGTACGAATTATGTTTCCCCAGCAAAATGATTACCATTAAGACTACTAAAAATCCTACTTGGGTATCACGTGGGATAAAGTTGTGTAGTAAGAATAAACGGAAGCTTCTATGGCAATATAGGTTAAAACCAAATCAATCTAATAGAGATAAATTCAAAACATATTCAAAGCTACTCAAAAGAATTATGAATCTAACACAGAAAGCACAAAACAATTACAATATTAAAACCTCTAATAACAAGTCTAAGACTACGTGGCAAATAATTAATAAGAGTAAATACAATGCCCCGAAAAACTCAATTTCTTGCATCAAATTCGAAAATAAAAACATCACAAACCCAAAGGACATTGCCAATACATTTAATAATTATTTTATAGATAAAATACAACCAACAATTACCGCAGGTACAAACTCAACGTCATTAATTCTTAGCAGAGCACAATCTATGTTTATGGCTCCGTCTACGCCCTATGACATACTAAATATTATTATGAAACTCAAAAACACAAACAGCGTTGGCTACGATGGTATTGCCACAAAAATATTGAAAGCAGTTGCATTTGAAATAAGTACTCATTTGTGTTTCATTATTAATCTTTCCATAAGTGCTGGTGTATTTCCTGATGCATTAAAGAAATCTATAGTGAAACCGCTCTATAAGAAAGATAATCACGAATTAATGATAAATTACAGACCGATCGCGCTTATACCAGTTATGTCTAAGGTGTTCGAAAAATACATATATGGTGAAATGAATACCTATTTAGAAAAATATAATATATTAAGTGACGAACAAAAGGGATTTCGAAAAAATAAAAGTATAAATTTGGCTATTTATGAGTTTTTAAATAATGTCATGCTAAATGTAGATAAGAGAACACCAGTCTGTGCCATATTCTGCGACATGACACAGGCCTTTGACTGCGTCCATTATAATTCCCTGGCAGAGAAACTTGAAGCCTATGGTGTTAGAGGCAACGTTTTAAAATTAATTAAATCCTATCTTCATAACCGTAAACAAGTTACAGAGATCAGTAAAATAAATACAAAAATTAAACGTGAAGAAACTTCAAGATCAGAAGAACGCGAGGTTATATACGGAGTACCTCAAGGCAGTGTATTGGGGCCTCCGTTGTTCACTTTGTATATAAATGACTTGCCTAAAATAACTGAACATCCGATGACACTTTTTGCTGACGATTGCACTTTGACAATAGCTTGTAATGACATAAACACATATGAACTTGACATTAATAATGCACTAATATCTATTATAAATTGGTTAAATGATAATAATTTAATAATTAATCTAAAAAAGACTAACGTAATGCACTTTAGACAACGTACACCAACAATCAACAATTTGAATATTCAATTTAATAATATAAATATCAATGAAGCTGACACAACAAAATTTCTGGGACTATTAATAGATTCCAAATTGAATTGGAAACCTCAAATAGAGGCACTTAGTAAAAAAATGAGTAGTGCATCCTACGCTCTGAAACAGCTTGCTGTGGTTCTCAACACAGATGCACTAATTACTGCTTACTATGGATTAGCCGAATCAATTCTTAGATATGGAGTCATCTTTTGGGGGAATGGCACGGACAATGAAATAGCGTTTCGGGCACAGAAAAGGTGCATTAGATCGATGTTTAGACTGCAAACAACGGACAGCTGTAAATCTTATTTTATAGAACGTAAAATATTGACATTGCCCTCATTATATATCCTAGAAACAGTAATGTTCATTAAATTAAATTCCCATTTATTTCAGCGTTTGTCTGATGTTTTCCCTAGGAATAGACGTGATAATTTCAAACTTTGTGTTCACGGCGCTAAAACTACTCTTATGCGTAAGAGCATCTTTTGCATGGCTCCGACCATTTTTAATAAATTGCCCAAATCATGGAAAACATTAAATATATCTGCCCTTAAAAGTAAATTAAAGAGTTTTCTAACTGAAAGAGCATATTACAGTATAGCAGAGTTTATGAAAGAGGATAATTTTCTTCGTTTTTGAGATGACAATGTTGTATTATTTTTTTTGTTTTTTGACATGTTGTTGTATTTTTTATTTGAATTAATTGAATTTTTTTAATGACAGTATTATTCATATTTTTATTGACCAATTTATTTAATGATTACTTACTTTGACATTGAATTGTATCTAAAAAATATGCTTATTGAATTGTAATTATTATACTTACCTAATCTTTGATGTATAATGATATAAAATGTAATTTTGATGAATATTATCACGGTTTATGCACCATCTCTTCCTACCAATTTGTACGCCACGATATGTGGCTGAACATGTTAGAACTTTTCTGTATCCCATTACTATCCTGCATGCAATGTATCATGTACACCATGTTTAAACAAATAAAATTTACTTACTTACTTACTTACTTTACAAATGGTCGTTCAACTACTGATTGCTTTGAGCTTTTAGGACATTTTTAATGCATGGCAAGATAAGTGCGATGCGTTGGGCATCTTTTGTGATTTGTCCAAGGCATTTGATTGTGTTCTTCATGAAACGCTAATCGAAGAAACGCCGCCACTACGGGATCCGGAACAGCCCTCTGGCTCTTCTTACTTCATACTTGAGTAATAGGATTCAGAGCGTTGACGTTGTTGGAAAAAGATCTCCCGGCTCCATAGTAACAATGGGAGTCCCGCAGGGCTCAATTCATGGTCCTTTCTTGTTTCTTATTTATATTAATGACTTGCCAAAATCTACTACAGATCGTATGGTACTATTTGCTGATGACTACACTGCTGTATACAATGATGAACACATTATTAATAGTAGTTCAAATTCAATAATTCAATGGTTACAACATAATATGTTATTAATTAATATCGATAAAACTAAATCAATGCAATTTAAACACAAAACAAAAAAAAAATACAAACTCGAATAGAATTTAACGGTGATAAAGTTGAATTGACATCTACAACAAAATTTCTCGGCGTTCACATAGATGAAAATTTGAAATGGCAAAGTCATATAGAGTTTGTTTGCAAAAAAGTGTCACAGTCATCTTATAGCTTATACATGCTAGCGAAAAAGGTCAATCTTAACACATTGCTCGTAGCTTATTATAGTAATGTTGCTTCTAGACTCAGATATGCAATCATATTCTGGGGCAATACTACAAACTGGGATAAAGTCTTTAAATGTTAAAAAAGGTGCCTGCGAGCAATGTGTGGTCTCAACAGAACTTACAGCTGCAAGGAAAATTTTAAGAAATTAAAAATACTTACCGTGCCATCTTTATATATTTTTGAAATGGCCTTGTTTATTAGACATCATCCATCACTATTTAAATCGGAGTTCAGATCTCGAAATGGAAGTCGTTTGTATAATAACCTAACCAGTCAATATAGAACTACCCTCTTTGGGAAAAGTGTCTTTGCTATGGTCACAAAGATCTACGATCAAATTCCTAATAACATAAAACAATGTGGTAATATTAATGTCTTTAAAAATAAATTGTTCCAATTCCTTATGGAAAATAACTTGCTATTATATAATTGACATTATTACCTAATTATGACATTGTTTTAATTCTATTCCTATTATATTGTACTAAGATATTTAAATTAATATATTGTTATGTGAATGCACCTCATAATATCATTGCATCTAATTAAATAATGTTTGCATGCCTAATATATGGTAGATTGTACAAGGATCACCCATGTTTTGATTGTCACATCTTATTTAATGTACCTACAATCTATGCAAATAAACGTTTACTTTACTTACTTTACATAAATTTAAAAGTGTTTTTACTCCGTAGATGAATTCTTATCGACGATAACTTTTTAAATGTTTCATTCCGCTTAACGATAATTTGTTTTTGTTGATAGTTTTGTGTCTGTTATTTATGACTTAGTAATTATATAGTTTGTATTTAACATGAAATGGAATTAGAATTTTACACTCATATTTTCATTATGTTATTTAATCATTTGTATGCCTAAGGGCCAGTTTCTGAAGTCGACGTCACATCTCAAATCAGCTGACAATTTGTCACAAATTAACCAGCCGTCAGTTGTCAGTGAGTTTCTCAACACTTCATCATCGAAAAATTACGTAATCGCTTGTTACATTAAATAATCGACATTAATTTATTTCGGTTGGCTACCCTAGCTGGTATTCATTCACTACTATAACGTAATCAGTAACTTTAAATAGTATTTTATCTTGAGAGGCCGGATTAAGCAAACCTTACCAAGGTCGATTTTTGGATGGGTAACCACTTTTTTTTTTGGTTTGCTTGTTTTTGGATAGGTGACCCCACACAGGTTAAGCAACACTTACCAAGGTTATTCTTTGGATGGGTGACCGCTTTTTTTTTGGATCGTTTGTTTTGGATGGCTGACACCGCCAGGGTAAGCAACACTTACCTAGGTCAGTCTTGGGATGGGTGACCACTTTTTTTTGCTTCGCTTGTTTTTGGATGGGTGACCCTCCAGGGTAAGCAACACTTACCAAGGTCACTATTTGGATGGGTGACCACTTTTTTTGGGTTCCCTTGTTTTTGGATGGGTGACCTTGTTAGATGTTGTTTAACCTAGTGGGGTGATAAAGTCAAAGGATGGGTGATCAACATTTTTGTGGTGATGGTCACCCATCCAAAGACTGACCTTGGTTAGTGTTGCTTACCCTGGCGGAGTCACCTATCCATAAACAAGCGATCCAAAAAAAAGTGGTCACCCATCCAAAGACTGACCTTGGTTAGTGTTGCTTACCCTGACGGAGTCATCTATCAATAAAAAAGCGATCCAAAAAAAAGTGGTCACCCATCCCAAGACTGACCTTGGTTAGTGTTGCTTACCCTGGTGGAGTCACCTATCCATAAACAAGCGATCCAAAAAAAAGTGGTCACCCATCCCAAGACTGACCTTGGTAAGTGTTGCTTACCCTGGCGCGGTCACCACCCCAGCCTCTTCAAGTTAAACACAATCCTATTAATTAATTTAAAAGTTTGTAATATACTATTTTTTTTTTTAAATCTTGGTAATTAATTAATTGATATAAATTAACATTTGTTTTATAATTCAACCCATACCATAGTTTTCGCCGACCCCTATTATATTTTTATCATAACATAAATTTAAAACAAATGTGCCTTTAAAAGCATAATATTAATTTTAATCCGCGAATAATCGACCAATTTCCAACAATTATAAATTAGGCTCGTTGACAAGAGATTAACTTTGAAAAAGGTGCTCAGAAACCCAAAACTGCTGTAACATGCGGTTAATTCGAGATTTTACTAAAATGTGACAAATTGTCAACCACTTGTCACACTTGGATGTTGAGAAACTGAAAGTAGAATTAACAGGCGATTAATCCTCGATTACGTTAACAGCCCGATAATTGAGAGCTGGGAAACTGGCAGTAAGTGGCTGATCATGGCATGAACATTATTAGTATATAGTTATGTAATGAACACCTGCATGTAACCCATGTATCACAAATAAACAATTTGATTTGATTTGATTACAATTTTATTAGTACTTTGTGGATAAGAATATACTTTGTAATTCAAGGCTAAAATATGTGTCTTTCAAAGTTCGCAACCAAAACCAAATTAAAAAGCTGACACCCTTTTTTCCTCGTTCTGAGTCATATCTTCTGAAATTCAAATTAAAATCTCAATTCTAAGAAATAATGACCAGAACGTATAAAAAACGGTTTACAGGAGGGCAGTCTGCCGCTGCCCCTATTTTGAAGATTATAATGTACAACGAGCTTTGTAGAAGACAAGTGTCCATGGTATGTTATGTCTATGGCTTAAGGTTCCCCTAGTCGACGGCACGAACTATTTTGCGCGCGGGATTAAAATGCATGCTCATCCGACAACACGTGCGAAAGAGATAGATGCTGTGATGAGCAGTAAGAAGCTAGTTCGCGTACGAATTAGCACTTTTGAAAGTTTTTAGCGATATGGATGATGATTTAGAACGAAAACGAGCGCGTGAAATTTTATAAACAGACCTTTGGGAGTCTAGATTTAATGAAAAATCGACTAAATGTATATTTTCAAAATAAAAATATTTGCATTGTTGAACTACTAAATTATCCCTGTATGGAGACCGTTTTACAATTTTCCTTCTTCATATGGTATTTATTTCTGCCCAAAGATGCGTTAAAATTAGTGTTGAAATATGGAACTTTCGACGCACATCACTTTCAAATATATATTTTTTTAACATTTTTCTTTCCATACAGGCCTAGATAATGATGAGACAAATTGATATGACTACGTTTTTATGGAAGAATGATCGACTAGTGTAACCTTAAGAAAAAAAATTGGACAGACAGATGTCAGATCAGATGAAAATGTCAGAGTATAAAATATTCTATGATTTTACAAATTAGCGATAAAAATAAGTTGTGGATGTTAAAACAATCAGAGATAACTAAAAGTATGCTTTTTAGGTGCTAACAGTATCAAAGTATACATAAAAGTGAGTCACATGAGTTGATACAATTTCAAAAGATAAAAAGGTGTGGTTTATATAGTACCTATTATAAAACGTAAATAGACTAAAAGATGTAGATCTGTACTGCAGAATACCACAATATCCATAACATAAATACTAGGCACAAACATAAATTCGTAGTACCTACAACAATACTCTAGAAAATAGGTGGCTCGTTTAGATGTCAATGGATACGCTTTTATAATAAGCTTCCAAGCCACGTACAAGATCTAAGCTTTAATAAATTCAAATCATTCATTAATCGGCAGTTGTGCCAGAAAGCGTTTTATACCGTTAAATATTACGTTAAGGATAAAAAGGCTTGAGATTGAGCTGTTCCAATTAATTTATTTTTGAATTTTTGCATCCTGAATTTTGTTTTTTTTTGCAATGACAAGAATATTTACTATTTAAAGTATTATTTTATTTTAATTATTGCGAATGTGAAGACTATGTGGATCATTCTTTTTTATTTTGGTTGTTTTTTTTTTTAATTTTTCTCAGTTAGTTTTTAATCATGGTCTGGCAGTTTGAATAATTTATGCGGCATACCCGAATGTCTTTTCTTTGGTACTGCTCGTCGAATCGTTGAACTCCTTAAATCCTGAGTTGATCTGCACGGTTATTGACAAATGCGTGCACTGACTAGACAGGTCCACTCAATCTGGCTGGTCTTTCCTCAAAAGACCATTTCCGACATCAATCTACATGATCTTCACATGATCTAACCAAGATTTGGTCTGGACTTTAACCACTCTGCTCGACAAGATTTTGACACATGACACACCAGCTGAGTCGACAGGTTGTTGCAAATTACGTCATGAAATTCAGGAATTTACTTGAACTTTCAACATTCGAATTTATTCAGAAAAATAAGTTTACGCAGCTATCTTACACAGTAAATTTGAAAAAAATATCTTTATTTACATGTTGCGCTCGGTTAAACCGCGTCAGTCTACTGCAAAATGTGTACAAAATACGAATTACTACACCTTTCCATACGGTAGACAATTTAGATTTGCTCAAAATATGTACATAAACAACCTTTTCCCTTGCTGAAAAGATGCAAAAGGACAACACAAAGATATACTCATTTTATTTGCGTCCTTATGTTCCTAATTTGTCATACAAATATTCATAAAAAAACAAGCCAAAATCTGGAAAAAAATTGCATAAAATTTTGATGCAACCTTGCAACATGACATTTCTTTGGTGTTGTTTTTTTTTGCTATCCATTCACGCGTCTCATAATCGATTAAAACTGCATTCAGCCTAATCGATTAAGTGTATTTCGATTATTTAAAATTATTTATTTAAATAAAAAAGTGATTTTCAAAAATGTATTGTTTTAAAATTAATATTAGTTTATAGGCACAAAATAAAATAACAACTTATAGTAATAATATATAGTAATAACTATACATAAATGCTTTCATAATGTTATCAGAAGAGTAAATTGAAAAAAAAATAGGATTCGTGGCTAATTTCGCGCCGAATTCGCCGAACGTAAAAGAATTCAAAATTCAAATTTGGAATGCAGTCGGTATTCAAAATATTTTATCGGGCACATTTTAATATAAAAGAGAGTTTTACATTGATCATTTCAGACGGTTTTATACAGAATGACCAGTATAAATATGAGTATGTTTATGTATGACTAGCACTCCGCCCGCGACTATGTTCGCGTGATTTCGTTTATCCTATAAATGATTTTCTTATATGCAGTTAGTAAAGGCAACCAAAAATAAGATATTATTAAAACTATTAAAAACTGAGTATTGTGGATTTGGGTTTGGGGTTGGTGGGTTTATTGGATTGGGACGATTCGTTATTTGACTTAAACAATAATACATTTTAGGTTATCGCCACAAAGTAAAATCCTCCCCTAAAAACTTATCAACCCTTTTTGCCCCGTTGAGGGTCTAGTTTTGAACAACCTAAATATGCTATTCACTCCTATCTTCTCTTTTTACCCGACTGCCGAAGGAGGGTAATGTGTTTATCAGTCTATGTATGTATGTAAGTATGTATGTATGTATGTATGTTTGTTCCTATGTGGCGTTCTAGAGACCAAACGTGTTGGCCGATTTTGATGATTCATACGTCAATCGATTCGTCTTAACCCCGCGAGTGTCACTGGCTACATTAAAATTGGAAAATAGAAAAATGGCAGATTTTGGGCGCCATATTGCGGAGGACAATTTTTTTTTCTTCCAAACCCATCGTGTGGAGTATCAAAATAAAGGGCTTTAAGAGGTGATTTCGAAAATATAAAACTACTTTTCTAACTATTTATAACTAAAAAGTTATAAATAAAAAAAGTTAATTCAAAAAATCTAAAAACCCGACTGCTTTAAAAGCGAAATAAAAAGACTTAAACAAGGAGAAAATCTTGCTGTGCAGTCGGAGGATACATATTCGCGAGCTAGCTGACGAAAACCAGATGTATGCTCCGACTGCAAAGCAGTCGGGTTTTTAGATTTTTTGAATAAAATATTTTTATTTATCATTTTATGTTAGTCAGATTGCGCAGTGAGTTGCCTCAAAAAAAACTTTAACGCCCCTAAACCCAATCTGGGAGGGAGTTTTCAAAATGTTTTATGCAAATTTTGATCATCAACTTTATCCCCAAAGAATTTGATTTTACATACAAACTAATTATTACCCTTTTCACTTCCTTAAAGGTTGAATTGCCGCAAAATCGTGCCTTAGTGCTTCCCTAGAAAACCAAGTCAAAAACGAAACCCTGTCCAGTAAGATTCTTAGCTTGAGTTAGTTTCGAAAAATGTATAATGACCACCTTTATTGTTTCCTTAGGTTGGTATTTGTGCCAAATTTCAAATTTATTAACCCGGGAAATAAAATTCTTCAAAGCACTTTAACTCCCCAAAAATCGTATTTTGGGACTAGATAAGTAAAACTAATAATGAAAACCTTTATGGTTCACTTAGGATGGGTATTTATGTAAATTTTCAAATTTATTAACCAAAGAAATATTTGATATGTGATTTATGGGGTGTTAAATTATTTTTTAAATATACGATATTTCAAAAATAATTTAACACCCCCTAAATCATCTTTTGGGGGTATTTTCGAAAAACTAATAATGAAATCCTTTATTGTTTATTTAGGTTGGTATTTGTGCCAAGTTTTATGTTGATTGACCCAAGAAATCAGAATTAATATTTGTTTCGGGATATTTACCATGTATATTTTGAATTTGATTGAGAGCTCGATATTTCGGCACCGTTACAAGCGCCATGATCACAAGAACTAAAGTCTTTGCGGGTGGGTGATATTTACGAGCTGACATATCTGTCTACCCTCTTCCTCACTCGTTTTTCACGCACGATGCCGCTACTACCAGAACTTTTCTCACTAGTTACTCGACACTGTTCACGACAGACGATGCTCACTGTATCCACTTTTGACACTCGTTCAGTACTTTCGTTCATGTCAGCTTAAAAACTTATATTCCAAGAAATCAGATTCTTCCATACAAACTTCAACATCCCCTAAATCGTCATTTAGGAGTTTCGAAAAACTAATAATGGCAACCTATATTGTTTACTTAGAATAAGAATAATATCGGCCATAATTAAGCGCGTATTTTGGCTTGTGCTAAGTTTCAAGAATTATGGCCGAAGGAATTAGATTTTTCATACAAACTTTCAAACCCCTTTTTACCCCCTTAGGGATGCAATTTCCAAAAATCCTTTCTTACTGCACAATTACGTCACTTGAGGAACCTTTCTGCCAAATGTCATGCTTCTAGATGATTTTCAGCTTAGTTGGTTGACAACCATGCCATAACTCGCTTGGAAAGGAACCGCGCAAGAAGATACGCACAAGGTTATTGATATTAATAGTTTTCGGGGAATGCAGATGTAAATACAAACCAAACTTATGTTCTTAAAATGAATAAAAATAAAATTTTAAAAGTTTGTATAGAGTAACCAATTTTCATAACATTACAACAAACTCGACCGAATTCAAAACCTAACCATACCATACTCTCAACTCATTATTCAATATATAATTATAATAATAATACCAGCCTATAATTGTCCCACTGCAAGGTAAAGGCCTCTTCTCATACAGAGAAGGCACGAACATTCATCACTACGCTTGCTCAATGCGGGTTGGCGATTTGAGACTATAAGACCAGGTTTCTTCATGATGTTTTCATTCACCGTTTTCCGTCAACGATTTCTAAAATATACTTAGAAAGTACATTAATGAATTTGAAAATGGAAATCATTGGTATTTGCCCAGATTTGAACCCATGACCTCAGGCAAGGCGAGGCCTTTAGCCACTGGGCCAGTACGACACTCATTGCAATATAACGAATAATCACAAAATCGTTGGTTCCCCAAAACTAAATTTATCTACACTTGCGTTACAAACTTACATAAAAATATACTAGGCACTCTGTATACTTCTGAGACTATCAAACATAAAGACTCAATCATTATTATTTTTATACAAAATAGTTTTGAATAGCGAACGCATTCCGAATTTGAATTTTGAATCGGATTGATAATTCGGCGCGAAATTATCCACGGTTCGATGAAATTGTTTAGTTGGTTGTAGTCAAATAATGTCCAAAAATCTATTAAGATTACTTTAAGAAATAATTAATAGTAATAATTTAAGTACTAATTGTATTTTATGCATAAAACAGGATTTTTCTATTTTTTAAGAATCGATTTGGGATAATCGCTCATTAATGGAGTGGATAGCATAAATAAAATCGATTGCTAAAATCGTTTTGCCACACAACTATTACATTAAAAAAAAACAATCTACTTGACGAATTGGAAATTTAACAAAAATAAAGTAGTGGTAATGAATTTTACGTATCATTGGACTGGTGTTTGTTAATTACGTTAAAATCAGGGCTTCTTCTTGTTGTTTATTATATATAGAGACATAATTGTCATATTTGTAATCAATTTTACATGTGGAAGGGTGATATTTGTGTAAAATAAAAATGTAAACAAACACGATTGGCGCCTAACTTCGACTTTGAATAACAAATAACTTCATTACCACTAATTATTTATTTTGAAATATGGATGAATTCGACCAATAATTAAACAATTAGCAAACCACTACCCCTGTCGCGGAGTTTGGGTGTCCAAAATCTGCATTTTTATGTTTTTTAGCTTCGACCACCACTGTCATCAAAATGGCGATTATCGTATTATTACACTTGTTTTTAACAAATGTAAATTAATAAACTTGCGCACTTAATCTAAAAAAAATATTTGCGCTAACATGTAAGCTTTTTATCCAACTATTTTAATTAAAGCCCCCACATAAGATTCGTTAGGTATCTTAATCAATAATTAAGTTATTAATTAGGATGTCGTATGACGTAAATCTGGGGTCCAAAATGAGCCGCGGCTGAGCCAGCGGAGGTATGCTTGTCAAGCCCCAAAATGTACCCCGTCCGAACTATACGGTTAAAAGAGACAGTGACCTTCGAGTTAGGCCTTTCTTCTCGAGGTAGTCAGATAGGAAACGCCGACCTCATCTACTTCTAAAAATGTGATAGACATGTAAAAGTGTTTTTACAAACTAACTTACATGAATAAAATCATTTATCATTTATAAATACTTATGAAAATGGTACCATCGAACTGATCTGATGATGAAGCTGGAAGGTAGGCACTGGAACTCCGAAATAAAACAATGTATCCTAATCGTGTTTGGGCTTATTGGATTCGTCGTGACATGTTCTTTGTTATTAAATGATTTTCATGCAAATTTGAGGTATCTACCAAAACTAAAAAGAGAAAAATAAAAACCTTTTCAGCGAAAAATTTAACCGATTTCCAAGGCAAAACACTACAAAGTGAAAAATAACATTCTTTTCCGCAGTCGATGTCGAAAAATGAAAAACAATAGGTAACAAGGACACCGACTTTGGAAAAGAAAGTTATTTTTCCCGTTGTAGTGTTTTGCTTTGAAAGCCGGTTTATTTGTTTTGCTAAAAAGTTTTTCACTGGTATTTTTGCCCAGTCATTCTTTCGTTGTACACAGGAACATATAATTTGCAATATTCACATTACCACCTCATTCTATCGATCTTTGCTTAAATGACTGTGATATTTCTGGTCACGTTCTCCGGCGGTCGTGACTTCCTGAGCAATGCCCGTTCGGCCTGAGCGTCTAACACAAATTTCCTTTAGGGCCAGCCTTTTTTATATTCCCCGATATGACCCAGCGATAAGATTTTACAGTATAAGATCCAGGCAGACTTATGGGCCAACTGTTGGGTAAAATCACTTTTTTACTTCTTATAAGATATTGGAGTAGTAAAAACTTACCTTATTTTGGTGTGGTGCTTAACTGTGTCGCACTGAAATGTATTCAGTTCGTAACCTGCTCTACGAAAATCGCTATGATGGCTACGCGAGGGTGCAAAGTGAAGTGATAGGCTAAAATCGATAGAAATTAATTAAATAACGATAATCTAAAGGTGGTGACCGCGAACCAGGGGACGCAACGTTGGAAGGCCTCCCTCTAGGTGAACCGATGGCCTGGTTAATGCTGCGGGAATCCGGTGGATGCGAGCCGCACAGAATAGATCAGGTGTGGCGATGACGATTGGGGAAGGCCTATGTCCAGCAGTGGACGTCTTTCGGCTGAAGTCATGATGATAATGAGTCTAAAGGTCAATGAAACCGCGTGAGCGTCATTGGCGCTGGGTTAATTTTGACCCAAGGTGATTTCAAACGGCTATATTTTGTATTTTACGTGCTTTGTGGTTTTGAACGTTCTAGTAGCTGGAGATACACTATCCCTCCACCCGCACCGCTAGTGAACACAGTACGACGCCGTCCGCGCAGGGAGATGTCAAAAAAACACGTGTGTCAATAAAAAACGGGTAAATATGACCCAACGTCACCAATGGCGTACTGTTTTTGTGACATATTTTTATTTGCATTTTTTGTGTTTATTGATCATTTTTTTTATTGCTTTTAGGAATTTAGCAAATTTATCTTTTACAAACTGCTCTGAAAGAATATTAGAGATCTAAGAGGAATCGGACTCCTACAATAAAATTTATGAAACTTCCTTGGACAACGAAGATGAAGAACCAAGAACCTCCCGGGACGGTTCCTGGAGCTCGTAGGTGATGTCAGGTGTGTCCTTCTAAAAAGGATAAGAATACTAGCCACACTTGCAATGCTTGCCAGATATACATATGACCTGATCATTACATCCCATACTGCGAACATTGTAGCAGTTCCATGGCTAGGTATGAGAATACTGAAGACTGATTATAAGCTTATTTGAAGTTCCTAAGTGGGAATGATCTCTCTATTAGTAAATAACATTTTAGTTTTGTTATTTTGTGTATGTTATTATGTCCATGAGTACACATACCTTGGCCAAATAGTCTCTTTCCAGGCGAGGCAAGATAAAGAAGTTGCTCGATGCACCGAAAACGCATGGAAGAGCTATTGGTCGATGAAACACCTTATGAAAGGATCACTTCCACTTTCCCTAAAAAGGATATGTGCACTCATGGATATGTGCATCCTTCCTACCCTTAAGTATTCTCGGTGTCAAAATCATAGATCGCATTCGCATTCAACAGTATACTTCGTTCCAAAACACAAATCGCTGACGTAGGCAAAACAGCCGCCAAACTAAAGTGGAATTGGGCAGGTCACATCTGCCGCATGTCGCCACAGAATTGGGCAAAAGTAATCACTGACTGGATTCCGAATAACAGGAACCAGCGACGCGGTAGACCCAGAAAGAGATGGCGTGACGAATTAGACGTCTATCTGAAGGAACGGCTAGAAAAAATAAATATTTTAGTAAGTTTTCTATAAGAAAATTAAAAGATTTACTCAAGTTGTGTTTCAAAGTTGCTAAAAACAGTTAATAAAAGTTATTATGAATATATTGGCATTTTTGTTATTTTACCTAGTAAACAATAACACAAACTAATACATGAACCATAAAATTTGCTGTAATCATTACATAACATTTTGGAAAATGCTGATAAACTTTGGGTCACCATGACCTGGTCCGCGTTATTATTTTTACGACATTGGCGCCGGGTTAACACAATGTTATGTTGGATGATGTACAGGCTGCATACAGAGCTAGTTACTATACGGACCTTGTAAAAACTAGAAGAAATTTTCTTGCGTTCAAGCGTTTATGCCAAACCTATTATGGGAATCAAATATAACAGCTCACAATGTTAGGACCCATTACTATTAATGATAATATTTATCCGTGGTGCTGGGCAACTGGACTAGGTCTTGTCCCAGTTGTAAACGACCCTTTGTGCATATTGGCCTTGTTTGTTCTATCTCCTGCTTGATATGCAGGGAAGTGGAATTTATGCTTTTTTTCCTGTTCCTCCGATATTCTTTTCTGATTAAGTCGCAGTACTGGCCGTACGCCCGCTCGGACCCAGAATATCAATATTGAACCTCCTTTACCTATTTCAGTTATCAAGAACTTCTAACCATTAATAGTTCTATGAATATATTTTTAAACATCAAGTATTTTTGAAAAGGTATCCAAAAGTAGTGAAAAATCATCGTGTTGCTAATTATTTTACGAAAAAAATAATTTTTCACAAATAATGTACACGAATCAATAATAAATATATATTATTATCAAATCTTTTAATCTAGCCCTTACTAAGGAGTATGCTTTAGAAAGTACCCGTTTTACGGCACTAAAGCGGTGGAAAGCCGTTAATTTCGTTGCGGGATCCAAGACACTTAACTTCTCACGCCAGGACTTCGTCGAGCTTCATTGCCTCGGCGCTTTTCTGGTGTTCTCCGATTCTGGCTTTCAGGAGTTGCAGTGGTGTGGAAATAGTGCGTTGGGGTTGTCCCAAGCGCTATCGAAATCTTACGTGGTTAAGGCGATATATACGCCCCAATGTAAACGCAGTACTGGCCGTGTGCCCGTTTGATGCCAAAATATCAATATTAAACCTCCTTTTGAACAGTTTTGTTTGCAAAATATTCTTTCATTTACATAATTATGCTATTTCAGTTATGACGAAATTCCAGCCATCAATTTCTCTGTGTAAAAATATTTTTAAACATCCAAGTCGTTTTGGAGGAGTATCCAAAAGTTGCGAAAAATTATCGTGTTGTTAATTATTTTTTAAAGCATAACTATTACCAACCAACCAAATGGATAAGCTTGAGCGACTTCAAAATCTCTGTATTAGATTTTTATTTGGCTTGCGCAAATATGATCACGTTTCTGAATTTCGTACTAAGCTCAAATGGCTTCCTATTCGCCTTCGCCGGAATGCCCACATACTCTCTTTGCTTTATAATGTGCTCTTTAATCCTTTTACTCATTTTTATCTTGAAGAACGTTTTCAGTTCCTCTGTGACACCCATTCTAAGCCCTTGAGATCGTCGAAGAATTTAAAATTGAGTGTTCGTATGCATTCCACTTCCTTCTTTGACAAATCTTTTACAATTCAAGCAGTTTGATTGTGGAATGTATTACCTATAGAAATAAGACGCGCACAAACACTGCCAACATTTAAGAAAATGGTAAAGGAGCATTACCTTTCACTATAATTTTTTAGTCTTTTCCTTTCCCTGTCATATATTCAATATTTATTAGTATATTAGATATGTAGTATAGTATGTATGTATTTTATGTTTTTATGTATAAGTAAGTAATATTATTTATGATCGATTGTACACTGACTGCCCTTAATTCTTCTCATATCGTTCAGTCCATCCAAAGGTTGTCTGTAAGAGATTGCCCTGTGCGATAAGACCGCCCATTGTACACTTTGTTTGAAAATGTTTGTTCTGTATGTAATTTTTTATGGTGTGCAATAAAGAATATAATAAATAAATAATAATAAATATTAGTTACACGATAAAACCATGTCTCACAAATAATGTACATGAATCAACAATAAATATACATTTTTATCAAATCTTTTAATCTAGCCGTTACTAAGGAGTATGCTTTAGAAATTAATCCGTTTAACGGCACGAAAGCGGTGGAAAGCCGTTAATTTCGTTGCGGGATCCAAGACACTTAAATTCTTTCTCCGGGACTTCGTCGAGCTTCATTGCCTCGGCGCTTTTTTGTGGTCGCTACTGTTGATTCAGGCCTTCAGGAGTTGCAGTGGTTTGGGAATAGTGCGGTGGGATTGACTCAAGCGCTATCGAAATGTTACGTGGTTAACACCAGACATCGTAAACTTTCCACAATCACTTTCGCCAGTAAAATGTCACTTTGTATTGCTATAAATGTGCGGTTGATTGTCCAAGGACTCTTTCAGATACTCGTGCCCTTCTTATATTTTTAACGTTAAAATGATGGATAAATCAAAACATTTCAAGAAACTGACGTAGAGTGCCTACTTCAGTTTCTTTCAACTTAAGGATCTAAAGATGAAGTCTAGACGGCGACGATTAGACAAAAAAACTAGGAGGATTATTTTATCCTGCCTAAAAATATTGTAAGGCACCTGCAAAAAATAAGTTAGAGGAACAGGAATACATACCAACGAGATCGGAACCAGAACAGGCCAACAAACCAACCTTCAAGCAGTAAATTAGTCCAGTCAGCCGTCTTTTCAACCGGTTCGCTCCACCCCTGAATAAATTACACTATCAAGACCACGCAATTGAAAGTGAGACAAATCAGAGCACTGCAGAACTATTTTTTTTTAGTGGCCACAAAATATAAGAGCCGCCTTCACACGGCTGCTTTATAACAACTCTCCTAACTTTTTGTTTACTTTTTTTTTACATTTCTTCTTTCTTTCTAATATATTAGTTTGGTTTAACATCACATAAAATAAGCCGCGTTCAAGTGTAATGTAACATGGTTTTAACAATAACTTGTTATGATTGTGGGACTTTATGAGATGTTACTATGTTCAAAACATACAAAAGAGACAATACAAAAAAAAAAAAAAAAAAAAAAAAAAAAAAAAAAAAAAAAAAAAAAAAAATTATAATATAATATAAATCTAGATTTCAAAAAGTACTGGCGATTGAAGTCAACTATTCCTTTATAAAACCATGTCTGTGCCAGTGCTTTCTCAGTCTGCGTGACCGATTGGATTTGAGATTAGTTAAATCTGCCAACTATCACCAAATCGACTACATTATACATTAATCAATACACGAGTAACGTGTAACCGTGAAAGATAATTACTGGACCATGTACAATACGAAACTAAGCTGAATTGAATGTGACGTGGTTACAAATTTCCTTCATGGCATGTTAATTATTTATTAATTAATTTGTTAATATCTACTTTACCGTACCTTTAATATGAAATATTGGTTTAATTTACAATTACTTCAACCCCTAGTTAAATTGTGAAAAACCACTTCAAAACAATAAACAAACAATGTACAAAATTCAAATCCAATTTAAGTTATTGATTGTATCAAATCATTTCGGAGCAATAATTGGGTTCTTGAACAAACTTTTTCTTTGTAATAAATGGAAAGATCATATTATGTTAGTGTTATTTTGTTAGTGTATATATTATGTTAGTGTTTTTTTAGGTGCAAAACAATATTGTTTGAGGTTCTTAGTCTTATGTGTGCTAGTTGCGTTTTCCCATTAGTTTTGTGTTGTTGCACGGTGTGCCCAAGTAAGTTTATTCAATATTATTTTTGCAATGTCACTTTTTGCTGTGCTAATTTAAACCATCTTTTTCATGTAATAGGGTACATTTTGCTTTATGGATCGTCCCCAGTTATGACAATTTACTCCAGGATGCTCTTATCTCTCTACTGGTCAGTGCTTTTTGTTTCCTTTTATAATAACTGTTTTTATAATGTTATTTCTAGTGCTCACTGTGTATTGCTGTGTCTATTACTTTATTTGACCGCCACCCGCAATAAGTATTATAAAAGCTCTGACAATGACCGGCAATTTATTCCATCAGTATTATGTAACTTATTTCTGACCATTTTCTATATATTCTTAAGTTATTTGATTGTAGTTATATGTAATTATGTCTACGCTTAAAATATACTACCAGAACGTGCGTGGTCTGCGTACGAAAACGAATACTGTGTTTCGCGGCGTATGTCTCAATTCCTACGATATCATTATATTTACGGAGACGTGGTTAGATGATAGTTTTAACAACAGTGAATTATTTGATGGACGTTACCTCGTTTGGAGACGCGATCGTGACTACTCACGAACCGGTCAGTTGCGGGGTGGTGGTGTAGGTACTGATAGCGGTGAAACATGATCTTACAATGGTTGAGAGGTTGGATTGGCGCAGTTCTGCGGAGGATATTTGGCTATCTTTAATCCTTAAAAGGTCAAAACCGCAGGTTAGTTACAATTTGCATATATGTGCACTTTACCTGTGTAAGGAGAATTTAGGTAATTCTCATAGTATTCAATTGCGTAATTTCACAGATAATCTCAACAACTTAATTGTGACTCATCCACTTGATAAGTTTTTGCTGGTGGGTGATTTTAATTTCGGTAACGACGTCGAGTGGTGTAATGGTGACACAGTTGCCAATGGTGAATTAATCCCGCAAAATATTTCCTCTCAGCATGTGATTCATTTCATCGATGCAATACAAACGTTCAACATGTCTCAGTATAATGGTGAGCGGAACATTAACTGTAGATTACTTGATCTTGTATTCTGTAACGACACTGTGACTGTCTCGGGATGTATGGATCCACTCGCTCTGCCTATTGATGTTCATCACAAGCCTTTAATTATTCAGACTAAATTTATTGAAATTCAAAAACTTGTCGACAAACCTAAGCAACGTTATATCTTCGCGAAGGGCAATTATGATGCTATTAAATCTGAACTTGATCTTATTAACTGGCCTCAGTTGTTACAGTCAACGAGCTTGGAAGATGCAGTCACAAATTTTTATAGTAAACTATATGAGCTCAGGGATAATCACATACCCTTAAAATCGGTAAAACAGTCCTCTTATCCTCCTTGGTATACTTCAGCACTAATTAAAATTATTAAAGAAAAACATAAGTTTCACATTAAATATAAACGATACAGTAACTTGTCTGATTATCACTCGTTTTCATTACTGCGTACAAAGAGTTTTTGAGCTGGAAAAAACTTGTTATGCCAATTATATTGCAAATATTGAGGCTTCTATTGTAAAAAATCCTAAGTCTTTCTGGACGTTCGTTAAAAGTAAGCAGAGGGTTGGCTCGTTTCCTAATGAGATGTTCTACCGTGAAACCTCTGTGAATACAGGCCAGGATATTAGCAACCTCTTTGCTACCTATTTCCAGTCCACCTTTTCAGAACCTGAATCATCGGCTGATGATGAGCGTTCTTCTAATGAGCAATGTAGTAATACTGAATTGTCTGTCAGCACAGTTGACATAAACCGCTCACGTATACTGACGCTGCTGAAATCTTTAGACCTCAGTAAATCAGGTGGACCTGACCTTATACCCCCTGTGTTCATAGTTGCTTGTGCTGATAGTCTTGTTGAACCCATTTATGTTATATTCAAGCGTTCTCTTTCCGAGGGTAAAGTGCCGAAGATTTGGAAGTCTGCTTTCGTCACTCCCGTCTTTAAAAAGGGCGATAAGGCTAATATTGAAAACTATCGGCCCATATCAAAAGTTTGCCTTTTTTCTAAAATTTTTGAACGCATAGTTTATACCGATGTCTACGCGGCCTTCAAGTCAATTCTTGGTGAGGAACAGCATGGTTTTGTTAGGAACCGCTCGACCACGTCTAACTTACTTCTGTCACAAGAGTTCATTACGGGCGGCATGGCACAGCGACAGGTTGACGTGATTTATACCGATTATAGTAAGTGTTTCGACCGTATTGATCATTGTATGCTGCTAAAAAAGTTGTTTCTCGCCGGAATACACGGTGACTTGTACCGGTGGTTCTCCTCCTATATAGAGAACAGAACGCAGGCTGTTGTGCTTCAGGGTTACACCTCTGGTTGGAGTTCTGTCCCTTCAGGCGTACCTCAAGGGTCCATTTTGGGTCCTCTGTTGTTTATATTGTTCATTGCAGATATTAAACAATGCTTTCGTCATTCGTATATTTTACTTTATGCTGATGACATGAAGATTCATAAAGTTGTGCGAGACATGTCTGATGCAAGTCAATTGCAAGATGACCTTCATAGGTTTGAAACATATTGTACCCGTAACAAACTCCAATTAAATGTCTCTAAATGCTTCCGCCTAACATTCTCACGTTGTACTTCTTTGATAAACTATAATTACACGCTGAACGGTCAGCTCATTGGCAGATTAAATAGCATAAGAGATTTGGGGGTAATTATAGACAGCAAGCTTCTGTTTGATCAACATGTAAATAGCATAGTTGCAAAGGCTTCCAAAGCTCTGGGATTTATACTACGCACCACGGCCTGTTTCAGATCTCTCAAACCGGTTAAGATCTTGTATTGTTCTTTCGTGCGCAGCCATTTAGAATACGCGTCTCAGGTTTGGAACCCGCAGTATGAGACTTATAAGTCCCGTATTGAAGGCGTCCAAAGAAAATTCCTACGTTATCTGGATTATAGGGCTCAGCAATACTCAGTTGACTATGAGCACCGCTGCAAACGGTACCACTTCCTTCCTCTGGAGATGAGACGTTATATTGGAGACATGAGTCTACTTTTGGGTATAGCAAATGGTCACATTGACTGTCCTGCACTCGTTGCTAATCTGTCATTACGCACAAACCTGATGGGATTACGACAGCGGCCAATATTAAGTGTACCTATCGCAATGACTAATTATAGGCGGAATGTTTTTTCAATAAGAAGTGCACTTAGTTTCAATAAGCTTCCTGGAAACCTTAATGTCGACTTATTTTGTACCAGTGTGGCGACCTTGAGACGGCTATTAGCACAGTCTTTTTTCAAGGATAGTTAAATTAATTATCAACTACTTTAATTATATTAACTTGTATGTAGTTTTTTTTTTATCGACTTTTTTTTTTCATTACTATATGTGGAGGCTTGTTGTTAGCAATTTTGTTTTATATTACATTCTTTATGTCATTGGTTTGTTAGTCTGTAAGCCTTCTTTAAAATAAAATAAATAAATAAATTATTACAAAACTATTTTTAGTTTGTTGTTTTTGCTGTAGGTACAAAGTAAAAAAATGATTCCAGTACCGAAAACACGCCGACAGTTTCCAAACAAACCCAGTCTCATGTGACGTCACCATGTTCATTTCTTCTCATTGTAACACTGATACTGTGTTTTGACTTTTGACCGATTGAATCTTGTTATTATAGTCAATAATTATATTGATGACTATAACAAAAATATTAAACCTTAAAAGTTATCATGCTTGCTTCGTACCATTAAGTACGAATACTACAAAAAAAAGTTAATTAAAAAAATCAAAAAACCCGACTGCTTAAAAAGCAAACTAAAAGACATAAACAAGAAGAAAATCATGCTGTGCAGTCGGAGGATACATCTGGTTTTGGTCCGCCAGCTCGCGAATAAGTAAGTTTTATTTACAACTTTTTAGTTTTTTTTTTTTAGAATTAATTACATTTAAACATATAAGTGTTATATATTTTTGAAATTGTCTTTTAAAACCCTTTATTTTGATACCCCACACGATGGGTTTGGTAGAAAAAAAAAATATTTTTCCCCACAAAATGGCGCCCAAAAGCCGCCATTTTTGTTTTTTCCAATTTTAATGTAGCCAGTGACACTCGCAGGATTAAGACGAATCGTTTGACGTAAGAATCATCAAAATCGGCCTACGCGTTTGGTCTCTGGAACGCCATATAGGAACAAACATACATACATACATACATATATATGTCGGAGTTGGTTATTAATTAAAATTGCGGGTAGTCATCAATTTGTAATAATTTGTTTTCTTATTACTAATTTAAGTGATTTTCCTGTCCATTATTGCCTAATAAATCAAATCATAATTTATTGAGTACTCTGTGTACGCACCAATTGATTTTGGCAACTTATTTCGATAATTGTAATCGATGGTAATGTTCAAAACAATTGTTGACATGTTAATTAGATTATTCTTTGTCTTATCACTATTATTAGCTTACGACAATTATTCTTTTATTACTTGATGATTTTAGAATCGAAGTTTAATTTAATTTAGCACATTTTAGTGTTTTGTATCAAGTAAACACGTGACGTACTTCCGTATGTCATCGGACAGAGTTGTTGTGGAGGTATAAGAGAGCTTGCAACGGTATGCAAGTCAGTCTATCTTCGGATTAGACTCGATAAAGAGCTCCCCTGCTCCCGACAAAACTGTCGGTTTATTTGGTACAGCGCTGCTGTATATTCACATAGCTGTATTGGCTTGCTGATGGCGAATGATACACTTTGTATTTGGGTGGCTTAGGCTGCTGTACGAACTGTAACCTTATGGGTTTGTTTTTCCAAATCGATCCAGGCGTCTGAGTAATCAGGAAACATAAATAATAATTTAAAAAAAGATTCCGATTTGAAAACCGCCTCCATTTTTTTGAAGTTGATTAATACAATGCATTGATGAATATATATAAAATTAACAATTATTAATATTACCTGGGATATGTAGTGTTGAATTGCCAATTTAGACAGTCTACCAATTGGATACTTATGAATTTCTTCAAAATGTCTATGACAGACACATTTGTTGCCATAGATAGTATGATGATCCAATTAAGCTGATTCAGCAAAATCCAAGTTTTAAATTTCTCTTTAGTTGTCTCTGGATTCGGAAACAGGTGTAGCAGCACATCTAAAACATGAAAAAATTAGGCGTGTAACTTAAATCAATTACTGGAAGAACTAGGAACTATACCTTATTCAGCAGAGCTTGAGACAAAGAACATAATAAACTCTAACCCTCTTACAAATAAACGCGGAATAAAGTTATACCAAGTATAAACCTATGAAAATGTATGGTTATACCTTTGTTATACCTGGTATAACTTTATACCGCGTTTATTTGTAAGTGGGTTAGGATTAAAGATTATATATAATATATTTCGAGTAAGCATGATGACGTTAGATTTCGCAATATTTTGTTTTGTTTTTCCCTTTGTCTAATTAATATAGCCATATTTACATACTTTTACCTTTTAATAGCTGCACTTGTGTGTAGCTAACTAATTTAACCTAACCTAGCTTTATCAATACCGTGAAACTCTGATTATGGCTTATGAGATAATTGTCATCATCTCGTTGTCACGGTGCAGTTTATGCAGACACTAAAATGCTAGTAACTTTGACGCAATTGCACTGGGCTGTTCATTCACAGTGAGGTGAACATTATAACTCATGTAAATTAGTAATAAGCTGCTGAGTTAAGCTAATCTAATTGAAACACTTATTTCCGAATTAAGTTTTGAATTTTTCATAAGATAGTTTTGTATACACACGCTTTTTAATATACACGCAGTTATTGATGATTTAACTGAGACTAGGTTTAGTGATTTAACAGTATTATCTAGTTTTTCTGATAATACTACTGTAGATTCTTTAAACTATTAGAGCCGACAAAAGAGAAGACGAATAGTATTATTTTACTATATCATCAAAATATAAATCGCTTCTCCGGCAAAATTTTAGACGTGGAATTGTTAGTAGATAAATACCACATGGATATCTTATGTTTTTGTGAAACCTGGTTAAAATCAGATATGATGTTGTTTAATGTAAATAATTTTTCAGTTGCCAGCGCGTACAACAGATCCACAGTGGGTGGTGGTACCCTGATACTTTGTAATAGTCATCTTAAATATAAGGAAAGAAAGGATATCACTGCTTACTCTGTTGATCGCTTATGTGAGGTAGCATGTGCAGAGGTCGAGGGGCATACTATCTTGTGTGTTTACAGACCACCAGCATCAAACTTGTCATTGTTTTTAATTACAATGGAAGAATTATTAAGTAAACTTTTCAGAGATAATAAATTAGTTTTTGTTTGTGGTGACTTAAATATAGATCTGTTAGTCAATTCACCTGAAAAATGTAAGCTCATTTCATTGTTTAAATCATTTAACTTAAAATATTTATTTCATGAACCGACAAGAATAACTGCAACTTCATCTACGTGCATAGATAATGTATTCACTAATTGTAAAGTTAAAGATTCGTTTTTAATTAGTGGCGTTAGGTCAGACCATACTGGTCAACTAGTATCTTTTGAGTCAGATAAAAAAATTAACCTAGCTAAATCAATTCGGTTAAGACGTCTCACTAAAAATAAATTAAATTCTTTTAATAATAATGTTTTTAGCAACCTTTGTAATGCCAGTTTTAATTCAAAAGACCCCAATATAAATTACGGCACGTTGTTTTCTACAGTTTGCCAAGAATTCAATAAAACGTGTCCTTTAAAAACAGTTAAAGTCAACAATTCCAAATCGAAATTTAGTGAATGGGCCACTGTGGGCATAAGAAAAAGCCGAGATATCTTATATAATTTATATTACGAAAAATCTTTGACTTCCGATCAAGTTTTTCATACTTATGTTAGAAACTATTCCAAAATATTCAAAAGAGTCTGCGCTCAAGCAAAATCTCAAATAATAATTAACAAAATTGGTGTTTCTAATAATAAAATAAAAACTGTGTGGCAAATAATTAATAGAGAAACTGGAAAGACACAACAAAGCGATCAGAATGAGTTGTCTTTGAAAATATCTAATCAAACCATTTCTGGTAAGCAAGAAGTCGCTGAGACATTAGAAAATTTCTTTACCAACATTCCGTTAGAGGTTACGAAGTCTCTTCCCTCCTCATCTAAATTAGCTGAAGCTCTTCTTAAAGAAAACTTTACTAAAGACATACCAACCTTTAAATTTAAATCAATATGTATTGATACAATTAAAAACGCGTTCAAAAGTCTCAACGTAAAAAATACTGAAGACTTGTGGGGGATATCCGTTAGGGTTCTTGGAGATATTATTGACTCAATTGCTCCTGTTCTAACAGGCATATTCAATCAATGTTTGGACAGCGGCACTTTTCCTGACTTAATGAAACACAGTAAAGTAGTACCAATTTTCAAATCAGGCTGTAAGAGTGATCCCTCAAATTATAGGCCTATATCCGTGCTTCCAGCATTGAGTAAAATCTATGAAAAAATCATGCTGGAACAGATGTTGTCTCACTTCAATTCAAATAAGATCCTGCATAGTCAACAGTTTGGTTTCACGAAAGGTAGGTCGACAACGGACGCGGGAGTAAAACTCATCAGCCACATCTTGGAATCTTGGGAGAAGTCCCAGGATGCCATTGGTATTTTCTGTGATCTCTCGAAAGCGTTCGACTGCGTCGACCACAACACACTGATCTGTAAATTACACCACTACGGAATTCGAGGAAAATCTGCTGATCTTGTGCTTTCCTATTTATCAAACAGACAGCAAAAAGTAAATGTTAATGGGGCGACGTCCTCCGGGTCTCTAGTCAAGATGGGCGTGCCCCAAGGTTCAATTCTCGGCCCTTTCCTTTTTCTTGTTTACATTAATGATCTCCCTTTTATGATGGCCAAATTATCGGATATAATTCTATTTGCTGATGATACTTCGCTAATTTTTAAAATAGATAGGAAAGATACGGATGTCTTACATGTCAACGAAAGTCTGATTGTTCTCTCTAAATGGTTCGCAGCTAACAATCTTTTACTAAATGCGAAAAAAACAAAATGTCTGAAGTTTTCATTACCAAATGTACCACAACGTGACCTAAATTTAAATCTTGACGGCAAAAATCTTGAAGTTATAAAGGAAACTGTATTCTTAGGGATTACTATCGATTCAAAATTGCAGTGGGGCGCGCACATTAGAACTCTTTCGGGTCGGTTAAGTTCAGCTGCATATGCAGTAAGGAAAATAAGACAGTTAACCGATGTAGCCACAGCAAGGTTAGTATACTATGCTTATTTCCACAGTATTATGTCTTATGGCATTCTGCTGTGGGGATCAGCTGCAGACGTTGACTCAATTTTCATCTTACAAAAGAGGGCAGTCCGCGCAATCTATAAAATGAGTCCACGAGAGTCCCTCAGAGAAAAATTTAAAGAGATCGATATACTGACTCTACCTTCTCTTTATATATTGGAATGTATTTTGTATGTCCGCAAAAATCGAGGGCTTTTCAAAACTAGAAGCGATTTCCATAATTTAAATACACGCAGTAAGCATGAAGTTGTAATACCCAAATTCAGATTAACGAAAACTAGCAAGTCTTTTCTTATAAACAGTATACGCTTTTATAATAAGTTGCCAAAGCCAGTTATAGAATTGACCGATGGAAAGTTCAAAAACTACATCAAACGTGTCCTTATTAAAAAAGCATATTACAAAATCAAGGACTATGTTGAAGATAAAAATTTTAGCTCCTTCTGCGCATGCGGCTTCCCTGGTAACTCATAAACGGCACAAATATGTGGATGTCTCTAACTATTCTCAATCTCATTTTTACTTTTTTTCTTTCTTTTAATTAGACTTTTTACAATGATTTCAATGATCTTTATAGCCCTTTGCTATGAATAGTTACAGCACTGATAACAAAATTTGTGCCACATGTTAAATTTAGTCTTGTTATATATTTTTATTTATTTTTTCCTTTGTATAGATTCTTTTACTGATTGTTTTGTGAATGTGTGAACATTGTAGGCCTTCTAGATTTCTAGACGCTTGTTAACATTTGTTAACTCTCTCGTATATACAATTTTTTTTTTAGTTTCTTACGACTTATTGTCGGGCCTACCTTATCCCCCCATATCTAAGCACTAATACTGTAACGTGGAAATATTGTAAAAACAAACCATTTTTTTTAAAAGAGTAACCGTGGAGTTTCTTGCCGGTTCTTCTCCACAGGAAACGACTAACCCGAACCGTGCACCTTTTGTCGACGTTTTATAAGTGCCCATGTAGGCCTATGTGAAATAAAAAACATTTGATTTGATTTGATTTGTATTTCACCATAAAAGTATAGTAAGTTAAGTAAGTTTAATAGTAAGTTTGCTTACATATTATCCCAAGCCGAGTAGAATGAGTTAGTTTTAAATAGTACTAGTTGTGCCTGCGGCTTTGCTCCCGTCAACCCTACCTACAGTAAGTACCCTACTTACCGGTTACGGCCAGCTACTTCTTACTAACGGTTGTGATGAGGAGGGATGAATCGCATGTTACTAAAAGTGGACGGCAAAGGAAAGATGGTTGGACTGTGTGCGGAGTGAATCATATGAAAGAAAAGGGAGTCCGTGATAGCGTGACGAGAGGACAGGTCGGTATGGAAGAATAAAACATGTTGCGCCGACCTCAAGTAACATGGTACAAGGGCAGGAAGATCATGATGATAGTAAATTATCAAGAACAGTCTCAATGCAGATATTTTTCTGCAATGAAGGAAGACAAACAAAATTAACTTACCGTATTTACCAATCACAGTACATCCAGGTACAGCAAGATTTTTGTCACTTGTTATATAATATTTATATAAATCGCACTTGCTAAACAATGAGAACTTTATTGTAAAAAGAAAGAAAATAAATGCACACGGTCAAATATTCTCATGCACCGGCCGGCCATTTGTAATTTAGGTGTGCCCATACAAACAAAATATTATGTATTCTTTTTAAACCATAAAATAACTTCTGCATTATTGTGCTGATAGTAAAAACCTCATTATGTTCTAATTTATTTATTCTGTTATTTTTCTATATTTACTTCAAGAATAACATGTGATTATAATTTTATTTCTTGATTTTGGTTGTTTTAATATTAAGGGAAACTCCCAGCATCAGGCTAATATTTTTAACTATAGCAACACCGCAATTTTGGTTCCCCTAAACGGTTTATAGATAGCGCTGTTTTAAATCAAAAAACGGAATCGAAATTTTGTTCTAAGTTACCATAGCATGACGCATAGTAGTGTTAGTGTATTGTATAGTGTGGTGTAGTCTGTGTAGGTCTGTATTTGTACTTGCCATACTATTCAATTAATAACTTGATTTAAAATCATAAATGATGTAATATAATACTAACGAACTTTTTATATTAGTAAATTTTATGCAATATTGTGATGTCTCGGGTTTCGTTTGTACCTCGTACCTAAAACGGAACGTAAGGATCGAAAGAGAACGTTAATGGAACTTTAACAGGTACATACTTAAGTAGACTACTTGACTGATTTAGATGGATTCTCACTTGTGAAACGCAAAAAACTCAAACACTTTCTAAATTATTTGTCAATAATCAACAGATTTTTGCTGCTTTACATAAATCAGAAACCATACGTGAGTCAGCTTAGTTTTATTGTATTGTGTGCTGTTGTATGAGCTCAAGACAATTGCGACATTGCGACAAGTGAGACACACCCGACACATGTGATTTGTGTGACTAGAGTGATACTTGTGACTCGTACGATACACGCGACACGTACGACACGAGCAATACACGTGACACTTGTGACATGTGCAACATAATTATGTGACTTACAAGTACGACAAATAAAAACATTGCTGTAGGTTTTCCGAATAAAATAAAATAAATAAATAATATATATAATCGTAAACGCGACACCTGCGATATGTGCGACAAATATGACAAGCACGACTTTATATTATGACAAGTGCATCACTTATCATATAACTATCACAAATATAAACATGACAACAAGAAAAGTAAGCCGGCTTTTATTTCCACTACTTAGTATCAATGATAATTTTGTACATACATACATAAACTCACACCTTTTTCCCATGGGGGTAGGCAGAAACTACAGAACGCCACCTGCTACGATCCTTACATACTTCTTTTGCTTCACTCACATTCATACATCTAGTCATACACACACGCCGGTTATGAGTACTGCGCACCTTGTCTTTCTGAAGAACATCACCTATAAGGTCTATGTATGTCTTTCTAGGGCGTTCCCTACCGGCGTTTCCATTCACGTCTGCCATGTAAATACCTTTCGTTAGTCGCCTTTCATTCATTCTCCCAACATGACCAAACCATCTTACCATACTCTTCTCACTCTTTTTTTTTTCTTTTCTTTGTACAGTCGGATGTAAATATAGTTGTAAATCTGGCCGCATCGCACACGTACCTAATCCGAGGCATATTGGCTGCCCGTTCTCTCACCATAGTGCAATGAATCATAATATAAAATGCATAGAAGTTCTGAGTGCTCATAATATCTTGGCTAATATAGAGAACTTCATTTGAAAGTGCTGAATTTGACATATTGAAGACATCATTTAGCTCTGCTAGAACCGCTGCCAAACTATTCACTCTACAATTCAAGTGGATCAAAGAGTATTATTTCTATGTAGAGAGCGGATCCCTGCGGACCGATACAATCCTATTTTAACATTTTGAAAATATTTTTTTGTTATCTAATTCACTCAAGTTATCCCAAAGGTAAAGCTTACATTTATTAAAGTTGTTTTCAGTCAAACTTGAACAAAAGTTTCGGTTTATCTTTGAACGAAATTGAATTTATCGGTGAAGGATGTGCAATGTTTCTTACTTTATAAGTCCTAGTTTCAGGTACCTAAAGTATCACGCCCCTACTAATCGCAGGAGACGCCCCGGGCGTCGGGAGTCGCAGGCCGATTGCCGGCCACCGTGGGCTTGCGGACGGCGAGTAATGGGTAGCTCTACTGTCTGGGTCGTGGGTCGCGGATAAATTTGAAAGAGGTTTACCGCGGCCCTGGCACAAGCAACTGAAGGCACACGGGTGGGTTTTAATCAGTAAAAGCCTGACACGCCCTCCCGCTTCACCCAGAGCGGGAGAAGACATTGGAAGAATTCCAAAAAAAAAAGCAACTACCTAATGTATTAAAGGCTGGATTGTCATTGAATTAAATAGTAAAAATGACACGGCAATCTGGATACAGAAGTTTAGGACCAAGTGGTCCTAAAATGGTATTCCTTTGAACGAACGAAACGAACCAGTCGTTGCGGTCGTCAACAGCTATCGTACATTTAGATTTAAAAAAACTAAGTTCTGTCACAGATCATATAATACTGTTCTGTGATCACATGCGTGAACTACAATAGAAAATACAGAAAAAATGAATTAGTATTTCATTGCACCGGTATTTCACGCGTAAGTTTCAGTTAAATAAAGTGACGAGAATTGAACTTTTACTGTAATTAAGCACCTAATTTGTGACCTCTAGATATATTATTATATTATTCGTTTTCGTTTTAATTGTACAGTATATAATGTAGAGTATTCATATCTTTATAGCACAAATTTTGAGGTTACTAACGTTGCCTTGCGCGTAAATGTGCCATTTACACATAATATTTTTTGAAACACATAGTACCAACATTCATACAAAAGGGTTTCAAGCTGTTTTTATCGTAAAATAATGTCTACGTCTTAAAACATTTTTCTTAGAATACATTACGTAGGTAGACGCCCATCCCCCTAACCCCATCCATACCTACCGCGGTACGCAAAATATTTTGATTTGTATAACCATAAACGCGCTATTTTCTATAAAAAGTACAAAATTGTGTAACTTTTCATATTTACCCATAGCTATTTGAATACTCTGTTAAAATAATCACAGACGCGCCACAAGCACGACTACACCACGACGGCAATAATGTTGCGGGGCTTGAAGTAGAGTTTGTACCTACCTGTGCAACTTCACATTTTCATACATTTTATGTTTACAAAAATTATGTGTATGGTTGTGGCACATTTTATTTAAAAGAGCGCTGAATATTATTAAATCGACACTGGGTCTATGTATGACTACAAACGAGTGTCATTAAAAAATATATATAATGATAAATTATAAAGACGACATTTTAATTTCGAACTTCGAAAATAGGTCGAGGTCGTTAAAAATATCATAAAAAAAAAGCTTTTTACAAAAAAATACTACCGACTTCCAAATAAAAAGACTAGAAAGTGAAAAATAACTTTATTTTTGGAAGTCGGTGTCTTTGGTAGGTACCATTTTTTTGCGTTATAGACACCGACTTCCAAAAATAAAGTTATTTTTCACTTTCTAGTCTTTTTATTTGGAAGTCGGTAGTATTTTTTTGTAAAAAGCTTTTTATTTTTCACTTTTTAGTTGTACAAGTTGTTTAGTAAGGTACCATAACGCCAGAATAGATTACCCGAATATCATGAAACTAGAGTCTTACCGGTGAAATGAGAGATCTGCGTACCCCTTTAGAGCGTACTGGCGTGATGTTATGTTATGAAATGTTATAAACAATATACAGACATGCGATTGCAGCAATCCCGAGAGATTTGCCGTTATTTATTTAAGAGTTCTGTTGTATATCTTCGAAGTCCTTCATCAGATCTTCACCAAATTAAAATGGGACCAATTTCGAAACATACTTTTTCAAACAAAAAAAGAATTTTCAAAATCGGTCCAAAATTGACAAAAAAAAAAAAAAAAACAAACATAATGTCGAACATAGAACCTCCTCCTTTTTGGTAAGTCGGTTAAAAATACGTGATCATATAACTTGCAAATCAATTCACCCAACGAATAACCAATATTTACAACAAATTGCTTAACTCATTTCAAAAGAATTGCCTCATTTTTAATAAAAAAATTCAATGTTCTTAATTTTGCCGTGAGTAATGAGGAAAAATATTCGCAGGTATTTTGGTAAGTGCTCTCCTGAAAAATTGTGATATTGCGTAATGTCGCGCAGGAAGGTCAACAAAATTATGATTACCTACTTTCCTACTATAACAGAAAGTATTGGAATAACGAAGAGTAGAGAGAGAAAGCAATTACTTTTTTTGTAAATATAAATAATAGCATTTTTATCTTGTTCGACAAAACCTGAGAGATGCGTATCTCTGTAAGCTGGATTACTGGATTAGTTGATTGGTTCCTATTTATATTTATTTGAGTGGACTAAAATATATTCGCTGACTATAAATACGAGACGTGCTCTCTGCCCAACCATCGGCCTATCCTTATGTTTCCCAACCATTCATTTATAACTTATCCAATAAAGGCCACTCGGATCATAATTGAAACAAATGTTCCTACATCGCAGTTTTTGAGAAGTGAGCGGCAGTTACATGCAGTGTGGAAGGAAAAGTTAGTGCAAACACGGTGGAGCAGCCACTACTTGAGGAAATTATTTAACATTTATTTACAATACAATCTTTGTCTATCGTCTTTATATTTATTTACTCGTAAGCCAAACCCTGTTAAGTACAATTACAAGATATCGAGCACCTTACTAACAAGAGTCAGTATTATCAGGGACCTAGGGTAACTTTTGACTCGAAGCTTTTGTTTGACGTGCATATAAATAACATAGTCAACAAGGCTTCTAAAGCTTTGGGTTTTATATATAGGATATCTTCTGATTTCAAGAATGTTAAAACTATGAAGATTCTTTACCGTGCGTTCGTCCGTAGCCACCTTGAATATGCTTCTCAAATTTGGAATCCAATTTATAATGTACTAGCTGTTCCCCGCGGCTTCGCTCCTGTGGGCCACCCCACAGGACCCGTTTTCGGGATAAAAAAATAGCCTATGTCACTCAGGAATAATGTAGCTTTCTATTGGTGAAAGAATTTTTCAAATCGATCCAGTAGTTTCGGAGCCTATTCGGTACAAACAAACAAACATACAAACAAACAAAAAAGTCTTTCCTCTTTATAATATTATATTATTATAGTATAGATATGTTAATCGCATTGAAAGCATACAGCGACGATTTATGAGGTTCACACAATATCGGTCGAAAACCTATCTTCCTAATTATTTAAGTCGGTGTAAAAAATTTCACATTCTGCATTTAAACGAACATAGAAAAATTGCAGGTCTTGCTTTTCTTTTTAGTATTATGAACGGGTGCACTGACGTTCCTGAGTAGGTGGGCAAGGTTGGACTGCGTGTACCGTGTGCATTTCTTCGGCATGCCCGTCTCCTTCTTGTATCTAAAGTTGAAACTACTTACAGACAGAATTCGTACATGATAAGTGTGCACGACACCTTAAATTCAATGGGTGCAAGTAGTGGGTGAGGCGACCTGACACCGAACCAATCAGCATCAAGTAGGATTTTTGAGTAAATGTATGGAGACTAACTTCTTTTATTTATATTCCCTTTGTTTACATACTTAGTGTCAGTCAGTTTACAGTATTTAAGAAGTAAAGAAGTCTATGTACATAAAGAAAGCCAGCTCCCAATTAGTTTCCTCGCCGCCGTTTACCTCCATAACAAATTACTTCGTGTTTTATTGTTGGAGTTAAGGCGATCCTTAACATTATTGGTCCTTCGAGAACCGGATGAAAAAGTAACTAGAAAATGGTGCTGACGCGAAGTAAAGACGGAGAACAAGCGAAACGTCGACAGGAAGAGCTTAATGCACATAAGGCCGCTGAAGAGGCCGCGACTTCAAAAACGCCTAAAAGTGGCACGTCGAACACCGCTACCGAGACGTCGGGTATTAGCAGCGGTACTAGTGATTCAACGACTACCAAAGCGACCACTTCGACTGAAACTGAAGATACCAATGCTGCGTCCCAGAAGGATCAGACCTCGCAGCGCGCTTTGAAACCTGCAGACGCGCGGTCACGTCGCTCCGTAGCCTCACGCAAGAAACTCCTCGCGGAGTTAGAGGCGAAAGAGCGACTAGCCGAGCTCAAACTCAAGCAAGCGCAGATGCAAGCTCAAATTGAGCTACAAGAAATACGGGTTCAGCGACTTCAAGCAGAAGCCGACACCTCAGATGATGGAGAAGAAGAATTAGAAGATGACCTGGCTTCAGTTCGCATCAACACTTGGTTGAAAGACACCGAGTCGAACTGCCCTCAGCCAGCAAACATAGAAACACATCAGGTAGAGGCCAAGAAAAAGAAAGAAGTACCCGTTGAAATTAAGAAGATGCAAGAAGATACATCGAAATCGAACCAGTCAATGATAGATGTTTCAACCCTAGCCGCTGCGTTATCCCAAGCGGTGAGGAGCACGAGGGAACCACCGAGGTATATTCAAGAGCTGCCACTATATAATGGAAGCAGCGCAGACTGGCTCAGTTTCAAGGCAGCATATGAAGAAACATACAAGTATTTCACGTCAAATGAAAACACAGCACGCATACGTCGAAGCCTGCGTGGTACTGCAAAGGAAGCTGTAGGTTGCCTACTATTAAGCCAACCAGATCCTGGAGTCGTCATAGAAGCACTTTAAAGAAGATTTGGAAGACCTGAAGCACTAATTCACGTCGAAATGGAGAAGCTGAAGTCATTGAGTCGAGTCACTGACAATCCACGTGACTTGTGCATCTTCGCTGGGAGAATAACAAACATAGTGAACATAGTGTATTCTATTCTATTCTATTCTATAGTGGGCACAGTTGAAGCACTTAAGAGAACACAATACTTACACAATCCTGAGATGGCAAGAATAATCACTGAGAAGCTCACTCCTATTTTAAAAAGCAAGTGGTACGACTACGCAGCCAGCAGAAGCCGACAAGTGTGGCGCTTATGCTTTACCTGAACTGGCTACCGACGAACCTTGGGGAAAAGAAAGAAGAAACAGGAATGTGAAACGCACATTCACGACTGGGAAGAGAACAATGTCAGAAGATCAATGTCCTCAGTGCAAGCAAAACCATAAGCTAACAGACTGCAAGCAATTCTCCGCTCTCGACACTAATGCAAGATGGGAAGTAGCTAAGAAGAATAACATCTGCTATCGCTGTCTTCGGAGCAAACACCGACGACTACAATGCAAGGCACCACCGTGTGGACGACATGGGTGTACCATGAGACATCATAAGATGCTGCATCACGACAAGGAACGAATTAGCATGGATGACTCAGAGAAGAAAGAGATGACAACACCTGCAATAGAAGTCACATCAGCAATTAAACCAGGTGACTGTCGACGTGCGTACCTGAAGATAGCGCCCGTCATATTAAGAGGGCCGCTCACCAGTATTGAAACATATGCACTACTAGATGAAGGAAGTACAGTCACCCTGCTGGACGCTTCAATAGCTGACGTCATCGGAGCAGACGGACCTGTAAACACAATGTGTATTCAAGGTATCAGCAACGAGATGAAGCATGAAAACAGCAAGATCGTCAACCTCAGTATAAAGGGAAAATACGCGGAGGAAGAATACAACATAGAAGCCGCACGGACTGTCGATCGACTGAGTTTCACACCTGAAGCAATATACGATCGGCACTTAGAAGATTGCGAACATCTGATCAACATCAAGGATCAGATTACATATCAGCACGCTTCACCGAAGTTGTTAATCGGACAAGACAACTGGCATCTCATCGTGACACGAAAGCTCCGCACCGGTCGTCGCAACCAACCAGTCGCTTCTTACACTCAACTAGGCTGGGTTCTTCATGGTTGTCATAGTTCAGTCACAGCCAAGATAAACTTCTGCGGAAAACTCCAGCGCAAAGATGAAGAACTTTCTATTGAAGAGCTGGTCAACAATAATTTCAAGCAAGAGTCATTATGCATCGAGCCGCGAAGACCAAGAGAAGATCCAGAGCAACGAGCTCTTCAAATCCTAGAAGAGACAAGCAAGCGTTTGCCAGAAGGAAGATTCGAAACCGGTCTTCCATGGAGGGAGAAGAACTATCAGATTCCGAACAACTACAAAGAAGCCGAACGACGCCTGCGTTCCCTAGAAAAGAGACTGGATAGAGACGAAGACCTCAAATCAAATTATGAAGGAAGAATGGAGAACTTGTTCCAGTCGGGATACGCAGAAGCAGCTGTCACACCAGCTCCAGAGGGAAGAACGTGGTACCTGCCACACTTTCCAGTTACCAATCCAGCGAAGCCTCATAAGCCACCTTGGCAGACTATGAAGAAGACAGCAGCCGCGCCAATCAGGAAAGATATGCCTCACAACGCTCGTCGCTACCTCGAATTGCCCACTTCACATATATTCAAAGCAGAACAACTGTGGGTTCGAGCCAGCCAGATGAAGACCTTCAGAGCTGAAATACAACGAATCAAGAAGGGAGGCACACCTAGCAGTAACGATCGTCTCAGTCATCTCAGCGTATACCTCGACGCTGAAGTACACAGTACGATTAAAAGGAAGAGTGACCGCAGCGCAAGAAATAGAAGAAAACACGTCCAATCCTCCAATATTGGACGGAAAAGAAGAGCACACCAAGTTGTACATAGCTCACGTCCACGAGAGACGTGGTCATGGCGGGGTGGAAATGGTCGTAAACGAGCTGAGACAACGGCTGTGGATCTCCAAGATACGTCCAGCAGTAAGATGTATTGTGAAGAGCTGTCTACCGTGCCGAATCAGAAAAGCGAAGCCTGCAAGTCCACATAAAGGAGACTTGCCACCAGCGCGCCTCGCACATCACGTACGTCCCTTTACCTTCACGGGGCTTGACTACTTCGGCCCAATAGAAGTGACAGTTACGCACCATTACGAGAAGAGATATGGGGCGCTCTTCACCTGCATGACATCAAGAAGTACCAGTGCCAGGTCACTTTGAAGAGAAAGACCTGACAGCCCACCGGCAATGGAAGAGAGCACAGATCCTGACTGATATCTTCTAGAGGAGATGGGTGAAAGAGTATTTACCCTTACTCCAATACCGGCGGGAGCCTACAAGCACTGGAACCCAGCCAAAGGTCGGTGACCTCGTCATCATCTGCTACAGCAAACTCCCCCGCAATACCTGGCCACGAGGAAGAGTAAGCCAGCTGTATCCAGGCGCCGACGGGGAAATACGAGTTGTGGACGTCACGACCAGCAGCGGCCATGTCCTGCGTCGTCCGACCCGGAAGATCGTCGTGCTACCAACGGAGTCGCAGCGTGGCGACGGCGGGAGAATGTGCACGACACCTTAAATTCAATGGGTGCAAGTAGTGGGTTAGGCGACCTGACACCGAACCAATCAGCATCAAGTAGGATTTTTGAGTAAATGTATGGAGACTAACTTCTTTTATTTATATTCCCTTTGTTTACATACTTAGAGTCAGTCAGTTTACAGTATTTAAGAAGTAAAGAAGTCTATGTACATAAAGAAAGCCAGCTCCTAATTAGTTTCCTCGCCGCCGTTTACCTCCATAACAAATTACTTCGTGTTTTATTGTCGGAGTTAAGGCGATCATTAACAATAAGAGTTTGTCGTACGTTTAATGCAGTGTGTCGGGATGTTGATCTGGACTTGTTCGATACTAAGATTAAAAATTACTGTTCCAAGTACATTTTATAAGTTGGTCGACTAATACTCGTAATCTTGTAAACCCTTGTTATCCGTGATAATTTTCCTTTTAATTTCGTTATATTTACTACTGCCGTGAATTTTTTCACATAGCCAAGAGCAACCATTTCGCTGGCAGGGGGGGGGGGACACTTGACTCTAACATAAATTTGCAACATAAAGCTTAATTTTACGCAAACGAATCTCTGAATCGAAAAATGGTTTTAACAAACCCATAATATTTTTGAATGGCCTATCCAACGATACCCCACACCATGGGATAGATGAGAAAAAAAAAATACATCCCCACTTTACGTCTATGGGAGGTACCCGAAAAAAAATTTTTTTTCATAATTTTATGTTACCACTTTGTCGGAATTATTAATATGTATATACATGCCAAATTATAGCTTTCTAGTACTTAGATTCTCTGAGCTACGCTGCGGACGGACAGACGGACAGAGCGAAACTATAAGGGTTCCTTGTTGACTTCGGAACCCTAAAAACCTAAAAACTAAGTTGAGTAAGCGTTTCTTTGATATGTAGAAATATTTGTTCACTTTTTCTGTTGTAAATGTTGGGCGTTGAGTTATATATTTTTTTTATGCTCTCGCTGATGTGTATTTTTTGGTAACTTTTATATGTGTGTAAACTTGTAATTGGCCTTTTCTTGTATGTTGTTTCTGCGCATTGATGTATTAGCTGTAAGTTTTCCTAAGATTAATAAAATAAAAAATAAAATAAACAAGACGACGTAGACGGGCACTTTGAGAATAGTTTTCTTCACAAGTGTACCACTTATTTATTGACATTTACGTGGATAGCTTCGCCTTGCCTTCTACATGAGATCTTGGTACGTCTCCGATGCCTCCTGTTGTCACTTTCGGAGGCCAAATTCAGTATTTGTACAAACATTTACCAATCTTAAGTATACACTAAAAGTTTACATTGTCTGGCCTTTACCTATATCTGCTCTATTTTTGCATTTTGCCCGTATACAAATATCGTGACTTTTGCTCCAGTCTTTTTAGCAATAAATAAAACTTATGAAATGAGAACAATTTCAAAGCTTTTACACAACAATTTTTTACTCCCTGAAGAGTTATTGGCTGTTGTCCAATTAACAGAACCTATAGGTATTTCACCTTTAAGAATCGGGCTATTACTCTCCGTAGCGTCGGACATAATCAACGTCATCAATAAAAGCCTAGCCGGTAGGGGCTGCATGTCGGAACAAATTAAATCCGGGGCTACACTGTAGCTTACACCGAGACACAAGTTTTCATTCGGTTTATCTTATCTTAAAACAAGATACTATGAGGGCCTTTTTCCAGTTCATTTATATTCGGCCTCAATTCTCCACGCATTGGCTACCCTTATTTGCATTTTTCCGTCCTTTGCAAGATTGCCGTATTGTCCTCAAATAGCTGGGTTTTATTAAAAGTTTAATTTGGAGAAGTGGTACCTACTTCTTGCAATATAACTTTTTATTAGTTTAATTTTCGATCGCTCCATGGTTGTATTGTGCACGGTTCAGTGTCAAGCGTCGCGTGTTGTGCATGTTATACGATTCGGGTCGAAGTGTTAAACGCATAGGAAATTCGCCGTCAATATGATAATACCAAACAGTTTTGATTTAATATTGGTATCATTACTAAAACTCACGCCTTGCGCTTCGAACTTTTCCACTTTCTCTAGAGCAGACTCATCTGCACTCTCATATTTGAAAACTTTTCTGTAGGTTTTGTTTACTCATGCAAAATTTTCTTCGTCTATAAGCGACACAGATACTTTACATTTAGCAAGCAAGACGGAATAATAACCCAGCATTACATCCTTATTAAAGTGACCGATAAAAGTTTCAGGCGTGATTACACTCGTTAAAACAATAGAGTATTGTTCATCGGGAATTGGAAGATAAAATAAATGTTATTTTTATAAAGTTTGCTACTATTGCAAATTGAGAAAATTGTTTTGTAAATAAAATTTTAGTAGCAATAGTAGACAATAATTTAAAGGTTACCGCTTTAGCAAATAACTATGAAAGTTTCAATATAAATTATCATATAAAGGGAATGTAACCCTTTTTCGGACTAGACCGGAGCCCTTAATCACAAACTAATGTGAGAAAAGCCGTTAACATACACAAACATGAATATTTACTTCATTTGGTTTGAATAGTAGTGTTTTCACAATCATAGTACGACTGGTTATACAAGAGACATATGTAATAAGGAACTTCAGCATTCGATTTTCGTTTAAATTTGCAGAAGAAATGGAATGTTGTTGAATTGCGGGCTTTCGGCCGTTCCCAATATGAAGATAAAAGAAAAACGGATCATATCGGGTGGCGACAGGGCCACTATGATTAGCCAAAGGAAGCAAGGTTATGATGTCTTATCACAGTACATTTTGACGATTGCCCAAATATTCAAAATAGATGGGATTTGACATGCGCTTCTTAAATGTCATATGTCAGCTCTTCCCATTTATTTTGGACTTTTCAATTATAGTTTGTCGCGGGCATATTGACTGTGTCCCTCGATTTACCAGTCAGCCTTATAGATATTGTATGTACTAAGTTCGCTCATAGTTGCTTACACACACATTGGTAATTAGGCCATGCCTGCCTGGTCTGTTTAGACTGCACAGGAGATGGTGAACTACTCCTACACAGATGTCTCCATTACCTACACTTGACTAGTTGCAAGTCAGGACTTAATGACTTTGAGAAATAGATTTAAAAACATTTTTCGTTGTGTACTTGTGTACATTATTATGCCTGAAACACTACTTTCGTTATTTTTAAAGTAATATCCGGAATTAAAATTATCCTTAATTAGTGTTAAAACTGGTCTTTCAAATATAATCAGAGATGAAGTTTGAAGTCGTCATAAATTAAATGCTTTTATGATAAAAAAAAATAGATTTCTGGGCATTTTATAAATAAAAATTAAGTAATAAAAATAAAGAATAAAGTTATTTCGTCTTACTTTCTTAAACTTTTTAATTAGTTTCTTCATAGAAATTTATTGAGACTGATGGTTTAAATGAACTTCCATGAATTATTTAATTGACTGTCCAAGTTTTCATTTGATATGAATGGAAAATTCAATAACAGCAATTATACGTACATCAATCAACTTCAAGGTAAAATCGATTGCTAAGCTCGTCATCGTAGCGACTACGCGGAAAGGCTAGCTGTACTACGCCGTAGCAGCTACGCCAAAGCAAGGCTACTATGAATGGACTTATTTATGAACCTTTACATTGAATAAACAAAGAATTTCCATAATCCGCTACATAATTATTATAGTGTAGTTATTATATGTAGGTACATGTACGTGAGACGCACTTGGGGACGCCTATGTCCAGCAGTTGACGTCTTTTAGCTGAAATTATGGTGATGATAATAATGTACATAGATAAAATAATTATAGTTGTATTGGACACCGAGCCAGTGTGTAATTGTGTCGGTGATAACACTGCTTCCTACACATATTTGTGCTCATTGTGTGTGCCAAATAAATATGTTTTATTTCTGTTTATTTCTATTTAAGCAGTTTATAAGAACATTCGTACCAATTTACTTTACACAATCACTGGACAGACTTTTCCATGCAAACATCCATATTACTTACTAGTAACACAATAAATGTTTAAAGTAATCTGATGTACACGATAAGATTCGCTTTGTGTCACATAGACCATTTAGTTGAGGGCGTGTCGGTACACAACTAAGTACTTTTAATAAGTGGTTGAGGACGGGGATGGGATGTTACCCTGTAATCAAGTTAGTAAGTAGGTCTGTAAACGTTGATATTTACTTATTTCATTAGAACATGATAAATTACTTCAGCCTTTAATCTTAAATGATGGAAAAAATAAATTACATTCTACTTGAATTTATTTGGAAGACGTTAGATTTTTTTTGTAATTTTTTTATTTTTATTTTTCACTTTTTAGTTATACCTAGGTAGGTACAACTAAAAAGTGAATTTTCACCGGTAGGTACCGGTGAAATGAGAGGTCTGAGTACCCCTTAAGAGCGTACTGGCGTGATGTTACGTTATGAAATGGTATAAACAATAAACAGACATGCGATTGCAGCAATCCCGAGAGATTTGCCGTTATTTATTGAAGAGTTCTGTTGTATAACTCCGAAGCTCTTCATCAGATCTTCAGCATATTAAAATGGGACCAATTTCGAAAATACATTTTCAAACAAAAAAAATTTTTCAAAATCGGCCCACAATTGGGTTGTTGAATTTAAAAAAAAATACGATTTTTAAAATTTATTTTCAAACTTTACATATCATAAATTATATTGTCGTTGCAAAAATCTCAAGAATATTTTTTTTCAATTTATTATAAGCAATTGAAAATCGATAAAATTTTAAAAAGAACCACCTGTCTACGAACGGGCCATGATTGGTCGCCATGTTGGTGACGTCATAACGTTCAAGGAATTTCACCATAGTACAGTGTCACGTAAATTTACTAAAAATATCCGAAAATTAGTGCAAAAATATTATTTATAACAGCAAATTTTATTTAGACATGTGTGATAAAGGATTCATAAAGGCAAATTTCGAAAAGATATCCATCTGATGGACGATTTGGAAAAATTGAGCTTAAGTAAAGTAGTCGTAATGAATATTACGCGATAGTGGACCGCGACCGGTGTTTGTCATTGTTGTTCATTGTACACATTACATTTAGAAACATAATTGTCATAATGTAATTGTTGTTACATATGGGTAGGTGATATTCGTGTAAAATGAAAAGCTAACAAACACGATTGGCGCGCAACTTCGACTTTAGATATCAAAAAACTTCATAGGTACCACTAAATATTATACAACCCGAAATCTGTGGAGCCTTTATTTTTATTTATTTTTTGCATAACATCCTTAAAATTTCGGTATTTTTTATTATTTGCATATCCCTTTATAATATTAAACACAAATATCTATATAATATAATTACAAACACTAAAAAACTTTGTAGAACAAAAACGTGAAAATATTAATTCGGTACATTTTCAAATATCTCTTAAATGCGTCGACCGATTTTCACAATTCAAACAGAAATATTAGTTTTACGCCTATATCCGTCATTTAAAATTAAAATAATGAATATATCTCCATAAACAAAAAATCATGTTTTCAAGTTACGTAATTATACTAAAATGTCAACTTTGCTCGAAAGTTCCCTTAAAAATTTACTTTTCTCAATCTTTAATGATCAAATTAAGAGTTTAATCAGAATCTAATACTAAATTTGAACAAGATAACAACATAATTAACATATTCTAATTGGAATCTAGTTAGACATAGAACATTTCTCAAAACTTTAGTACAGTTTGCTAGGTTGGGTATTGCGCGAATCACATAATAATGGGGAGTTATTTGTAATATTCGTACATAATGATGTGAAGCAAGCACGATAACTTTTAAGGTTCGATATTTATGATCAATTTTCGATATTCATCAATATATTGACGATAATAACAAGATGGAATTGGTTATAAGTCAAAACACTGTATAAGCTATGTGCCACAATGAGTAGAAATGAACGTTGTGACGTCACACGGGCTCGGCTTTGTTCGGAAAACTGTCGGGGTGTTTTCGGTACTGCATTCAAAAAAATATTTTCGATTGGATTTTACTTTGTAATTACAATGAAAAAAAAAAAACTAAAAATAGTTATGTATGAAAACTTATATATGATGTTTCCATTTATTACAAAAAAAAAGTTGGTTCAACAAACCAATTGACGGAGATATCGGTGAACATAAAACAAAAAAAATACAATCATGGAGTCGAACATAGAACCTCCTCCTTTTTGGTAAGTTGGTTATACTACAGCAAAAATGAATTGGTTTTTCATTGCAACGTTTGTCAGTCACGCGTAAGTCAAAGAAAGTGACGAAAGTTGAACTTTTACTGAACTTAAGCGCCTAATTTTTGACTTCTAGACGTGTATTATTTTTTATATCGACGATCTTTTTCTTTTTACTTTTACAGTATATATGTGGAGTATTCATACCTTTATAGCACAAATATTGAGGTTACCAACGTTGCCTTGCGAGTAAATGGGTCATTTTCTCATTATATTTTTCGAAACACCCAGTACCAACAGTCATACAAAACGATTACAAGCTATTTTTATCGTAAAATAATGCCTACGTCTCAAAAAATGATTCTTAGAATACATAACGTAGTAATGTTTGTGTGGCTATTTTCTATAAATGCATATTGACAAAGTGCGATGCCGCTACATAGGTACAAGTAAAAAGACTGTTATATAACCGTAGGTATTTTTGCAATGAAATTCTTCAATTTTCAAAAATGTTTAATATTCACGATTTGTTAAAAAGTTCTTCAGCAGCGTAGGTATGTAAGTAAAGGTCCTGATTTAAGATGAGAATAGAAATTTCATGAAAATGTACAAAATTGTGGTGTGTTTCGTATTTACCCATAACTATTTGAATACTCTGTTAAAATAATCAAATACCTTTTAATAAGGGTATTTACAGACGTGCCACAAGCACAACCACACCACGACGGCAAAAATGATGCAGGGCTTTAAGTAGGGCTTGTACCTACCTGTGCAACTACACATTTTATACATTTTGAGTTATAAAAATTATGTGTATGGTTGTGGCACATTTTATTTAAAAGAGCGCTGAATATTAAATCGACACTGGGTCTATGTATGACTACAAACGAGTGTCATTAAAAAATATATATAATGATAAAATGTAAAGACGACATTTTAATTTCGAACTTCGAAAATAGGTCGAGGTCGTTAAAAAAATCATAAAAAAATACGAGATCATATAACTTGCAAACCAATTCACCCAACGAATAACCAATATTTACACGAAATTGCTTAACTCATTTCAAAAGAATTGCCTCATCTTTAATAAAAAAATTCAATGTTCTTAATTTTGCCGTGAGTAATGAGGAAAAATATTCGCAGGTATTTTGGTAAGTGCTCTTCTGAAAAATTGTGATATTGCGCAATGTCGCGCAGGAAGGTCAACAAAATTATGATTACCTACTTTCCTACTATAACAGAAAGTATTGGAATGACGAAGAGTAGAGAGAGAAAGCAATTACTTTTTTTGTAAATATAAATAATAGCATTTTTATCTTGTTCGACAAAACCTGAGACATGCGTATCTCTGTAATCTGGATTACTGGATTAGTTGATTAGTTCCTATTTATATTTATTTGGGTAGACTATAATCTATTCGCTAACTATACAATACACAAAAATACATATAAAAGTATGGCTTGGCCAAACTAATGCAGGAGTATCAAAAATAGTTTTAATACGAGTAATATTATTAGATATACGACCAAGTTATTTATAAGATTACTTAGTTAAACTTCACGAGTACGAGTAAGTTATAGCTCACGCGAACTATAGAACAATGTGAACTTCTGAAAGTTTAAAAATATGTTAAAATAACGAGATACACACAACACTCGTGCTGAATTCCAATCTGATTTATGTATTAAGGTTTTGATTTATGTATAATGTAAAAAGTGTAATAAATTATTTGAGTGAATATTTGCCTACTTTCAGCCCTAGAGTGTAGTAGAGTTAGATTCGCTTATTATTTACTGAGTTCAATCCCGCTGAAGAACATCTGCTCCAGAAAATATATACATATTATGAGACGTGCTCTCTGCCCAACCATCGGCCTATCCTTATGTTTTCCAACCATTCATCTATAACTTTTCCAATAAAGGCCACTCGGATCGTAATTGAAACAAATGTTCGAACATCGCAGTTTTGAGAAGTGAGCACCAGTTACATGCAGCGTGGAAGGAAAAGTAAGTGCAAACACGGTATAAAAATAAAATAAAATAAAATTATTTGCAATTTTCAATCACTTTTATACAAGAGACGTAGACGGGCACTTTGAGAATAGTTTTGTTCACAAGTGTACCACTTATTTATTCACATTTACGTAGATAGCTTCGCATTGCCTTCTACATGCGCTCTCGGTACGTCTCCGATGCCTCCAGTTGGCCATTGTCCAATTTACAGAACCTGTAGGTATTTCTCCTTTAAGACACGGGCTATTACTCTCTGTCCGAGATAATCAACGTCATACATAAAAGCCTAGCCAGGAGGGACTGTATGTCGGAACAAATTAAATCCAGAGCTACACTGCTACACCGAGACACAAGTTTTCATTCGGCTTATCTTATCTTAAAACAAGATAGTATGAGGACCCTTTTCCAGTTCATTTATATTCTGCCTCTATTCTCCACGCATTGGTTTGCATAAATACAATTTTACAAAGGCTACCCTTATTTGCATTTTTTCCGACCTTTGCAAGATTTCCGTATTGTCCTCAAATAGCTGGGTTTTATTAAAAGTTTAATTTGGAGAAGTGGTACCTACTTCTTGCAATATAACTTTTAAAGTAAGTTTTCGATCATTTCTTGGTTGTATTGTAGGTTCAACACGGTTCAGTATCAAGCTACGCGTGTCGTGCATGTTATATGGGTCGGGTTGAAGGATTCAAAGCGTTGGGATCTCTCTACCAATATATCTCCATATGATCCTACCGAACAGCAGGTTTTATTTAATATTGTTATCATTACTAAAACTCCCGTCTTGCAGTTCAAATTGTTCCACTTTCCCTAGAGCAGACATCATCTGCACTCTCTGTTTTTTATTTAGGTTTTGTTTACTCATGCAAAATTTTCTTCAGCCTAATAGCGAAAGAGATACTTTGGAGTTAACAAACAAGACGGAATAATATCCCAGCATTACATCCTTATTAAAGTGACTGAGAAAATTTTCAGGGGTGATTACACTCGTTAAAACAAAAAACCGGCCAAGTGCGAGTCGGACTCGCACACGAAGGGTTCCGTACCATTATCGCAATACACTGCAAAAAAATCACGTTTGTTGTATGGGAGCCCCCCTTAATTTATTTTATTTTAATTTAATAATTATTATTTTTGAAGAGAATATACAACTAAATATTCTGTGAATATTTCAAGCGTCTACCTGTTGCCGTTATTAATATCGAGCAAAAAACGGCAAAAATATCACGTTTGTTGTATGGGAACCCCCCTTAAATATTAATTTTATACTGTTTTTAGTATTTGTTGTTATAGCGGCAACAGGAATACATCATCTGTGAAAATTTCAACTGTCTAACTATCACGGTTCATGAGATACAGCCTGGTGACAGAGATACAGACAGACAGACAGACAGACAGACAGACAGACGGACAGCGAAGTCTCAGTAATAGGGCCCCGTTTTTACCCTTTGGGTACGGAACCCTAAAAAGTATTGTTCTTCAGGAATTGGAAGATGGAAATAAATGTTATATATATAAAGTTTGCTGCTATTACAAATTGAGAAAATTGTTTTGTATATAAAATTTTAGTAGCAATAGTAGACAATAATTTAAAGGTTGCCGCTTTAGCAAATAACTATGAAAGTTTCAATATAAATTATCATATAAAGGGAATGTAACCCTTTTTTCGGATTAGACCGGAGCTCTTAATCAGAAACGAATGTGAAAAAAAGCCGTTAACATCCACAAACATGAAAATTTACTTCATTTTGTTTGAATAGTAGTGTTTTCACAATCATAGTACGACTGGTTATACAAGAGACTTATTTTTATTTATTTTTTATGTTTGTTCCTTGCGGAACAGGCTAAGGTCTGAGACCATGCTGCCTAGTCATCAGTTAGTATTTTATACTTAAGTATGCATTAGAATGCGGATGTAACATATTCTAATGTTTTTTGGAGTATTTGGCAGCAAATTGTATCGAGTCAGGCTTCCCAGTAAGCTTTGCGGAGGTAGTCAATACTACAATAAAATTCCCCGCTCCACTATCCCGAGATCACTTCTGTCAATGATTTCCACATATTGTCCATTTGCATAGACAGTTGAGACACAAAACGATACCAATTTTATATCACAATAACCACTAGGAATCAATCTGCAAATAAAATTAACAGCCGCTGAACTTCACCCGAAAAAATCCCGCCAAAAACTCCCACAAGAGACTTATATTTTTGACAGTTTTTCTTTTAAATTTGCGGAAGAAATGGAATTATGTTGAATTGCGGGCTTTTGGCCTTTCCCAATTTGAAGATAAAAGAAAAACGGATCATATCGGGTGGCGGCAGGGCCACTATGATGAGCCAAAGGAAACAAGGTCATGATGTCTTATCACAGTATATTTTGACGATTGCCAAAACGTTCAAAATACATGGGATTTGACATGCGCTACTTAAATGTCATATGTCAGCCCTTCCTATTTATTTTGGACATTTCAATTATAGTTTGTCGTGGGCATATTGACTGTGTCCCTCGTTTTACCAGTCAGCCTTATAGATATTGTATGTACTAAGTTCGCTTATAGTTGCTTACACACACATTGATAATTAAACCATGCCTGCTTGTTCTGTTTAGACTGCACAGGAGATGGCAAATTAATCCTACACAGATGTCTCTATTACCTTCACTTGACTAGTTGCAAGTTAGGATTCATCGCTTTGAGAAATAGCTTTTTCGTTGTGTATTCGTATATCAAATTGGCAATATGCTTAAAACACCACTTTCGTTATTTTAAAACTAATATCCGGAATTAAAATTATCCTTAATAAGTGTTAAAACTGGTCTGGAGTTGTCCAAATATAATTAGAGATGAAGTTCGAAGACGTCACAAATAAATGCTTTTATGATAACTTCTATTGAGACTGATGGAATAAATGAACTGCCATGAATTATTTAATTGACTTTCCAAGTTTTAATTTGATGTGAATGGAAAATTCAGTAACAACAATAATTATAAATAAATCAATAACTTCAAGGTAAAATCCATGGCTAAGCTCTTCATTCTAGCGACAACGTGGAAATGTAGCTGTACTACGCCGTCGCTCTACGTACTCAGCTGCTACGAGTACTGCATTAATAAAATGAATTAATGGACTTATTTATGAACATTGTGTTAGGTTTTTATTAAGAATGAATTTGATTTAATTTCTAAGATTATTCGCTATGGCAACATTTTGAAATGGATTCGAATGTACGACGGCGCGTTTTAAAAAAAAGTAGAAAAATTAAAAAAACAAATGAGTGTGAGGCGGGAAAAAATAAGTTTGGCGGGTTTTTGGGAGTTAGTTCTGAGCACGGTTCGTTTTTGGATGAAAATCTCTGGATATTAAGTATTACGAAGTGTACCTAAGTAATAGTCTATATTTAATTATAATTTGATAAACTGATTGTTGAAGGAATAAATCTGTGTGTGATTTTAAAGTGAGTATTTATTATTTACTCTTTGAGTATTCTTCTATCCGCTATCCTTGACCATAATTGGTTGCTTGCTCGTAAGTTTTTAGAGAGCAATGATGGCCCAGTGGTATCGGCCACGACTTACAAGTTGTAGGTCGTGGGTTCGAGCCCAGGCAGGCACTTTACTTTGTGTAAATTATTTCATCACCACTGCTCTCAAAAACGGTGAAGGAAAACATCGTGAGGAAACCGGCATGTCGTAGAACCAAAAATTCGAAGACATGTGACATCCACCAACTCGCACTGGGCCCGCGCGGTTGATAACGGCCCATTCCCACTTACAGAGAAGAGGGACTCATTCCCCGGGACTTCGTCGAGCTTCATTGCCTCGGCGCTTTTCTGGTGGTCGCCACTGTTGATTCTGGCTTTCAGGAGTTGCAGTGGTTTGGGAATAGTGCGGTGGGTTTACAGAGAAGAGGCCTGTGTCCCAGCAGTGGGAACTATAATAGGCTGATAATGTGATGATGTGTGTGTGATGTAGTTCATTTATCCAAGCCTGTTGATGTCCTGGTAGTGTTACTATAATTGAATAAACATAGTATTTCTATAATCGTCTACATAATTATTAGAGTGGTGATGATAATGATATATGTACCTAGATAAAATAATAATAGTTTTATTGGACACCGAACCAGTATTTTTATTATGTCGGTGATAACATTGTTTCTTACATATATTTGTGCTCATTGTGTGTGCCAAATAAACATGTTTTATTTCTGTTTATTTATATTTTAGCAATCTAAAAGAACATTCGTACCAATTTTCTTTACACAATCACTGGACCAACTTTTCAATGCAAACATCCATATTACTTACTAGTAACACAATAAATGTTTAAAGTAATCTGTTGTACCCGATAAGATTCGCTTCGTATCATATGGCTCATTTAGTTGAGGGCGTGTCTTTACACAACTAAGTGGATAATTTAATAAGTGGGTAATCCCTGGGGATGTTACCCTGTAATCAATTTAGTAGGTAGATCTGTAAACATTAAAACTTATTTTATTAGAACATGATAAATTGCTCCAGCCTTAATCTTAAGAGATGGAAAAAATAAATTACATTCTACTTGAATTTAATTTGTGTTTCCAACGCTTAATAAATATGTAACAAGACTATTCCGCCAGTGAAGCTCGGTATATTGTTTGTGAAAACCTTTTATGCAAATATACGGGTGTTTTTAAAGTACAAACTTGTTAATAACCAATAGACATAGATACTATTGTAAATATACTTTACAGGGCAGACTCCGTTGATTAAATATTTATTTAGGAAATCTGATCAATAGTGTAGTTTTAGTTTAGTTTAGTCAATAGGAAGGTTTTTCTTTAAGTTTATATTTTATGGGACTAGTTAAGTAATACAAATTTGATTTAGAAAAACATTCTAACAAAAAAAATAAACCCCTATGAGCTACATTGCTTGCAGAACGGATGGCTGTGGGGCCGAAAAGTTCTAGAATGGCGGCCGCGTACTGGAAGATGCAGCGTTTGAAGGCCCCCGTCTAGGTGGAGCGGCGACGTGGTCAAGGCTGCGGGCGTCCGGTGGATGCGAAACGCACAGGATCAGTGTGGCGACGCTTGGGGGAGGCCTATGTCCAGCAGTGGACGTCTTTCGGCAGAAATGATGATGATGATGACCACTATTGAATGCATTTAGTGGAATAATTATGTCTGTATATTTGGGCGAATACAGATAAACTGCCCGTAATAGGTACTAATAAATAACAAATGCACGTCTCGTCTATATCGTCCTCGTACACATGCTAGAGTACCACTACAATTCGTTAGCTCTCCAATATTCAGTAGCACTCTCATATATCACTAATCCATTACGCGTGGATTGCGTTCAAATCGAGAAGTCATCGAATTTTTCGATTTGTGCGTATCTATTATGAGCGCATATCGCCTCTAGCTTACTACATCATCAGGAATGCCGGGCCCAAATTCCCGATGAGGTCCGGTTTTTGAAAGCGCAAAATATATTTGATTTTTAGAAGCGCATCGTATCACGTCCGTGCCGATTGTTATTTTCGTCTTGGTTCCAACAAGCGGTTGCCGGCTGAGATTATTCACGCCAGGGCGAAAATTCTATACGGTGCGGTAATACATTTTTAAACATTATGCACTTGGTAACTAAACAAACAGCCGGGATGGCCAAACTTGCGGACGTGAACTGACTGCTCAGCTGGAGTTACGGATCATAAATTACGGAGCTTATACCGTATGCTGTTCAGGAGCCAAGTATAAGAATCACGAATATCATCACTCAGCGTATAAATCTTACAGATTCTTCTGGTGAATTCTGTTATATTGTCAAGTTCTACAAAATACCCGAAAAAACCGAAAATATTTCTTAGTATCCTACATATTGGCACGAATACCTTTTCGGCAACTATTTTTTAACGTGGGCAGAATGTTATTGGATTTTGTTGTATTTTGAACTGTGCGTAATCATTTTTTTTATATAGCGCATTATGCACCAAGGGGATAAAGCAGTATCTAAGTCACGGGCGGCATATTGAACCCTGAGCGTAACGGTGGACCTTAGAGTTTAGTATTAACTATTATAAGTATTTATGTAGGGCCCTGAGTGAAGCGAGGGGTCCACGCTGCCGAGACGAAGACAGGCTTTATCCCAGAGGAGCATACTCTTCTTTTCACACCTTCTGTGAGACAATAAAAAGCTGCTGTATGTATTGATTTGAATATTGTGTTTAATGCTTACTGTAGATCTGATTGTTGAATAAATGCACCATAGTCTTGATTCTTACTTTTGTTGTTCTCCATTGAACAAAATCATCATAGGCTTTTTCGTATCTGTATTCAGATTCATTTCCCATTTTCCAATACAGTTTCTTCTCTAAAATAGTTCAACTCAATGGTTAAACCACTAGATAATTCCATCGATCGAGCGTAACCTCAGTCTATCCAAGCATTGCCTACTTAAAGACATCCATTTCACTTGAAGCCGCGTCAAAAGACGTAATATATGGGGCGGTATAAACCCCACTTAAGTTTAATACGACTAAGTTTGTAACGATGTAGGACGCAACCTGTTCGTTACGACACTGCTGTCGCCCCTGTTCTTGAACGATTATATTGTCACTAGTGAATTGTGGTGAAATGATATTATGAGCCATTTTAAATATTGAGAGACAAGCCATTTGATTTTACTGGCAGGTAAATAGGGGATCGTGAATATAGTTTCCACTAGTTGTTTCTTATCTGGAGACCGTAAATGTTTATGCTTCTATCTTGGGATATCGATTGACCGATACGCTTAACAATCAATGCGTAACGATCATAGCTTAGCGGATTAGTTGATAGCCTCCTTAGAGCGTAAATACACATGCCTGTAAATTGACCAAAATAATTTCTGATTAGTGAATGTCACAATGACATGCAAGCTACATTTGAACACTTTTATGCAAGTTATAGGCATAAGTCCTTAGTAGTATGTTTTATCACTAAATCTCTACCTTTTGGTTAGTAAAAAATAGGTCAACCGACACCTCTTTGTGCCTTGAAACGCACAATTATGCATGAATTATCTGGAATTTATGACAGACTTCACATCTGACACTTGACAGCTAGGATTACCTCACCTAAACTGTGATTTTTTAATTTTGTGGACCAAACTGACAGCTGCCAATGACCTTATTTTTTTTAAATGTTGCAAGCGCGGAACGTAGTGTTGTAGGTAAGGCTCAATCATAAGTGATTCATCGAATCGATGTGACATGACTCTTCGATTTATTTTTATTAATTGATGTAAATAAATATTTTATGAATATAAACGTAATATATTTAAATATAACAGTATTCATACACATAGTACATGAACTTTTATTGTGTTAAATATGAAATCAACAATAAAATAAATGCGATCGATAAAATGAAGTCTGACATAAATGACTAGAAACTAAATAAGGGCCGCTAGTTTCAAAACAATTTTTTTTTTGCCGTGTTGTAGTTTCATTTTCGATCTACTTCGATTTTCGATTAACTTTCAATCACTCAGGATAGTTAGGGTACGACACTATTTTTATGGGACGATAAAGTGACAACCCCCCAAATGTCAGTTTAGTCCACGAAATTAAAAATCACATTATAGATGGGGATCAGACACTACCCGTTGGCACCGCATGTTTTAGTCTGCCTGAAATTCGATCCAGACCAAATCGGGAAAAGGCTTTTTCATAGAAATTCTTCTTTACGATCAAATTGATGACATCGCGTCTACTAGGATTTGCCTAATAGGCTTTGCCCTTTCTTCAATTTCTGAGGATTATTAACAATTAGTTTTGACCTTTAGGAGTTCTTTAGGATCATTTTTATGTCCACCTGTAGGTAGGGCATGCAATATTCGTCTGATTTTAGCATTCGAGTTTTCGAATATTTATTCAGGCACTATTCGAATAATTCGAGTTTTCGGATTTTTCGAATATTTTGTATTTCGGATCATAAATGATTAAAACACCAGTATTTTAATAAAAAAACAGAAAGATCGAAGAAAACTGAGTGCGTCTACAGTATCTTCGTTAAAAAAACCACGTAAATGGTTACAAAAAAACCTGTTCGCTGAAAATACGCTTTCGGGCTCTACCCTGGTTGGGGGGATGGAAAGTAGAAATTTGTACGCCTGTGATAAATGAACTGATTTAGGACCTCCACCATCAGATTATGCCATTTCTACGCGCAAGAATGTTTCAAGATCTTCGTTCGTAACCAGTCGGCTAGTAGCAATTGGTAGCTCTATTTTGCAAAGATTATTGAACCTTTTCCTTCAATTGCTCTTTGATAGATATTGTCATATTCGCGTTATTTGCATTTTGCTGCTGTCTGCTTATTTCGCTCAAAATTACACCATACAGTCATCGCAAAAAAATAATTTGTTTATATATAAAATAGTCTCGTAAACTTTTGCATTGAAAGCATTTGGCAATATCAGAGTCACAACAACAATACTTTCAATTCCTGTTGTGAGATTCGATTTCCTCATAAAATATTGAGGGATTATGTAGATATTCTAGTGCGCTCACTAAGTTAATATTTCGACGTTGCTGAATTCTACGAGATAGTTCTTGAAACTATTGCTGACTTATAATGTCATTCTTTTCATTCAGTTTTTCTAGCATGAATTTAAACGCTGCGTCTGCAGTTAAAAGATTTGATTTTCTTTCACAGAGCTCCTCCACTGTTGCCTTAATAATATTTAATGATTGGGACAAATTCTGCAGCAGTGAATTTTGTATCGTTCTTTAAATCTATCAAAGCTTTTTGGACGGGATCCTTCATTCTTAAAAAGCTTGTCACCATGTCAGCAAGCGACGACCATCTAGTCTTGCAGTCAAGAAGTCTTGCAGTCAGATCCTTTATTTCTGGTGAGGTCATATACGTATTGAGGTGATCTGTACGTGTGGGATAATTTTTGAAGTACTGTACGACTCTGCGTACCTTTGTTATTAATTCCTTATAAATTATCTTTGGAACCATAGCTTGGTTTTGGTTGCGGCTTGGTTGGCTTGGTTGGTTTGGTTTGGGTGGGTCCTTGTGTGGGTTGGCGCAGTGGTTGAGCAATTGACTGCTGCGCTGCGTGTCGCGGGATCCCTTAAGCTAAAATTGTTGATATTTTTCGTTATTTCGTTAAACTCGAATACTTAGTCTTCTAGTATTCGAATAGTAAAAAAAAGTTAATTAAAAAAATCAAAATACCCGACTGCTTGAAAAACTAAAACGACGTAAACAAGGAGAAAATCATGCTGTGCTGTCGGAGGATACATCTTCGCGAGCTGGCTGACCAAAACCAGACGTATCCTCCGACTGCACAGCATAATTTTCTCCTTGTTTACGTCGTTTTAGTTCGCTTTTCAAGCAGTCGGGTATTTTGATTTTTTTAATTAACTTTTTTTATTTATAACTTTTTAGTAAATTTTTCGAATTAGGTACATTTAAACATATAAGTGTTATATATTTTTGAAATCACCTCTTAAAATCCTTTATATTGATACCCCACACGATAGGTTAGGAAGAAAAAAAAAATTTGGCCCCCCATAATATGGCGCCCAAAAACTGCCATTTTCCTATTTTCCAATTTACATATAGCCAGTGACACTCGCGGGGTTAAGACGAATCCATTGACGTAAGAACCATCAAAATCGGCCCACGCGTTTGGTCTCTAGAACGCCACATAGGAACAAACATACATACATACATACATACATACATACTTACATACATACATACATACATAGACTGATAAACACATTACCCTCCTTCGGCAGTCGGGTAAAAACCGGCAAAGTGCGAGTCGGAGTCGCGCACGAAGGGTTCCATACCATTATCGCAAAAAAACGGCAAAAAACACGTTTGTTGTATGGGAAGCCCCACTTAAATATTTATATTATTCTGTTTTTAGTATTTGTTGTTATAGCGGCAACAGAAATACATTATCTGTGACATCAATTAATCAATCAAGAGAAATCAAATTTCAACTGTCTAGCTATCACGGTTCATGAGATACAGCCTGGTGACAGACAGACAGACAGACATACCGCCAGACAGACAGACGGACCGTGGAGTCTTAATAATAGGGTCCCGTTTTTATCTTTTGGGTACGGAACCCTAAAAATTGAAAAATTGCCTTATGAAATTGCCAGTTATCTGAAGCTACAAAACCCGGAAGCCTACACTGGGCATAGTTTCTGCCGAACGTCAGCAACGCTGCTAGCTGATTCCAGTGCTAATTTGACTACGCTCAAGCGTTATGGTGGATGGAAATTGGACCAAGTAGCAGAAGGTGACATAGATGTATCGGTACAAAATAAAAGTAAAATCACTCAAAACATGACGGAATCAATTCATTTGCACCGATCAACATCCGCACATCCGTCTACTTCTCATGGAAATAATTTGAAATTGAGCCCACGTCTACCTGTATCGTTTGATTCTGATAATAATAATTATTATTCACAAATAAACCAAAAAATACTAGAATAGCAAGTAAAAGTGCAAAGGAGAATGACCAAAAGTGGTACCAAAAAGTCTCACGCATCAAGACCAAAATTTTGTAGTAATTAGTTTCATAATATTTTTACGACATTACACATCGGGGATTTCATTTTTGAATAGGGAATTTAATTTTGAGTATAAAAGTATGGATATTGACTATTTTTTTACTCCATATAAATGACGTTCCGTTTTACATGATATTATTATAATTAACATAACCTTGATTTTTGAAAGTGTTCATGATCACTGTAAAAAAATATAATTAGTCGATTCTACATTAATTAAAAAAAACTAGTATAGTATAGAATAGAGCCTTTATTTAAAAGATTATCATTATTTTATCTATAGTTAATTGGCCGTCTATGTTCTATGTTCTAAGTTAGGGGGTTTGGTTTCCGCACTTAGTCCCTCAAATGGACCTTTGTACGTGGGCCATGGCGGCCGTTGGGTGGGTCATTCCAACCAGCCCACCTCCCTCCAGAAGTCAATTAGAGCTCCTGGTTTCTTCAGAACATCCGTGTAAGATCTGGGTGACCCGAGGGTTTGTGCTCTTATCTGGGTGACACCTGTGCATTCAAAAAGAACGTGCGCAACGGTTTCCTCAGCCTCCATACATGCCCTGCACAGAGGACTGTCCGTTATACCTATTGTGTGGAAGTGTTTGTTAAGTGAGCAGTGTCCCGTGATGGTCCCCGTCACCAGGCGGAGGCCATTCCTGTCCAGGCGTAAAAGTCGCCTGGTAAGCCTACTGTCCAAGGATGGCAGAGCTTCTTTGGATTGCCTACAGCCCGGTGTCGAGGCCCACCAGTTCTTCGCCTGTGTCTGGGTGAATTCCTGTAGCCACCTGCGTATTTGGTTGAAGGGGATGGGTACAACAGGTTCGGGTCCATAGACCGTCGAGCTGGATCCGCGCCTCGCAAGCTCGTCAGCCGCGTCGTTGCCCAGCGATCCGCTGTGTCCCTTTATCCATTGTAGTGTCACCGTGTTACGGCTAGATACGGTTATTTGTTCTAGCGCGTTGTGACATTCTAGTATTAGTTTGGATGTAATGTATTTTTTCCGTAAGAATTGGAGGACTGATGCGCTGTCGGAGAGAATCCGTATGTGGGTGTCCGTACCTCTCCTGGCTTCTAGGGCATGGACCGTTTGTATGATGCCAACACACTCCGCCTGGTAGACGGTGTTGAACCCGAACCCATGTCCTGTTCTCCAGGACTTGACAGTCCGGGAAGTGAGTTTCGAGAAGGACCTTGCTGGTTTCATAGTAGGTTTGTGTGTATGAGTTGTCGGGTTTTTTCAGCGCGCCGAGGGATCGGTCCTGATCAGTTGATAGGATTTTCCGTATCCTTGCGGCCTCATTATTTGTTTCAATGGATTCACAGAATTTCCGCCATGCCATCCTCCTGGCGGTTCTAGTCTGTTTTTTGTATGCATATTGGGTCACTTTGTATATCTCCCAGTCTTCCGGGAGTCTCGTGTTTTTTGCTCTGTTAAATTGCTTACGCAGCGTCTCTCTGAGTTTACCAAGTTCAGCGTTCCACCAGGGGTTCCTCTCGTTCCTGCTTTGTGGCGCTCTTGATTTACAGCATGCGTGGTAAGCTTCTGTTAGGTATTTGGATAATTGCGTTACGGTGTGTTCTAATTGTGCTTGGTCCCTTACGGTAGCCAGTGCTAGATGTCCAGCTAATAGTGATGCTAGAAGGCTTTTGAACCCGGGAACGTTGGTACGTCTCGGGTTTCGCCTTGGTTCGGGTTTTTTGGTGTTTGTGGTTAGTGTAAAGCGGATCCTTCTATGGTCTGAGCAAGAAGGCTCGTCCGATACGTGCCAATTTGTGATAAGGTTTGTTGCGTTTTCTGTGGCAAGTGTTAGATCTATGATCTTTGTCCCCGGGCCGTGACCCAAGTGGGTTCTGTGCCGCGGTTAACAATGTTAAGATTAGTAGAGAATAAAAAGGTGGATAGTACCTCTCCTCTGGGGTTCGGTGTGACACTGCCCCAGAGCGGGTGGTGGGCGTTTGAATCGGTACAGATGATCAGGTCCAGACCGGCGCGCTCTCAGTGCTGCACCAGGTCAGCCAGCTCCTTTGGCGGGCAATCTGTGTCCTCACCTGGCATGTATGCCGAGGCCAGTACAACATTCGGAACGCTGTCTTCGGTATGGAGCCTGACAGCTGTCAGGTCTCTGGAACAGAATTGTGTTAGTGACGTAAAGGGAATATCTTTGGGTATATAGATGCAGGTTCTTGGCTTTTCTGAGCCATGTGTGTTGAGAATTATCTTACCTCCGATGTTACCGAGGCCGCATATTCTATTGTTCCTGATCCACGGCTCTTGGATCAGTGCGATGGTTCTGGGCTTTACCTCCAGTGCTCTGCGTAAGCTAGCCGTGGCAGTTTGGCTATGCTGGAGGTTGGTTTGGATGATGTTGAGGGGTGGGGATGGAGGTGTGGTAGGGTTAGCCCTCCATCTCCACCTCTCTGTAATTGTCGTCGTGTCGGTCGCCCGGCGACGAGGCAAGGAGCTGCTCGCTCCAGCCAGGTGACTCGGGCGGTATGGAGTCAGCGTTATCGGCCATTACCGTACGGGCCATCACCTCCTCGAGGTGGGTAATGTCCGTGTAGCTTGTCGGGGTCGTCGTCGGTTCCGTCGTTTGTTCTGATGGGTTTCCATCCGTGCTGTCAGTCTGGGTGTCAGAGGGTCGGGTCATGGGCCAGAAACGCACGTATATCGACCTCAAGAGGTACGATATCCGTCGCTTCCACCCCACGACCTTTTCGGCTTCATCCGGTGGCAGCCCCAGGGTCAGATAAGTCCCATGACGGTCGCCACCGACGGTTGTCGCCCTGTATAGTGACCACCTGCTGATGTCGTACCAGGTATTCTGACGGATCAGAATACGTCACCTCTGTAACGAGGGACGAAGAGCGAGGCTTGGACACGGGTGGGCACATCGGTCTGCTTCATCACCGTCAGTGAAAGGTCGTAGTCGGGGAGTTTGATGAGGGGAACATTCTGGGTCAGCCAGGTCAGAGCGTAGTCATCTTCGCACCACAGCTGCACCGTGCCCTCCGCTACCCGCGGGTATCCGTGGAAGGCCGGGAGCGGTGTCGTCGAGTCTGTGTCCAGCATTCTGTCCTCTAGTGCGGTCTTAATATGTTCGGCCTCCTGTATAGTCAACTCTCTGCCGGGGTGGGGAAGGCAGATTGCTACCGCCAGCCGTGCAGGAATATCCTTCGTGGCCTGCGCGTAGGTCCTCTGCCCCCCCTGAGCCGAGTGGATTCGCACCCGCTTGGCGTCCCCTTGCAGTGTGCTTGGCGAGGCTGTGTCGTCGGGGCGCTCCCTCTTTAGTGGCGCGGTCCCACTTGGTCCAGGTGTCGGGTTTGGGGAGCATGGCGTGGTCTGTGTGGCTTTGCGCGCAGCTCCACCGCGCTTGCTCCTGGTGTGTCTGGGTTTCAGTCCGTCGTGGGTTCTGTCAGTGTCTTGGGGTCGGTTTGCGACCCTGGCAGATTCTGTCGCGTCCGGTCGCTTTTCGCGCTGGGTTACTTCCACGCGTACTTGCGGCTGGTCGTGTGGCCCCGCGTCCGGCCGCTTTTCGCGCTGGGTTGCCCCTACGCGTACTTGCGGCCGGTCGCGTGGCCCCACATCCGGCCGCTTTTCGCGCTGGGTTGCCCCTACGCGTACTTGCGGCTGGTCGCGTGCCACTCCTTCAGCGTCCGATTGCGCTTCGCTCTGGCTGGTGCCGTCGCGGGTGTTGCGCTTTCAGTCGCCTACTTTTCTCTCGCGGGCCGTGATTTTTCCGCGCTTTTTACGCGAGCGTACTCCATCACCTACAGCCGGGAGAGTTGTAGAACTGCCAGTTCCGCTGTCCTTCCCCGTGACTGTCTGTCTGTGCTGGTCTGGGTCGTTGTCTAGGTAGTTGGTGCTGCTCCGCACAACGCTCTGTTGCCAGGGGTTCGTGGGGGGAGGCTGCCCAGCGTGCCGAGAGGCTTGCCGCGGAGGGGCGTCACCCCGGATTGACAAGCCGCAGGTCTGTCCATTCAGAATCTTCTGGCGGTGAGCTGGACACCGCTGGTGGCTCAAATTCGGAGCGAGTGGCCAGATTTGCAGAGGTCGTGGAAGCCGCAATCCGGGATGTGGCCTTGAAGAGGAAAGACAAGGCCGTATCTGCGGCCACGGCCTCCATTATGGCGGCAGCGGAGACCAATCACGTTGGGCCTTCGTCGGATGGTATATCCGAGATGCGGGCGGAGGTGGCCCGCTTGAAGGCCGACATTGTGCTTCTCCAAGAGGAGAACGAGAAGCTCCGAGCGGACTTGGTCGGGCTCCAAGGAGCTGGGCCCCGTGAGATGCTGCAGGGGATGGCGGAGCATGGGCAAGGCCAGCCCATGCCTACAGAGGACCGGGTTCTGAACCTGGTGCGGCAGGAGCTGGCTGCCTTCCGGAGTCGGTTTTCTGCTCTGGAGGCCATCGTCCTGCGCCCCCCGCTAGCAGCGAGCCAGGCGGCCTTGGGCCAGCGGAAGGCGGCCTCGTATGCCGCTGCCGCGGCCAAACCGGGCTTGACGGGACCGGCCCCGGCGAAACCGGGCAACCCAGTACCTATAAAGGGTGGCGGTGCTGCACAGACGGTGAGGGCCCCAACCCAGGTGGCAAGTCAGCCGTCCCAAGCTCTTCCGCCTCCTGAAACTCCTGCGGCCGACGCTGAATGGCAAGTGGCCGGGCAGAAGAAGAAGGCAGCAAGGGCGGCCAAAAGGAAGGAGAGGCGAAAAAGGCGCAAGGAGCGAAGCGTCGCGGCTAGGCTCCGCGCCCCGAAGTCCGCAGCTGTAGTGATTACACTACAGCCGGAAGCGGAAAAGAAGGGCGTGTCCTACCGCGATGTGCTCGCCAAAGCGAGGGCGGCGGTGAACCTGGAGGAGCTCGGCGTCACCGACGGCATCCGAGTTAGGGTCACCGCGACTGGGGTTCGGATGCTGGAAGTCCCCGGTGCGGCCAGCGGACCGACCGCCGACGCTCTGGCCGAAAGGCTCAGGGCGTCCCTTAATGCGGAAGAGGCCCGAGTGTCTAGGCCCACCAAGTGCGCTGACATGCGTATTCTGGGCCTGGACGATTCGGTGATGGAGAAAGAGGTGGTAGCAGCCGTCGCCAGGACTGGGGGGTGCTCTGCCGAGCAGGTCAGGGCAGGCATCATACGCCCTGACGCCACGGGGATGCGAGCCGTAACGGTGAGCTGTCCCGTCTCGGCAGCCCAAAAAATTGCCGTTGAGGGCCGAAGGCTCTTGGTGGGCTGGGTCTCCGCGCAGGTGAAACTGCTGGAACCCAGACCTCTGAGGTGCTTCCGCTGCCATGTAGGCAACCACGTGGGAGCTCAATGCACCTCGGAGGTGGACCGTAGCGACCATTGCTTCCGCTGTGGACAACCCGGTCACAAGGCTGGTACGTGCAATGCCACGCCGCATTGCGTCATATGTGCGGCAGCTGGCAAGCCAGCCGATCACCGGGCCGGGAGCAAGTCCTGCGCTCCACCCGCCAAGGCCAGGCGCAGGGGCAAGCACTCCACCACCGCCGTCACCGCCGCAGTCGCCACCACTGCCGTCACCGCCGCAGCCGCCGCCACTTGCGCTACCGCTGCCGCTTCCACAGCCGTCGTCGCCGCCGAAACCACCGCGGCGGGGCCCTCACCGGGGGTTCGGGAGGGGGCTGAAATGGAGTGCCAATAATGGCCCCATTACGACTCCTCCAGGCGAACATCAACCACTGCGCCGCTGCTCAGGATCTATTGCTCCAGAGCATGGCGCAGTGGTCGATTAACATCGCTGTGGTCGCTGAGCCGTACTTTGCCCCGCCCAGGGACGACTGGGTGGAGGACCTGAGCGGCTCAGTGACCCTAATTTCGTCGGCCGCCGCCGGCACCCCGTCACTCGAGGGTGTCAAGAGAGGACAGGGTTGCGTGGCAGCACGGTTCGGGGAGATTGCCGTGGTCCCCACCACGGCAATCTCCCCGGTATACTTCTCCCCGAACCGAACTCTCGCCGAGTTCCACAACTCCCTTGCGGAATTGAAAATTGTCGTCGTCGGGTACCGCTCCCTCCCTGTCCTCGTCCTCGGGGACTTCAATGCCAAGAATGTGGCTTGGGGTTCCCGGTATACAGACACACGGGGCAGGATGGTTGAGGACTGGGCTCTGGAGACAGGCTTGGTCGTCCTCAACCGGGGTTCTGTCCCCACGTGTGTGCGGATGCAGGGCGAATCGGTGGTGGATATTTCGTTCGCCTGCCCCGCTCTGTCACCGCGTGTCGTCGACTGGCGCGTCATGGAGGAGGTGGAGACGTATTCCGACCACCGGTATATTCGGTTCGACGTCTCCACCCAGAGCCCAAGCGCGCCGGTCCGACAGACCCCGAGCGGTCCTCGGTGGGCACTGAAACAGCTGGACCGGGAGCTCCTCCTGGAAGCCTAGATCGTGCAGGCCTGGGTGTCATCACCGGATAGGCCTGCTGACATCAACGACGAGGCGGAGTGGTTCCGGGAGGCCATGTCCGAGATATGTGACGTGGCAATGCCCCGGGTCCAGCCAGGACGTGCCCGGCGCCAGATGTACTGGTGGTCGCTGGAGCTTACGGCTCTGCGCAGGTGTGCGTTGCTGCGCGACGCCGGTACACCAGGCACCGCAGGCTCCGTAACCGTCCTCCGGATACGGAAGCCATTGAGGTGGAGCTGTACGAGGGGTACAGAGCGGCGAGGAGCGCCCTCCGAGCGGAGATCAAGCGGGCTAAAGGCTTGGCCCGCGAGGAGTCGCTGGGGACTCTAAACAGGGATCCGTGGGGGCGCCCTTACAAAATGGTGCGGGATAAACTCCGCCCATGGGCGCCCCCGCTGACGCAGAGTCTCCGGCCGCAATTCGTGGAGGGCGTGGTGAGCACTCTGTTCCCTTCGCAAGGGGAACATACTCCCCCGCCCATGGCTCCACCTCTTGCGGTGCCCGATGCGGACCACACCGACGACGACGACAATGCTCCTGAGGTGACTGAGGTAGAACTGAGAGTGGCGGTACGTAGGCTGAATGCCAAAAATACCGCCCCAGGACCCGACGGCTTACCTGGTAAGGCCTGGGTTCTGGCCTTGGAGGCTCTCGGGCCTCGACTAAGGGGGCTCTTTAGCGCATGCTTGGAGAGGGGCCAGTTCCCACTTCGCTGGAAGACGGGAAAACTGGTCCTCATTAAGAAGCCGGGGCGCCCAGCGGACTCTCCGTCCGCTTACCGGCCCATTGTGCTGCTCGATGAGGTGGGCAAGCTCTTTGAAAGAGTTATTGCAGACCGCCTCGTTGGGCAGCTGGTGCGGGTGGGACCGGATCTGGCGGAGAGCCAATTTGGCTTCCGCAGGGGGCGCTCTACGGTAGACGCCATCATGCGCGTGCGAGCCCTCACGACGGGGGATGCAGTGGCCCGGGGTGGGGTCGTCTTGGCGGTGTCTCTAGATATCGCCAATGCCTTCAACACCCTGCCCTGGAGTTGCATCAGGGAAGCACTCCGGTATCACCGGATGCCGTCCTACCTCTGTCGCGTGGTCGAGGCCTATTTGACGGACAGGGCCGTCATCTACCCCGGTCACCAGGGAGAGTGGAACCGGCGAGAGATGTCGTGCGGTGTTCCACAGGGATCGGTCTTGGGGCCGCATCTGTGGGACATCGGTTACGACTGGGTGCTGCGCGCCGACCTCCCTAGCGGCGTCAGCGTAATTTGCTACGCTGACGACACGCTGGTCCTGGCGCAGGGGAGGTCGCACCAGGCGGCGGCTGAACTAATGACACGCGGGGTTGCGATAGTCGTCGAGAGGATCCGGCAATTGGGACTCGAGCTGGCCCTGCACAAGTCCGAGGCCATGTGTTTTCATGGTCCTCGGAACGCGCCACCGCCGGGTACCCAAATAACGGTAGGAGGGGTTCACATCGGCGTCGGGTTGACGATGAAGTACCTGGGACTCGTCCTCGACAGCCGGTGGAATTTCGTGGAGCATTTCCGACGTTTGGCGCCCAGACTGGAGCGGGCTGGGGCTGCTCTCAAGCGACTCCTGCCCAATCTAGGGGGCCCAAACGCCTCCTGCCGGAGGCTCTACGCGGGGGTCGTGCGGTCCATGGCCCTTTACGGTGCACCGGTGTGGGCGGGTTCCATGAGGCGGAGACCAGCCCGCTCGCTGAACGCGTCCCAAAGGGTCATGGCCATCCGGCTGGTCCGGGGATACCGCACGGTCTCCGGTGAGGCGGCGAGCCTCCTTGCCGGATTGCTGCCATGGGATCTAGAGGCAAAAGTCCTCGCGCACATTTGGGAGTGGCGCGAGGAGGCGAAACGCCGGGGCACAACTCCGCTGCCGCGACAAATCACGGCTTGGCGGACAGAGCTCCGGCAGGATCTCATGGCGACATGGAGAGAGCGACTGTCGCAACCCAGTGCTGGGCACGCCACAATTGCGGCGATAAGGCCCCTCTTTGAGGAGTGGCTTGAGAGGCGCCACGGCGTCCTCACCTTCCGCCTGACGCAGGTCCTCACCGGACATGGCTGTTTCGGGAGGTTACTGTTCCGGATAAGGCGGGAGGAAACGCCCGGGTGTCACCATTGTGTGGATCGCCCGGAGGACACGGTGGAGCATACGGTGGAGGTCTGCCCCGCTTGGGCGGAGCACCGCCGTGTCCTCGTGGAGGCGATCAGCGGTGGCGACCTCTCGCGGCCGGCCCTGGTTCAGGCCATGGTACGGAGCGAGAGGGCATGGGAAGCTGTCACCTCCTTCTGCGAAGCAGTAATGCTCGCGAAGGAGGAGGCGGAACGCGTGAGGGAGACGCAACGGAGGCTCCCTCGCGCCCCTAGTCACCGCAGGAGACGCCCTGGGCGTCGGGAGTCGCAAGCCGATTCCCGGCCACCGTAGGCGCGGGCTTGCGGACGGCAAGTAATGGGTAGCTCGCCGTCCGATAAGGACCAGGCCCGAGTCGACGGCGCGTAGTGTTCCACGCGCGCCTCATAGAGATGTCAGCAAAATTGACGGGGTCCGAGAGGGCCGATGTCTGTCTGGGTCGCGGATAAATTTGAAAGAGTGTTACCGCGGCCCTGGCACAAACAACTATAATAATAATAATAATAATAATATCGTTTATTTATAACATAAGGCACATTTTACAATAAAAATATCTTAAAAATATAAAAGAAGACAGTTGGTTATTTGCCTGAACTAGGTTGAACCTGTGTTTCAGACTATAAAGTTCTTAAAACTTATAATAATAATAAATTAACAATGGTATATCTGTATATGAATACTTAAATTAAACACAAAGCAAAATTATTATTTTGTTACAGTCAGGAGATCTTCTGTCTCACCGTAAGATAAGCTAAGTAGATGTTCAAGAATAGTCTTTTTACAGCTAAAATAATTTAATTTATAGATACTTAATTTTCTATTTAATCTATTGTACAGAAATGGACCTAAGAATATAAAGAATCTATTTACAAAGACATATTTTGAGGATGCATTAGAATCGCAGACAATATCATTTCGTCTCTTATTATTTATGTATTCGGCGTTGTAGGAAAGCATGGTGTGTTGTTTTAATACTAAGTGCATAATGAAAAGCTGGCGAACAGTCAGCACGTTGCAGGATTTGTAAAGCAGATCAGTGGGGTAGAGAAAAGGGTGGCAATTGGCTACTTTTAAAATTGCTCTCTGAGCCCTTTCAAGAGGCAGTAGATGCGTTTTTGGTGCTCCACCCCATGAGGTGATACAGTATTGGATTACAGATTGACCTAAGGCCAAATAGACTTGTTTGATCAATTTTGAATCTGCAATCGTTCTCAACTTTTTAAAAACATAAATTAATTTGCGCACTCTATTAACTAGGTTATCAATATGGGGTCTAAAGGAGAGTTTTTCATCTATAATAACCCCGAGATATTTTATGTTGCCTGTTTTCAGGATAAAAGGACAATTACACATGCTAACTGGATGAAATCCACATTTATGGGCATACATATTTATTTATTTATTTACTTCAACATAACACGGCCAAAGGCCAATTACATTAGTTAAAGACAGACAAAAAAAGAAATAAGCATGAAATAAAAATAACAAAAACAAAAATAAAGAACAATGATAATATCTATAATTACACGGCAGTCATACGCTCATCTCACAATACTCCAGACATACAGAAACAAAATCTACAAAATCTTCTTCCATTCATCCGCGAACACATCACAATCGGGCTTAGCATCCAAGAGAGCGTTGAGCGCGGAGAGAGTACGAGGGATGGGAGACTGGGCTCGAGCGACGGTTCGACTCCCCGGTACGGCGAACAATCTGTGCCTCCTACTACGACTATAGTTGACCGGGGCAAAAAGATGGAATAGTTCGTCGTGTAGTTCAGGAGTATCAGTTTTCCCGTGAATGATTTTACACATATTTATGATTTGGTCATTATTCCTTCTAACCTCGAGAGAATTGTAGCCTAAACAGCCTAAGAGGAAGTTAGAAGGGTATAAGAGTGGATAATATCCATATAGACGCTTGTACAGATACCTCAGAAAAGCTTTCTGAACCTTTTCCAAAAGCAGTGTGTATTTCTTTTCATGAGGGTTCCAGACACATGCACTAGACTCCAGCTTACTGCGTACTAGTACATTAAAAATCGATTTGATTGCACTGATGTTCTTGAAATCCTTTGCATTTCGTAGAATGAAACCTAACCGCCTAAATGAATCTTTTGCCACCAATACCATGTGATCGTGGAACGTTAATCTCATGTCAAAAGTGACACCCAGATCCTTCATTCCACTTGTCCTGGTAATGGTGCTGTGATTCATTTTGTACGCAAAATTGATTGGGTTTCGTGCGCGAGTAAAACTCATGACGAAACATTTGGCAGAGTTAAATTCCATTTTGTTACTAACACTCCATTCTAATATCGCGTTTAAGTCACACTGCAGCGCAAGACAATCAGCTTCGGACTTGATTTCAGAAAAAAGTTTCAAATCATCCGCATACAGTAGACTCTTAGCGTGATGGATGACTGATGGAAGGTCGTTAACCATTATTAGGAACAACAGTGGCCCCAATATTGAACCCTGACTCACCCCAGAACGCGTATGATAGAGCTGGGATTCATAATGGCCCAGTCTGACAAACTGCTGACGATCACGGAGGTAGTCAGCGAGGAGCCTCAGGAGACCAGGCGGAAAACCGATGGCACATAGCTTCGCAAGCAGAATATCATTATTGACCCTATCAAACGCCTTCCGAAAGTCAAAATACAAGACATCAACTTGGCCTCCATGGTCTAAACGTTTAGAAATATAGTCCACTAGGGTAAGAAGGTTAGTATTTACAGATCTTTTCGCTCTGAAACCATGTTGCTCATCGCACAGATACTTCTCGACTTGCGAATAAATGTAATTATGTAATACATTCTCAAATATGAGAGTTAGTAATGTTAAATTGAGGCTTGCGCATGGAGAAGTGAATATATTTTGTCTTGTCAGCATTTAGTGTTAGTAAATTGCTTTGTAGCCAATTAGCCACAGTATTGAAACCTTGTTGAGCGTATTCGTACAATTCTTTACTGGTTTTTGCGGTAAAGATTAACGCCGTGTCATCGGCATAAGATATGAGTTTTCCTTGTTTAATATCTAAATCACACAGATCGTTAATGTAAATCAGGAATAGGGTTGGGCCCAGAATGCTTCCCTGAGGAACACCATAACCAGTATTTTTTTGCTCATCGCTAGTAATATCGTCTATTTTAACATATTGAGATCGTTCGTCTAAGTAGTCAGCAAAAAGTTTGAGCGGTGTGCCCCTAATTCCTAAAGCCTCTATTTTTTTTAGAAGCATAGGAACGGACACCGTATCAAAGGCTTTGGCTAGATCCAGGAAAACACCCAGGGTCTGGTTTCCTTTGCCAAGTTCTTCTGCAGTATAATCTGTCAGACTATGCACCGCATCGGCTGTGGATAATTTGGCTCTGAAGCCAAATTGCGCAGATGATAATAGATTATTTTTTTCTAGATAATTAACTAGTCTACTGTTTACAATTTTCTCTAGTATTTTAGATATTGAAGGGAGTAAAGATATCGGTCTATAATTATTTACTAAGTTTTTGTTTCCGGATTTAAAGATAGGGATTACAACTGCTTTTTTCAGACATCTAGGGAAAATACCTTCAGATAAACAAATACGAAATATATGCGTTAAGGGAGGTACTAGGATATGCTTAAAGGTTTTAAGGATCTTATTGCTTATATTATCCCATCCAACTGCACAGTCATCTTTTAGTCCATATATGATTCGGGTTATTTCATCTTCGTCAGTATCCAGCAAGCCAAAAGATTTTAAAGGACATCTATTATTTTGGGAAGATGGTGGAACACAGTAATGTTTTGGAATCTGTTCGGCAAGAGTTTTCCCAACATTTACAAAAAAGTTATTGACATTGTTGGCTGACAAGAGAGGTGATGGATTAGAAAGCAGCAAGCTCGAATTTGATTCACGCTGTTTTGTCCTATAGGTGATGTTCTTAATATGTTTCCAAAGTTGCTTACTATTGTTTCCTGCTCTATTTAATTCATTTTTATCGTAATTAATTTTTAAGTTTTTTAGGAGGTTGTTGCAAAAATTTCTGTATCTCTTATAGGTTAGTTTAATGATTAGATTATCAGGGTTACTCCTAGATCTCTGATGAAGTTTATCCCTGTGTCTTATACACCGAATTAGGCCAGGAGTCATCCAAGGCTTGATGTTACGAAGTTTTTTGTTTACTATAGTAGAAGTCGTATTACGTAATATTGCTAATTGAACATGTTTTATTAAGTACGATAAAGCAAAATTAGCGTCAGCAGTATTGTAAACTGGGTTAAAGTCAAGATTGCATAAATCACATTCGAGTTTGTTTATGTTTAATTGCGTTTTCGTCTGGGGACGATTTAGCTTAGGCAGCGTTAAGTTTAGGGTTAGTAGAACAGCGTGATGGTCTGTAATAGTTGAGTTAGTAACAAGCGTAACATATTGAAAGTTGGATTTGATCATCATATGATCCAGACAAGAACCGCTCTGATGTGTAGGCAATGTATGTGCGGGGAGAAAACCATGGTATGAGCAGATATTAAGGTAATCTTGGGTACCAGGGTCGCAGTTTTCAGAGTTAATGTTTATATTTATATCACCTGTTAATATAACATTCTTAAATGAGCTTAGTGCTTCAAAGATCTGGTTTAAGGATGCGTGAAAAGAGTCTAAATTTCTTGCAGAAGGGGACCTATATATAGTGATTAATGCAGTACATATACCAATTTTGATAACCAAACAATTACACACACAGTCTTGAAGTATTGGTTCTTCGATTGTGACCATTAATGATTCCTTACAATAAACAACCACACCATCGTTTTGATTGTTGTTTACTGTAGTATACAATAAGTTGTATCCCGGCTTTTCAGGAAGGTGTTCCTGGTGGTTAGAAAGCCAGCACTCGGTTAGTACCATTATGTCACAATCAAAGTTAAGTCTATGAAGAAAAACGTTAAAGCTATCTATGTTCTTATAAATACTGCGAATGTTTTGGGTCAGTATGGTTAGTGAGTTTTGATATTCAGAAAGATATTGCCTGCAGTCCTCAACCTCACATGACTTTGCATCGGTACGAAATGTATTATCTATATCGGATAATAAGGTATTATCCATAGTATAAGAAAAATATAAACAATAAAATTAAGTCTTAAATATATTCGAATATGTGGCGCTCTTAGGCGCCTTCATAATCAATCGAGTTAATGTACCTGTTTTCGGCAGATATTTTTGCAGGACACTCTTGTTCTCCCGTTTTATGGCTGGCTGGTTTTTTGAAGCGCAGACATGTTGCACATTTTGGCGCTTCGGTTTTCTTTGTGCAGTCGTGGATAGTGTGTCCTTCTTCACCGCAATGTCCACATGTGGGAGCAGCAACTTTGCATGTCTTGGCCGCATGACCGTACTGCTGGCACTTGTAACATCTCGTTACCAGTGTGAAGTCTCGTACCGGGCAGGAAGTCCAATTTATGAACAATCTGTCTTGTGTGATGAGAGCCTTGCGAATGATCGCAGGAACTTCTAGGATGTAATTGCAGTTCTCAGCATCTTTTCTACCAGATTTGTGGCTCAGTTTGATTAGGGTCAAAAAGGTATCTCTAGATATATTTGGCAGTTTTTCGGCCAAGTTTTGATTGTAAATGGCATTATATACCTCATTTTCCGCCATTGATGCTGGAACTCCAATCACTATTATGCGGGGTTTGCGCTTTTTCGGTTCACCGACGGTAAGCCCTGACGAAGCAGTTTGCACTGATTGCCTCAGCTTATCTAGGTCCTCTTTCGTCTCAGTGCTAATTATGAGTCCTCCTTTCCCTATCTTGCGTACGCCTCTCACCTTCAGCTTCATTTCACCTGGGCATACAATTTTCTGGACTATGTTCTTGGTGTCATCGCTGGTCTTTGAACTGTCGGTGGGATAAATCGCCACGGAGCTAAAAGTATTAGGACGAACGAAATTGTTAGACCCCTTCTTCACCATGTCTGCAAAAGATGAAGCAGTTGTTTCCTGCCGCTTTGCACAGGATTCCTTAAAAGTCCGGTTCATCTCCATTACACACTCCTTTAGGTCCGTTACGCAGTCTCTTTCTTCGGTCATTATTTTTAGGGAGTTATGGGTCCTAAGGGCATTTTGTTTAAGTGACTGGTATTGAACAGCCAGTTGCGAGACTCCATGTCCAACCTTTCGGCACAAATTGGTTATTTTTAGCTTCTGATCTGAGTTAAGCTTTCCTTCAGAAGCAATAGCACATACCTCACCCAAGTGTTGTTCAATGGTACCCATCCAGTTCTGTATCTCCGCAGTTGAGACTACTTCAATTTCTTCCTTGGCTTGAAGACGTCGCGGTTGTTGGGGCTGGGTCGGTGTAGGTGTTGAAGGAGGGCTGCGCCGCATCAACCCACTCCGATTAAAGGGGCTGCCTTCCATCTTTCAGATTATAATAATATATAATCCAGTCAGTCCATTATTCCACTTGTTAGCACTTCCAAAGAGTTTCTGTATTACACGTCAAATATACTAAAACTAGGTCACTATTTATGCTAGAACGTTAATTTATATTATTTTTAATACATTGATGAGCACGACTGTATGCGACGAGTGCGATGCAATCAATGACGATTGAACGAACGAACTGAAGGAACACGGGTGGGTTTTAGTCAGTAAAAGTCTGACACGCCCTCCCGCTTCACCCAGAGCGGGAGAAGTCATTGGATGATTTCCCACCCAAAAAAAAAAAAAAAGGGGGTTCGTGGGGGGCATACACCGTGAAGCGGGTGTCGCAGTCGGGGTCGAGTCAGTGGGCGCGTTGGACGCTGCCGAGGTCTGATTTGGGGGCGCGTTTGTCGCTGCCTGTGTTGTGGGCGCTAAATCAGCAGCCGGCCGTGCCGCAAAGCGCGGCATGAGTTGCTCGATGATGCAGTTTGATGCTCCCCCCATATTAAGTTGGGAGCTAACCGCCGAAGCGGTGTGGGATTCCCCGGCTTGGCCGGGACCCACCTGGGTATTAAGTTTATCTCGCTGCATGTTCATATCGTAGGGGGGTGGGCTTTTATTGGGGTTCGAGGTTACCCTTCCTCGGGGACCGACGGGATTAGGGGATAGGAGTTTGATAGATAGAGGTGTGGGTTTCTTGGGGGTCACCCTAGGCCTGGGAGTAGACCTAGGGATTTAAGGATCGACGGGATGTGTATGGATACGGAGGGATGGCTTGTTTAGGTGGTGGGCACATAGGAGAGTGGTGTATAGGTTACCCTAGGCCTGGGGTTTGGCTTTCGGGAACTTCTCTTGTCCGGGATCTTTATATCAGATGCCCCGACCACAGGATCGCCAAAGGCAAAGGTAGCCGCCATCAGTCGATCCCGCAAGCCGGAGTTGGGCTATCCGCAACCTGCCCACCCACTCGGTTGCATGAGAAGAAGTGCCTGGCAGTCTGGGCCGCCCCACCACGGATGTACGTATACATTCGCGTTGGGTCGACCCAGCCTCCCCCGAGTAATTGGCCGTCACGGACTTATCTATACTAACGACTTTTTTGTTTGTTTGTTTGTACCGAATAGGCTCCGAAACTACTAGACCGATTTAAAAAATTCTTTCACCAATAGAAAGCTACGTTATTCCTGAGTAACATAGGCTATTTTTTTATACCGAAAACGGGTCCTGTGGGGTGGCCCACGGGAGCGAAGCCGCGGGAAACAGCTAGTTATAAATATATCAGGACTGAGCACTCGCACCAAAAACGCGAGCAGAGAGAGATAATGTGTACAGATGCGTTCATCTCTTTCTAATAGGGTGACCAAACATTCTTTTAACAAACGGGAAAGTTCGTTTTGAAATAATTTGTAGTAGGCTAAGGTGCATGAATTTTATTCCGGGACCATGTCGCTATTGCTTTTGTTAGGGCTACGTATGTCCGAATGACAAAACGGAACCCTTATAGGTAGGATCCATCCAGGTAAAACTCCCATTATTGTGCGTACAAACATACATTTGCAGTTAGAATGTATGGGAGAATATGTTTTTCAACTACAATGATAGGTTTGTTCTTGGGATAAATTCATCATAAGTACGGAAACCTTCATTTTGCGTGGTCCGACCCGCATTTGGCCGGTTTTTTTTTTTCTGTATGCTCAACAGAGCTGGTGTATAGGTATTTAAAAAAAAAAAATAAGCAAAGGGAAATAAAACTAAGTGTGTGTGACAAACATTGTATTGCGGTTTATGGGTAGAGGTGGCGGACACCAATGAAAGACCGTTTTTAAATGGTTATTTTACACTTTATTTGATATCAAGGTGTGTTTAAGTAATATTATGTGGGACGTGAGATTCCTGACAAGGCTGATGGAATTACATCCGACCATTTTTGCTTCATTTCTTCTTTTGATGGAAAGCTGTAACCAACACAAATATACGCTATTTTAATCATGCGATGTAGTTGCATAGGTACAAACTGTATTTATTATACTCATAATATTAAAAGTTTTAATAATTATTTCATTTATTTTATAGTTTTAATTAGAAATAAACTAAAACTTTAAATGTCTTCTGTCCACAAAACGTCTAGAGCATGGTCAAACTACTTATTGTTTATAAACAAAATCTTTGTTTTTCCTTACCGGTGAAATGAAATGCCACAACCACCGTATGATTCACTTTTACATGTCTTGACACACCACTTTTTCACCATTTTCACTATAAATGAAAAGCTTTTTACAAAAAAATACTACCGACTTCCAAATAAAAAGACTACAAAGTGAAAAATAACTTTATTTTTGGAAGTCGGTGTAGGTACCATTTTTTTGCGTTATAGACACCGACTTCCAAAAATTAAGTTATTTTACACTTTGTAGTCTTTTTATTTGGAAGTCGGTAGTATTTTTTTGTAAAAAGCTTTTTATTTTTCACTTTTTAGTTGTACAATAGACCAGAATAGATTACCCGAATATCATGAAACTAGAGTATTACCGGTGAAATGAGAGATCTGCGTACCCCTTTAAAGCGTACTGGCGTGATGTTATGTTATGAAATGGCGTAAACAATAAACAGACATGCGATTGCAGCAATTCCGAGAGATTTGCCGTAATTTATTGAAGAGTTCTGTTGTATATCTTCGAAGTCCTTCATGAGATCTTCACCAAATTAAAATGGGACCAATTTCGAAACATACTCTTTCAAACAAAAAAAGAATTTTCAAAATCGGTCCAAAATTGACGGAGATATGCGTGAACATACAAAAAAAAAAAAAAAAAATCAAACATAATGTCGAACATAGAACCTCCTTTTTGGTAAGTCGGTTAAAAAGCAACGTAGCTCAGTAAAACTTAAAATGCATTATGCGTTTTCAAAAAATAACAGAAAAGTCGCTATGACACTCAGATGTCAGATTTCAGTGATACCAGAGTAATTTTATGATACCTACCAAACAATCATATTATTAAGATTATTTTATTTAAATAAAATTACTTACTTTATGTACAGATTGTAAAACTATAAATAAAATTTCGTATAGCTATAAATATTTATATGTTACTAAATGTACTTATAGTTGGTGAAATATTGCATACCCATGTTTCTACCATCTTTAACATTTTTATCTATTGGCAAGTGAGAAAAAGGGACAAACGACTCTCTTCGAGCTATCTCTCTCAGCTCGTTTTGCCTCGGTTAAGACAAAAGTAAACCTAAAGTGCAGCATATATGGTTCAGTTTTGTATGATACGATTTTTAGAGTGTTCAGTCCTGATGTATGTAGTTATAATAAGTCCATGTTGGCCGTTCACAGCCGGTCATAAAGATGTAGAATGCAATAGAATCGATTTTTGATAAAAATACTAACCAGTAATCGTTTCTTTTGTGTAATAAATAACTAAAACGTCCATGTATAATATTTCTATATAAATTACGTCGTTGCTAGCGTCGAACAAAATAGACCTAGTTTTTAGGTTATTTTCGATTTTATAATATAATTCAGAAACCCGGGTTTTATTTTCATAAATAACTTTTGTAGGAGTTAACATAATCGGTGTAGTCTATAAAAAACAAAGATTGATTTTGATGCATCATGGTACGGGATTCCATACATCCATGAGCATTCTCCTTTCACTTCACATTTAATAATTGTAAGTTTTAAATGTTTGTTTTCATTAATTTGAGTTGTTATTTTGAGTAGGTATATTTTATCAAGGTAGCTAGATTTGTAATAGAAAGAAAAGTAGATTACGCACCTTGCTAAAGTGAGTAATTAATTAATAACTCACTTTGCGCTCGATGCAACAATCTACTATTACTCCTGATTAAGTTATGATAAAAAAGTAATTGTGTGTCGCTAGAGTTTCAAATAAATAACACATTGTCATTATCTATACAATAATGCTAATGGTTTAGAAAGTGAGGAATTTCCAATTATTGTTGCCACGAAGCGTTGGAGGACGCGGCTAGTAAAAATAATTTATGTTTATAATTGTTTTTGTTTGTGTTGTATGTATATAATTTCGTCCAAATTAAAAGTCTATTGATCAAGGATCACGTGCACCAATCAATTGTGAACCGCTTTCTGTAGCAGACATGTCCGCGATTTCTTCTTCAGTAGTATTACCATCTAATGAAGTACGAAGAGAATTTGAAGATGAGATCATTCTTGAAACTGAACTCACAGTTACACATGTAAATAATGAAAAACCACCTGTCAATTACCTTGAAAAAGACTTGCAATCGGTATTAAAACCGATGAATATAATGCAAGCTATATTCTTCTGTGCTAAGTACAAAATTAGAAACAACTTGGTTTCACCGAATGGTGCTTTCTACAACATCGCTTCAGTCGCCGCCACAATATTATTTTTGTGTGTCAGCTTCTATTCCGTACTTGGAAAATTAACATCTGATGCGTATGGTTTCGAGTGTATCCTACATTTAAGTAAAATTAACTCGTATTTTATATATTTCATAGCTAGTTTATTAAACTGCTTTACCAATATTATTCAGATGCACAACAACGTTCTCTTTGTCATAAAAATTCAAGATATCTACAGAATCCTCAAGATAAACGGAAGCTTCAAACGTTTTGTCTTCCCCAATTGGGTTTGTGTTGGTACATTGAACTGTTTTCATATCTTTTGGATATTTTATTTCTATTTCTTTTTTAGACCGATGGGTTTTGCATATGTTTTTACGTCTTATTGTTTCATTAGCCTTGATATGTATATTTTGTACGCTATAAGGATAATGAAGCTTATGACGAAACCTCTCAAAAGTTTGGTCACAAATATTCAGATAGCAGGATTTGAGGAACTGCCTGCTAATGATTGTTATTGGGATACAATGTTTGAAGTTTATTTGAAAATATTTAAAGCGTATACAATATTTCAGAATAGCTTTCATCAATTGGTATGTAATTTATCCAGAGAGCGTGGACAAAGTGACATCCTATCATCGATAACAATCGTCAGAAAGTCCAAAATTTGTGGTATTGACATCTTGGAGTCGTCTACTTCTGGGTTATGGCCTAGACAGGGCTAACATAAGCTACGGACACGTCACGTGGCCACTTTTCCTACATATTGGACTTTTGACAATCGTTATCACTGATAAAAGGCTACTTTCCCGGGCCATTACTTTTGAATAGTTGCTTGTTAGGCACTTCTCACTAATTATTTGTCTGTTTCAGATTTTGTTCTATATCATACATACTACCTCTAAGTCACTGATATCTATTGCGATACGTATCGAATTTAGAAAAGCATTTGCCGAAATAGGAACTAATGTTATAGTAAGAATATAATCATAATATGTGCCAAGAGAGACTAGACAAATTGACATTGTATTAGCGTGTATTACGTGAAATTTTGGTAACACATGTCAATCATTTTTGATGTTTGATAACGTTTTCGTTGGTAGAAAGTCATGTTGTCAAGTGCTTATGTTCTGATAGATACAATACAGGCAATAATTTTATATTTCATTCCAGTTTGCTGTGCATTCCTTTATATCTCTATCGTGGATCATTAAAAACATGCTCCTTCTAGTATTTTTGTGTGTTGAGTGTGAGAGATTCTACTCGACTATGGGAGAGTTGCGAAATACTTGTTTACAACTAATAAACTCAAATGGATCAGGTATAAATCCATTAAAATTGATTATTTTTTATCTTGATGGAGTTGAAATAAAAATACATAAATATTGAAAGGGAATCGTTTGCTTACTAAGGGCTTGCATTCTTGGGATATGAAAAGATGAAATACTTATGACTAAAAGAGTTATTATTATTATATCCTTTTTAGGGTTCCAAAGTCAACAAGGAACCCTTAAAGTTTCGCTCTATCCGTCTGTCCGTCCGCAGCTTAGCTCAGAGAATCTAAGTACTAGAAAGCTATAATTTGACATGTATATACATATTAATAATTCCAACAAAGTGGTAACATAAAATCATGAAAAATATTTTTTTTGTCGGGTACCTCCCATAGACGTAAAGTGGGGATGTATTTCTTTTTTCTTATTATTTCCATGGTGTGGGGTATCGTTGGATAGGCCATTTAAAAATATTATGGGTTTGTTAAAACCATTTTTTGATTCAGAGATTCGTTTGCGTAAAATTAAGCTTTAAGTTGCAAATTTATGTTAGAGTCAAGTGTCCCCCCCTGCCAGCGAATTGGTTGCTCTTGGGTATGTGAAAAAAAATTACGGCAGTAGTAAATATAACGAAATTAAAAGGAAAATTATCACGGATAACAAGGCTTTACAAGTTTACGAGTAATAGTCGACCAACTTATAAAATGTACTTGGAACAGTAAAATTTTTGTACAAATCCCATTGAAAAATTACTTAAATAACGTTGTTAGCTGTGTAAAACAGATAGTAAATATATGCTTATAAACCATGTAAAAATATACAAAAATAAAAACATAACATCCTTAATAAAAATGATTTCTAAATTAATAATGTTTTAGCTCGAATAACGCGTTGGAGTGGCAGTAGTCGTGGGCAGTACCAGTCCATACGGCGCATGCACGCGGTGGAGTCTATTTTGAGTTAGTGCAGAAGTATTTTCGACGTTTTGTAATTTAAACGTAAAAGTAAAGTCAAATTAGATTCGATTTCCAAGCAAATTACTTATTTTCTTTTGTCGATATCCTTCTATAAAGTCAATACTCGACCCGACTTCATCACTAATTGAGTAGCGTTAAACTATCCAGAATGAAATAATGAATACCGCAGATTAGAGGATTCACCTCTAATCTGCGGTATTAAAGGAGCTAAGAGGTGAATACATACGATTTTTTTCTAATTCCGAAAGAGAAATAAACAAGGAGCGTGCACGCACGGATCCAGGAACGAACTATACCATTCCCCGTGGCTCTAACGCACGCTCGTATCGGCTCCTTTTGCAATACGCACCCACGGTGGTACTCAAATAGATAATATTTTTCTAACTTCAGTTGCTAAGTTGAATTTTATAACTCCTTCTTCAGTTACCAGTTAGTTCTTATTTAGTTTAAGTCAAGAGTGAATAGATTACATCTAAGCAAGCGTGCTTCACCGTATACCACATCATCGCTTACCATCAGGCGAGATAGTGGTCAAACGCGAGAATATAGATTAAAAAAAAACATCTTCCTATGTGGGCCCGTTTTTAGACTTTGTGAGCCGCTGAAACCATTCTAATGTTCATGTAACAACAACAAAACCCTCTTTTTAGACCGCAGTATTATGCAACTTCGGAACCCTATTAGTGCGCGTGGTCCGACACGCACTTGACCGGTTTTCACTTTATAATCCAATTTAAAGGTTCTTATAAAAAACCCTAAAAAATTAAGAAAATTTATGTCAACCGGTATCGGGAACAGGGTCCGAGTTATTGGCGGTCAGGGCTTCAGAGAGAGAAACCTCCAACACAAATTCAAAATTTAAAAAACCCCCGGCTCATTTTTATTTCATACTACATAATAATAATTTATCTAGTACATAGTAGATTCGCTTCGATCGGCAATCTATTGAATACGTAATTATGACACGTTATCTTGCGTAAACACCCCGATTCAAACAGTGAAACGCCCTTAACTTTTGAACGCCTGAACCGATTTTATTCAAACATAGCTAAGAACACTCTCGACAAAATCACCTTTCAAACAAAAAAAAACTAAATCAAAATCGGTTCACCCGTTTGGACGCTACGATGCCACAGACAGACACACATATACACACATACCCACATTACCCCTCTTTTTCCGTCGGGGGTTAAAGTCATAAGTCATAAGTCATTTATTTCGTTACAAAATACATTGTGTCGAAATTACAATAGATAAAACATTACAATAGATAAAAATTAAATTAAAAACACAAAAAAAAATCCTCTAATTAACAATAACTTTCAATAACAATAATAATTTATATAATTAATGAACGATTTAATAGAATGTCAAGAATAGAGATTCAATAATAATTACAATTAGAACAAAATAAAAATTAAAAAAAAAATACAAAATATCAATAAGTCAATGAAAAATAAAATAAAATGTCAGAGAAAAAAAAAACAATTATAATTATAAAAAAGCAATAAATATGTCAAATCAATATGTCAAATCCAAAAAAAAATAAAAATGTTATTAATCCTTAATGTTACGTTTACAATTCAGTCAAAGAAAAAAAAAATAATTATAATAATGTCAAGGGTAAAAAATTAAACTGTAAAAAACTGTGAAATCAATAAAAATAATAAAATCATTATTTGTGTAACAAATACCATAACAAATCCAAAATAATCCATGTTAATGTAAAATGTTATGTGTAAAAACAAGCCGTGTCCAGAAGTATTGCTTTCTGAATTAAGCCCTGGGCCCAGGCACGACTTACACGACTATCGGTACAATGATCGCTGAGTCCACACTCCACATGTTACTAGGTTGATTTGCTTATCTTTCTTGGCTTTCACGAGGTTCCTGCCATGCAAGACGGTAATGACAATAATCATTGCACGCCTCTCCACCACCACAATATCAGGCTTGCTGACGGGGAACAGATCACATTTCCGAAAGCACCTCATACTATTGTTCTTTTTTCTGATTTTGTTATCTATATAGGCTTGCGCTTGACCACTATCTCGCCTGATGGTAAGCGATGATGTGGTCGACGGTGAAGCACCCTTGCCTAGACGTAATGATATAATAATATTATATAATACGATAATATATAAATTATATCTAGTACTTGTTTTTTCTTTTCAGTTAATTATTTTTTACCAGTCGGGTTTTTTGTTTTTATAATAATTGGTTTTATTTTAGATTTTTAGTTTTAGTAATAAACGAGTTCTCCAAATAAGTTGTGTGGTGAAAGATTATAAATTTTGCTATAAAAGTTACGCTTATCTTGAATTTGTGCCTAAATAGGAACATAAAAGACAATATATTATATTTTTGGAATGGCCTAGTAGCTTTCATTTGATACCAATATTGTTAGGACAACGAAAAAAAAAAGGTATCACCCCCTTTTATTTAGGGGGGCGCTATTTCAGCATTGGATTGACATAGGCTGTTTGTTTAAAAAATAAATAGCCTATGCCGATGCCACAATTGAGACGATTCCAACAACACCTATTATGTCACCTAATATCCGTCAAGCCGTTTGGGCTGTAGAGCGTGCTATAGAAATGGAAATACATACGCTCAAAAAAAAATCAGTCAACTGAGTCAGTCACTGGCAGACGTGACTGCAATGAAATAAAAAAAACCGGCCAAGTGCGAGTCGGACTCGCGCATGAAGGGTTCCGTACCATTATCGCAAAAAAACTACAAAAAATCACGTTTGTTGTATGGGGGCCCCACCTTAATATTTATTTTATTCTGTTTTTAGTATTTCTTGTTATAGCGGCAACAGAAATACATCATCTGTGAAAATTTCACCTATAGAGCTATCACGGTTCATGAGATACAGCCTGGTGACAGACAGACAGACAGACGGACCGCGGAGTCTCAGTAATAGGGTCCCGTTTTTACCCTTTGGGTACGGAACCCTAAAAAAACGAAACGATAATAGTTGAAAAGTTTTAGGTGAAATGAAATTCGGTGAAATATTTTTCGAACTTATGACAAATAAAGCCGCAGCCGCGCTAACGGCTGCGGCGCGACACCGCGAGCCTACCACTATGATCTACCACCCGAGTGACGCACCGCTAGTCGGTTTGCATCTCCCGCTACCGCTACTGCGCTCCCGCTAATTTATTGTATACGCGATCCTTACGGTAAACTTTATCTATCACTAGCAGCAGTAAGCTGATGCGCGTGTTTCATATGGTTTGAAGATGTCTGATCTATATCTGTTTTTGAAACAGTTCAGTGTGGGTGCTGTCACAGACACTTTTCGGGAGCCCATTCCATGCTGTTAAAGTTCAGCTGGGCAGGAATTGCTTCAAATAATTCTTCCTTGACGATTTCCCTCATAGCTTGCAGGAATATCCTCGCAACTGGCTGTTGGCGTTCAGGAACAACAGCATTCAGCAATTTTGGATGGATAAAAATGAAGATCGATGCAGAGAGACAAGATTTCTTATTCTATTTTCTTCCATCAACTGTGACGCCATCATTCACTCTCATTCTTTTATAACAACCTTTTTTTAGGACTCCCTTCCTCCATTCCCCTTAAAGGAAAGTTGAATGGATTACATGATGAATATGAAAATAAAGAAAGTGGATGATGGTGTCACGGTTGACAGAAGAGAAGTATTACTAGACAAGTGCAGGTAGGAGACGATTCATTATAAATTAAGAAATAAAGTATTACAATCAATGTTTTGTTTCAGATACTCAAAAAAGAGTTTGCAAGAACATCAAACGGCTTCAAAGTTCCTCATTCAAGAAGTTTTATGCATGTAGCCTGTTCACTTTAAACGCTGCGCTGCCGTTACGCCTGTGTGCTCTCATCACTACTTACACTATCGTTATACTACAGTTCGAATTCTTGTAAAAATGGTACTTAAAGACGACTTCTATAATAATGAAACGAGTTGTTAACTTTAGGGCTAAATTTAGTTTTTATTGACCCGTCTGAAATTAAACATAATATGGAGTGATAAATTGCCTGTTGATATGATTTCTTTTGTTTCATTAATGTGGATGTAGGTCGTTCAATTGTTATTTGATTATTTGGCATTCGATCTGGCATAGTATACCCGTAAGAAACAGGGTGTTGGAGCGTTGGTTTGTTCCTACTAGTTCTACTGAACAGTTCTACGGTAGAACTAATGGGACTTTTTTTTCCCACTAGTACTACGATTTTAGGTATAACAAAATAGTAGAACTATTGGGATTCTCTGTTCCCACTTGTTCTACTGAACAGTTCCACGGTAGAACTAATGGGATATTTTGTTCTCACTAGTACTACTACGATTTTAGGTATAACAAAATAGTAGAACTATTAGGATTACAACAAATTATTATAGTAATCCTAAATAGCAAGGCTATATTGTAGTAGTTTGTAAAATAAAGTTATTTTATGCTTTGGAGTGTTTGTTTTCGAAGAAGGTTTAATTTTTCTTGATTATTTGTCATGTGTATGTCATGTAGGCCGAAAAAAAATTGTGACGTTCACTATAATTCTACATTAAACGAAGTATTGTTTAAATTCTATTTATTAATACCGATAAAAATGAGTGCTGTGGACTATACCATAATTTCAAGAGGTCGAGGAAAAGTTTTGCTGTTATCGGGGCATCAGTTTTACCGACAACGAATATATAAAAGTGGTAAATCCATATGGAGGTGTAAAAGGTACAAGGATAGCAAATGTGCTGGATCCTTAACATTGACCATGGTGAGTACTTTACAACATAACATCACGCCTGTATTTGCCCCTAGGGGCTAGGTAGAGGTATTTTTACCAACATTTCGCCAATTATGAGTCCCATGTAACAGGAGGCGAGCCAGTTGCTGTATACCGGGCACAGTTTCAGACTCCGTACTGAGAATTTCCATATTGAAAAATCCAATAATACTTTACGAAAAAATATTTAATTCATTTTATTTTTTAGGACCTTCATGAAATATTGCAGTCTAAACCTCATAGTACCGAATGTCAACCCAATGAAAATCAAAATACAATTGATTTAATGATAAATAACAGTTGCGAAGAAGCAGCAAGTGGAAAGGAGCCAGCGCCACGAGCATTTAATAGAGGTTTGGCGAGCATAAGAAATAGAGGACTGGATCTAGCTGTAAATAAACCAGTCCCTAATTTCAATAGTAAAAAGTCATCAATTTATAGAAATAGAAATAAAATTGCTGGTGTTAAAAAAGTTTGTACAAATAGTGTTAGAGATCTAGAAGTGCCTAGGCAGTTTCAAAATTTTTTACTTGCTGATTATTATGACAAACGACATAGAATAATAATATTTTGTTCAGAAGATGCCAGAGATAATATGAAAAAAAGTAAAACATTTTTTTATGGATGGGACGTTTAAGGCCTGTCCTTCACTATTTAAGCAGATTTTCAGTTTTCATGGCGTTACTGGCAGTAATTGCAACCAAACCAATGTAATTCCATTACTGTATGCATTTATGTCGCATCAGACAAAAGAAGCATATTTAATTTTATTTGACCTAATAAAGCCACAAATCCCAGATTGGCAACCTAGTAAAGTCACTATAGATTTTGAAGAAGCTACAATGAGAGCATTATCGAAAATGAACGTAACAGTAAAGGGATGCCAGTATCATTTTTCAAATAGTCTGTGGCGTCAAGCAAAACAGAACTACACAAAAATAAATTCGGTCGCAGGTTTATATCCTTATGCAGTAAGCTCCCTTTCTTACCAGTAGGTGAAATAAAGGTAGGATGGGAATATATTAAAAGTGAAATAAGCGAATATAATAATGAACGACTAAAATAATTGTTTACCTATTTTGATAATTACTGGATGAGAGTAGATTTCATTAATATGTGGTGTATATATGGAGAACGTCACCGGACAAACAATGCTGTTGAAGGATGGCATCACAAAATTAATAATGAAATTAATAAAAATGAAGGAAATATTTTTCAAATATAACACATTCTTCTTAATGATTCACTAATGTCTTCATTACGTAACCATAAAACTCTGAATTTTCCTTCTAGTTCACAAACAAAACGTCGAAGACTTGAAATAAACAATGATGATTTTATGAGAAATGCACAAATAAAATTAACAACTAGCGAAATTAGCGTGGTGCACTTTTTAGAAATGATTCGTTAATTAAATAAGAATGAAGAAATATATGATGTACATTACCATATAAACTTCCACCGAAAATTGGTTTGAACGAGATCTAGTAAGTAGTTTTTTTTTATTTATATTCTTACTTAATTACCGAATCATTATTATTATTTTACGAATCATTATAGTCAATTTCAAGTCTTCGACGTTTTATTTGTGAATAAGAAGGAAAATTTAGAGTTTTATGGTCACGTAATGAAGACATCAGTGAATCGTTATGAATAATGTGTAATATTTGAAAAATATTTCCTTCATTTTTAGTTTTAATAAAACTTAAAATGAAGGAAATATTTTTTACTAGCTGACCCGGCAAACTTTGTTTTGCCATAAAAAACACCAAACATTCATCTAGGGTAGATGAATGTTTGGTGTTTTTTATGGCAGAGACTTACCCTACCTTACCTTACCTTCGGGTTCCGAAGTCAACAAGGAACCCTTATAGTTTCGCTCTGTCCGTCTGTCCGTCCGCAGCTTAGCTCAGAGAATCTAAGTACTAGAAAGCTATAATTTGGCATGTATATACATATTAATAATTCTGACAGAGTGGTAACATAAAATCATGAAAAATTTTTTTTTTCGGGTTGCTCCCACAGACGTAAAGTGGGGATGTATTTTTTTTTTCTCATCTATCCCATGGTGTGGAGTATCGTTGGAAAGGCCATTCAAAAAAATTATGGGTTTGTTAAAACCATGTTTCGATTCAGCGATTCGTTTGCGTAAAATTAAGCTTTAAGTTGCAAATTTATGCTAGAGTCAAGTGTCCCCCCCCCTGCCACCGAAATGGTTCTTCTGGTCTATGTGAAAAAAATCACGGCTGTAGTAAATATAACGAAATTAAAAGGAAAATTATCACGGATAACAAGGCTTTACAAGTTTACGAGGAATAGTCGACCAACTTATAAAATGTACTTGGAACAGTAAAAATTTTGTACAAATGCCATTGAAAAATAACTAAAATAAAGTTGATAGCTGTGTAAAACAGAGTAAATATAATGCTTATGAACCATGTAAATATAAACAAAAATGAAATCATAACAGGCTTTACAAGTTTACGAGTAATAGTCGACCAACTTATAAAATGTACATTTTTGTACAAATGCCATTGAAAAATTACTTAAATAACGTTGTTAGCTGTGTAAAACAGATAGTAAATTTATGCTTATGAACCATGTAAAAATATACAAAAATAAAATCATAACATTCTTAATAATAATGATTTCTAAATTAATAATGTTTAAGCTCGAATAACGCATTGGAGTGGCCGGAGTCGTTGGCAGTACCAGAACGTAGTCCATACGGCGCATGCGCGGGGTGGAGTCTATTTTGTGTTAGTGCAGAAGTATTTTCGACGTTTTGTAATTAAAACGTAAAAGTAAAGTCAAATTAGATTCGATTTCCAAGCAAATTACTGTCATTATTAAAGTCAATATTCGACCCTACTTCATCACTAATTGAGTAGCGTGAAACTTTTCAGAATGAAATAGTGAATACCGCGGATTAGAGGATTCACCTCTAATCGGCGGTATTAGAGGAGATTAGAGGTGGATACATACGATATTTTTCTAATTTCGAAATTGAAATAAACAAGGAGCGTGCACGCAAGGATCCACGAACGAACTATACCATTTCCTGTGGCTCTAACGCGCGCTCGTATCGGCTCCTTTCGCAATTCGCACCCGCGGTGGTACTCAAATAGATCATATTTTTCTAACTTCAGTTGCGAAGTTGGATTTTATAACTCCTTCTTCAGTTACCAGTTAGTCCTTATTTAGTTTAAGTCAAGAGTGAATAGATTACATCTAGGCAAGCGTGCTTCGCCGTATACCACATCATCGCTTACCATCAGGCGAGATAGTGGTCAAACGCGAGAATATAGATTAAAAAATCCTATGTGGGTCCGTTTTTAGACATTGTGAGCAGCTGAAACCATTCTAATGTTCATGTAACAACAAAAAAACCCTCTTTTTAGTCCGCATCGTTCTCACGTATAAGAATTTATTAATGTATGTACTATTTATGTTAATATTGTAAAAAGCCTTTATTTTTTTAAAAGAGTAAGTATGGAGTTTCTTGTGCATTCTTCTCCATATCAACCTACTTTTCCGAATGCACGGTAGAATCAATTTTTTATAACATGTAAATTGTTTTAACGTTCAAAATTGCCGCATAATGGCCTAGTTGAAATAAATACATTTGATTTGATTTGATTTAATTTGATTTGTTGTATAGTAGTGTTCCACTGGTTGCATCTTCCTCACGTATATGAATTAATGTATGTATGTAAATATCTTAAAACACTTTTTGTTTTAAAGAATAAGTGTGGAGTTTCTTGTCCGTTCTTCTCCGTAACAATCTATCTTTGCGAATAGACGGTAGAATATTTTTTTATTCGGGTATTTGACGTCCAAAATTGCCGCTTAAAGGCCTAATTGAAATAATGAATTTGACTTTGGTTACCGTTCGTAGACCATGAGTACATTACACACCTCTTCACAATGTCATATGCCTTAGCGCTACTTTGATGTGAGGTTTCCATGTTAATATCATAAAAAGACGATAACTTTTACACACCTTTCTCGTCATAAAACTTTATGATTAAAGCAGTAAACATAAATTAATCAGGTATGCAGACTATTTTACATAAGAATAAATCTTTACAATACTAAGAAAGAACTAAGTTTAAACTAAAAATCTGTTCTCTTCAAACAAAACCTAATTAATAGTTCGGAGTGGTTTCGAAGTATATCGAACTCATTTATTATGCTCAAGGCCCATTAAACAACTTAAGTAAGTTTCAAGCAGACACGAAGGTAAGTTGAATATTTAAAAAAGGATAGCACAGATAAGTCGTTTAGAAACCTGAGGGAACAGTTTTGAGATATTTAGATAAGATATCTTTTCCTCTTAAATGGATTTAAAGAACGGATTCTGGTAACTTAACTATGTTCTTTAGATACTGAAATCTTTTTATAGATTAAATAAAGTACGGTCACTTGCATTTACGTAGGCTACGTATTATAATGCCAATTATTAAGACCAATACCTAAAGTTCATTTAGTAAACGAAATACTTAATCAAATGTTGTAGCTTGGTACATTCTTACCGGTGGTACGACACGAATAAAGTACCCACAAACCCAGCTGCTCTGTCGTTTCAGCAAATTTTATTAACGTGACGGATGATTGAGGATTACAGCACCTTTCATTCCGCTCCACATAACTTGACATTTTGATAGATTGAAGGATCTCCTCAATATTAAAAAACCTGAATGTCAATAAGTCACCTACCGTTGTTTCACCTATATTTAGGTACTGTAAACAACGCATTTACGACAATAAATACACGTCTATAATATCAAACAGCACTGTTGTACTGACTGTTGTACAGTCACCCAGAATAAATTACTATCAACAATACATAACATAAATCCAGGCTTTGGGATGCTGCTGAGAAATTCCCCGTGGAAAAACCAGTTACACTTTGCCGATCGTGGGAATAGAACCCAGGATGTTATCATCACCATCATCAGCTTATAGCAGTCCACAGCTGGACATAGAACTCTCCAATTGTACGCCATTTTCGCCGCTCTCATCCAGCTTCTACCAGCCACACTGCGAAGATCGACGCTCTATCTAGCTCAAGGGCGTCCCACGCTACGTTTACCCATTCGTGGTCTCCACTCGAGAAGACGTGTACTCGTACCCCAACGGTCATCCTCTGGTCATACGGCTGATATGGCCGGCCCATTGCCGCTTCTGCTTGCTTATTCTCGGAAGCAACCGATCACTATTCCGAACCCTTTTTGATCGAATTTCATTTTGCCGAAAACTATTGATCGACGTCTTTTTTGCTATACGCATTATTTGACATAATTTCAGATCATCGAAGTTAAAATTGCCATTGGTATTACTTTACCGAACTACATTTCACCGATTTACTCTTTTGAACTTTTTTCATTGCCCATATTTTCATCAAACCGAAACAACATTTTAGGCAATTTTATTTAGTCAAAAATATATAGCCGGTAACTTGCTAGCATTTTCAATTTAAAATTGAAATAGTGTCATAAAAAGTCAATAGTTGTGCTACAAAATTTAGTGACAGAAACGAATCGTTGCAAAATCGACTTCACGCAGTCTTGTCTGTGTTTACGTATTTATTTCGAATTTTCATTCAAATGATTTATTAACAGCTGTCATGCATTAGACATTTTTATTAATTATTTATTTAAAAGAATTTGTCCAAGAGCGAGCGAAGCAGGCTCGGGAATTTAGGGCACCCCGACACGGTTAGGTTAGGTTCGAAGGGGATGACGGGAGCTGAAGTAAGCGAGCAAAGCGAGCAAACTCAGCTCCCGTCATCTCCTTCGTGTTAGGTTAATTTAGACCCTGCAGACAGAAATAGGAGCCTAATATGTATTACTCTCACGTAGTATTTTGATATGTGTTTAAAAATAAATATTTCGAACAAATGTTATTTCGGCTAAGTGTAACGTCGGTAAAAAGTTTTTCGACCAAGTGAAACGTCAGAGTAACAAAAAAAATCGAATTGATAATAGGTCAACTGAGACAGTGGCAGACGTGACTTCGATGAAGTAAAAAAAAACGAAACGATAATAGTTGAAAAGTTTTAGGTGAAATGAAATTCAATCAAAATGTTTTTCGAACTTATGATAGGTAACCATTCCCGGAGCTATGTCGATAACTTTTTTCTATGCCGGATGTTATGCTCAAAAGTAACACTCGCGAACATTACACAATATCAAAAGTCTGCAAATTGATAAAGAACAAGACCTTTTTACAAAAAATTTGACTGCGAGACGAAATAAAGAATTGAAGAGCGAAAAATAAAAATAACTTTTAGTCTAGCATTTAGAGTTGGAGCCAAACAAACAAACATGCAAATTGTAGAATGATTATAGCCAGGCAGATTATCTTTGATTGTTTGTTTGTCGCCGCCTCAAAATACTAGACTAAAAGTTATTTTGATTTTTTGCTTTTCTGTTTGTTATTTAGACAGTAAAATTTTTGTTAAAAAGATTTCTTTTCGCTTTTTGTTTACGAAATTTCAACAGAATCGGTTCACAATTGAAAATTCAGAGGGAAATCTTTAGGATCTTAAGGTTTGGATTTAGTTTTTCAAATAGGATCAACTTTGATGTATACCTAAGCCTACCAATAAAAAAATAATTTTTGAAATCGAACCACTCTATGAAAAGTTTTGCGTGGTCATACATAAATAAAAAAGTTAATTAAAAAAATCAAAAAACCCGACTGCTTAAAAAGCAAACTTAAAAGACGTAAACAAGAAGAAAATCATGCTGTGCAGTCGGAGGATACATATTCGCGAGCTGGCGGACCAAAACCAGATATATCCTCCGACTGCACAGCATGATTTTCTTCTTGTTTACGTCTTTTAAGTTTGCTTTTTAAGCAGTCGGGTTTTTTGATTTTTTTAATTAACTTTTTTATTTACAACTTTTTAGTTTTTTTTTTTGAATTAGGTACATTTAAACATATTAGTGTTATATATTTTTGAAATTGCCTCTTAAAATCCTTTATTTTGATACCCCACACGATGGGTTTGAAAGAAAAAAAAAATTTTATCCGCCACAAAATGGCGCCCAAAATCCGCCATTTTTGTATTTTTCAATTTTAATGTAGCCAGTGACACTCGCAGGATTAAGACGAATCAATTGACGTAAGAATCATCAAAATCGGCCAACGCGTTTGGTCTATAGAACGCCACATAGGAACAAACATACATACATACATACATAGACTGATAAACACATTACCCTCCTTCGGCAGTCGGGTAAAAAAATATAATCTCCTCACGCTATGCTTCTTACGTAAGCATAGCGGGGGTAACAGAAGTAAAAATATCCAAAATAATAATAATAGATAGTGTTACTATACTTTCTCATGTCGGAACACAAGCAATCGACGACGCCATGATAGTTAAACCAAAACAAAGATAAGAAAAAATAATTTCGTTGTTTTCTTAAGATTTTTGTGATGGTTATAATTTATGGCATATATGGCAATATTTTGTATTATCAATAGCTGCCTACCTATGAATTAGTTCTGTTTATTCAATTGTATGTTTAGTATAATTTATTATTAATTTTTGTTTATCTAATAACAAACTTTCACGTCTTAGCTTGTTTCTAATATTGGCATATTTGGCAAAACGGATAGATACCTATCCGTTTAAGTTGATCCAACAATAAAATATGATATGGCAAATTTTAAGAAGACAAATATTTCGAAGTAAACAGGCCCCAGCAAAACTTAAAATAAAAGATCTGAATAAACAAAGTCATCCTGCAAAACATAAATTCAAATTCAAATTCATTTAATTCGGACAACAGTGATCCATATTGGGTTAGTATTACAAAAAGCTTATATTCTAATGTTAGTATCATTTAAAGTTTAAAGTCTATATTATAAACACTGCGTGCTGAGGATGACCAGCCAGGAACACATGTTTCCTATCTAATCACCCTCCGCACGAAATGTCGGATATCAGGAGTATAACTCTCAGCCACAGCTCTCAGGATATAGTTGCGACTACTCCGCACTCTGCACAGCAGCGACGCAGTTTTTTTGCGCATTATGGCTGGTTTTTTAAGCAGTCGGGTTTTTTGATTTTTTTAATTAACTTTTTTATTTATGTATGACCACGCAAAACTTTTCATAGAGTGGTTCGATTTCAAAAATTATTTTTTTATTGGTAGGCTTAGGTATACATCAAAGTTGATCCTATTTGAAAAACTAAATCCAAACCTTAAGATCCTAAAGATTTCCCTCTGAATTTTCAATTGTGAACCGATTCTGTTGAAATTTCGTAAACAAAAAGCGAAAAGAAATCTTTTTAACAAAAATTTTACTGTCTAAATAACAAACAGAAAAGCAAAAAATCAAAATAACTTTTAGTCTAGTATTTTGAGGCGGCGACAAACAAACAATCAAAGATAATCTGCCTGGCTATAATCATTCTACAATTTGCATGTTTGTTTGTTTGGCTCCAACTCTAAATGCTAGACTAAAAGTTATTTTTATTTTTCGCTCTTCAATTCTTTATTTCGTCTCGCAGTCAAATTTTTTGTAAAAAGGTCTTGTTCTTTATCAATTTGCAGACTTTTGATATTGTGTAATGTTCGCGAGTGTTACTTTTGAGCATAACATCCGGCATAGAAAAAAGTTATCGACATAGCTCCGGGAATGGTTACCTATCATAAGTTCGAAAAACATTTTGATTGAATTTCATTTCACCTAAAACTTTTCAACTATTATCGTTTCGTTTTTTTTTACTTCATCGAAGTCACGTCTGCCACTGTCTCAGTTGACCTATTATCAATTCGATTTTTTTTGTTACTCTGACGTTTCACTTGGTCGAAAAACTTTTTACCGACGTTACACTTAGCCGAAATAACATTTGTTCGAAATATTTATTTTTAAACACATATCAAAATACTACGTGAGAGTAATACATATTAGGCTCCTATTTCTGTCTGCAGGGTCTAAATTAACCTAACACGAAGGAGATGACGGGAGCTGAGTTTGCTCGCTTTGCTCGCTTACTTCAGCTCCCGTCATCCCCTTCGAACCTAACCTAACCGTGTCGGGGTGCCCTAAATTCCCGAGCCTGCTTCGCTCGCTCTTGGACAAATTCTTTTAAATAAATAATTAATAAAAATGTCTAATGCATGACAGCTGTTAATAAATCATTTGAATGAAAATTCGAAATAAATACGTAAACACAGACAAGACTGCGTGAAGTCGATTTTGCAACGATTCGTTTCTGTCACTAAATTTTGTAGCACAACTATTGACTTTTTATGACACTATTTCAATTTTAAATTGAAAATGCTAGCAAGTTACCGGCTATATATTTTTGACTAAATAAAATTGCCTAAAATGTTGTTTCGGTTTGATGAAAATATGGGCAATGAAAAAAGTTCAAAAGAGTAAATCGGTGAAATGTAGTTCGGTAAAGTAATACCAATGGCAATTTTAACTTCGATGATCTGAAATTATGTCAAATAATGCGTATAGCAAAAAAGACGTCGATCAATAGTTTTCGGCAAAATGAAATTCGATCAAAAAGGGTTCGGAATAGTGATCGGTTGCTTCCGAGAATAAGCAAGCAGAAGCGGCAATGGGCCGGCCATATCAGCCGTATGACCAGAGGATGACCGTTGGGGTACGAGTACACGTCTTCTCGAGTGGAGACCACGAATGGGTAAACGTAGCGTGGGACGCCCTTGAGCTAGATAGAGCGTCGATCTTCGCAGTATAAATGCAGAAAGCTGGACTGTGTGAAGTTGATTATGGTAGGAAAGGGGTGACTATCAATCATGTTGCGCCTTCCTACTAAAGGTGGTTAAGATAATGTAGGTGGTTTGAAGACAACCTTGGGTAGGTAGAATAGTTTTATTACGGTAGTAGGGATGATAAAATACTTTTGACACGGGCGAAGCCGCGGGCACAAGCTAGTTATATTAAAAAAGGTTCGAAGGATGGATGGATGTTTGTTTGTTACTCAATCACGACAGAACGGCTGAACGGATCTGGATGAAATTTGGTTCAGAGATAGATTATAGTCTGGAACACGACTGGAATAGCACATAGGCTACATTTTGGCCCGGTATAATGTTCCCTTGGGATGATAAAACACTTTTCACGCGGGCGAAGCAGCTGGCAGAAACTAGTATTATAAATGTGAAAGTTTAGATGGATGGATGGATGGATGTTTGTTACTCAATCACACCAGAATGGCTGAACGAGTCAATATGAAATTTTCCACAGATATAGATTATGGTCTGGAAAAGCCTGGGGCGGCGTAGCATGGGTTGGCACCCGAGGCGGTTTTCTATTGAGCACCCCCAAAATAAAACAACCAAAGTGACTATAAAAAGATATAGAAAGATATAACTTGAAAATATGAAAACTATGCCTCAGATTGGTAAGATTTTCTTTTACTATTCATACCGACTGACATAGAAGTCTGCTTAACTAAGCATAAAAGAGAGAGAACTGAGGATGAAAGAGTGAGGTAGAAAAGCGTAGCGATGCAGAAAATTTTAGCACCTCGCTTCGGATAGGTTAAATTTTATTTCTATGAACCTATTCTGAAGCCAATTTTATATCTATATTCGTAGAAGTTTCAGTGTCGACTCATGCAAAAACATCTTCATAAACGAGGATGCAAGAGCAAGTGAAGGGTTAGGTTTTCCATTAAACAGTTCCTTTTTATGTTAATTGTGGGGTTGCAAAAACTATATGGCCATAGGGCGCCAAATCTTTAAATACGCAACTATCTATAAACCAACATTTTATATTTTTTATAATTTTTTGATGCACAATGAGTTTTTTTTGCCGTCTGCCTTTTGTATAAATATACAATTGAATATTCTAAGAAAAACAAACCTATATACAAAGGTTTGTTTTTCTTAGAATATTCAATTGTATATATGTTAATAAATAAAAACTCAAAGTTCATTGGTTCAATGTTAACATTTTATAATCAATTAAGTAATCGATAGAATGTTTGATATCGGTTTTTCAAACATTTTATTTTATGATTTTGGTGAAGAGTGAAGCTGCTGCTGAAAATTTTAGCATCTCACCTCGGCTTTTTGGTTTTTTATGTAATTCAAATATACGGAAATAATAATAATTCAAATATAAATATTCAAATATATTCAAATATACGGGGTGCAAATGCACCTTCTCGCACTCCCACCTGTCACCCGTCGTCTTGCGCATCATTCTAGCCGCATGAGTCCCGACTGCGTCTGCGTCTGCTTGATGCCTGGTACCCGGGGTGGACCGCTCACCCGCCCCCCACCTTACGCCGCCACTGAACAGAACATAGGATCCATAGGATCCATACCGGTATAATCCCTCGGGATAATAGAACTTTTAACACGCGGGTGAAGCCGCGGGCCATAGCTTTTGTACTATGTTTTATAATCTTTGGAAAATACCATCTAAAATTATAAAACTTAAACACTTTCTAACAAAATAATGAGGATTCAAAAAGGTGTCAATTATGCGTTTTGCCCCGAGGGGTTAGGCAAAATGGATATGCCCCAAGGGCAAAAAGGATTATGTTGTTTTAGTTTCAATCAGTCTTAGCATTAATCACAGAAGTAAAGAATGAAAGAAAGAAAAAATATTATTATAATATAATTATTATATATATAATTATTATATATATTATTATTAATAATTATTATTATATATCCATTTATTCATTTTATTACGATATTTTTAAATTTTTAAATATTATTCTATAAAAAATAAAATAAAACACATTTAAAAATACAAAAATAGTAGCCCACAGGTATCGGGAACAGGGTCTAAGCTACCGGTGGTCAGGAACCTCCTAACGATACGCGCCGTGTCCAGGAGTACCGCTTTCTGGATCAAGACCTTGATCCAGCTGCCTAACGAGCGCCTCCTCAGATATTCGTCGAGGCTCTTGGCTATTATGCCATTGGCCGTCACGACTATCGGCACAATGACTGCTGTAATCACATCCCACATGTCGACAACCTCGCGAGCCAGATCAAGATACTTGCTTTTCTTATATCTCTCTGCCTTCACGAGGTTCTCGTCATGGGGGACCGCTATATCAACAATCATTGCGCGACGCTCTAGTCAGTCTATCACCACTATGTCAGGTTTATTGGCAACAATAGTCCGTCAGTGATGATAGACCGATCCCAATACAACGTGACATTGCCATTTTCGAGAACTGGGTCGGGCACATACTTATAGTAAGGCCCTTCCGATTCCACAAGATTGTATTTAAGAGCAAGTTGCTGATGGATAATCCTGGGTACAAGGTTGTGTCTATGCAAATAGTCTCCGTTAGCCAGACTAGAACAACCGGAGATAATGTGACGGATAGATTCACCCGGCCGGTGACATGCCCGACAGATGTCAACTGACTATTATTAATTATTATTATAGTTTTTAAACTTAAGTTTCTCAGGTGTTTTTATAGGATCTCACGGGTGTGAACCAAAGTGAAATCCAAATTTTTAATCGACTTACCAAAAAGGAGGAGGTTTTATGTTCGACTTCATGTATGTTTTTTTAAATGTATTTTCACCGATATCTCCGTCATTTGGGGCCCAATTTAGAAAATTCTTTTTTGTTTGAAAGAGTATGATCCCAAATTGGTCTCATTTTAATTTGGTGAAGATCTGATTAAGGACTTCGAAGATATACAACAGAACTCTTCAATAAATAACGGCAAACCTCTCGGGATGGCTGCAATCGCATATCTGTTCATGTTCACACAGATGGTTTCCAACCATCTGTGTGGGTCTCAGCAAACATTGCCGACGCGCTGCAGAAACGGGGCAGTCGCAACAACATCCTAAAAGCATTATTATATTGCACGCGCAGGACATCCAGCGATCGCTTGGTGTAGTTGACCCATAGATTGCCCGTGTAAAAGCTCTGACAGAAGGCCTTAAAAAGAGTAATTTTTACTAGGTCAGAGCAACGGGAAAATCTACGCGCCAACATGTTACCCCTGACCGCCAGTGCCCTACGCTCCCTCTCAATGTCTACATCATCCCTAAGGTCGTCGGTGATAAAATGTCCAAGATATTTAAATTTGGAAACTCTGTTTAAATGTAGTCCATTAAGTTTTATAATCTCAGGAACAGAGTCCGGATATCTACCAGCGGCCCCAAAAACCATGTATTCACTTTTGGTGACATTATACCTAAGTCCGTGTGAGGCAGCATAAGTCTCACAGACCTTGAGCAATTTACTGATAGCCCCAGCAGTCGGGCCCAGCAGCACCATATCGTCCGCGTAGCTGATGTTATTGACACTCACTCCATTTATTCGACATCCAACGTTCATGCTGCTGAGCTCGGTGATGAGGCCATCAACATAAAGATTGAACAGTCTAGGGGATGTCAAACCGCCTTGTCTCACACCGCATTCCAATCTATACGCTGAAGAGAGAGTGTTAGACCACTTTACCTGGTTCTTTTGATTGGCATACCAGTACTGGAAAATTTTCAGTATTTCAGCAGGTGTACCTCTGTCCCTCAACTTATCCCAAAGCACATCATAGGAAACGAGATCGAAGGCCTTTGAGAGGTCAAGGAAACAGGCGTACACCGGCGTCTTACGATCTGTATAATATTGTACGGTATGCTTCAGACTTAAGATAGCAGTTTCAGTTGACAGTCCGGGCTGAAACCCAAACTGTGCATCATGAAGTTTTAAAATGTTTTTCAAACATGAATCAAGCAGACTGTCCAATACCTTAGCCATGATCGTTACCAAGGAAATCGGTCGATAATTATCCTTATTCGATATGTCACCTACCCTATTCTTAACAATGGGAACCACAATAGTTTTCATAAAATTTTCAGGCAGGTGTGAATGGCTTAAACACATCGTATAGAACATTGACAAGACCCTCGGCATGTGCACTCCTGCATATTTCAAGTGCTCAATACTGAGTCCATCATGACCGGGAGACCTGCCTCTGCTCATTCCTTGTATGACACTTTTGACTTGTTTGGTAGAGAAATGCACAAGTGTATCCTCCTCCAGACAACAATACTCGGCGCCAGCAGAAGGAGCTGAGGGACCAAGGGGAGATTGCACCTGAAAATGATTCATAAACATGTTTGCAATATCCCCGTGATTACTCTTCCCCTCCACATTCACCGCGAGGCTAGGCCCAACATCCAATTTACCTGTGGATTTCCAAAATTTGCCAAAATTTTTAGTAGCTCTTTGTTCAGCTAACAAGTCCATTTTAATTTGCTCCTGATTATTTTGGCACCATTTCAAACGACTTTTGAAAATTTTGCGAGCCTCTTTCATTTGTTCATAAACGTACCCATCAGTCGGTCGTTTATGTTCTATCCAGGTTTTAAATTTAAGCCTAGCCTCGCAGTGAGCATCATGTACATGTTTATTCCAGCCACACATAGGACGATATTTTCTGCGAGGTTTACAGTTAGTCAGCTCTTTAGATTGCTTACCCTTACCTTGCTGCTTTGATTGTAAACCCTGAACCAGATAGTTAAGGTTCCGTGGCCAACAAGGAACCCTTAGTTTCGCTATGTCCGTCTGTCCGTAGCTTAGCTCAGAGACTCATAGCACTATAAATCTTGAATTAGGCCTGGATATACATATTAATCACGCCGACAAAGTTGTAAAACAAAATAATGATAAGTGCTTCCTGTACACGTAAAGTGGAAATGATTTTTTTCTCTTCTATTCCATGGTGTGAGGCATCGTTGGATAGGATATTCAAAAATATTACGGGACTGTGAAAACCATTTTTAGATTCAGGGATCCGTTTTCGTTAAATTAAGCTTTAAATTTCTAATTTTTGTTAGATACGAGTGTATCCCCCTTATGTGCAGTAGATATAACGAAATTAAAACGAAAACTATCAGAGGTAGGCTTTACAAGTTTACGAGTAATAGTCTACCAAGTTATAAAATGTACTTGGAAATAAAAAAATTGTATAGGGACAACAGTTTTCGAATGCCAAAGTTCTTTTTGTCCCTTCGTTAGAGCATTGATCGGTGCTTTCATTGTTTATGAACGTTAGTAATATTAACTATTTATTTTGGTGAATGTACCTGTTTATACAGAACCCTCTGTGCGAGAGCCAGACTCGCATACGGCTGGGTATTTATTGTTAAGACAGTAGCGCTGGCAAATTTCTGAACCACCAACAGAAAATTTCAGAAGAATTCAGTGTAATCAGTTCAAAATTTGCGTGCATGAAGACTGCACTTCTTATGTAAGACTTAGCAGCTACTTAAAAATAACATTATTATTATTATAATGATAAAAATTGCCAAATAGTAAGAAATTTTTTACAGTTAGAGTTAGATTACAATTTGAGTGCAGTACAAAATAATTTACCAGTTCAAATAGATAAAAAAAAACTTCTTTGCAAAAAAATACTACCGACTTCCAAATAAAAAACTACAAAGTGAAAAATAACTTTATTTTTGGAAGACGGTGTCTTTGGCAGGTACCATTTTTTTGCGTTATGGACACCGACTTCCAAAAATAAAGTTATTTTTCACTTTGTAGTTTTTTATTTGGAAGTCGGTAGTATTTTTTTACAAAAAAGTTTTGTTATTTTTCACTGTTTAGTTGTACCTACCTAATAGGAAAGTTGTTTAGTAAGGTACCCATAAGACCAGAATAGGTTACCCGAATATCATGAAACTTTAACATAACCGGTGAAATGAGAGATCTGCGTACCCTTCAAGAGCGTACTGGCATGATGTTATGTTATGAAATGGTATAAACAATGAACAGATATGCGATTGCAGCCATCCCGAGAGGTTTGCCGTTATTTATTGAAGAGTTCTGTTGTATATCTTCGAAGTCCTTAATCAGATCTTCACCAAATTAAAATGAGACCAATTTGGGATCATACTCTTTCAAACAAAAAAGAATTTTCTAAATTGGGCCCCAAATGACGGAGATATCGGTGAAAATACATTTAAAAAAACATACATGAAGTCGAACATAAAACCTCCTCCTTTTTGGTAAGTCGATTAAAAATTTGGATTTCACTTTGGTTCACACCCGTGAGATCCTATAAAAACACCTGAGAAACTTAAGTTTAAAAACTATAATAATAATTAATAATAGTCAGTTGACATCTGTCGGGCATGTCACCGGCCGGGTGAATCTATCCGTCACATTATCTCCGGTTGTTCTAGTCTGGCTAACGGAGACTATTTGCATAGACACAACCTTGTACCCAGGATTATCCATCAGCAACTTGCTCTTAAATACAATCTTGTGGAATCGGAAGGGCCTTACTATAAGTATGTGCCCGACCCAGTTCTCGAAAATGGCAATGTCACGTTGTATTGGGATCGGTCTATCATCACTGACGGACTATTGTTGCCAATAAACCTGACATAGTGGTGATAGACTGACTAGAGCGTCGCGCAATGATTGTTGATATAGCGGTCCCCCATGACGAGAACCTCGTGAAGGCAGAGAGATATAAGAAAAGCAAGTATCTTGATCTGGCTCGCGAGGTTGTCGACATGTGGGATGTGATTACAGCAGTCATTGTGCCGATAGTCGTGACGGCCAATGGCATAATAGCCAAGAGCCTCGACGAATATCTGAGGAGGCGCTCGTTAGGCAGCTGGATCAAGGTCTTGATCCAGAAAGCGGTACTCCTGGACACGGCGCGTATCGTTAGGAGGTTCCTGACCACCGGTAGCTTAGACCCTGTTCCCGATACCTGTGGGCTACTATTTTTGTATTTTTAAATGTGTTTTATTTTATTTTTTATAGAATAATATTTAAAAATTTAAAAATATCGTAATAAAATGAATAAATGGATATATAATAATAATTATTAATAATAATATATATAATAATTATATATATAATAATTATATTATAATAATATTTTTTCTTTCTTTCATTCTTTACTTCTGTGATTAATGCTAAGACTGATTGAAACTAAAACAACATAATCCTTTTTGCCCTTGGGGCATATCCATTTTGCCTAACCCCTCGGGGCAAAACGCATAATTGACACCTTTTTGAATCCTCATTATTTTGTTAGAAAGTGTTTAAGTTTTATAATTTTAGATGGTATTTTCCAAAGATTATAAAACATAGTACAAAAGCTATGGCCCGCGGCTTCACCCGCGTGTTAAAAGTTCTATTATCCCGAGGGATTATACCGGTATGGATCCTATGGATCCTATGTTCTGTTCAGTGGCGGCGTAAGGTGGGGGGCGGGTGAGCGGTCCACCCCGGGTACCAGGCATCAAGCAGACGCAGACGCAGTCGGGACTCATGCGGCTAGAATGATGCGCAAGACGACGGGTGACAGGTGGGAGTGCGAGAAGGTGCATTTGCACCCCGTATATTTGAATATATTTGAATATTTATATTTGAATTATTATTATTTCCGTATATTTGAATTACATAAAAAACCAAAAAGCCGAGGTGAGATGCTAAAATTTTCAGCAGCAGCTTCACTCTTCACCAAAATCATAAAATAAAATGTTTGAAAAACCGATATCAAACATTCTATCGATTACTTAATTGATTATAAAATGTTAACATTGAACCAATGAACTTTGAGTTTTTATTTATTAACATATATACAATTGAATATTCTAAGAAAAACAAACCTTTGTATATAGGTTTGTTTTTCTTAGAATATTCAATTGTATATTTATACAAAAGGCAGACGGCAAAAAAAACTCATTGTGCATCAAAAAATTATAAAAAATATAAAATGTTGGTTTATAGATAGTTGCGTATTTAAAGATTTGGCGCCCTATGGCTATATAGTTTTTGCAACCCCACAATTAACATAAAAAGGAACTGTTTAATGGAAAACCTAACCCTTCACTTGCTCTTGCATCCTCGTTTATGAAGATGTTTTTGCATGAGTCGACACTGAAACTTCTACGAATATAGATATAAAATTGGCTTCAGAATAGGTTCATAGAAATAAAATTTAACCTATCCGAAGCGAGGTGCTAAAATTTTCTGCATCGCTACGCTTTTCTACCTCACTCTTTCATCCTCAGTTCTCTCTCTTTTATGCTTAGTTAAGCAGACTTCTATGTCAGTCGGTATGAATAGTAAAAGAAAATCTTACCAATCTGAGGCATAGTTTTCATATTTTCAAGTTATATCTTTCTATATCTTTTTATAGTCACTTTGGTTGTTTTATTTTGGGGGTGCTCAATAGAAAACCGCCTCGGGTGCCAACCCATGCTACGCCGCCCCAGGCTTTTCCAGACCATAATCTATATCTGTGGAAAATTTCATATTGACTCGTTCAGCCATTCTGGTGTGATTGAGTAACAAACATCCATCCATCCATCCATCTAAACTTTCACATTTATAATACTAGTTTCTGCCAGCTGCTTCGCCCGCGTGAAAAGTGTTTTATCATCCCAAGGGAACATTATACCGGGCCAAAATGTAGCCTATGTGCTATTCCAGTCGTGTTCCAGACTATAATCTATCTCTGAACCAAATTTCATCCAGATCCGTTCAGCCGTTCTGTCGTGATTGAGTAACAAACAAACATCCATCCATCCTTCGAACCTTTTTTAATATAACTAGCTTGTGCCCGCGGCTTCGCCCGTGTCAAAAGTATTTTATCATCCCTACTACCGTAATAAAACTATTCTACCTACCCAAGGTTGTCTTCAAACCACCTACATTATCTTAACCACCTTTAGTAGGAAGGCGCAACATGATTGATAGTCACCCCTTTCCTACCATAATCAACTTCACACAGTCCAGCTTTCTGCATTTATACTATACTAGCATCTGCCAGCGGATTCACCCGCTTGAATGTCGAAAATTATCCCAAGGAAATATAATGCCAGGATAAAATGTATCCTATGTGCTATTCCAGACTATAATCTATATGTGTGCCAAATTTCATCCAGCCCCATTCAGTAGTTTTTGCGTGAAAGAGTAACAAACATACTTCCTCACAAACTTTCGCATTTATAATATTATAGTAGGAAGTAGGATAGGATTATAATATAGCGGCAACAGAAATACATCATCTGTGAAAATTTCAACTGTCTAGCTATCACGGTTCATGAGATACAGCCTGGTGACAGACAGACGGACAGTGGAGACTTAGTAATAGGGTCCAATTTTTACCCTTTGGGCATGGAACGGAAATTTCATCCAGATCCGTCAAGCCATTTGAACATGAAGAGGTAACAAACATACAAACACACACACAAACTTTCGCCTTTATAATATTATTATAGTATGATAAGTAAGATTAAAAGTGACTTTCCTTTAACATATGCGTCTTACCCGGGCGTCTGTCCCTTTAGTCAAGTATGAAACATTAAATTTGTGAGGTACAGATAAGCTTGCGGTAACTTAAATTTACTCCAAGTTTACCTATTAGTACATAAGTAAGGGGATAATGTAAGATTAGGGTTTGGCGTAAGATTATGAGTCGTAACAACAGTAATTAGGTTTGTAGATGGGTTTAAAGATTAATTATTTGTTCTAAAAGAACATACATTGTTCACTTAGCGAATAAATACATGACTTAGAACCAATTTTTCAATAGTCTGATAACTTTTAAGTAAGGAATAATAATGGCCGTCTGACATATGTTCTATACAAAAGCTGTCAAGCCATTTTTATTCCTCAGTTAAAAGTTATAAGACTATCGAAAAATCTGCCCTAAGGTTAGTGTAGTCTAGTAGCTAACAGTTCTGATTTCTTAATGCAGGAAGGTACTATGTCGACATTGATATAGTGAGAATTATATCGTTAGCTTAGACGTTTAGTATTGTTAGTGACGTATTGTTTTAATTTAGCTCTAACATTAAAAGAAGATGTGTTCCTTATATCTGCTGGTAGATATTATAAAGCTGGACGCCTTCGTATTTTATATTTTCTTGCCATATTGCGATCTGTGTGTGTACTCTGTTACAGTTTTGGTTTAGATACGTAAAATAATTCTATCAAAAAAAATAATGATCTATGACACAATATGGGTGTACACATCTGCCTGATCCTTCGAGAAATCCAAGCGTGTATTATGAATCAATCCATCTCGTTTTACATGACGTATCAAGGGCCGGGTAGGTTTTCACGAGACAGTTCTGAGAACCATTTGTAATTAAAGTATGTATCTGTTCGCGAGACCAGGCAAGCTGAATTTTCGGAGAAAGGAATTCGGTAAATTACTTTCCGACTTTTTCCGACCGTCGTATATACAGTACCTTCAAACAAATGTTACTTTCTTTGGTAACATGTGTCAGCAATCAGTCATCGACATTGATCCGTAGATCCGAAGTTTTCCCGGAGAGAAAACAAGGATTTTCTAAACTGCACGAAGAGTACCGTCAGCTTGCAAAGCACAAATTATTTTAATTATTTTTTCCACTCCAGGGTCAAAAAACACATTTACACATATTCTGCTTGTACCTGTTACTTTTTCTAATTTCAACATGGGGTGCCATAATTTCATTACTTGGATTGAACCGCTTTTATGAAAAAAACATCAAAGCTCTCTAAGCCTCAGGCTTCGTTTCAAGTTGGTAAAATCAAGGACAATTTTTAAGCCCACGTATAAAGCCCCATCCATGATTCGGTTTTCCCAGAAACGGTTGCCAATAGAAATCAATAAGAGAAATTGCAAAAGATTCTATGGAAGTCAAGGAACTTCAACAAAAAGGGCCCTAATTCCATTCATTCCAAACGTTTCAATCGTCTCTCAATTGTCGCAATTTTTTATATACTTTGTTATGAAAAATATATAGGTTATTAAACTTGCAAGTTTATTTACATACTATGTCGATGTAATAGAATATTTTCATTATTTTTTTGTTAATACACGAGAGATACAGAATATACATAATTGGTTTAACGGCAAAAAATTGTGTTGTCTAGGTTTAACCTACTCCTGAAGCACCCAATAGAATATTTCATCCGTAGTTTCTATTTCAGTCACGACAAAAGAGGTTTTAAGTCTAACGGATTCAACTACATATAAAATGAAATGAAAAAAGTTAGCGAGAACTGCATAGTGCGCGCGAGTGTTTGCATAAAACCGCTGGGCCGCCGGCCGGATCCGGAGTGTGTGCACTTTGACTTCGCCGAGTAACTTAGGCCTCTTGAGACTACAGTTTCACTCAATACCATGTTCTATTACACCCGCGACGAAAAAATAAGTTCGATCTGATCGTTTATGTTAGAGATCACGGCATACTTATATTCGGAGGGTCTACCCTTTATAGCAGAACTTTTTATGACATAGCATTATTCAGAATCAGTTCTTTATTTGTAAAACATAGGTGACACAGCAGTGTGTGGGGTGTTACAATATTAAACAGACTCTCTATGTTTTGCCATAAGGCGTACAAATATGATTTGCAATATCCAATATAATTGATTACAGTTGCAATAAAAATGTTTAGTAATAATAATAGAGAAAGAGCGAGAATACACACATACACATTGCCGAATTAATATCATAATCAATCAACAATTAAAGCATCTCCATAATTTCAATAATTAAATTCTACAGTACATGTCAATTAGTTAAGTATCCAAATTAAATGTTAAATGTCAAATAATAATCAATCCATTACAAAACAACTTAAAAACCGTCGGTGCTCCGTAGACCAATTGAAATCTGACCAATTGGTCTATGGGGAATATTACATGTATCCATCGTCCAATTTCCAACTGGTCTATGGAGAATTGAGAAATGTTCCGCTGTCCAGTTTAATGGTATAGTAAAGCCGTGTCCATAAAGGTCTATCCACACATATCAGGGGCGTGCCCGGGACGTGACAGGGCACGGTCTGTCCACGTCCCGGGCACGGCCCTGATATGTGTGGATATAACTTTAGTATTAAAAAAATATATCATAAACAATTTTTGAAACCGCTTAATAATCATTTATTGCCAATTTTCTTGGCCGCCCTGAAGTGGGCTACAAAATGGCTGCGCAGTCGTTAATCTCATACAAAAACAGCACCGACGTGTCTTGCCTTGCGCATCGGAAAGTCAACTTCAGGGCGGCCCAGAAGTTTGGCGAAGACTATAACATTCTGCAACAAAATGGATAATCCTTAACAGCTCAAAAACGGCTTACGGCCATAAAAAAAAAAAAAAAACTTAAGATTCTTCAATTCTTCCTACTGGTAGGCTAATGAGAAATCAATTCATTGTCATTACATTGACACCATAATGACACATAAGTTTTCTGTGAAGTGGCCATTTAAAAAAGTTTACATACTTTCCTATCTTTTCTATTCTTTTCATTGAAGATTATATTATAATCAGCTATAAATCAAATAAATACAATATAAGGTTATTGTATTTATTCCTTTATAATATTTTTGAATTTAGTTTGATGTGAACCCAAAAATATAAGAAAGGCTTCTTTGAACCCAAAGTATAGGAAACTGGTGTGAACTCAGGGTTATAATGTGATAATGGAACATAGTTTTGGTTTACGTCGAGTATGCTCCATAGACCAGTTGGTAATTGGACGATGGAAACATGTAATTTTCCCCATAGACCAATTGGTCGAATTCCAATTGGTCTACGGAGCACCGACGTTAAAAACAATAATACAGAGTGGTCAATAAAAATAAAAATAATAAAAAATTAGTCAAAGATCATAAAATAAGATGTTAAAAAAAATACTCTAATAAAATGTCAACATAAATTATAGTAAAAAAAGAAAAATAGTACTCAGAAATGTCAATAATTCAAAAACAAAATATATAACAATAATAACGGAACAACCACATTGATTATAATACTATTTTTTCCTTCAGGAATTCAGAAACATTATAATAGGATCTACTTATAAGAAACTTCTTTAAGTGCCTTTTAAAAAGATTAATGTTTAAGATTTTAATTGTTTCCGGTATGTGATCATAATTATTTTGCATAACGTTTGGGAAACACTTATTTATCATACATTCAAAACTCATAATTATGTAAGTTGAATCATATTTAGGCATAAATTTCATATCCATAATAATTAGAATCGTCTTTTAGCATACATTTCATATCGATAGTCATTAAAAGGTAGAACTATCATATCTCAGAAAATTTACAGTTAGAATCATCTTTTGGCACACATTTCATATCCATAAATTGATGTATTATTTTAATTCAAATTTAATTCCATCTTATTTTAATTTAAAATTTTTAGTAAAAATATAAACATTTATTTATTCACATATGTACATTATTTACAAACTAAAATTAGAACTAAAATAAGAAAAACTAATATGTACAATGAAAAAAATATTAATATTAAACTATTTATTTTTTTAAATCCTCGCCTTAGTAGTGAAGGGAGCTATTCCACACTAAGTTGGTTCCAAGATACAGACAGTTGAAAAAAATATTTTTCGTTGTATCTTCTATATTTGTATCCAGATTCCCAAATATTTTTGTGAGAAGGTAATCAATTCAGCCAAAAGTGTGGCTTAGCTTTCTTCACCACTAAGGCGACGATATTATTGATTTAAATTTAGTTTATTTTTATTTTAAGTTGTGATTATAATCTGAAAATTTAGATCCCTAGATTTCAATCTCTTTGCACCTCTTAAATTGTTATACCCTATAATTTTAACCTTTTGGGGAATGGAACTGGTATCCTTAATACAGGTTATTTTGTAACCTAGCTTCCTAGCTAGTCAGTAGCGATTCTTATAGTGAATTCAAAACCAAATTTACTGTTATAATGACTGTTTTTATTTTTTTGTAATTTGATTGTGTGTTTTTTAACAAATAAAGCATTAATATAGCATTATTAATTATAGGCAAAAAGACTAGTAGGTATCCAAGTCTAAAAAAATATAGCTTGATTGTTGAGCACGACCGTTTGATAAACGTCACAGTCTTATTATAAATAAATATATTCTTTCCAAAGAGTATATTTTTCATTTCTTGCTGAAATAACTAGGCAAGGGAAATACTAATGCGATATTGCCCTTAAACTTCCACGAAAATGAATAATATTACCTATTAAACACATTATTAGAAGTTACCCAGACATAACCTACAAAAGTTCATGACTGAATATCTATTATTCTCGGAGTTCTCGAAAAAACTAATTCAGAACATGACCCTGAGTTAAACCAGATATTTTTCATTTAATGACGTAGGAATTTAATCTCGGCTAAAACAATGTATGGGCTTCTGCCATTGTCCTTGGGCAATTAATATCGTCTTATACTACAAGTACAGGAAAATATCAGAAAATTATACATTTGTAATCTCGAACAGAAATTTAATAAAGCACGCCAAAAACTGCGAGACTCGATTCCTGGACTATTTATAATACCTAAAAATTTGTACGGAACCCTCGGTAGGCGAGTCCGACCCGCACTGGTTCGGTTTTTTATGTACTTAGAGGCACAATAAAAAGACACATTATGAACCAAAACTCTTAATAAGATGTACGAATGCTTTGCGCTTAAAACATAAACTGCGTTTAGCTTTTCTACTGGTGCATGGACGCCGAATTTTCTGTATGGTTTTATCGTAACTCTATTATAGGAACCTAGGGAACTTTCCAAGGGTAGAAGTACCTAGAAAAGTTGACACACATTAAAATTCAAATAATCTTCTAATGCCATTCCGAATCTAGCAGAATCTTGATGCTCCGAAATTTATTTGGCATAACACACTTGGCAAAATCTTTTTAAACGTATATTTTAGGGCATAAAAATGATTTAATATAATTATTGTTTGGCCGAATCTGCAATGGCATACTTTTAAGACGTCAGAATTTTATTTGGCATAATTACCTAAAGTTGAAATTCCGCATAATTTCGTTTAGCATGACGTTTATTTAGAGTGACGATGATTTGTTACAATTTCACTAGGAATACTATGGAGATGGCAGAATTTTATTAGGAATGACGCATTCGTCATTACGAGGAAGGAGTTTGTAAATCAAACAGTTTTCCTAGGATTCACTCTAGACGACAAATTGCAATGGACTTCTCACATAACATCTCTTGCGGGTCGGCTGAGCTCGGCCGCATATGCTGTTAGAAAGATAAGACAGTTAACGGATGAGGAGACCGCGCGATGTACTTTCACACACAGATCATATAATACTACTGCTTTCACAGCATTATGTCATACGGTATTTTACTGTGGGGCCGAGCGGCTGACATTGAATCCATATTTATATTGCAAAAGAGTGTCAGAGCCATATATAATTTAAGTCACCGAGAATCTCTTAGGGAGCTATTTAAAAATATTAATATTATGACAGTTTCTTGCCAATTAATTTATGAAAATAATGTATGTATTGCAAAATATACATCTCTTTAGTAAAGTCAGTGATAGGCACAATTTTAATACGAGAGAAATAAAGATAAGTTAGATCCACCATCTTATAGACTAGCTAAAGTACACTCATCTTTCATGGGGAACTGTGTTAAATTCTATAACAAAATACCTTGTGATATATTAAAACTAAATTAAAGTAAATTTAAAACTTTTCTTAAAAGCACACTTTGTAAACAAGCATATTACAAATTAGATGATTATATTCAAGATAAGAATGCTTGGCAACATGCTGGTCATAGGACAATCTTTAGTGTAGACTAAATCAAATTTGCTAATTTATATTCCTATTCATAGTTATTGTATTCTTATTTTTTTTTCTTCAGAATTTGACTCACACACTGTTCCGTTGTTGTTGAATTAAGTATTTTACCTATGTTTGCAATATTTGTAAGTATGTGAGAACCATGTTCCTATTTATCAAATTAATGAATTTACCTGTTAATGCTTTTATTACTTTATACCTATACGTAGTATAGTGTGTACTGCTATTTTTGGGTGCATCGTCCTCACATATATGAATTTATGAATGTATGTACACAAGTAAGCATTGTAAAACACCTATTTTTTTAAAAGAGTAAGTATGTAGTTTCTTGTGCGTTCTTCTCCATAACAAGCTACTTTTCCGAATGCACGGTAGAATAAATTTTTATTACTTGTACATTTTTAATTTAGATTTATTATTGTTTGACGTTCAAAAGTGCCGCTTATTGGCCTAGTTGAAATAAATATATTTAACTTTGAATACATTTTATTAGGCATATTGCCATTTCTATAAAATAGCGTTTTTTACCTTAAATTTAAATTAAAATATTGTCTTAATAAGTCAATATGTTTTGCTACAAAAGTTAGTGACAGAAACGAATCGCTGCAAAACCGACTCTCTTAGACTGTAATTTAAGCCCGCGTAGTTATTTGACAAAGATCATTAATGTATACAAGGTACGGCGTCGGGCCGAGCACACTACCTTGTGGGACTCCGAATGTTATGGGAAGTTCACTACTCATGTGATTATCAATTGTAACATACTGAATTTTTATTTAGGTAATCACTTAAAATCGCGAGATTGCCCCCTAACACCGATCTATTCTAGTTTGAAAAGCAAAAGGGGAATGGAAACTGTGTCAAATGCCTTAGCAAGGTCCAGAAAAATAGTAAGGACTTTCTTCTTACTGTCCAGGTTTTTGTCCGATATGGTTGGTGAGGTCTAAAGGTCTATCCACACATATCAGGGCCGTGCCCGGGACGTGCACGGGACGTGGACAGACCGTGCCCCGTCAGGGACTCAAAAAATATCGGTGGGAACATTTTATATCATCGTTCACACACGGCCTTTTTAAAAAATGAGAGAAAAGTGCCGGTCTCACGGCATTTAAAATCGAATTATAGAAAAATAAACAACCTGTAATAGCTGTCATCTTGGCTTTCAAATTTGCGGTAATAGCACCTCAGGAGACATAGAAAATCCCTTAGAATATGTATAGCTTTGAATAGCCGCCATCTTTAATTTGTAAATTAAAAGAATGTGCCAGCCCTTAAACTTATGTATGTATTAACGTAATGCAGCTTGGTACATATGCACCAACTTCTTATATTTATTTTGAATGAAGTTTCTGGATCACCACCCTCGAAAATCATGTTCATGACTTCCATTACGATAAATTGTATGATCGCCATTTTGGATTTTAATTATCAGCCCTTTCTTGATTTGATAATCACTATTTATTTAAATGAACCGAGTCCATCGAAATAATTTATATTATATTATGCAACTAGTGAATAAAGGACGGATTTAAAGCGAGGGCTATAGATGAATCACGAGCAAGGGAAGGATTCTAACGACTATATCACGGCCGTAGGGAGTGATTCATGGCCCTCGATATAAATCCGTTTTATTCAAGAGTTGCATACTATATTTAATACCATGACTACGAGAAAAAGAAAGATTTAAGCGAAAAGCACAAGGAATATTACGAGTAATAAATAAATGGTTTATTACCTTCAAAATTTACAAAGAATGTGAAACCGTGACCCCTGAGCTAGGTAACAACACCTGTGTTTCAGGGGCCAATGACCACCTCCATTAAGTTACATAATTATAATTAATTAAACATCATTGCAATTAATATTAGAATTACAATCCAAATAAGTATTCAATAAATATCCTAGATTAAAATCAAAATCATTATTAAAATCCTAAATATAAACAAACTCAAAATTAAAATCGAAGAAGGAGTTTGAAATTCGAGTATTTTCTGCGTAAGAAGAATGCATCGAGTATTTTTTGCACAAGGAGGTTATATAGCAATTGAGACGGAGGTCCAATACATTGGTGTGTTCCAAATTCAAAAACCAAAACAGTGATTAAAAGTTTATTAACTGTTTTCAATGAAAAAAATAAGCTTTTTAGAGGGGGTGTGGTATAAAAATAATTGTTTGACACACTTAATCGATTAGGCTGAATGCAATTTTTAATCGATTATGAGACGGGTGAATGGACAGCACAAAAAACAACAACACCAAAGAAATGTCATGTTGCAAGGTTGAATCTTAATTAAATATAAATTTTTAAGCAATTTTTTTCAGATTTTGGCTTCTTTTTTTATGAACTTTTGTATGAAAAATTAGGCACATAAGGATGCAAATAAAATGAGTATATCTTTATTTTCTCCTTTTGCATCTTTTCAGCAAGCGGAACGGTTGTTTATGCACATATTTTGAGCAAATCTAAATTTTCTACCGTTTGGAAAGGTGAAGTAATTCGTATTTTGTAAACATTTTGCAGTACACTGACGCGGTTTAACCGACCTCAACATTTAAATAAAGATATTTTTTACAAATTTACTTTTCTGAATAAATTCGAATGTTAAAAGTTCAAGTAAATGCCTGAATTTCATGACGTAATCTGCAACCACCTGTCGACTCAGCTGGTATGTCATGTGTCAAAATCTTGTCGAGCAGAGTCGTTAATGTTATACCTACTTTGAAAAAACGTAGACAATTAATTTATTTCGTATATAACTCACTTTCAGACGCTCAAATTTAATTCAGCTAAGATTTCGCGATTGTTCTTTCATAGTTCTAGGTCAACGGAAAGTTCCTAAATTTTGATTCCCTTGAGAGTGTCAAAATATACCTTCTTTGCGGCATAAATTTTATTTTACGTTAACTTAGAAGTTTAATTTTTCACAGCTTCAATGGACTGTAGACCTGAGTATATGATTTTAATTTCAACTCGATACCTCCACGCGTTCCCGAGATAAAGGATCTTGACAGACAGATGGACAACAAAGTGGTGCTATAAGGGTTCCGTTTTTAGCTTTTGAGGTACGGAACCCTAATCATTAAGAACATTATACAACATTTAATTAAGAATTCCTCAGACTGTCCCTTTGTGTTAATTAAAACTCTCATGATTCCATAAATTCTTTGAAAGATGTGTCCCGCGCCACTTGAATGATTCAACAGTACTGAACAGTACGAATTCATTTGTTTCTTCTCCAAATACTTAATACGTTTGACATCACGACCATCACGTATAAATGTAATAACATTAATGCCCATTTAATAATAATAATAATTCTTTATTTTCAGGCAACCCATAGATAAAATACATAAATTAAACATACAAAAATAAACTAATACATAATTCTTAACAAAGTTAACAAAAATATATTTAGTACGTTGGGTCGTCGACGTATTGCCACAGTTTAAGCTTGGTCAAAAATTATTTCATATGTATAGGTCGAATTATTTAACCGATTCTCGTAAAATTTTGTGAACAGGTTCGATCAATATATGGATTTGTTTTCTCGATTCAGTTTTTTAAAAGCTAGGGATGATTTCTATGCAAAACTTGAAACTGCCGCAAACGATAAAGAAATCTTCAAGTTGGCAAAACGCAAATTTACACCAAAGTAGTAGAGATACTGCCACAAATAAATTTATCAAAAATGAACAAGGAAAACTACTAACATCAAACGAAGACATCAGAGACCGCTGGAAAGAAATATAAACACTACACAGAATTGCTAAATGAGATATTCCCTAGTGAGGCACTACAAGATATCCCTGCTACAGAAGGCCCTATCCCATGTATAAGGCCTGAAGAGATAACTTTGGCAATTAAACGAATGGCAAATAACAAAGCCTATGGCCCTGACGATAGCCCTGCTGAATTCTGGAAGCGAATAGGAGACACCGGCTCACTATTCCTGACGAAACTTTTCAACAAGGTCCTGGATGATGGAATTCCCGACGAATGGCGAAAGAGCTATCTCATCCCTTTCTATAAAAATAAAGGTGATATAAGACTCTGCGGCAACTACAGAGCTATAAAGCTAATCTCACATTCCATGAAAATATGGGCAAGAGTCATCAACAAAAGGCTACTTGAAATAACTAGCGTCACTGAAAACAAATGCGGGTTCGTAGCCGGTAGATCCACAACTGATGCCATACATTCGGTCAGAACACTGATAGAAAAGTACAGAGACAACAAAACAGACTCGCACATGATATTCACCGAGATAGAAAAATCTTTCGACCGGGTACCGAGAGAATTAATTTGGCACAATCTAAGGGCTCAGAATGTGCCCGAGCATTACATAATTACTGTCAAAGATATGTACCACCAAGTATCAACCAAAGTGTGAAGCCCAGCCGGAACGATGACTTTGTTGTAAAGGTTGGTGTGCACCAAGGTTCCATACACAGTCCTCTGCTTTTTAATATTGTAATGAACCATCTCACCTCAAATCTGCAACGAGCGCCGCCATGGGACATCCTATATGCGGACGATGTCGTCATCATCAGTGAAGATGGGAACAACTTACAGCAGATTCTAGAAAAGTGGAGGAAAGCTCTGGAAAAAGCAGGTCTGCGAATAAACAGAGAATGACCGATTATATGCATTGCAACTTTAGTGATATCAACAGCAAACACACCATCTGTCTGCAGAACACCCAGCTAAAAGAAGTAGACCATTTCAAGTACCTAGGGTCAGTCATCAGTAAAGATGGGTCAATAGACGCTGATGTCACCCATCGCATAAATACCGGGTGGATGAAATGGAGAGAACTATCCAGCGTGTTATGCGACAGCTGAATGCCCGTGCGCTTAAAGGGCCAAGGACGCTCTATATAGAGCAGCCGTCCGACCGGCCATGACATACGGAGCTGAATGCTGGCCACTCAAAAAGCAGCACGAAAATCAGTTACACTGCGCAGAGATGAAGATGCTCAGGTGGGCAGGTGGTGTAACTAGACTGGATCATGTCAGAAACACACACATAAGAGGCACCTTCAAAGTGAGATCTATCCCAGATAAACTTCAGGAGAGCCGTCTGCGGTGGTACGGACACGTTATGAGACGACCATCCGACCATATGACCAGAAGAGTGCTAGATATTGAAACTAAACCCCGAGGACGAGGAAGATCCCGAATCACATGGATGTCCGTCGTAAATAAGAACCTTAAAGAAGCCTAAATCAACAAAGAGACGACCCAGGACCGAGCTATCTGGAGACGCATGATACGGAGGGCCGACCCCAAATAAAATGGGAAAGGGCCAGGCAAAGAAGAAGATTCAGTTTTTTTAAAATTCAGGAAAAAGGCGAAGTCATTTTGAAAATTTTCAGAATACTGAATCAACAAAAACATTAAAAAAATAAATGTTAATTTAAAAATCAAAAAACCTGTCTGCTTAAGAAGCGAACTATAAAGACGTAAACAAGAAGAAAACCATGCTGTGCAGTCGGAGGATACATATTCGCGAGCTGGCTGACCAAAACCAGATGATGTTAGAAGATGATGTCAGAAGATGTTCTAAAGCAGTCCGTTTTTTTATTTTTTCTATTAACTTTTTTATTTATAACTTTCTAGTTTACATTTTTTTTCGAAGTAGGTTCATTTAAACATACAATTGTTGTATATTTTTGAAATTACCTCTTAAAACCCTTTATTTTGTTGTCCCAAACGATATTCAGTGGCAGATGTTCTTAAGCAGTCGGGTTTTTTTATTTTTTCTATTAACTTTTTAGTTAACATTTTTTTTTGAAGTAGGTACTGCTTGGCCAGAAAGAGTAGAAAAAAATTGAGGTCGCCACTATCGTTTATATGGCATCATTTATACTATAACATAAATGAATTTGATACTTACCTCATGTTAAGTACTTAGGTGTTATCGTGGACCAGAGACTGTCATGGTACCCACACATTGAACAGGTTGCCAATAGAGTCAGGACATTAAGCTGGATGTTCAGGACTCTTAGATATAGCGTTCCCAGGGCTGCCAATAATCATTCAGATCATGAAAAGGATTTCCTTAAGATGATTTATGTTGCGCTAGTCCAGTCAGTACTTTCCTATTGTATACCTGTCTGGGGTGGTGCTGCCAAAACAAAATTACTAACAGTGGAAAGGGCACAACGCGCTCTTATCAAGTGTATGTACTTTAAAAAAAAGAGATATCCTACTGAAGACCTATTTCGACTTAGTAACTTGCTCTCAGTCAGGAAAATTTATTAAAAAAACATAAGTCTCTTTCCTATGATGCTGGCATACTGAAAAAAAGAAGGAAAGACTTGATACTAAATATCCCTAGGACAAGGACTTTGCTTGCCAGTATGCAATTTAGCAAAAGATCTGCTGCGCTATACAATAAAACATCTACATTTACCCCAAAAACTACTATGACAGTAAAAAGAAAATAATGGAATGGATACAAACACTTACCTACAATGATACCGAAACACTTCTGAAACCTTAACACAAACACACCCTCACACTCATGTACTCTCAGTTACACCTACAGGCTACACTCTCACTCACATAAACTCACACATATACTTACATCCACACATACACACATTTTATTTAAGTAAATTTATGTAGTTTTAGCAATTTTTTTTATTAATTTTTTATAATACGTTTTGCTTTTGTATAATACGTCTTGCTATGGAAGAGCGGACTCTCCTAATACAGGCATTATCTGCCTAAAAGGAGGATCCAATCTAAAAAATTTGTTTTCACCTAAACTTGTTTTACCAATAAATTATTTTATTATTTTTTATTATTATGTCCTTTATTGTTTTTTTTTCTTATTTACTACATTTTTAAATATTTTTATTAAATAAATTACAAAAAAAAACATTTAAAAATATAAAAAATAGAGGCCAACCGGTATCGGGAGCAGGGTCCAAGCTACCGGTGGTTAGGGTTTCAGAGACAGGAACCTCCTCACAATGCGAGCCGTATCGAGGAGTACTGCCTTCTGTATCAGACCCTTGATCCAACCGCCCAATGACAGCCTCGAGAGATGGTCGTCGAGGCTCTTGGCCATCAGGCCGCTGGCCGTAACGACAATCGGCACAATGACCGCCGAGTCCACATTCCACATGTCGACAACCTCGTGTGCTAAGTCAAGGTACTTGATTTGTTTCTCTTTCTCAGCTTTCACGAGGTTCTCGTCATGCGGGAATTGTGACATCGATTATCATTGTGCGGCGCGCTAATCGGTCTATCACTACTATATCCGGCTTATAAGCAACAATAGTCCTATCAGTGATGATAGACCGATCCCAGTACAACGTGACATGGTCATTTTCGAGAACTGGGTCGGGCACATACTTGTAATACGGTAACTCAGATTCCACTAGATTGTACTTCAAAGCAAGTTGCTGGTAAATAATCCTGGCCACTTGGTTATGCCTGTGTAAGTATTCGCCGTTAGCCAGATGAGAACAACCAGAGATAAAATGTCGGATGGATTCTCCTGGGCGGTGGCATGCCCGACACACGTCAACCGTTCCATCCTTCATTATATGTCTCCGGTAGTTATTCGTCAGGATAACTTCGTCCATAATTGCACAGACAAAACCTTCAGTTTCCCCGAAAAGGTCACCGAAACGTAGCCAGGATACGGAAGCTGGGAAGTCTACATCGGGCCCATGGAGAGCCCGATAGAAGCGTCCGTGTAGCTCCTTGCCTTGCCATACCTCTTTGCGTTCATGAGTCGATAGTATTACAGGCTTGCGCCAGTTCTCTTTAGCCATGGACAACGGGGTGAGTCCCTTGTCCACTGCGACCACATCCCGGTGCATACCCACTTCAGCTTTTAAAAAGTATTCTCTGAGACTATTCACAACCGCGAGGTGTGCACTCGCGGTTGTGAATAGTCTTGGCGTTTATAAAGCCTCGACCCCCACACTTCCGCGGGATGTACAGTCTCATCACCGATGATCGTGGGTGATGCATCCGGTTTGCGGTCAGCAGTGTCCGGACCCTCCTGTCGAGGGCGTCGAGCTCGGTCTGAGTCCATTTGAGTATGCCGAAAGAGTACATCAAAACCGGCATGACCCAACTGTTGAAGGCCTTATTTCCGCCTGACAAAAGGCTATCTAATACCTTTTTCAGGCGGCCAAAGAAACGCTCCTTCAGCAGTTGCTTCATGTCAGTACTGTTGATGCCCACGCTTCCGACATACCCAAATACTTGTAAGTTTCAGTCGAGGAGAGATGTCTAAGGTGTATGGAATCAGAGAGTTGAATTCCCTCAGATTCCATAATCTCCCCTTGCTTTACATGCATGACTGCACATTTGTCCACACCATTCTGATGGAGTTACTAAAGGTTTCAGTTACCTTCAGTAACTCCGTCAGTTGGAATTTGTTAGGGGTAAAGAGTTTCAGATCATCCATGTAAAGGAGGTGAGATATGAGCTGACCACCTCTTCTCAACCGATAGCCTAGTCCTGAATCCTCCAGCAGTGTACTTAGAGGATTCAGGGCTAAGCAGAACCAAAGTGGACTCAAACTGTCGCCCTGAAATATCCCCCGCTTAATCCATACAGGCTCATCATCCCCCTGAATCGGTCGACATCCTGGATATCGAAGGACTGTCTTCCATTGACCCATACATGACTCAAGGAAGGTGCATAGAGTTGCATCTATTTTGTACAACTCCAGCACCCTCATGAGCCATGTATGTGGCACAGAGTCGTAGGCCTTCTTGTAGTCTATCCAGCATGTCGACAGATCCTTGCGGGATCGACGAACCTGCTGGCTTATAGCCATGTCAATGAGGAGTAGCTCCTTAGTGCCGCGGGACCCATTCCTACATCCATTCTGAGAGGTAGACATTATTGAGTTACCCTCAATGTGTTTATCTATTTTTGCTCTCAGGATGGATGTAAGAAGTTTATAAACCGTCGATAAGCATGTTATTGGTCTATAATTCTTGGGTTCCGCGGGACTACCTGTCTTATGGAGCAGGTGGGTAATGCCTGTTGTCAAAAACTGCGGCAGCGACCCAGACTCTAAACATGACTGGAATTGAGATGCCAGAAACGCGTGTGAGCTGCTATATCATTTTAGCCAGAAGTTATGCAGTCCGTCCGGTCCTGGAGACTTCCAGTTTGGTAGCGGACGAACTGCTTTGGCTATATCAGATGGACTGATGATTACTTTTTCCATTTCTGGTATAGCTTCACACACGCGCTCGACATCACGCATCCAGTCACCCTCAGTGTGACAGACGGGCACCGACCAGATGCTTCGCCAGAATGTGCTCGTGGCGTCATCATCCGGGCGGCACACGTCAGTCACATTTTGTTCAGGTCGCTCCCAAGTTCTGTATACCCACCTCTCATCACTCTGGAACATGCGATTCTGCGAGTACCGGTCAACCCGCCGCTTATACCGCCGAATACGGCTGGCCCATGCACAAACTTTCTGCTTCAGGAAGTCGATGCGCTCCGTGACACGGGACATGTATTCTCGAGGACTGATTCCAGTCCCCGAAAATGCCCGCCTCACGAAGCGCATCACACGTGGTCGTGTATTGCCCTCCCTGAAACAGCATAGTTTGCCGATGAGTACCCTAGCCCCATCGATACGCCGTTCGATCCTACATTGCCAGGCTGGCACGGCAGGCTTTGGCTGAATTGTCACGTTTGGGAACTTAACATTGGCCAAACGACATGCCGCAACAGCCCCGCAATACAGGATTGAGTGCGTATCAACGAGGTTCTCACTGCTTTCAAAGATGTTCTTAAGCAGCGAGTCCAAAGCACACACCAGCGCCCTATTCTTCTTGTGCATAGGCAAGCGTGGTAATCGGGGTGTAAGTTCAGTCGGTGTTGACCTATACTCGCGAAGCGCATCCTCCAGTGCGCTCCTCAATCTTTCGTTGCACTGGCTACTTACTGTAACAACCCTATCATCTGCCTCTTCGTTATCATGATTGGACCGCGGCGGGATCACAATAGTGACTGGCGGTGCCGCGGTCTGTGTCAAGGTTAAGACGATTTGGTTGCTCAGCACTTCTGAGCGCTGCCTATCAAGTGTGGCGTCGTCCAATCTGTGATTACGCTGGATGACCCGCACCTGATCCGACAATCGTTGGGCCGAGACGTCTACGGTTGGTTCTAGGTCCTGAAACAGAGACAGCTTCCCAACACGGTACGCAGTGAGGTTAGTTCCCCCCTCTGTAGACCCGTAATATGCGCGCATGACGTTCTCATTCATACTTTGAGTCCATCTCATGCGCTGCACACAACCACCGGCAGCGGGGACCCGGCTCGGGGCCGGTTGGCCCCTAGATCCCAAGCTCCTCGGTGGCTGGCCTCTCCCCTGCCGACGTACAGGTGTTGGCGACGTCGGCGGGGAAAAATACTCGTCGCTAGAGCTCGACGCAACTGCAGCCGCCGATGATACTGGTGATCCGAGGTCCGGCGGCGGCGAGGCGGAGCTGAGCGACGAGTCCGGGGGTGGATGGCGTGCGCGATAGGCAGCTGCTCTCGTCAACATTATTTAATCATTTTCCTTACACTTTTCCTTTATAAATATTGCTTGGTTGACGTCTGTCAGTGACGACGTCAACTGGTTTCTTGTGATTTTCAGAAATATTATTGGATTTGTTGTGGATTTATAAAACTGTATATTATATATGGGTTTTTTTTAAACTGGTTTCTATTGCTGTATATGTTATTTTCTGAGTTTGATGGTTTTATGAATTTGTAAATAAATAAAATGTGCAGAAAAAATTTGACATGTTGACATTTTAGGGTTTATAATTTATAATTTTTATAATAATAATAATACCTTGGCTTTATTATTATTATTATTACTTGAAGTATTTTTAAAGATAATCAGAATGGGCAAAGTCGTTAAATCATATGCTAAATTTCTAAATTTTTCTAACTGGTAAATAAAAAGCCTAGGAGAGTAAAAACATCTTTATTACAGGAATAATATATTTTTTAATCACTATCTAAATATTCAACACCTGACATGTCCGATCCAAGCTCTTGATCATCTTCAGAATCTGAGCTGCTGTCACTGCTGTCCTCACCAACACGAATTACCAGTCTGTCTATATCTTCATAGAGTGTTTTTCCCCTTGCATAGTAATCTTGTTCTATTTTCTTTATGTGTTCAACACAATTATTCCACGTTTCGGAACCAATGCTATTAAAAGCTTTCTCAGTTGCTTTTTTTATGTCTATTGCTCCTCCCACATTACATGCAGCAACTTTTTGCTTTGCTATGCCCCAGATGAGCTCGATAGGGTTTAGATCACAGTGATCACATGGAGGAAGCCGTACCACTTCATGACCATGTTCCCCCAACAACTCATCTATTTGGTATACTGGTTCTGGCTTGTGTTTTTTAACAAGCATTAATAACGCTGGCTTTCTTGTTGATGGGTCAAACGGTATGTTATTTTCTAACAGCCACAGTTTTATTTTATCAACTCGGGAAGCTGATGTTGGAGCCTTGTTCTGCACCACACTGTGATAAGGCGCATTGTCCATGACAATTATAGAGGCCTCATTAAGGTTTGGGATCAGTTTTTCTGACAGCCACTTGGTAAAATTGTGAGAATTCATCTCTGAATGGTAATCTTCCATTTTGTTGGTGCCACTAAATATTAGTAAAGCATTGGGTACAAATCCATTGGCAGTTCCAGCATGGTCAATTATCCACCTTTTCCCTTTTGAAATATCATGCTTTATGCCTTTGATTTTAATGGATTGCCAGCACTTTCTCAATTTATATAAACTATGGATGTAACTTTCATCCAAGTAAACAATTTGTTTTTGTAGCTCAACAGGCAAATCCCAATTTCTTTTTATAATTTCCAAATATTTTTCTCTTTTTGCTGCTATATTAGATTTTTCTATTAGCGATTCTCTATTTGTGGAACATTTTTTGTATGAAAAGTGTTGTAAACGCTTCTTTGAAACCTTCTTGCCTTCTTAGTAAAAAATATGAAGCATGTCATTAATTGTCACGTCATGTCAATTTATTATGCTTGGAAATACAAGTCTTAAAATGTTCTATAGTGAATTCTTATTTATCTTATCGCGTTATATCAATTGGCGACGAATATATCGAATTAAAAAAACAAGTATACAGCGAATCAGGAAACATGTAAGTCGAGACACAAAACACCGACAAAGCAGCTCTCCTCGTAAAATACATTCGGATCAATGCCTACGTTGTGGCAAACACGATAAACACAACTTTGAAATGTGCGTGGCAAAAAACCATACATGTGACGCGTGTGGCATTGAGGGACATTTTGAATCATGCTGCATTAAGAGCGGTAGAGCTTTCATCACGGGACCAAAGAAGAATACCAACGACAGGAGAAGCAAAGTAAAACTACAGAAAATAAGGAACAACCATATGGCATCACAATCATCACTCTCAACTAGCGATGACAGCGACAACGAAATTATATGTGCTATTAAAGGCAGCAAAGATTGTAAGAAAATAGATGTATACATCAACGGACGTAGATGTACCATGGACTGGGACCCAGGCTCAACTTATTCCATTATTAGCACAACATTATGGAAAAAGATTGGAAAACCGACCCTAACAGAAGCTCCAAAACTGACAGCCTACGGCAATAATAAACTTAAACCTAAAGGTATTACAGACGTGTCAGTGGAAGTTGGAGACAGAAAAATCCTACTTCCCGTTGTGGTGATGAGAGATGCCGACCCGATGCTTTTTGGATTACGTTGGAGTGAGATGTTTGACATGACCTTCCCAAAGCCAGTCTACTCAATCAGAACAGGACCGACTACAATTAAACAGGTTTTAGACTCACATACTTCTCTTTTCGACGGAAAACTGGGGAAAGTAAAGGACTATCTAGTGAACATACACATTAAAGCGGGGGCAGAACCAGTACATATGCCAGCTAGACCCATCAAGTTCAATATGAGAAAAAACATTGAACAAGAATTAGAACGCCTAATCTCAGAAGGCATAATTCACCCTATTGACCCTAACATAACGCCTATCGAATGGGCTACACCTACAGTGAATATAGTCAAACCAACCGGACAAATACGGATATGTGGTGACTATCGTAGTACCATAAACTCGGTACTCATTAAACATTTACACCCAGTTCCCATCTTCGACCAGTTGCGACAACATCTGTCAAACGGCAAAATGTTTTCAAAAATAGATCTCAAGGATGCATACTTACAGTTCGAAATAGCACCAGATTCAAAAAAATACTTGACGTTGGCCACACACAAAGGATATTTTCAATATAACAGAATGCCTTTTGGAATTGCAACAGCACCCTCAATTTTCCAACATTACCTGGACAAACTTCTGGGTGATTTACCTAACGTAGCAGTATATTTCGATGACATAGCAGTAGCGGGCAAGCACCTACAACAGCACTTACAACTTCTTTCCACAGTGTTTGACCGATTGGAGAAAGCAGGACTCAAGGTTAACCTAAAGAAGTGTTCATTCCTTCAGAAGGAAATAGAGTACCTTGGTCATACTATTGATTCAAACGGAATACGCCCAACGAAAACTAAAATTGAAGCTATAACAAATGCTGTTCAGCCCACGTCCATGAAGGAACTACGTTCATTTCTCGGACTAGTAAATTTCTATGAACGTTTCATTCCACACTTGCACAGCATCTGTGCAGATCTTCATACATTAACGGGCAATAAACAACCATGGCAGTGGTCAGAACATGAGAACCAAATTTTCGAGAAGACTAAACAGTGTATTGCAGCATCGAAACCCCTGATAGCATTTGATGAAAGGCGTCAACTCTACTTGGCTTGCGATGCCTCTGAAAAAGGGGTCGGCGCAGTATTATTCCACAAAGACAAAAATGTTGAACAACCCATCGCATTTGCGTCCAGAAAACTGCGCTCTGCAGAAAGCAATTATTCGGTAATCGACCGAGAAGCATTAGCTATTCTATTTGGTATCACAAAATTTGACCAATACCTACGAGGTACTAAATTTAAGTTAGTAACGGACCACAAACCGTTGATACATATCTTGGGGCCACAGCGGAATTTACCTAAATTAGTTAATAACCGCCTAATAAGATGGGCCTTGATAATAGGTAGTTACGACTATGAAATCTACCACCGGAAGGGGGAAAATAACATAATCGCTGACTGCTTGTCGAGACTTCCTAACGCCCGAGAAAAACCGTCCCCCGCCGAATGTGCTGTCCATAAAATAACTGTGCGTGGGCAGAACATCAAAATCACAGATCTTGCGTTGACGGAAGAAGTAATTAAAGGGGAAACATCAAAAGACCCTGTCCTCTCTCAAGTCCGACAATATTTGAAAACGGGATGGCGTAATATTCAATACGACAATCTCCTGAATCCATTCTTCCGCAAGCGAAATGAATTATCGATCGAAAATAAAATAGTTATGTGGCAGGGCAGGATAATAATACCGGAAACCTTACGTCATTCAACACTTACCTATCTTCATCGAGGTCACCCTGGCATATCAGCGATGAGGGCACTCTCACGTTTCTACGTATGGTGGCCAGCTCTAGATGAAGATATCGATGCATTCGTCAAGAGATGTCGTAAATGTCAAGAAAACAGACCGTGCAACCCAGAACTGCCAGTTTACTCATGGTCTATTCCGGAAAGAGTTTGGGAAAGGTTGCATATTGATTTTGCGGGGCCCTTTGAAGGAACATATTGGTTAGTTCTTTGCGATGCTCTGTCGAAATGGATCGAAGTTAAGCCCATGAAAAATATCACAACAAGGAACCTATGTTATGTTCTGGATGAAGTTTTTTCAACATTTGGTCTCCCTGAAATGATTGTTTCAGACAACGGCCCACAATTCACAGCCCATGAGTTCAAACAGTACTGTAGAAACCATGGAATCGTAAATGTCACGTCAGCACCATACCACCCGAGGACAAATGGCTTGGCGGAACGCCTTGTGAGGACATTCAAGACGAGAATGCTATCCAGTGAAGGAATTGCTAAAAATCGACTTAATGAATTTCTTTTTTCTTACCGGAATACCCCTCATAGTACCACAGGGAAGTCTCCATCACAAATGATGTTTGGTCGGCAATTGAACTGTCTTCTCTCAAACATCCGGCCCAACAATAGGAGAGAGCTACAATTTAAACAAGTACAAGGCAATATTGCGTCAACTTCACCCAACTATCGTCCGGGAGAGAGAGTTTTCATCAAAACTCGCTTAGATAAGATTTGGCAGCCTGCTACTATTTCAGCACGCACTCACCGATATTCCTATGTCGTTACTACACCCAGTGGGGAGGAAAAGCGTCGGCATGCGGATCATATACGGCCTCGCGTATTAGTTCTCTCACCCACACCTGAGCTGCCAGGAAATTCACCACCTAGAGACAATGATCGCGAACCAGATGATTTACCAGTTGGATCCTCATTTCAAACACCATCGATAGTTGAACCACCGATTGCTGAACTGCCAGTTGAGCCTACTTTCCAAACACCACCAACATCTGCTAATCTTGCTGTAACAGATACCAGTACCATGCCGCTGCAACCCCGTCGCAGCAAGCGTTTAGGCATGCCACCTCGCAGACTCATTGAGGAGATGTAATTCACTTAGGAAGGGAGAAATGTTGTAAACGCTTCTTTGAAACCTTCTTGCCTTCTTAGTAAAAAATATGAAGCATGTCATTAATTGTCACGTCATGTCAATTTATTATGCTTGGAAATACAAGTCTTAAAATGTTCTATAGTGAATTCTTATTTATCTTATCGCGTTATATCAAAAAGCATGTAAACATGCATGCATGCATGTAGCATGTAATATTTGCCTAAATTTCTCACGGCCTCCTGTATAACCTAATTCTTCTATTGCCACAGCCAACAACTTTCGCAAAGTTGGTGCTATTTTCTGAACTGTGTAAGAAAACTGAATTTTCTGATGAATCGCACAGAGATTAAAGTCATCCAACTCTATTTTTGGACGGCCTTTTCTATGCTTGGCTGGTGTTGTAAATTTGCCTTCGTTTTTATTGCCCTCGTTTATTATGCGTCGAACAGTGCTTTCTGATTTTCCTGTAATCAAAATAAAACTTGAATATAGAATGACGTGCGTGACGATCAAAAAATGCAGTCGCTCTATACAAAGTCATTGTGAAACGATATAAACATAACCTCTAAAATTATATTAAATCTGTAAAAAACTTCGAAGATGTGGTATTTTTTCAAGACCTAACGGACTTAAACTATAACTTAGATCATGAACTATGCATATTATATCAAATAAGAGTGAATAAATTCCTGGGATAGCAGCAACTCGTTTGTAGAGTTCATCTAATTCTGTTAGAAGTTTTCCGGCATGATATTCCGCCAAACATCTCTTAAAAACATTGTAAATAACTTCTCTGGCACCACTTTTTATCGTGTTGCCCATTTTCAATACGAATTCACCAACTAATACGTTTAATATCTACCAAAAATCAAATTATTTCACAATACACTTTTTTGTTTTGGTAGTTTGACTGATTTTTGACATTTCTTTCGAGTTGCCATGTGTAGAAAAATTAGTTCATATTTATTTAATTTCTACTCTTTCTGGCCAAGCTGTACATTTAAACATATAAGTGTTGTATATTTTTGAAATCACCTCTTAAAACCCTTTATTTTGTTAGAGTGTCATTCTGATGGGACTGGAAAAAAATCTTGTGCCACCACAATATGGCGCCCAAAAGCCGCCATTTTTCTATTTTTCATTTTTAATGTTGCCAGTGGCACTCGCAAGGTTACAAATCGATTGACATAAGAATTATCAATATCGGCCAACACGTTTGGTCTCTAGAACGCCACATAGGAACACATTACCCTGCTTCGGCAGTCGGGTAAAAAGACGAGCTCGTGAGGTTTAGCTCACAGAGCCACTAGTACATTATTTCCATGTGCTATTTATGCATACCACAGACAATGTTTATTATTAAAATATCTATTTAATTAAATCCTCATGTTGTAAAAATGTATAAAGGTGGGTTAAAAGCAATCACTATTAATAAACGTAAATGGGGCTGTATTACCTCATTCTGATGTGCATTTTTATTGAAATAAGTTGTTTACAGAATCATTTATATTTGAAATTTATTGTGAATTAGAAGTTCTTAATACAGTCACAACCTAACTACGAGACGTAATCGGCTTCTTTTATATAATTTAATTATATTCATTTTGTAGCTTTAGTTACGAGTATTACACAGATTTGTTTAGCTTTTTTTTTTGGGACTATCTCACCGCACTATTCCCAAACCACTGCAACTCCTGAAAGCTATAATCAACAGTGGCGACCACCAGAAAAGCGCCGAGGCAATGAGGCTCGACGAATTCCCGGCGAATGAATTTAACTGTCTTGGATCGCGCAACGAAATTAATCAGAAAAGTATTAGGAGGAGTAGGAAAACAAAAACATAATTGCCACTTCCCTCCATATCAAGCAAGAGACAGAACAAATAAGGCCAATAGGCACAAAGCACCACAGATAAAAATTAACATTAATAATAATAGGTTCTATCATTGGCTTGTTTAGCTGTTGAGCAAAATGATATCTGACAAATGCTTGCACTGTCTGAAGACGTCCACTCAAATCTATGTGAAGCTTTCTTCAAGAGACCGCCCCAAAATGATATAAAATTATTTCTCATATGATAAGACCATTCAATGTATAAACTTTAAAAGAGACTGACTTCTTTGTTTGTTTTTGGGTTTGCCTTTCCATGGCTGTAAAAATAAAATAAAATAATACTTTATGCCTCAACAAGTTTTAAGCGCCTGAGAGTAAGTATTAATTACGGTGTGCGAAACCAACAAAAACAGATTATAACAAATAAGCTTACTGAGAAAATATGTTAACAAAAGAACGGCACCCACTCCTGAAAAAAAGCCACAAAATTTTATTTATTAATGTGCGCGAATTTTCCTGAAAGGATTCGCTTTCTGGTAAATTAGATGGAAATGGTAACCATAATCATGGCATATATATTTTAATGAAAAATGTTTTCAATTCAATTTAGATTGAGTACTTTGTGCACTCACTTTCATATACTAGCAGATATTGTAGATTCAAAGATTTTACATAAGTTGCAATGAAAAAAGAAATTTTAAAGTCATCATCATCTTCTTCCCCTTGTCCCATGTTACTTGGAGTCGGCTCATCATGATTTCATCTTCCATTCTTTCGGACAACCGTAACGCATATATTCACTTCTTGATTTAGTTTAGTTAATAAGTTCATGGCTCTGAGACGTGGTCGCTTACAATGGGCCTCATCAGAAAGCTTACAGTCACTCAAAGGGCAATGGAGAGGGCTATGCTCGGAGTTTCCTTGCGTGATCGAATCAGAAATGTAGAGATCCGCAAGAGAACCAAGGTTACCGACATAGCCCGAAGAATTGCCAAACTTAAGTGGCAGTGGGCAGGGCACATTGCTCGCAGAACGGATGGCCGATGGGGCAGAAAGGTTCTGGAATGGCGACCATGAACCGGCAGACGTTGCGTTGGAAGGCCTCCCACCAGGTGGACCGATGACCTGGTGAAGGTTGCGGGAATCCGCTGGTTGCGAGACGCACGGGACCGGTCAATGTGGCGACGCTTGGGGGAGGCCTATGTCCAGCAGTGGACGTCTTTCGGCTGATATGATGATGATGATGAATTAGTTCATAAAAAAAACAACCACATAGTACATAGCATATGGAAACAGTGGGTTGTACTCATCATCATCATTTCAGCCGAAAGACGTCCACTGCTGGACATAGGCCTCCCCCAGGCGTCGCCACATTGACCGATCCCGTGCGTCTCGCATCCAGCGCCTTCCCGCAACCTTAACCAGGTCATCGGTCCACCTAGTGGGAGGCCTTCCAACATATCGTCTTCCGGTTCGCGGTCGCCATTCCAGAACTTTTCGGCCCCAACGGCCATCCGTTCTGCGAGCAATGTGCCCTGCCCACTGCCACTTAAGTTTGGCAATTCTTCGGGCTATGTCGGTAAGTTTGGTTCTCCTGCGGATATCATCATTTCTGACGTGATCACGCAAGGAAATTCCGAGCATAGCTCTCTCCATTGCCCTTTGGGTGACTTTAAGCTTTCTGATAAGGCCCATTGTAAGCGACCACGTCTCGGTCCCATAGGTGATCACTGGCAACACACACTGGTCATAGACTTTTGTCTTGAGACATTGCGGTAAATTGGACGAGAAGATACCACGCAACTTCCCGAACGCTGCCCAGCCGAGTCGGATTCGACGGTTGACCTCTTTCTCGAAGTTGGATCTACCCAACTGGATCGTTTGTCCCAGGTAGACATAATCATCTACAACTTCAAGTAAACAGTCTCAGATCTTGATAGGAGTGGGTGTTACATGGGCATTCATCATGACCTTGGTTTTGTCCATGTTCATTTTAAGACCCACTCTTTCGGAAGCTCTATTGAGGTCATCGAGCATTGTACTGAGGCTCTCCATGGTCTCAGCCATGACCACTATGTCGTCGGCAAACCGAAGGTGAGTGATGTACTCGCCATTAACGTTGATGCCAAGCGACTTCCAATCCAGAACCTCGAAGACATCCTCCAGCGCAGCAGTGAACAGTTTCGGAGAAATGACGTCTCCCTGTCTCACGCCGCGCTGGAGAAGGATTGGTTTCGAGGTCTGATCTTGAAGACGGACTGACATGGTGGCGTTTTTGTACAAACACTTCAACACCTCAATGTACCGGTAGTCGATCTGGCACCGTTGGAGAGATTGCAGTACTGCCCAAGTCTCGATCGAATCGAAGGCTTTCTCGTAGTCCACAAACGCTAAACAGAGAGGCAGGTTATACTCTTCGGTCTTCTGTATGACCTGCCGCGGCGTATGTATGTGGTCTACGGTGCTAAAGCCTTTTCGGAATCCGGCTTGTTCGGGAGGCTGGAAATCGTCAAACCTGCGCGCGAGACGATTCGTGATGACTCTTGAAAACAACTTGTAGACATGACTAAGAAGTGAGATGGGCCTATAGTTCTTCAGTCGGGCATTGTCGCCCTTCTTGAAGAAGAGTACCACCACACCCCTGCACCATGCCTGTGGCGTTTTGTCCTCGAGTATGACGGCATCAAACAGCTTCTGAAGGGCCTTAAGGACTGGTTTTCCACCCGCCTTCAGGAGTTCAGCCGTGATTCCGTCATCACCCGGCGCCTTGTTGTTTTTAAGCTGTTTCAGAGCCATCCTAATCTCGTACAGGCTGACGTCCGGGATATCTTCGGTATAGTGTCGGGTCAATCTAGCTCTTGGGTCGTTTGCTAGACTCGCAACGGGCTTGCTGATTGATGTGTACAGCTGCCCATAGAATGTCTCGATCTCCCTCAGAAGCTCCGGTTTGGCGGATACGATCCTGCCATCGTCGGTCTTCAGTCTCGTGAGCTGGCTCTGCCCAATAGCCAGATCCCTTGCAAATACCTTGGAGCCTTTATTTCGCTCAATCGCGTCTTTAATATGCTCGGTGTTAAAGCGGCGGAGGTCTCTTTTCAAGGATTTAGAGATCTGTCTATTGAGCTGCCGATATTTGCACGCCTCATCTGAAGACTGCAGGATCATCTCACGCCTCTCCTTCATAAGCTTGAGAGTAGGATCAGAGAGCTTTTTGTTTCTATCTGTACGACGGGTCTTGAAAAACTTAGACCCGACCGTATGGACAGCTTCCACGAACCCATCATTGTATTCGTCCACTGAGCTCCCTAGGCACTCGAAACGATTCTGGAGTTCGAGCTGAAAGCTCTCGGGGTTTTGGACCTGAATCTGTGCTGGACGGAGCGTGGACTTCATCATTCGAGACCTTTCAAGCTTAATATTAATGTTCAATGTGCCTCTTACCATGCGGTGATCGCTCCCGGTTTTTACCGAATTGATCACAGAGACATCATTGAACATTTGCTTCCTGGTTGACATGATGAAGTCGATCTCATTTTTTGTTACACCATCGGGGCTCTGCCAGGTCCACTTCCTATGTTCACGCTTTTTGAAGAAGGAGTTCATCATATAGAGGCCCTCCTTCTCCATAAAACTGGCCAGTAGGTGACCCCGGTGGTTCCGACGTCCAACTCCAAATTGCCCCACTTGCAGCTCATCCTCGTCTCGTTTGCCCAGTTTCGCGTTGAAGTCCCCCATGACAACGGTGAAGTGAGTTTTGAAACCATGCATGGCTCTGGAGATATCCTCATACATGGTCTCTACCTCGTCGTCGGGGTGTGCCGAGGTTGGGGCGTAGACCTGTATGACCTTCAGCGAATATCTTGCGGATATTCTGAGTATCAGGTACGCCACCCTGGTCGACACACTCTCGATCTTCACCACGTTGTTCACAAGGGACTTGTGGACGATAAACCCGACACCACCCTGGGACTGCCGGTCACCCTCTCGGAAATAGAGCAGGTTGCCGGATTTGAGGATTATCGAGTCCTCCCCCTCTCTTCGGACTTCAGATAACCCTATAATACTCCATCGCAACCTGCTCAATTCCTCTTCGAGTTCGGTGATCTTTTCGTCGGTCCGAAGTGTGCGCGTGTTGTATGTTGCCAGGTCCAGTCGTCGGTGTTTGTTGGGGTAGCCGGATCCCGTCCGGAGATTCTTGGCACCCCTTGCCATGCCGTAACCTCGACCGCTACCGTAGTCGAGGGTAGGCAGGCTGCCGAGCACTAGGGGCCATTTTTTATTTGTGCTATTCATGGGGGGGGTTTTGCCATAATCGCCACGCTTGGCAGGCGGGTTGGCGATCGCAGTATGGTTGTTATAGAAGCACAGAGAACGCTGCTGCCCATTCTCTGGTTTGTCCCTTAGTCGCCTCTTACGACACCCACGTGGGTTGTACTACCAAGTTTAAAATTATTGTCAGCTTGTTCATCAATCTTTGGCACCTTTCATTTATAATTTTAAGACTTAGGTAATTTTAATTATAGATCCACGTGTACCCCTTTCTTAAATTACAAACTCGGTGTATTATTTCAGTTTCGAACTCGTTGTTAAATTTTCAAAGATCACAAGCTACCGGCCCGCAGTGGCTGTCCGAATATTATTATTTAATCAAGTTTATTCGCTTACAGGGGTCAATATCACTTGGCAACATCGGCACGAGGAACTAGAACTGACAGCTGCCTTTCAAGAGTTAGGAAACTATTGACAAGAAACAAAAGAGATGGGAAAGGGAATGTATAGGATGCTACGGTACAAATAGACAACCGATTATAGTTATATATTCGTACCTATGTCGTTAATTAATTATGGAGTGGTTATTAATATATTTAGTAAGTGATACCTACGTATTATATTTAGACGTAGGGACCTACCTATTCCACGTAAAAATAAGGATAGATGAGTAAAGACGTTGTGGTTCAGTAGATCTAAAAACATAGTTACGTACCTATAATTTATTGGTTTTGATTGGGTTATTGTTTTATTTTTTGGTACCGGTAGAACGGGGTTACATTGAGATCTTTTGCAAATTTGATGATATCTTATTTTTTTAGGTTTTTAAAGCTAACTCCTTGAAAAAGGAACGATTTTCTTTTTAAAATTTTCTGCTCTTGCATTTCAGCCATGCTTTGCATCAACGTCTGCGCAAGAATACTTACGCAAGAAACTTACTTGTTGCAGAAAAAATATTTTAAATTGTACAGTTAGAATTAATTAAAAATAAATTGTAAATTAGATTTTAGATTTGGCTTACCTACTTTATATTGCAATGAATAAAAATTAACGCTGATAATTTTAATTTAATTCTCCTAATCTGTGGAAGAAATCTAATACCTTTAAACGAGAAATTCTTGTATATATATATAATCTGAATCTCGGAAACGGCTCCAACGATTTTCATGAAATTTAGTATGGGCCTTTCGGGGGTGATAAATCGATCTAGCTAAGTTTCATTTTTAGAAAACGGCGTTTTCTCTATTTTCATCCGAGCAGAGCTCGGTCTTCCGAGAATATAAAACTTTAAGTAAAGTCGCTAACACTGCATTTCTTGATATATTTCAACATATAATTGATGTAGTTATGTAACCCCGTTTACGGAACCATTTTTACTACACCCATTTTATCCACTAGTAGGTACCTTTTCAGGCAAATTTATACTCTATTTGTTATGGCGACCCCGTCAGCTTGTATCTATATACCAACAAGTACGGTGTTTACGGTAGTAGTATCGTAAACACCGTACTTGTTGCTCGTATTATTTACAATCTCTGCAAAGTACATAATACAAAAATTGTATCCGAAATTCCTGGACGGTCCAGAAAGGCTTACGACATTAGTGTTTTAATTTATAATTTTCTGTAAAATCTTTACAAATAGAGTTAAAAAGACAAAGTTGTAGTAAATTGTCTTGAAATAAGATGCGAACTGCCTAAATAACTCCGTTAAAACGTTATTGGAGATGCTATTTTCTATCTAATAAATAAAATTAAATCGGACGAATCCTATATAATGCCGTCACTCGCACCCGACACTCAGCAATTCTATTTTAGCGACTCCGTTACAAAAATACAATATAGACGAGAAAATAAACAAAAGGACAAGTTAATGGCACATAGTAAAAATAATGGCTTAAAGAAAAACATTGATTTAAAATAAGATACGACAGTCATTTGTTTTAGCTAAACGAAATGAATGGCCATATTATGGAAAAAGAAGAAAAATAATTATTATTTTCTTTTTCATTGCGTCGATTGGTGATGGGGTAGTTATTGCTTAGATTCTTGATAATGCATCAGCCACATCGTTGTCCTTTCCTTCAATATGGCATATGTTCATTGTGAACTGACATAAATAGTGCAAGTACTTCGTGCGTATTGGTGTTTCTGTCTTGCTGTTTAGCCGCAGTAGTGCATGCGTTAGCGGCTTGTGGTCCGTGAAAACCGTTATTTCTCTACCCTCAAACATGCGCCGGCAGTGCCTTATTGCCAGGTAGATCGCCAGTACCTCTCGGTCGAACGTGCTGTATTTCTTTTGTGTTTCTATCTGTTTCTTCGAGTAAAAACCAAGTGCTCTCCTGCTGTTTCCTACACGTTGCAGTAGCGCGGCTCCGACACACGTGTTTGAGGCGTCACACATCAGTGATAACGGTCCGTGAACTGGAGGGTGTGACAGAGTGACGGCATTTTTGATGCTGTTCTTACAGTGTTGAAATGCTTCTTTATCTTCACTGTTGAAATTACCTTGGTCTTGTTATTTTTCTTGCATGTTCGTAGATATTTATATAGCTTTTCCTGGACGTGTGCATCGTGCGGTATATTTTCTTTATAAAAGTTTAATATACCGTGGTAGGTTCAGGATAATCAGATATTGTCTTCACACGATCTTCTGTTGGTTGGATACCGGCTTCTGTTAATATGTACCCAAGGATTTCTAGTCTTTTGTGACCGAAAACGTTTATTTTTAGGCCATGCTCTTTAAGTCTTTTGAAAAGATCTTCTAGGTGTCCTCTGTGGGTTTCTTGGTTTGGTGAAGCGACGAGAATGTCGTCGACGAATGGTAAAACGTGGTTCATGTTACTGAGTACACTATTGATGTGTCGTTTGAGGGTTTGCCCGGCGTTACATAGTCCGAAACACATTCGTGGGAATTCAAAAAGCCCAAACGGCGTAATGACCTCCGTCTTCTCGATGTCTTCTTCGCATATTCTTAATTGATTATACGCTTTTCTTAAATCAATCTTCGAGAAGATTTTCATCCCTTCGAGATGGTACGTGAAGTCACGAAGTCGTGGTATTGTGTACCGATCCGGTTTGATTACGACATTCAGTCTTCGGTAATCGCCACATGGTCTGTATTCGCCAGTCTTCTTCTCTACGAGGTGGAGTGGACTTGCCCAAGGTGATTTTGGTGATATTCCTTGTTCAAGCATTACTTGAAACTCCTTCTTCGCCGCATGATATTTGTGTGGCGGCAACGGTCGTGCCTTAATATACACGGGTGGCCCGTGAGTGACAATTTGATGATCAACTTCACTGTTCTTCAAGTTGTTGAAGTTCGAGGAAGTTATCGCGGCGTACTGTTGAAGAAGGTTGTGGTACTTGTCGGTGAGGTTAATAGTAAACACTGTGGGGGTAGCGGCACTATTTGCAATGCAACCGTCGATTGCCAGTCCTGTTTTCTTATCGACGAGTTTTCTGGCGCGAAGGTCGACGAGAAGGTCGTGATGACGCAAAAAATCGGCGCCCAATATCGGTCATTTCACGGCAGCAACGATAAACTGCCATGATAAGGGGCGACGTAGACCAAGGCCGAGTTCCAGCTATTTCTCGCCATATGTGTGTATTGGTGTGCCGTTCGCTGCGTACAAAATGTATTCTACCCGCTTCATTCCTTTTGTGTTGGGAATGACCGACACGTTGGCTCCGGTATCCACAAGGAATCTCAATTTATGTTGGTAATCGCAAACGTGTAGACAGTATTTCGTTAACCTCGGGTCCCGTCGTAGCCAAGGTCGTGACTAATTTTCCTGCTGCTTGAACTTGCACGGAGATCTGTAGTTGCGTGCTTCTTTACCGTAACGAGTGTGGTAAAAACAAATATCGCCTGACGTTTGCTGGTAATAATTCGTTCGGCCTCGGGATTGTGTACGTGATCTTGAGCGGAATGATGATCTTCTTTGTCTTGATGTGTCCATTTTCATTGCCGCGATTTCTCGCGTGAACTGCATGATAGCTTCTTGAAGCTCTGGCATTGGCTGCGAGTGAGTGCTTCCATGTCGTGACGTAGGCATTGACGGCTGTTTGCATGCACAAACCGAATGGACTTCTCGGGTTTGCTCTTGCATCTTGTCGGCCATGGCAGCAAGCACGTCGAGTGTGGCGTTTTCGTTGACCGATAGTACAGCACGCGTGGAGGCAGGCAGGTGTCTCATCCACAGTATCTGCAGGGTGGTATCGGGCATCTTGTCACGTGCAAGCTCTCTCATGCTTCGCAGCAGCTGGGATGGCTTCAAGTCACCCAACTCCATCTCGGTGAGCAACTTTTCCAGTTGCTTCGTCTCCAATTCTTCATAAACGGACAACAGTCTCTTCTTGGTCTCCTCGTAGCGCCCAGTCCGTGTCTTGCTCATAATAATGTCGCTTATTTGCTCGACATCCGTCTTCTCGAGATGTGCTACTAGAAGGCTGAACTTCGCTTCATCACCGGGCTTCTGCGGGTTGATTACCGTTTCAAATTGTGCAAACCAGAGAAGTGGTTTGTCGCGCCATAATGTTGGTATGCGTGACTTTATGGAGACAGTCGCTACTTCGTCGTTGTTTGCCATTTTCCGTGTTCGTCGTGTGTTCCTCGGGGTCACCACTTTACCAGTTGTCAGGCGATAGATAAGTAAAAGATTATTCGGGTTGAATGCCATATATTATAGGAGCAGGTATTTATATACAATTCGTTTTATTTATTACGTAGATGTAGGGTAGGTGATCTAAAATTATACTAAGCTACCCACTTATTGAAGATATAGATGAGCGGGTCGGTTTGCACGAACTATAAATACCGCGCGTCGTTACACAACGGTAGTTATGTGTCCGCGCGCTTAGCGCGTGGATGTTGATGCCGGCTGCAACAGGTCCTTTCTGAGTTTGTCCACTAGATACAAATATGTTGCCAAATGCAAGTTTCGCACTTTTTAAAACACTTGGATGAGCAGTCGGACGACAGGCCGATAGCTAATCTAGATGTCCTTCAGGGCTTCACCATGAACTACAGGGTACCGCAAAAGAGTTAAAGAATTCACAGACGAACCAAACATAGACTCTAAATAAATTTCTTCTATCTCTTGGATAAGAAGATCACGATTTTTCGCAATAACCGATTTTTTTATACTCGTTCTGATGATAACATTGTTAACTTAATGGGAAATGGTCTACGTCGGCCCAAAAAGGTTCAACTGACCGGCCTAAATCCTATTTCAATTTACAAGTCATTAACGTTTGTATTCTGTTGCGCTCAGAGATTTTCATCACTGTGATACTCGTAGAGAGAGAGATACAGCTGGGGTGTTGACTATACGATGTTAACAGTTCAACAAATCCTGATAATATTTCATACCTTTTATGACCCAGTCTTCACACAATATATTTTCGCATGAATAGTCTAGTCAACAAATACTTTTTTGTTCCACTTTTTCAACAGTCTCGGCACCATATGAACAAGGTGTCATTCGATTCGGGATAGCATGTAAATATTTTTTGTAAAGAATAACATTCCGCTCGGAAAAATTGCATTAGTTAGAAACAATTTCCTGAAAGATAAAAAAGGTGTTTGGTTTTTTGCAAATATCTCAAAAATTCATTAAGATTTTTAAAATAATTATAAATATAAAATAATTTTGTGAAAAATAGTTAATAAAAAGAATGGCCAAAAAAAATAAAATATGATGTAAAAATATTTTATTTATAACAAATTATTTATTATAACAATGAAAATGTAAATATAAAACCATTTTTTGTTTTTAAATCGCAAAGCAAGATATATGATCATCATTTTTTTTTTAAATGGTTCCTTAATAATAATTATAAGTGGTAGGACAAAAATTGTTATATAAGAAATACTTACTTTTTTCAGCAATCAAATATTTTTTTAAGGAGTGTTTTCTTTAACTCTTCATTTGCGTCATCATCATCATCATTTCAGCCGAAAGACGTCCACTGCTGGACATAGGCCTCCCCCAAGCGTCGCCACACTGATCGGTCCTGTGCGTTTCGCATCCACCGGACTCCCGCAGCCTTGACCAGGTCGTCGCTCAACCTAGAGAGAGGCCTTACAACGCTGCGTCTTCTGGTACGCAGTCGCCACTTTTCGGCCCCAACGGCCATCCGTTCTGCGAGCAATGTACTCCGCCCACTGCCACTTAAGTTTGGCAATTCTTCAGGCTATGTCGGTAACCTTCATTTCAACCTCCGGATGTCTTCATTTCTGATTCAATCACGCAAGGAAACGCTGAGCATAGCCCTCTCCATTGCGCGACTTTAAGCCTGTTGATGAGACTCATTCTGAGTAACTACGTCTCTGACCCGTATGTAATCGCTGTTGGACGTATAATAAAAGTTGGACGTATAATAAAAGTTGGACGAGAATATACCGCGCAAATTTCCGAACACTGCCCAGCCGAATCGGATTCGACGGTTGACCTCTCGAAGTTGGACCTACCTAACTGAACCGTTTGTCCCAGGTAGACATAATTGTCCACAGCTTCGAGTGTAGAATCTCCGACTTTGATAGGAGTTGGTGCAACATGGGCATTCAACATCACCTTGATTTTGTCCATGTTCATTTTAGATCCACTCTTTCGGAAGCTCTACTGAGGTCATGGAGCATTGTACTGAGGTTCTCCATGGTGTCAGCCATGACCACTATATCGTCGGCAAACCGAGTAAACTGATGTACCATTAACGATGATGCCTAGCCCTCTCCAGTCCAGAACCTTGAACATATCCTCCAGTGCAGCAGAGAAAAGTTTCGGAGATATGAAGTCTCCCTGTCTCACACCTCGCTACAGGATATGAAATCGATGATGAAGTCGGACTGACATGGTGGCGTTTTTGTACAAACACTTCAGCACGTCGATGTACCGGTAATCTGTTTGGAACCGTTGGAGAGACTGCAGTACATCCCAAGTCTCTATCGAATCGAAGGCTTTCTCGTAGTCCACAAACGCTAAGCAAAGAAGCAGGTTAAACTAATTACGTTTCTTAGCTAATTCCTAAGCTATGCGTTTCGTGCTCAAGGTAACTGCACCGTTGCAAGGTCTATGAACACTTAGTTTCCGCAATGTCAGCAGATTCCTAGGCATACGTAACAAACTCTTCGGTCTTCTGAATAACTCTGCGGTGCAAAAAACTTTTCGGTGCAGCTTGTTCGGGAGGCTGGAAATCGTCAAATAATAGTCATTTGCATCAAATATTAGGATCACAAAAAAAGATTTTCAATTATCTTATAAACAACGCATTTGTTTATATATTTTTTTAAACAATAGGAGATAAAAATTTAAAACAATCATTTCAATGCAACTTTAAAAAACCGGCCAAGTGTGAGTCGTGGTGCGCGCGCACGGAGTCGCGCGCGCACCACTATTTACCAAGTACGGAAGTACTTGGTAAATAGTGGTTTACGATAAAAAAAACTACATACTAGATCTCGTTCAAACCAATTTTCGGTGGAAGTTTACATGGTAATGTACATCATATATTTTTTTTAGTTTTATCATTCTCTTATTTTAGAAGTTACAGGATCTGTAACTTCTAAAATAAGAGACACACACATTTTAACATTTTGGAAGTGTCTCTCGCGCGAATTATTCAGTTTGGAAAAAAAATATAAATATCATTTTTGAAGACCTATCCATAGATACCGCACACGTATGGTTTATTGGTTTATGGTTTGATGAAAAACAAAATTATGAGTTTCAGTTCTATGTATGGGGAACCCCCAAAATTTATCTATTTTATTATTAATCTATTTTTGTGTGAAAATCTTAATGCGGTTCACAGAATACATCTACTTACCAAGTTTCAACAGCATAGTTCTTATAGTTTCGGAAAAAAGTGGCTGTGACATACGGACGGACAGACAGACAGATAGACAGACATGACGAATCCGGGTTCCGTTTTTTGCCAGTTGGCTACAGAATAGGGTACTAAAACATCCGTTTTAGAACCCTATTCTGTAGCCAACATCATCCGATGCATATAAAAAAAACGTATCACCAAAAATATTAAATTAATTCAATGATTAGTTAACTTAGTTAACTTTAATTTTTAATTAACTTTAATAATTGAAAAATAGACATTTTGAAATTTTTTCTGAAGCCTTTCAAGAATAGCTCCAAGGAAGGAAAATACTTATATTTATAGTTAAACAATTATCACACTAGCAATGTTCATGTTCAAGCAGCAAAAAATGTTAATTATTTATTGCTTAGCTAAATGAAAACCGCGATAAAAAAAATACTGGGGATTATTGTTCATTCATCTATCCAGTAAGATATTTTTTTCATTTCTTATTTTTCATATTTAGTATGTTTAAATATTTTTTAAAGTTGAATTTGTCCGAGGTTGCTGTGGCTTGCGCAAGCTAGAGTACCCGTTTTCAGCCGTATTTTGACCCCTCTGAGAAAATTATAAATATTGGTCGTACAGTTCTGATACGACTTTATTTTATTAGATTTCAAAATATTTTAATAAATTTTTGACATATTTACGACAACCAAGACTCCTTTTTATTTTTCAATTAATTGTTTTCAAAATCTTTTGCAATTTTTGTGAGCGGAACTTTGTTATTTTTTCAAATATCATCTACCTGCTATTTCGTATCGAATGACACCTTGTCCATATTTTGCCGAGAATGCTGAAAAAAGTTGAACAAAAATCATTCGTTGACTAGACTAGAAATCCTTTTGCATTGCTCAGCTGTGCGGAGAAATAGTTAAAAAGTAATCAATTTAGAGATAAATGTAGCTAGCAACTTATTACAAAAGCATCGTTCATTTTTCCACAATATAATTTGCCGCATTATGTCAATTACTTTGCTGCCGGGGGACCAGACACTATATTTATTGAATCGCGTCTGCCAACTGTTGTCAGAATATGCTATCAAAATACTATTCTAATAAAGTTTTCTTCAGCGTGTCCTACTAGCAACTGCTGGCGGTATCAAATTAAGATACGTGTTGTGATAAAATAAAGTAAATAGATTTTTTTCCTTTTTCTATACCTAACAAGAAATCTGTACCAAAAATTTTAATCGTGGAACCATTACATAACAGTAATTAAGTAAACAGGTAAGTTAACTTTCTATAAATAACTTAATTGGCGAGTATAGACCATCCTGGCGCATCAGAATGAGGAGAGGCAACCCCAAATAATGGGATGAGGCAAAGAGGAAGAAGAGAGACAAAAGATCCTAGATAAGATACCACAAAGCTATAATAGCAATTACTGAATAACACTTTAATGAAGAGTTGCTATGTTACATTTTATTTCATGCTCTTTTTTTATTCTATATGTAATGTATAACGAGAAGTATATATGGAAGATAATTATATATTTATATATGTACGTAGGTATGACGTGACGTTGACGTGATCGCCCACTGATATGAACCTATTTGTAGGATGGATTTAAAAACTATGACGCAACGCAAGAGAGAACGTGATCAATCAAAGTAAGCTGCACGGACTAACTGATTTTTTACTACAAAAAAATAAGACCTGTGCTCAATTTTTTAACTTTAGTCTTTGAACGTGTAGTGACTAGTGATACGAGTATAACGGACTTTTGATGATGTTTTTCAAAATGTACATTCACACAGAACATCCGTATTTCCAGGGGCGTTTTTAACGGATCCGTCGATACTGGGGCTAATGTTCACACCACATTTAGTTTCGTCAGTGTACCTTTATCATTTCATTTCATTTTCATGAATTTATTCACACAACAAAATTCACTACGTGTCATAAAAATTAATAAATTTAATGTCACATTTAGTAAAATCAAAAAGTCATTTAACAATTAAAGTAATATAAAACAAAATATACGGGGTAGACGCACGGGATCGGTCAATGTGGCCTGGGGGAAGCCTATGTCCAGCATTGGACGTCTTTCGGCTGAAATGATGATGATAAAAACAAAATAATAGTAATTGAGGAAATAATAATAGAAAATCACAATAATACACCACAATGCGACAATAAGCCCTCTCTCTCTATTGAATACAACTGAGTAGAGACATCTATCAAACAGGAACACCCGAAGCTTTGTTTTAAATGCAGAAGTGTGAATCAAACTTTTTAAGTAAAGTGGTAATTTACTGAAAATTTGCACTGCTTGATATTGCGAACTGTGTTTCATAATGTTGAATTGAGGACTAATATTATTCCTCAGATCCATTCTACGTGATTCCTCTCTATCTAGTATTTCTTCATTTGTTTCGTAATCATGTAGATACTTTTTAAGGTTAGTCAGGAGTACTGAAACGCAGAGTTTCAGTACTCCTGACTAACCTTAAAATATCCTGACTGGGTACTGTCAGGATATTTCATTGAGTAAAATGAAGAGGACAGCTCTCTCTCTCTGCGATACACGGACTATAGTACGTATAGCTCTCTTCTGAAGGAAAAAAGCTCTTTGACAGTTATAATTACAGCTATTGCCCCAAAATTGCACGCTATATCTTAGTTTAGACTCCATTATCGCGTGATATACGTTTTTTTATTTTTTATGTCTATTTCATACCGAAGAATTCTAAATACACACAACACGCATACGGTAATGCATCTATGGCGCCTAGTTCCTTTTTCCAATATAACAAATCACCTACATGTACGCCCAAGAAATTACTTCATTCACTAGTTCAACTTTTTCCTCATTTAGTAAAATGTCCATGGTGTTTTTATTGCGAGCAGTCGTTTTAAATAAAATTATTTATAGTTTTGTTGCTATTGATTTTAAACTTATTCAAAGAAACCCATAAATGAAGATAGCTAAATGCCGTATCAACTTCTTCCGTAAGCTCTTTACTGTAATTTCTTGCAATAATAGCGTTAGTGTCATCGCAAAAACTACAAGTTGTAAGTTGGGTAACATTTTATTTATATAATTTATTAAGTCTTTACTGAATGTTATAAATAATATGGGACCCAAAGTAGATCCCTGTGGAACACCGGCACAGATATTGAACCAGATGTTTTATAATCATGTCTATGCCCGTCATTTCAGTGATTTCGACAAACATTTTCCTGTTTTTTAGATAGGTAGATAAAAGTTGTAAGGCTAGCCTCTTACTCCGTAGTGATTAAGTTTAGCAATGAGTAGATCATGATCAACAGTGTCAAATGCTGAGCTTAGATCTAGGAATACACCAACTACTTTTATTTATTATTAATATAAGTAATCACATCATTAATAAGAGTATATATAGTATCTCCTGTGCCATGATATTGTCAATATATTTATGAAAACATCATGTAAGTGAGAAAGAATTTACATCTGTTTAGTAAAAACGGCGACAGACATAATTACGTTACTAGAATAGAAACCAATTAGTTCAACCAGATTTCGTACTGACTAAAGTAGCCTCATCTTACATGGGGTACTGTACAAAATGTAACAATAAAATTCCTCCCCACATTCTAGAACTAAATAAGACGATATTTTAAACTTGTATAAAACGCACACTAAGCAGGCAGGCATATTATAAGTTGGGGGATTACATCACTGATAAAAATGCTTGGCTCAATGCTAGCCCTGCTCCACAACCTCTAGGTCGCAAAAACAAGTAATATGCAGAACGTTATTATTTTGAAGTATTGTTGGACCTGCTGAAGACTATATGAATATATTTGTATTGTATAAACTCAATTTCTTTTAGTATTATATAACTGCACAGTATTAATATAATTATTATTCATGCTATTTAGTCTCTTCCTAAATATTAAAATAAGATTACCTACTTAATAAAAAGTATTTTTAATAAAAAATTTGCAGTAATGAAAATATCTAAGCGTTGGACAAGTTGGGAAAGAGACGTAATACGTCTTGAGACGTATTGGGAAGCTGACTTCATGTACAAAGTGACGTATTAGTGAAAGTAACCCGTTAAGGACTGCGACAAATAGAAAACCCTCTATTTATGTCAAAGTATTCCCTGCTTAAAAAGCATTCCATCTTTAGAACCGAAAACTCTCTTATCTTAACAGTCAGATTGGGGATATGTCTCCTCATAAACACCCACCCGCAATGACTTTTCAGTTTATCCGTGATCATGGTGCTTGCAACAGCACCGAAATATCGGAAACTCGAAACAAACAGTAAACATGGTAAATATCCCGTTTCTAATGTTAATGTTAATATGCTGGTTATTGTTATTTGCCCTGCTCGCAAGATTTGCCAATCGAAAATTACCGAAAATACCTCCATGACCATCAGCAAAGCCATTGTGGTCAACTACACATTTCTCTATATAGAAATCTGGTGAATTACGTAGAAATTATATGGTCGATGTACGAAAAATATCCATTGCGGAAACAAGTTGCATCATTCACAAGATGCCTTAAATTGTAACGTGTCAATAAACTAACAAATTCAGATGTAAATCTATATTAAAGTCTCCGCAAATATGTAAAAAGAACGTATGTACGTTCTGGTGAAATATATTGATATGGTCTGTTAAATTAGCTGAGGTTTCAAACAGCAAATCCGATTTAATGGTCCGATAATTGAAGAATAAACTGATTTGATGTTTCTTCTGATCTCTGATTTCTCATTTCAGTGTCATTATTATTGATTTTATAAATAGTGCTTTTAAGATTAATAAACATATATATATTTGTTATCGAACATAAAAAGCTTTTTACAAAAAAATACTACCGACTTCCAAATAAAAAGACTAGAAAGTGAAAAATAACTTTATTTTTGGAAGTCGGTGTCTTTGATAGGTATAATTTTTTTGCGTTATAGACACCGACTTCCAAAAATAAACCGTAAAAGTACCTATAACGCCAGAATAGATTACCCGAATATCATGAAACTAGAGTATTACCGGTGAAATGAGAGATCTGAGTACCCCTTTAGAGCGTACTGGCGTGATGTTATGTTATGAAATGGCGTAAACAATAAACAGACATGCGATTGCAGCAATTCCGAGAGATTTGCCGTAATTTATTGAAGAGTTCTGTTGTATATCTTCAAAGTCCTTCATCAGATCTTCACCAAATTAAAATGGGACTAATTTCGAAACATATTCTTTCAAACAAAAAAAGAATTTTCAAAATCGGTTCAAAATTGACGGAGATATGCGTGAACAAACACAAAAAAAAAAAAAACAAACATAATGTCGAACATAGAACCTCCTCCTTTTTTGTAAGTCGGTTAAAAATGGATCAGTATTATAATACTTTTGTGTGTTTGTACTCGCTCATACAACTACCTACGCCATTGCCGAATAAAATATATACGATAAACCGGACCTGTAAAACAGACTGCTGTATATTTTGTCGGATCGGTATTTTTACACTAAATCTGGAATACTGTCATGTGTGTGAACTCGATTATACAACTGCATACGCCAGCGCCGAATAAAAACGTATAAAACGTATAACGTATTAAAGCGGACCTGTAAAACGGACCTCTGTGTGAACGAGCACTCAGCGTCTCGGGGTGGGTTTATTGAGGAAAATATAAGGCAAGCATAAAAGCGTGACATAGATCAAAGGCAACACATAGAATGTATCAATTAACTATCCAATAAATGATTATATTGATAAAGGGATGATATAAAGATTAATATTATTAAGCCGAACCTTACTAACGACGATGCTCATATACAATACATATAGTGCCTCAAGATTAGGTACACGGATCAAATTGCGGTACGGAAAATAATATGCAAGACACCGAACATACTCCACACACTCCAACCTATGGCGCATTATACATAGGAAATAGGTAGTTAGACGTATTCAATGCTTTTCCAACAAAATTAATTAGATGAGGGCCCATTGAGACAGCCGATGATTAAAAAAATTGGAGAGCGTGCTTCCGCTCTTTGTGGGGTTAAGAGTTTACCGAAACTCACAACAAATATCAATAATTTTAACATTCCGGGTGAACAGGGTGTTATTTTGCCGAGAAATAAAGAATTCAGAGTTATTACAGGGACGGTAATTGGCAAAACGAGATCTGTGTTGCGAATTACAAATTCATCAGAGAAGTTATTAAAGTGTAAATATGAACGAGTATTGTGTTTTTATTGGTCATTAAACTCGTAAGTAGGTAGATATGCGTGTTTCCCAGTTGACCTACATACGTAGGTTTGCCACTGACCACGTCGAACCACGGGATTATTAGCGTTACTCAAAGGGGGTAGCGGATGTTGATATTTTTTGGTGTGCTATCTTTACTAATTTATACTAATAGTAGGTATTACAAAGAGGAAAGATTTTTTTGTTTGTTTGTACCGAATAGGCTCCGAAACTACTGATCCGATTTAAAAAAATATTTCACCATTAGAAAGTAACATTATTCCTGAGTGACATAGGCTATTTTTTAATCCCGAAAACGGGTCCTGTGGGTTGGTCCACGGGAGCGAAGCCGCGGGCAACAGCTAGTTATACCCAATAAAATAGAATATACATTACTAGCTGTTCCCAGCGGCTTCGCTCCCGTGGAACACGCCACAGGATTCGTTTCGTCACTCAAGCATAATGTAGCTTTCTATTGGTGAAAGAATTGTTTAAATCGGTCCAGTAGTTTCGGAGCCTATTCGGTACAAACAAACAAACAAAAAAATATTTCCTCTTTATAATATTAATATAGCCGTTGTTTAGAACCGCATTATTGTCAAATAGACGCTAGTAATATTCACGAAACTGTGGCCACAGTTAGAGCCGAAGTAACCGCCCCAGATTGAAAAACTCATGCAAAGCTGAAATCAAGATGGTTGCCAACTGTAGGTGGTCTATATAATGTTGTTATAGTTGAAATAATTTCAAAACTAGGTAAAGTTAGCGCAAAAAGGGTACACGGAACACCTATTTTATCAAATTATGGCGTCTGTTATAAAATTATTGTTATAGGATTCGACCCAAAAATAATAGGTCCAGACTGAATTAACAAAATAATCAACAGATTACACCGATCGTTGAATTTGACGGGAATCAGCTCGTGGAAATTGATGAAAATGAGTTTCCTAAATGTAGCATGTATTTTTATTACAATTAACAAATCTAATCTAAATTATTTATCAAATTGTACATAACATGAACAGGATGGACGGTATACAAAACATAAATAGGCCATAACCATCATGATTGGCAAAAGCTTCAATACTTCTTCTTCTTCTGCCGTAGAACTTTATTAGACGACACTGTTGGTTTAGTTCTTGATAAATCGAAGTAATATATACCAACCCCCACCCGGGCTGCTTGGTAGATTAAAGCCCCTCACACTCAAAGAGAGGAAACCTGAGAGCCAGCACTAGACAAATTGGTTAATTATTAATTAATTAATGCAGTGAGGCCTCGTTGCCTACCTTCTTATGTAAACCGTTTACTTTCTTAACAGACTTTTACAGACATGTTACGAACTGAAAAGGTCATGGCCAGAACCTAAGCTAATATTGAATGTCTAATCAAAACTTATTAAAGCTCAACTAGTAGTAAATTACATGGTTCCAATTAACAAAAATTTTAATTAGATATCTAACGTTTTCCTACGAGTAACACACACGCTTCAGCGTCTCGGAATACTTAATAAGTCCAACTTAATACGACATTAAATACGGGTACACCACACTGGCTTTACATGCGTGTGTTTGATAAGACGCAAGTCGTGCACACCCGGTATTAATCTATCTAAACTAACATTATATAGATGTTTTGTTGATGTTTGTAAAGTTATTCTGTGAAAGAACTGATCCAATTACGAAAACATTTTCACTGATAGAAATCTCTATCACTAATTCCTGCAATGGGGATTTTCAGATCACAGACAACAAATACATTGGCTGTCTAATACCGGTCTGGAACACTCCGAGAAATTCCTCTACGTTCAAAGCACGGGAATGCATTTGGAATATGAGCAGGGGGAAAATCCGCTACCTGCTTGGGGCCTTTACTGGGCACTTTGGAAACAACGACATGCTCATGAAGATGGGTCTAACCGCGACACCCATGTGCAGGTTTTGTGGGGCACATACGGAACGCATGGAGCACCTTCTGTGCATATGCAATGCACTGACTGGTAAGCGAATGAGTCTCCTAGGGGTTGGATATCCAAAACCAGAAGACTATAGGCTCGTATCTCCTAGTTTCGTTGTAAATTCATGAAGAGAGTTTTCAACGAGATTGAGGAGGAGTAGGTTATCTAGGGGACCACAGTAGATCCCAATGGGTCGAAGTGTCCGAGTTATTTCTCGGCCCCTCCACAAGATAAGATAATCCCATACATGACTCCTGAAGGATAGGCCACGGGACAGAAGCCGCGGGAAAAGCTAGCACCTGAAATATTTTTTCCATCGTGACGTTTACGCGGCGTATCTGTGACGTCTCCGTCGCAAATACGCACGCAAGCAATTTTTGCATCGGATTTGCACCCATTACACTAAAAAGTTGTACTTTTGTTAAGCGCTGGTATGAAGAATATTTAATCTAAATAAGTACAGTGCCTTTTTTTGGTTGGTAAATTGACCGTTGAATATTTTCGTATTGGTAGATACAAAGTCGGGAAAACACACCGAAAAATCTATCATTGAAAAAGTTTTTGCACCCGTTTAGAATCAAGATGTAATGAACCGAGCACTACCTACTTCCCAATTCAGGCCACGAATAATATTTCTCATACAGTTAAGTAGGAAATAAGTGTAATCGACGAGGAAAACTTACCAAAATATATTACTACTTATAATATCCGTTGCGATAACTTAGGAGCCAGATTTTCAAAATTTCCGGTATACGTGAGCTAAGCCTTTCGGAATGCTATTATTGTTTCAATTTCAAAACCAAACTGGGTTTATTATCATAGTTAATTTTCACTATCATCATCATAATCAGCCTATTAATGTTCCCACTGCTGGGACACAGGCCTCTTCTCTGTGAGAGAGGAAATGGGCACTAATCCCCAAGCGGGCCCATTGCGGTTGAATTTTTGGTTCTAGGACATGCCGTTTCCTCATGATGTTTTCCTTCACCGTGTTTAGAGCAGAGTGGTGATGAAACAATTTACACAAAGTAAAGCGCCTGCCTGGGTTCGAACTCATGACCTACGACACGTAAGTCGGGGCCACGATACCACTGCTCGATTTCACGACTCAACTGACAATTAGCAGACACAATAGTAATTACCATTGTTTTAATCCGATTCGGATGAATGGACGGACAAAGGGGCTTCCTACTAATCCCATCTCACTTCTTACTAGAATTATACTCTCACTTTGCACAATGGCTGAAAGACTTTTGATATTAGGATACTTTTCATCCCAAAAATATGTTCCCATGGGTGGCTTTGCAACTTTACGCGGGCGCAGACGCTAGGAAAAACTAGTGTTACATAAAATTGCCAACTTTTCGCAATTATCGGAAAAGCGGGGATCTTCTGGTTGTATAAATAGATGTATTATGCTATATTAAAGTTCTCAGAACAGCCCGCACTATGAAATATTGTGCTCAATCTAACAATAGGTTCACATCCATTTTGGACGGCTTCTATAAGTTTACTTGACATTAAGATCCCTACATTTCCTATAGGTACTGTACTCAAGAATTCAAAGAAGAAAATATGACTTGAGATGAAAATATTTTCTAAGAAAAATCTAGTTCTCTGCGGGATATAGTTTGCTATCCGTTATAAGATAGCTTCGTCTGACGAACACTTCAATGGCGTCTCCTGAGAGCTTGTCTATCAACACCGCGTTTGATAAGTAGATTAATTGGTTAGAATAATAGCTATAAATGCAGGTAAGTGTTCAATTCGTCTTTCAACAGTATATGGCTTTAAATTACAATACCACTTATACAAGGTAGTCTGGATTAGATCATATTAGGCGAAATATTGATGATGATGATAGGGATTCCCTTTTCTGCACTTAGACTCCCATTTGGGCCGTTGTGCGTGGGGCTTCTGGCTAATATAGCCAGCCTTGCTCGACCCAGAAGCACGCGCAGACGTGTTCCACAAACATTATACTTTTTTTACAGATTTATATAATTCACATCAGAATTTTTAAATTTACCGAAGTAAGAATCGAATCTGGACCCAGAGTTATAATATAACAGACGATTTAAGCTGTTATATAGCGGTATAATAGCTTAACTCGTGCGTTAAACTTAAATGTCAAGTAACAGATTGGCGCAGCGGCGCCTATCTGTTACTTGACATGGCAGTAAAATTTATCGATATGTTCACGAATCATCCACTCCATTTATTAGTAGTATACTCGCCTCTGTTCTTCTTTCACTGGAACATGAAAATAAAGAGACAGGTACCCGTGGGCTCCTGGCAAATTTTTTCGAGCTACAGGGTCCAGGTGTTGATTTTAAGGTTTGGGTTCTGCCTCGCCAGTATCCCGAGCAGTGCTGGAGTGTGTTTTCGGGTATAACAGCACACATAGTGCCTTCTTGGGGACATTGGCTTGAGGCCGAACGGTAAGTGTGGTCCCTAGTATTGGAGACGGCATGTTAATTATGACCTCCTTGAGCCAAGTCAGTGTGAAGTCGGCGTCGCACCAGGTTTGTAGGACGACTTCAGCGAAGTGGGCCCGGCCTCTGAAGTTGATAGCGGTACTTTCCATTGGTATAGTTGGGTCAGATTCTGCTTTGACGAGAGCCCGAAATTGGTTCTCTATTGATTGACGGATCCCCTTCGCTTGCTCTTGCGTCATGTTCATAATTGACCGCAACGCACAGCAAATTTTTCCTAAACGACGCGAAAACCACTTCGGTTCCATCAACCATATGGGAGCGAAGTGGCTTGCTCTTCTTGCTAACCCCAGTAGGTATGACGGAATCGTAAAAACGCGAACGCTTCTGCGGCCTAGCTGGGGGTTCCCCGTTAGCGGTATTTAGTTTTTTTATATTTTTGCGCCCCCTAGGCCTCGCGCTGCGCTTGTGCTTGATGCCGGTGGCAGCCTCGCCTATTGGTGTCCCAGCCACTGCCGACACGATAATTATTTTTGCAAGTAAATGTGTTATCAAGCTTGTGATTTGCATACCTTAAGGTGTAATATGGTTGGACTGTGCTATATTTTTAACAACTTTTTGTAATTACCCATATTAGCAAATAAATGATGGGAATAAATATAATGACCACCAAAAAAAACTTTGTGACGATAACCCCTAACCACCAAATCTAGTAATATACTGACAAAAATAGTAAATGATCACCAAATTTAGTAAATTGATCACCAAATTTTAATAGCAAATTATTGCGCTATTTAATGTTGTAAAATAGGTTAGGTTAGGTTAGAACTGTGACCAACCGCGCGCGAGCCGAGCGAGCAAAGCGAGCGGTGCCGCGGCAGCGGCCGGCGAGCGCTACTTCCAAGTTGCTCCCAGAAATTTTATAATCTTTTTGGTCATTGGTTTAATTTTGGTGATCATTTACTACTTTTGGTGATCATTTACTACTTTTGGTTATAATTTTACAATAAGATGCGGGTTTAATTTTGGTGATCATTTACTATTTTTGTCTGTTATATGTTACTATATCTGGTGGTAAGTTAAACATAAGCCATAAATGATTATGAATTATGAATTACTCTTTCGGTATAGGATCAGCTTAGTCAGAAATTGAGGACCCCCGTGCGTGTGACGGGAGGTCTCGGGACTTTATACAACACGAGACTATGCCGCAACTCATGCCAAGAACCCACGCAGCGCCAGCTGCCTGCTCCGCCCCTCCCCTCCACTAAGCCGATCCTCGCTTGACATCCCGCTTACGGTATGGCTCAGCCGATCGATCGTGGGCAGCTACCCCACGACGAAAGTGATGTGTAGTGTGCGACCTGCTCCACTCAACCACAAGGATTCCTTCATCCCTCCCTATGGGTCCCTGCAAACGGTAAAAACACGCGGGAGGTCATTGCTATCCATCATCTGTTTTTGTTTGATGGTGAAAACCCATGGGCATGACCTCGCCACCCCTGTGTTAAATGGCCCGGTAATTTGTGATGTCAAATTCATAGAGAATTAGACCAAAAACGGGGTGGCAACCTCGACACGGAACTTCACCCAGACTTGCCTTGAGTATCCACACGACCGTAGCGCTCTCCATCAAAACCACGCCACCTTGCACATTCTGAAGGGGCAAGGTAGGCCTGTGTCTACACTACCAAGCAAGCAAAAAGAAAAGCGTGTTGTTGGAAAACCAAAACATAAAAGTATAATCACGAGGCCCTCTTCCAAGAGATGAAATACTATTATATTTATGGAGAACTAAAGAGAACTCGCGTTGCCACATGCAAGCAACTCGCGTGCAAGTTCAACGCGCGTACGGCGATGCGTCATCGGGGCATGGTTGACATCCCACCCATGCGCACATATTATGCGTGGAGTGGAATTCCCTGCCGGAGTCTTTATATTCCCTGATAGCTACAACCTGGGAGTCTTGTCAAGAGTGAATAGGTTTCTTCTAGGCAAGCGTGCTACATCGTCGACCACATCATCGCTTACCATCAGGTGAGATAGTGATCAAGCGCGGGCCAAACAAAGAAAAAAATCAATTAAAAATTTGGAGCACGGCACGATCGAGCGATTGATCACATTATACCTCGCTAGCCCACAAATTAATGAGAACTTGCATGTGAGCGTGTTGCAGGTGGAATCGTGGCTTTATCCTTTAATCATCAAACTGATAATTATTGCTTGTAATCATTTAAGATATATCGATGGTTTTCTCCGTTGTCGTGGCGACTGAGTCTGAGTCAGAACTTGGCCAAGCTTGGCAATAAGCTTGACCAAGCATTCGTAATGCAGAAAAAGTGTCTAAAGCTATATTTGGGTTAAAGCAAATAGAGTCATGTCGTCCATTCTTTAGGAAATATAAAATACTAACTCTTCCATGTATTTATATATTAGAATCCTGTATATTTGTTTTCAAACATAAGAGTCTTTTTCAGCAGGCGACGAACTACTATGCCCCTCGATCTATGTATACTAATAAGTTATTTCAACCGAGGACGAATCTCACATTAACAGGTAACAACAGCTACATTATGTGCATAAAATTGTATAACAAAATACCAAATTCCATAAAAACGCTGCCATTTTCTAGATTTAAAAATAATTTGACGAGGTTTCTAATTGAAAAATGTTTTTATAGTGTACATGAGTTTTTGGATTGTTATTTTGTCATTGGTTTTTAATATTGTGTGGCGAATTTCGCCCATTATTGACATGATTATTATCTTTATTATTATTATTTTTTAAATTATGATTGTTATTATTTTGTGTATGGTTATTATTATTGTGTGGTGAATATCTCCCATTATTGACATTATTATTATTGACGCTTATGATTGTCTTTATTATTTTTTCATATCATATTGACATTTATTTAATTCAATAATACAATTTAAATGGGTTTATATGTTTAGTGACTGCATGATTATGATCAAAAACAATTTTTACTAAAATTGTAAATCTATATTTGCACGCCGAAATTAAAGGCAGAATAAGAGAACAATTTTGTACATTTTACCAACCTTCTGTACCTTATTTATGCAAATAAATAAATTTTGAATTTTTGGAATATGGGCCGTACGCTCGTTTCTGCTCCAAAAAAATATCGAAAATTAATGTGACAAATTGTCAAACGTGCGTCGCTCAGCTGTGAGTAGTTCAATGAATTTTCAACAGCCAATCGCATCATCCAGTGGATGCGGGAGCAGGCATGTCTATCTTTAATCAAAGCGACTTCAATGAACTAGATCTTAGGATAGTTCTCCATCAAAGCGTAGAGGACGAGAAAAGAGGACAGACGAGTACCTATCTATATCAGCTCTATTTAACTACCCTGGTTGCCTGCTTTAAAATGTTGAGTACTACACCGAACCGACAAATTATATTTTGCTCAGACATTTTGATCAGGCTTCCACAATTTATTTCGAACGGCTGACAGCAATGAATTGTATTGAAACAAAATTATTTAACAGGACAGGAGCCATAGATAATTTGAATACGAACTTTTTGGATTACCTAAAGGTCGGATATGTTACATACACGTATTAATAAACTCAGAATAAAGTTGTTACCTACAAGTTCAGAAAGTAAAAATCAACTAATCTTTACTCGTGCTTGATCCGAGGGATTATAAAAAGGGGACAGAAAGTTGGACCTGCCCCGCGCCGAAACCCAAACACGTGAAACTAGAAACAAAAATGAGAAAACAAAATGTTTTTAAGTAACTTTAAACAGCTCAGAGAAGACAAAAAAAAGTTGGATATAATTTAGATTAGATAATATAAAGTACCTACTACAACTTAATATTAATTTACACCCAAAGCAATAAAATTAATTAATTAAAGACAGATAAGTTTCCGTCACAATTTAAGTGGATTTCTCAATAACCTTAGGCCTGCTGGTCGAGTATTTCTTCTCCGAAGAAACATTAATTCCGCAGCCTCTTGTGAAATCACTGCGATTTATCTTATCTGAATCATCTTGAAACTTAATTAAGCAATTCTTCTGCTCGGTACCCGTATTGTTTTATTTTCGTAGTGCCAAGAAAAAGTACTTAGATATACAGACCATTGGGTACCCATTGCTTGGGTAATATTTACCTCTATCTAATATAATATTATAAGAACTGGACTGTTCGTTTTTTTTTTTTATTATTTATGATGGATTTGCTCTTGACTCTAGTCTAGGTCGGTGACAGAGACAGACAGAGTCGACGATGGAGTGAGCTTACCCAGAAAAAGCCTGTTCACTCTAACTTTGAAGAGATTCGGGTTGTATGCGTTCGGAAACACAGACGCAGGCAGTGAGTTCCACTCTTTTGCTGTGCGCATTATGAAGGATGTTTGGAAGCGCTTGGTGCGAATTGGTCGTTTATATTATTATAGAAGGCAATCGCTGGCAGTAGGTATTAGAAAAAATATTTAAGTAAAGACAGACATTATCGCTGAGGCTACTTTTTAAGAATCAAGCGAAGTCACTGATAGAACCCAGTATCTACTCAATCAAATCGATATCTAGAGTCAAAATTATTATTATTTTTGTGTCAATGTTGGAGGTGAAGATAGCACTGTAACTGTCTCTTTCACTCGCTTACGTTTGTCGCATCGTCCTGTCTCGCTTACTCTATGCAGTATACTCGATGACAAACTGTTTCTTGCGCAATGGTTGGCAGAGCCAACTTCAGAGACACAAAGATCCGTGGTGACTATTATACACACATACTACGATCAGCGGATCTAGCCCTCAAAAAAGGTTGTGGTCACAGCCACCTAAAAATCGGTAAAGTGCGATTCGGAGTACGAACTCGCTCATGGTCGATAATTACACACACATTACACTTTTTAAGAATCAAGCGAAGTTATTGATAGAACCTAGTATCTACTCGTTCTAATCGATATCTAGAGTCAAAATTATTATTATTTTTGTGTCAATGTTGGAGGTGAAGACAGCATTGTAACTGTCTCTTTCACTCGCTTACGTTTGTCGCATCGTCCTATCTCGCTTTCTCTATGCAGTATACTCGATGACAAACTGTTTCTTGCGCAATGGTTGGCAGAGCCAACTTCAGAGACACAAAGATCCGTTGTGACTATTATACACACATACTACGATCGGTGGATCTAGCCCTCAAAAAAGGTTGTGGTCACTACCACCTGAAAATCGGTCAAGTGCGATTCGGAGTATGAACTCGCTCATGGTCGATACTTACACACACATTACACTTTTTATGAATCAAGCGAAGTTATTGATAGAACCTATACTAGGTTCTAATTGATATCTAGAGTCAAAATTTAATTAAGCATTACTAGAAATAAGTGCTCGTTCACATAGAGATCCGTTTTACAGGTCCGCTTTATCGTATACGGTTTTATTCGGCGCTGACGTATGTAGTTGTATGAACGAGTTCACACACAAAACAGTATTCCGAATTGAGTAAACATATCGATCCGACAAAATATACAGCTGTCCGTATTACAGGTCCGCTTTATCGTATACGTTTTCATTCGGCAATGACGTAGGTCGTTGTTTGTATAAACGAGTTCCCGCACACAACAGTATTAAAATATCCGTTTTATCGGACGTCCATCCTTATAGAAAGTTGGTTGGTGTGAACATTATCCCCAGTAGCGACAGATCCTTTAAAACAGTACTGTAAATGGTGCCAACGATTCGCTTTTTCCGTGTTTAATGGTAAAAATGTATTTACTTTTTGGTCCTGTAAATGTATTTCCCGAATAAATTATTCGATTATTGTATTGCATTATTGTATTGTAATAAGGTGTAAGCATCACATCCAGTAGCGACGGATACATTAAAAACGATCCTGGAAATACGGATGATCTGTGTGAACGTATCCTAAGATTAATCGTCTTATTTGCGTCACTAAAGATAGGTTAGATATTAATACCTATCCAATGAAAATATAATGAAATCCAAGACCAAAACCAGCGGGGGTTCATATTTATTTTAATTGAGGCATCATTGAGGTAAAGCCGATAAAATATATCTTAGCTAGATTGGTTTCTTAGTAAAATATAGATTACTTTTAGAGTACCTATCTATACCTAGGTAATAATCTCAATAAAGTAACAAAGTAGAAAACTTATCATTTCAGGAAAGTGTTTTTTATTTACTAGGTAAACTACTTTAACCTTTGGCAAAAAATAATGGTTTCAGGGACCGTAAGACCTTTTTCGTGTACCTATCTCTAAGAAGCTTTACAATCTTGAGGACCATCCCAAACCCTTGGAAGGAAACTAAAGTTAAAAAATCACAAGTGTTTTTATAAAATCTTTATAATACACTGAGAATCTGCTTAGAGGAACAAAAAATATATACTCGTGCTTCAGTTGACCACTATGTTTTTAAGTAAAACAAATATCTGGGAATACTGATGCGATTACAAAAAATCTTAACCAATGGAAAGCATCACTATTATTGAATGAGATAAGACATGTTGCTTAAGTTGCTCGAAGAACAGATGGCCGATGGTCCCCCATCAATGACGCTGGAAGTCGCAGCGTCTGAAAGTATTGCACAGTGTAGACTGATGTACAAATGAGTTGAGAATCGCGAGAGTCCACTGGACCCGAGAATCACAGACCGGTCGATATGACAACGCTTGGCGGAGGCCTGTGTGCCTGGTTGTCTTTAACACGTTCACTGCGTTACGAGATCTAATGGTTCTCGTACGAGTCTTCCACTCAGTGCGGAAGTGAAACTGTATGTATATCCCATTCCGGGAATAAATTTTCTTTAGGTTATTTTTAGAGTTAGTGAAATGCCTTAACCTACCATTCATAAGTACCCTAATTGTAGAATTTTTATCAATAAAAACGTACGAGATCTTATAGGTATCGTGTAGCGACCAGCAAGAAAAATAATTGTGTTTAGTGCGATATGAAACTCATTGGATCTAGTAAAAATCTTCTTCGAAGCCTGTTCATAAATGTATTAGTGTTGTCAACTTTTGAAGAGTGCAACTACTTTTACTTGCTATCATAGATAAAAATACCCGGAAAAGGCAAACAAATTTATTGGATGCAACAAAACGATGTGCTTAACGTGTTTTAACGAAATTCTTTAACTTTTTACCCGACTGCCGAAGGAGGGTAATGTGTTTATCAGTCTATGTATGTATGTATGTAAGTATGTATGTATGTATGTATGTATGTATGTATGTATTTATGTATATATGTATGTATGTATGTGTGTATGTATGTATGTATGTATGTATGTTTGTATGTATGTTTGTTCCTATGTGGCATTCCAGGACCAAACGCGTTGGCCGATTTTGATGATTCATACGTCAATCGATTTGTCTTAACCCTGCAAGTGTCAGTGGCTACATTAAAATTGGAAAATAGAAAAATGGCGGATTTTGGGCGTCATATTGTGGGGGACAAAATTTTTTTTACTTCCAAACCCATCGTGTGGGGTATCAAAATAAAGGGTTTTAAGAGGTGATTTCAAAAATATATAACACTTATATGTTTAAATGTACCAAAACCAATAAAAAATAACCAAAAAGTTAAAAAATTAAAGTAAATTTAAAAAATTAAAAGACCCGACTGCTTAAAAGGCGAACTAAAAAGACGTAAACAAGAAGAAAATCATGCTGTGCAGTCGAAGGATACATCTGGTTTTGGTCAGCCAGCTCGCGAATATGTATCCTCCGACTGCACAGCATGATTTTCTTCTTGTTTACGTCTTTTTAGTTCGCCTTTTAAGCAGTCGGGTCTTTTGATTTTTTTAATTAACTTTTTAACATTTTGTATTTGTCAGTAATAAATTTAATAATCCATTTACTCATTTCCGACAATTAATTTTTTATCTAATCCCTCACTACTGCTTTTAACGATATTTAGACACAAGTGGGTTACGCGATCTAAAACGTCTCGTAAATTTCTTACTTATCAATCACTTAGCATTGACATTTTTGTATTGTATTGACATACAATGCAATCTGTTCATTATATAATACCAGATACGACACGGTAGGCCACACGTTTGGCACAGTGGCTGGGCGCGAAACGCACGGAACAAATATTTGTTTGCCCTAAATAGGAGTTTATATCTAAATGCACCATTCCTAGTGTGGGAGGGCAACGTCGCCATTAATCAATATTTTTTTTATACCTATTAAGTTACCCACTGTTTAATTATGAGGAGACTTTTAATTTAATAACAAAATGTCTTAAATTCTGGCCACTGTTTCAACCTCATGCGCCCGTCAGAAACTTGTGAATTTTATTTTACCATGTGGCCATGAAATCAATGATTGCTTATTCCCACAACGCTCTACAGGCCCCAGATTTCTCTTGGAAAAATCTAAAGAGAAAGACTTTGCTCGTCAGATGATAGATAAATTAGAGATTTGGACAGTAAGCTTAGCTTTACGTTAATTCCCTGGGGACTCTCAGAGACGATTAATTAACAAGCTCAGTTTACGTTAATTGCGAAAGAAATACGGAAATATATCCACTCCTACATCTTCAAGAAATGTCAGGATATACGACAAAGTAAGGTAATCGAATTAATTCCATTCTTGTTTGATTTTGTAGCACTCATTTATATGTGCTACTTCTACTCGTGTGTGTTATGTCGAAGCAGATACAGTTAAAAGCTTTTGGATGTAACCTCCATATACAGGGGTTGTCTGCGATTCTTAAAGAGGCCATACGTTACGTGATGAGATATAGAACACCTTTTTAGGGCGTTTTATCTTACGGCTGATAGATTAGTCGGATAGGTCCTTAAAGACGACCTGTTTGGTCAAGACCCAACGGACCCGAAACCGATGAGAATATAGCTACGTTTAGTATTTTGTTTCTTAAATCTATACTGATATTATAAAGCTGAAGAGTTTGTTTGTTTGTTTGAACGCGCTAATCTCAGGAACTACTGGTTGGAATTGACAAAATATTTTTGTTGTGGATATTCCATTTATCGAGGAAGGTTATAGGTTACATAACATCATGTTACGACCACTAGGAGCGGAGCATAAATGAAAAACATTTTGCAAAAAAGAGAAGAAATATTCCTTTTTGAGAGCTTCCGTTGCCTGGGCTGCGTAAATGGTTTATGTTACGCAAATATCATGTATGATGGAATTTTCCTCTTTAAAAGTTCTAAAAATAAGCCCTTGACAGCATATGTCTATCTTTTAAGATTGACTCACTATAACCTTTTTTATATTGTAATTAAATTTGTTCATTTGCGAAGGAGTTTTATCAACATAGTACTACATAACTTATCCTCACATAGTATAAAACAAAGTCGCTCCCGCTGTCTGTCCCTATATATGCTTAGATCTTTAAAACTACGCAACGGGTTTTGATGCGGTTTTTTTTAATATGAGTATATAGTGATTAAAGCGGTAGGTTTATATGTATTATACACGCGGACGAAGCCGCTGGCATAAAATAAAGAATGCCAGCATGATACAGTCTGAAGAAATCCGACTGCAAGAAAATAATCCGTTTAGGAATATAAAAATAGTGATTCTTAACTGGTTCGAGGTTTCCAATTTTCCTTAGTAAGTCATTGCTCTCTTATATTAACTACTAAATATCTAATTGAGTGAGAGTGACTGAGTTTTAGTTATTGATTTATAGTTTGCACTCATTTGAAACTAAATTAAAAGCCTTGAAAAATGTCTATGGTGTCAAAATGTACGAGTATGTCAGATAATGGAAAATAGATATCTACTAATAGAAACAGCAGTGAATAAACTTTTAATTAAATTATTGAGTTTAAGTCATGGACATCAATTCCAACCTGCACTCCTAAAAAGCCGCAGTAGCTTTCTGACGCATACGATCTCCTTGGAAGCCAGCGCAACTGACGAGAGGTGTAAACTGTGGAAAAACGCACATCTTGCCTCTCCATACTCCATAACTCCGGTAGAGCATATGCCCCCTGGACACAAACTGCAGTAGCCAATCTGAAATCCCTAAACACATTGCGGGTACAGGTTGGTCGCTGCAGATAAAATCTGGCCAAATGGAGTCTCATAGACCCATCTCAAAAACATTGCCAGTGTGAGGCCCCGTCGCAGGATATGGGCCTCCTTGTCTGCCCTTCGTGGCCAGCCACCTGCGCCTTTCAGTACCTGAACGTGGCAAATGACAGAGCGGTCCAGGTGGTTACATACTGGTCAGACAAAATTTGAGAATAGTTGAAGTCAAAATTTGAGTTTATCGACAAGAAAATAAGAAGAATTAAATTATTGATTTAATATAATTATATTTTACAATATTTTGACTTTACAATTATTACTGTGACATTGCCTTAATTTGAAATAACAATATTTTGTGACATATATTGTACCTGTTAACTTGACATTATAATTATTTATGACATTTAATTGGATTAATTTGACATTATAATTATTACTCACTAGTAATAATTATATTGTCAAGTTAATCCAATTAAAAGTTACGTAACTACATATTATATTTGGATTAATTTGGAATTATATTTATTGTATGTTGCCAGGTCCAGTCGTCGGTGTTTGTTGGGGTAGCCGGATCCCGTCCGGAGATTCTTGGCACCCCTTGCCATGCCGTAACCTCGACCGCTACCGTAGTCGAGGGTAGGCAGGCTGCCGGGCACTAGGGGCCATTTTTTATTTGTGCTATTCATGGGGGGGTTTTGCCATAATCGCCACGCTTGGCAGGCGGGTTGGCGATCGCAGTATGGTTGTTATAGAAGCACAGAGAACGCTGCTGCCCATTCTCTAGTTTGTCCCTTAGTCGCCTCTTACGACACCCACGGGAAGACATGGGAAGTCTAAAGTCTATGACCAGTGTGTGTTGCCAGTGATCACCTATGGGACCGAGACTTGGTCGCTCACAATGGGCCTTATCAGAAAGCTTAAAGTCACCCAAAGGGCAATGGAGAGGGCTATGCTCGGCATTTCCTTGCGTGATCACGTCAGAAATGATGATATCCGCAGGAGAACCAAAGTTACCGACATAGCCCGAAGAATTGCCAAACTTAAGTGTCAGTGGGCAGGGCACATTGCTCGCAGAACAGATGGCCGTTGGGGCCGAAAAGTTCTGGAATGGCGACCGCGAACCGGAAGACGATATGTTGGTCCACTAGGTGGACCGATGACCTGGTTGAGGTTGCGGGAAGGCGCTGGATGCGAGACGCACGGGATCGGTCAATGTGGCGACGCCTGGGGGAGGCCTATGTCCAGCAGTGGACGTCTTTCGGCTGAAATGATGATGATGATATATTTATTTGTTTGACATATTTTGTATCAAATTGACATTATAATGATTGCTTTTGATATGTATTGGAATAACTTGAAATTATATATTGTTAATTTTTTGACATAGGTATTGAATTAACTTGACATTATACTTATTACTTGTGACATATATTTGGATTGATTTGGAATCATATTTATTTTTTTGATATATTTTGTATCAACGTGACATTATAATTATTACTTGTGACATACATTGGATTCATTTGAAATTATTAAGTACTATTTACTTTTTTCTGACTAATATTGTATTAACTTGACGTTATAATTGTATCATGTGGCGTATACATATTAGATTAATTTTGAATCAATTTTTTTATAACATATTTTAAAATCTGACGAAATTTTCTATAATTATTGAATTTATCTTCAAGTGTAATAACTGTTTTTATGGAATTTTAGTAATGTAATGTTCGACACAATGTAAATTGTATGAGAATAAAAAAAATAAAAGATATTTTATTTCTACAACTTATATACTTATTAACAATACAATGAATCACCATCATCGTTTATTTATGTAATGATATTACCTCAATATCGATTTACAATAATTATATAATATAATTATATTTACAATAATTATGACAATGAGCCCATGACGCACGCTCCATTTATTTCATAAGGATAAAATACTAGTTACTCTTTTTCACCCTTATGTTACTTATTTCTCACTGTCAATAATTAAGTTTATGAAGAAGTATAAACACGTGAAAGTCCATTTCACTTAGTTTCATACTGAGATTATTAAAAAATATAACTTTATTTTTTTCCCTGATAGGCTGGCTTTTGATCACTATCTCACAAAACGAAGTAATAGTTCACGTGACATTTCGATAGCTTTTGACATTTACATACATTTTTTATATTTTTCTAATCTCTATCGCCACGCCTAGTATTATATTATCTGTGGTCACGCTTTCGATGATAGTAATCTCACTTGTCTATGGGCACCGATGGTAAACGAAGAAGTGGTCGATGGTGATTTTTGAAAGAAAAAGAAGTTGAAAAGAAAAAGCTCACTGGAATAATTATTACGATACCGTAGTTTTAAAAACAAGTAGAAGAAAACTAAAACCCGTCTACGGACAAAACTATAATGTAAACTCAGAGCTAACGATACATATCGCCCAGCACCTTTAGCCAAGACTTTTGACAATCTACAATCGATAACGCTAGTAGAAAACGAATCAATGTATGGGAATGATACTCGATATCAGCGAAGATAGTCGATATGTCAAATTGATTACGTGATTTTTCGATATCACTTGTCAATCCCATACAATTTTGCTATTTTGACAATCGCTATCGCTACGCTTTCGATGATAGAATTTCATTTGTCTACGGCATCTGAACCATAACATCGAATCCACTGGTAAAAATAAAAATAATAGTTTAGGTGCTATGGTGGTGCATACATTCGAAAATACAAAAACTGCTAAAATCCTCACCCTACCTTTTATGTATGCCATATTCGGATATTATAATGATGCGGTCGACTGTGAAGCACGTTTGACTAGAAGTAACCTATTCACTCTTGACTTGAAGACCGACCCCAATAATAATTGCAATGCTTGTAAAAGACTGCTATGACTTAGACTAAGTACTAACATAACATAACACCACTAGGTACTCCCAGCGGAGCTCCACATCGCTTTCAATGTGGTGAAGCAGTCGACCGCCTCGGACACCATGGCCTATCCTGCAGTAGGAGCGCTGGTCGGATAGCATGGCACGCCAGCATTAATGACATCATACGTCGAGCTCTTGTCACCGCCGGGGTGCCAGCTGTTTAAGAACCCAATGGCTAGGCACGCGACGATGGGAAGAGACCGGATGGGATGACCATAATGCCTTGGAAGTTGGGTTAGTAGCACGGCGGGCTGTGCTGGGGCAGCTGCTGCTGGTGCAGAAAACCTCAAACGGCGCAAATATAACAACCTTATTGGCAGTTATATGTTTGAGCCGTTTGGGGTTGAGACAATTCCACTCCTTAGCTGTGCGCACAACTATTAATTATTCATTTATTATTTATTATAACTTCATGCAACATAAAGGTACATAGGCGGACTTAATGCCTGAGGTATTCTTTACCAGTCAACCAAGGGTGGTGGAGAGATAACATTGCATAAAAAAGACATTAAAGTGGGTACAAAATTATTATAATAATATTATTATTTTTTATTATTATTTATTAATTGAGTACTATATTTTCAGTATTAGTAAAATGCTTTGTACGTATGGATGGGATGTCCACCATGTACCGATAGCGCATTGCCATACGTCTTGTAGTCAGATAATGGATAGGGCTACGCGGAATCAAAATGTGCAGTTCCATCGCACACCCCAGAAATGAAAACGAAAAAAAATAATTTAAAAAAAACTAAAATCCCGACGCAAACGATGAAAACGCACCTACGCGCTTACTCTGTATAAACTTCCAAAAGTTAATAATGAATACGGTAAGAGGATCTGGACATATGCTCGTCCAAGCATTCTGAATAAATTACCTAAGGAAATAGCCAAAAAAATGGCAAACCAAAACCTCGACAAATAAAAAACATACTGAAAATCTACTTTATCGTTGAAAAGTCTAGAATGGGGGAAGGGCTTACGTGTGGGTTCACTACCAGATAAACTGTGAGCGAGTAACTGTAAACCTGAATCGATAGCATACATAATCTTGCCTCAAAAAGATTGAGCGTAATTTACTATGTAAAAATTTTATGTATGCATGTGGAAATATATAGATTGAAATTTAAAAAAAAAAAATTGATGTGAAACTTCTTTATCGACGTATGGGAGAAATTTTGTACGTAGAGTCCGTCCAACAAAAAATGTCCCGCGGAAATACATGGAACTAACAAGATTTGTTAGAGGACAGCGTACAGTCGCATAGAAACTAGCGCCGCGTCTACGGGACTTCTTTCGTTGGACGGACTCTATCGTCACGTTTTTCGGTTACGCGCCATGTTGCTTTTTTTATCAAAGTTTAGTAAAAAGACTTATTCAAATTTAAGTGAATTTACAACAAAAGTGAGTGATTATATATTTCGTTTTATAAATTCAACACGTATGAGCATGATTTTAATATTTATAAATTAATTAATTTATAAATATATATTATAATAAGAACAATGATAAAATAAATTACTCATTAATTGTATGCATGTCTATAATAATAAAATAGCTTTAATTTAATACGGAAAAATTTTTTTTTCTTAAGGCTTAAGCCTTATCTACCCCATTTTCGTGAAGTTGCAAATAGTAGAAAAATTATTGATGACATGAAAGAAGTTTCACTTCTTACCTGTGTACTCTGGTACACACACACATTTTTTTTTTTTTTAAATCTTGCATGCTTTTTTTCTATACAAAAAACGCACGCAAGTAAGCTTGTAGGTGCGTTTTTGCGCAACATGCAGCGTGATGCGTGGCAGTGTGATAATCGCCAAACAAATTACCGAGACAACATTTTGACGCGACCAGTGCATCGTTGCCAATAAGCCTCTTGGCCCATCTGTCAATCGACTCAAGTGCATCAAGCTGGTGATGGTTGTGGTGAGGTTAGGGTTATTATATTACAGTTATTCTTATTTGGGGTCAGCACAACATGTTTTCTTCTCCCACTTTATAAGCCGTCATCACAATAGCGACCCTCTTTGTAGTCATATTATCTTTCACAGTCCATTTCCACCTTATAGCCATTCATAGTCATACTCAAAACTTTCCTCGCGACATTTTCCTTATAATTTCGCATCACTATATATAGCTCATGCCACGACAACCGATTTCCACTCAACTTTTCGAAGTTAAATTAAGTATGCGGAGACATTCTAAGTATCTAGGCAAGGGCAAGTTCACCCAGGCATAAATATTGCAGACAGCGTAACAAATCTTTTGATTACGGCATAAGCTATTTTTGTTACCAGACTTCTTCAGAAAGGAAGGGATACAAAGTTTAGCGGTTTTGCCGACTGAAGTTTAGATAAAGATGTTTAAGTTGTTTTATATCGGAGTATTTAGTTTAGGAGTTTATAGAGCAGTGGTGGCCCAGTGGTATCGGCCGCGACTAACAAGTTGTAGATCGTGGGTTCGAGCCCACGCAGTTGCTTTACTTTGCGCAAATTATTTCATCATCACTGCTCTCAAAACGGTGAAGGAAAACATCGTGAGGAAACCGGCACGTCTTAGAACCAAAAAATTCGAAGACATGTGACATTCACCAATCCGCACTGAACCCGCGTGGTGGATTACGGCCCATTCCCTCTCACGGAGAGGAGACCTGTGTCCCAGCAGTGGGAACATTAATTGGCTGATGATGTGATATGATGTGATGTGATGTGATATCGGAGTAAGTCAGTCCTTTTTTTTTGTTTTTTTTTTATCTTGGAGAAATGCTCATGCATACTGCGCTACCACGGGGAGGTAGCGCAGTTATGTGGGACCCTAACCCACTAAAACTCCACGGTGTCCTCCCGTGCCGCTTATGGCGGGAACACAGGTACGCGTTAGCACTCACCGCGAACCCGCCGCGGCTGTCCGTCACCGGACCCTCCTCTGGGGATTACCCCCATCACCGACGCACCAGAACACACTGTGCGCCGTAACCACCCCAGGGACAAAACCAGTACATGGGTGCCAGACGACCCCGTGTATGGCACCCTTGGTCCCCTTGTGACGGGTTAAGGTCAATGGCCCCACCACCTACCATGTTTCGGCCGCAGGGGATTGGGAGAGCGGCCAACGCTATACCGACACTCCTCCTCCCCTGCGGCCCCACCGCGTCCGCCATCAGACGGTGGCGACCCCGTTCAGGCCGCGGAAGGTAGGGAGAGCGGCGCACCGCAATACCGGCACTCCTCTCCCGCCTCAGCCGTGATATCGTATGGGTTTGGGAGACCCCACACGACATCACGGCCCGCCTCAGTTGCGATGTTGCCCAGGCAGCACTGCAACCTACAAGTTGGCCGCTCCGTCGTCGGCTTATCGGCAAAAGTCCTGACGAGCGGCCCCTCCTCGGGTTCCTCTTAGCTTCACCGTGGGTGACCAAGCCACGGTTACTGAGCCCCCCCGCCTCGACAATTCGGGAACCCACCAGGGGTGGGAGTAAGTCAGTCCTACAAGTACAATTTTAGTGGTCAATCGTGACTCAAACATACACTACGTTAATACCAATATCGAATAAATCGTAATTTGTACAGGTACTTGTATGGCATGCTCCACTCTACCCAAGTTGAGGAAAAGGCTCGCAATATCCTCATTTCATGGGATGACCAATATAAGAAATGTTTAAGTTGTTTGTTTGGAAATACTGACGAGTTCGGATTGGAAGTCGAAAACTACAATTCCACGATACATTATGAATGAAATATATAAATACATATACGTACATACATAGATAGATATGTGGGGAGGTAAGTCAGTAGAGTCAACAGGAAAATAGTCCATTTTTATTGTGTCCTTTATACATGGGTAAAGTAACTAGTATATAAAGTGATAATAGAATATAGATTTTTATAAAAATATAAATTCGATTTATTGACCCACAAAAACGTGGTTTGCAGACTTCTACAAGGTATCACTTTTGAAGTCCTTGAAAAATCCTCTAAAGGTCACTTTGTAAGTTCAATTTCTGTCTTTCAAATAAAATGAAAGAATAAGAGAAGGATGAAAGTTTTAGAAATAGAGTCGCTAAAGTTTTTGATTGAGTATTTTAATTACAATTTGAAATCCTTAATTGAAATAAACATTGATGGCGTTAACCTGGTATACAAATCAATATAAAGCAGGTATGTATGTACATTTTCAGTCACACACGTCATTGGTGTCTATTTTCCTATGCTATCCTCATAGTAATAGACAACAATTTACAATTGAAACTTTGTAAATTTATTTTATGACAGGTTTTATTTTCAACCAATATTTTTTACACGTTCAAATACAATAATCGTGCATTTAAACAAGGTCGCAATCGACGAATTCTAATTTTAATCTACCAATCCTTTATTTTTTTAAACACAACTGAGGTAATTTTTTTTACTAAAATATTAAAAAATACACATTTTTGTTTTAAAAATAGTAACGAATATTTTAATTAATTTATATTTTGAGCTATAACGAACCTCACTGATCATTTACAGGGAAACCTAAACAAAACTCCTAAGTCCTAGTCCTACGGAACACTCGGCACGCAGGTCCGACTCGTACTTGGCAGGAAATATTTTTTTCCCATTTAGCTTATTGGTTGTGTAATTGTCACGCGTCAGTGAGCGATATAGGTACAGCCAATGTAAGGAAGCCCGAAATTAACATTAACATTAGAAACGGGATATTTACCATGTTTACTGTTTGTTGCGAGTTTCCGATATTTCGGTGCTGTTGCAAGCACGATCACGGAGCCTAGAAGTAACCTATTCATTCTTAAATTAAAGAGCCCGAGATTGTAGCTATCTGGAAACACAGACTCCACCATGGAATTCCACTCCTTAGCTGTACGCATAATTAAAGTATTTCCAAAACGTTTAGTGCGTATGGGTTGGGTTACATGGTGGGTGGTCCACCATGTACCCATGGCGCATCGGCGTCCGTCTTGTAGTCCGATGATGAAACGAGCTAGGCAGAATTAGGTCATGCAATTCCATCGCGCACTCCTCGAAATTCAACCGTAAAAAACTGATAAGCTGGCAACTCGACGACGATGTTCAGACTCGACCAGTGCCTCATTGCCAATAAGCCTCTTGGCCCATTTTTCGATCAACTCTAGTGCATCAAGCTAGTATTTGCCACATCCCTCCCAGAGATGAGAACAGTATTCCAAGCAAGATCGAACTTGCGCTTGATACAACTTAAGCAACTGTTCTGGCGTGAAGTAGCGTCTCACCTTCGCAAGGATCCCCAACGACATCGAATAAACAACATAGGATAGTTTGTACACACGGCGAGTAAACATTTACCTATAACATTTCTTTGTATCTTGCGTTCATTATTGACCTCACTCCACGTCACCTTCGCTCGTGCCTTTGCTCGATAAAACGTTACACCAAAACGCTCGTTGCTTTTTAAAATCAGGTTGTAACAAAACATCGAGCGTCATGTTCGAAGTGTGGTCTCAGTAAATTTAAAAGCAGTGAATGTCTGTGCTAAATAAATGTATTTTCATTCTTTCTTTTCTTAATCTTCTCTTACAAGTAAATGCTCCTTCAGACCTTCAGATTTTGACAAATACCATCCCAAATAGAATAAGATTTGGTCTAGAGAGGTCCAAGAAGCTCATCGGCAATGAGGCACTGGTCAAGTTAAAACTCCAGAGCCTTAATCATCGTCGCCGAGTTGCCAGGTTGTCGGTTTTTTATCGGTTATATTTCGGGGAGTGGGCTATAGAATTGCATGATCTGAAGTCGCCTAACCCGTTTCATCATCAGACTACCAGACGTTTGGCGATGCGCCATTGGTACATTGTGGACATCCCATCCATATGCACTAAACGTTTTGGGAATAATTTTATTATGCGTACAGCTAAGGAGTAGAATTCCCTGCCGGAGTCTGTGTTTCCCGATAGCCACAATCTAGGGGTCTACAAGTCAAGAGTGAATAGGCAAGCGTGCTTCACCGTCGACCACATCATCGGTTACCATCAGGTGAGATAGAGGTTAAGCGCGGGCCTTAAAAAAAAGTCTGAGCGTGAAAATAATTGGAAGTCGGTTCGATTTTTTTGTTAAAAAGTTTTATATTTATCTCTTTTAAGTTTTAGTAGGTACCCCCATTTACCATAAAAATCATTTGTAGCCAAAGTACACCTCATGACGATTCCAATAAGCCCAAACACGAGCAGGTTACATTGTTTTATTATGGCGTTAAAGTGCCTACCTTCTAGCTACATCATCAGATCAGTTCCATGGTACCTTTTTCATCAGCACCATTTATTTCTATGTATTTGCTCCATCATAGTCGGTTAACTCTTCAAGATATTATCTTATACCCTTGACATACTAAGCATTAAGGAGTTCCAGTGGTTATCTATGGTCTTCTTCATCAGTTTCAATTCACCAAATGATACTTTCTGAGCGCAAATGATTGTATTATTGATGAAAATACCAAAATCACTATATGTATACCCACAATATTTGAGGAGTTCCCTCGATTTGCCCTAGATCCCGATTCAGACCTGATGACGATGGGACTACGTGGAAAGTATACCCTTTCAAACAAAAGAAGAATTTTTGTAATCGGTCCAGGCGTCTTTGAGTAATCGGGTAACATACATAAAAATAACATTACGACGAATTGAGAACCTCCTCCTTTTTTTGAAGTCGGTTAAAAAGGTTGCGTATCGCAACTCTAGTGGAAAAGAGCTTTTTACGACTGTTTGTTCTTTTACATATAGCAGCATCTACTATGTATGAGAGATGCGGATAAGGAAGGCGCGCGAAGGATATTTGTAAAGAATAGGAGTCAATAGATTCACATATCTTCGCGTAGCAAACCTTTTCCATGCCAACTTTCCCACACAGATTTGCTAAAAGATTCACAAGTTCACAACTCTTCCACCACAGATACGCGGAAACAAAGCCCTGCTGATAATGTTTAGGGGAAAGCCACAAAAATAAGAGAATTATCATTCCGAAAACACATTTTTATCATATTCAGCTAACGGCCTAGGGACCTTTAAACATTTCCAATATGTTAACTCTACTGTTATAATAAATAACTGAAAGTAATTATGTTTTTCAGATGGATGGTTCGAAAAATGTGAGCAAAGTTTTAAAAGCTCAAATACATACACAGTATGACTTCATAAGTTGATAGCTTTAACATTCGGTAAAATAGTTTCAGAATTCGTGACTTTTCAAATTCATAATGTACTTTCTAAGTATATCTTGGACATCAACAAACATCGTGAGGAAAACTTGACTTATATAGATAATGTAAGTCTGAAATAGCCAAGTCAGGGGCCTGTGGGGTTCCCAGAGGCGGCGTAATTAACTCTGATACCAGAGATGGCTATCCTCACACGAAAAAGAAGAATGCGCATAATTATAGCAGAGCTATAGGTTTCGGTGAGGTTCTGGGCACAGGTTATGGATACAATACTGTCTTTGAGTTTTTCTACGTCAAATAGTTTTGGCACTTGGCAGACATTTTCGCCTGATTAAAATATGTTGCCTATAACTGTGATTTTTAATTTCGTGGACTAAACTGACAGCTGCTATTGACCTTATTTTTTTTAAATGTTGCAAGCGCGGAGCATAGTGTTGTAAGGCTCAATCATAAGTGATTCATCGAATCGATGTGACATGACTCCTGAATTTATTTTTACTAATTGGTATAAATAAATGTTTTATGAATATAAACGTAATATATTTAAATAAAACAGTATCCATACACATAGTACATGAAGTTTTATTGTGTTAAATATGAAATCAACAATAAAATAAATACAATCGATAAAATTAAGTCTGACATAAATGAGTAGAGACTAAATATGGGCCGCTAGTTTCTAAACAAATTATATTTTTATGCCGTGGAATAGTTTCATTTTCGATCTACTTCGATTTTCTATTAACTTTCGATCACTCAGGATAGTTAGGGTATGACACTATTTTAATGTAACGATAAAGTGACAACCCCCCAAATGTCAGTTTAGTCCACGAAATAAAAAATCACATTATAGGTCTTCTGTAATACTAGATCAGGCGATGTTGTGTAATGTAGGTACTGCCAGAAAATTCAGCCAAATGTCAAAAAATAAAACTAATCATAAAAAGTTCGACATCCATTCACCGAATTTTACCAACCTTTTTTCTGGTTTGACGCGACAGTTATTGCTACATAATATATTATTATGTTGTCAGTAATGCGTATTTTCGGCCGTATTTCTGGTAAAGGTCCCTTTAGCTGGGCAGCCATCGGAAAACACAATTTATGCCGGTAACTATAAGGGGCATCGTGACATGTACTCTCGTTCAGTCATCAATGAAATTTGAAAAGGTAGCCACTCGTATCTAACCCCGATATTGTCATAAATTTTCCTTTCGAGTATAGTATGTATGGTTAAAATAGCGAAAGTGCTCATTTGGCGAAAAATTTCCCGTCGTAGGTTTTCGTTTTACAACAACGCGTTGTGCTAAATTATTATGTAAGGCCATGACGCAAAATGTCGCTTTGTAGGTCTAACTAAATAGAGCCGGGACATGATTTTTCCGTACAGGCATGTTTGAATAATCTAGGTGCGTATCCCGTACGTATGTTTTCAAATATTTGTTGGCATTTTAATCAAGAAATACACTTCATTGCTTTATTTTAACCGACTTCAAAAAGGAGGAGGTTCTTAATTTGACTGTACTTCTTTTTTGTGTGTTACCTCAGAACTTTTTACTGGCTGAATCGATTTTGATGATTCTTATTTTATTGGAAAGCTGTTGCTTCTCATGTGGTCCGAATTTTATTAAGATATGATGAAGAACTTCGGATCGGAGATATACAACAGAACTCTTCAATAAATGACGGCAAATCTCTCGGGAATGCTGCAATCGCACATCTGTTTATTGTTTACACCATATATTTTATTTTATTTATTTGGCTCACCAACAATTGAATACACTGATACAAAGATATGAGATACATCCGATATACAAATAGACATAGAGTGTATCAATACAATTAGATGAGTTCTTATACTCATCCAATTTCAAGCAGGCATACATGATTATGCTATCGACCAAACTGCAGATTAAAATCGAAATTTCATAACATAACATCGCGCCCGTACGCTCTAAAGGGATACGCAGATGTGTACAGTTCACCCTGGTACACACAAATTTTACCGGTTGTGTTCAAGTTTCATGTTATTCGGGTAATCTATTCTGGCATGAATGTGGGATGTACCACAACTAAAAAGTAGAAAATAATAACTTTATTACAAAAAACTACAACCGACTTAGAAATAAAAACAATTTATTCCATTCTAATATCAAAAAAACTAATACCACTGGTATTTGTTTCAACTCATATTTATTTTATATTCTGAACGGATACCACTCTTTAAATAATTAAATTTAATGTGCGATTAAATTGGGATTCAAAAGTGGGATCCATCGAAAATAAATCCGAATGATTACTAACAATTTGAATTTAGTACAGTCAGCACAGTCAAACCTAATTCAGATTCAGATTCATTTATTTGCAAAAACATGTGTAGATACTATACAATTATACATGGTATGATTATAGGTGTTACAAAGAATGAAATGAATAAGTTTTCTGATATTTTTATGTGATCGTAATATAATACTAACTATTATTTTACATGAATGCACCTCATAATATCATTGCATCTAATTAAATAATGTTTGCGTGCCTAATATATGGTAGATTGTACAAGGATCACCCATCTTTTAACTGTTACATCTTATTTACTGTACCTACAATCTATGCAAATAAACGTTTACTTTACATTACTTTAGTATAGTCTACTATGGGCAGGGAATAAAATTACATGACGTAATTGGATCAGACCTTCTAGAGATTATCTCCTACTGAGAAATAAACAATTTACCCCTTTGTAATTTATTCATATCAATCTGCCTACCCTTTTTTCAAAACTATACTGGGGTCGGCTTCCAGTCTTACCGGATTCAGCTGAGTACCAGTGTTTTACATAGAGTGACTGCCTATCTGACCTCCACAATCCAGTAACTGGGTAACACGGTACCCCTTGGTAAGACTGGTGTCAGATCTCAAGCTTCAGACTACCGGTAACGACTGTCATTGACAGCCGGGACCAACGGCATAACGTGTTTTCCCGCACGGAGGAAACTCGGTATGTTGAAATGGTCACCCATCCACGTACCGACCTCGTTAAGCGTTGCTTAACCTTGATGATGGACCAGTGCGACTGTTATTATTTAGCCACGAGCTCCTCATATTTATTTATATATATATCTTAATATATATATTTCTTTTATATATATCTTAATATATATATTTCTTGTGTGCGTGTGTATGTGACTGAACTCCTCCTAAACGACTGGACCGATTTTGATGAAATTTTTTGTGTGTGTTCGTGGAGATTCGAGAATGGTTTAGATTTACAAAAAAAAAAAAAAAAAATGGAAAATTAGGGTAGGGTAGGTAGGGTAGGGTAGGTAGGGTAGGGTAGGTAGGGTAGGGTAGGTAGGGTAGGGTAGGTAGGGTAGGGTAGGTAGGGTAGGGTAGGTAGGGTAGGGTAGGTAGGGTAGGGTAGGTAGGGTAGGGTAGGTAGGGTAGGGTAGGTAGGGTAGGGTAGGTAGGGTAGGGTAGGTAGGGTAGGGTAGGTAGGGTAGGGTAGGTAGGGTAGGGTAGGTAGGGTAGGGTAGGTAGGGTAGGGTAGGTAGGGTAGGGTAGGTAGGGTAGGGTAGGTAGGGTAGGGTAGGTAGGGTAGGGTAGGTAGGGTAGGGTAGGTAGGGTAGGGTAGGTAGGGTAGGGTAGGTAGGGTAGGGTAGGTAGGGTAGGGTAGGTAGGGTAGGGTAGGTAGGGTAGGGTAGGTAGGGTAGGGTAGGTAGGGTAGGGTAGGTAGGGTAGGGTAGGTAGGGTAGGGTAGGTAGGGTAGGGTAGGTAGGGTAGGGTAGGTAGGGTAGGGTAGGTAGGGTAGGGTAGGTAGGGTAGGGTAGGTAGGGTAGGGTAGGTAGGGTAGGGTAGGTAGGGTAGGGTAGGTAGGGTAGGGTAGGTAGGGTAGGGTAGGTAGGGTAGGGTAGGTAGGGTAGGGTAGGTAGGGTAGGGTAGGTAGGGTAGGGTAGGTAGGGTAGGGTAGGTAGGGTAGGGTAGGTAGGGTAGGGTAGGTAGGGTAGGGTAGGTAGGGTAGGGTAGGTAGGGTAGGGTAGGTAGGGTAAGTAGGGTAGGTAGGGTAGGGTAGGGTAGGTAGGGTAGGGTAGGTAGGGTAGGGTAGGTAGGGTAGATGCATATTAGGTGTTTTTATGGCAAAACAAAGTTTGCCGGGTCAGCTAGTATCTTAATATATATATTTCTTGTGTGCGTGTGTATGTGACTGAACTCCTCCTAAACGACTGGACCGATTTTGATGAAATTTTTTGTGTGTGTTCGTGGAGATTCGAGAATGGTTTAGATTTACAAAAAAAAAAAAAAAAAAATGGAAAATTAGGGTAGGGTAGGTAGGGTAGGGTAGGTAGGGTAGGGTAGGTAGGGTAGGATAGGTAGGGTAGGGTAGGTAGGGTAGGGTAGGTAGGGTAGGGTAGGTAGGGTAGGGTAGGTAGGGTAGGGTAGGTAGGGTAGGGTAGGTAGGGTAGGGTAGGTAGGGTAGGGTAGGTAGGGTAGGGTAGGTAGGGTAGGGTAGGTAGGGTAGGGTAGGTAGGGTAGGGTAGGTAGGGTAGGGTAGGTAGGGTAGGGTAGGTAGGGTAGGGTAGGTAGGGTAGGGTAGGTAGGGTAGGGTAGGTAGGGTAGGGTAGGTAGGGTAGGGTAGGTAGGGTAGGGTAGGTAGGGTAGGGTAGGTAGGGTAGGGTAGGTAGGGTAGGGTAGGTAGGGTAGGGTAGGTAGGGTAGGGTAGGTAGGGTAGGGTATGTAGGGTAGGGTAGGTAGGGTAGGGTAGGTAGGGTAGGGTAGGTAGGGTAGGGTAGGTAGGGTAGGGTAGGTAGGGTAGGTAGGGTAGGGTAGGTAGGGTAGGGTAGGTAGGGTAGGGTAGGTAGGGTAGGGTAGGTAGGGTAGGGTAGGTAGGGTAGGGTAGGTAGGGTAGGGTAGGTAGGGTAGGGTAGGTAGGGTAGGGTAGGTAGGGTAGGGTAGGTAGGGTAGGGTAGGTAGGGTAGGGTAGGTAGGGTAGGGTAGGTAGGGTAGGGTAGGTAGGGTAGGGTAGGTAGGGTAGGGTAGGTAGGGTAAGTAGGGTAGGTAGGGTAGGGTAGGGTAGGTAGGGTAGGGTAGGTAGGGTAGGGTAGGTAGGGTAGATGCATATTAGGTGTTTTTATGGCAAAACAAAGTTTGCCGGGTCAGCTAGTATCTTAATATATATATTTCTTGTGTGCGTGTGTATGTGACTGAACTCCTCCTAAACGACTGGACCGATTTTGATGAAATTTTTTGTGTGTGTTCGTGGAGATTCGAGAATGGTTTAGATTTACAAAAAAAAAAAAAAAAGGAAAATTAGGGTAGGGTAGGTTAGGTAGGGTAGGGTAGGGTAGGTAGGGTAGGGTAGGTAGGGTAGGGTAGGTAGGGTAGATGCATATTAGGTGTTTTTATGGCAAAACAAAGTTTGCCGGGTCAGCTAGTATCTTAATATATATATTTCTTGTGTGCGTGTGTATGTGACTGAACTCCTCCTAAACGACTGGACCGATTTTGATGAAATTTTTTGTGTGTGTTCGTGGAGATTCGAGAATGGTTTAGATTTACAAAAAAAAAAAAAAAAGGAAAATTAGGGTAGGGTAGGTTAGGTGGGTAGGGTAGGGTAGGTAGGGTAGGGTAGGTAGGGTAGGGTAGGTAGGGTAGGGTAGGTAGGGTAGGGTAGGTAGGGTAGGGTAGGTAGGGTAGGGTAGGTAGGGTAGGGTAGGTAGGGTAGGGTAGGTAGGGTAGGGTAGGTAGGGTAGGGTAGGTAGGGTAGGGTAGGTAGGGTAGGGTAGGTAGGGTAGGGTAGGTAGGGTAGGGTAGGTAGGGTAGGGTAGGTAGGGTAGGGTAGGGTAGGTAGGGTAGGGTAGGGTAGGTAGGGTAGGGTAGGTAGGGTAGGGTAGGGTAGGGTAGGGTAGGTAGGGTAGATGCATATTAGGTGTTTTTATGGCAAAACAAAGTTTGCCGGGTCAGCTAGTATATATATATATATATATATATATATATATATATATATTATTGTTCACCAAGATAGAACAATACAAAAAGAATCTTTACTTAACATTAAAACAAACATACAATAGGCGGTCTTATCGCGTTTTGCGATCGCTTCCAGGCAACCAACTTTAATATTAATATAGATGGAATAACTTTAATCTAAACACTCTTTAGGCATTGTAATTTTTTTTAAAGATTTTCGCCTGTCTCTCTGTTTTTTCCGGGTAATCTTCGAAATGGCTGCACCGATTTTGACGGAATTTTCACTGGTAGATAGCTGATATTATAAGTAGTAACATAGGCTTTTTATAATAAAAAATAATTAAAAAATTACGAGCTTGACGCGGACGAAGTCGAGGGTAAGCTAGTTGTCAATAATTATATAATAAATCAGTGTTTTATAGTGTAAGTAAACTCCGTGACAATGATTTTTTCACAATACAATATGCATAGACTTACTATCTACGACAGGAGTGCCCTTCTCTTTACCATACAAACAATCCACTACAAATATTATTGAGGATACAAAATCATAATAAGGAACTGCAATTTTGTTATGATTATGATAAAACTTGACTCTTTGTTGGTGACTTTTAAAAGAATAAAAAGTCGCAATACTGCATAAAGTTTGCATTAAGTAGAGTACACAAACTTTGTCAAGATTCTCAGTCACAGCAATATATTTTTCTTACTAATTGTTCGGACGTTCTTTAAACTTCTTCGTGCAAAGATAAAATGTTTTCAAACATTGATAAATGACATTTCCATCATATTTTTTAAACTAAATGAGGTCAGCCTTTCTTATCTAACTACTCTGAGAAGAAAGGCCGTAACAAACTCAGAGGTCACAGTCTCTTTTAAAGTCCAGACAAAATCTTATGTATGTATGTTGGTGTCTAAAGTAAAATTAGGAGATGATGCGTATACCTTTATAAGAGAGGCGCATGGTAGCCGTCGGTGGTTAGACCATTGTTTGGTAACGGAGGCCGCGTGGAAATCGGTTACATCTGTTAAGATACATTATGATGTTTACTGGTCAGATCACTTCCCGTTGGAGGTGCAGTGTAATATGACGAGGGCCTGGCCAAAGTTGAATTCACTACACGAATTTCAAATTAATAAAATAGCATGGAGTGAACGTAATAAAGGTCAGATAGAATATTATACCATAGAATGTAACTCTAAATTAAAACTTATTGATTTTCCTAGTAAACTGAGTCATTAAAATGATAATATGTGTGATGAACTAGAACATAATGAAGCGATAGATGGTTTATATCAAAAAAACATTTTATCGTTACCTCTCGTAACGATAAAATGTTTTTAAAATGCCGAGTCCGCCTATGATGGTCACCGTAGAGGGGGATTAGGAAAAGGTAGACCTGTCCTGGGATGGAACAAGTATGTGAGAGACGCTCATCGGAATTCCAGGCAAAAGTTCACAAACTGGGTTTGGCATGGGAAACAACGCACGGGAATTATTTATAATGATATGGTTGAATCACGAAGAATTTTCAAACAAAAGCTTAAGTGTTGTCAAAATAAGCAAGACCAAATTAAAATGGATATGCTGGTATCAAGACATCAAAAGAAAACTTTCGTGGGTTTTGGAAACACACCAAAAAATTAAACCCCAAGCCTGGCATTCCGGTGAGCGTTGACGGTGCAAGCACGCCGAGGGACATCGCGAATTTATTTATGAATAATTTTAACTTACATCTTCCTTTGAAACCGAACGTTGGGGGTGGCGTTTCTGGGGCTGTTGTGTCAGAGGTGCCATCTCGCATTACGGCTAATTAGATAAGTTTAATTATTAAAAGTATGAGACGTGGCAAGTCGCCGGGACATGACAGCCTTAGCATAGAACATTTTGAACATCTCCCTCGGAAACAGCCGGACCGCATCTCCCTCGACTGTTAGCATTGTTGTTTACATTCTGTATTCGACACTCCTACCTACCCGCTGATTTGATGAGAACGGTGGTTGTACCGATACTAAAAAATAAAACAGGTGACGTAAGTGACGTAGGTAACTACCGACCGATCTCACTTGCGACTATAACGGCCAAGGTACTTGACAGTGTGTTCGAGAGACAACTTAGTAAACATCTTGAAATACACGATGCGCAGTTCGGCTTTAGGCCACAGCTATCGACTGAAAGTGCTATTTTTGCCCTCATACATACTGTCGGGTACTATACGAAGAGAAGTATAGCTGCATATATACTATATATGCAGCGTTTCTAGACCTTTCCAGGGCATTAGACCTGGTTAGGTATGACATATTGTGGGCTAAGTTGCGCGAAGCCGGGATGCCTGACGCCATAACAAATATGTTTCGGTATTGGTATGGCCACCAAACCAACCAAATTAGATGGGCCAATAGCTTGTCTGAAGAGTACAGGATGGAATGCGAATGCGGAATGCGCGAATTGACCTCGCCAGGGGTTTTCAATCTGTACGTAAACCAGCTGATTGTCGGACTCAGTAGCACACAGGTTGGCTGTTCTATTGACGGTCTTTGTGTCAATAGCATTAGTTATACGGACGACATGGTGCTGCTGAGTCCGTCAATTAGCGCACTCAGGAAGTTATTGGCGGTCTGCGAAGCGTATGCAGAAGCGCATGGTCTTTTGTATCCATAAAAAAACCTGAGAGAGAAGTGAAATCAACTCTTTTCAAGGCCTTTTGTCAATCGGTGTACACGTGTACCCTGTGGGTTCAGTATACGCAAAGGGCATACAACGCTCTCAGAGTTCAGTACAATAACACCTTCAGGATATTGTTGGAGCTCCCGCGTTACTGCAGCGCGTCAGGGATGTTTGCCGAAACACGTGTGGATGGTTTTAATACCATCCTACGAATAAGGATGGCGTATATGATGCGCAGAGTGCATGGGAGCCCCAACAGCATTCTGAAGGTCATCCGTGATAAGCCGTGTTGCGCCATTATAGCGCACTGGGTTCATGTACACGTGCATGTGCCCGGTGTGTCAGGTAAGCGCAACAGATACATGAATTGATTGTTTTGTTTTGCTACTAACATAGCTTATAAGTAGGATGTACTAACAACATAAACAAGTTTTTTACTAACATAGTTTGTAAGTATTGTGTGTACTAACAATATAAATAAAATCTCATGTCTAAGTGTCTTACTAATATAGTTTTTAAGTAATTTGTAATACTAACAAAACTATGGAGCTTTGAGTCTGCAATAAAAAAAAATTATTTTATTTTATTTTTTATTATTAATCTCCTTAAATTTCTCTCTGAGAGATAGTCTCGGGCTTAATTTATAAATTGATCGAACAGCTCTTTTCTGCAAAACATAGATAATCTGAATGTCGGTGGCATTTCCCCTCAACAGAATAACATACGACATTACATTGTGAAAATAGCTATGGTACACTAAACGGGCTTACTTTGGGACAATCGCACCGCACTAACCCCAAACCACTGCAACTCCTGAAAGCCAGAATCAACAGTGGCGACCACCAAAAAAGCGCCGAGGTAATGAAGCTCGACGAAGTCCGCAGAATGAATTTAACTGTTTTAGATCCCGCAACGAAAATAATCAGAAAAGAATAACGGAGGAGTAGGAAAATATATAAATTATTCCACCCAATACCAAATTATTGGCTGAATTATATAACATGTCATGGCATTTTACTAAACGGGCTGTTTCTATGTCAGTTAAATTACAATTTATTCTAACAGTATATGCTGCGGAGCTTAGCTTTTTTGACAATTTATTTATATGTGGGGGCCCCGCTGAAGTTTAGCATCCAAAGTTAAGCCCAAGAATACTATGGAGAATCTTCAGGATTCAATTCTTCGCCCTTTATCAACACATCAGTTTGCACCTGCCTAACGTGAGGTAGGGTAAACTTAATGCATTTGATTTTTTCATTAAGATGTATATTGTTAACATTGAACCAGTGAATTACTTTTGAGATCGCGCTATTTACATCGTCAGTAACAGCTGATTACTTAAAGCTGCTGACGTTTAATTTTAAACAAAAGTGAAGTATCATCCGCAAACAACACTATAACACGGTTATCCTTTATGAGGTAAGGCAAGTCATTAATATAAATGAGAAACAAGAAAGGACCAAGAATCGATCCCTGTGGGACTCCCATTGTTACTATAGATCCGGGAGATCTTTTTCCATTAACGACAATGCTCTGAATCGAATTCCTCAAGTATGAAGTAAGAAAATCCAGAACGCTATTCCGGAACCCGTAGAGGCGGAGTTTCCTGATTAGCGTTTCATGAAAAACGCAATCAAATTCCTTGGACAAATCACAAAACATTTCCAAGGCATCGCATTTATCGTCCCATGCATTATAAATATGTCCTAAAAGCTCAGTTGAAAGACCCCTTGTAAAACCGGACTGTTTGCTATGTAATAATTAATTTAATTTCACAAATATTTTACTAAACGTAGGTACTACTGAAATAGGTCAATAATTTGTAGGGTCTGATGTACTACTTGATTTAAATAAAGTTATTATTATACTGTTTTTCATTAGGTCAGGCAACTCCACGCAGTCAATACAATTATTAAAGAATAGAGCTAAACTAGGTGCTACAATGTCAATAATAGAATTAGCAACTTCTACAGAATGACCCCACAGATCTGCAGTATTTTTAACACTTATAGTGTGTAAGGTTTTATTGATGTCTCTACAAGTAATATATGCCAAAAGGAATTCCGAATCGCAAACATTAACATTTCCTTTAGCAAAGATTCAGAAATAGGAATATCTGAAAATAAATTTTCAAAGGCCACTGCGACTTGTCAGTTTTTTTTTATGATGTTGTCATTAATAGACAGGCTGTAGTCAATATTTCGGTAACCAGATCTACCTGTTTCACTATTAATAATTTTCCAAGTTTTTTTATAACATTACTACTGTTTTTAATCCTCGAACTCAAATAACGCTACTTGGCCAAACAACAAACATTTAAAATAATTTTGAATAATTTCTAACATATCAATTAAATTCAGTAGTGTTTACATAAGTCCTTTCATTGTAAAGCTCATAGAGAAGGTGTTCTACTTTTATGAATACCAATGGTAGCCCAATCACTGAACGATGCGTTACTATTAACCGAGATAGACTAGGGAATAAAGGTAAAATTAAATTGTTTACAGAATAATTTTAAGATAAGCATGAATTGACAAAATTAGTAATTTATTAATGAGTTTAACTTTAAAAGCTGCTAAGCGACTTGCAGTTTTGGGGTTAACAGTGATATCCTTTTTAGCCACTTTGTACTAATCCTCTGCCCGCAATTATCAGAATCTAGTAAATTTATAATTTATTTATGAACTGGTATAACATCTGTATAAATATTATCTAGGCATGTGGCACTTGTAAAATAGGTTTACAAGATTGTAGGAATGAAAAAAAAAAAAAAAAAAAAGCAGTCATATAATCTTGAAGGGGGTCTGTAAACACTTAATACAATAAACTGCTACAATTATATACAAGTAATATATTTCAAGCAATATATTTCGCCTGTCCGCTCAACAGATAGGCTCACAATATCCTTTACCCGGTCTTTAAATTTAAGTTGGTTACTTACTAAAATTAATGAGCCACCATGTATAGCATTAACTCTGCTGAACGAACTACCAACCTGGTGATTATTAAAATTGAACAATAACTGGTGGCCTTTAAGCCAATTTTCTGTTATACAAAGAATTTCAATACTATTAAAATTCATAAATAATTCTACTTCTAAATCTTTTTTTATAAATCCTTGAATATTTTGATGCACCAGTTTATTACTATTTACTGATTATAAACTTTTATTTGATTTTATTTTGCAATTCTCATTCTGTACACTTTTGCAAGAGGTTTATTTATTTATTTATTTATTTATTTATTATATACTTTATTGTACACCACAAAAATATGTACAGGACAAACATTCACAAAAACAAGTGTACAATGGGCGGTCTTATCGCACAGGTTGTGAGGTTGTCTCTATTGTCTTATTTAAATTATTATCAATATCAATTTTTGATACTAAATTATCGGCTGAATTATATAACATGTCATGGCATTGCTCAATAGAAGCAAGTTGTTGAGCAAAATTTTTTGCTGTTATAAAAAAATTATATGATAGCGACACAGCTATCTGGCGTTTACAATAATTTGAAAGATGGTGGTACCTATCCATGAAAAATCTATCTTTAAAAAATATAATTGATTACCTTTTGTCGACGTTTTATAAGTGCCCATACAGGCCAATGTGAAATAAAATAAAAATAGTGTCAATTAAATGTAATAAATTATCATTATATGTTTCATTAGTCCGAATCCGTTTCATCATTAATAAAACCTTACATTTACATAATATGGTTACCGAAATTACGATCCTCAAGTCCTCAACACAAATGGCAATCAAGTATTAAATACATCTCCGTTGTTTCCTCTCATTTATAAATAATAATCCCACCATCATAAAATATGATCCCGTGAAAAGTGACTGCGGGATTAAATCAGGAAAAGGGCAACCGTAGCCATTACTGTATAAGTATCATTAAGAAGGCAATATGCCCGAAGGAATAAATAATAATAAAAATAGACGTTACCATAATTTACATTATGGAAACGTCTATGGGGTCATCTTATGTACTGATATACGATGAAAGTAGGTAATGGTGCCTTCAGGTTTTATATATGTGTGTTTGCTAACGGTTTGAAGGGATTATGTTGACTGAAATTGCGTTGATTGAGCACTGGCTTAATATTCCAATTACTACAGACAATTAGGCTGTGCCTAATGAACGTCTGACTCGACATTCTGGTTTTCTGGGAAGTCTACGTTAAGACTATGAATATGATGATCGTTAGGTATTGTAGGTATTATTCAATTGATGAACCTAAATGTCCAGAAACAGTAACAGTAAGGGTCTGGAGTAGAAGATGTAGTCAAATAAGACCTAAATCAGAGAGATTGGGTAAATTGATGTCAAAATGAAACAGAGACCCAATAATCCAGAAAATGTTAGCACGCAGTAAGCAGTCATGGAAACCAGTGTTCGTATCTTCTAGTTATAAAATATGTCAGACAAAGAATTTTGAAAAATTACTTAGGTAAGTACTAACAAACGAGGGTCTGCATTATTGTACAATTCGACTGGTAATTACAATGAGTGCCCGATTGCTTCTACGTCCAACGTTTGATCGAGTACAAGATCGGTGTTGTCTTATCCCTGTATAACAGTGGCATATTAATCAGTAAGCCCTAGGTTTTATCTGATTGACATTCCGAAGCAGTAAATATTGTTCGTCCTCTCAAAACATCCTTCAAAATCTATATAGGGATCATTATAAGGAAAATTATCTCATATATGCCACAATACTTGCATATGTCCTCTCCCTTATCTAATTTATAAATCAAATAATTTTAATTCAGTTCACTTGTCCTGCTATTCTGTGCGTGAACTTTTTTGGATTCCTCGACATACAATCCACATTCATTTGGATACTGGTGATCATCGGGGTGGTTTTAATGAGCTAAAAATCCCACACCACCCTGGTATTTTTTATTACTTTCCAAAACCCCATGCGCCTTTTGAAGGTTTTTCCCCGTTAAAGTTGTCAAAAAATAAAAGGTCCGTTTTAACAGCTATAAAAATACTTCAGAATAATTTAACTTGATCAACAACGAGTATCATTAGCAAGCGCTAATGATACTCGTTGTTATAGCGTATGGGAAACATAGTAATAAAATAGGATTATGAATTTGATATTTCAATTTCTTACGTAGAAAGATATGTAAAATGAGAAACGTCAACGGACTTTTTAGATTGTGACGATATAAACATAAAAAAAGGTTACACTTCATATAAGACAGCTTGATCTCTACGACAGCTGTCAGTATCAATACAGGAACACTGGCGCTTGACAGGCAACAATAACGTATATGCCAGTTTGACATATGTCGCAGAGATCAAGCTATCTTTTATGAAGTATAGGTACAAGATTATGAAATTGCGCTAGTCGCAATCCATCACTAGGTTTATAGGTCTTGCTGTTCTTGTAAGGTTTCGAACCTGCAACTCTGTTTTACAAAAAAGTACAGTCAACTGTAGTGACTGTGAGACTCAGTCCTACTAATGGCTATTAACAGCAACTGATAATGAAGATTAGTTTATTATACCCACTTCAGAGTGGGGTCGATACTCGATTAGCGAATGCAGCAATGATACACCAAGTGCAAAAACGTATAACTAATTCTAATCATGTCCGTCTGGTTACGCAGAAGCAAAATTAAAAACAAAATAAACGTGATATCACAAAACAGGTACCTGCTTACCTGCGCTAGCGTAGCAAACGTAAAACGATTCGTCACAGTGAACGTACGTATCACTATCAAACATCGATCGAAATCGACCTAACCTTGAGATAATGTTAAAAACGCCTGCAAATCGATTATAATAGCTAAATAGAATCGAATAGGAAACACTGTCGAGATGGCCACTGCTGGTCGAATGTACAATGCAGCGAGCTGGTAAGATGGGCACACGATGAGAAAAGTGTCCGTGGTTGTGTACCAGCCGGCATTTTTATATGTTTAGTTGATAACCGCGGGCCGACCGCGACGCTCGTGCCCACGCGCATCCCGCACGAGTCACGATCCCCTCCGCGCGCACCACCTCTTATCACATACCAGTTTTATACGTGTTTACACTGTGTGTTTCCCCAAAAAGTGGGTCCACTGACCAACAGTTACTAAGTGCGGCAAGAAGATACGAGTTTGATATTAACGAGGCAACAATCAACAGGCATCGCCCGATCCGAAGGAAGGAAGCCGGTCCATGTATCACAAGAATCCGTGATCACAATTGACTCAAGGTATATCAAATAACCATCTATTCTCTATTGTGAATATAAATGCATTATGTATTGGAGACAAGGGACGAATGCATCTCTGGAATAAGAATGCGACTAACTTTTTAAGTATGTATTTATGTGAGTTATGCGACCATAGAATGCGTATGGCAGTAACAATAACAACACTCCCAATTTATTTCAAAGTCTCGACAAATATTCATACAATACCACAACGCGCACTGAGTTAGTCAAGCGCGTTTGAGGTACGAAGTTTATATTTCTTTAGACATAATTTGTGTCGAGTTTACCAACATCGTCATGAATACAAAAAAATATGGCAGGTAAATCCCACCGCACTAGGTACTGTACGAAACTCATTACGACCATACTACCTTTTATAAATGGAATTTGCAACTGCTTTATGTACCTTGTTTTACTTAATTCTATCTAGATTATGACAAATATAGCTACGGCTGGGTTTTATAGTCGTACCATGAATCATAATCTGGCTCTTAAACTTTTTGCTCACAATACAATTTCATCTGTAACTGACGATGTGGGAAATCTCTGATAAAAATAATGGGTTGTGTTTACTCAAAAGGCACTTATCAGATGATAATCTTAGTTGAACGTGTAAAACTTTAGCGAAACAAAATATATTTACATGACCACTGTCATAAGCAAAAGCGATAATGCTAACAACGCTGAGGAGAGCAGCGGTGACTTAGTGGTATCGGCCGCGACTTATAACTTGTAATCGTGGGATCAAACCCAGGCAGGCACTTTACTTTGTGTAAATTATTTCACCACCACTGCTCTCAGAACGGTGAAGGAAAACATCGTGAGGAAACCGGCATGTCCTAGAAACAGAAATTCGAATACATGTGGCATCCACCAATCCGCATTGGGCCCGCGTGATGGATTACGGCCCATTCCCTCTCATAAAGAGGAGGCCTGTCTCCCAGCAGTGGGAACATTTAAAAGGCTGATGATGATAACAATGCTAACGTAGATGCCGTGTATTATTTGACGGAAGTTTAGTCCGACTATTGTGTGAAAAGAGGGAAGCGTGCAAATTAATTAAGTACCATTTCCTACCTACAATACAATACAAACTATACAATACTTCAGTTCTATACAGCAGTTTTTCTATAGTATTTTCTCTAACAAAACACTCTATTTTCATTTAAATCTACACTATTAACAATGCTAATGCTATCCAGAAAATAAAGTGCAAAATTTCAGTAGGATATTTTGCGTAGGTCCTTTAGTTAAAATGTCCACACAAAGGGGACCAACGAAAAGGTCACAAAACCTCATCTCATAAGTCAAAGTTCTTTGTAGGCACTCTACTTAAAAATTCAATATAATAATTTATATTGAATTTTTAAGTAGAGAGAGTTTTACTCCATGACAAAAGTTTGTAATGCAGAGGGAAAATATCGTGAGGAATGTTTTGTGTGTTAATTTGGACGGCTACAAGTAAAATTTGAAAGCCATGGAAGAAGAAGACATGTTGCACCGACTTCAATAAATTGGGATTAAGAGCAAGAAAATAAATATAATGAACAATTTTAAAATCATCAGTTTTTTGGAAATTAACTACTATACTTCATAAAAGATAGCTTGATCTCTGCGACCGCTGACAGTATCAATACAGTAATAATAACGCTTGACAGAATAACAATAACGTATATCTCAGTTTGACATATGTCGCAGAGATCAAGATATCTTTTATGAAGTATATGTCCTTAAAAATACAATAGCTTTAAACACATCTCGTAGTGTTTGTTTCGATGCTTCATGAATACCCTTAATTCGGTTAGTCTGAGCGCAAATTGTAACCACAACAGAGAATCATAACACCGCAGTAAATCTTAAAACTTCTAGACATTTCAATCCAACCACAAATGTCATTCAAAACTACAAATTTTGATGACTACTATGCTAGACTTCTTACGATACATCATAACACGTCAAGATCCATTATAACAAAAACCAAGTACCAAATTTGTATTAGGTATTAAATAACTACAAAAAAAATATTTTGACAAATCGTGATTGACACATTAAAATTTGACACCAAAATTAGTAAGTAAAGACTGCCGACAAATTCATTCAGAATCATTTAGTATTTAGGTGGTAATCATGTTTATGAGGTCGGTAAGTATCTATAAGTACTTACTAGTCAGTAGTCATTACAGTAATCTGGTGATGTCGAAGTTTACTTCTCATTGCAAAATTCTTGTTGGTTTTTTCAACACTTAGGTCTAATATCAAGATATTTTTTTAAATTGTAAATTATCTTAATCGAGACATCGAGCAATTCTTCAGACATTCTTCGGATGCTTAAAATACGCAAAAGGGTTTTGGTGTCGCACTACGACTGACATAATATTTAATCCCTATTGCGTGGAGTCTAGACTACCCTTTATGGTAATATTTTTCTGCTTTGTCCTAGTTATATTGGCCATATATTTCCAAAAGAGGGCTAAACCGGCTATATTTACTGGCTGGGGTAAGTTCAAAATGTGGTTATTTCGGCAAGCTTCAGAGGTAATAAAATTTAACGGTTAATTTAAAACTCGTTGTACCTACAATATTAATTACGGGCTCGCGAACAAACATTATTTCCTCGGAGTGCCAGTAAGTAATGCTTAATCTGATAATCTCTAAATATGTGATGGGATTTAAGATTTAAAAAGCTTAGTTAATGGCCCAAAAAGCCTCATCATCGTTTTGATAATTTTCGAGATTTATAATGATGACGAGGTCATAAATATGGATGGTATTTTAGTTAAATTTCTCGTTTTGTGGAGTTTTCCAAGTGAAGGGTACAGGCAAAGAACAGGGAATGTCACAAGTTTTTTTTTTGTTTTTATTGGCAAGCGAATCTTTATCTATAGTAGTTGAATTCTCAATCACTAACTTTTTTTTAAAGTAAACGTAAGGCGCCAAAAATATGTTTTTATTTATGGCCGAAACGAATAGAACCAGGAATGTCCATGACATTCCGGTACATACGACCACATCTAGTTTAAAAAAATATGATCGACGTGTAAAAGTGTTTGTACAAACCAAATTACAGAAATAAAATCATTTATCATTACCGGTAAAGAAGGATAAAAATTACATACTTCTAAACTTTAACTGCGTTTTTCTCAAAATCTATAAATTAGGATATTCCCTGTTTTTTGCCTGTACCCTTCAAATTTTGTCTGACTGATCTATTGTGTGTAAAAAAAAAACAGAGACCGAGATGATAACAATTTGGGGAAGTAATCTCTTAGAATAAGAATAGAATAAGAATAAGAATAAATTTATTTGATAAGGTTACATTCAAGTGGATTGAATTCCTAGACCTCACACTAGGATTCCCTGTGTCGTGAGATCCAGACTCCTTCGTTCCGTTAACAATTTTTATAAAAGACACAATTTAAAATCTTAAAAATAGGTAAAGAAGAGTGTATGCATGGTGCAGTGATTTGTCTCTTCTTTCGTCAAGTATCATTATGCTGTTATTATCAATGCAAAGGACTTGATCGTATCTCAAAATAAAGCTGTACACTCTGTATAATGTAAAATTAAATATTATAAGAAGAAATTAATTCCTTTTCTAGCGCTAATAAGTACACCCTGAGATTGTTCCTGGAGAAGCGCGCCTGCCTCACAGTATCTAGTACATACTTCTACGTTTATTGTTATTCTAACGGACCAATGAACAGTAAACGTAACACAAAAGTGAAGCCCTAGAAGCTGTTTACTGCTTAAGACCTTTAATTTCGACAAACGACCTTTCCATCAAAACTAACCTTTAATAAAATTCCAAATTATTTACAAACAGATGGAGTCAAAGTTAAATGTTGTGTACATTTACCGGAGAAAGAATTATATTTCTACCGATAACTATAATTTCCGAGACACAGAGAGTTTATTACACTACTTATCAAAATTAAGAATTTAATAAAACCCTAATAAGCATGACAATGAAATGAATATAAATAGCTGAGACATAATTTTAGATGAAACGAAAATATTTTTAGTAAATAATGAAGGCTAAATGGAAAATGAAAAGACCTAGGAGTAATAACAAAACAAAATAGCTGTTGCCGTGGTCATTAAAGTTCCTACAAAGCCGACCCAGAACCATTACTGTTATATTAGAACCTCGTATTATTAATTAAATCGAATTTAGATTTACAAACGACGCGGTTATTGTTTTCGGCTAAAACGGGTCCTAGTTGTTGTAAAACAAATCCCACTAAAAGGGATAGTTACGACTTCATGACCTAAATTAAGTGTTATATTGTTGTTCATTTGTTCAATGAATAGTTTCCAACACGCGTAACGTGGACTCAATTCAAAGTTTCAGGTATTTTGAGTCACCCATGGAAGAGGATAGGTAAAATTTACTGTAGTGGTAATTTACCACTGCGACAGGAAAATATTTTTGCGTATGTATATGAAATCATCCACATATAATTGCATTTAGTAATTGGAAGACTGAATTAATTAATAAAATCATAAAACCCGACTGCTTAAAAAGCGAACTAAAAAGAGGTAAACAAGAAGAAAATCATGCTGTGCAGTCATAGGATACATGTTCGCGAGCTGGCTGACCAAACCCAGATGTATCCTCCAACTGCACAGCATAATTTTCTTCCTGTTTACATCTTTTTAGTTCGCTTTTTAAGCAGCAGCAGCAGTGTTGTATTTTATTAATTAACTTTTTTATTTATAAAGAAAGAAAGAAAGAAAGAAAGAAAGAAAGAAAGAAAACATTTTTATTTGTGACCCGCACAGGAGACACGAGATAAGAAAAACACAAACAATAATAAAAAAATAAAAAAGCTGAAGAACTTTATAGTTATCTTTTTTTTGAATTATGTACATTTAATCATATAAGTGTGATATATTTTTTAAATCGCCTCTTAAAACCCTTTATTTTGATACCCCACAAGATGGGTTTGGAAGAAAAAAATATTTTGGGTCACCACAATATGGCGCCCAAAAGCCGCCATTTTTGTATTTTACACTCGCAGAGTTTAGACAAATCGATTGACGTAAGAATCAACAAAATCGGCCAACGCGTTCGGTCTCTAGAACGCCACATAGGAACAAACATACATACATCGTGTGGGGTATCAAAATAAAGGATTTTCAAAAACTGTTGAAAAGGTAAACATGTTATAATTTCGATAGCTTCACGGTTAAGTTCAACTAGATTGACATATGCGAGATGAAAGGCGCGATGTGGATTTCCGTCTTTGTGCTTGCTCGATTGATGTGGTCAACCGTCAAACCCTTTGCCTTGCCGAATTCACTTACGCAATTAAGCTGCAGTTCAACGTCAAAGAGTTAGTTAACTACAACTCTAATTAGACCTTCTGAACACATTTGTGTAACAAGGTGTTACGTTCAAGTTTTGGGCGTGTTTCCTAAGTCTCATTGTATCTTTAATATCAAATCGCTTATTCATCCATATGTCGGGTTGGGTTCAGACATCAGGATTGAAACTCAATTATGGCAATATACAAATTTATTTCAGTTGAACAATCAGTTATCTTAACCTCGAAAATGTAGATTCAATTCAATTAATTAATAATGGTAGTGAAGGCGGTCACATGGGGCAGTACTAGCTGTCAGGGACAGCGTTCCTTGCACCCACCGCAATAAAGATAGTACTATTTGTCGGAGACAATGTTCCACATCCAATATTACTGGGCAGTACTGACTGTCAGGGACAGTGTTCCTTGCACCTACCGCAATAAGGATAGTACTACTTGTCGGAGACAATGTTCCACATCCAATAACTGGGCAGTACTGACTGTCGAGAGACAGTGGTCCGTGCACCAAGACGCATCCGTTTGAAATGCGTGCCGACTGAACAGTGCAGCGCCTTATAAATTCGATCACCAGTGGGGGGGTAAACGTCACATTATTATACTTGATTTGACTTCAATTCTTTTTAGTCAAATGAGAGATAGTAAACTATTTGTCCAAGATGCGCCTGGTGCACGTTCCACTAGCGCCATGCAGTCGCAGTCTCTCACAGCTGCTCAATCATATGGCTGCCGTCACATACTTAATACTATATAAATAATAATATTATTATTATTTGTTTGTTTATCCTCGCACTGTAACGCCTACAAATGCAAAAAATGAAACAGATGCTTTCTGTCTGTTTTCATCTATAATAATTATGTTTTTTTCCCTATATGATATATATGTTGTTGTTTTGATGTAAGTATTAGCTTCTGCCAGCGGCTTCGCCCGCGTGAAATTCGAAAATTATCACCATTGTACATATTCCCCGGATAAAAAGTATATTATATGTTATTCCAGACTAAAATCTATCTCTGTGCCAAATTTCATCCAGGTACGTCCAACCGTTTGAGCGTGGAGAAGTAACAAATATACAAACACAAACATCAGCCTATTAATGTTCCCACTGCTGGGACACAGGCCTCCTCTCTGTGAGAGGGAATGGGCCGTAATCCACCACGCGGGCCCAGTGCGGGTTGGTGGATGTCACATGACTTCGAATTTTTGGTTCTAGGACATGCCGGTTTCCTCACGATGTTTTCCTTCACCGTTTTGAGAGCAGTGGTGATGAAATAATTTACACAAAGTAAAGCGCCTGCCTGGGCTCGAACCCACGACCTACAACTTGTAAGTCGTGGCCGATACCACTGGGCCACCACTGCTCCTCAAACACACACACACACTCAAACAGACACTCACAAACTTTAACCTTTATAATATAAGTGTTATTTAATTTTGTTTTGTACACACCATTCTGTTTCAAGTTTGTTCATTTGTGTGTGTAAATTATGTCGGTTTTTATGTTATTTAATTATCTAGATAATTCTGTAACCTATTTGTGTACATTACTTATAAGTAATTTGTACGCAATTACCTATGGCAAAACATGCAGGTCATTGTTTTAACCACAATACCTTACAGTACAAATTCCAATTTGTACCTACTGCATACTCATGTTTTTACAAAATATAAACTATCTTTCCCGCTACTAAACCGCTGAACTAATTTTGAATTTGAGATAGATTATATCTTGGCAAAGGTGTAAGGATATACTATTATTTTTGTTTTTCGGAAGATAATTTCCAACCTTTACATAGGCAAGCCGTTGGCAGAACGTTGACACATAATTTAATTTAAGACCAACATAGAATAATTAATAAAAAGTGTTACACAATTTTGTTCTTTTGTTTAATTAAATTCTTATGCTAATCAGGTTATCGTAACGGCCGAATCAGAGTAAACAATGTAGTCATTGTTTACCAAAGGATATTAAAAATGTTTGCAGATTTCCGATATAGACGGAGGTAGTTATTGGGCTACTGCAAAACATAGTTAGTGTATTTATTTATTATTTTCCTTTTATTTATTCTTTGCCACTCCTATTCGGGTGACCAATCTTCGGGAAATCGTTCGTTCGACCAACAGCTCTTAGGTCAAGTTACATCTTACGTACGTGTATCATACAACATTTTACTATGCATTGTGCGAGGAAATAAAAAAATATATCTGAACCAAGCAAGAAATTAATAAAATGGCGGGCTTATTCAAGCGCGCTCAGCCTACCACAGATTAACTAATAGTTCCTCGGGCATATCTAATGCGCATGTGCAAATAGCTGAACGTATATTTTGCTGTGTAGCAAAATATACGTTCAGCCAAACATATTTAATGAATGTTTAAAATTAATTTATTGATCAAAATCTAAATCTAGAGTAATTAAAAACGCCTTTAATGAAGTATTCGTTTTATTTTACCTTTTATATTAATGATAATCTGTACTTAACTAATTTGTAAAACTTTTCTCAAAAAATAAAAACTCTATGCGTCGGGTTAACGTTGGAGTTAAAAATTAAAAAAATACAGAAAAGTAAAAAGCACTAGTTAAAAAAAGGACACCTTCCGCACAGTTTGGCTGCTTGGAAAACGCTCTTTTCAAGGACATGCATTGTAAAAGCTTTTATTTGCGTCAGGCAAGATGCATACCTACCATTAAAAAAACCGGCTAAGTACGAGTCGGACTCGCGCACTGAGGTTTCCGTACATACGTCTACATTCACCAAAAAAAATGGTAAAATACTGAAGATCATAAACAATGAAAGCACATTGCTCTAACAAAAATATTTTGTTTTACTTTACCAAATACATTTTATAAGTTATATATATATAGATAGTTTTCCTTTTAATTTCGTTATATATACTATACCGCCCTAATTTTTTTCACGTATCACAAAGCAACCATTTAGCTGTTAGATGGGACTCTTTACTCTAACAAAAATTAGCAATTTCACAGACTTGTAATATTTTTAAATGGCCTATCCAACGATACCCCAAACCATGAGACAAACGAGAAAAAAGATCATCCCACTTTACGTGTACAGGAGGTAAACAAAGAAATATGTTTTCATGATTTTAATTTACCACTTTGTCGGCGTGATTAATATGTATATGAATGCCAAATTATAGCTTTATAGTACTAAGAGTCTCTGAGCTAAGCTGCGGACAGACGGACGTGGCGAAACTATAAGGGTTCCTTGTTGACTACGGAACCCTAAGAAGGAAAACTTAAGCATAAACAGGAAAATGTCACATCCGCACAGAACAAACAAAAAACAATAAGTGGGTAGATACTATCACTTCTTGTTACTTTACGGTCGCAAGTGTAGGTATCACAAAGCATTCTTTGTTTATTTACAAAACCAATTTTCCTATATAAAAGTACTATCCACGATTCAATTCCATTCTCTTTGAAATTTCTCTTCGTAAAATATTGAATGTCTGAGATAATAATTTATCTTTGGAATCTACATTATTAAATGGGATTAGGTAAGGTACCCCTTTGCCCTTTGCCGCTTTGCCGTCGCCTTTATGCAAGAAGTTTAGCCGAGTTTATAAGAAGCCAAAGAAAGGTACCGTGGCAGTTCAAGATATATTACTAACTGCCGCCCGCAGCTCCGCTCGCGTGCGCTTAGTACTAAATATCTTTATAAATTATAGCCTATGTGTTATTCTGATAATATATAAGCTATGCTACTGTAAAGTTTCACCAAAATCCGTTAACCCGTTTTTGCATGAAAGAGTAACAAACATTCATCCTCACAAACTTTCGCGTTTATAATAAATAAGTAAAGTAAGACTTATTTCTGCCAGCGGCTTCGCCCGCATGAAAATTATCGCAAGGTTACATACTCCCGAGATAAAAAGTATCCAATGTCCTAATCCAAGACATGGATTACCCGTGTGCCAAGTTTCATCAAACTCTGATTAGACTTCAAAAGGTAACAAACAAACAGATATTATACAGACAGACTGAGTTACTTTCGTATTTAATATGTAAGGCCTCTATAAAGGTGCTCCCTCACCTGAAGCGTTCATGTAATGTAACATTTCAGATTCGATTTTGAGCATTACATTACAAAACTGCCTTCCTGACTGACGAGAATTCGCTTGTAATGTAACATTAGATTCGATTTTGAGCATTTAGTTGATTTCACAATATCAGTCAAAACGGTCATTGATGTTACAAGTTGTAACAAAATATTACACATTTTCACCCATTTGCGCACTGTGATGCTCGGTTCTCTGTCCTCACCAATGTTATCCTCGAATCTGTAACATTACAGATGATGCAATGCTCGCTGATGTAATGTTTGACACTGTAACATAACATTACAGCCGAATGCTCCAAGTGAAGAAGCACCTTAATACAAATCCCTGTGAAAGTTGATCCATTAAAAACACACGTTATATCCCGTTTTCTTATTATCTCTCTAGTCTTTATGAGCATGCTTAAACGCCCACTGCTGATTCACAATGAGAATGACTAGGTAGGATACTGAATGCGGTGATAAGTCATTAATATCCTTAATATTGCCAAATCATAGCTTGCTAGTATGTGCATAGCCTATAGCACCATTGAAACGATGCGTATGTATAATTACTTAGCCTTCGTGCAACTTCGAAGCTATAAAGGTGGACTTGTATGCCAACCGATAACATAGCAGGTACATAGTTATGTGCACGGAAACATAACAAATTTAAAACAGGCCAAGTGCAAGTCGGACTCGCGCACGAAGGCTTCCGTACCATGATCGCAAAAACGGCAAAAAAATCACGTCTGTTGAATGGGAGCCCCACTTAAATATTTATTTTATAGTTTTTAGTATTTGTTGTTATAGCGGCAACAGAAATACATCATCTGTGAAAATTTCAACTGCCTAGTTATCACGGTTTATGAGATATAGCCTGGTGACAGACGGACAGACAGACAGATAGACGGACCGCGGAGTCTTAGTAATAGGGTCCTATTATTACCCTTTGAGTACGGAACCCTAAAACGTATTTAAAAAATTGTGTGCGATCGGAAAGCGATCTTTTTTCCACGTATTTTATTACCTACTTGGAAATATTTTTCCAACTTTTTTTTTAACAAGCTTTTTAGTTTGCCGTCCGTTGTCATCCAAACCAAACGTGTATGCACAATCACATCTTAATCTGTTGAGGTTAACTGCTTTAAAATTCAGTTGCAAGATTTGACCCGAACACACTTATATACATTGCAAATTAAATAAAAGCTTGTAAAATAGCTGTTGTCACGATCAATTACAGCTACTAGACTATGCCACAAAGGAAGATACTTAAAATTAAGTACTTCTACAAAAAACAGGATCCAGCTCAGCTCGTGGACGTACAACGGTACAACTTTTGTTCGCGAACTTTTTAAAACGTTTTTTAAGCGTAAAGCTGGTAAATCAGGAAACTTTGGCGTTGTTGTTCGTCACCGTCACAGCCCTTTTAAAACTGATTTAATAAGGTTTTTTTTCTGCTTTAGGGAGCATGTACACGTTATACTTACTTACACAGAAAAACAAAAAATAACTTTAAATTATTATTGAAACGTGCGAGGCATTTCCCGTTACCCAATTAAAATTTTCTGGACCCTGGGTCTTTTCTTCAACAATTTTGGTTTCGACTTTCTTGAAATTAATATACTGCAGGGTAATTTGTAATTTACTGAAGAAAACGGTATGTTCTTCAAAAAGCTTATTACAAATTGTTTGTAGAAAATGATTGATTATTTGTAGAAAATTTTTGTTACAAAATAATTATGTTTAATTAATTAATTACCTCCAATTTAATTTTCAATTAATTTTTGTTTTCTGATTATACTGCTGTGTTTTTAGGGTTCCATAACCAAATGGCAAAAAACGGAACCCTTATGGATTCGTCATGTCTGTCTGTCTGTCTGTCTGTCCGTCCGTATGTCACAGCCACTTTTTTCCGAAACTATAAGAACTATGCTGTTGAAACTTGGTAAGTAGATGTATTCTGTGAAACGCATTAAGATTTTCACACAAATATTATGATTATTGTTTATTTATTTAAAGAAACATAGGCATAATTAACAAAATATTTTAACAGGCTAATTTAGGTCGAGATTAAGTGGTGTAGTCATCTGTAGCCGAACTAGGCAGAGCCTGTATTTCGGCTATCAGCGCCAAACCCCTCGAGTGTTATACATACATAGTAGCCATTGTCATGATTTAATTTGTATCATGTACATAATATATTTACAAAATAATGTATAAACTTTACTTAGAAATAGAAAAAAACAATAAATTTTGGGGGTTCCCCATACTTAGAACTGAAACTCGAATTTTTTTTATCCATCAATCCCATACGTGTGGGGTATCTATGAATAGGTCTTCAAAAATTATATAGAGGTTTCTAATATATATTTTTTTTTATAAACTGAATAGTTTGCGCGAGAGACACTTCCAAAGTGGTAAAATGTGTCCCCCCCCCCCCCCCCCGCCCCTGTAACTTCTAAAATAAAAGAATGATAAATCTAAAAAAAAACATAAAGTTTACCATGTAAACTTCCACCGAAAATTGGTTTGAACGAGATCTATTAAGTAGTTTTTTTTTAATACGTCATAAATCGTAAACCGCAATTTACCAAGTACCCTTCGTGCGTGAGTCCGACTCACACTTCGCCGGTTTTTTTTAATGGAAGTTACCTTGAGTCTTGACTAAAATTTACAGTTACCTAGTTAAATAAAATAACTATGGAGGTACTTTGTCACCGTCTCGTCCTTTAGTTGAAAGAAAAACTAAATCTCATTTAGACATTCCTTGGCGGCCATAATTAAATGTCTAAGAACTTAGAAACCACACTAAGGCCTTTGAGATTTTGTCCTAGAAATTAATGGATTTTAGATAATTATTCGGTCCTATAATTTTAGTTAAAACTCATTTTATTTGAGTATAATTAACGATAATCAAGAAAAGATAATTATGCAGTATTTTAAGTGGTAATTAAGAGACTTTATGCTTATAAAGTGAAAATAGAAATTAAAAATCTCCACCAAGAAGATTCTGTAGAACTTAACGAAATGTATTTTAAATAAGCGAACGTAGGCGTAACACATACCTAATTCAATTTCAATACTTTACAATTAATTAGAATAACTTTTTCAGGTAGAATCGTATATGTACCTTTCCTCAATGGGTAAACAAAGGAAAACAATACTGCATGCCTAACAAAAGCCGAGGTTTTTTAGCACGACAATTGCGGTCATTGACCGACGGTCATAAAGATATTAAATACATACATAGACTGATAAACACATTACCCTCCTTCGGCAGTCGGGTAAAAAGCCGTCCTCAATCGGTAACAATCGTGATCCTTCATTTGGTTTATCCAGTCTCTTCTTTTTACCCGACTGCCAAAGTAAGGTAACGTGTTTATCAGTCTATGTATGTATGTATGTTTGTTCCTATGTGGCTTTCTAGAGACCAAACGCGTTGGCCGATTTTGATGATTCTTACGTCAATCGATTCGTCTTTTCGTTTTAAATTATCGCAGAATTAATGTGACAGATTATCAAGCACGCGTTATCTGCTGTGATTGACTGTTGAAAATTCATTCAACCTCCGACTGCAGTTATGAATAAATTCCAGCCATCAATTTTTCTGTGTAAAAATATTTTTAAACATCCAAGTCGTTTTGGAGGAGTAAACAAATATTGCGAAAAATATCGTGTAGTTAATTATCTTTTTAAAGCAAAACTATTAGTTACACGAAAATACCTTCTTTAAAAAATAATGTATAAGAACCAAAAAGAAATTGTTTTTTTCTTACCTGTTAACCAAAGGCACTAAAGCGGTTGTAGGCCCCTAATTAATGTGTTTTTTGTTTAAAATAAATAGTAATCTATCAATTTATCGATCGCAGTAAACAACGGTTAAGTAAGATACATGCACTTGCTGGGTTTATCTTTAATGAATAGCGAAAAGTTCCAAGTAATTAAAAATAATGCTTTTAAAATAAAATGAAATGTAGAGATTTACGGCACACAGATATTAACCGTTGAAACCCTGCATCCAGACGTATATAAATAGGTAGTAAAAGAAATCAATTAACATTATAATTTCAAGTACCTAACTACACTACGGAAGATAACATCTCATTCGGCTGGGGTTGAATTCCTAATGATACTTATAAAAGTAGGTAATATTTTCGCCGCAAACAATGTTGGTTATTTTCACCAGAACAAAATAACAAAATTATAGGAAAACATTTAGAATCGACTACAAAGATTGATTAGGACTATATTTGGACAAGAAGGAAGAAGACGATATCATAATTAAACTTTGGGTACTCGTACAATTAAAAGTACGTGGGTAAATTCAGAAACTGTTATAGCCCTCGCCAAACTTCTTGGCCGCCCTGAAGTTGGTTTAGCGGATGCGCGAGGCACTGAACGGTGCTGTTTTTGTTTGAGATTTACTACTGCGCAGCCATTGTAGCCAACTTCAGGGCGGCCAAGAGGTTTGGCGAGAACTTTACAATGTATATAATGCTGTAATTCCTATTTTTAAATCGTCGGTTACTATGGTAGGTTAAAATGACACTAGTAAATGGAGAACTGTGTTTTTCTTGACCGGTATTTGTGACTAATGCATATTTTAGACTTGAACGTACCTATTGAGAAAACGTATCAATCAATACATCGGTACTTACATGAATATACCTAGCTCGATCTACAAGTACCCTTTCAATATAAAGGATCTCTCGTAAAAATACACCCATTCTGAAATCTGAATTGAAATTGGTGCCGTTTTGATGAATATTTATTGAGTCAATTCAATTATACCATCTGACGTGTAACAAAGTTACTGAAACTCTGTGTGGAATGTAAACAGTTTGCATTGACTTTCTACCGCAAGGCGGCAAAATTTTAATTAAATATCACTAGGCATAATTTTTAGGGTTCCGTACATCAAAAGGAAAAAAACTAAACCCTTATAGTATCACTTTGTTGCCAGTCTGTCTGTCAAGACCCTTTATCTCGGGAACGCGTGGCGATATCGAGTTAATATTAATATCGTATACTAAAGCTTGCCCATTGCAACTTTGAAAAACTCAAACTTCTAGATCAACGCAATCAAGAGATACAGCCGTTAATAACGCATATTTTACACTCGCAAGGAAATTAAAATCTACACGTTACTTCCCGTTGACCTAGAATCATGAAATTTAACTAGAAGCAATGACATCTCTTATAGCACAAATAAAAGAAAAATCCGAAAACCGTAAATTTGTAAAACATAAAAAAAAAATAACTTATTGCAGTAAACTGACCGCGACTTATTTCGATGTATTTACTACAGTTTTCCAATGGCAAAGTTAATTTCGTCCCTCAATTCTGTTTGTCTTATCGTTTGTTCGTTGCCCTCATACATCATGTAGCTGTTTGTACGGAACCCTCAGTGCGCGAATCCGACTCGCACTTGGCCGTATATATTCCCCAATGTTAACGCAGTACTGGCTGTGCGCCCGCTCGGGGCCAGAATATCAATACTGAACCTCCTTTTGGGCAGTTTAGTTTGCAAAATATCATTTGATTTACATATTTTATTTCATTTATGAAAATATTCTAGCCATAAATTTTTCAGTGTAAAAATATTTTTAAACATCCAATTAAGTCGTGTTGGAGGAGTATCCCAAAGTTGCTAAAAAAATTAGTGTTGTTAATTATTTTTTTAAATCAAAACTACTAGTTACACGAAAAAACTATGTTTCACTAATAATGCAATTATAATAATCAATTATAGATATATTTTTTTTTTATCTTTTAACCTAGCCGTTACCTACTAAGGAGTATGCTTTAGAAAGTAACTGTTTTATGGCACTAAACTTTATATCGACATAAGTCGCGGTCAGATTACCAATTGCAAATAAGTTAATAATATTTTTCTTTTTGATGTGGGTACAAATTTATTTTACTTGTGCTATAAGACATTGCTTCTTGCCAAATTTCATGATTCTATGTCAGTGATGGACAAAGTACGGCCCGCGGGCCAGCTTCGGCCCGCGAAAGCATTTAATCCGGCCCACCGACGGTCCTACATGAATATTATATGGCCCGTGATAAATTATATTTTGACGGTACAGAAGTATAAAGTAGATTCTACTTAGTAGAATAATAGACGCATAGGTAAAGGTAGCGCAGATTACAACGGTAAGCCAGTATGTCTTATATGTAATGAAGAAGCAGTGGCGGTATTTAAAGGTTTTAACTATTTTAACACCAAGCATGCTAAAACCAAAATATATGCTTTGATGAATGACGCAGAAAAAATGGTGGTCAAAGAAATATGTTTAATAAGCAAATTCTAGCCCTCCTCTGAATTTTCTTAAACTTTCTGGCCCCCCATTAAGAAAGTTTGCACGCCACTGATCTAGGTCAACGGGAAGTACCCTGTAGATTTTGATTTCCTTATGAGTGTAAAATACGCGTCACTAACGGTTGTAATAAGCAGATATTTTGATTTGCGAACCGCTTTAGTGACTAAAGCAATGGAAAGCCCTTAATCCCAAATACCATCGCTGACACAGCTTCCCGCTTTGCTCTCCTACAATACACAACAAATGAGGTGCCTTACAGTAAATCCTCTTCCGCGGAATGTTCACAAATCAAAATGTCTGCTTACTATTCAGTAGGTACTCGATAAGCTATGTTTCTAAAAAAGCTTTTGATATGAAGAAAAAAAGCGCAAGATTTAGCAAGTATTATTTTAGTTACATATTTACCTTAAATGCAAACTTCACAAATGATGAGCAATTTTCTTTATAGTTTGCAAGTTTAAATAGCCCTAATTATATTTATATAGTAATACAATTATATTTAAGATGCTATTCTGAAAATAATGGGTACTTAATGCAAATCTGTTGCCATTACATGCTTGTAATTTGTACCTAAGTGTGAAGTTAACTAAGAGACGGTCCGACAATAGCGTCATTTGAAAATTGCTACTTACAAGTGGTAATTTAAAGCCGTACCATGATGACCTCAACCGTGGTCACTGTCGGACTGCATAGAAAAGAAAGAGATGTGTGAATAATATGAAGCATTTTATCGATTTACTCAAAAACCGGCGAGTGCAAGTCGGACTCGCGCACGAACTGTTCCGTACCATTATCGCAAAAAAACGGCAATAAAATCACGGAAATAAAGACGGACCGCGGAGTCTTAGTAATAGGGTTCCGTTTTTACCCTTTGGGTACGGAACCCTAAATATGAGTTCGGTCTTCTTCATTTCGTATCGATGAACTTTAATTTTGACTCAACTACTCTTAAATTTTGTCTGACCGGTATGTATCCACTTGGACAGCTCTCTCATTTGCCACGTCCAGATCCTGAAAGGTGCAGGTGGCTGGACACGAAGGGCAGACAGGGAGGTGGGGCATATTCTGCGACGGGGACCCACACTGGCACTGTGTTTGGGGTGGGATTAACCCACCAGAAAACCCAGTGTCAGTGTGCATTTGGCCACATTTTTTCTACAGCGACCAACCTGGACCCGCAATCGGTTTAGGGATTTCCAGCAAACTCAACGAGTTCCGTAATTAAAAACAACCAAGTTCTGCATTAAGATACTTATTTATAATTCATTATTATTGGTAATATTACCAAAGTACTTTGGCAAATACAAATATTTTTTTAAAAGGTCAAATTAAGAAGTAGGTACGTTTTGCCGTTCATTTCTATTGAGTTTTTCTTCTTAATTATTTTTCGGAAACGACCAAGTTCTCAGAAATATAGTCAAAGTTAACATATATTTTTTCCGCAGCTTCAAACTAACTTCCATTCGCTAACAAAACTTTTTACAAAACAAGCAATTTATGAGTGTCTGTCGATTGCCTTCCTCTTCATGTAATTACCATGCTTTTGAATTACTTTCTCTCAGACCGGACAATGGGGCATTGAAATAGGAAACCCAATAATTGGTTGAGTTCAGCAGAGGTGCGAGGGTCCTTCCGGCTAAAAGGGACGGCCCACGTTGTTATCATCCTATTTCTTTACCATTCAAGGGCTAAATAAATATATTTTCAATGTCGAAAATTGACCTAATATAGCTTTCGGGCTTTTCGGTGAAAAAGTTATTTCTTCAGTTCCTCTCTTAATCCACTTTTTACTACAACAGTTGTTAAACCCCTTCTTATTTCATATTCCGCATCGAATATTCTCTGTCTCAAGAAAACAATAGATTTTGGATTGTTTTCTGATCCAAGTGATAAATTTGACGCTTAAGTACCGTTATTTTTACACGACGGCCCAAAAAAAGAGTGTTAAGTTTTCAGGATTCATGTATGTTTGTAAGTTTCTTTATTCCACCATAACTTCTAAACGGCTTACCCGATATCAATGTATGTGGTATCGCTAGAAGCGCTGCGTAATACAGGCTGGTGCAAATTTAAATAAATATGATGCGGCCGCCATGAAAAAAAGGGTATTTTTTCATAAAATATTTATACTACGTATACTATCATCGTCTAGACTTGTAGAGCTTGCTTAGTACATAACAAAATATATAACAGTAGCTTTCAATATGCATTCGATCACTAATAACATAACAAAAGAAATTAAATGATGTATTAGCTATATTACTGAAAAGTTTCATCAAAATTCGTTCAGTAGTTTTTTCGTGAAAGAGTAAGCAATATCCATCCATCCTCACAAACTTTCACGTTTATAATAGTACTAGCGTCTACCAGCGGCTTCGCCCGCGTGTGTATTGAAAAGAAATAAAGAGGATTTTTGTGCTATTCCTGACTATAATCTATCTCTGTAAAAAAATTCATCCACATCCGATCAGCCGTTCTGGCGTGAAGAAGTAACAAACATACAAACACACACACACACACACATACACAAACTTGCGCTTTTATAATATTAGTGCGATGTGAAGGTGGATAGTCTGTCTACTAACTTCAAAAGCCGGGAGCTTATTATTAGTTCAAGTAGAGAAATGTTTACTGAAACTCAGACTTTCAAAGTTTGTGTTTTCTTATTGCTTAGTGTTGATGCGCATTTTCAAGAGAGCATCTTACCTCTTCCTTGGGAAGACAAATTAAATGAGCGCCACCTTAATGGACCGATTAATTCGCTTCACAAACCTACTGTTCTCTTTTATTTATTTGCTAGCTTTTTTCCGCAGCTAAACTCCCGTGACCCGTGAGAAACCGTCCAATTTTACGGGATAAAAAGTAGCTTATGACACTCAGCGGTAGTTTATATTCCGGACAGTGAATTTCGTAACCGGGTCAGAAGGTTTTTTCAAAGATAACCTTTTAAACCAGGTGGACCGATGACCTGGTGAAGTTTGCGGGGATCCGCTGGATGCGAGACGCACGGGACCGGTCAATGTGGCGACGCTTGGGGGAGGCCTATGTCCAGCAGTGGACGTCTTTCGGCTGATATGATGATGATGACCCTTTTAAAAAATAAACATAAAATTTCACATTTATCCTTTATTAAATTAGGTTAAGGTAATACAGTTTATACAGCAAAAGGTACAAAATTTTATAAGAATTTATTTCATTTTATAAATATTAATCGTCAACTACGACCCAGTTGGTTCATTCAACAGCAATTTTAGTAGAGAATAATAAAGCAACTGACTACACAAAAATCGCAAATACAAATAAATTAGAGGCAGAAAAAAATTAAAAAATAGGCCACTAGACAAAAAATCAGCGTTTTAAAATAAAAACTTTCCATTCCAATATCTTGAAAACGGTTAAGTTTGGTGTGCGGTGTTTCATAGTCAAATCAGTCAGGAATGATGGAAACTACAACCACTTAAAGCAGTGTTTTTCAACCTGTGGATCACTAATCAGATCTGATCCGAAGATCTCATCAGATTCTGAGTTAGTGTCAATGAGACCACCTCGGGAGTATATCCTTTCACACACTTTCAAGAATTTTCAAAATCGGTCCACAATCGGCAGAGTAATTGTGGAACAAACATACAAAAAATAAAGAAAACATACAGTCGAATTGAGAACCTCGTCATTTTTGAAGTCGGTTGAATAAAAGCGAAGTGTCGGGGTTCGCGAAATATTTTTTCATACTAGGGGGTCGTGTCATGAAAAAGGTTGACAAACACTGAATTTAAGGATAAACTAATGTCGTAGCCTGAGCTAACGACATAGACATTTTAAACAGTTAAAAATTATGTACAACATACATTTCAAACTTAAATTCCTATAAAATAAACTCTTATAAACATGTTTCTGCTCATTTTAATCTATTAAATCTGCTGTAAATATAATAAGGAAAGATTCAATAATTCATAATTATCAAAAGGAATGTCTTCATCGCAAATGTACGAGTATATAGGTACTGTCACAATGTAAATATACTATTATAACGAACTTTTCTTCTAAATGAGTAGCAATTAATAAATTCATATCTCATTAGATCCCTTCTCGTAAGAACAATGAGGAATAAATATGCTTTTTCCTCGAAATTGATGTAAATACGGAAATTGTGAGACGATAGGAAAATATAATTCGAATAATACATTTAAGTGGCACATTATTAACGTTAATAAGAAGTAATAAAATAAATTAAGGACTGTTGAGGGCACGATAAATATAGCCTGGTAAATGATACGTCCTTTAGAAAAATGTTTATATTGTTGCATTGTACTTTACTCGTAATACTATGTTTATAAAACGAGAGATACTCTCTTCTACCACTAATTTGTGCATATTTATTATATACCATATATCGTGGTGGCCCAATGGCTAAGACCTCGCTTGTCGTGCTTGAAGTTGTGGGTTCAAATCCGGGCAAGTACTAATGTGACTTTTTCAAATTCATATGTACTTTCTAAGTTTATCTTGGACATCACAGGCAACGGTGAAGGAAAACATCGTGAGGAAACCTGGACTTATATAGTTAATGTAAGTCTGAAATAGCCAAGTCAGGGGCCTGTGTATAAAATTTCACATTTACCCTTTATTAAATTAGGTTAAGATTTATACAGTTTATACAGCAAAAGGTACAAAATTTTATAAAAATTAATTTCATTTTATAAATATTAATCGTCAACTACGACCCAGTTGGTTCAGTCAACACCAATTTCAGTATAGATACCCAGTTGGTTCAGTCAACAGCAATTTTCGTGTTGATAAAGCAACTTACTATACAAAAATCGCAAATACAAATAAATTAGAGGCAAAGAAAAAACAAAAAAAATAGGCCACTAGACATAAAATCAGCATTTTAAAAAAATACTTTCCTTTCCAATATCTTGAAAACGGTTAAGTTTTGGTGTGCGGTGTTTCATAGTCAAATCAGTCAGGAATGATAGAAACTACAACCGCTTAAAATATCTAATGACTTAAAGGATAAACTGAATGTCTATGTCGTTAGCCTGGTTAAAATGTATGTACAACATACATTTTAAACTTAAATTCCTATAAAATAAACTCTTATAAATATGTTTCTGCTCACTTTAACCTATTAAATCTGCTGTAAATATAATAAGGAAAGATTTAATACATAATTCATAATTATCAAAAGGAATGTCTTCATCGCAAATGTACGAGTATATAGGTACTGTCACAATGTAAATATATAATTATAACGAACTTTTCTTCTAAATGAGTCGCAATTAATAAATTCATATCTCATTAGATCCCTTGTCGTAAGAACAATGAGGAATAAATATGGTTTTTCCTCGAAATTGATGTAAATACGGAAATTGTGAGACGATAGGAAAATATAATTCGAATAATATATTTAAGTGGCACATTATTAACGTTAATAAGAAGTAATAAAAAAAGGACTGTTGAGGGCACGTAATAAATATAGACGTAATTTTTTTTTTTTAATCTTTGCCCTACTCTAGGAATTTCTCCTGTATCGTGGGTGCGTTTACAAACATATAAACTCACATACACAAACACGCAGAGCCGGAACAACTATCTGTAGGTCATACAAATATTTGTTCCGTGCGGGAATCGAACCCGCGACACGCAGCGCAGCAGTTAATCACTCAACCACTGCGCCAACCGTGCGCCCAAAAAAATGATACGTTCATTAGAAAAATGTTTATATTGTTGCATTGTACTTTACTCGTAATACTATGTTTATAAAACGAGAGATACTCTCTTCTACCACTAATTTGTGCATATTTATTATATACTTTATTGTAAACCATATGTTACATTTATAAAGAAAACTTAAAACTAAAAACACATACAATGGTCGGCCTTATCGCATTCCACGATTTCTTACAGGCAACTAGGACATAATACTTGTACAAAAGACAATTTGCAATTTAAAAAAAAACATTCTTAAATTAAAGGGGAATTCTACAATTCCGTGATTAGACCTGTCATACTGTATGGATCGGAATGTTGGGCTGTGAAAAAGATGGATGAAAGGAGATTGCATGTAGCAGAGATGAGAATGTTGAGATGGATGTGCGGCGTGACGAGATTGGATAAAGTGAGAAATGAGTATATTAGAGGCAGTTTGAAAGTGGCGCCAGTGGCAGAAAAGTTGAAAGGAAACCGTTTGTCCTGGTATGGTCATGTGATGAGGAGGCATGAAACGCATGTTACTAAAAGAGTTATGAATATAAATGTGGATGGATGGAGAGGGAGAGGAAGGCCAAAGAGAAGATGGATGGACTGTGTGAGAAGTGATATGAAAGAAAAGGGAGTCAGTAATAACGTGACGGGGGACAGGACGGTATGGAAGAAGCAAACGTGTTGCGCCGACCCTGACGACTGATTCTGCCATAAATAATTTTAGATTTTCACACGGGCAAGGGCCCATATGACATCTAAGCCCTCTAATCCAACGCCATTCATCTCGATTCCGATCAATTGTAGCCAGATCAATGAGTAGTGTACATGAATTTTGTTATCAATTTGTTTAACTTTATTGTCTTGGTGTACAATAAAGAAATACGAGAATTAAGAGAATTCTATATTTTTCTTTAATTTATTTAATAGTAGTCCACCCAATACAGCCCAGGGTAGTGTGGAGATAACATGGTAGATGCATTGTTTGATGTTTACCTGTAGTACAGTGTATGGTTACAACATAGTTACGACCACAACCATTGTAAATCACTATCAACTTCAAAGTACATTCTAACATAAAGGATGTCTTACGCACGTTTCAATTACGCGGTCTCCGCCACTGGGGCTTTCAAAACTTCAGACATCACGCGCCGAGCTTCATGAGTTTAGGACTTAAGGACACGCGCTCCTACGTATGACCATTCAATACAATCAAGAACAGATTTTTGTATCACTAGAAATCGATTTATTGGCTAACTACCTGAATGATGCAATAATAGTACATTATGGTACAAGTGTGTAATGTTGGTGATTACCGCTGAGGCGCCATTGAGACCCGAGCCGTTAGGTGAGGGTCTTAAGAGAGCCGAGGATGGTAATCATCAATCACATTTATGAAGAAAATAATACTAAAAAATTCATTTTCAACAGTGAAAACGAGTTGTGATTTTTTTTTCGCAATGACGGGAAAATTTAATCAGTTTTCCTATGCGCGCGCATCTAACAATGGCGATCGGCCATAGACTAAAAGAATGAGTTTTCTTTTTTTTTTGGATTTTTACTATTGAGCACGATCTTTTTTGTATAGAAACTTTTCTAAGAACAAAGCAACTCAACCAATAAAATTCAAAAAAAGACTCTATAACTCACTTGTGAATAATAGCAATGAAAAGCCACAGTTTGATTACAGGTATCATTATGAGCCTAACTGCGGTGAAATTAGAGCCACTTTATGAGCAAGTGTGTTGAAAAATCAATTTATTCCTAGACTAAAATTTCAATTTTAAAAATCACAATTTAAACTCAAGTAATCAAGAATTCTCAAGATAAACGAAATACCAACATTTAAATCTGATTTCATCTAATCTTCAACGAAGTAATAAAAGATTTATAACTCGGAGAATAATTGAAACAGTACAACCCGTAGCCTCGCCGGACAGACCCTAGGGCCATTTATCGCGCCTTAAGAAATTCTACGTTAGTAATTAAATTATTTCTTGAGAACGTTCTAAGTTCGAACGCCTACAAAAATTTTAAATAATATTGTTACCCAGTTAAATGAAAATAAAGTTCTCTCATAAATAAAAATGGTTTGACATCGAAGCTGGCTTTTAACAAAATTCTGAAAAGAAATATTTGTGCGGTACAGCTAAGGAGTGGAATTCCCTGTCAGAGTCTGTGTTGGGCCTAGCCAAGTTACAAACGTTTCGTTTTGTATCTCTTTCTACAATCGTTAACGCCTTCTAATCGTGGCTTAACGTTCAGATGAGTTATTCCCATGCATTGATTCGATTTCTATTAGCGTTATCGATTATAGATTGTCAATTTGGCTACAGGCGCTGAAAGTGATATTTAAGTCAAGAGTTAAGGATACTTCTAACTTCTAGTCAAGGTTCCATCGTCGATCACATCATCGCTTACCATCAGGTGAGATAGTGCTCAAAAACAAGCCTATCAAAAATAAAAAATAAACAAAGACAGTAAAGTAAAATGCAAAATGGTGTCATCGGTAGATAGCAGTTCCGTTTACACAGAGCTATCACTGTGCGCACATTCCACAGATACAACACATCAGCTTCCGTTAACGATCACCAACTCCTGCGCACACGTAAACAATTATCGCATTAAAAAGAACAAAGAACACAGTGTGTTTTGAATGTCGATAATTTTAAAAAATGCGTCTATGTGCCTGTGTTATTATTAGGGAAACAAACTAAACACAATTTAGCACATTAAAGTTGGTAGCACAAATGGCTCTTTGTGTAGCTTTTATTAACTAAAAGATACACAAAGAACCATTGTTAGATACTTCATCAAAAGTCGTTTAATGTCTATGATTAGATATTAGTTTAGACAATTTTGTAGCACGGAATAATAAGTGGGTCCTACAGGCTAGGCACTTAAAGTGTAGATTATTCATTCATACTATAATCTCCGGTATGTAACTTGGCAAGGTTTTTGCGTAGTGGGGGTAAATTCGGGCACATTGCGAGAACTGATCAACCACTTTAAAGGAGACTGTAAACTCTGAGTTTGTTTCGGCCTTTCTTCTAAGAGTAGTCTGATAGGAAACGCCGACCTCATCTAGTTTAAAAAAATATGATCGACATGTAAAAGTGTTTGTACAAACCAATTAACAGAAATAAAATCACTAACATTAACATTAGAAACGGGATTTTACATGGTAAATATCCCGTTTCTAATGTTAATGTTAGTGTTAGTGACCATGACAGTTTAAAAACTTAGAAATAAAATCATTTATCATTTACCATTTAGAGCGAACGGAACGTGGACGCGACGCGATTGGTCAATCGATCCTTGTGTCAACTGACCAACCAATCGCGCACTCGAAACGTTCCCCGCGCCCCGCTTCACTACCAAAGAGACCTAAAAAACGACTTATGCGCATCTAACGACTCATAAGTCTACTTCATCACACTGCTGGGACAAGGACTCTCCCGTGACTGCCAGCTTTTTCGGTCCAGTGCTAATATTAGCCACTAGTCGTTTGTTTTGTTCAGCTCGTCCCATCATCTACAGGGTCGGAAGTTGGATGCTGCTGTCAAATGGAAAGATAGTATTCCCTTCAAAGCAATAAATACTTCGATCAGAAGAATACAACTCAAACGACAAGAAGAATAATTTGCCTCGACGAGCTTTAACTTGTAAGACAGTCGTTCAAATTAAAAAATTCATTGGTTTGACTTTTGCATAGTTTAAATCCTTGAAATAATTGTTTTATTTCGAAGTTCCAGTGCCTACCTTCCGGCTTCATCATCAGATCAGCTCGATGGTACCATTTTCTTTAGTACCATTTATTTATATATTTATTTATTATATATTTATTTATAGTATCAATTATTTGCTTCATCATAGTCGGTTAACTATTCGAGATATCTTATACACGTAACATACTTTTCTTTAAGGTGTTCCAGTGGCCATCTGTGGTCTTATTCATCAGTTCCACTTCACCAAATGATACTTTCTAAGTCCAAATGGTTGCATTTCCTATAATATTTGAGGTGTGCCCTCGAGATCAATGGGAATACATCATCAGATTCTGACTTGGTGACAATAGAACCACCTCGGGAATATACCCTTACAAACACAAAAAGAATTTTCAAAATCGATCCATAATTAACGGAGAAATCGGTGAATCTAAAAAAAATAAAAAATCGTACATACAGTCGAAAATAGAACTTCCTCTTTTTTGAGGTCGGTTAAAAACGCCTTTGGCCTCTCGGCCGCCTGACAATTCTATCTTTTTAAAATCTAATTATATATTCGCATGACGTTCTAAAGCAGCCAGAAGAATTTTCTGCCTGCCTGCATGCTATAATAAGACAGATTATTACTGGAAGCGAGTTTTACAGTACCTACCTCAGGCAAAATTGAAATGGCTTACGGTCTAAGAGTTCTATGCCATACAGTGGATGAACCTAAATACCTATTAAATTAATCGATAATATTTCAGTTTGTAACAGCTGTGGCCCTGAAACAATTTCAAACGAGATAAATTACGAAAAAAACTACATAAATATAAGTAATTTTTTGTTGTTTTTTTTTTAGTTATTTTTTTGTTTTTTGTTTTTTTTTAATAGGTATAAGTTTTCTCGTTTACTAACCCATATGGATCTTACTTGTCCGAAATAAAGATATTTTTTTAATCCTTCGAAAGAAATATTGTATGCATTTAAAAAAAAATGTAATGACATAGGTATTATTTATTTGATATATATAGGTACATAATGTATGGTCCCTCTCACAGAGAGGAGGCCTGTGTCCCAGCAGTGGGAACATTAAAAGGCTGATGATGAATTTATGGACCGCTACATCAAGATCCAATTACTTATTCTTAGTTCTAAATAACGTATTGTTTTGCTTTGTATAAAGTAAGTAATGCCTGGTGTGTATAGGTGCCTAGTTGTCTTTATCTAAAATACAATATAAACATCGTAACAATGTTATAAAATAAATTGTACATAAACGTTTCTGTCTGTTATTCTGTTTGAAAGGTCAAGGAATTTAGCAAAAAGTTCGCAAACTCCCATTATAATTATTTGTCCATCTTGCGACGAGCAGAAAACCTAACAATAGATATATTTGTAAGTAACAACATTGCAAAAAATCTTGTAATACTGAGTTTGAATACAGACTTGAAAAGTAAAATAACAAACGATAACTTTCCTAACCGCCTGAGGTAATTGGCCTTTTCTGTGAAAAGCTTCTGAACTTCTGAAAGACGTCTAGAATGGATCCTGACAAATAATTCAACTCTATCCCATATTTTTAACCCCCGACGGAAAAAGAGGTGTGTTATAAGTTTGATGTGTGTTTATGTATTTGTGTATCGGTCTGTGGCATCATAGCTCCTAAACGGATGAACCGATTTAGTTTAAAAGGTGATTTTATCGAGAGTTTTCTTAGCTATGTTTAATGAAAATTTGTTCAGCCGTTCATATCGTGTCATAATTACGTGTTCGATAGATTTTTGATTGAAGCTAGATGAATTATGATAAATTACGGAAAACGTACGTATGCGGCCCGCCCTTGTATGAAATAAAAACAAATTGTCGGTGGTTCTCAAAAATTTAATATATTATTTGTAACTCTTAGAAAAATTATACGTGTGTATCTATCATCCGGTTACTCAGGCCTAGAAATTACTAATTGCATTTAGCTGTAAACAAAATTAAATCATCGTCCTATATCGGTCAATCATTTGAGGATAACAGAGATATAATGATAACATAAATACGTTTAGCATTAAATATATTTAGGCCCACTTGTTTGCATATAAACTTCAACTCAGAGTTAGTTGCTAACACTAGGTTAAATTGACAATATTGTATGACAAACTGTCAATTTTACCTCGTGTGATTTAATTATTTGTGTTGCAGTTTAAATATTGTAGGTGTGATCCCCGTCCACTCGGCACAGTGTATGTGTGGCTGTTGTAGGTTTTGCATGGTTCACACGACATTGTTCGGCACGTTAATTTTTTCGTATAATACGGGATTATGTACACGGCATTACAATTTATTATTCAGCAGCAGAATGCTGCCGTTTGATCCCAGTGTTTGATTACATTCAGTACAATACTGTAAAAAGTAAGTCTAGCCTAATAGTAATTCCGTGCGCCATCGCGTCGATTTAGCCTTCTGAATTTGAATTATAATAATGATCACGAATTTACTCTACGCGTCTAACATTTTGATAAGACTTTTTGTAAACTGAATCCAAAGACAAAAATTTGTTTTTTTCTGTATATTTATTTACTTTAATTAGGATTTCGTCTATTCGCAGCTGGGTGAGTATAGATGGGCACTACCATGAGAGTCTGGCTTATCGTTTTATTACGCACTTGTTGAGCCCACGGGCTCAAAGTCAAAGTCGAAGGTCTTTATTAGGAGACAGTGTTACAGAGTTGTTATTGAGTTATTTTGGTGTGCGTTTGCACTGCTCCATCATTTTAGGCATACAAAAGTTTGAACAATTTGTTATCTTTGACCTAAGTTTATGTGATACATACATGTTAATTCAAATAGACATTTCAATTCAAAACATAAAGAATCTGTCGATCTATTACCAACATACCAAATATTTATATTTACCAAGAAGTCATATTATTTTTCCTTAAAAAGTTTAATGTTTAGTTTATCTTATTTGCTTAGGAAGGTTATTATAAATTTAAGAGGACAGGAAGAAACTTTTAGAAAATAGGGCTGTTTTTGAGGGCATACTATTTGCTGTTTTGTCGGCATGTCAACGGGAGTGCAGGTTAGTAAAGTTTTCCCCATTGGTTATTACGAATGTAGCGACCTTATAGATGTATACTGTGATTTTTAATTTAGTGGACCAAACTGACAGCTGCCAATGACCTTATTTTTTTTAAATGTTGCAAGCGCGGAGCATAGTGTTGTAGGTAAGGCTCAATCATAAGTGATTCATCGAATCGATGTGACATGACTCCTCAATTTATTTTTACTAATTGTTGTAAGTAAATGTTTTATGAATATAAACGTAATATATTTAAATATAACAGTATTCATACACATAGTACATAAACTTTTATTGTGTTAAATATAAAATCAACAATAAAATAAATGCGATCGATAAAATAAAGTCTGACATAAATGAGTAGAAACTAAACAAGGGCCGCTAGTTTAAAAACAAATTTAATTTTTTTGCCGTGAAGTAGTTTCATTTTCAAATCTACTTCGATTTTCGATTAACTTTCGATCACTCAGGATAGTTAGGGTACGACAGGATTTTTATGGGACGATAAAGTGACAACTCCTCAAATGTCAGTTTAGTCCACGAGATAAAAAATCTAATTATAGCTTCCTGTGAATATTTATTTATTTATAACCGACTTAAAAAAAAAGGCTCGCTCTCACTTCGTCGGAATTTTGTTTGAAAGGGTATACTTCCCAGATGGTCCCATGGTCATCAGGTCCGGATCTGATGATGGGATCCTGGAAAAATCGAGGGAACTCCTCAAATGTTGAAGGCATATGTATAGTGATTTTGGTATTTTCATCAACAATGAAAGCATCGGCACTCAGAAAGTATCATTTGGTGAAGTGAAACTGATGAAGCGGGCCCCAGAGGGTGACTGGAACTCCTTAGTGGTGGATGAAGCAAATACTTACAAATAATTGGCACTTATGAAAATGGTACCATCGAACTGACCAGATGATGAAGCCGGAAGGTAGCACTGGAACTCCGAAAAAAAACAATTTACCCTAATTTTGTTTGGGCTTATTGCAATCTTCGTGAGATGTACTTTGTCAATAAATGATTTTCATGTTAATTTGGGGTACCTACCAAAACAAAAAGAGAAATCTATTTTTTTTTTTTTGTTATCAATCAATCTGCCTAGCCTTTTCCCAACTATATTGGGGTCGGCTTCCAGTCTAACCGGATTCAGCTGAGTACCAGTGTTTTACATGGAGCGACTGCCTATCTGAACTCCACAACCCAGTAACTGGGTAACACGGTACCCCTTAGCTAGACTGGTCAGATCTCAAGCTTCTGATCGTAACGACTGTCAAAGATCGTCAAATGTAAGCTGGAACCAACGGCTTAACGTGCTTTCCGAGGCACGAAGGAAACTCGGTATGTTGAATAATATAAATATGCCCATCCACGGACCGACCTCGTCAAGCGTTGCTTTACCTTGAAGATCGACCCGTGCGGCTGTTATTATTTTGTCACGAGGTCCTCCGAGTGATATGGTACTAAAACTAAAAACCGGCCAAGTGCGAGTCGGACTCGCGCACGAAGTGTACCGTACCATTATCGCAAAAAAAGGGAAAATAACAAATTTGTTGTATGGGAGCCCCACTTATATATTTATTTTATTCTGTTTTTAGTATTTGTTGTTAGAGTGGCAACAGAATTACATCATCTGTGAATTTTCAACTGTCTAGCTATCACGGTTCATGAGATACAGCCTGGTGACAGACAGATGGACCGAGGAGTCTTAGTAATAGGGTCCCGTTTTTACCCTTTGGGTATGGAACCCTAAAACGATGTTGCTAAAGAAATGCCTGGCCCCCTCTGCAAGTGCATGTTAATTGAGGTCAAATATTAAACTTTTCAGACATGGAACGTATTCACATCTATTAGACTATAGTTGTATGTTGGAAGGTGAATCAACACTTACGAACTGTTCAATGAAGAAACAACCAATCTGATTAAAGCCCAGAGACTGATTGCAGAAGTAAATTGAAGAGGCAAAAAAATACCCACTGAAACTCCTCAATGATATCTTAGTCGTGTATCGTGGGGTATTGGAAATGTCATGACCTGCACTCTGACTATAAATGATTTTCATAATAATATGGCGTACATAATACCTACCAATAAATAAAAAGATTAAAAGAAAACAATAAAAATCCAACTGCCAGTTATCGCTTCCAGTTTTTTTTTTGGGCATTAAGTTATAACATAAGGTTTTAGGTTGGACCTTCTTGGAATGGGCAGTAAACTTTGTAAGAGGCCGTAAACATAGAGTTTTTAAGTGCGTTATTACATTAATTAAGAAGTTATCCCTCATTAAGGCTTAATTTAATTCTAATCAACAACATAATCGTTAGCGGTCTTTCTTTTAAATTCTACTTGAGGTATGTACCTTATATCTCTCTTGAGGCTTTTTTAAATATTCATATAAGCTAAGCCATAGATAATATAATACTAGCATACCGATGCCTCATCCCATACAAAAAAAAACCGTGCCGACGTAACTAGCGTTTTTCTTCTGATTATCTGATATTATTTTGTACATTGATCGCGTTCGGTTCCGTTCCACGGTGATAGATAGATGGTGTTAGCAGCCACTTTTATTTTAATACAGTGACAATTTGTATAATAATATTTTTTGTACGTTTTAACAGATTCATTGCGCCAAAATGTGCTACAATACAAAATTAAACAATCGAGTGGAATGCCTCATTAATTTAAAACAGCGCCATCTATTGGCATCAATTTTAAATGACCCGTTCAAATAATCTTTGAAATGTGAATTAAGAACCCAATATTCCATAATTTTGTGCTTAGGAGAGTTGATTAAACAAGAACATACAATTTTTATTATGTTCAATTCCAGAAAATGTTAATTTTACACACAATTCAATAACAAATCGGTGCATATCGCGCCATCTAGTGAGATTTATTTGAACCAAATTTTCTTTCTTAGCACTGCACCGCCACACTAGTCGCACTAGCCCCGTGGCTAAGCCTAGGCGTGTTCATCTTTCAGCCCCTATGTCGTATAATAAGAAAGTTGAATGACTGCACGGAATTCATCGTGGGCGAGCCCGACTCGCTCTTTCCTGTTTTTTTTTGCCAAAATGTGTGTTGATAATGAGGAAAGATTTTCGTATTAATACGTCACAAGTACATGATACACTTGTTTTTTTAATGTTTGTCCCGTTCATATTTTGTGGTGTTCAATAAAGTATATAATAAATTAATTTTAAAATCTTTACCTATTTCTTCAATTATCCTGGGACATGAACAACTTTTCAAATCGTTTTACCGACACAATAAAATTGATGTTCCGGTACATTTTAAAATAAGTAGCAAAATACCACTTATAAAATATGCACGAAGTCCATTAGATAACTCTAGAACGACAATGTTATTGTAACTTAGAAAAATAGATGTAATCATCATAAGTACATGACAATCCAGTAAATAGACACAGGTCATCAATTACGGGGGTACACAGTAAACCGACATTATTAACACAATCATTTTCTAAGATGTTATGTAAGTACTTACAAGTGTACTTACAAGTCAAGATGGGTACCTGAATATCAAGAAATAGTCATTATGCAAATATGGTCTCGGGCAGAGATTATAATGTCAAATCAAACGTCATATGGTAAATAGGTACATAACCAGTGGCAGTGAGATTTATAATCGTTTTTGTCTGCTGTGGTCAGTTAAAAACCGGCCAAGTGCGAGTCGGATTCACGCACGAAGGTTTCCGTACCATTAGCGCAAAAAACGGCAAAAAAATCACGTTTGTTGTATGGGAGTCCCACTTAAATATTTAATTTATTCTGTTTTTAGTATTTGTTTTTATAGCGGCAACAGAAATACATTATCTGTGAAAATTACTACTGTCTAGCTATCACGGTTCATGAGATACAGCCTGGTGACAGACAGACAGACAGACAGTGGAGGCTTAGTAGTAGGGTCCCGTTTTACCCTTTGGGTACGGATCCCTAAAAAGGGCTCATTAACATAAAAAGCAGGCAAAACATTGACTGTTTGTTTGTAGTGGCGTAAGGGCCACATAAAACCTCGAACCTCGCCTCTCGTGCTTGAGGCCGTAGGTTCGAATCCGGACAAGAACCAATGACTTGTTCGGTTCATATTATATGTACTATCCAAGTTTATTTTGGACATCGCTGACAACGGTGAAGGCGTGTACACTGAAACATGGTGTGTACACCTGGATTTATAGTAACATAAACAAGTTTGTTACTAACATAGTTTGTAAGTATTGTGTGTACTAACAATATAAATAAAATGTCGTGTCTAAGTGTCTTACTAACATAGTTTGTTAAGTAATTTGTAATACTAACAAAACTATGGACCTTTGAGTCTGCAATTTTTTTTATTTTTTTTTTATTTATATTATAAAGATTGTCTTCCATTAATCTAACTGCTGCAAAGCGTTCCAGTACGACTAAAATAACGAATAAAATAAATAAAAAGCTGATGAAATATAGCATGTCACCGGGAAAAACCTTATAATTAAAGTAGGTACCTACATTAGCTTGAGTCTAGACAAATATTATGATGTGAAAACCGGTCCCCAAAGGCGCGAAACGCTATAATTGACACTTAACACCTACATCTATCATTCAGCATTAAAATGGAATCATTTCTAACTGGAGCTTTCATGCGAATGTGGGTGGAAGCTCTGTAATTGATGAAAACTAGATCGTACTCCACGGTAACATTCACGGATCACGTTCCTTTAATAAAATCCCGAAATTGCCATATTCCAACGCCATCAAATCATTTTCAGTGTTGCCTGAGGCCTCACAAATAGAGAAAAATTCGGATGTTATCCTATCGTGCTTTACTGTTATCCTTTAGTAGAAATCAGTTTTATTTTACCATTCAAGATACCTACATCTTATTACAATTTATTTGCTTACTTATCATCTTAAAGGTGTTTAGTCAGTTTGACTAAGCGGTCATTTGTATTAGCTCTTATGTCATGTGCCTTACTATCGGTTGCTTTTTCACTGGCTTACAAGATACCAACTTAATGCAAGTAAGATGTCTTATCGCATCTTGCGTTATTGGACGCAAATTTAAGAGGGATGATGACGGGGTACGAAACAGCAAATTCTATTTAGTCCGCCGGTTAAATTATCAAAAAATATTGCACACGTATTTTTTGCTTATTCAAATCAATAAAAATGCATCAAAACAAAGCGCGTCAAAGTTCTGGAGTGGGGGCTTGTGACGTCACTTCTATGTAAAAAGTATACCAAGGCATGACGTCATGAGATATTTCAAGGCACTGTATCGTCATCATTTTTTGTTAAAAAATACGTGTCCCATATATTTTGAAAATCTAACAGACTAGACGGACTTAAAATATTGTTTTAGTCATCATCCCTATTAGATTAATTGAATATATTATTGAATATATTTAACTAACAATAACTAACCAATTTATATTGTATATTACTAATATTACTAACATTTCAAATACTTAGCCATTAAGCGAAAAAATTTACAAATATGATAATTATATATAATTTTTGTGGGAGTTGCGTCTGCCAACAAACTGTCGTACAGTTTGGCAGAAGTAAAATCGTTTTTATATCTGTGCTATCTTGTGAGAATAAACATTTTACATTTTTTTTTTTTTTACCTGGTACGAATCGGTAAGATAGATAAACTTCAATTGTGCGTATGTAAAATGTGAATTTAGCGATAAAACACTAATGAAGCATTAAAAATATATTACAATCCACTTGATTAGTGATCATTAATAACTAATTAGTTACCTAATAAACGTGCATCGGTTCATTTTAGACCACAGTGTGTCAATAGTTGTTGAGTGTTGACAATCATTAAAATTGGTGTACGAAATCAATGTTTTTGTGTGCATCATCATGGCATATCACGAGCCCAACTACTTTAAACCAAAGTACGAGCAGGAATTTGACTCAGATGACAGTGATATTGAAGTGAAGATCATTAAAGAATTTAGAGCGAAACGTAAGGTAGGCATCTAGATATTTATGTTTAAAAACCGGCCAAGTGCGAGTCGGACCCGCGCAATTAGGGTTCCGTACCATTATCGCAAAAATCGGCACAAAAATCACGTTTGTTGTATGGGAGCCCCACTTAAATATTTATTTTATTCTGTTTTTAGTATTTTTTGTTATAGCGGCAACAGATATACATCATCTGTGAAAATTTCAACTGTCTAGCTATCGCGGTTCTTGAGATACAGCCTGGTGACTGACTGACAGACGGACCGCGGAGTCTCAGTAATAGGGTCCCGTTTTTACCCTTTGGGTACGGAACTCTAAAAATCAGCGAATAATTTACTTGTGATTACAGTGGTAGGGGCTCTGGCTTAATATTTTTAAAAGTATGTGGAAAAGAGGAAATAGGGTTTCATAAACAGCCTTTTGTCCGCAACGTTTTGAATGAAAAATAAACAGTCAAATTGTGCTTCTGGCGTTAGGTACAGCTATGATTATATAAAAACCTTTTTAACAAAAAAACTAAACCGGCTTCCAAAACAAAACACTACAACGCAAGAAATAACTGTTTTTTTTTTAAGTTTTTATTTTTATCTTTTAGTTTTGGGTCCATAGATTACCAAGAAAATCATTTATAGCCAGAGGGTACATTGTTTTATTACGGAGTTCCGGTGCCTACCAGCTTCATCATCAGAGTAGTTCAATGGTACCATTTTCATTCGAACCATTCATTTAAATTTGCTTCATCACAGTCATTTCGAGGAGCTCGTGGCTAAATAATAACAGCCGCACGGGTCGATCTTCAAGGTTAAGCAACGCTTGACGAGGTCGGTCCGTGGATGGGTGACCATTTCAACATACCGAGTTTCCTCCGTGCCTCGGAAAGCACGTTAAGCCGTTGGTCCCGGCTGTCATTTGAAGATCTTTGACAGTCGTTACGGGTAGTCAGAAGCCTGAGATCTGACACCAGTCTTGCCAAGAGGTATCGTGTTACCCAGTTACTGGGTTGTGGAGGTCAGATAGGCAGTCGCTCCATGTAAAACACTGGTACTCAGCTGAATCCGGTAAGACTGGAAGCCGACCCCAACAATAATTGGAAAAAAAGGCTAGGCAGATGATGCTCATCACAGTCATTTAACTGTTCGGGATATCTTATGTCCAAAACATACTTAACATTGAGAAGTTCCAGTGACCATCTGTGGTTTTCTTAATCAGTTCCTCTTCACCAAATGATACTTTCTGAAAGCAAGTGCTTGTCATGTTGATGAAAATACCAAAATCGCTATATGTTTGCCTATAAAAATTTAGAAGTTTTCTCGATTTCCATGGGATCCCCTCATCAAATCCTGACTTGGTGACAATTGAACCACCTCGAGAGTATACCCTTTCAAACAAAAAAGAATTTTCAAAATCAGTTCATAGCTTCATAATTGACGGAGTAATCGATGAAGAGAAACAAAAAGAAAAAAACTTAAGTCGAACATAGAACCGCCGCCTTTTTGGAAAGTCGTTTAAAAACTGTACCATAGAGTAACAAATGAAATGTTCAAATCTATAATGGTGGCACTTCACATCGCTATTCGATGTTCGCGTTTTATTTCGGCTTTGTTCGCTATATTCTTGTTGAATTCCGAATAACACGAATACACCGACTACACATCGTTCATGAACAGCAAATATGCCGAACATTTACGAATATTTTTGCTATAGTTCGATGGACGTGTTAACTGCTACAGCGACTTATTATTTCCATTGTGCTAATTACCAGTACATGTTACGCGTACGTAAAAACATAGTCGTTAAAAGAACATGGAGAAGAAGATGCTGATGGGTGTTAAAAATTCACAAAAGTCGTAGGCCTACTAAGTACTACTGAGCGAGCGATGTGTGGCCGGTAAACAAAGATCTTTGCCATATTCGCAATCCTTTGATATGGTGCAAAAAACCAACAGCCGGGCGGATACGGGTGTTCGGGTATTTGTCGTATTCGTCTTGTTCGTGAGAATAGGCAAATATAGACGAATAGAGCTACTTAATATCGTCCTATTTGGGCGAATAAGACAAATACGAGAACACGAATAGCGATGTGAAGTGCCACCTTAACAAAATGAAATGTTTTGTAGTGAACATTATAAAATGTAAACATATATTCCGTACCTTGAAAGTTTAATTCACCTTATCAACAAGCTCTACTATTACTAAGAAATTACAGAAGTAAGAGGAAATTTGCCGAAAAATCTAAATCACTTTATAGGACACTAATGTCTCTAATTCTATGATAAAAAAGGAATCAGAATAATTTATAACGTCCATTAGTCGATTTATTTTCGATGGACCCCAGTCAGTTTGGAAACACCGAAACAATTGTTAGGAACTGGAAAAATAAAAGGAAGGCTTAAATTATCCGACGGAACTGAGAAGAACCGAACTTTACTCTCAGATCTTCCTTCTTTTATAAAATACTAGCTGTTCCCCGCGGCTTCGCTCCCGTGGGCCACCCCACAGGACGCATTATCGCGATAAAAAAATAGCCTATGTCACTCAGGAATAATGCAGCTTTCTATTGGTGAAAGAATTTTTTAATCGGTCCAGTAGTTTCGGAGCCTATTCGGTACAAACAAACAAACAAAAAAATCTTTCCCCTTTATAATATTACTAGCTGTTGCCTGCGGCTTCGCTCCCGTGGACCCCACAGGACCCGTTTTAGGGATAAAAAATAGCCTATGTCACTCAGGAATAACGTAGCTTTCTATTGGTGAAAGAATTTTTCAAATCGGTCCAGTAGTTTCGGAGCCTATTTGGTACAAACAAACAAACAAAATAAAAATCTTTCTTCTCTATAATATTAGTATAGACTAGCTGCTGCCCGCGGCTTCGCTCCCGTGGACCACCCCACAGGACCTGTTTTTGGTATAAAGAAATAGCCTATGTCACTCAGGAATAATATAGCTATCTATCGGTGAAAGAGTTTTAGAAATCGGTCCAGTAGTTTCGGAGCCTATTCGGTACAAACAAACAAACACACAAACAAAAAAATCTTTCCTCTGTATAATATTAGTATAGATTAGTATTAGTATATATTATGTCCTTTATTCATGAAATATCTTATTATCTACATTTTTAAATATTTTTATAAAATAAATTAAAAAACAAAAACATTTAAAAATATAAAAAATATATATATATATATATTATAATATATTAATATTATTTATTATTATTATTATATATATTTATATATATGTATATATTATATTATTAGTATAGATAAGCTGTTCTATATTAATGAATTAAACGAAAATTGACGCCACATCAAACTATTTTCAACTATTGTAAGAAAACATGAGAACCGCGCCAACAATAAACAACAAAAATCATAAAAGCACGCATATAACTCAACACTTTGTGCCTGTTTGCATAATAAAAGTACGGTAATACAAAATAGATCTCTTTGTGAAAGAGCTAGCCTGGGGAAGTAATACCACCAAACTCATTGCCGCCGCAAAGCAGCGTTGCTGTGTTTCTGTTTGACGGATTTGGTTTCCGTATGAAACAGGTTCTTAACATCTGACGACTGTAATTTCACCGAATTACAGGCAGTCTTCAGATGTCTTTGTCTCTGAAATGTCAAAATTGCAACATACCTGCGATTCCTGTGGTATTACAGATCCATGGGCATAATTCCCTCCTCGCGTCGGATTTGTCATTACTGAGATTTGTATTTCCCAGTTGTGAAATAATTCTATTGAAGATACTTTGCTTTCCGTGCATAACCTTGACATTATGAAGCGCATTGTGGAGTTTTGTGTCCAAATATGAGCGAATTTGACTTATTAGGCACTAGTGAATGAGCGATCACTTAACACCAGGTGGGTAGAGTTTGATTGCAATCCGAAAAAAATAAAAATATTTTAAAGCATAAAATTGTGTGGCTCATTCAGGAAAAAAAAAACAATGTGACCCCTAAAATCCCCACGTGATTTGTGGCTCACGTGAGGTGACTTCGCAGGCAAGGTAAAGTGGCCATAAAAAATATCACTGCAAAACCTAGAAAATGGCGCTCTTGAGACAAAATAAATGTGGTTGTCATGTGCCCATCAATATCTTTAAACTGTGACAATGCGACAAGATGGCTGATACCTACCTAAATTAAATATATTTCGAATAACATTGTTCCCAACCATATAGTTTTTATTGAGAAGTTTTCCGTATATAACCGAGTGAGAAATAAACAGCTCAATGCGATCTGTCCATAAATTTGTGTTTGAGAATTTGGGAATAAAATTTATAATCTTCAACAATGAAGGTTTTACCCTTTATAGAACAGTTCATTCAATCAAAAATAAACATTTTCAAAAGATATCCCCATACACAATTTAATATCAAAATTGGTAAACAATTCAAAATTTTAATAAAGTTAAACGAAATAGTTTGCGAATTACCGCGGTCCAATCAGTATACATTGTTACAATTACCATGGGCAGTGAAATGGAAACGTGTTTTGATATTTTGGAACAATTAACGACTCCCTATTTATAATTGTGTTAAGTCTCGACCGTACGAAATTACCCGACCCAGCTCTTCAAACTTTTCCTTTAGTATTACAGAAACATAATAAGCAAATTGCATATAAAGTAGTTTTAAGAGCTATTGTTATGAAAACATGTATGTTTAGATAACATCTATGGTACACATAGATAGGCAGGCGTTCGCAACATTGCCATTTGTGAAACATAGTCTTTACAACCCCTGTTTTGTTATGCAGATGGTGACATTATTAGCGCTCATTGTGCCGCACTAAACATATGATTTATGCAAGAACTACAAAGAATACGTGACAGCTCAATTACATGTGTATATGCGTACTCTTTCTTACTTATACCTATTGACAATAACTCACTTTATTCTTTTCTGTTTACTCTTTGTAGTTTTGTTTCTCACGTACAGGAAATGAATTCATGGTGCCTTTAAAAAAAAGCATGCCGTCATGCAAAAGAATAATTAAACATGTTTTTGTTTAGTTGTCTTTTTTGCTTAAAATCAATAAAAAAGACTTATTTGTATATGTAGCTTCTTGAAACAGAGGCAGTCAGTAAAGCAAATATGGAACTGTACAAATAAGCACCTTTAGAATTACAAGTTATAATGAAGCGAGTCGACAAACAATGAAAATATGCAAATTCATCTCAAGTTTACAACATGTGGTTCATACCGCAGTGCACCATTCTCGGTCATCATACAAAACTCACAACTATGTAAGTGAGTGCTATACAACACTATTCAATGCCACCTTTTCAATACACTGAACCAAATAACAAATGAACTGTATGCGTCACGCGGTCATGCCTCATTCGTTCATATTATTTCCCTGATAGGTAGAAGTTCCGATGGGCGATGTTAGTCATAAACAGATAAACTCATGTCTCCTTCATTAGTTAGTCGAGTGGCTCTCTTATCAGTAACGCATAAATACCTGACTGGCATCATAACGGGGCAATGCCCTTGGCCCATTAACTGTTCTTTACCGCCGCATTCCAAAAGTTATTTGTGATGCCTAATAAAATATAAGCCATAGAGGAAATCCGAATTCCGTATCGGAAAACGATTTGTTGGTTTGGTTGAACTCGATCTGACTATTTATAACCCGATAATCGCGTGTTAGCTAATTATTACTGTCAATTAAACAGGTGTTTTTTTGTGGTGATTACGTTGGTGTGTTACAAATTACAAACACACAACAAAACCGCGACCTTCTGTTCGTACCGCCATTCGCACTGTTTACTCATATTTTATTAGCGGAAATAAATCTTTGTCCTTCCTTAATTCAAGATACTAATCATTAGGCCCTGGGTGTGACAAGAAGTGAAAACTCAATATTGATAATTCCGTTTTGTAAAGGGTCTTTCAACAAGGACGGGTCGATGTTAAAATTGAATAAATCAAGATGTGTGTGAGATATTAACGAAATTTATTTTTTATTTAAAATGTATGCAGCAGAGTCATTAAAAATTGGACCTCCTCGGATTCGTGCCACCATACGAAGCCGCGGCGGACATTTGAACGATGTCATTTTCCATCCATAATTGGCATAAATGGGCCTTTTAAATAAAAAAATAAATTTCGTTAATATCTCACACACATCTTGTTTTATTCAATTTTAACATCGACCCGTCCTTGTTGAAAGACCCTTTAATATTGGGTTCGAATACTGCAGTGAGACATAAATAGGTTGCTGACCGACCACAATAATAACCCATTTCCTTCAATTGACTACAAATTGCTTGACCCATTATCTAGCAAATCAAGCAAGCATACATTTCCTTTCGGTCAGAAGAGGTTGAGTTAAAACAAAGAAATTATACCGTCAATCGCAATCGCAGTCTAACTTGTTTCGATTTCAAAGTTTGGTCTGACAAATTAACTTCGATGGCCGGTGTGGGACTGTGGGTCTCTAAAGTCTAAACCGGTGCTACGGACTGTCAAAGTATAAGAAGACTCAGAAACCTCACATAAATCAGACAGATTAATTTGAATTAACCAGATAAGTTTGTTGCAGGAGAAGCCAGCCCCATCTTATCAGATTTTTCGTTGTTATTGTATTTTAGAACAAGTAAGTTGTAGTAGTATTTATTCATTTATTGCACAATTACACTAAGATCAGGCTTAATGTCTACGTAGAAAATATACCCCAAATTTTCTATATTTTCCAGAAAAAACCTTATTTTCTGAAAACTTATTTTCATCACACCTATTCGAAAAACGGCAATTGTCTATAGAGGATAGCGGGAGCCAAATCCAATTTTGCGCCCGTAGGAGTTTGAGCTTTCTCTTTTCTGATTGGTCCGCTTCGTGCTTCTGATAGATTTGCGTAGTTAGGTTGGAGGCGCTCACGTGTAGGCCTAATGTAAAAAAAAAATATCACTAACTAACATTCAATTCTCTATGGCGATAAACTCATTTTTGTGATTGGTTAGTAAGAAGTTAGTATTATACTTACTCTTTGTTGGTAAGTATGTGAAGTTAACCAAATAGGTCGAACGCATATGTTTGAATAAGTTACTGGCTGGTTCTAAGTTATGGCGGCAATGTGCTTTAAAAAAACTGTAGTTCTTTCTTTAAATTTATTTTTCTCAGAAATTTTTCACACTATGCTTCGCCATAGAGGAAATACTAGTTTCGAGTAGGTAGGTACTCGTAGCTTTTTATTTTTCTCTTAGGTAGTGATGAAAAATAGTGTGTATCGCTCGGGGACAAAATATTTTGTTCTCGGGCGGCGTATATTGAATTTCTCGCTAAGCTCTGAATTCAAAATAACGCCCTGGAAGAACAAAATATTACTTTGTCCCCTTGTAACACAAATAACAATTTCGCTCAATGCCTTTCAGGAAATGTATACTTAACATTTACATACTTCATATGCATGTATTTCCCAAGGCAACTGCATATGCAATGGGCCTTCTGTTCCTAATTATTGTGTGTTCGTAGTTATATCGTGCTCGCCGGGCGCTCTCTTGATTACCTGCTCGTGCTCCTATGTACCTCGATACCTACCCTCGGCTCCATGTCAGCTCTTCGCTGTATTGAATTTCTTCCTACAGCAGTTGCCAACTTTACTACATCCTCTCTTTAAGGTGAACTTTATATATAATTAGTTCGTAAAGTTGCTAGGTATGTGTAATCACTAGCTAAACTGTTCGCTACTAAGATTTAATTAATTGCGGCGTGTAAGATGCTCGTAACAGGCATCTAAAGTACCTTTTAGTTAGAGGAAATAGATGTGGCGCTGTAAATACCTAATTTTGTGTCTGTTGGGAAAGGGCGACGGCCTCGTTGATCTTGTGATAGCAAGCGGCATTGCTGAGCGTGAGAAGTGCGGGCGTGGAAAGCGTTATTGAGGTGTAGATTTGTGCCCAGTTCATTGTAATGTGCTCGCCCCTATAACAAGGGCCTTAAATATGGGATGAACATAAGACCTAATTTCATTTATTTTATTTAGTTTGTGTGTATGTAGTTTCGTTTTGTGTGGTGTGTAGTTTAGTGTTTTTTTGTGTTGTGTAGTGTAGTTGCTGTTAGTATGCCATATATTACATACCCCTTAAATATAACATATTTAAATATAAGTACCTGGGCGACCGAGCTCTGCTCGGCTCAAAATAGAGAAAACGACGTTTTCTAAAAATTAAATCTAGCTGGATCGATTTATCACCCCCAAAGCCCACTGCATACTAAATTTCATGAAAATCGTTGGAGCCGTTTCCGAGATTCAGATTATATATATATATATATATTCTCAATTATCAAAGAAACTCTACAAAATATGTCCTATGAAGACACAGAGAAGTTATTACTTGTACTAAAATAGGTATTAGTATCTAAGATGTTAGAAAATAAGAATTTTATTATATTATTTACACCCTTAAACAAAATTACCTAAGACTACCTTATATTTGATTTTAAGTGATTATTTAAAAGAAAAGGTACTCTTTTCGCCTGAAACACAGGATTACCTAGTTCAGCCACATAACACGTGTGAACTTGACATAGATTTAAGCAAAAATTTAATTTATTGCTTAACCAAAAATTTTTTTTCCCTTTTTTAGGTTTCATCAATAGGATGGACCCTAATCTTATTACAATCTAGCCTTATAAATAGACTAATAAGTAATTTATTTATAACCTAAACTATTACATTGTCTTTACTAAGAATGTGTCCAATAGCACTTTTCTTATTGTCTCTATTAAGGCGCATACACTTCATTCTTGTGTTTGTTTGGTAGCACATTTGTACGTTACATTATTCACTAACACTAAACACTAACTCGTGATGGCCCAGTGGGAGCAGTGGTGGCCCAGTGGTATCGGCCGCGACTTACAATTTGTAGGTCGTGGGTTCGAGCCCAGGCAGGCGCTTTACTTTGTGTAAATTATTTCATCACCACTGCTCTCAAAACGGTGAAGGAAAACATCGTGAGGAAACCGGCATGTCCTAGAACCAAAAATTCGAAGACATGTGACCATCCATCCACCAACCCGCACTGGGCCCGCGTGGTGGATTCGGCCCATTCCCTCTCACAGAGAGGAGGCCTGTGTCCCAGCAGTGGGAACATTAATAGGCTGATGATGTGATGTGATGTGAAACACTAACTCGATCGGTTTTGTTCTTTTTAGTCTTCTCACTATGTTTGTGTGGTCGAGAAGCTGGATTGCCTCGACGTTCACATGCTGATGAAGTCTCTTTTCGTGAGCTTCTACCTTCTAGTTTTACCTAATGATTTTAAAATAAACTTATATTATGATATATACAAGAATTGCTCGCTTAAAGGTATTAGATTATATTTAAGTTATGCATACTATATAGGTATATATATGGCGATTTGGATGTTTCTACCACTGCCTAACCTTTACATAAATATAGGAGTGATGTTATGTTAGGCAGTTAGGTTAATATTACGAGTTGGAAACTTTTTGTGTTTTTTTAAGGGTTTTGTGGAAATAGAATGTTATCAAACAAAACAGTTTCACGATAGACTGGCTAATTGTCAGACAACGCACTGCCATGGAGATAAATGAAAGGAATTATGATACGTTCACTTGGGTAGTTACTATAAGCAACCAAGTAGAGCCTTTTGAAACCCTAATCCGTGTACTAATAAACGCAGAATAAAGTTATACCAAGTATAAACCTATGAAAATATATGGGTATTCCTTTGTTATACCTGGTATAACTATATTTGGTGTTTATTAGTAAGAGGGTAAAAGTGTAAACACTAAAAATACAAATATATAATATTCTTACCCTCATACCAATAAACGCGGCATAAAGTTATACCAAGTATAAACCTAAGAAAATGTATATGGTTATACCATTGTTATTCCTGGTATAACTTTATTCCGCGTTTATAAGTAAGAGCGTTAGAGGATAGCCGTGGTCGTATGGCCACGCAGTTGAACGAAGTCACTTTCGAACGAAGAATAATAATACTTTGTTTACAAAAAGTTATGATATCCCATCAAAAACATAAATGTGAAAAAGTTTAAAAACTGAACCCAACTACGGACTTTTTTAGTCTATTTTACCCGGGCCATAATAACGAATGATTGATACCTTATTCATCAAAATCGGAGGAATAGTTTAGGCGCTACGGAGGAACATACGTAAATACAAACATACATAGACTGCTAAAATCATAACCCTTCATTTTGGCTTCTATGGGTAAAAAGAACAAAACCTATTAGTACATAATTTTCAATACAGATAAGAAAATCAGCCTTCAAAGTTCCCACAGCTAGGACATAGGCTTGCTCTATAGGTACACAATATTTCAAAAATTATTCACCAGTCTACCTTAGCACATTAAAGCAGCTGATAAGATATATATTAGGCCGGCCATATCCGATAAAATATATACGAGAGTAAATCAGCCGTGACACACGAGAAATATTGAGCCTTCGTGTAGCGCAACCTAACCTATGAATAAATCTATATTGTTTAAATATTTACATAATGGCATTTTCTTCCGGATTTTCGTAGTAAAAGAAACGTAGTGCTTATTTTAGTTGCGAAAGCAGAATAGAAAATTGTGTAGTAGGTCACCAGTTCTGTAGATAGACAGCCCTAAGCCATATTGCCAAAGCTGGACTTAAAGGATTGTTATAAACTCATCGCATATTATTTCCTCCGTGCCCGCACGCACGTTAAGCCGTTGGTCCCGGCTGTCATTTGAAGATCTATAACAGTCGTTACGGGTAGTCTGAAGCTTGAGATCTGACACTAGTCTTGCTAAGGGGTACCGTGTTACCCAGTTACTGAGCGGAGTTGTGGAGGTCAGTTAGGCAGTCGCTCAATGTAAAACACTGGTACTCAGCTGAATTCGGTAAGACTGGAAGCCGACCCCAATATAGTTGGGAAAAGGCCAGGCATATGACAGGCAATTTTGAATAGGGTAGATTACCAATAAAATAATTATGTATACCGTCAGTTAGATTACCTAAAAATATTGGACACGTATTTTAGTTTTGCCACGTAAACAAAAAAAGATACGACGATATAGTGCGTTGAAATATCGTGTGATGTCACGGTGTGCTACACTTTATACTGACAAAGTGACGTCACAAGCCCCCACTCCTGACCTTTGATGCGCTTATCTTTGTCAATATTTAATATTTGATAAAGCAAAAAATACGGGTCCAATGTTATTTGATAATCTCACTGACGGACTGAATAGAATTATCATTTTTCTACCCAGGAAACTTCCCTATTGCCAAAGAGTCATTGCACGTTCCGAAGTGTAGATCTCTATGGATGAGAAGAACGTGAATATAAATCCATATAAAAAACATAAATTCTGTCAGAATTAGCCTAGGTATATCTAATAAGTATTTTCTCAGTAGATAATTGGCTTATTTTATAGCTAAGCTAATTAAAACAGTTGCAGTTGGGTATTAACTGCTAAAAGCAAACTAGAAAGCTTATTTCGAGAAAGAACACTTTTACCAAGCACATAATTTTCACCACAAGCACGAGAAAGGTCGGGCAACGCAAATTGGAGCGCAATTTCACGGGCTATTAACTTTTACATCATATTCATAACATACCAAGCGCGCTATCAGTGGTTATCGTTGATATACTCTTAACAACACAAATGATAAGTGGCCATTAGTACAAACAGGACGCTGGAAAGTTTCGACACCGTCCAAATCCAGGTGTATGGAGAGATTAGCGTGGATCTGCTGGATTAAATTCGTATCGTTATTACGTATGGGGTTATAAGGGTTTAAGAGTTACATAACCACCTCTTTCCTACATCCACTTTAATCACCCTCTGACACATATGGCAAGGCTATATAATGAAAGGGCCAACATGACTGATTACCCTATCAAAGTTTTCTCTATGAGTTTTTCGCTTCATGCAGACGTTCCCTCTATAAACAGTGGGAACAATGTACGTCTATATAGCTCAATTTGTTTTATTTTTGTAGTGATCTGGATTTAGGTCTACTGGACACACTTTTAATTTGTTCTTTGTCTCTAATATTCATTATGGCAATGTCATGCATACCTGTTATTTGCATAGTAACTGAAATGCCGATTTTTAGATGTTATTTAAATTTTTAGTAGCAATGCTGTTTGTGTGATCTGTGTGATTTATTTTTTTGTTAATATAAATAAATAACAGTTAAAAGTTCCACTACAGAAATAGTAGGGTATAAATTAGGAATAATTTAATTTAGTCTTCGTGACAAGATAAAATGGAAGTCCGAAAAATTTGATGAATGGTCTAGTGAAAGAATATATGGCTGGCTACTGAGATAACTGCGTATACAGCAGTATGGAAGAACCTTCGATCCCAAATAAATGAGGTTAAGGGCAAGACAATAATAATTATTAAATAATTTGCCGGCTTTCTCTACTAATCAACAAAATAATAGAGAATGCCCTTAAATTATCGTAGTTGGCATGACCTTCAGATCTGGCGATATTCACTCGTATAAGCCAGGCCAGCCATCTTGCAATAAACACAACCATTTATTAGAAGCGATTTTGGTTGAATAATCACGTAACACTGATACAATTTCCAAATAATTACCACTTAAAAGGATTTGAATTTAGAAATGTCAAATTTCACTAACGTTAAAGGGCTGTTTTCATACCTCACACTCGTACAATGTCATACTATTAACATAATGTTATACACTCAAATATTTGAATAAGTTTATTACCAACCTGAACATTTAAACTAGTAATTTCTAGGCGGAAATATATAAAATTCTAGTGAAAATTATAAATTCTGGCCTTATCTTCGGTGTGCCGAGAACCCTTAAAAACCAATAACATAAAGCAAACAAAACGGCTGAAACGGGCGTAGTAAAGTAAGGAAAATAACATTGGGAACGTGAAAGGTCTGTGGAAGCACGTCCCTGTGTACGCAAGGTTATACAAAATTAAAGTGACCGCATCGGTCGGTACATTATTGCGATACTGCCGGTCATTTTAATAATACCCGAAACAAGGGTAATTAAGTTTGAAATAGCCAAATAAACGAGGTATAAACAGAACTATTTTTATTAAGTGCTTATATTTACCTAAATCCTTTATGTTTTTCGTGACATCAGCCCGACTCTTCACGTGACCAAAGGAGTGAATTTTTGTCGGATAAAGAATAAGCATTGCCATTTAAACTGGCAAGGATTTTTGGGCACTTTTCCCGTTAACAGCAATGAAGATGAATTTTTTTATCAGACCCATTTCTGTAACATCGTGTACTTAACACCTAGAAACTAATGATATCCATAGTGACCGCAAATACGGCTTTCGCCGAAATCGGTCTACTGGAGATCTTCTAGCGTATGCCATTCACATATGGAGTGAGGCCATCGAAAGGCACGGGGAAGCGCTTGCCGTCTCCCTCGACATCTCGAAGGCTTTTGATAGTTTCTGGCAAGAAAGCCTTATTGGTAAGCTTTCTTCATTCGGTCTGCTTGGTGGTCTATGTGATTGGATTGCAGACTGTCTGAGAGATAGGTCCATCCGAGTGGTTATCGATGGTTGCTCGTCGCACCTATTGCATATTAATGCTGGTGTCCCTCAGGGGTCGGTACTCTCAGCAACATTATTCTTGCTGCACATTAACGATCTGCTAAAACCCGGAACTTTGGGTATAGACGGACCGAAGACCTTTGGGTATGCAGAGGACAGCACTGTTGCTGAGAGATACTTGTCCAACGCACGGGCTACTGGGCCGCAGATCCGATCTCGCCGTGAGCAAGGCCTCGTTGAGTATTTGAACCCATCCTTGCAGGAAGTCTCCAAATGGAGCGATGCCAATCTGGTCAGGTTTAATGGTGCTAAAACCCAGGTATGTCTTATTTCAGCTATAAAGAGCCAATTTCACCCAGCTCCAACTTTCCGAGATGTGACCGTGTCAGTAACGAATCATATTGAGCTTCTTGGCGTTACGTTGACATCGACTCTCAATTTTGGCCCATACATTGAGACAAAGGCTCAACTGGCTGCCAAAAAGTTGGGGATCCTTGCATAGGTGAGAAGGTACTTCACGCTGGAACAGCTCCTCAATTTGTATCAAGCGCAAGTTCGATCATGCATGGAGTACTGCTCTCATCTCTGGGACGGATCTGCCAAATACCAGCTTGATGCACTAGAGTCGATCGAAAAGCAGGCCAAGAGGCTCATCGGCAATGAGGCAATGGTCAAGTCAAAGCTCCAGAGCCTTGAACATCGCCGCCGAGTTGCCAACTTGTCGGTTTTTTACATTTCGGGGAGTGTGCGATGGAATTGCACGATCTAATTGCACCTAGCCCGTTTCGTCATCGGGCTACCAGACGTACGGCGTAATGCGCCATCGGTGTATGATGGACATCCTACCCATACGCACAAAACGTTTTGGGAACACTTATAATAAGCGTACAGCTAAGGAGTAGAATTCCCTGCCGGAATCTGCTATGTTTCCCGACAGCTACAATCTAGGGGTCTTTAAGTCAAAAGTTAATAGGTTATTTCTGGACAAGCGTGTTTCATCGTCGACCACATCATCGCTTACCATCAGGTGAGATAGTCGTCAAGCGCGAGCCTATAGAATAAAATTTAAAACAAAAGGTTAGGTTTGAAGGAGATGACGGGAGCTAAACTGAGCGAGCAAAGCGAGCGAACTTAGTTTCAGACAGAAATAGGTGCCCCGTCGTCGTCAATAAATAGTAATCGTACTAAGCTATTCTATATTTAAACCAATGTCAAAATTAAAATAATTTAAAAAGACAATTATATTTTTATCACCCGGCCCAATAGTATAGTGATGGGCATTATTCAGAAAACCCGGTCAATTTAATTATTCATTTAGTTTAATAGTATTTATCATATCGCCCACTCTTATTGGACAGTTTTCAAAATGCCCGTGAATTAGGAATAATGCCGTATTAATCACTTGGTCCATAACATTTTTGAAGAACCTACAAAATTGTGATATACCAGAAAATAATAAACCAAAAACATTCAAACGATACACACAGCCTCAGGTTCATGTTGAAAACCAACGTCAGTCACAAGTTATCTGGTAAATATGCTGAATTGGATCTACCTAGCGAAGTAATAGTGAGGCAAATATTCTCTCTTTAAAACCGAAAAGGTTTTTACTATTCTATTTTTGTTTAGATGCCTCAAAGTTTGTTCCAAATGAACGTATTTCTTTCTATTACAATTTCTTCCTCATTTCTCTTGACAGTTAAGAAACCTTACACAAAATATCTCATTACCGGTTAAATTAAATCCGTAACCACTAAAACTACGCCTTAGAAATGCTCATTTAAATAATTAATTGGGCCTTTAACGCTACAAAGGGAACTCGATACACCACGCAAGTCTACATTATCTGCATTCCTATAGATTTAGATTGGTTGTTCATTAAAGACAGAATTTCAAAAGAAAGAAAGAATTTGAATGTGTGTAATTTTGGAACACAGATATTTTTTATTTCGAGTCGTTTAGAGCACTCTAGGTGGACAGTTTTCTGTTGAAGTAAGTCAAATTGGCATCAATATAAGGGTTTGACTACACGCTCAAGCTTATTAAGATGTAATTTTACTTACATATAATTTTTAATTTTTCCGCTAAACTAATATTCTTGAGAGGTAAAATTGTTAGTTTTTAGGAGATCTTTGAAAGTACTTGCTAGAAAGATACACAACTATTACCGAGTGTCGTAAGCTTTCAGAAAAATTTATGCTTCTCGTGAAATATGTCAACCGGAGCGAAGCCGCGGGAATAAGCTAGTTCTGGACATATTCATATCAATTTCAGTGATGGTATTACCTAATTGTGTTAAGATACGCCGCGGCAGGGGTTCCATAGTTAACACCACTTATTCGACCATCAATCCTAACTAATCCAATAACGAATAAGTCAAGGTCGGAATATATCTTTTCCTTTATTATTTTACGCCTGTTGTTATCCACCCATTGAGCTAAGGATGACTCTCCTAAACTATAACTGCCGTGTTTACGTTCAACTTTCTCCCATAATTCAACTCAATACCCTGCAATAAAAACTGGCGTTCGTAAGTTCTAGAAGCCTATTCAGCCTGCCATTTCTTTTTCACAGTTTATTTGAATATCTGTTAGTGTTTCCTCATTTATCTAATTGTGTATTCCGTTGCCATCATGTATATCGGCGTAGCATTGAGTGGTTGTATTAGCATGGCCGACGGTGTTGCAGTCACGGTCGTCCCGGCAGTCACCATCAACATGGCATTGTTAATCGATACTTTCAGACTCATTATTTTAAATCTAAGGTTTTTCGTAAACACTAGTCCAGATTTTATTAAAGCCATACCCTCTTCTATTTAACAAAATGTAACCGGATAAATGGGATCCATAGATAGTGTGAATTTTTTCGTCATGTTGTGCAAAAATAACACCTAAAGCGGTGTCTCTTAAGTAGGTAGATAATGAAAGGCTGCACATACTTATGTTGTATTATCAGCAACCGATAAGCCAACAAGTGACCGATCGGCCACATAATTGACATTGCAATCGATATGAACCTCGCTTTATTGTCATTTCACACCTCATTGCATCGCTTGTGGGTTCTACGAGATAAATGACTTGAATCCTATGTTTTACAGACATAAAAACATGCTGTGCAGTCGGAGCATACATATTCGCGAGCTGGCCCCGTGATCCTTTGACTGCACAGCATGATTTTTTCTTGTTTACAGATTTTTACAGTTGAGTTTAAAAAAAAACAAAAGATCTAAAATTAACTTTTTTATTTTAACTTTTAGTTATCTTTTTTTTTTTAATTGCTTTCAAACATAAGTGGTATATTTTTGTAATCTACTCTTAAATAACCATTTTTCTACCCCACTCGATGGTTCTGGAAGAATAAAAATTTGGGACCCGCACAATATGGCGCCCAAAATCCGCCATGTTTGTTTTTTTTTACTTCACCTATCGAAGAACACTTGGGCGGTCACAAAGTATCTAACGATGTCTTAATTATTTTTTAGTTGTGATAAATACTGAGCAAGTTCTAGTAAGGTACCTATAATGCACAAGGTTATGCCAGAATAGATTACCCGAATAACATCAAACTTGAACATAACCAGTGAAATGAGAGTGTACCAGGGTGAACTGTACACATCTCATCACCTCTTTAGAGCGTACCGGCGTGGCGTGACGTTATGTAATGAAATGACGTAAACAATAAACAGACATGCTATTGCTTCAATAACGAGAGATTTGCCGTTGTTTATTGAAGAGTTCTGTAGTATATATCCGAAGTTCTTCATCAGATCTTAACCAAATTTTAATGGGACCACATGAGAAGCACCTGCTTTCAAATCATCAAAATCTGTTTACGTACCTAGTATAAAGTTCTGAGGCAACACACATAAAAACATACAGTCGAATTGAGCACCTCCTCCTTTTTGAAGTCGGTTAAAAAAGGAGTTTATTTTTAAGTAAGTTATAAGTGAATAAGGCAAGGCAAGAGATAAAGCAGAAAAAATATCGGGACGTATTTATCCAGCACTAAGAGTCAAACAACGATACTAAGTAAGAAATATGGGGACATATTTGTCGGGCAGTAGGAGGCAAACAACGACATCAAGTAAAAATATGGGGATGTATTTGTCTAGCAGTAGGAGCCAAATAACGATACTAAGTAAAAATATGTGGAAGTATTTGTCCAGCAGTAGGAGTCAAATAACGATACTAAGTAAAAATATGTGGAAGTATTTGTCCAGCAGTAGGAGTCAAATAACGATACTAAGTAAAAATATGGGGCAGTATTTGTCCAGCAGGAGGAGTCAAATAACGATACTAAGTAAAAATATGTGGAAGTATTTGTCCAGCAGTAGGAGTCAAATAACGATACTAAGTAAAAATATGTGGAAGTATTTGTCCAGCAGTAGGAGTCAAATAACGATACTAAGTAAAAATATGTGGAAGTATTTGTCCAGCAGTAGGAGTCAAATAACGATACTAAGTAAAAATATGGGGCAGTATTTGTCCAGTAGTAGGAGCCAAACAACAATACTAAATAAAAAAAGACAGTCCTTGAAGATGTGTATTTGTTAATTCCTCTACACGTGTATCATCTTCAGTTGTTAGAGGAAACACGAAGTACCCTAGTACTTAATCCCAATATCAATCAGGAACCCAGTTTAAGAGAGATCGATAACATAAAAAAGAACAATATAAAATTTGATAAGGTAGCGCCCGCTCGTAAGAAAAACCCCTCCTTTGACTGGCATCTATAATAAAGGTACCTACGCTGAGGTCAAGTTCAAGGTAACCTCTCAAAAACCACTTGTTGTTTTTACATTATAACTCCACAACCAAAGTTCGATTAATTAATTTCAAACTGTGGCTACATGTTAATACCTCAAACACAACCAAACTGTTTTAATTTTCTTTTAACTCAATTAAATATAATCTTGAGTAAAATGTTTTAGGCTTTAGGTAACTACTTCAGATTTCAACAAGTTTTAGCTCTCATATTGTTTGAACATCTCAAAATAAACTTTCAGGCTTCGAGATATGTTAAAGTAGCGACTTAAAATAATAATATTATATTATAACATTTTCAACAAAGTCCTAGTCTACATATGTGGATCATCTGGCGTTGATTTATAAGTATTCATAACATAATGACGTAGGTACGTAATAAAATTAAATTTTACCAGAAACTGTAGTTTATTAAGAAGTTTCCCTGACAGTGCTAAATTCAGTAGTATTGTCATCAACGATATGGTGCTCCTATTGAAATTCCTTAAGATGATAAAACAAAAAGACCTAATTGTCGCAGTAACAACTACTAAATACTCAGTAAGATGTCGAGTAATCTTTAACAATTCGACACGTTACTCATCGCGGAGCAAAGGCTTTCATTTCATTCTAATTAGTCAGACGTTTCGCAAATTACTAGCCTTAATTGTACAAACTACAAACAGCCAGTTCAGAAAAGTCACGAGAATTAATTTTAGGATTCAACAGCACATCAAATTCGTTATCGAATGACCCAAAATAAACCTTGATAGGTCGTTGACATTTCTGACAAATGTTTGAGCCTTTGAATGCTTATTTAATGTCAAAGGAGGGACAAAAAATTAAGTGTCAAGTGACAAAAGATGTAATGATTCTTCCAATTGTCCCTTACTGTTGGTGTGTAATGGAATGACTGAACATTTGTACGCTTTTACAAGTGTCCCCTTACTAAACAAAAGTAAAATTATAGCTATACCTACGTACAGAACCCAAACACGCCGCAGTGTCTTGAATAGCCTCAGCCGGATTTTATGTTACACTTATTTGCATTTCATCACTGCTATTAACAAAATGTTCGCTGTGAATAACTTTGAACGAAACGAAATTATTCTTTTGACGTCACACAAAAGTTGCCCTGCGCGCGGATTGAGAAGATAAATTCTTCTTTGAAAATTGACCGAGTTTGAAATAGCTAGGTCGGCCCTGAGATCCTGAATAAGAGATTTTGTGTAGTTCAGATGCTAATACGATACATAGAAATAAATCTTGCGACCCCTGAATTAGCAATTCTGCGACTAAACGAACCGTTCTGTCGAGTTTTATTAGCATACATTGTTGTGTGTTATAAAATAAACAAAGAAAATGAACTCGCATGTTTTATTGTGAGCTGTGGAAACCCAACCTTAGTAGGTATAGACAATAATGATATCTAGATATTTTAGGGAAAAAAACAATTTGTCTGCGTTGAACTCATTGAAATCAAAGCTGTTTAATAAAATACACAGAATTAAATATCAAACAAACCGAGGTAAAGTAAGGTTTCTTTTTTATTATTTAGGTTCACATAGACAGAAACTTAATATCTATCTGATGTTTTGTTGAGCTAAAAATAGGAAATAGATGATTTTCATTATTTTTCCATTACGTTAACATTGAGCCGACTTTTTTGACAAAAATGAAATCTGACAGATTTTCGCGACAGACAGAAAATGTATAAAAGAAACATAACAAATTGTCAATAGTCGCCTGTCACCTGTCAACGGTTGGTATTTCTACCTATACGGCAGGTACCAACGTAAGAAAAACAAACAATATGAATCTATCTTAAACATGTGCCAGTAGAAGTTAACAACACGCGTTTATAATCCAGTTGTTTAATCTTACTTCACAAAAAAGAGTAACGAGACAACACAAAATGATTTCTTTTCAATTTGCTTTCCCCACTTCTATATTCATTATTTAGAATAGTGTTTGTTTCAGTATCCATGAGAAAGGTTTTGCTTCTATCTGCGCCATTCCATATTGGCATGAATGATTTCAATCAGTTCTTTGATTGTTTTTAATCAATGAAGACGTATTGGCGCGCTTTCGATTAACATATAGTTCAATAGATATAATGATGAGTATCAATAGTAAAGTGCTGAAATTATGTCTTGTTTACATTTATCAGCGTCAATTAGTCTTAGTATTTTTCAATCAATCACTTCTCTTCTTTTGATGCTGTAATCTTTTTAAGAACTTCCCGAGTATCCAACGCACCTGGTAGTACCATTGATATTGTAGATGTCCATAGGTGGAGGTGACAACATACCATCAAGTTGACGGCCAGCTTTTTTGCCACTCTATGGCATAAAAAAAAACAAAAAGTGTGAGAGAGTGAGTGGGTGCAGAGTCGTGTTTATTACCGGCCTACGGCGAAGCAAAGGGGAGGGTTATGTTTTTGACCGGTATGTGTGTATGTATGTATGTATGTCCATCTGTTCCCTCATAACTTCTAAACTTCTACCTTTCGTAACAAAACAATACATTCTACAAAGTTGTATACGACCACGGTCAATTTACCCGAATATTTTCTTGTTTCATACTTTTTAGAACGTGATTTTTCTTACGACTCAATTAAACATACTCACAATATGTTTAAGAAACTTCCGAATCACAGTTGTTAGCAAGTTCATACCTTACAACTTCTGAACAGACAAGTTTTAAAGTTGAATTTGGAGGACGACATATACTTGTTTCAGCTGAAATTAAGTTTCAGTTCGACCTAATTACGGTTAGCCCAATAGTTTCGTAGAACATTCGACACCAAAGATCGCGCACAAGGATTTTAAGTTAAAACCTACATACATCAGTATGCTTATTCCGAGTTTTTAACGTACTCGGTCGTGCTAACGTAAACAATCTCCTATGTCAATTTGTATTAAATAACTTAAAAACCGGCCAAGTTCGAGTCGGACTCGCGCACGAAGGGTTTCGTACCATAATCGCAAAAAACGGCAAAAAAAACACGTTTGTTGTATGGGAGCCCCACTTAAATATTTATTTTGTTCTGTTTTTAGTTTTTGTTGTTATATCGGCAACATAAACATCATCGTGTGTGAAAATTTTAACAGTCTAGCTATCACGGTTCATGAGTTACAGCCTGGTGACAGACAGACAGACAGAGAGACGGACCGCGGAGTCTCAGTAATAGGGTCCCGTTTTTACCCTTCGGGTATGGAACCCTAAAAAAGTGGTTTTCCACACTGTAATCAAAAGGGTCGCTTATCCAGTTTCAATACAAATTGATGTTAACGATAACGCGAATGAGCTTGAGTAAAAACTCACACTAAGCCCACTTGTACCTAGGCTTATTTTTCTATCCTTAACACAAACGGTTAAATAAAAGTAATACACAGCTACACAGTAAACGTTGACAAACAATAAGCTTCGTTTATATCAGGATTAACAACATAGCGCCCGAGGCACTCGCTAATAGCCTCGTACTCGGTTAGGTCAGCAAAAAGCTATTACAGCCGACACAAGAAGCTCAAACGATGAAAGGAACTTAAAGAAAATTATGTTGTCTTGGAATTCAATGGCAAGCGTGGACTGCAAAAGGAGGAAACACCCCACTAGGCTGTTTATTAAAAGATTTTTCTGTCTTTATATTTTATTTTCTTTTTTGGTACTGACCAACAATGTGTATTAAAAACAGGAAAATCATGTTATGAACGAAGCTTTATGAGTAATTTCGACGTCTAATAAAATTCCATCTGGAACCGTGTTAATTTGAGTTTTTATGAACTTTGGACACTGCCATATTACATTCTTTTTTATTTTTCATGGTGTTATGACTGCAACTGTAACGAGAACAGTGGTGGCTCAGTGGTATCGGACACGATTTACAGGTCGGGGGTACGAACCCAGGCAGTCGCTTAATTTGTGTAAATTATTTCATCACCACTGCTCTCAAAACGGTGAAGGTAAACATCATGAAGTAACCGGCTTGACCTAGAACCAAAAATTCGAAGACATGACGCACAGGGCCCGCGTGGTGGATTACGGCCCATTCCCTCTCACTGAGAGGAGGCAGTGGCAACATTAATAGCCTGATCTATTTATTTAGGTTAGCCTATAATTATTTACACATTACATTTCATTTAAAAGTATATAACAACATACATTTTTAAGTGCAACAATTATTTACAGCCTAACACCACATGCACTATTTTAACTACCCGACTGCCGAAGGAGGGTGTTTGTGCCTATGTGGAGTTCTAGAGACCAAACGCGTTGGCCGATTTTGATGATTCTTACGTCAATCGATTCGTATTAACCCTGCGAGTGTCACTGGCTACATTCAAATTGGAAAAATAGAAAAATGGCGGCTTTTGGGTGCCATATTGTGGAGGACCAATTATTTTTTCTACCTTAACCATCGTGTGGGGTATCAAAATAAAGCCTTTTACGAGGTGATTTCAAAAATATATAAACACTAATATGTTTAAATGTACCTAATTCTAAAAAATAAATAACGAAAAAGTAATAAATAAAAAAAAAAACCCTGCTTAAGAAGCGAACTAACAAGACGTAATCAAGAAGAAAATCATGCTGTGCAGTCGGAGGATACAAATGGATTTGGTCAGCTAGCTCGCGAATATGTATCCTCCAACTTCACAACATGATTTTCTTATCGTTTAAGTAATTTTAGTCCGCTTCTTAAGCAATCGGATTATAGATTTTTTTGGATTAACTTTTTTGATTATAAATTTATATTATTACACTCGCGAGCAATGAAAAAGTTCCAGTGACATAGCACCAAATTACTCCTAAACGGGAAAGGCTAGCTTAATGACGCTGTCTGCAATATTGAAGTACATTTATAGCGCATCAGAATATTACCAACTAAAAAACGTAAATATTGTGTTCAAATTTTAAATTAAATGTGTAATAATTAAATTAAGGTGTATGTCGGCATTTTGTGAGTGGAACTTTTTCATTGCTCGGCAGTTTATTATTGATTATGATTCTATGAAGCATATCCTCTAACTTCAATAGCAACCGCTAACAAAACAATAATGATCCAATTTAAAAAAGTCACGTATCAATGACCATCTAAATCTAAGCACAATGATTTTGATTCCACACTTATTAAGTTCCACTCGCAACTTCGCTAATTGTTTTATTCAGCCATTAATGACTCAAATATATATTTTTCTCTAGACTAAAGCTATTACAACATTTTCTTTGTTCGTAAACGCTGTCTAGAATTTTTATGGGCCTTAACAAAAACTTGTTGGGATTTCAATTATTTTTTTAGTGTAAAATTATAAAATATACGGACAGGATTGATTGAAAAAATTCCTATATAAATAGCAGTCTATAAAAATGTAGGCTAGTGTTGGCAAATGGCAATATCTGCGGATGACAGGATCTCGTTATAGCCAATGAAATATTGTTGTGAATTTGTTATAACCTATTTATTAGGTCTTTGCCTATGAAATTGCAGACCTGCAGTATTGACCATTTCAGATCAAAATATTTTTTGTTTGTCTAAGGATTGTAATTTCCAATTAATTTTATTTTAATAATTTATTCAATGATTTTTTTTTAAACAATCTTTTATCGTATTCTTCACAGCAAACCCTTTAATTTGATACCCATATCATGGCAGTGCGCAAAAAATCTTGGGCCGTCCGCCATATTGAATTTAGAACGACGTCACTTGGCTAACCATGCATTAATGTCAAATTAAACGTGTATGCAAAATTTCAACTTAATCGGTGGACGATAACTGCATTAAAATTAAGTTGCAAAATTTGACCCGAACACACTTACATACATACATTGCAAGTTAATTAAAAGCTTGTAAAAACATGGAATTCTATTTTCAAAATCGACATTTGTTTATTATATTGATTAGCGTTATGTTTACATCGCATTTGAATCTTTTTCGTCATCCTGGATACGTAAAAAAATGCCAGTAATTATGAAAAATGAGTACCGTCGTGGCAGCAACGCGGCACGTAACATCAACGACGTTTACGGAGCGAACACTACAAACTAACGCACCACGTGTGGTTTGCCCGATTCCGTTCTGGAAAGTTCGACCAGAAAAATGTGGTCGGTGGAAACTGATGGTACTCAATCTACGGCTGAATTAGCAGTAGCTTTCGACGTTACACAGTGTTTTATAGACCCAAAAAAAGTGACATCGGCTTTTTATTGGCTATTTCTACCTAATAGTTTATAACAAAAGCACGAGTAGAACTCCCATGTGTCAATTTTGTGTCGTTGTTTTTTTTTTTAAATCGTAACGTTTTCGTAAACTGAAGCCCAAAAGACCAAAAAAAAATCGTAAAAAATAAACTGTACATAATTGAGCTTTATTCGTATTGCAGGTTTATTAAGCAATTCAAGGAGAAAATTATCCCGTATTTATGTAATCAAAAATGATAATAGAACACACGAAAAAAAATGTTTTACCGAAATCAGTATTTATTTATTTTCTAGTTCAAAGTAGAACCTCTGTCTGGTACAAATAGATTGATTTTACTAAGGTTTATCACCCATAAAAATGTTACTTTCAACTTGGGCCTAGGTTTCTAGAAAATGATTTTCATGTACCGAGGTCAAAATTCCAAATTTAGGGGTGTCACAAAGGTCAATTAATATTGGCGTTGTATAATCAACTAAAGTTAATTATAATTTAGTTTAAAAGTATTTATGACTTATCGATCAAAGTGCACGTTGCAGATATAGTCCATTGAATCGTAATCAACAACACCTATGATAACTCAGGTTAAGTAGAAGGTAATCGCGGGGACTCCTGTGTATATAGACAGACAGTCGCAGAGAACGTCATTATACGAGTCGGTAACGTGTCTTCCACAAGCCTACGGCATAAGTACATCAAAGTTGGTTCGATCCTACATCGCTGAAGCAACTTTTGTACGAGTCAAAATCAAAAACTCAAAATATTCTTATTTCAACTTGGATTAGTTGAAATAAAAATATTTATACATTTTTATTTTGACTCGTATAAAAGTTACTTTTGAATTGTCAGCAAAAATGAAGCTAGAGTCACGGGACTAAAGGGACAGTTGTCAAAAGAGAAATCTCTGCCATCATTCGATGATATAAAATAATTGTGTGTATTAAATGGAATGAAATAAAATAAGCCTTTATTAATACTATATATACAGTAGTATATAAACATATTCGCGAGCTGGCGGACCAAAACCAGATGTATCCTCCGATTGTACAGCATGATTTTCTTCTTGTTTACGTCTTGGGTTTTTTGATATTTTTTATTAACTTTTTTTATTTACAACTTTTTAGTTATTTTTTTTTTAATTTGGTGCATTTAAACATATAAGTGTAATATATTTTTGAAATCGCCTCTTAAAATCCTTTATTTTGATACCCCACACGATGGGTTTGGAAGAAATTTTTTTTTTTTTTCCCACAATATGGCGCCCAAAATCCGCCATTTTTGTTTTTTCCAATTTTAGTGTAGCCAGTGACACTCGCAGGATTAAGACGAATCGATTGACGTCACGAATCATCAAAATCGGCCAACGCGTTTGGTCTCTAGAACGCCACATAGGAACAAACAATACATACATACATACATAGACTGATAAACACATTACCCTCCTTCGGCAGTCGGGTAAAAAATAAATACTGATTGCAGTAAAACATTTTTTTTGCGAGTTCTATTATCGTTTTTGATTACTTAAACACAGCATAATTTTCTCCTTGACTTGCTTAATAAAACTGCAATACGAACAAAATTCAATTGTGCACAGTTTTTTTATACGATTTTTTTTTGTTCTTTTGACCTTAAAGGTCACGAAAACTTCGCGATTTTTTTAAAAATCAGGTATTCAAAATTGGCGCATGGGAGTTCTACTCGTGCATTTGTAATGAACTATTAAGTAGAAATAGCCAATAAAAAGCCGATGTAATTTTTTTTGGGTCTATAAATCACTGTGCGTTAGCATCAAAACAATATCTGTCCATTTGCGTCAAATTGGCAAAGCTAAAAAGCTTGACAAATGGGTGCCCCACGAACTCAATGATCGCCAGCGCGAAATACGCGTCGAGACGTGCCTTGCACTGCTCAACAGGCACACAAACGAAGGACTTTTTAACCGCATTGTTACTTCCGATGAAAAATGACAATCGTAAGCGCATCGCATCGCACCTAAACAAAAGCCCTAAACGAAAACTTACCCCTAGAACAGTGATGGTCACTGTTTGGTGGTCTAGGGCAGGTGTGATTCATCACAGCTTCTTACCAAACGGGATGAGCATTACTGCAGATGTGTACTGTGAAGAACTGAACACAATGATGAAGAAGCTCGCACGTCTCTAACCAGCTTTGGTCAGTCGCTCGTCTCCAGTGCTCCGGCACGACAACGTGCGACCACAGCAGACGGTGTCCAAGTTACAAGAGCTGGGTTTGGAAGCTCTCTGTCATCCGCCATACTCACCAGACATTGCGCCTACAGAATTTGGATAACTTCTTGGCGGGAAAAAAAAATCAATACCCGAGAGGCAGTACAAAATGCTGATGAAGAAATTTGTTGTACAGATGATTTCTTAAAAAAGGGCTAAACTGACACTGCGTTGGCAAAGATGCATCGATTGCATGGGTTTTAGATAAATAAAAATAAAAAAATATTGAAAAATATTCACATCACATCATCAGTGGGAACATTAATATGTTCCCACTGCTGGTACACAGGTCTCCTCTCTGTGAGAGGGAAAAAAAAACCTTAACTTATTTCATAGGTAAAGACCACAGATATAAATCTAACTAGATAACGCAAGTCCCTCCATCTGTATGTAAACCAAGAGTGCCACTTTTTCACCAAAAAAAAAAAAAAAATACTGACCAATCAAATCAAATCAAAATATCAAAATAATCTTTATTTTTCTTCCACAAATAACACTTATCAACTAAAAACTCAGAAAAGGAAAAATAATAATAGCGATATGCCACATAGTTATTTGCGGGAGACTTGGTGCCTGAGCTAAGCCGTAACCTGTATTTCAGGACTCCAGAGACTCCCCCCTACAGGAAAAAAGATAATAATTATACATATCATCAAAAACTACTACTATAGATAGATAATTCTTAGCAAAGTAATTTTTTTTATGTTACAAGTGCAAAATTAAAGAAAACATTTCCAATGCCTCGGCCAACTTTTTCTACACATTCTTTACAGCTCAATATGGCATAAAAAGGCATTTTTCTAGATTTCGGTGGATTTCCGGTGCCGATAATGCTAAATGAAAAGCACAGATTACGATCATTGATCGTAACTTTACTCGTTGGCACGCGAAGTACATACAATCGCGTCATCTAGTTAAGAGTTATGTCTGTGGTATAAAAGACCGTATAATTACGATATCTACGCCGTTGAACACAGAAGAACACCACTATACCCAGTCTGTAGTGACTCTCTTTGACTTTGCCAGCACTTTCCTAGACTTTGCTTTCCTATCCTCTATCATAACATTTACGCCTATGGTACATACATGTTAAAAAGCTAGACATAAAATTGAGATATGATTTATTTGCTTTAAAGCTAGATTTAAAATTAAGATATGATTTATTATATGCTTAATTTTAAAGCTAGATTTAAAATTGAGATTTGATTTATTATAGGTATGCTTTATTTGCGTCTTATTCTGTACCTGTTCTTTATCCGTTTATATTTGTATCTCATGAATCTTTCTAATGTGGAATAAATCTTCCATAGTTGACGGTCCGAAAACAATTCTTATAAACAGACCGCATTACGTATCTTGCAAAAGCGAAACGATAGCGATTTTTGCGTAATAATTGCTTTTAATACAGAAGTTTTAGAGTTTTCGGCAGTTCTTATAGAAACAAGTGCATTTGACAAACAGCGAGCGATTAGCAAATGATTGTGCTACACTGTAGGTAATTCCGACTTTTATGACATAAAGCGTTTGATCGCGCGATGACTGCTGATTGCTTACGTAATAAGCCTGTCGGAACAGTAAAGTAAAAGAAAAAATCCTTATTCTTAACCGACTTCAAAGAGGAGGAGGTTATCAATTCAACTGTATTTTTTACATGTGTCACCTCAGAACTTTTTACTAGGCGAACCGATATTGATGATTCTTTTTTATTTGAAAGCTGGTTGATCTTATGAAGATCTTCTGAGATATACAACAGAACTCTTCAATAAACAATGGCAAATCTCTTGGGATTGTTGCAATCGCATGTCTGCTTATTGTTTACGTCATTTCATAACATAATATCACGCCGTTACGCTCTAAAGGAGTACGCAGACGTGTACAGTTCACCCTGGTACACTCTCATTTCACCGGCAGCCGTATCGCGTAAGTGCGCAAAGAGTTTGTCCGCTATATCCAATCGACCAAATCAGCCAATAACATAAGACGGAAATCCACATCGCGTCATTCATCTCGCATGTGATTGGTCGATTTGGTTAATTGGATAGCGGTTCTCCGCGGCGGGTCTGGACTCTTTGCGCTCTTACGCAATAAAAAAAGGCTGCGGTTATGTTCAAGTTTTATGTTTTTCGGGTAATCTATTCTGGCATAACTTTGTGCATTATAGGTGAACTTAATTGTTCATTAATTGAACTATAGAGCTTAATTGTTCATTATATTCCATAACAAAAAATTTAAAAATAATAACCTTTTTACAAAAAAATACAACCGACTTCTGAAGTCGGTGTTCCTGTTCTGGTTTTTGACACTGACTTCCGAAATTGAAGTTATTTTTCACTTTGTAGTGTTTTTTTCGGCAGCCGGTTGTATTTTTTTGCAAAAAGATATTTCTGTCTGCCCTTGTCCTATCTTTCCTGAGGACATTTGCACTCGGAGTTGAATGTTTTCCTCTTCCATTGTTCTCCATCAGCAGTGACATATTAATTCATATCACCCTTCTGTTGCTGCACTCTCTCCCCGTCAACCATTCATTTTCAAAATTTCCCAAAAGACTAACCATTGACCATTTTCATTTCCAGATAGGGCCGCTAATTGATGTAAGATGGCAAATGGCTCCGATAAGTCGAGAAGATGCCAGAAAGATCGCTATACAAGTCACTCCACCCGATGGAGAAGACGATGACGATGACGACTTCATACCCGCGCTGCGCATGCGACGGAAGCTCAGCACGCCGCTCACTGCCATGCCTGATGGACTGCTTAGCTTACGAAGTAAGTCTCTTGATTTGTTGATACGTAGATGTGGTACATTGTGACTTCTTTCAGGAGATGGCAGTATCCATGAAAATTAATAATTTTACCCATATTCAATATCAAGAAAATACAACATTTCTCAGCATGTGGTCGAGTTAGGTCATATTATTTGCATATTTTGGTCTCGCACGCGAATCTTTTAAAAAGAATATGTATTTATCTTGACGATACAGTCCTGTGCGAGTTACAAAAATATTTTTCGTTCATCCATTGAAAATTTACCAATGGATTTAATGTCACCCTGTATCTATTCCGAACTATGTATTACCGATTGGATCAGTCTCATTGGAAGATTGAACATCTTCCTGTGAGACTGATTAGATTACAAAAACTAATTCACCGTTAGACAGCTACACTATCGTCGTAACCTCAGGGTCATGGACAAATTTTTATCCCGGCAAAAAGCTATAAGCATATACCTAATAAAATATTCACACTTCGTGTGAGAAACTTGTAAAGTGTTAAAAATAACAAAGTTCTGAAAACGATACAAACAAAGGTCCGCCCCGGTTTACACTACCAGTATCACAGCTGAGAATGCTAAAATTAAAGACAGTATTCTAATAATAACAGAAGCTAATTTAATTCTTTGTCACTTAGTAATTCTGATAAAGAGCTCCCAAAGATATCTTGAGCCACTTACAAGGCTTAATAGATTATCCTTAATTAGGTAGGTGCACTACCTAATAATGTCTATCTATGGTAGCTTTTCTGATCACACCTTTCTTTAATAGGATAGCACTTAATACAGGATTAATATAATACAGCAGAATATTGGTTTTCAAAACTTTATGAAAGCGAATTCTACGAAATTAGTTTTCCAATGTATTGTACCTTGAAAATTAATACAAAGTTATAATTTCAAACAGAAATCTATCGCTTCTAAACTGATCCTAAGTTGAAGTGTGAATGAACTCTGTATGTGGATGTACAGTCGATATGTTTCTACATTGTTCAGTTTTCAAAAACTCACAAAATTAAAACTCAAACAGTGAAAAATTTTTGCAACTTTGTGTCATTTTGCGACATTGACGTTAGGACAATACTGCATCCGTCAAGTCGTAAAGCACATTATATCGGGGGCAAACAAAAGTAGATATTATGGTGACGAATCTATTTTTATCATGAGTTTACGTACTAAACAGGCAATTGGTAATACAACGAAAGGTGATTTCAATCTTTCATTATATTTTAATCTGTTTACTTTGATATTATTTCAAAGAAGAGATTTAACACACATCATTAATTATCAAACCGCCAACAGTATATATTCATAATAAGGGTTTGCATAAGTACTTTATAGTTTCGAACTTTCAACTATCCTAGGTTAATTATTAGAAGTATTTTTCTTTGAAAGTAATTTATGTCACCCTAGGTACTTTTTTTAAGACGACGTCTAACGCCAACGACCTTGAGGGAACAAAACGCGCATTCGATTCACACCCGCGTGACTCAATTTTTTTTAGATTTTGTACTTTCCTTATTATTCTATGACTTAAAAAAAAAGCCTGAGATCGAAATGAAGATAATTAAATTGTCTTTGAGATGGTGTCGATTTCATTAAAATACACGCAGCGGTTTTGGTGAGATTGTCGTGTTTTTGTCCATTTTAGACATAACTTTACAAATTAATTACACTATGTTATACGAATAAAACTCTAAATGTTCTTAGATCAAATTATTAAGAAAATGGTCTTATGTAACAAATATATTTTACAAAAAATTACGAATACCCGTTTAGACGTGATTCTCATTTTAAAATCAACTACTCAGGGGATTCTGCACCTTAATTAAAATCTGTGGCAAACCGAAGTAACTCAGAGCACATGACGAACAAAGGATACGGCTAATTAATAGGGTACCAGCTCGGGTACCCAAAACCGTCTTAGCGTTTCGCAAGTGTTCTTGACTTTAACGAAGGAACAACGTAATCAGGCGACGGTAACCAATTAAGATTAGAGGCTTTAGACCAGTGGTTCCCAATCTCTTTTTAACCTCGGACCACTTTGATTTATTTGTTGTTAGCACCAAGATCTCAAGGGTGGTAGTACATATAACTGTGTTTACCTAAAAATAAAATTATCACAAATTAAATATCATAAATTTACTCTTATTTTTTTAAGCAAATTAACGAGTAAAAAAATTATAGAAAGTACTACATTAGTGATATAAACTTGAAATAAGTTAGCATCATTGTTATTTTTAAATTGATAATTTGCAATTTTAATCCTATCGCGGACCATATATTAGCTCTTGCGGTCCACCAGTGGTCCGCGAACCATAGGTTGGGAACCAATGCCCTAAACAAAGTGTCATTCTATTAGTGAAGGCAATGGTCGACATGCCAAAAGAGACTGGTCCTGAACAATCCCTTTTGGCATGTCGACCATAGCATCGGATTCGAAAAATGAGACGTGTGACACATCGGTAGCGTCTCATTTTTCCAACCGCTATCGCAAATCTTTCGTTGATAGAATGTGACTTGTCTAGGGCCACTTGTGTTTCGCGTCAGCATATTTTCCATCCAATAAGTAGTCCCATAATTTCCACAGATCTCCGCACTTCACCAACGCGGTCGCTGTCCACGCTGGACCGGACGAAGCGCCGCTTCAGCACCATGGTGTCAAGCGCAGCCGCCGCAGCAGTGTCCCGACGACTGTCAGCAACCATCGGCTGGTGCCTCGCCGGCCCGACGCAAGTCAAGCCGCAGATAGTTCGACAAGGCCGCGCCCTTTGCCTACAATACATTAAGACTCAGATTAGAAGATCCACCTCATGTAAGAAAAAGGTAATACGAACACATTCTAGCTTAATTTTATTGACAGTTACTTTTCACACTCATCTCTTAACAGTTTTTGTTGTTTACAGCAAATTGTAATGAAACGGTTACAACGAATGTTGGAGACTGAATGCGGGGAAGAGGCTGCGACTAACTCGGAGTCAGGAGTGATGGCGGGGATGCGTGCGCTGTGCGCGGCGCTGGAGAGGAAGCGACCCGACGCCTTCCGACAGGTCGCCAGGCAGGCCACGCGAGCGCCGTCCGCCATGCTGCGCTCAGACACAGCACTAGCGGAACTGGCACTCGCGCTAGCAAGGCGCATCACTAGAGAAAATATTACATGGTCGAAGGTAAACGAAGATTATATGACCTTATATACCCGTAGTCGGTCATTAACTTTGAAAGTGTAATTAACGATAACGCCTCTGTAGAACCACAGCGTCGAAAGGTCCTGCGTAGTTTCCCTAGTTGCTACTTGTGATACTTAGATGCCCGTCTAATTTGAGATATTATTACTAAAGTTTTAGGAGACCTTACAATTGAAACCTAGATCTATTCTTGAAGTTCACGTTACGCTGAAACTTTCAACAGTTTAACGTCAGAATCTCCTCGAATCAGTTTAGTTTCATCAAGCCAAGATTCAAACAGTATATTAAAGCTTTGCGTAACCTTCAAATAATTATGTAGGTATTCTACTCTCTAGATATTTGAGTTCTAAAGTGAATCAATATAGAACCAACTACAATAGTGTTCGTGTCTCAAAAAAAACCGGCCAAGTGCGTGTCGGGCCACGCGCAGTAATAGGGTTCCGTAGTTGCACAATAATGCGGACTAAGAAGAGGGTTTTTTGTTGATTCATGACCATTTAAACCGTTTTGGCGGCTCACACATAAATCTTATAAGTTAGTCCACTATAAATCATAAACATGTAAAGCCTGCTTAGCTGTGACTGTGATAGTTTTCCTTTTAATTTCGTTATATATACTACTGCCGTGTATTTTTTTTAATCATCCATTTAGATAGATAGATAAATCATTTATTTAGTGCACACAAAAGACACATCATAACACACAAAATCTTAATCAAATTAATACAATTTACATGTATGTTTAAAAACAAGGTGCCAATATAAAAAGAAAAAAGGAAACCATACCTACAGAAATAAAAGTAAAAGTGACACCGGTAACTTTAGGTATGACAATCAAAACACAGTGCGGTGTGCGTCTCAAGGTTGCACCAAATGGGAGTCCAGCTCAGCACGTGTCAGGCAAATAAACCTGACGCTGATATTCTGCTGAATCCCTGCAGTGACATACGGTCGCTTTTTTAGCTGGTACTCCTCCCCGTCCTGCCAGCTAAATAGTTGCTTGACTGACACTTGACTCTAACAAAAATGCAATTTAAAGCTTAATTATACGCAAATGGATCCCAGAATCGAAAAATGTTTTTCACAGACCCATAATATTTTTGAATGGCCTATACAACGATACTGGCAGTATCGTATATATAATACGCCCAGTATCCCATATACAACGATACTATCGTTACTACTACCGTCGTTATCGTCGATACTGGGCGTATTATATATACCATGGAATAGACGGATAGACGAGAAAAAAAAACATCCCCACTTTACGTATACAGGAACGGCGGTAAAAAACATTTTTTTCTTGATTTTATTTTAACACTTTGTAGGCGTGATTAATTTCTATATCCATTCCAAATTATAGCTTTCGTACAAGAAGAGTCTCTGGACTAAGCCGCGGACAGACGGACATGGCGAAACTATAAAGGTTCCTTGTTGACTACGGAACCCTAAAAAGGGTTAAAGATAAACTCGTACCTCGTACCTGACAACTGACGACTGCGTAGGATGTATTCCTACGCGTTTGTCAGCTGTCTTCTGTCAGCTCATCAGCCTTCGTTCTTTAGACGTGCCCTGACTACTAAATATTCACCAATCTTTCAGCGACGCCGGCTCTCTATAGTATTCGATTTGGATGTAATAAGTGCCTACTAAACCAAATATTCATAAGCTTAGTATCTATGATGTAAAGAGGAGATGTTTAAAGTATCATACAGTGCCCACATAAATGTGTTTTTCGTTACAATTTTGCTGTTTTATGGATCGTATCTACAGGTTTGGTATCCGTGTACGCCCTGACATTCTACCGGCATCACTTTCAGGATTATTAATATGAATCATACTTATTGTTTAGTAGTACCTACTATACCCGCTTATTACTATTATTAAGAAAAGGGTGTTTAAAAGTTGGAAATAAATTCAAAAAACCCGACTGCTTAAAAAGCGAACTAAAAAGACGAAAAGCATGATTTTCTTCTTGTTTACATCTTTTTAGTTTTTTTAAGCATTCGGGATTTTTGAATTAACTTTTTTTATTTATAACTTTTTAGTTACCTTTTTTTTGAATTAAGTACATTTTAACATAGAAGTGTTATCATCATTTTATAATTTTTGAAATCAGCTCTTAAAGTTCTTTATTTTGATACCCCACACGATAGGTATGGAAGAAAAAAAAAATTTGGGCCCCCACAATATGGCGCCCAAAATCCGCCATTTTTCTATTTTCCAATTTTAATGTAGCCAATGACACTCACAGGGTTAAGGCGAATCGATTGACTTAAGAACCTTCAAAACCGGCTGTTGGGGTTTGGAACGAAATCATAGCGTGATCTAATATTAATTTTTGTCAAGAGTTGTCACCGCGCTCGATAGATGGCGTTGGCGTCGAATTAGATCGCGCTATGGTTTCGTTACCGCGAAAAGTGTAAGAGATTAGATTTTTTATTTTTTTTGTGTGAACCTATTGTGAACCTATTGTGTTCTTGGGATATAATATACGCTATTATACCGATATAGTGCTATATTATTTATTCCTCACCGTAATTGGACCCTTCTTAGTGAAGTATAAAAACATTGGTCCTTCGAACTGGATTGGTCGGGAGTGTGTGTGGTGGTTTCCAGAGGTGGTAGTGTATCACCACCCTTCGCGTCGTTACTGGGCAGTGGATCGCTGTCCAGATCAGCCCCTTCAACGGGCACCAGGTGAGGTGTCCAGGAGTTGGAGGAGGAACCGATTGGAGCCGGGAGCAGCCAGGTGGAGCGTGGACGCAGCCAACCTGGTACCCAGCAGTCGGAGGATCGTCGCGAGGGAGGATTTCGTCGAATAGAGGGCGCCACTTGTATGGTGCAGTGCTGCGCGCTGCGAAGAAGGCGCTTGCGGCTCGTGGTGCAGTACAGCACGCGTGCCGGCTGTGGCTCGGGTGCAGTACAACAATAAAGTGTCAGTGAGTGAAAATAAAAAATCGTGAGTACATTTGAATTATAACTTAGATCAGGAAGTTTAGTGTTTACATCAATCAAGAATCTCAAAAAGTGCGCGTAATTTGGACTTTAAATTTAACATTAACTTTAATGGTTTTTTATTAGCTTAGGACTTGTAATTGTTTTATGTGAAAAGCGGTTCTGACGGGGAATCCATGCCCGATTTTAGAACCAAATAAAAGTTGTTCCAAACACTTGTAAAATTTTGGGATTTCTTGGATAACTTTAAACATAAAACAAATCTATTTTTTGTGACTTGTGTTTTGATTGTGTTGATAAAAGTTGTGCCATAATTGTTGCAAAATGGAGTCGTTCTGTAGTATACAGGAAGATGTTAGTTCTAAAATGATTAAGGCTAGATCAAATTTTAAGAAAACTCCTAAAGACCGTTTAACTACTTCATATTTAGAGACACGACTTGAAAATTTGGAACAATTATGGAACGCATTTACTTCTAATCATAAGGAAATATTAAGCACGATAAAAAAGCCTGAATTGGCTAATTCGAGCTATGTTAAAAATAATCTTTATGATGAAGTTGAAGAATTTTATGTGGATTTTAAAAGTGATTTAAAAGAAATGTTATCCGAAAGAAAGTTTACTGATTCGCGTACAGATTCTAATATTTGTTCTAAAACAGAAGGGAACCTCAGTAGAGTAAGGTTGCCTGAAATAAAAATTCCCTCTTTTTCGGGAAAGTATTCGGAGTGGCAAACATTCAAAGATTTGTTTGTGGGTTTGGTGCATGAAAACAAATCTTTGGATGATGCACAACGCTTATTTTATTTAAAGGGTCATTTAACAGGGGAAGCTGAACAGTTGTTACGAAATATCAATGTTACATCAGATAACTATAAAATTGCTTGGTCTAAGTTAGAAAAAATGTACAACAATAAAAGGTTTCTGGCAAATAGTATAATGAAAAGATTGTTACGTCAAAAGACATTATCGTTTGAATCGGCATTGGAAATAAAGCGACTTATTACGACTACTGTTGAATGCTTAGAGTCAATTAGTAATTTAGGGGTAGATGTGTCTTCCTGGGATCTGATTGTGATACACATAATTAGTGGAAAGTTAGATAAAGAGACCAGGAAAGCGTGGGAACTTAATGCGGCTTCAGACGCAAGCGATGAATTACCTACCTTTAAACAGTTTTCGGAATATTTAAATAATCGGTTTAGAGGTCTAGAAAATTTAGATAAGGTCGATAACAAAGACAGACATTCAAACCAAAAAGGGACTCAGTCGTTTCATGTAGTAAAAAAGTCGGTTGCATGTGCGTTTTGCTCGTCAGCCGATCATAAAATTACGTCCTGTTCTAAGTTTGGAAAGGAGTCTAATGACGCTCGGCGTAGTTTTGCTCAGGAACATAATTTGTGCTTTGTTTGCTTATACAATAATCACTCTGCTAAACATTGTAAAAACACTCTCAAGTGCCAGGTGTGTAAACGCCGCCACCATTCTTTGTTACACCCAACAGGTGTTTCTGGGTCTGATATGGGCGAAGGTAGTAATAGGGCTCACGAGGAAACCTCATCGTTGATGAAGGAGGATAATAAAACTAGTAACGTTGAAAGGGCCGCGCAAGCGGAGGGGTCGAGCAAGCCACTGGTTTCCTGTTTATCCACAGGAGGCGGTCGGAAAACCGTCTTATTAACTACTGCTTTGATCGAGGCGAAATCTAAAGACGGCTCGTATCGAATAGTTAGGGCTTTGCTGGACCAAGGATCACAGGGTTCTTTCGTTACAGAATCCGTGGTACAATATTTGGGTTTAAATAAAACTCCATCGCGAAAAACAGTGATTGGGGTAGGTGGGGAGAAAAGTGCGACTGCCAAGTCCACTGTAACCCTTAAAATGAGATCTAGAATAGATCCCACGGTCAAGATAACAGTCGATGCTTTCGTCTTGAAGTCGGTCACTGCCCTTCTCCCAGCTACGAAAGTAACTAGGGTAGAATGGGTTGACTTGGCCGATGATGATTTGGCTGATCCAAAATACGATAGGCCTAATAAAATTGATGTTTTGTTAGGTGCTGAAATTTACAGCCAAGTCATCCAAGAAGGAATCAAACGAAACGTAAGCGGAACTTACTTGGCACAAAATACCACGTTAGGGTGGATATTGTCGGGTACCTTTGAGTTGGATCACTCAAATTATCCAGCACATATTACCGTCATGCATTTAAGTCTTGATCCCGATGAGTTGCTTCGAAAATTTTGGGAGTTAGAGGCAGAACCATCGAGAAAGAAAACGCTAACGGAGGATGAAAATAACTGCGAAAAATTATACGCAGATACAACAGAACGCGACAAAGGTGGCCGGTATATAGTAAGGCTACCATTGCGCGACGGGGACCCGGTCGACAAGGTTGGTGAATCGAAAGTTATTGCTGAAAAAAGATTAAAGTCGTTAGAAAGTAAATTCAAGAAAAACAGTAAATTCAAGGAAGATTATTCGAAGGTTATCCAGGAATACTTACAGCTAAATCACATGAAAAAGGTTTTAGAAAACGACAAGAATAATCCGAAAGCTATTTATTTACCACACCATGCTGTTGTCCGGGAGGATAAAGTAACGTCTAAGGTTCGCGTCGTATTTGATGCCTCCTGTAAGGGATCAAAGGGAGCTTCACTTAATGACTGTATGTTAGTTGGTCCTACATTGCAGGCGGAACTTCGGCATACGATTATGCGATGGAGAACGCACCGAATATGTCTTGTAGCTGACATAATAAAAATGTATCGGCAGGTGTTAGTTCACAAAGAAGACTCAGTACTACAAAGGATCCTCTGGAGAGAAAGTCCTGAAAAGGAAACAGAAGTGTATCAATTAGAAACGGTAACATTCGGCACGGCGTCGGCACCATATCTGGCAGTACGGTCACTTCAACAGGTGGCGTACGATGAGTGCTCAGATCAGCCCGAAATAGCCAAGATTATTCTAAACGATTTCTACATGGACGACGTGATGACAGGATCTGAAAATATAAAAGGCTGTTTTAATATTTACACGGAATTAAGCAAAGTGTTAGACAAGAGAGGTTTTCCATTACAAAAATGGAGGAGTAATAGTCAGCAATTACTGAATAAAATAAGGGATGGGAAAGAAACTACAGAGGAAGAGTTAAGGATAAAAATAGATGATGTAACGAAGATTTTAGGACTTACCTGGAACTCGAACAAAGACTTCTTTCAGTATTCTGTAGAACTCCAACCGTTGACTGCACCTGTAACGAAAAGAAAAATTATCTCAGAGATATCACGTCTATTTGACCCTTTGGGTTGGTTGGCACCAAGCATTGTTTTAGCCAAAATATTTATTCAGAAATTATGGTTAGCGGGATTAGAGTGGGACCAAGAAATTCCAAAAAACTTAGTACAAGAATGGATTACTTACCATCATAGTTTGGCCAATTTGGTGAATATTAAAATCCCACGATGGTTGCAACAGGAAAGTACCAATTTGAAGGCTGAATTGCACGGGTTTTCCGACGCTTCGAAATTAGCGTATTCGGCAGTCATATACCTGAGAGTAGTGGACCACAAAGGGGATATTCACATTTCATTAGTCACGTCGAAAACGAAAGTAGCGCCCGTTAGACAAGTGTCTATTCCACGATTAGAACTTTGTGGTGCTACTCTCCTTGCTAAATTAATGGTGGAAGTAGGAGAAGTATTGAACATACCACGTGACAATTGGCATGCATGGACCGATAGTGAGGTGGTGCTAGCTTGGCTCAACGGACACCCAAGTCGCTGGAAAACGTTCGTCGCAAATCGAGTTTCTGAGATTTTAAGTCTGTTAGATACGAAATATTGGTCTCACGTATCAACGAAACATAACCCCGCAGATTGTGCATCTCGCGGAGTTTCCCCAGCTGATCTTGAATCTACGGCTTTATGGTGGAATGGGCCGGATTATCTAAGACAGCTGGTGGTGGAGTATAAAAGACCCAAACACCTTATCACACACTTAGAAGAAGTGAAAGTTCACACGACTTCTTTGGAACGTGAAGGTTTGTTTGAGTTTTCGTCATTATCCCGATTAGTCCGAGTTGTTGCTTCTTGTCGGCGATTTTTAAATCTAAGGAGATCAGTAACAATCAGACATAATACACGACATTTATCCAAATTGGAACTTGAAGTTGCTCTAGAAACATGTATCAAAAAATGTCAACAAGAATTTACCGAGGAAATGGAGGATTTAAAGAGTGGTAAAGTAGGAAAAAAGTCCGGTAATTTAAGGTCTTTAAATGCTTTCGTGGATTCAAAAGGAATCATAAGAGTTGGAGGGCGACTTGAGATGTCTCAATTAAGTTATAATAGAGTTCATCCTATATTGTTATCAAAGCAGTCTTTTCTGACAGTTCTATTAGTGGCAGATGCTCACGAAAAGACGATGCATGGTGGTCCGCAACTTATGGTGACATACTTGCGTTCCAAATATTGGATTATTGGTGTCAAGCAATTGGTTAAAAAACATGTTAAAGGATGTATTAAATGCATTCGATATTCGTCTAAAGTTAGAACGCAGTTAATGGGACAACTGCCTTCGGCACGTGTTACACCTAGTAAACCATTTCTATATAGTGGAGTAGATTACGCTGGCCCTATTAACATTCGGGTATCGAAAGGTCGAGGTAATAGGTCCTATAAAGGCTATATAGCATTGTTTATATGCATGGTCACTAGAGCAGTACACTTAGAGGCGGTCAGTGAATTAAGTACTAGAGGTTTCCTGACAGCTTTCAAAAGATTCGTGGCAAGACATGGTCGATGCAGTGACTTACATAGCGACAATGGGACAAACTTTGTGGGAGCGTCACGCGAGTTACTCTACTTATTTAACGATGAGAAGTCCAACCTCAATCCGGAACTAGCAGAGTACCTCGCTAATAATGGCATAGATTGGCACTTTATCCCGCCCCACGCACCTAATTTTGGTGGCCTATGGGAGGCAGGAATAAAATCGACCAAGTACCACCTTAAAAGGGTTATTGGGAATTCTACACTGACGTACGAAGAGATGGCAACAGTGCTGGCTCAAATTGAGGCTTGCCTCAACTCCAGGCCTTTATCGTATGTCGAGGATCAAGATAAGTGTGTCATCTTAACGCCAGGGCATTTCTTGATCGGAGAACCATCCGTTTTAGCACCAGATTCGAATTACGAAAGGTCCAATGTGAGTACCTTAAAACGCTGGCAGCTTCATCAGAGGATGATGCAGGATTTTTGGCGTCGTTGGTCGCAGGATTATTTAAACCAATTCCTGCAACGCCATAAATGGGCCAATAAAAATCCAGAACCATCAGTTGGGGAGGTCGTGTTAGTAAAGGAAGACGGTTTGCCTCCAGGCAAGTGGTTATTGGGTAAGGTTGAACAGACGCATCCGGGTCCTGACGGAATTACTCGGGTCGTAACCATACGCACACAGGCTTCAGTCTTTAAGAGACCTACCTCTAAATTGTGTGTGTTACCTATTTGCCAGTAATCAGTTAAGTTAAGGTCAAGTTTAAATTTTGTTGTACTTAAGATTTGTTTTATTTATTATTTTTCTTTGTTTATTATAATGTAAAACCAAGGGTATGATATTTGTTCTGATAAACCCTATATTGTGTTAAAACCTACTACCAAGGACGCAAACCTTTACTTAAAGGTTTCCGGTCATGGTCAGGCTTGATATAAGCCGGACGTTTGTCACGGTGGGCGGTAATTAAGGACATGTTGTCAATATGTCCTTGGTGGGCGGTATGTTGGGGTTTGGAACGAAATCATAGCGTGATCTAATATTAATTTTTGACAAGAGTTGTCACCGCGCTCGATAGATGGCGTTGGCGTCGAATTAGATCGCGCTATGGTTTCGTTACCGCGAAAAGTGTAAGAGATTAGATTTTTTTTTTTTTTTGTGTGGACCTATTGTGAACCTATTGTGTTCTTGGGATATAATATACGCTATTATACCGATATAGTGCTATATTATTTATTCCTCGCCGTAATTAGACCCTTCTTAGTGAAGTATAAAAACACCGGCCAACGCGTTTGGTCTCTAGAACGCCACATAGGAACAAACATACATACATAAATACATAGACTGCGAACACTCGGGTGGTCAAGACTTATCTAAAGATGTCTTAATTATATAAATCGGTCTAGCGGTTTAAAAGATATAAGGTAATGAAGAATATTACATACATACATACATACTAGATACGCGCGAAAAACATAACCCTTTCCTTTCAGCCGGGTAAAAACGGAATCATTGACTGGCAATCGTAGGTAATATGATCTTGGATACTGTGGCTATAATTAAAAACATTTTTAGGCATGTTAACCTGCCAACTTTTTAAATTAAAAAAAAACTTTTTGATAATAGCAAATTGATGTGGAAAGTATTGAGGAGAGATGAGAAAATTAGGTACATTTCTTTTTTTTCTTTATATACTGTCAGGGAACAAAAATAATTAAATGTCAACGTGATATAAGGCCCAGCCGCTTTATTGAATTTTCTTGTAGGAGGGTAGGCTTACAGAGGATTATCTTTTCTGTGTATCACTGAAAAAATCAATGTTTAAATTATTTCAGATTGCAGCTGTTTTTTGTGTGTGTGGGGCGCTTGCGAGAGAAGCAGCGGAGGCTGCGGATGGCGAGCCAGCCCTCGAGTTGGTGTCAGCACCCGCTGCCGCCATTGCTGACCTACTACACGAAGACCCTGGCTCCTGGGTTGCATCTCACGGAGGATGGGTACGCTAACATCTACACTTATTTCTCACTAGTCACTGCCAGCGGCTTCGCCCGCGTGTTACGTGTTTTGTTGTCCCAAGGGAACATTATACCGGGCTGAAAAGTAGTCTACGTGCTATTTTATCTATCTTTGGGCCAAATTTCATCCTAATCCGTTCAGCCGTGTGAGCCTGATGTGAGTGAGTAACAACATACACACATCCATCCAAACTTTCGTACCACACTAATATTATAAACTCGCTTCTGCCAGCGGCTTCGCCCGCGTGAAAATTATCCCGAGGACATATTCCTAGGATAAAAAGTATGGTATGTGCTATTCCTGACTATAATCTATCTCTGAGCCAATATTCATCCAGCTCAGCCAGATCCGTCCAGCCGTTTGAGCGAGAAGAAGTAAAAAACATACAAACACACACACGCACACTCTCAAACTTTCGCCTTTATAATATTCGTGTAATAAGCATAAGTAAGATGGTAAGATTTCCCTTAAGTCTTGAAAATCTTTTGTTCCCAAAAATGGCTGATCGATAATTTGAAAGCGTTCTACTTAGATAATTGGAATTTAAGTACCGTCGCAGATAAAGCCACTAATAGTGCCCGCGTCTAGTGGCGGCGACGACTTGACAGGCTGACAACTAAACTTCCGATTGCATGCAGCGATTACCTATTCGTTGATCGGCTAAGGATAACCAACTCGGTTAATGAAGCCGCAGAATCGAATTTTGTTTTTTTTTGGACTGTGTACAACTTTGCTTTGGTTTCATCAGTGCTATTATTCAATTTAAAAGGTGAAGTAAGTAGTGTTTGAAAACACCTATTCAGACCAGCATCTGGTCTTCGAACTGTAGCACCAGTTACCTAGTGTGCAGCCCTACTAACCTTTGATAGCATTGTCAATTTGGCACTTTTTTCGGACACCTAGGTATTGAATAGGAAATTATACTGATTACTTTTTATAAAGGCACCTTATTTTTTCTGTCTCTCTTGAAAAGTTTTAAAAATAACCGGCCAAGTGCGAGTCGGACTCGCGCGCGAAGTGTTCCGTTCCATTATCGCAAAAAACGGCAAAAAAATCATGTTTGTTGTATGGACTTGAATATTTATTTTATTCTGTTTTTAGTATTTGTTGTTATAACAGAAATACATCATCTGAGAAAATTTCAACTGTCTAGCTATCACGGTTTATGAGATACAGCCTGGTGACGGACGGACAGACAGACAGACAGACGGACCGCGGAGTCTTAGTAATAGGGTCCCGTTTTTACCCTTTGGGTACGGAACCCTAAAAATCCTAAAAATGTAACTCGCCGTCTTAATAGCCATTTACAACCGACTACAAAAAGAAAGTGCTTCTCAATTGGACTGTTTTGACGCGATTACTCCGTCAATTATGGACCGATTTTGATGAGTCTTAGAAAAGAAAGTTATGTTTCGCTTTGTAGCATTTTGTTTTGGAAGTCAGTTTATTTTTTGTCATAAAAACCTTTTAACAAAAATATTTAACCAACTTCTACAGCAAAACACTACAAAGCAAAAAGTAACTTTTTTTTTCTGAAGCCGGTGTCGTAAAACGAAAAACAATAGGTGTATATACCTTAAAATAAATATTTTGCATATCCTTCTAATAAGACGGAGTAAGACCCGAAAAAAAATTAAAAAATTATAGAAACATCCGAATTCCTCCTTTTTGGGCAGTCGTTTAAAAAGTATTTTTTCTCAAACATGCTTTGAAAATTGAACATTATTTTAACAACCTTCTTCGATATAATTCGAAATTGCTGTACTGGCCAAATACATGCGAGCAGCGGCTGGCAAAATTTGTATGAAAATCCATATCTGTCGTGCTTAGCGGCCAAATAAATTACATAGTAAACTCATATTTGACGTGTAATTTAAAAATGGAACGATCTTTTACTCCGACACATGGCAACCAAGGAGGTAACTTATCAAAGGTTTTATTTAAATTTAAAACGAATATGTGTGACATTATATTAAACAAGGAGAAGCTAGAATTCGTCGATAAAACGGTTTTCCTGGGGATCACGCTAGACTCGAAGTTACAATGGGGTCCTCATTTAATATCACTTGCGGGGCGGCTAAGTTCGGCAGCTTATGCTGTTAGAAAAATACGTCAGTTTACTGATGTAGATCAAATCAACGAGATAAAGAGTTAACAAATGTTAACATGCGTCTAGAAATCTAGAAGGCCTACAATGTTCACACATTCACAAAACAATCGGTAAAAGAATCTATACTAAGGAAAAAATATATATATATATATATATATATAACAAGACTAAATTTAACATGTGGCACAAATGTTGTTATCATTGCTGTAATTATTCTTAGCAAAGGGCTATAAAAATTATTGAAATCATTGTAAAAAGTCAAATTAAAAGAAGGAAAAAAAGAAAAAATGAGATTGAGAATAGTTAAGAAATCCACATATTTGTGCCGTTTATGAGTTACCAGGGAAGCCGCATGCGCAGAAGGAGCTAAAATTTTTATCTTCAACGTAATCCTTGATTTTATAATATGCTTTTTTAATAAGGACACGTTTGATGTAGTTTTTGAACTTTCCATCGATCAATTCTATAACTGACTTTGGCAACTTATTATAAAAGCGTATACTGTTTATAAGAAAAGACTTGCTAGTTTTCATTACTGCGTTTTGTTTCGTTAGATACCGCGAGACTAGTCTATTTTAGTTATTTTCATAGTATAATGTCTTACGGTATCTTACTATGGGGAAGGGCTGCAGACATTGAGTTAATTTTTATTCTGCAAAAACGAACCATCAAAGCGATATACAATCTTCACCGGCGCGATTCTTTAAGGGAACTGTTTAAGGACATTATCATCATGACGGTACCTTGTCTCTATATTTATGAAAACATCATGTATGTAAGAAAGAATATACATCTTTTTTGTAAAAACGGCGACAGACATAATTATGTTACTAGAAATAGGGACCAACTAATTCAACCAGGTTTCAGGCTGGCTAAAGTAGCATCATCTTTTATGGGGTACTGTATAAAATGTTACAATAAAATACCTCCCCACATTCTAGAACTAAATGAGACGAAATTTAAAACATGTATAAAACGTACACTATGCAGGCAAGCATATTATAAGTTGGGGGATTACATCGCTGATAAAAATGCTTGGGTCAATGCTGGTCCTGCTCCGCCGCCACTAGGGCGCAAGAACAATTAGTGATGGGCAGAAAAGTTTCGAAGTATTGTTGGACCTGCTGAAGACTGTATGAAATTTTTTGTATTGTATAAACTCAATTTCTTTTAGTATTATATAACTGCACAGCACATGTGTGAGTACTATGTTCCGACTGTAGATAAATCTACCATTCACTGTACCTATGTGTCGTTCGTTGACTTCTGTGTGCCCTGGCAGTTGAGTGTGTCATGCTCGCCATCAATTGGCTTAGTTGTCTCGGCCTGTTAAAGTACTTTTTTTTTAAATTGTTTATTTTTTTAACAAGATGATGTAACCAAAAACTTGTAATTAAAACTGATTGAAAAGAGTGTCCATGGAGTTTCTTCTGTCTTTCTGTGTCTGTCTGTCTGTCTGTCTGTCTGTCTGTCTGTCTGTCTGTCTGTCTGTCTGTCTGTCTGTCTGTCTGTCACCAGGCTGTATCTCATAAACCGTGATAGTTACACAGTTGAAATTTTCACAGATGATGTATTTCTGTTGCCGCTATAACAACAAATACTAAAAACAGAATAAAATAAATATTTAAGTAGGGCTCCAATACAACAAACGTGATTTTTTGCGCTTTATTGCGATAATGGTACGGAACCCTTCGTGCGCGAGTTCGACTCGCACTGGGCCGGTTTTTTTGTTTCCAAATCGAATAACACCTTGTTCATATTTTTCCGAGACTGCTGAAAAAAGTTGGACGAAAAAGCATTCGTTGACTAGACTAAAAAAAAGCCCTCAAAGAAATGACTGTCCAAAAGTAGACTAACGACAAAAAAGTTTTCCTAACAAAGAGCCAAAGGCTCTAAAGGTCAAGTTTTTGTTCTACGATGTGTGAACTTTTGGCCATGAACTTTTATCTATTTTTAGTCTTTTTCGATACCTAAAAATATTGCTAAAGCACCTACCTGAAAGTTTCAACACCTAATCTTAATTTCTAGTTATTTTGTACCTCAGTACTGAGATGGGTAGTACCTAACCGTGAGATTCGATTACACTCGACAGACGTGAAACATCAACCCACTCCAGATTCACAAGCTCGGATACTTAAATTGAAGATTTATAAAGTTATTTATTTACATTTTCTTGTTCTGCCTGTCTTTGACAATATTATACAATTGATGGTAGTGAATGATGAACGATCCCGCCTGGACCCCAATAACCATTGTTCCTGTGTCAATAATATTTCTTATCGCAAAACTTTCTTTTTTCAGAACGGTTTAGTGGACCGACTACGAGCCAGTGAAAGAGACCAGCGATCAGAAAAGAATCTTCGATTTCTGGTGACCTTCTTTGTAGTAGCGTGTCTTACTTTGTTTCTATTCCGATGGGTCATTCATGCACATCCAGCATACAATGAGTAGACCTCCTATAAGTAATAGCTATACCTACCAATAGTTTTAAAACTTTAGAAGCAAGTTGTGACGTAACGCTGGCAGGTGATTAGATTTATTTTAGGTGAAATGTTGCTACTTTTAGATAGAGGCTAGAGGCGCAAAAAAAACGGCCAGTATTTAAAAAAAATGGCGTGTCTATGTTGTCTTTCTTTGCATTTGAAATTGGAAAATAGGTAAGCGTTCCTGAAACTCCGGATGATTTTAGTGATACTTCAATTTGCGCCTAGCATTCATATTGCATAATATTGACAATATCTAGTAATTAAGTAAATAATTAACTGGTTATTCTAAGTAGGACAATCATTTTATGTGTCTTAAAAAGAGAAAATGTCATTTATTATCTTTGATTATGCTTACCTTCGATCAAAGAATTCACAAATGTATACATTTACTTCGTCACACAGTTTTTTTTGTAGCCTTGAATGTTCCAAATGCTGGATAAAGGGCCTGCCCCATATCTTTCCAGACACTATTTTTTACAACTGTGAAAAACTTTTCTGAGGTGTCCTAATTATTGTTACATAAGTACAACGCTTAGCGAAGATTCATGTAGGTAGGTACCTACCATAATAAATAAATTTTAATTAACAGCAAATGTAATAATGTCGTTGTCTTATTTGTGCCACAAAAATAATAAATGTAAGACCTAATTATAACAGTCCAAAGATGTAAACTACTAGACATGTAACCAAATTGTCTAAATTATTTATTGCCTACAAATTAACCACAGCAAGTTAATATATTTATACATTTAAGTAGTAGAATGTTATTAGGATATAAACAATAAAAATATTATTTTGAAGTTACCACTTTGTTTTATTAACCAGAAAATTTCATTTTCCACAACTACTGAGCTAGCAGTGCCAGAATCACGACGTTTGACTTTACGAGTCTGGGTTCGATCTCCACGACGAGAAAACTGTTATTTGATTTTCAATATTTTTATTTTTTGCTATATTTCTGATGGAAAATGATCTGTAAATTCGGCAAATAGCAATCAACAACTTGAAATTGCCGTTCCCTTCCTTTAGGAAACACAGGTTGGTGTAATATGCAATCCAAAGACTTGAAAATTTAGTAGTTACCTACCTAATTGATACATTCTCTGGTGCTATCACAACCCTACCGAATGTAGACTGTCCATTACATTAAACTGCTAATCGCAAAGCCAGGTGTGCGCTACAGTTATCTGGGTTTGTTTATGTCATGTATGTGTTCGCTACGATGACCTTCTTCCTCCTTGCGTCGTATTCTTCAGTATTGAGGGTCGTGATCGCGACCTCCCTTCTGCATCACCTTCTCTCGAATGATCTATCTCCATCTGTTTCTGTCTCTGGCGGTAAGGAGTGCGTTGTAAACTGTAGAGTCAAGAGCGGTGCGGATGGAGGAGGACTGACTGATTTGGCTACTACAAATCCCGAGGCAGATGGAGTGTGTGAAGCTCGTTACGGAATGTAGCATTGCCCAGGAGGGACGACCCACAAAGATTGAAGTATGTGGGTCCATCACTAGACCGCGGCGGCAGACTAGCAATGGCGTGGACGTGTATGAAGAACTTGTCAGTTAGCACCTGATAGCCTAGCTTCACACACCTAGGCGTGCGCAATTGGCAGCTTAGCATTTTATAGGTGCGAGTTCCCTGGCCAAGAAACCCGCCCCACTAAGACCTACACCGACCCCAACCCCTCGCAAAGGAATTCTGTACCTAACCATAGTTTTTAATGCCATACAACGAGTAGGCGACTTCCCAGATATATGGAAAGTATCACAAGTAATAATGATCCATAAACCCGGTAAACCAATGCATAATGTCACCTCATACAGACCAATCAGTCTACTACCTATTGTGTCTAAGCTTTAAGAAAAGTCTCTACTACATAGAATGTTACCAGTTCTCAATGAGAAAATCATAGTCCCAGATCACCAATTCGGATTTCGAAAAGAACATGCCACCATAGAACAAGTCCATAGAGTGTGCAGGACAGTTAGAAAAACATTTGAGAAAAAGGAGTACTGCTCGGCTGCCTTTCTTGATATTTGATATACAGCAGGCCTTCGACAGAGTCTGGCACAAAGGTCTGCTCTTTAAAATAAAATCATTATTACCACATTCTTTCTATGGAGTACTTAAAGCCTACATCACTAACAGAAGATTTCAAGTAAGAGAAAACCAATCCACCTCGAGACTCCATGAAATTGCCGCAGGAGTATCACAAGGCTCGGCCCTCGGACCAGTACTGTACACTCTGTTTACTTCCGACCTACCACAAAGCTCCGAGATTACAATTGCTACTTTCGCGGATGACACTGCTTTACTTGCTTCGCACAAATGTCCAACACAAGCATCTCGCATCTTGCAAACCAGTCTAAATGAGACTGAGGAATGGCTAGCAAAATGGAGAATTGCCGCCAGCGTATCCAAATCAGTGCATATCATGTTTACACTATGCAAGCGTGATTGTGAACCGGTAACCCTTAACGGTAGCCAACTCCCACACCACGAGTCTGTGAAATATCTGGGCTTGCATCTTGACCGAAGGCTCACATGGAGGAAACATGTCGAAACAAAAAGAGAAGAAATGAACTTGAAATACAGAGGTCTTTCTTGGCTACTTGGAAGAAACTCAAAACTGGCGATAGATAACAAACTTCTTGTATACAAGACCATACTGAAGCCAATCTGGACATATGGCATCCAACTTTGGGGATCAGCCAGCGCCTCCAACATAATGAAAGTGCAAAGGGCACAAAATTATATATTAAAACAAATATCCAATGCACCATGGTTTATCAAGACAACAGAAATTCACGAATTCCTCAATATTCCTATGGTCAATGAGGAGATAAGTGCACATGGCGATCATTACAAATCCCGACTGCTAAAACATCCGAACAAGCTCGCAGGACAGCTTACAATCCCAGAAAGCATCCGCCGACTAAAAAAGCGGCGGGATATCTTCGACCAGGACAGTCAGCCGGAAGAGTGACTTTGTAAAGACTGGGGCAGACTCCATTGGGAGTAGCGCCTAACATGCCATCCGAACCATCTCATCTGCTCATAGTCTGAAAGACTGATCGCAAGATAAAAATATAAAAAAAAAAACTAATAATAATAATATGTTTAAAAAGAAACTGAAACAATTTTTAATTCATAAATGTTACTACTCCACAACTGAGTTTATGGAGGACACCACTGACATTTAGCATATTACAATATTACATTTAGATTATTTGTAAGTAATTGAATTATTTAATTTCAAAAGTGTGACTGTTGTTTCGACACCACTAACTTTGTTATTATTTGTATGTTCTCGAGTAAAATGTAGCGAACTGACCACCTTATTATAACATCCTATTGTATTGAAACCTACATTTACGAATAAATATGATTTGATTTTAATTTGATTTGACCGATGAGCATTTGAGAGTCATTCTAAGAATTTTATTGCAACTACAAATATGACAACTAACATACAAGAAATGGCCGCCCAAATGCAACCTCAGACATCACATAGTACATATTAGTTACTTTGTAGTTTTTATCTCTGTTTTCGGTGGATATTTTTCTAGCTATAAAGCCCAAACATATAAACTTAATGTAAGTATTACGTGTACGATTTAAATTCCGTACGTTTTAATAATTTTAATAGTATTTGTCTTTTTTTTATGGGATATGACCAATTATACGTAGTGTATCAAGTAGAATCTAAGGTTAATATCACAAGTGCGGCCCGCCTTAAGTGTATTTTGCCACCTTGTGTGTGCCTGCCAAAAGGTTGCCGACCGCTGCCCTAGGGGATCATATAAAACTCTAATTTGCTTTTGAATCCCCTAATTGTTTGAGAACCTTATATAATGAAATTAATCTTTTTACAATGATGTGCGTGTCGATTAAGTGCTCCTTTTTAAAGGTTAATTATATTTTAACGAAGTCAAGGAAGAATTTAGGAAATGATTTTGAAAACTTCTCAAAGAACAGTTTCAAAAGTCAAAACTGAAATTACTGAATGGGCAAATATCAGTGGGTCATTTACTAGAAATTATGAAGTAAATAAAAATTCAGCAACTTGCAATTTTTTATTTAATGAAATAGAAAAACAAAAGACAAACAAAAATTTTTAAGTAGACAAGTTTATTTTTTTGTCTTTATAACGTTAAATATACTTAAACTAGCTGTTCCCCGCTCGGCGCATCCATCGCCCTCTTAGCAAGGCGGCCTGTGACGTCATCGGCGTCGTCGGTATAATAGACGCAATTGACTGTATGTCTGGACACCGCCACTACCGCGTGGGAGATGCTGTCGTGGCCCTGAAGCCTCCTGGACTTGGTGTAGACGCTGTCGTAGGTCGACCCTGAGCCTCGTGTATGGTTAGTAGGCGCGACCCTTCACCGGACCCAAATCCCTGGCTCGCAAGAGAAGCTTTCTCCCCCTGCGTAGGAACCAGGAACAGGGTGTTTTGGGCAGTGCTCGGTATTTGCGCCCCTGTGTAACCTTTCACCTTCAGGGAGTGGACCCGCGACAGCGACGACTTGGAGGAGTATATACCGGGGTATATCTCACTCAGTGCAAACGCCACGTCCATTGGATTGCGGTGTGTGCAGAGAAACTCCTGGATGATGTCCTCAGATGTCCTGGATGAGCTCCTTATTCACAGCTGCAAGTTCCCGATTGTGAGCTCTCTCGACACAAACAAGCTCTTGTGCGTGTCGAGTGGATTTTTTTGTGTATTTTTACATAGTTTGTCAAATTCAAATCTAGGGTTTTCAAAAAGCTTCAGACCTCTGCGATGATTTTTCAGGGAGATATCGGCGATAACGTGTTTTTCACCGTTTCAGTGGCGCGGCCATAGGGTTTTTGTCTTATAGCTCCTGAAATATAAACCTAGGATTTTTTTGTGTATTTTTACTTACTTTGACAAATTCAAATCTAGGTTTTACAAAAAACTTCAGTCCTCTGCGATGCTTTTTCAGCGAGATATCGTCGATAACGTGTTTTTCACCGTTTCAATGGCGCGGCCATAGGGTTTTGGTCTTATAGCTCCTGAAATATAAACCTAGTATTTTTTTGTGTATTTTTACCTATTTCGACAAATTCAAATCTAGATAGTACAAAAAGTTTCAGACTTCTGCGATGCTTTTTCAGCGAGATATCGGTGATAACGTGTTTTTCGCCGTTTCAATGGCGTGGCCATGGGGTTTTAGTCTTTTAGCTCCTAAAATATAAACCTAGGATTTTTTTCTATATTTTTACAAATTCAATCTGTCATTTCCCTAAATTTCAGGTCTCTGCAACGCTTAGTTTTAAAGATCTCGGAAGAATGGCGCGGCCACGTTCAAACCCTTAAAAAACTTTTTAACCTTATCTTTGACAAATTTATGGTTTTGGGAATCAACTTTTAAAATTTTTACATAATCTTGGCATAGCTTTTTTTGCAGAGAGTTTGTATAGTAACCTAGAGGTAACATATTTAAGACGCAATTTCAACATCGGTATTCACTTTCGCACTAACAGATAACGTCATAAGCAAAAAGAGATAGATATACTTTTGTCTATGCCATCTTTTCTGCCAGTGTGACCAAGGATGCTATAGATACTTATCTATAGACATATATCAGAACTAGATCTGTGCCACTGTCATATCGATATTATCGAGTTTAGTTTAGGAGGATTTTCTACAAATTTGGTCAAATATCTGTAAGAATCGTCCCTGACTGCGGCTAATTTTTTCTACGTTTTTTTAGGGAATCTTTATAATTATTTCAAAAGTGAATGTGTACTCGTACTAAGAGTGAACTTATCAGTCACTCTTTGTACAAGTACAAATTCACTTTTATATAATAATGTTTATTCATACCTTGTGCAAAAACGAGGTACATCATGAGATCAAAGTGACAGTTTTTGGTACACTCGTACGACTATATGTACAAACAGGTACTGATCAATATACTGATATATAATAGGCTACTTCTTGTGCAAGACCGAAAATAAAGTTTACAGACGAGTATGTATAAGTATAAAAGTAACAAAATAAATAATAATAAAATGGTTGAAATATAATTATTTAATTTGAAAAATTAAAATGCGAAAATAAACATGGGAATAGGGATAGCGATAGCGATTCAATAAAATGCAGTGAACACAAGCGAGAATATGGTGAAGGTTGATCCACTTATTTCTTAAATAAGTACTCTTAGGAAACCTGTGCACAATCAATATTAGATTAATAATAACAAATAGCAAATACACTTTAAGAAATAAATGAAAGTAAGTAAAATAAACATTCAGTATCGATAAATCTTTCTTGTGACTTTTGTCACATCTCTAACATCAGAACGTAAGTACGTAAACTGTCATTAGCGAACGCATAAAAGTTAATTATTTCACTAAATAGAATGGTTTAAATGATACTATACGTCCTCGACGTATTTAGAACTAAGATTCATTTATTCTGGACAGCCTATGAAATGTTTTCCCTGCACAAAAACTTCAGTATGCTAGTCGATAACTCACCTGTGGAAAGATATCCTTTGATTATGTTCTGTTAATACACTCATTCTACTCTTGCAACCGATAGCCACACACGACATGGTTCATGCAGATAATTAAACAACAGAATTCTGCCTGATATAAACGAAACAAAGGTGTGAAAACAGCGAAAAACTTTAATTAGAGCTGGTAACCGATGGGTTACAACAGTGACTAAAAAGTGATCTCTTTGACGTTCAGGATGGTAGCATTTGTCTATGTTTGTCTCTTTCTTTTTCATAGAGTTTTGCTATAAGCAAGAACGAAAGAAATTACAGTTTCTTTTTCGTCGTAAATATGTTATCTCTAGTAATTACAATCTCTCTGTTTTTTTGTTAAATCTCCGTGGCCGCGCCATCGAAACGCATACTCGAATTTTAACTGTAGGCTTTCCATACGACTGTATTGATTCTTTATTTGTATTGATTTCCTATTTCTATTTCGATTTTTATTTCTATTAGTATTTTTTGTATTTCTATTTAATTATATTTTAATTTTACTGTCTAATTTTATGGTCTCACCATTATGTATTATAGACACTATGGGAAGCAGCGAGATAGCCCTTACTTACTCTACTTGGTAGTGTAACGCTTACATTACATAGTTGGGGCTACCTCCAAATATGTAATGTAAGAGTAAATGTAAACACTAAAAACATATTGATTACGTATTTTTTTACCCGACTGCCGAAGGAGGGTAATGTGTTTATCAGTCTATGTATGTATGTATGTATGTATGTATGTATGTATGTATGTATGTATGTATGTATGTATATATGTATGTATGTATGTATGTATGTATGTATGTATGTATGTTTGTTCCTATGTGGCGTTCTAGAGACCAAACGCGTTGGCCGATTTTGATGATTCTTAGATCAATCGATTCGTCTTAATCCTGCGAGTGTCACTGGCTACATTAAAATTGGAAAATTAAAAAATGGCGGATTTTGGGCGCCATTTTGTGGCGAAAAAAAAAATATTTTTCTTCCAAACCCATCGTGTGGGGTATCAAAATAAAGGATTTTAAGAGGCAATTTCAAAAATATATAACACTTATATGTGTTAACCTACCTAATGTTAAAAAAAATAACTAAAAAGTTGTAAATAAAAAAATTTAATTAAAAAAATCAAAATACCCGACTGCTTAAAAAGCAAACTAAAAAAAAGACGTAAACAAGAAGAAAATCATGCTGTGCAGTCGGAGGATACATCTGGTTTTGGTCCGCCAGCTCGCGAATATGTATCCTCCGACTGCACAGCATGATTTTCTTCTTGTTTACGTCTTTTTTTTAGTTTGCTTTTTAAGCAGTCGGGTATTTTGATTTTTTTAATTAAATTGTCTATGGAGCAATGCCAGATCATCGATAAACGCAGCCACAACCTCCAAATCTAGCTATAAAAAGAGGCAATGATGGTTTTTACTTCACCAACCTTGAAAATAAACCTGTTCATAAAATTCTAACACCTAAATACGTACCTACTGTAACTTAGGTACTATTGTTTCCAATGAATTACAAAACGGCGACTGACAAGCATCGCCATCTATCATAATTTAAGCTAACTTTTGCAGAAGCAAGCAACGTACCCAATAAAGGTAAATAAAACCCCACCCACTCTTTGGAAGTGTATTGTAACACGTCTGTTTGATTAGGCACCTATAGCCTATATCTTTTATAGATACATCAGTTAATTTATTTATTTAATAGATGCTATTATTTTCACCACACGTGCTCAACTGCCTACGTTGTTTTATTTTAAACCATTTTAAACTAACTTCGGTAAATATGGCAACATAAAATAATAATAAATGGGTCATAGTACTCTAATATATGATTATGACAGCAGAGGTGCTGCTACATAGATGGGCGGGCGTTGCACCACTGTTTGACCACAGAGAAAATAAAACTACGTGGTTTGACGATAGGATCTTTGATTTTATTATTATTTTCGTAAAGTACCTACGAAATGTTACGAAAGGAAACTCAGATAAAGAATAGTAAAAGGAACCAACCAACACCAACTGTCCAAATAAACATTGTTCCACAGTTGGTGCAAGCCTGCTGGCAGTCATACTTTTCCAACTTAAACCCCTTCAACACAGTCGGAACAACTGCCCGACCAAAGGTGCCCTTGGCTCAGAATTAATAATAGTACAGTACCTATCCTTGGTCACCAAAACACTTACATTTTAAAGAAATAACAAATTTTATGAATCAGTCTTCTTTTTTATTACCCTTATTTTATTACTTAGTACTATTAAAATTTGCAATGGAACACAAAATTAAACAAAACACAATTGAACTAAATTTACTTTAAATTTATTGTAACATAAAATAACTAATATGTTTGTTGGCAGGCACCTGCTTTTAAAGCCCAGTTGCCTTTAGAATTTACAAAAATTATCAAATTTAAAAAGCGTATTAAAAGCTGGATAAGCCAGACACCACCTTATTTGGCCGCACACATAACCAACAAGCCTGACGGTGTTCGGCTTTATCCGGACGCCTGGCAACCCTAGTTGGAAGGTATGAACTTGCGACCAAGGGCAAATAGAATCTTAGTCCAGTTTTTTTTTATACCTTCGCTTGTACCTAGAAGAGCTAAACCCATTCCAATTTTCTGATATTTTGAAAGACTATGACACGCTATTTCTTGCTTGAATGGTTGCCCGCGAATAATAAATTAACTAATATTGTGCCAATCACGCAACCGTGTAGTACTTACGCGCCAGTTGGTTGGCCAACCATGGCCACCTTGGTCGGGCAGTTGTTCCGACTTTGTAGAAGCGAAGATTTTAGTTAGATCTGCCACTTTTTCCTGCATTTAAGCTTTTCTTTTAAGCATAGACAAATCTTGACTCAACAAGCTTAAAAGTTAAATGTTCAAACAATCAAATCAAAAAGTATTTAAAAATAAAAACAGATTTGTTTATGGTCTCGTCAGAAAGCTGAAACAATTGAAGAAATAATAGGCATGCTAAAGCGGAGAAATACACGTACTGTAAATACTGCGATAGTGAAATACTTGCAACCAAACTAACAGTGGATAATCTCATTACTTGTAAGTTATTACATTCTCGCATAATGTGTTTGTAGGAATCTGAATAATAGCCATTGCAGAGAAAAGGAAATCAAAAATGAACGTCACACACAAAACGTGAGGTGGCGCTATTGTATATGAGGTTTCGCACGAGAGCGAAAGAGACAAAAGTTATTTTAACTGTCAATGTCATTACACTATTCACAAAATATGACTGAGTCTCAGAATTTATTATTTCCAAGTGACACAATCAGAACAAAATCCTAAATTGTATTCTAAGCTGTTATTATATGTTACTCCATTGATAATAAATATTTCATAAAAGTCAACAAAAACAAGGTGGCGAAACTGTGAACAGTGGATTTGTTTGAGGCCGATTTTTTTTTCCGTTGTGTTTATTAAAACTCTTTTTGCAGGTGTAAATGAGAGTAACGATGTGTTATCGCGACAACAAATGAACAGTGATCAAATCTTCTTTAATTGTGTAGTATTTCGTTGGTATAAAATATCGTAGCCGCGATGATGAAGAGTACGTTACCTAAGGACAAACCTGGCAAGATGAGGATCCGAGCTTTCCCAGTAAGTACCGCCCCGTCAATCATTCTGGATAACGTGTCGTTAATATCAGCCCTTGGCTCGAAATGGAATCATTACTGCTTTAAGACTCACAACCAACAACAAAGCATTATTGTTGGTCTCCAAATTGTTTTGGCAAAAATGTATTTCTGTCAATGATCTTTTATTTATTTACTTCAATAGCTTTTTCATTAACCTCTGCAATAATTTAACACAGTATTGGTAAATAGTAGGTATTGTCATTTAAGCATTATTATCAATGTGCCTATTATTAGTTTTAGCATGTTACTCATGTGGTTTGAGCCCTATAAAAAACTTATCACATAAAAATATATGAATATGATTATGACTCACAGCTAATGTTGCATATTTTGTTATTCTGAACCTAATTGAAAACTTACTATTAACTTTTACAATTTTAGCTAAATTATGGTCAGTCATTTTAAAATACTACATTCATTCATTGAATGCATTACCACCAGGCAACATTACAAAATGTACTGCAAACATTGTGATTGTAAGATACTTGTGACTAAACTAAATTACATTGTTGTTGAAACAACAAATCATCTCCATTTGGAATACAAACATATGCAACATATACTTTTTGTTTCAAAAGAAAAGAGGTGGATTCAACAAAATGATAGAATGGTAACACTTATATGATGAAATGACTTAACTGTCACTGTGTTTTAAAAATAGAAACCAATTTATTTGCCTTTAGAACAAAATTTTTGTATTCAATATGTCATAATTTATATTTTTGATGACAGGAGTGAAAATCAATCAAAAGATAAACATTTGTAGTTTTTGCTATTATTCATATTCTATGTTTTTGAACTTCTATTTTAATTTTGAACAATGTTGGCTTAACACCCGAAGATATTAACTTTCAAGATGACAAGGAAATTTCAAGTGTGGAACTATTCAGAACCATATTACCAAATGTATCCAGACACATGGGTCTGTAGTAAATCAATACGAGAACAAGTTTTGGTGCATTTGACTAGTTTATACTGGATAAAAACATATACTCTGTTACATTACAGATGACTATGGATGAGAAGTATGTGGAGAGCATATGGAGTTTATTAAAGAATGCGATACAAGAAATTCAAAAGAAGAACAACTCAGGTCTTTCCTTTGAAGAACTATATCGCAATGCTTACACCATGGTGCTCCACAAGCATGGTGAAAGACTTTACACTGGATTGAAGGAAGTGGTCACTCAGCATCTTGAAACAAAGGTACAAACAGTTACAGGTATTAATGAATACAGATTTTGTAATATGTGCATGTTTATATCCTTTGTTCATAATTCCAGGTGAGGGAAGATGTTCTGCACTCATTACATAATGGATTCCTCCAGACCCTCAACAATGCTTGGACTGATCACCAAACTAGTATGGTCATGATAAGAGACATACTTATGTACATGGACAGGGTATATGTACAACAAAATGAAGTGGACAATGTCTATAACCTGGGACTTATTATTTTTAGAGATCAGGTTAGTAAACAAACATGTTAACCTATCTTATAATGTATGCCATTTCCTTACCTTAATCAAATTATATTCAGATGCCTATCTGTGTATAGAAGCATAACCTATCTTTTCTATTTGCTCTTTAACTTGGAGAGGCAGTGTAGGGCTTGAATATTAGTTATCTTTATCTGGAGCTAATCTCATACTGATTAAAGTGAATTACATTATAACACACATAAAACCTGAATTTTGTATGTTTTTTAATTTTATGTAAATTGGATTAAAAAATATGTAACGCTATAACAATATTATCAGTCTCATAATAAGGTAATTTCATAGTGACTTAAGCGAGTTACATTTTGATGCCCAGCCATTTTGGCTTTGATTCCTGTTTATATCAAATACGAAACTCCAAACAAATTGTAAGTCCTCTAATGAGGCTAATAAGCTATTAAAATATTTAAATAATACTATCTTAAGGTTGTCCGCTATGGGTGCATCCGTGACCACCTCCGTCAAACCCTCCTGGAGCTGGTGGCCCGAGAGCGACGCGGCGAGGTGGTGGACCGGCTGGCGATACGCAATGCCTGCCAGATGCTTATGGTGCTCGGCATCAACTCACGCGCCGTCTACGAGGAAGACTTCGAGAAGCCGTTCCTGCACCAGTCTTCAGAGTTTTATAGGGTATGTATGTTACAAACACACTCACCAGCCAAACAAAATTGGCAATCGGAGTAAAATTTTTCGTGGGCATACTGCCATAACATTGATTACGTTTCTAGTTGACAGCTGGAAACCACAGCTGTTTGACTTGATAGTGTAATCTATTGATCTCTGATCAAAACAATGATAATGCCTTTGATCAAATGCAAACATTATTTGTTTAAACGGTAACAAAGAGCTCACATCGCTGTCCTAATGCGTCGGTATGGTTGTTTAGATGGAATCTCAGAAGTTCCTGGCGGAAAACAGCGCGGCGGTGTACATCAACCGCGTGGAGGCGCGCATCGCCGAGGAGGCGGAGCGCGCGCGCCACTACCTGGACGAGAGCACCGAGCCGCGCGTCGTCAGTGTGCTGGAGCACGAGCTCATCGAGCGCCATATGAAGACCATTGTTGAGGTAGAACATACCTGTTGCTTTCAATCATGCCTAAATCTAGACTTGACTGCAACTAACAAATTCCTAAGGACTTTTTAAACATCGGAACCTGAGGGTCGGTTCCTGGCGTCATAATGAGCTAGAGTATTTGCAAGACATATCAACCAATATCAATATATGAAAAAAAGTTCTTGACGATTGATGAGACATTTAGCCTCTTAAAAATAAACGCGGCATAAAGTTATACCAAGTATAAACCTATGAAAATGTATGGTTATTCCTTTGTTATACCTGGTATAACTTTATTCCGCGTTTATTTGTAAGAGGGCTAAACTTCAACTTGATGATTTAGGTCATTTAAACAATTTACAGGCAGTTTTGAACTGTCAAGAACTGACTCCTTTTAGTTACAATGTTGAAATTATTTGCATGCTATGAATCTGTTGCATCTGAGGATAATTTAAAATATTTAGCTTGCCATCCTACCCCGTTAACTGGAACGCTAAAACCTTAAAAAAATGTTGGTCCAGGAATGTGCCACAGTGCTAACCATGTTCTTATATCCAGATGGAGAACTCAGGCGTGGTGCACATGCTGATGCACACGCGCACACTAGAGCTGGCGTGCGTGTACAAGCTGTTGTCGCGCGTGGGCGAAGGCTTGCGCACTGTGGCTGACGCGGTGTCCGCACATCTGCGGGAACAGGGCCGCGCGCTCGTCACTGACACGCATCACAATACTAATGCGATTACTTTTGTGCAGGTAAGGCTATCACTTCCTTCTTTCTTGGAAAGTGACATTTGTGACTATAAATAAATGATAATACTATTTATTATGAATTAGCTGTGCCCGCGGCTTCGCTGCCATGAACTGGCTACCTACCCTACCCACCCTACCTACCTACCTAACTACCCACCCTATCTACCTACCTATACCCTACCTATTCTATTTTTGTTCTTGAATTTTTCCATTGTTTTAATAGTTATTCTGTTATTCGGGACGGAGATGATAAATCGAACCAATTAAAAATTATGTAAATCGGTCCAGCCATTCTCGAATTATAAATGGTGTAACAACCCCGACTTTGTTTTATATATTATGATGTGAAAGTTAACATGTTTGTGTTTGAATCACGCAAAAACGGCATTTGGATGCAGTTTTACAACATAGATAATTTTTAACCTGGGTTAACACATAGGGTAATTTTAAACTTGGGGTAAGAAAACACTTTTCACACGGGTGAACCTGAGGGCAGAAGCTAGTATACAATATTACATTCCCAGAAACAATAAGTATCTTTGATAGAGTGTCATCATCATCTGTGGTCTCCCATGTGTTGGATTACCATTTTTGCCTCTCACAAAGAGGAGATTTTTTCCTGAAGCTCCCGAGTTGTTTCCATATTAAAGTTTTTCATAATAATGTGCAAATTGCCTGTGTACGAAATACAAATTGTCATGTTTTGTTATATTACTAAAATAAAAACACCATAGAAAGCATACTTTGAATGGAAGCAAATTATTTCTTTAACTATCCAAACGAAGATTGATTTCATCATCTTTCTAACCCTTGTTACAGAATCTTCTCGACCTGAAGGACAGATTTGATCATTTCCTTCAAAACTCGTTCAACAACGACAAGATTTTCAAACACATGATTGCATCAGACTTCGAATATTTCCTCAACTTGAACAGCAAATCCCCAGAGTTTTTATCGCTCTTTATTGACGGGAAACTAAAGAAGGGTGAAAAAGGCGTAAGTATTTGCTTCACCAGATTTGTTTAAGTATTAAGAATTGCGAATGCTAACAGCTTCGTTTTTCCCAGATGAGTGAACAAGAAATCGAAGCGGTGTTGGACAAAACTATGGTACTGTTCAGATTCTTACAAGAGAAGGACGTGTTCGAGCGTTACTACAAGCAGCACTTAGCCAAACGATTGTTGCTCAACAAATCTGTCTCTGACGACAGTGAAAAGAATATGATCTCCAAACTGAAGGTTAGTCTTTAATACACTACCTATAATGTCATCAAAATTCATTGATTTTTAATAAGCTGCTGAAGAAAACACTGTGTTCATAAATATTTTGGTTTCTAACCTTTCCCAGAAAGAAGGTTTACTTAAGGATGTTGAACCGCGAGACTTTCAATGTATAATCGGAGACGTCTCGCAAATAGAGAATTCAATAAGTGATTAATTAATGAATTCAAGAAATGAACAATCTATCAGACCTCCCCGTCCTGTCCACATATTTCTGCAAAATTCTTTACCAAAAATAGATGGACATCTTTCGTAAGTGTCCTGGTAGTTCTTTTTCTATTGCAAAAAGTCTGCTTAAAGTCTTGGGAGTTAGAGTTAAGTTTTCTTAGTTGCACTCTTAAATTAAGTATTCCATTTCCAAAAAGCTGTTTAGGTAAAGAATTTTGCAGAGCATGAAGACTTTAAGCAGGATTTGGTTTTGTAGTTTTATTTTTAGTTACTTATACTGTATTGTATCTGAGTTTATCTACGGCATAGATTAGATTCTAAGCATTAGTTGTAAACTTCGATCAGCAATACACTATTATACACATACAAAACTTCTCGTCTGTATGGGAAAATTGTTGCCAATTGTGTTAACGTGATTCTAAAACTCTAGTTGTAATAAATATACATTCATGCAAATTCAACCTGAAATGTAATGCTTAAAGTTGCATTCACAAAGAGCAATAAAAAATTTATTACCTTCGCTGCTCAACATACATCAAAACTAATTTAGTCATACATGCATGTTTTAAAGTCTAAATTACAAAGTGACAGTTTGTTACAATAGTTGGCGCCTTGTCGACGCAAACGTTGGTCAAACAATCAGAATATTTGTTAATTGATTCATATTTACTATTTAATTCGGTTTTCACTTTATTTATGAAAAACACTTAATAATATAAACTTACCTAAAAAAAGATATTCCTTCCAAAATGTGGGCGCTTCCACTGCAGCATTTTGACGTCTTGATGTTGGCTATGATTGGACCATACTAATTTAAAATAAGACCACAACCGTATTTGTGCTCTTATTTTTCGACCCGTTTTACCGGTCACCAGTGTATTATTGATCGAAGGTTGTAAAGTTGCACAGAAATGGATAGAGATAGGTATATCAGACAATTACAGCATTTAAATTGTTAACATAGTGAGTGCTGAGCAGATTTCACATGGAATGAAAAGTCCAGTCCTTGATTAGACTGAATTTTGTATGCGCCGCGCATTTGTATATTGTATATATTTTGCTCAACGACATTATCTTATCCTGTACACATTTTAGTTGTCTGCATACTCATCTTTTATCTCGATATCATAAATTAATGTAATTTCATACTATGAAAATTCATTTTTATTTGATTATAACAAAATATGTTTATGTCAATGATTTCAGACTGAATGCGGTTGTCAGTTCACATCAAAGCTGGAAGGAATGTTCAAAGACATGACCGTTTCGAACACCATAATGGAAGAGTTCAAGGAACATGTGCTGTCATCTGGGGTGAATCTTTGTTTTATATTAATTTGTGGTTGTTAACGCCTTCGTTTTAAAATAATAATCGAGCTGACTAAGTAACTGTAAGTCACAGCGTCACTCGAATTCTTTATAATAGATATTGGTTTCTATCAATACTTTTGTATAATGAAATATTGTGATTTCAGATCAATCTTCACGGCGTAGATCTGTCAGTGCGAGTGCTAACCACCGGCTTCTGGCCCACGCAAAGCGCCACGCCAAAGTGCAATATACCTACAGCACCGCGAAGTGCATTCGAAGTCTTCAGAAGGTAAGCCGTCTTTGAAAATAGTGGTCTGCACAGACGAGGGACTTTTGTCCGCAGCGGTATAACTAATTCCTTCTCTTTCACTTAGAATCATGTTGAAAATATAACAGAAAACTTGGGAACAGAGAAGGAATTTACCATTTTTTGATTCGGGAAGATGGCCATTGCAGTACATTCTTTACAGGGTAAAATTTTTGTCTTCTTCGGACAAAAGTCTGTGCAGGTCTTTAAATATCTTAATTTTCAGATAGAATAATTAACTGTTGTAGCGCTAATGGCCGTGGCTCACGTGGTCATAAAAAGCGCGAGAGAGACCATCCTAGTAGAACCTTTTATGACCAGGCAAATGTGTTTAGTATTTATTTATTTAAGTATACATGTATAACTTTACAGGTCACACCTAAGGCGTTATACAATTTGCAAAAAAAAAACACTAAAACGAAACATACAAGAATTAGGCAAAATTAAATATATCTATATACAAATAGAAACTAATTTAAAAAAAACACGATATAAAATAAAAAACATCGACAAAAAATATACAGAAAAACACTTTTCACCAATCTTACTTTCATCCATCTTCTCACAAAAACTTAAACGTTCACGACACACATCTATCCATCTACCAACAAACAGGTCACACTCCGGTGCTGATGTCAGAAGGGCATTTAGCATTGTGAGTTAGCTCGGGACACCGTACGTGCCGATGGTACGGCCAGAAGCCGATGGCTTCGTGGTCTAAGCTGTTGTTTGGGCACCACAGGAACAAACAGCCTCAACAACTGCGCCACGAGCTCCTGGCAATCGAACTCACCCCGCATAATACGGCAGGCAGAGTTAAGCAAGAAGTAGTTACGCCTTACTTCGAGAGAATTAAAATTTAAAACATCAAGTAGAAATTTGGTAGGGTACAGGAAGGGGCAATATCCAAAGAGTTTTTTTATAATGAAAAACGAAGAAAGGCGTTTTGGATTTTTTCAAGAAGTAAGGCGTAAGTACTCTCTACGGGTTCCAGATCACTGCTGCTGATTCGAGTTTACTCCTGACAAGGCCATGTATACAAGTTTAATGCCATGGACTGGTAAACTGACGCATATTTAGAAGGATAAATCCTAGTCTTCGATATGACTCGGCAGCAAGTGTCCTCATATGCTCATGAAAGGTGAGCTTCGCGTCGAACAGAACTCCGAGATCCTTTACAGAATTATCGGGCAGATCAGATCACCGCCTAAAAAATCCAAAAAGCCCGACTGCTTAAACAGCGAACTAAAAAGACGTAAACAAGAAGAAAATCATGCTGTGCAGTCGGAGGATACATGTTCGCGAGCTAGCTGACCAAAACCGATTGACGTAAGAACCATCAAAATCGGCCAATGCGTTTGGTCTCTAGATCGCCACATAGGAACAAACATACATACATACTTACATACATACTTACATACATACATACTTACATACATACATAGACTGATAAACACATTACCCTCCTTCGGCAGTCGGGTAAAAAATACTCTTCATGCCAGGGATTACCTGAGCAACTAAAGGTCATAACATAACGCTGCATTTAGCAATATTGAAGAGTAACTTATTATCCATGCTCCACTGATAGACCGCGTCAATGTCATCCTGCAGAGTAGTTAAGACTGCTACTTTCTCCAAGCCAAATATCAACTTAAGATCATCAGCGTAAAGTCATAGGTAAATAGCAAGGGTCCTAATATGGAACCCTGACTAACTCCAGATCGAGTATGATATGGTGCGGACACAAAGCAACCGTGTCGAACATACTGCGGAAAGTAAGTAACTTAAACAACTAGTCGTAAGTAATTTGCGAAGAATTTAAGTAACTTCGGGGAAAAGCCAAAGCTTGGTGTACAATACGTCGTTATCTAACTGGTCAAATGCTTTTTTTAAATCAAAATATAGAACATCAACCTGTATGCCTTTATCTAAGTGCTGCGATATGAGGTCCACCAGCGTTAGAAGGTTCGTATTAACGGAACGGTTAAATCAAAAGCCATGTTGGGAATCGCAAAGAAATGGTTGTATCTGGAAATTAATAAACCTGTGTAATATTGATTCGAATAGTTTTGGGAATGTAGAGAGTATAGCTATGGGCCGAAAATATTCTACGTCAGAAGTTACATTAGATTTAGGTATAGGTTGGACTCGCGATACCTTCCAACGCTGCGGATACTTTCCGGTAGATAATGCCAGATTAAATATATGAAGTACAGGTGATATTAGATGATCTTTACATCCTATAATAATGTATGCGGGAATGTTATCTGGTTCTACGGCAGAGTTTAGTAGTATTGTGTTTATGAATTAGATAAGTCTTGCCAGTGTCAATAAATCCCGAACCCAATATATGCATCTTTCTCGCACATTTTACGACAGCGATTGAAGACTTTTATCTTGGCGTGTATTTGGATAACATGACGTGATTGTTGGCACCAGCTTCTACCTAGCGAAGCACTCGGGGCGGCAGCTGTCGCTGCAGCCGCAGCTGGGCAGCGCGGACCTGAACGCCACGTTCCGCTCGGCCTGCAGCACGTCGCCCCCGCGCTCGCCGCCCGCGCCCGCCGCGCCCCCCGCGCCGCCCGCCCCGCGCCGCCACATCATACAGGTGTCCACCTTCCAGATGTGCGTGCTGCTGCTCTTCAACAAACGCGAACGACTCACCTATGAGGTATGACTTCTATTTGTTATTAAACAAATTATGTATATATATTTCTATATACACCTTGAGCCAAGGTTATAGTTGTCGGCACGTAACTTGGCAAGAGTCGTTAGATTCGCACAAGTTTTAGGTCTCTTTGGTTCACCGTTCCGAGCGTGCGATTGATTGATCAATTGACAAAAGGATCGTTTGACCAATCGCGTCGCGTCCACGTTCCGTTCGCTCTATATGGTGGTTGGTCAGTTCGCGTAGTATGCGCGAACTTATCCCCACTACACCAAAACCTTGCCAAGTTACATGCCGGGGAATATACCGACATAGCCCGAAGAATTGCCAAACTTAAGTGACAGTGGGCAGAGCACATTGCTCGCAGAACGGATGGCCGTTGGGGCCGAAAAGTTCTAAAGTGGCGACCGCGTTCTTCCGAAGAATTTGACACAATAACCAACTGCAGCGGACTTCATGGTCACACAGATCCGTTGGGCATGTTGAGCTCTGTTGTTGTTTCCTTCACCATAACCTTACTTTTGCAGGAAATACTCAATGAGACTGATATTCCGGAGAAGGATCTTGTCCGAGCCCTACAGTCGTTAGCGATGGGGAAGCCCACCCAGAGGGTGCTCATCAAGCAGCCGAAGACAAAAGAGATAGAGCCGTCACATCAATTTTACGTCAACGACGCCTTTACATCTAAGTTACATAGGTATGTGCCGATATCCTAGATAGTAAAAAGGTAACACTAGCACCATTTTATAATGCGAATTTCTTAACCAATTTTGTATCGTATTTCAGAGTTAAGATCCAGACCGTAGCTGCTAAAGGCGAGTCTGAACCAGAGCGACGTGAAACACGCAACAAAGTTGATGAAGACCGTAAGCATGAAATCGAAGCGGCCATCGTGCGCATTATGAAAGCTAGAAAGAAGATGGCGGTATGTCAAAATATTCGCAAGCATTGATATCTTTATCTATAACTGTCTGACATGTGAACCAGGGTATACTGACGTACCGTACCTGTCCGCAGCACACGCTGCTGGTGGCCGAGGTGACGGAGCAGCTGCGCGCGCGGTTCCTGCCGTCGCCGGTGGTCATCAAGAAGCGCATCGAAGGGCTCATAGAACGAGAGTACCTGGCGCGCACGCCTGACGACCGCAAAGTCTACACTTACGTCGCATAGGTTTGTAGCGACATCTCAACATTGCTCCGATCGATTTGTGTAAAAGCAGCTTCAGTTTATATTTACTGTCTTCTTTGCTTTTCATTATATTTTATTAGACTAAAAGATTCTTTGAAGATTAATTATGTAAAAATATTGTAAATACCAATATAGCTCTAGTACCATAACGTCATGTACTATGATAGATTACCTCGTTTCCTTGATGCGGCTATATTAAAAACTTCCTTTATAACACAATGTTTTATTAAATTCTCTTTTGCCTCTTGAATTTCGCTATTCTTCAAGCTCGTTGGGTTGACGTGGTCTAATTGAACCTAAAATGGGTTTTATTTTCAGGCCACCACAAACTCAAGACCGTTAAGTCCTTGAAGGGGATGCCAAGTTAGAAGTGATAGAAGTAACAAAAGTATTTAAATTATTTCAAAATAAAAATTATTAGTTATTATTCAAGAGTTATTTTATTTGCAAAAAAGTAATATGACAAAGCTGAATATTGTTACAATAAACGTGTTAGATATGTTAAAACAGCCATTCTGGGGGAAGGGGAAGAAGAAATCTCTGGGTAAATGAATATTTATATGTGGACTTCCAGCATATTCAATTATACTTGGTTTTGACAAATCCACGAAATTAACATCAACAGTAATAACGATTGAAATGTCTTCAATGTTAAAACTAAAATTTGTAGCTGTGACTTCGTACTTAGCAGACAGAATTTTATTCTGCCCTCGATATGACTTTTCGTCGACATTAGCGAACATAAAACTAACAGAAAGTCTATTGATTAAATTATAACAATAAAGTTTCAAAGTGTTTTCATTATATTCTCCATAAATTGGTTCTTGTTTATTTTCGTCCACAAGCAAGTTAATCCAGTTATCATCGGTAATGTCATGTGGATTCCCAAATGGAGAAATGGACATATTATTGTTTAGCCTTAATAGTTCAATAATACCATTTTGTATGTTGTTGCACATGTTTTTCTTCGATAATGTTGTGTGTGAATAAATATAACGGCATTTAGTTCGTTTGTTCATTCCAAATTTTACAAAATTCTTCGATATATTCGTAGAAACACACTGTCCATTTCTGTTTTCGGGAAATAACATGCGCCGCCTTGGTTCTGAAGTGTTGTTGAAAAAGTTGACTGTGTAATTGCTCTTAGCATAAGACGCTATAACTGGCAGGCCATTCACATATCCTGGATTGCCACTTAATTCTATAACATTGTCTATAGATCTATTTGCCAGATAAAAATGTACACTAACTTCTTGCATCAATAAGGGCAACACATGTGATATATTTTGTAGATGTAATTTTATCGTCGCGTTCACAATTTTCAGATCGTAGAAATAGAAGCCGTAATCAATTTTCAATGCTATGTTAGTACAAACGTCCTCCGTACATGACGCTTCATTATAAGTCTTATTGTAATTCCAACAGAATCCATTTTCACATGCTAGAATAGTCCAATTGATACAATGGAGATTTGAGCAATTCTGTAAAAATAATTACATTCAATTTAGAAGACATGAAGGGTTACTTTATGAACTAATTCTTGCAAAAGAAAAGATGAATAAATACCAAGGCAGTACTGTTGAATGTATTATTAGTAGCACTTATAACCATGGCTTCTTCAGAAGTTTTTAAAATATTAAACATTTCTAGATCCTTGAATTTCACATTACATGTGACTTTCTCTTCTTTAAGAAATGCGATTGGTACCCGATCAGTACAGTAATTGTTGAGCATGGGTGCTGGAAAATCTGAAAAAGAAATAAGTGTCTTAATGGGTAAAGTGAAATCAGTGGTTTTAGGATAATTATCCCCGTAATTATTATTAAAGAAATGTAGGTTTACGAGTAGGTACATTGTGTTCAACTCTGTTGACAGTCATATTAGCCTTAGCACGCACTGCGGTTTTTAGCCGCGCGGATTTAAACCGCAAATTCTGCGACATATGGATTTGTATGCAGCTGCATGCACTTGCACATAGTCTGTGTCTTTATTGTTTTGTGTTCTTGTAATTAAAAATGACTAACCTAAATAATAAATTATTCCATTTTTTAATAGCCAAATAGGATCTGCTTTTTCATACATGGTCTTTTTAAATTCATACGATTTTTGCTTCTGAAGGACACTTCGCCACTCATAGTATGAACCCATAGGTGCCTTATCATACTGAAAAAAAAACACGTATTTAGCTGTATGTACCTAATATTTTACAAGGTTATTTAATATCTCACGATTTTATACTAGCACTTACCTGTTTAATACTGCGCTTGCTGGGTAAATTAGTTTTTACAACACAAAACAGATTATCAAGCATACTGCCCATACTGTGTTCATCAAGCAAGTGGCTAATACACCCATCAACAGCTTTGTTCTCAGCCTTACTACTTTCTTGACATTGGAACATCTTGTGTTCATAATCAGAACAGTCTTGATCACAACAGCAATTTATATCACAAACTTTGTACTGGAAAAAGAGAAAACGCTGGTAAAGAAAGAAAGCTCTTGGCATATCAATGTACCTACTAGGATTCCAAATTATATTAGAAGTGCTTACCAATAAGTTGCAATCACAATGCAAACTAAAATTAATTTTTGGTCTAGTACTAGGTAAACTAGATGATTTGTTTTTGATATCAAAGAATGTAATTTCTGTGATATTATCAAATTCAGTGCTTGTGTAATACATTTCAGTAGTTATTTCAGTGGCGGTTTCTGTCTCAGAAGTATTTTCATCATACAGGACATCAAGTATTGTGGTGGTTCCATCTGATGTTCCTAAAGTTGTCACTTCTGACATAGAAGAGTTACTATAAATCTTTGATGGGGAAGTGTTTTTCAGTGATCTGCTGTTATCATGACTTGTCCTGTAGTAAAGAGCATGAGGTTTACTGCTTATATTCTTTAATAAATCACTGAGTATTTGTTTCTGAGTAGTTACATCGAGAATTGGGGTATCTTCAGTCTGAATTTTCTCTTGAATGTAGTCCATTACACAAAATTGAATAAGTATTGACAAAAATGTAAAAGCAAAATAAGTAATAACTTTCATGTTTTTACTTATACTCTACTCCAAACTGACTAAAATTCCTAAGTAATAAATTAACTTGCAGCTTAACTGTTCCTTTTGATTGGGTCCTTAATTTAAATCTGTAAATAAAATTCATTTGCAAATTAATTAACCTATTTTATATTTCATTTAAATGAAATTAATTTATATATTAATTAATCTGTTTGATGCAAAAGCATTGTGCATAAACTTCTTACCGGTTCAATCCTAAATTGACTATATCGCTTTGAATGAGCTGATGAGATCCACCAAGGAAATATTGTCGAATTCTATCAGTTATTGAAGTTGGAGATGGTACCCAGCAGTTCACATGGATGTTATGAGGCCCTGGCACTGCAGGCAAGGTACAGCTACCGTATCCTACTATCCAAGAGCGTCCTACAGAATCGAGGCAGCTCACTTGCACTAATAATTTCGGCCAACCTGAATTGTAGGGATAAATATAAAATAAAAGGTGTAAAAATAAACAAATTTTATAAAAGAAACTGTACATACCTTGGACCCCTTTAGTTACGTAGTGAATATCTAGAGGGTGCGCCCAGACAACAGTGTTTTCGTAATCTAATTTACCTGAGACTGTCTGCCCTTCAGGGCAACCTGAAACAACTGTCCAGTTTGGCCCTGAAAAAGAAAATAGGTATGTATACTAACTATAAAAATAAAAACAACATAATTCAATACCAAAAGTATTCTAAGTATTCCAATTACGTAATACAACATACCAGCTTGAAATGAATATCGACAAAATAGGGAAGATTTATCTTGAAAGTTGGAAGCACACTGCAGTTGCCCTAGTATATGCAATTCTGCCATGAGAAAATATTAATCATCCCAAGCGGCGTATCATTCACAATTAAAATCATTATCAACAAAAATAAAAACGCAAAATAATCACAATTTTTGTTGATAAACGTTGTTGCCATGGAAACTGGATTTGGATTTTACTTTACGAAAATATTGACAAGCACAGCAACCGGTGTTGCCACAGTAGGAATCTAAAGACATAAAGGGCTTATTACACTACACGGTATCCAGGGTCCTTTTAATTTACGGTGGTGTAAAAAATGTAAAGTAGTTAGGGTCCCCAAAATAAAGACCTTATCGACTCGGAATGGTGAAGTGACACGGTATTCAGGGCTCTGAATACCGTGTACTGTAATGAGCGCTTACATCGCAAGGTGCCGCCGGCGGCGCCGTTGCCGGTGCCCGGAGTGATGTCCGGCGGCTGCGGCAGTGGCGTAGCATGGTGGGGGCGGCCCGCACCAGCGGCACAGATTACTGAATAGTTACTGCGGCACTTTTAGGGGATGGAAAATAATCACAATTAATAAATTATGTTTTTATAAGAATGCTGCTTTTTTTATTAAATGTTTTATAATGTAATTAATACGAATAAAAAAACAAATAAGCGGAATAATATCTTGAAATATCATATATAGAATTGTATTCAATCAGTGGCGGCCTTAGGGGGTGGCGAACAAGGCAATCGCCCGGGCATTTTTTTTTTTTTTTTTTTTTTTTTTTTTTTTTTTATTGCGTGGAGAAATGCTCATGCATACTGCACTACCACGGGGAGATAGTGCAGTTATGTGGGACTCTAACCCACTAAAACTCCACGGTGTCCTCCTGTGCCGCTTATGGCGGGAACACGGGCACGCGTTAGCACTCACCGCGAACCCGCCGCATTCTATCCCTAGCAAACAATAAAGTTGGTCGATTAATTATTTCATAGTAAAGTACTAATATTATAAAGGCGAAAGTTTGTGAGTGTGTACACAAACATTCAAACACACACACACGTGTGTGTTTGAATGTTTGTTACTTCTTCACGCTCAAAAGACTGTACGGATTAGGATGAAATTTAGCACAGATATAGATTTCAGTCTGGAATAGTACTTAAGATACTTTTTATTCCGGAAATATGTTCCCTTGGGCTTATTTTTGAAATTCCCGCGAGCGAAGTCACTAACAGAAGCTAGTTAATAACAAAAACAATAATTTTTCTATTTCTATGTCTCATACATTGTAAAAACCGGCCAAGTGCGAGTCCGATTCGCGCACGAAGGGTTCCGTACCATATTTATTTATTATCATATATTTACATCATATTTATTATTATTTATTTTTATCGCAAACAAAGGCAAAATATCACGTTTGTTGTATCCAGCTCCACTTAAATATTAATTTTATTCTGTTTTTAGTATTTGTTGTTATAGCGGCAACAGAAATACATCAACTGTGAAAATTTCAACTGCCTATCTATCACGGTTCATACAGCCTGGTGACAGACAGACAGACATACGGACCGCGGAGTCTTAGTAATAGGGTCCCGTTTTTACCCTTTGGGTACAGAACCCTAAAAAGGACAAGGGCCTCGCATACCTGCCGCCCGCCCGGAGCCTCGCAGCAGTTAAGGCCGCCCCTGTATTCAATAATAAATGAATAACACCTGAAAATGCTTCATATGCTTTCGACTGTACAGTATTTAAAATTCAAAGTTTTTTCCCATCCTCCATATATCAACTTGCCCTCTCTGGTCCATCGGCTGGCAACGCCCTTGGTCTTTTAATCTATGCTTTTTAATTGTAATATTTAAAAACATGGATAACTGCAAGAGGACCGTATAAATCACAAAATGGCAGAGCCCGCCAGACAAACGCCGAGGGAGACCCTACACGAGATGGGAAGATGACTTAGAGAAGACCGCAGGAACAAACCCTGTTTACTAACAGCAAATGATAAATAGAATAATTAGGTTACATGTATAATCATTCAAATTAATAAATAAAGTAAATGTTTATATTTTTACTTTTATAATAAAATAAGATTGTAACAATTATGTAAAGTATAGCATTGTGAAGAAGCAGTTTGTCATCGACTATCCTGCATAGAGTAAGCGAGATAGGACGATGCGACAAACGTTAGCGAGTAAAAGAAACAGTTATACAATGCTATCTTCACCTTCAACATTGGCACAGAAATAGCTACTCCGCAGGGTCTTGCAGCCAATTCAGAGACACAAAGTTCCGTTGTGAGTATTATATTTACCTTGTCAGTTAACAAAGTAAATTATTAATTAAAATGTATATTTTTTCTATGAATAAATATTGTAATGCTTGTTATAAGGCTTTTAAAAAGCTTTTTTTATTATTTGTATGAGTTTCGATGGCGCGGCCACGGAGATTTTTTTTAAAAAGTACTATGCCAAGATTATGTAAAAATTTGTAAAAGTTGATTCCCAAAACCATAAATTTGTCAAAGATAAGGTTAAAAAGTTTGAACATGGCCGCGCCATTGAAACGCGGCGAACCGCGCGGCCACGGAGATCTTTAAAACTAAGCGTTGCAGAGACCTGAAATTTAGGGAAATGACAGATTGAATTTGTAAAAAATTTGTAAAAATATAGAAAAAATTCCTAGGTTTATATTTTAGGAGCTGTAAGACTAAAACCCCATGGCCGCGCCATTGAAACGATGAAAAACACGTTATCACCGATATCTCGCTGAAAAAGCATCGCAGAGGACTGAAGTTTTTTGTAAAACCTAGATTTGAATTTGTCAAAGTATGTAAAAATACACAAAAAAATCCTAGGTTTATATTTCAGGAGCTATAAGACCAAAACCCTATGGCCGCGCCATTGAAACGGTGAAAAACACGTTATCGCCGATATCTCGCTGAAAAAGCATCGCAGAGGACTGAAGTTTTTTGTAAAACCTAGATTTGAATTTGTCAAAGTATGTAAAAATACACAAAAAAATCCTAGGTTTATATTTCAGGAGCTGTAAGACTAAAACCCCATGGCCGCGCCATTGAAACGGTGAAAAACACGTTATCACCGATATCTCGCTGAAAAAGCATCGCAGAAGTCTGAAACTTTTTGTAATACCTAGATTTGAATTTGTCGAAATAGGTAAAAATACACAAAAAAATCCTAGGTTTATATTTCAGGAGCTGTAAGACCAAAACCCTATGGCCGCGCCATTGAAACGGTGAAAAATACGTTATCGCCGATTTCTCGCTGAAAAAGCATCGCAGAGGTCTGAAGTTTTTTGTAAACGCTAGATTTGAATTTGTCAAAACATGTAAAAATACACAAAAAAATCCTAGGTTTATATTTCAGGAGCTGTAAGACCAAAACGCTATGGCCGCGCCATTCAATACGTTTTGAATGTTCCGATAGGGTGACCATGACTTATTGTTTACAGAAAACTTTCCACCTGCAAGTATTAGAAATTATATCTCAAGGATTCTAAATCATGATAAGTATGAAATGATAAGTACCTATATCTTAGTGTAAGTAAACAATCTGTGATTTGTGATTTTGAAAGAAATGATTAGTACCTATAACTTAGTGTAAGTAAACAATCTGTGATTTGTGATTTTGAAAGAAATGATAAGTACCTATACCTTAGTGTAAGTGAACAATTTGTGATTTTGAAAGAAATGATAATTACCTTTATCTTAGTGTAAGTAAACAATCTGTGATTTATTTGATTTTAAAGAAATAAATATATGTTTTTGTATCATAACGTTTCATTTTAATTTAATTTAGAATCCTTGAGATATAATTTCTAATATTTGCAAGTGGAAAGTTTTCTGTAAACAATAAGTCATGGTCACCCTATCGGAACACTCAAAACGTATTCAAGGTTTTATATTATGAAACAAAAACAAAATTTTCGCCTATTATCGGTAATTATACATATTAATAGGTGTTGTTTACAAAAAAAGATCTCGCTAATACTTTATTTCCGATTAGATAACCACAACTTATTTCTACGCAATACCGTAATACAGCTCCTGAAATATAAACCTGGGATATTTTTGTGTATTTTTACATGTTTTGACAAATTCAAATCTAGCGTTTACAAAAAACTTCAGACCTCTGCGATGCTTTTTCAGCGAGAAATCGGCGATAAAATATTTTTCACCATTTCAATGGCGCGGCCATAGGGTTTTGGTCTTACAGCTCCTGAAATATAAACATAGGATTTTTTTGTGTATTTTTACCTATTTCGACAAATTCAAATCTAGGTATTACAAAAAGTTTCAGACTTCTGCGATGCTTTTTCAGCGAGATATCGGTGATAACGTGTTTTTCACCGTTTCAATGGCGCGGCCATGGGGTTTTAGTCTTACAGCTCCTGAAATATAAACCTAGGATTTTTTTGTGTATTTTTACCTATTTCGACAAATTCAAATCTAGGTATTACAAAAAGTTTCAGACTTCTGCGATGCTTTTTCAGCGAGATATCGGTGACAACGTGTTTTTCACCGTTTCAATGGCGCGGCCATGGGGTTTTAGTCTTATAGCTCCTGAAATATAAACCTAGGATTTTTTTGTGTATTTTACATACTTTGACAAATTCAAATCTAGGTTTTACAAAAAACTTCAGTCCTCTGCGATGCTTTTTCAGCGAGATATCGGCGATAACGTGTTTTTCACCGTTTCAATGGCGCGGCCATAGGGTTTTGGTCTTATAGCTCCTGAAATATAAACCTAGGATTTTTTTGTGTATTTTTACCTATTTCGACAAATTCAAATCTAGGTATTACAAAAAGTTTCAGACTTCTGCGATGCTTTTTCAGCGAGATATCGGTGATAACGTGTTTTTCACCGTTTCAATGGCGCGGCCATGGGGTTTTAGTCTTACAGCTCCTAAAATATAAACCTAGGAATTTTTTCTATATTTTTACAAATTTTTTACAAATTCAATCTATCATTTCCTTAAATTTCAGGTCTCTGCAACGCTTAGTTTTAAAGATCTCCGTGGCCGCGCGGTTCGCCGCGTTTCAATGGCGCGGCCACGTTCAAATCCTTAAAACTTTTTAACCTTATCTTTGACAAATTTATGGTTTTGGGAATCAACTTTTACAAATTTTTACATAATCTTTGCATAGTTCTTTTTTAAAAAAATCTCCGTGGCCGCGCCATCGAAACGCATACTATTATTTACCTAAACAAATGGGCGGTGAAATTTTCCTCCTCCCCGGGCGACTGAAACCCACGCCACGCTACGCGACTGCGGGCGTGCTACACAATGTACTTGTACTTCTAAAAGCGAATTGATTCCGGCAGTAGCCCGCACGGCAAAAACCATCGGCCGCCCGTGACGCGCCGCGTGCCGCCTTCGGCATGTGTGTGTAGAAGCTTTAAGGGGACCATCGACGATCAATCTGGGGCGCACGGTTGACTGCTGCCTGAGAATAAATAATAGTACAAGTCTGCTGCGCTGCGTGTCACGTGTTCGATTCCTGCACGGAAAAATATTTTGTATGACCTACAGATAGTTGTACAGGAAGAAATTTCTAGTGAGGGGCAAAGAAAAAAGAAACTGACTCCTCAAAGGAGTGCAGATTTTGGCGGGTCCCGGCCGGCGGCCGCACTGCAACGATAAAACCATAGAGGGAAGTAAAGCCTGTGCTACACGGTTGCCAACCATGCCATAAACCAAGGTCACCTTGGTTTGAAGCGGCCGTTTTAAACCATGTAGACAGTGGTTTTAAACCAAATGTAGTATGACCTTTAAACGCCATTGATAGAAAGGTGCGCGTTGCCAACCAGTTGGTTTAAAACTTGTTTGAAACCGTGTAGACGCTTTAAAACCACGCGTATGACAGTCGCGCTCTCCCTTAATATTATTTTACTCTTTGGTCGCGCTTCTGCAGGCGGCGAGCACAGACGCACGCGTCGCTGCGCACAAAATGACTCAACAGAGCGAACGTAAAGTATTACCGATATGTACAGAGAGTTGCCCTGTCATTGGGATTTGACATCAGAGTCATATAAAGATTCAACTGAAAAAATAAATAAAGGTATTACACCTATATTAAATATATTAGCTTCTGCCAGCGGCTTCGCCCGCGTGAAAAGTGTTTTCTAATCCCACAACATTATACCGGGAGGAAAAGATGCTATTCCAGATTATAATCTGGAATAGCATCTATATCATCATATATCTCTGTGGCATATTTCATCCTGATCGGCTCAGCAATTTTAGTTTGATTGAGCAACAAACATACACACATCCACCCAAACTTTCGTATTTATAATATCAGTAAGAAGATAGTAAGATCAGAGTTAAGTTTTTATAGTTAATTAGTATAGTTAATTACTATATTCTTTTTGAAGTATTGTTAGGCAAGGCGCCATGACGTCGTTGTAATTAACGTACTGTACGAGCGTAAATCCGTCCTCTCTGCGCAGCGTTCTAAACACCCCGAGGTTTGGAGCTTATTAAAAACCGTGTAGGCGGCATCGCCCCACCCGCTTCAAACCAAGGTGACCGGGTCTATCCCCTTGGTTTTTGGCTTGGTTGGCAACCGTGTAGTACAGGCTTCATATAGGTACAAACAAAAACCCTCCTTCAAGGGCCGCACAAGTCTAAACGAATTTTTATACTGAGATGCTTGCGCTGCGCGTCCCAATGCATCTTTAATGTGTGATTTAAAAGATGCTATTTGATTGCATGTCCACAAATGAAAATCTAGCGAGTAGCGACCCGTAGTAGGCCGCAACAGCTTCACGCAAAGAGTAGGTATGTAACACTACGTTTGCTTCACGGGTCGTAGAGCATATTATTACTACATGTTTTTTTTTGTCGTAATAGGTACGGTCGCATTGATCAGCTTGTTGCATCGAATATGGGAATTAGATTTAAATGTAACAATATATCTACACTGCTTGAAGTATATTAGCGTTTTCGATTAAAGCTCCCAGGCCTCTTTACTTTTCCGAAATTTTCAACAAGTATCGTTAAATTTTAACCAATTTACACAAAACCTTATCAAATTATACACATAAATAAACCTTCCTCATGAATCACTCTATTTATTGGTGAAAACCGCATGAAATCGGTTCAGTAGTTTTTGAGTTTATCGCGAACAGACAGACGCGGCGGGGGATTGTTTTATAATATGTAGTGAGGATAGTGACTATCTCGGCTATGCTAAGCTACACTAACTTAGTTCTTGGTCTGCAACCGACTTACTCTAGCTCTTGTGTTGGGTTCAGACAACACGCAATTTATTTATTTATTAAAACTTTAAGCATAAGTTAAAAGGCGGGCTTAATGCCTAGGCATTTTCTACCGGTCGGTCTTAGGGTGGTGCAGAGATAAAAATAAATATGGCAGGTGCAACTAAATGCAAAAACAAATAAACAAAACATATATTATTAATAAACAATTTAATATAGGTATATATATATGTCACAGTTAAAACCCGTTTTTCGTTAGAACTCGTTTTCCCTAGTTAAAAATTGTTTTTACTAAATGCCTTTGTTAAAACTAGAAAAAAACTAGAATATACCTACCACTGATATTTTAAGATAAAACTTGTTGCTTAAATAGTAATCGTACTTACCTATTCTATATTAAAACCTATATCAGCATTAAAATAATTAAAAAAAACCAGCCAAGTGCGAGTCGGACACGCGCACTAAGGGTTCCGTACCATTATCGCAAAAAACGGCAAATAAATCACGTTTGTTGTATGGGAGCCCCACTTACATATTTATTTTATTCAGTTTTTAGTATTTGACGTAATAGCGGCAACAGTAATACATCATCTGTGATAATTTCAACTGTCTAGCTATATCGGTTCATATGATACAGCCTGGTGACAGACGGACACACAGACAGACAGATAGACGGACCGCGGAGTCTTAGTAATAGGGTCCCGTTTTTACCATTTGGGTACGGAACCCTAAAAAGCATATTTTTATTACCCGGCCCAATAAGTGATGGGCATTATTCAGAAAGCCCAGTCAATTTAATTATTTCAATAGTTTTTATCATATTGTCTACTCATATTGGGCATTTAACTGATATGCAATTTTGAGCATTAAGTAGTTAATTCTAGTTTTAACAGAGGCAAAAAAATAATTCTAACTAGGGAAAACGCGTTATATACAAAAATACCCGACTTCTTGAAAAGCGAACTAAAATGACGTTAACAAGGAGAAAATCATGCTGTGCAGTCGGAGGATACATATTCGCGAGCTGGCTGATCAAAACCAGATGTATCTTCTTGTTTTTTTTTGTTATTTATTGCTTTTTAGTTATTTTTTATTCGAATTAGGTAGGTACATTTGAACATATTAGTGTTGTATATTTTTGAAATCACCTCTTAAAACCCTTTATTTTGATACCTCACACGACAGGTTTGGAAGAAAAAAAGATTTAGGCCCCGACAATAAGGCGCCCAAAAACCGCTATTTTTATATTTTCCAATTTTAATTTAGCTAGTGACACTCGCAGGTTTAAGACGAATCGATTGACGTAAGAATCATCAAATCGGCCCACGCGTTTGGTCTCTAGAACGCCACATAGGAACAAACATACATACATACATACTTAGACTGATAAACACATTACCCTCCTTCGGCAGTCGGGTATAAAAATGGTTTTAACTGTAACATATATATATATATATATATATATAAATAAATACATATTATAAACAATGCTATTGAGAAACCGAATCCAACAAATCAACTCTGTAATGATTCTGCAAACTTCTTGCGAATGTGCTCGCGTGCTTCAATTTGAAAGACAACCGACTGGTTGCCCTCCTGATGTTCTGAGGGAACGTTCATAAAGGGAAATCACCTGGACCAAAGAAAGAGGAATGGATAAACCAACCCAGAGCGGTGAGAAGGACATATTGTAGAAGACGATTATTGGTGGAGCGATGATTTTTACTGTACAAAGGAATTGGACATGTGAATTCAGATAAGAAGGAGAAGTGGGTTTATTAATAAAATAAAACAGAGTACTCAAGGCCCTCCGCGCTCTACGCTGACGAATGAGTCACCATTTTAAAAGTGATGGATGTGCGGATACATGATCATACTTACGGAGGTTGAAGATAAATCGAATGCAGTTATTTAAAAGGCGGTCAAGTTTATTGAGTAGATCTGCATTCAGGTCATAATAGCACTCATCACCATAGTCAATTAAGGGAAAGATAAGGGACTGTACAACAGTACAAGCAAGGCCTGTAGGTGAGCTGGGTCAGCTGGGCGAAGATTCTTCTATCGATACAGCGAACGTAACGTTCTGATGAATTATGAATGACACTCGTTACCTGCTTGCGCTAGTCAAGGCAACTGTCGACGGGCAGACCAAGATCCTTAACCTTGGGAGCTAAACGGGATTGCTACGGTATTAAAGATTATGGGCGGAACAGTTAAACCATCGAGCTTTCTCAGCTTATAGGGGCTCCCAACAACTAAGATAGCCTGACACTTTGCAGGGTTAACCGCCACTCAGAATCGGCCTGACCAGCTTTTAGGACTGATCTGATAAGTTGTCAACACCTGCCTGACAGTAGAGCTGTATATCGTCAGCGTAGAGATGATATACACACAAAAGGTCTGTGGTTATATAATTTATGAAAATGGAGAACAGCACAATAATTGTGTAAATACTAAGAGTAGGGTACGGATTGTTCCCCTTGCATTCATTGCTTCATAACCGCAAAAAATCCGTCTACTTGACAGCGTAAAACGCAATGAATATTGTTAAGTTACCAAAATGAAAGGGATGGAGTGTGATTTGTGCTGTTAAAGCAGATACGCATTTTGAATGCAGGAGAGGAGATAAAATACCGCCTTGAGGGACGCCAGCTACAAGACCGCACCACCCCGAGGAAGAGTCTCCAGCACAAACGGACTGCTATCGCCCCCGAAGATAAGAGGAAAACCATTTCCGAACCTGGTGCGAGACCATAAGATAAGAAAGGATAGTCAAAAGGATATCGTGACTGACAGTATTAAAAGCGTTGGAGAAGTCGATTAACACTAAATTTGTAACTGTGTCCTCCATTAGGAGAAATTCTATTCCTTATTTTTAGATTTCAATAATTACCAGGGTATAATGGAGCTCATCCTTCGACCCTTGTATCAGCGGGGAACCAAAATGAAACTATCAAGATGAAAAAATACATTTATTTGTTCTTATTGATGATGGTGAGTAATGGTGCTCCCACACTGCTAAACATTTTTAACATACGATGTGGGAGCACCATAACATGCAACATGTAATTGTAAACGAATCACATTTAGAAAATATTCTTCACATTAAATTGAATCACAGTTAAAATAATGGTATTAGGTTTAAATTGAGATATGAACTTTTATAACTTTATAAATGGCTGTGCTTATAAATAGGGTTGCCAGCCGTGATAGAGCCGGCACAAGTTGAAAGGGTCGGTGGCGATGTGCAACAGTCGCGCGACTTGGCCAGCCACAGCCACGCCACCTGCCACACCATCTTCTGTGCCACTTAGCTTGCTTGTCACCACCAGCAGCGCACGCTTGGCTAGACCGCTGGTACTGCCGGTATCACCTGGAATAATAAAGGACAATTATATCGTATATCATATAAATTGGGTAACATATGAAAAACCCAATAACACTGCCTAATCTGGGTTCCGCGCCCAATAACCCTTGCTCCGCATTCAGGTTTGGCCTTGGTATAGTTGTTCTATCTCACGAAGGTGGATGAATCGTAGCAAAATCACTCTTATTTCGACGTCATAAAGTCACGTAACCCTTCTTCGTAAGATAGAACAACTACCACTATTTGAGACTAGTTGAAATGCTGATGTTGAAAGTAAATATCGAACGGTTACTTACAGACTGCACTAGTGTTCCTGCTTGAAGTAGGAGCATTTTGTTGCGCAGTTTTCACTGACCAAGAGTACAGAGGATCACACAGTAAAACCTCTAATATTGTCAACAATGTCTCTTGATTGTCACGAAGAAGCTGCATTGTTTTTTCGCAGCATCTGCAATTTATGATACATTTTAGGTAAGTTTGTGTACAAAAAGCTTTTATATTTAAATAGCATGAAAACACGACAAGCATTTTACAAAAAAAATGCATTGTCAAATATGAGTACAAAATTTGAGCTCAAAACAAACATTGGTAAATGGGTTTTATTTAACTTGCAAGCTTTGATTACTCAAAGACACCGGAATCATCATCATCATCAAGACCCACCAAGATAATTAGACAACTGGATGTAATTTTGCCCAACTTATAGCTAAGTAACTAAAAGTCCCAGCTTCGTCTTCCTCGTCGTCCCGAGGGAACATATTCCAGGGAAAACCGTATCCTATGTGCTATTCCTGACTATAATATATCTCTGTGCCAAATTTCATCCAGATCCATTCAGCCATTCTGGCGTGATTGACTAACAAACATACATCCATTCATCCAAACTTTCGCATTTATAATATTAGTAGGATTAGCGTTATATGGAGTGTACAATAATGATTACCCTCTAAATATTCCTTCGGTGCCACTGGACCCAAACCCAGCGATAATGTCTCTCGTTAGACGGAACGGGATTGTTTCTGGAGTAGGCAGTGTCTTGCCTTGATCAAAGGCAATACCTGTAAGATAATTTGTAATATTCAGTTACTTCGGTTTCTTTTGAAATATGTATATCAATAGGTTAAAAGTATGTGATTTTTATTACTTACCTAAATCTATGTGAACTACTTCAGCCGTCCTCTTGTCAATCAGAATGTTTTGTACGTGTCTATCGCCTAGTCCCAGTATGTAACCGACCATGGATGAAGTAGCAACACTAAATAGGAACAAAAAGACAGTTGTATCAATTTGCAAAACCTAATACCTATTGTAATACTTTGCAAATTCAATTTTACAAACGTCTAGCCGGTCATTCCAGACGTATCGCAAAGCGCAACGCAGCGCGATTTTCACTGGCAAACAAACAACCTTGCATTAGTTGAAATAAAGTTAAAAATAAATAAACTTCCATTTGCCTGAGAGAGCATTAACGTGGACAGCGTGTTTCGCTGTTATGATAATGTATTTTCGACTTTATTTTAAGCAAAACAATCTTGATATTTGTTTGACAGGAAAAACCGCGGTTTACTACGTACGATTCGTTTTGGGCGGTCTATACAGAAGAAGACAGTATTGATCAATACAAAATTAATTCTTACCTCTTCGTGTACGCCAATCTTCTCTCATACCAAGTAACCGGATCAAGATAATGCTCAGTAAAGAAATAGTGAAACACAGGTTTAAAATCATTCAGTATTTTGTTGAAAACTTTCAACTTTGCCTCATGTCCATCATTGCAACAGTCGATCATTTTCTTACGAGCCATCGTACATGAAATATCCTGAAAACGAAATAAAATATTCTAGACATGCATCAGCTATTTTATTAAGAAACATGCAATTTGTTACACCAAAGACTAGCCATAGAAATTGATGAGATAGACTTTATCACAATAATTATATCTATACTAATATAATAAAGAAGAAGAGTTTGATTGTTTGTTTGTTTGTATGCGCTAATCTCTGGAACTATCAGTCGGATTTGAATAATTATTTTACTTCACGCTACGACCAATAGGAGCGGAGTATCAATGAAATATGTTGTAAAAACGGGGAAAATTTATTCCTTTTGAGAGCTTCCGTTGCGTGCGCTGCGTAAACGGTTAAAGTTACGCAATAATTATGTAGGTAGGGTAGGTAGATATGTAGGGTATGGTAGCTAGGTTGGTAGGTGGGGTAGGTAGATGGGTTGGTTAGGTGGGTAGGGTAGGTAAGTAAGTATGGTGGGTGGGTAGGGTAGATAGATAGGTAGAGTAGGTAGATAGCCAGTTGACGGGAGCGAAGCTGCGGGTGACAGCTAGTAAATTATAAAATAAAAGCTCTTGATTGTTCTGTGAATAAGTCTATCTAAAAATATAAAAACCGGCCAAGTGCGAGTCGGACTCGCACACGAAGGGTTCCGTACCATTATCGCAAAACACTGCATAAAAATCACGTTTGTTGTATGGGAGTCCCCCTTAATTTCATCATCATCATCATATCAGCCGAAAGACGTCCACTGCTGGACATAGGCCTCCCCCAAGCGTCGCCACATTGACCGGTCCCGTGCGTCCCGCAACCAGCGGATCCCCGCAACCTTCACCAGGTCATCGGTCCACCTAGTGGGAGGCCTTCCAACGCAACGTCTTCCGGTTCGCGGTCGCCACTCCAGAACCTTTCTGCCCCATCGGCCATCCGTTCTGCGAGCAATGTGCCCTGCCCACTGCCACTTGAGTTTGGCAATTCTTCGGGCTATGTCGGTAACCCTGGTTCTCTTGCGGATCTCTACATTTCTGATTCGATCACGCAAGGAAACTCCGAGCATAGCCCTCTCCATTGCCCTTTGAGTGACTGTAAGCTTTCTGATGAGGCCCATTGTAAGCGACCACGTCTCAGAGCCATATGTCATCACTGGCAACACACACTGGTCATAGACTTTCGTCTTGAGACACTGTGGTAAGTTGGACGAGAAGATACCGCGCAACTTCCCGAACGCTGCCCAGCCGAGTCGGATTCGACGGTTGACCTCTTTCTCGAAGTTGGCCCTACCCAATTGGATCGTTTGTCCAAGGTAGACATAGTCGCCCACAACTTCGAGTGTAGAGTCTCCGACCTTGATAGGAGTGGGTGTAACATGGGCATTCAACATCACCTTGGTTTTGTCCATGTTCATCCTAAGACCCACTCTTTCGGAAGCTCTACTGAGATCATCGAGCATTGTACTGAGGTCCTCCATGGTCTCAGCCATAACCACTATATCGTCGGCAAACCGAAGGTGAGTGATGTACTCGCCATTGACGTTGATGCCTAGCCCTCTCCAGTCCAGAACCTTGAAGACATCCTCCAGTGCAGCAGTAAACAGTTTCGGAGATATGACGTCTCCTTGTCTCACACCTCGCTGCAGAAGGACTGGTTCCGAAGTCTGATCCTGAAGTCGAACTGACATAGTGGCGTTTTTGTATAAACACTTCAACACTTCGATGTACCGGTAGTCAATTTGGCACCGTTGGAGAGACTGCAATACAGCCCAAGTCTCGATCGAATCGAAGGCTTTCTCGTAGTCCACAAACGCTAAACAGAGAGGCAGGTTGTACTCTTCGGTCTTCTGTATAACCTGGCGCAGCGTATGTATGTGGTCTACGGTGCTGAAGCCCTTACGGAATCCGGCTTGTTCGGGAGGCTGGAAATCGTCAAACCTGCGCGCGAGACGATTCGTGATGACTCTTGAAAACAGCTTGTAGACATGGCTAAGAAGTGTGATGGGCCTATAGTTCTTCAGCCGGGCATTGTCGCCCTTCTTGAAGAAGAGTACCACCACACCCCTGCACCATGCCTGTGGCGTTTTGCCCTCGAATATGACGGAATCAAACAGCTTCTGAAGGGTCTTAAGAACCGGTTTTCCACCCGCCTTCAGGAGTTCAGCCGTGATTCCGTCGTCACCCGGTGCCTTGTTGTTCTTAAGCTGTTTCAGAGCCATCCTAATCTCATACAGGCTGACGTCCGGAATGTCTTCGGTAAATCCCCCGGTCCGGTATGTCCCCTTAATTTATTTTATTTTAATTTATTAATTATTATTTTTTGAAGTAAATATACAACTAAACATTCTGTGAATATTTCAAGCGTTTACCTGTTGCCGTTATTAATATCGAGCAAAAAACGACAAAAATATCACGTTTGTTGTATGGGAGCCCCCTTAAATATTTATTTGATACTGTTTTTAGTATTTGTTGTTATAGCGGCAACAGAAATATATCATCTGTGAAAATTACAACTGTCTAGCTATCACGGTTCATGAGATACAGCCTGGTGAAAGACGGACAGACAGACAGACGGATCGCGGAGTCTTAGTAATAGGGTCCCGTTTTTACCCTTTGGGTGCGGAACCCTAAAGATGTACTTTTAATTAGAGGTATGTCGGTTTCTGTGGCAATCAATATTTTTTCTTTTTACCTTTTTTGTTTTCTGTAACTACATTAAAGCAACACAATCCATCCTAGCAAAAAATAAGATTCTTATTATTTTACCTGAGGACGATAGCGGCCATGGGCATCGGTTTTATCTGACGCAGCAAGATACAAGCCCATGGGGATTGTGCCCTCGCACCATTCCAACACTCCCGACAGGCGAGACATCGGGACTACCTATTAGGATCAACGAAAACACGTTCAGTCAACAAAGAAGTTTTATACTACACCTGCTCGGAAAGTACCTTGATACTTTATCAAATTTACGGTAGAAAGTACGTCATTGCAGATCGAACAAATATGCGGCGAGAAAATGCATCTGAGCGGGAGAGAAAAGTGTATGAAAATCCATTTCTTACGTGGTTTTTCTTTTTTAATTTTGGGTAAGACTATGCGCTGGTAACCTAAATATCAAAAGCCAAAAAGTTTTTACAGTGAGTTTTTATCTCCAAGTTCGCAAAATGACACTGACCACTAGCTGTGTGTTGGATGGTGTCAAACAATTTGAAAAAAGAACATGTGAAAATTGCAGACGCCATTGGCGCCATTTTCAATTTGTGTACAATTTCAATATAAATTTCAATTAGTAAAGATTTAGTTTTTTATTTTCCTCGTAGGTGTAGTATAAAGCACTATGTATCACTCGAGAGAAAGTGCGATTCCCGATCTCGGGTGTTTTAAAGCTCTCGCCTACGGCTCGGGCTTCAAACGACACCCTCGACGGTAATCGGTCACTTTCTCCTCTCGGTGAACAATGTACTATAGTGTGCAGATGTGATATATCTATGAGTGCAGCCCGAAAACATGGGGCAAAGGTATACCAGACACAATCTCTGGTCGGAAGATCTTCCCTTTTCAACCGAGAATGAGAAACAGTTCCATATCATCATCATCCTTTTAATGTGCCCACTGCTGGGACAAGGCCTCCTCTCTGTGAAAGGGAATGGCCGTAATTCACCACGCGGGCCAGTGCGGGTTGGTGGATGTCACATGTCTTTGAATGTTTGGTTCTAGAAAAACGCCCGTTTCCTCATGATGTTTTCCTTCACCGTTTTGAGAGCCGTGGTAATGAAATAATTTACACAAAGTAAAGTGGCTGTCTGGGTTCGAGCCCACGAACTAACGCGGCCGTTACCACTGAGCCAACACTGTTCCATATTACCTGTAAAGTCGTAGGAGGCCCATGATCGCGACACAGGGTATCCTAATCCTTTGTATGAAACAATATAATTTTATTAATATTATTATATCGAGTTCTTTGTTTTGCTCCTGACACTGACTGTATCTAGAATGTTGCTGTGCCCGACAGGTTCCATAATTGATTCTGTAGAGCTTATATTTACCACCTGTATGTATATTATGGATGCATTAAATTTAAGCCGGAGCCAAGTGTGTAAGTATAAATGTAGAGGAAGTCGGAAACTTTCGCGTTATATGCGACAGGTAATGAGTATGTTGGCTTTTTGGAGCATGTACAGTTTGTGAGAACTGAGAAGGCATGTGTAGAGTGTCAAGACTTCGGTTCATGAGATACAGCCTGGTGACAGACAGACACAGACGGACCGCGGAGTCTTAGTAATAGGGTCCCGTTTTTACCCTTTGGGTATGGAACCCTAAAAAGTATTCTAATACACATATTTATATTCTCGTGGTGTGCGTGACGTTGGTATTTCATTATTAAGAAACTTACCTTATAAGTTCTAATGAGTAGTTTATTCTTATTGGTCACAGGATTATTCTCTAGCAAGGTATTCACAATACTAAATACTTGCTGCATTACAGCGTCTTGTTTCAAATCATCCCCACCCTAGAAGAACAAGAAGATTTTCTAATAAGCATTTAAACAATGTACCAAATAACAATTTTAAAGATTTATTTATTTACCTTTATTAACAATACGTGGATTTTGCCAGAAGAATCTGCGCAATTTATCTTCTTTGGACAGGTTACTCCTCCAACTAGTTCGAAGTGTGAGCCAAAAGAATGTAAAGCTAAAATAATCAAACAAACATAATAGTAATGATGAGTACAGTATATAGTAATGATTGATAATCATAATTAAATATAATGATATAGATAGTAATAGATATTCAACCTTATTACTTAGAGTATAAGGGTGAGAAATAGTCAACCACAACTGTCCGCAGTTGACCATTCCTATTTGTTATGAAGTCACCGCCAGATAACAACAAAATAAAAGTCGTTAACACCTGTCTACCAATGTACTGTAATGTATTTTTTTTTTAAATCCGGATATCCGTTTTCTCGTCCGATTGAAAGCCGGATTATCCGGTATTTGAGTTTTTTTCATTCATTTTATTTATATGCTCGCGCTTGACAACTATCTATGTTAAAGTGTTTTAATAGATTCGATAAAACTGAAATAAAATAGCAAGAATTATTTAAAATGTGCATATTTTATTCGCTCAATTACGACATGACCGAATAAAAGAATGTTCACCGTCGACCACATCATCGTTTACCATCAGGTGAGATAGTGGTCAAGTGCAGCTGTGAGCTGAAACTTTTTGGCTCAATGAATGGATCAAAATTGAGGGTCGATTCAACGTAACGCCAAGAAGCTGAAGTCGGTCCGTTATCGGCACGGTCACACCTCGGAAAGAAGGAGCCGGGTGGAACTGGCTCCTTTTAGCGGCAAAAAAGACACGCCTGGGTCAGCTTTGAACAGCAGCATTGAACCTGACCAGACTGGCATCGCCCCATTCGGAGAATGCCTTCAAGGACAGATTCAAGCGCCTAACCATGGCCTCTCGGAGAGACCGGATCTGGGGCCCAGTAACGCGCGCGTCGGACACGTATCTCTCAGCAACAGTGCTGTCGTCCGCATACCAAAAGGTACCGTGGTTTTAGCAGATCGTTTATGTGAAGCAAGAACTATGTTGCTGAGAGTACCGACCCCTGAGGAACCCCGGCATTAATATCCGGTTGGTCAGACGAGCGGCCATCAATAACCACTCGGATGGACCGGTCCCTCAGGAAGTCTACAATCCAATCGCACAGACCACTGGGCAGACTGAATGAAGGTAGCTTACCAATAAAGCTTTCATACCAGACCCTGTCAAAAGCCTTCGAGATGTCCAGGGAGACGGCAAGCGCTTCCCAAATGATCGCGTCAAGTGTCTCATTGTTAAGGCGCGGTCTTATTTTGTTACAGAACATGCCAGCAGAATAAAAAGTTCTTTCGGTCATTCAGTTTATCTATAGAATCCTAAAACCTAAGCCTACCAATTCAAATATTATTCGGATTTGCGCATTAGAATAGTTAATATCGATCTACCGATTACTTAAAATGAAATGTTGCTTGATAAATACAAATATTATCCGTTAAAATTAGTATTGAAATAAATCCGAAAAAACCGATTTAAAAATTAACGAAAATCCGGATTTTGCAGTTGTTTTCGAATTATCCGGATTGCAATCCCTAATTCCAATATTTCAAATAGATAGAAAAAAAATGTAAAGGCAGTGCCGCAAAAACGATCAAAACAAACGTATCGCGGTAAGTTCTTGATCCTTTCACTTGGCATTCAGTAATGAGTTAATAACTCGTAAACGCGTACACCGATTTACATGATTTAAGCGTATGAAATAGTTCTATCAAAATATCACAATAAACAAAAAATCATGTTTTCAAGTTACGTTATTATATTTATTGGTACAAGTCGGATCAATGAGTTTTATTTTTTGTTATCTGGCGGAGACTTTAATGAAGCATGCCGTATTAAACTGATTTCTTACTGTTTATGTACGCGTAGTTGCAGTCCTTCTTGATCGGCAAGGTAACCGTGGGCACAGGAACGGCCCTTAGATTTCGAAGCTTATGGAGCTTCTCTGCATCGGGTATCTTCTGCTTTTTAACATTCTTTGTTGCGGCCGGTGGTTGGTAGTTAGCGATACTTATGATGGCTGAAATATATTACTTCTCATATTATATTTATTTTTCGGTTGACCCTAGAAATTAGCAGTAAGCAACAACCAACTTATGATATTAGACGTATCAACTTTCGGTCCAAACAAATGTCAACATTTTTGCTTTAAAATAAAGTCTAAAATAATCATAACCAATCCAATCCAAGGTTACTTAGAAGCTTTGCCGGATTAAAGAAAGTTTATTTATTTTCACCTTTATTTCAACGAAAGCAAGGTATATATTTGTTAGCCAGTGAAAACTGAGAAGCACTGCGCTGCGGTCAAAAGCTGATCATTTACCATCGCACATGTTCTCCATTTGCGTAATAATTGCGGTGAGTTCGTTGCTGTGTCCGTGCAGTTCGCCCACAAGCGCCTGCGCAGCCAGCACGCGCGGCTGTAGGTCCCGCCCCCGAGCGCCCGCCCCGCCCCTGCCACTCGCGTTCAGGATCACGTTGTCTTTGTCCGAGTTCTTCAGCCCAAACAGGATCGGTAGAGTGTGATGGGGATGGTCGATTGCGCAACGTTCTTTATGGAAAGAAAATAGTTATTTATGCTACAAGTGCGGAAGGTAGGTGATTTCCTATGAGTGGAATTTTTATTCACGAGCGAGCGAAGCGTGTGAATGGATAAATCGACACAATTCAGAAATCATCTTACGTACGTGTATCATACAACATTTTACTATGCATTGTGCTAGGAAATAAGAAAAATTATCTGAACCAAGCAAGAAATTAATAAAATGGTATTCACAAGCGCGCTCAGCATATCCACAGATTATCAAATAGTTCCTCGGATATACCCGCATGTGCAAATAGCCGTCACATCGTAACAAAAAGGCACGAGCAAAATATACGTTCTGCCAAACATATTTTCATTAAATATGTTTGGCAGAACATATATTTAAAATAAATTTATTGATCAAAATTAAAATATAGAGTAATTAAAAACGCCTTTAATGAAGTATTAGTTTTATTTTACCTTTTATATGATAGATAATCTGTACTTAACTAATTTTTAAAACTTTTCTCAAATAATAAAAGCTGTATGCGTCGGGCTGACGTTGGAGATAAAAATTTAAAAAATACAGAAAAGTAAGAAGCACTAGTAAAAAAAAAGTGACACTTGCCGCACAGTTTGGCTGCTTGGAAAACGCTCTTTTCGAAACATGCATTGTAAAATAATAAGAATAATGTTGGCTTTTTGTCTCATCATGTTGAACCTATTACTATAACCTACTAGCTTCTGCCCGCGGCTTCGCCCACGTTCAAAGTTAAAAAAATGCTCCAATCGCCACCAAACTTTACAGATTTATCCACTGGGTCAATCTAAAGATTCTCTGATAGTTTCATTAAAATCGGTCGAGCCGTTTCGGAGTCTATAAGGATCATACATACATACTTTCTTTTTTATATGAAAAGATTAAGGTTAGGTTATAAGATTTAAGCTCATTTAATTTTCAGTCAAGATTTCAATTAGAATTAAGAATATGGCAAGAAGAAATAGGTATTATTATGAAATAATTACTTATTATTTTCTTCAATTTTTTTATGAAAGCTGTATCTTCATCGGTCAGCCGCGGTGCCAACTGCGGCAACACTGTCACGAACTTCCAAGAAGGTATCATGTTGAGCAGTTCTTCAAACGATTCGTCGCCATCTTGGAACTCAAAGTCTTGGTTATCCAGCCAGAGTGATATCACTCGAAACACTGACAAGTTGTTCTCGTCGCATTGTTTTAAAGAAAGCAAATAATATCTGTGAAGAAATAGTCTGTGGTTTTTAGTCTGAACGTTTCTAATAAATTATTGTTGGAACTTGTTTGCATTTAATTAAGTAAGCTCATCAGGTAGTGAAAAAAGAATCGTTCGTCTCTCGCATAAAAAGGCTTATTTAAACACTCAAATGTAACTATTATATAAATATAAATTGGCAACATCGCTCGTGTTAAAATCTCGACTTCTTATGCTCGACACGAAATGTACTATTTAGTTGTTGAAAGTGAACAGTTCTAGTTGTGATAAAAGCCCTTGTGTACTTATATTAGATTTCATGAATATCTTGTACGACAGACGAATGTAAGACCTAATGTTTCTTGGAGAAAGTTTATCTTTAACATTGACTGTATCGACCAGTTAAATAAAATAGAATGTTTATTTTTTTGTTGATTCGATTCCCAGTTTAGGTAAGCTTGGGAATGCAGTTTTGTTTCTTTTTAAAAATTAAGGAATGTTTCCTTTAAGTAAACTAGTCTATACTAAGAATTTAAAATGATTTCCCTTCAAGGCCCATTGATTTTTTCCACCCTGTTTAATCCAAACCAACTTTTTATTATTTTTGTATGAGTAGTTCAGTATAAAGGGCTTATTATTATTATTGTGCACACGACTACGTAGAGGGGGCTGCTTAGTTGCACAACTACACAAGGCTTACAATACATAGCCGCACGACTACGTAGATACTACGGGTAGTCAAACCACTGCGCAAAGATGACGCTGCGTCGCGTTTGCATAGTCACGCAAGGGCTTACGATGTCCCGCTCCACGGACTGTCATATAAATAGGTATGATCGACCATCTTTCGTAAAATACAACATCTGTCAAGAGATTAACTTTGGCATTAATTATACTATTTGGGTTACTATAATAATGTCCAAAAATATAAATTGACTGAAAATAAAAATGTCCATTGTATCATACCTCATAGCTAATTGCAAAAAGTTATTCTTCTCCACTTGTGAGTATGCAATTTCAGCTTCATCAATCTCTTTGAATTTTTTATTTGTAGCTAAGGCCTTTCTCTCCTCTCTGAAATGCATTTAATACTATGTTAACACTGATGAAACAAAAAGTTGAATATTATAAATTGTATGTTATTGTTACGAAAAAACTTGTATGTTATAGATAGATATATATATTTTGTAAACTTTCGCCCGTCTATTTTTTTCGGGGTTAAAAAACAGCCTATTACACTCAAAGATAGTGTGGCTGGATCATATATATTATTTATTACTTAATAACAGTTACGAAATGACTTTTGTATGGATCATTATGTAACTGGCAGAATGATACTGAATCTGTTACCTCTCGAAAAAGCGCGCGTTGATTGTGTGTATATAGTCTGTGGTTTTTAGTCTGAACGTTTGTAATATATTGTTGTCGGAACTTATTTGCATTTAATTAAGTAAGCTCATCTGGTTGTGGAAAAAGAATCGTTCGTGTCTCGCATAAAAAGGCTTTATTTTAACACTCGCATGTAGCTTTCGACGTTCGTCCATTGCTCGTGTTAAAATCTTGACTTTTTATACTCGATACGAAATGTACTATTTACAAACATACAATCAAACAATTTTATCTCTGTTTTATTAGTTAAGATAATAATAAACTTACTTTGTCAATAACTGAAGCGATTTGTTGCCAAGTGACGAGGCCGTCCCTTTCATATTTTCTAAGCACTTCACTCTGTTTTCGTACACTGATGAATTCATGTAAGTCACTACCTATAAATAAAATATTGTATAAGTGGGGTCAGTGGGGAGGCCAACATTGTCCAGGCCTGGATCCGGGAATCGGCAACAACCAAACCCGTCGACGTCGAACAGTAGGCGCTGTGGTTCCGCGGGGCGATGCCGCAAATCAGCGACGCGTCCATACCCCAGGTCCACGCACAGTCATCGAGGCGCCAGGTGTAATGGTGGACTGCCGAGATTGCGCAGTTGCGCGTCGCGGGCGTAGTACACCCGATACTGGAGACGTCGTCGGGTCCTTGATGAAGAAGCCACGCGGTATGACGTGTACCGCGCGGCGAAGGAAACTGCGGCTGGCCATCGGCGAGGCAAAGAAGCGAGCCAGAGAGGATGTTGGAGACTAAACGGGGATCCGTTGATTGTTATTGATTTTCACTTTTGTTTTTATTGTTGGCATTGATAATTATGTAATTCATTTATAATTAAACTTAACTTGCATAATATTTGCACGCCATAGCATGTGGCAAACATGTCGGAATCTTTAGTTATTTTTTGTTATCTCGCATGCTTGTATGTGTTACCCATGTTTAAGCAAATAAATATCTCTCTCTCTCTCTCCGTGGCCGTTATCGAGCGGTTGGTGGGAAACTTCGAGTCACCGCGCTTCCGCTTACGGAGTCTTCAACCCGAGCATATCCCACCGCCGATGGCTTTGCCCACGGCCGTTAGACTACGGCCTACAGAGGAGGACGCCATCAGCGTCCCAGAGATGACACAGGCAGAGATAGGAGCGGCCGTGATTCGGCTCCGGGGCCCGACGGAATCCACGGCCAAGTGTTAGTCCTCGCACTTAGAACTAGAGTCCTGGCTGAGAGGACTCTTCAAAGCGTGCCTTAAACGGGGCCAGATTCCCACATTAAGGAAATTGACCGTCTGGTCCTACTAAGGAAGGCGGGGCGCCCTGCGGACTCGCTGTCCACGTACCGGCCCATAGTGCTGTTAAACGAGGTGGGTAAGCTGTTCGAGCGGATAATCGCTGTCCGCCTCGTAAGCCACTTGTACAGAGGGGCTGGGCCTGGACGAAAGCCAGTTCGGCTTTCGGCACTGGCACTCCACTATCCACGCGATATCGCGGGTGAGAGTCCTGACGGAGGAAGGGGTTGCCCGGGGTGGGGTAATGTTGGCGGTGTCCTTGGACATTTCCAACGCCTTCAAAACTCTGCCTTGGAGTTGTGTTCGGTAGACACTGCGGTATAATCGAGTGCCTATCTACCGGCCCCTGTGGAACTTTGGGTACTACTGGGTGTTCAGGGGCGAACTCCAACCGGGCGTAGAACTGACGTGTTACGCGGATGATACGCTAGACACCGTCCGGGAGAGTTCGTATAGGGAGGCAGCGTTGCTGGCGACGGCTGTGGTCTCACAGGTGGTCAGCCGCATACGGCGCCTATGCCTGGAGGTGGCCCTCAACAAGTCGGAGGCCATGGTCTTTCATGGCCCCAAGAGGGCGCCGCCGCCCGATGCCCACATCGTGGTCGGGCGAGCTCAAATCGCTGTCGAGCCTACCATGAAGTATCTAGGATTGGTCCTCGATAGCCGGTGGGATTTCAACCCCCAATGCCGGCGGCAGGCGCCCATGATGTTGGTCGCGGCTGGTGCGCTGTCAACGCTGCTTCCAAATCTGGGAAGCCCAAGCGCCGCTTGAGCTGCTTGTGCCAGGGCGGCGGTAACTCTGTTTCTAATTTATCCTTTATCCAGACAGGGCGCCCTGGGACCTGGAGGCGAAGGTCACTGTATCGGTGGCTCGAGGAAGCGCGGGCATCTGGGAGGAGGCTGCGGAAAGGGAGAGGGAGATTTTATCTACTCCCCCCAACCCGAGGTCGAGGCCCGCAGATGCGGGCCGTCACTAGCCGGAGGTTGTGGAAGGAGCTTAAGTGCCCGTGGTTTTTAGACGGTAGGAGTCTGACAGACCCTTCCGCCCCGCCCAGGACGGAGAACATACAACGAGGGAGTTATTGGGTTGTGTAAGTCAAATAAGATCGCGTGGTAAAGTAGACTGGAAGCCAATACCACCATAGTTGGCAACATAAGGCTAGGAAGATTGATTCTATAAGTTGTATAAGTCCAATAAAAAAAAATAGCCTGCTGCTAAATCAACATACCTGCTTATACTCTGCATCGGCAAACTTTGCCATATCGTGGTAAATTTTCAGCCTAATATCCATATTTTCAGTTCCCAGTACAGCAAGACTTTTTTGTAAATATTTACTCATAATTTCTCGGGGATTGTCACGTTTCGAGTCTGCCATCCAGAGCGCATACCGTCTAAAATCAATATTTGCTATAATCAGGCATTTGTAACCAACAACAAAAATAATAGGCAAGATATGGACCAAAGAACTCACGTTACAGTCGGTAATAGCTGTTACCTCACCCACCCTAAAAACGCATTTGAACTCACTGCCTAGAACATTGAGGATTATTTATTTTGTATGAGTTTAACAGACTAGCGGTACTCGATGAAAAAATACAAACATCATACAGATACGCAAATTTGATCTTTTAAATGTTAGCGTTAGGATGTTTATAGCTATTTGTTATGCGATTATGATTTTTATGCTGTAAGACTAAAAGTTTATCACAGTATTGTAATATAATTAGTGTCATAGCAGTCAAGTAAATAGTTAATTTTGATTATTTACTTTATCTCCATGGAATTAGATGTTCCTACAAACAAAATTTCCCCATTTCACCCCCTTAAAGGTTGAAAGTTCTGGAGTGGCGAACTCGTATCGGAAAACGCCGCGTAGGAAGGCCTCACTCTAGATGGAACGACGACCTGGTCAAGGCTGCGGGAATTCGATGGATGCAAAACTAACAGGACCGATCAGTGTAGCGACGACAGTGTAGTGGAGGAGGCCTATTTCCAGAAGTGAACGTTTTTTGGCTGAAACGATGATGATGATGATAAAAGGTTGAATTGACGAAAATTCGATCTTAGTGCTCCCCTATAGTTACATTAAAAACGAAACCCTGTGCAGTAAGATTCTTAGCAAACTTTAACATCCTTTAAATCGTATTTTGGTGGGTAGTTTCGACAATCTAATAATAACAACCATTATTGTTTACTTAGGTTGGTATTTATGTCAAATTTCAAGTTTATTAGCCCTAGAAATAAGATTCTTGAAAAAAACATTAACACCCCCTGAGTCATTTAGGGGTAGTGTCGAAAAAATTATAAAAACAATCTTTATTACTTATATAGTTTAATATTTGTGACAAGTTAGATGCTTAATAATAATATAGCAGTAAGTGTATTTTTCTGATTTATACTTCGTTTTTATATCTAACTATTTCTCATGCCGTGACGTAAGCAAACATATTTTGAATATACTACATAAAGTGAAATCTGTTTCATTTCTTTGTTTCAGAGAAATACAGTCAGATTGTTTACTGACAAGTACAACCGAACAATTGTTGAAATTAACAATTCCATTATGGTGACAAAACAGTATTCAAACGCTTACCGCGTTTTACCCTAACATTACGTGTTAAAGATCTAATTGGCATTACTGTATTCTATAATATTTTGCCTACCTTAAACAAGTCGTTCTAGTTCGATAAACTTATACGTATCGAATAACACTTATCTACGGCTAATTGCAGAAGGTTCAATATCGTCTAACTTTTAGTGGGTCAGCTAACGGCAGGGTGGGTCAGGTAACAGCTATTACCAACTGTACTTGAAAAATTCATTGCTATCAGTATTTGTCAGAACATTTATTTTAGTCAAAAAAATGAACTTATGTATTTAATAGAATTCAATTGTCTGGATTGTGAATTCCAATTTAGTGCCGTTTTCAGAACTTTGAAATCGCTTAAGTAATAAGAACATTTACCTCAAAGAAGTCGCTGTAAGTTTCGCATCCAGCGTGTGATTGGTCACAATGTTACGTAACAAAGACAGCGCAATTTCCTTGTGTCCTTTAGCCCATGCTATCTCGCTCTCTAACAGTGTTACATCTTCGGATAACTGAGATTTCTTTGCTACAGCTAACAACCGCTGTGCCATCTGGACTCTGCGGTTAGTTAGGGCCATTTCTAAAATAAAAATTTTTTGCTACATTTTGGAATATAAAATCTCAATTAAAACACTTGTGTGGCCAAATCCATGGAACGACCAATTAATCTGCTGAATCAGGTACTGAACCTACAGGACCGATACACAAGATCTCAAGTCATTGAGTACAGACCATGTATCAGCAAACGCAGCGCGTTATTTCTAAATTTCTGATAAACTTACTAGCATATTGTATCTGCAAAGACACAATTTCGTTCAACATATTGTTATGAGATTTCGCCGCATGCTCAAGTATGAGCACCCGCTGAGATGACAACGCCTCAATATGCTTAAAGTCTTTGAACTCTGGCAAGTTATCTATGTCCCATCTCTGAAGCAGTTCCGACACTTGACAACGATTTGTCCTCACTGAGAAATAATCTTCTATGTCGTTAAATATGTGAAGCTTTTCTAAAACTTTATAAATATTCTGACAGTTTTCCATATTCAGATTCTGACATAATCTTGATACTGCGAGCTTCGCTTTATTCAGGGGTACCAGTAGTTTACTTTCATACTCCGGCGTAGTTTGGATGTTTAAACAACTTTTTAGACAAGAATACTGGAATGCTTTGACTACGGAATTTTGGTTGCAATTCGGTAGTTTTTGCTTTTCTTCAAGTTCTTTTGTGTCTACGAAATCACCCCAGTCCCCTGAAAATATTAAGAAAAAGCTTGGTAGTAAAAGATAATTAATAAAATTCATTTTAGTTCTAGTTGTAGTAGAAGTTCAAAAATAGTTAAAACTACTATTAGCACAGATAATACACACAGACATACAGATGCCTCATCACATACAAAAAAACCGTGCCGATGTAACTAGCGTTTTTCATCCGATTAATCTTGTTATTTTTATAAGTACATCAATCGCGTTCGATCCCGTTTCACGGCAATAGATGGTGTTAGCAGCGACTTTCAAGTAAAAGGGTTTACTAGGTTCGTGAATATTTTTTTCTTTAAATACAGTGACGGTTCGTTTTATAGTATTTTTTTGCACGTTTTTACAGTTTTATTGCACCAAAATGTGTTACAATGCAAATTTTAACAATCGAGTGGAATGCCTCAGAAATTTAAAAATGCGCCATCTATTGGCATCAAATTTAAATGATCCGTTCAAATAATCTTTGAAATGTGACTTAACAGCCCAAAATTCCATAATTTTGTACTTAGGAGAGTTGATTAAACAAGAACATACAATTTTTATGTTCAATTCCAGAAAATGTTAATTTTACACACAAATCTATTAAATTGTGTGTACATGTCGCGCCATCTAGTGAGATTTATTTGAACCAAATTTTCTTTCTTAGCAATGAGACCCCGTGCTATTAGTCAAAGAGTATGAATCACTCACCCAAGAACGCCAAGCACTCATATTTGTAGTCATTCAAGTGGTCGTTCTCTGGCAGTGACTTGATATACTGCAGAGCGAGGTGATGCATGCCCGACTTGTGCAGAGACCGGACCACGCCGTAGTGGAGATCCTGATCGGGCTGGCCACCACACGAGAGCGCTATGTCGTGTAAGAGAAGCGCGTCCGTGAACTGGCCAGTGTTTATCAAATGTTTTCGCTTTTCATTCTCCATCGTCAAGTGCTCGGTGCCACAGCCTTCGATAGCGTCTATTTCTCCGATTGATACGTAACACTGATTAAGAAAAGGCTTTTATTCGTATCAGAATGGTGATCACAGGTGGGTCACACATTTAAACTAATATAATTTATTTATTTATTTCTCACCACAATAAAAGTTACAAAAACAAGGTACATGATATAGTTTAGTTTACTGTGGTAGACTGGTGCCTAAGCTAGGCTTTAAGGGCCTGTTTTTCAGGTCTCCACCCTCTGGCAGTTAGATACATTTGATAATAATACAAAATTCATTTAACGATTTCAATTAATATTACAAAGGTTGTGTAATATTAATAACTTTTAAAAGTCTGTAGCTCAAAATGGAATGCTAATTTTTTTTTGGAAAAAACATACTACCGACTTCCAAATAAGAAAACTACAAAGTGAAAAATAACTTTATTTTTGGAAGTCGGTGTCTTTAACGCAAAAAAATGGTACCTACCAAAGACACCGACTTCCAAAAATAAAGTTATTTTTCACTTTGTAGTTTTCTTATTTAATTATTAAATTTTTATTAAATTTTTTTTTTTTTTTTCACTTTTTGGTTGTACCTACCTAACAGGCAAGTTGTTTAGTAAGGTATCTATAACGCCAGAATAGATTACCCGAATGGCCGAATATCATGAAATTTGAACATAACCGGTGAAACGAGAGATCTGCGTGCCCCTTAAGAGGATACTGGCGTGATGTTATGTTATGAAATGGTATAAACAATGAACAGATATGCGATTGCACCAATCCCGAGAGATTTGCCGTAATTTATTGAAGAGTTCTGTTGTATAACTTCGAAGTTCTTCATCAGATCTTCACCAAATTAAAATGGGACCAATTTCGAAACATACTTTACCAAACAAAAAATAATTTTCAAAATCGGTCCAAAATTGACGGAGATATGCGTGAAAATACAAAAAAAAAAAACAATCATAATGTCGAACATAGAACCTCCTCCTTTTCGGTAAGTCGGTTAAAAAATGTGTATAAAAAAAATCAAAAAGTATTATGGTTTGTAATAGTAACTGATTCTACCGTCCATTGTTATGTAGAAGAACAGACAAGAAACTCCATATTTATTCTTTTTAAAAAAGTGTTGACAATATTTACATATATACATTAATTCAAATATGTGCGGACGGTGCACCCAAAAGAATACTACATATAGATATAAAGTATTACAAGCACTAACAGGTGAATTCATTCATTTGATAAATAGTATATTATAATTATATGAGAAAAGCTCCCTTGGTTCAAAACTATGTAACCAATTATGTCATAAGTATAAGTATCGTCTGTCACTTATGTAAGCTATTATAAAAATGTAGTTATAACAGTTTCACAGATAAAATATCCTGAAAGTCTCTTCAAACACGAATCTTATGCAATCAGAATCTAAACAACTTTTTGTAGGTTTCGGTTTGGCTTTCAGGAGTTGCAGTAGTTGGAAAAAGCATGGCATACTTGTCCCAACAATTTGCAGGTCAAGCATTTTTTTCTGGGATATGTATTCAAAATTCTATTTGAATTTGTGTGATAAACTGAAAAACTTACAGTTCTAAAAATTCGTTGCAGGTTCTCTCCGCCAGGCAAGCTCGAGGTGGCTTCTGGTGAGTTTGGGGAGACACCGCCGTTCTGGAACATTGCCCACAGCTCGCCGTAGTACACAGCTGCCCAGTTCTGGTCCACGACAGTCGCCGCCCACGCCACCTTGTCGTAGTCAAGCTCTAGGTAGTTCAATGTCTTCATGGCATTACCAGGCCTAAAATTTTGACATTTATAAAATATTAAAAAAAGTTATAGGTATTTTAATATCAAGCAACAAGAGTCATTAGCGTGCATTCTAGCGGTGTGTGTGTGTGTGTCTTTTTAATACTTGCCTCATTGTATAATAGTTTCTTTGTATACGAACAAAATCTACAATATTAAGCATATATTGAATGATCGTCTTGTAGCCTTGGGTCACAATTCCACCTGTTCTAGAATTAAAGTTACTGTCTCCACTGTTCTCCAATTTGTCGTCGAAACTTTGTTCCCAAACGTTATTAAAGAATTTGTTTATATGTCCACTGATGGCTTTGACGTGTCGTTCTGTTAGACTTTGTAGCTTTAGTCCAACAAGGGCTGGTAGTATCTGGCGGCAAACTTGAGACTGGAAATAACAGAAATAATAATTTCAATGAGCCAATAAGCCACTGCACACCTTATAAAGATAGTAATATCTTTTACAAAGACACATGAATCAATCTAATTTGAACCTTATAATGGTATTCTTAAATCTGAGTTAATTTGCAGAACCTAAGTCAGCTTGGTTCATATCTTGTGCTTTATATGCGCAGCTTAGGTTCATATTACCCTAATCAGGAAATAAATCTAACAGTGTAATTTAATTAAAAAACTTTTTAACAAAAAAACTGTCTGGTGTCTTTGGTACTGTTTTTTTAGACACTGACTTTTTTTTTTTTTTTATCTGTTATAGGCTTGCGCTTGACCACTATCTATCCACTAGTGTTTTGCTTTAGCGGTTGCCGTGGCGGTGTGTACCAGGGTGAACTGTACACATCTGCATACCCGTATAGAGCATACTGGCGTGATGGTATGTTATGAAATGGTGTATACAATAAACAGACAAGCGATTGCAGCAATCCCGAGAGATTTGTCGTCATTTATTGAAGAGTTCCGTTGTATATCACCGAAGTTCTTCATCAGATCTTTACATAAACTTCTTTCGAACAAAAAAGAATTATGCAAATCCGTTTATATATGACGGCTTTATGCCCGAACATACATAAAAATATATACATATATATAAACACAGGAATGGATAAACTCCTCCTTTTAGGTCGGTTAAAAACTATGTAGGTCAAATTACCTTCAACGCGCAAACTTTTCTCAAGTTAGTCACATAATTCGTTGATGAATGAATAAATGTGAGAAGAGTGCACGTGACTTCTTTCAGCCAATCAGCGTTATCCTTTGTTTGTAAAGCGTTTAGGAATATTCCTTCAGGGCACGTTGTGCAATACTCTTCAAACGTCACACTATCAGTAACGGTATCAGTATTCATTGAAGTCAACGAAGAAAATGGTTTTAATATTTCTTTGTCAACTACCTCCAAATCTGAAATTTATTTTTATATGTAACTATACGATCTTTAAGGTATTGGCTACACGCTCAATCTTGTCTGCGCAAACAGATTGTGCAAAAATTTACGCAAAATCTGCATGGTGTCTAAATGCGACTTGCGACTTGCATGCGCAAAAGATTTATGCAAAATTGGCGCAAACACTGTAAGACGTCCACACAATAGTGCATGTGTCGTTTATATTAATTGAGAAAATGAATTTTGTACAAACAAACTAGCGTTTTGTGCAAGCCATTTGTGTGGTATACGAGGTATACCGTTTTGCCGTCTTAAATAAATAACAAAAAAGATTGAGCGTGTAGCCAAACCCTTAACGACTTGTTTTTTTTTTTTAATTATCATTTTAATAGAGAAGCATACCTGGAATAGCATCGACATCAACGAACCTCAGCAGATCATTCATAGTTTCAGCTATTTCGTCTGTGACATTTGGATCTTCATCAAAGAAAACATCCAGAAGAGATTTGCCGACAACTTGCATGAAGTAACGTGTCGGCTGGACGGTCCTTACACTTTCAGTGTCAGCCGGCGGCACTGTGACCAATGTCTTTAGATCGTACGAGCTGATCTCCGATAAACAATTGCATGCTTCTACTATGGTCTAAAAATAATAAAAAATAAATAGTAACAATCTGAAGTACCATAATTTTTCAGAATAATAGAAAGAAAGAAAGAAAACATTTATTGCCACTAAGAAATATTACAGTGTAAACAAAACACAAGATAGTTTTAAAGCACATTATTTCCATTATGGCAAAAGGAGCGGGCTCAGCTGATGTTGACCAGTGTGCAGCATGGATACTACGCTGGCCAACGCTGATTTTCAGCCCACCCCCTTTCTTACAGCACTTATCATAATAAAATCGATTAATAAATACCCAGACCCACCCTTAATATATACTAAATTATTCATACCCACAACATATACAACAACATAGGTACTACCGCGAATTTTGACGGTCGAACACATTTCGCTCTTAAGTTCTTAGCAATAAGGTTGAAAATGAACGACAGGGATTTTTAACAAGTACACATACCTTATCATCGTATGTTGAGTTTAGAATATTACAAAGAGACTGCACGACCTGATGTACGATACTCGTCCCACAGTCTTCAGAAAATGTTTTAGAATCCAGATCGGAATACAAACTCCGAATATGATCTTTATTACTAGTCAAAAATTGACGAATGTTCAACAATGTCTCGTGGCTAAAAAAAATATTATTTATTAGTATGATATCACCCTTGCTACAGTAATACAGATGAAGAAGCCGTTAATACATACCTAGGGCGGTTCAAACTAATTTTATGAGTTTTTAGTTTTTCTTTAAATATAATTATGTTGGGGCAGTGCAGGTTATCACCACTTTGCGACATGGAATTTATAAAGTCTACGACATCCTCGCTATCCCTCAAGTAATCCTTCATATTCTCAACTAAATCATTTAAAAACACAGTACACTCTCGTTCGTAACTGGATTCTTTCTTGATAATTAGGACAGGCAATAACTCTAACAGTGATTTTCGCATAAGCGTCGCCGTTTCTGGCAATAAATGGTCCAAGACCAGTTTCAAACCATCAATGTATGCCTTCATTTCCTTTTTGTCGCAACAGTTTTTGATAACTTGAGTAAAACTGTTGCAAGTAAAATTGCACATGAATGCGTCAGATGGATGTCCCAGAGGTATATTTCTTACAAAGATTACATAAGTATGAAGTGCCAGTACTTTCAGTTCAAATATATTTTCATGAGTAACAGCTTTCCACAGTTGAAACATAATTTTGAAAACCGTCACTGTTTGGTTTATACATAGATACTGAAGTACGCTTCCATGAGTGATCTCCTGCAAAAGAGTATAAAAACGTTTAAGCACGGGATCCCAGCGCTAAGATAGAAAATTTGGTTCAATAAATCTCACTAGATGGCGCGTCATGCACCGCGTTGTTATTGAATTGTGTGTAAAATTAACATTTTCTGAAACTGAACATAATAAAAATTGTATGTTCTTGTTTAATCAACTCTCCTAAGCACAAAATTATGGAATATTGGGCTCTTAAATCATCATATCAAAGATTATTTGAACGGATCAATTAAAATTAATGCCAATAGACGTCGCGGTTTTAAATGTCTGGGGCATTCCACTGGATTGTTTAAAATTGTATTGTTACACATTTTGGTGCAATGAAACTGTAAAAACGTGCAAAAAATACTATAAAACAAATCTTCACTGTATTTAAAGAAAAAAATATTCATGCACCGAGTAAACCCTTTTACTTGAAAGTAGCTGCTAACACCATCTATCTATCGCCATGGAACGGAACCGAACGCGAACGATGTACAAAAAATAATCGGTTTAATCAGACGAATAGCTCTAGTTACGTCAGCGCGGTTTCTTTGTATGGGTTGAGGCATCTGTATGCTAGTATTATATTATCTGTGGTTTTAGTTTATAAAAAGAACACTGCAGTACAATGCAGTTTCGTTTCTACTTTATCGCTGCTCCATCAGGGGAATTGATAATAAAATAAGATAAACTACAGTACTTACTTTAAAATATTCTAGAATGGCGCAGAAAACCCTCTTTGGATAATAGTACTGTTGATTACGTTGCGGCAATTTAACTTGAAACAGTTGCTCCGCATCTTCCCCGTCGCTCATGTGAGATGCCGTCAGCAACACCAACTCACCAATATTCTCCACAAACAGATTACTCCAACCTTCGTTTTCTAACATCTTAGTAGTCAGTTCTAACATTTTAGTTGCATTTTTCTGTGACTTTTTAAATGCGTCTCTTTTATTAAGTTCGTAATAGTCAATATTGTACTGAGCGCTGACAATATAAGGCAAACATAAGGCCATAATATTAGAAAAACAAATCTGGAATAAAAAAGAACATTAAAATGTAGCAAAATAATACTACAACGCTAGGAATACTTTATGACAAATTGATTAAATAACTGAAATTATTATTACATACTCAATTGTACGTCAATACAAAGTCACACATAAGCAACATACCTCAAGTATCTCTTTAATTGGTTTTTTGTGTTTATTTGCCATTTGCTTCAAGATATCACTGTTACGCAAATTACCTTCCTGTCGCCACAATATTTCACCTACAACTAACCACTTCATGTGTTTTTCTATAAAACTGTCTATGGTGTCAAAACCAAGCAAATAGAGCGGCAAATCCCCCACTTCGTTATTCTTAGAGAACCAAAAATGCAATATTGGTAAAATATTGTTATTCAAATATGACTTGAGGTCTTGAATGCCAACAGAATTGATGATTAGGTTCAAAACTTTCATAACTATGCGATTATCTAATGATTTCAGTTTCTGCAAATTGATTATTTGTAGTATCACGCTAAGTATAGAAGACTTTTTCGTTTGCGCCAGTGCAGCGAAGGCATGTAGCACTGTGACCGTCCTGTTGGCAGATTCGTCTTTTAGTATGGATTCTTTACTGTTTGACACCTAAAACAACAATACAGTATTAGTTGATAGCTGGAACTAGGCTGGAACAGTTGAATGTCCCTATTTAAGGGCCTACAACCGCTTTAGTGCCGTAAAACGGTAACTTTCTAAAGCATACTCCTTAGTAACGCCTAGGTTAAAAGAAAAGAAAAAAAAAATTGTTTCATGTACATTATTTGTGAAACATGGTTTTTTCGTATAACAAACAGTTTTGCCTTAATTTTTTTTATTAAGATCACGAAATAATTCCGCTACTTTTGGATACTCCTCCAAAACGACTTGCATGTTTATAGTACATTGTGATACAAGGGTGGAAAGTAGGTTATTGCAAACGAGCTGTCAGTAACAAGCCCGAGCCGAAGGCGAGGGTTTTTAATGACACGAGTTTGCAATAACCTACACGCCCGTGTATCACACGATATTTTTCAATACAGTTGTGGGAAATAGTAAAAACAAATCAAAGAATTAGATTTGTTAATTCACAAAAAAATAAAATTTTCGCGCGTTTTTGTAACAGGACATATTGTTTTTACAACGAAAACAGCCTACACAGCCTATACAATTTTTGAAAAATGTTGATGTGAAAATAATTAAATTGAAACTGGTAATTAAATATATTCAACAACCATTTAAAAGACTTTTGAGAATTAAATGCTAAAACGTACGGAATCATTCATTTTTCATCGTATAAAATCTATTCCATTTTATTCTATGTATGAAAACTCCTTGCTACTAAACTTTTTTAAATTGACTTTTAACTAATGGCGCGTTTTTGCAACTGCACATTTTTTACAACGAAAACAGTCTATACAACCTATTCGATTTTAGACAAATGTTGATGTGAAAATAATTAAATTAAAACTGATATTTAAATATATTAAACAACCATTAAAAAGACTTTTGAGAGTTCAATGCTAAAACGTACGGAATCATTCATTTTTCCTCGTATAAAATCTATCCCATTTTATTCTATGTATGAAAACTCTTTGCTACTAAACTTTTTAAATTGACTTATAAATTTAAAACTAAACTGCAAAAGTAATGATCGAGCTCGTAAACAAAAGTCACGACTGCGTAACAGAAAGATGCCTATGCATAAGATTTAATTTTAGAATCATAATTATAGCCTCTGAAAGTACGCCATGTTTAACAACTGTATTGAAAAAATTACGCGGTCGTGACTTTCCACCCTTGTATCACAATGTACTATTACACAGACAAATTGATGGCTATATATATTTTTCAAACAAAACTGTTCAAAAGGAGGTTCAATATTGATATTTTGGCTCCAAGCGGGCGCACGGCCAGTACTGCGTTAACATTGGGGCGTATATATCGCCTTAAGATCGTTAACAAAACCATAACATTTTGATGTTATAAACCCAATCACCGCATCGAAATAATTTATATTAAAACTTACATCAATTAAAAAGATGTCTAATAACTTTATCGAAAACGTTTCAATGTCGTCTTCAGATAAATTGTTAATCAACTTCATCAAATAACAGCAATGAAGACGAATACTATGAATGTTGCCCTTCACTTTCTTCATAAAAGCATCTTCAAATGCTTCTACAATATTCATGTTCTGGTTCTGACTCATTAAGATGAGCTTAGTGACACATTCATAGATCACAGATGCTACATTTGGTGGGTAATACATGTCCTCACAGAGTTGCAAATAACTCTTAATCATTATGAAACAATTCTGCCTCATATCACTGTCATCTGTACATAGAGGCTCCATTATTTTTAAAAGTATTTTTAGTATTTCAAAAGACACTTTGGAATTTCTATACAATTTCCGGCACATGGACTGCAACAGTGTGAAAACCAAACCTGCGAACATAATTGTTTTGTTTAGATAGTTTGGCATGCATCTTACAAAAAAATAATAAATGAAAGTTTTGATGGATGGGTGTATGTTTGTCAATAACGCCAGAACGGCTGAACGGATATGGATGAAATTTGGCACAAAGATAGACTATAGTAAGGAATAGCACATATAATACTTTGTAGCCCGGGAATGTTTTCGCTCGGGATAATTTTCGACTTTCACGCGCATTAGTTTATTTAAAAAACGTAATTATAATTACCTAAAGGGGGTTCCTCTACATTTGAATCTATCAGTAGCTCTATGCACTGAAAAACGCACTGTGTATCAGATGTAAAGCTGTAGACACCATCATCTAATATTAATTTAAGGATTTCTTCCCGGTAATCTGCTGGTTTTCTGCAGTATGCAGCAAGTACCAAGAAACAATTATGCTTTAAAGTATCAATGCTCGTGTCGTCCTCATCCCCATCGATAATTATGTCGAAATTATCTGATTGAACTTCAGTATTCAATATATTATTAACAGCATGAAAGAAATCAGCGTCTATACTCGCTCGTAACATGCGCGAGAGGAATGGATGAAATTCTGTCACCAAAAGTGCTCTCAATAATTGAAGAGCGTGAATTTTTACAGGTAATTCAGAGTTGCTCTCTAACAAGCGAGTCAGTGCTGTACACATGCGTGTCCAAGTCGTCGTCAGTAAGATATTTATCTGCATGTTCTCAATTTCTTCTTGAGATTTTACTTTATATTTTATGAGTTTTTGAAGATATGATATAACAACGGTAATCAACTTAATACACTCTATTAAATCTGCGTTTTTTTGGAATTGTTTTGAATTATTAGACACTAAATTAGTTTTCAAGTATTCATTCACTCGATCTTCCACATCAGCAACAGTTCCAATCTTTTCGTATACAGTTTCTTGTTCTATTGGCTTTATTGAATTGTGTATTTCAAATTCACTAAATAAAATACACTTTTCCATCGAGTTATATAAAATATCACGTAAGCTGTCGAATTCTGCTTCAGGAGCTTTAATGGAATTGAAAGTAATGTTTTCATTAGAGATTATTCTAAATAATAATTCAGATACTTCAGTCACATATAATGATTCAGTATCATTTGACGTAAGCCATAATAAGCATTTAATTCTGAAGACATCCATGGTACATTTGCTGTAGAATTTATGAAAGATATCACTTAAAGTTTGAATACTGCTGTTGGTAACAGGCATAACATTCTCGAGGTACAGTTTTATGAGGTGTAGTGCATGTGGGTATTCCAATACATTGGATATTAATAACTTTTGAAGTATTGTATGTACTGCTTTGTGTGAAGTATTTATAGATGTGCAATTTCTGAAACAAAGATTCATTATTATTATGTCGTTTTTCATATTAATTCTTATTAAATTACAATTATAAATATTCCTTAAAAAAAAACAAAATATTTAAATAATAAATGAATTATTATGTATTTAATTATTTATATATATTTTTAATTTCATTTCATTTTATTTTATTACAATTTACATTTTTATTATTATTTAATATTACTCCCTTACCCTTATTCAAATTATAGTAATTTCATTACGATCTTACCTAACACATGAATTCCACAACGATACCGATGCGTTTTTGAATTCTTCATTTTTACTCATTAAAATCCGGGAGTTTTCCAGCACCAAACAAACCAGCTGCTCAAAAACGTTCCATTCTATATTGGTACTGTTATTTGTAAGTAGAATTTGAAGACTGTTCAGCAATGACAGGTAATCGTCGGAGGATATGCTGGCGCCATACTTTTCTACGTACACGTGTACAATTCCCAACCTAAAACGGCATTTTGTTGTATTATTATCAAGACAAGAAAGTGATTTGAATGAAGATATTTCATCAAAGCCCTATGATTTGAGAAACTTAACTATGACATGGAAAGCTACAATGACACATAATTACTTGCAATGAAAACTTAAACGACTTGATCATGTAGATCAAGGCAAGTGCGGTGATGTTCCTTTTCGAGGTTGTCGCGCCGTTATTGGTCTAATTCCATATAAAATAGACGTAACATAAATCACCGGGCTACTTAACATAGGGGTGGCGAGGTCTTGCCCATGGGTGTCCACCATCGAATAAGATCAGATGATGGATAGCAATGACCTGTGTATTCGTGCCGTGCGCGAGAACCCGTACGGGAGGATGATGGGATCCTGGTGGCTGAGCCGATGAACATTGTACACTGTACATGTTATAATAGCAAGAAAAAATAAAAAGTCATATCACATACCATGGTACATGGTTTTGCTGCAAGTCGTTGATAAGGTCAGCAAATGTTATGTTCTTGTTAATGCTCAGTCTTAACCTTTTTGATACATTCTCTGCGCCAGTGTCGTTTCTTTCGGACAATTTAAATATCTGTAAGTAGATGGAATTTATTCTAGTACAATAATACGCCATTGAAAAGCCTGGCTGTCGCCAGGTTGGCGACAGCCCTTACAGCTAACGAGGTTGTCGACATGTGGGCTGTGAATACAGCAGTCATTGTGCCGATAGTCATGACGGCCAATGGCATAATAGCCAAGTCTCAACTGAGGAGGCTCTCGTTGGGCAGTCAAGGGCTTAATCAAGAAAGCATTACTCCTGGACATGGCGCGTATGAGGTTGCTCTCTCAGGAGCTCTGACCACCGGTAGCTTGGACCCTTTTCCCGATACGGGTGGGCTACTATTTTTTAATTAATTATTAGCTAATATTTAAATTATCTATTTTTTTCATTGATAAAAAAGTATATGTAAGTACTTTAAGTGAATAAAGGAAATAATAATAATTTATTTAAAATTCAGACAATTTCAGAGTCCATTTTTAGGGTACCGTATTCCACAAGGAACCCTTATAGTTACACCATGTCCGTCCGCAGCTTAGCTCAGAGACTTTTAGTACTAGAAAGCTAATATATTTTTTCACCATATTTTACAATAGTCCTGCACCAACCGCGGATTGCCCTTGGGTGCACTTGCGCAGTGCATACAGAGATAATCGTCGGTTGGTATCACATTTCCTGATACATGCCTAACAACGCTTCTGCGAGTTGGCTTCGGCCCCTCGCACGCCTTTCAAAGGACCATTGTCAAAATCCAATTTTTTTTTTTTATTAAATTAATAATGCTTGAATGAAGCATTGGGGTAGGCGGCGGCGTTTGGCAATACCGGTCCGTAACTTTTATTACAAACGCTTGCCTGTACACGCGGTGGTACCAAATCATCAATTAATATCATCATCATCAATTAACACATATAATAAATCTGTAGTATTTTTTGTATATCGAAAATATTTCCAAAAACGGAATAATAGCCAGGGTGTTAAAGGGTAATAACATACAGAACCCATTTACATCATTTTTGGAAGTTTGGTTGTGCACGCATCAAGTATAATGTACGAAACCAATGCAGACAACTTTTATACATAAAAATTGTGCGTAACTTGTAGTATTACTTAGTTTATGTTTCATCGCAATCGGAGCACTCTATCAAAAGTTAGATGAATTTAAAGTGTTCAAGAAGTAAAATATCACAACATACGCAATTCAGATACTCGGACTGTTGAACTCCATATTCGATAGATGGGGTTGTGCATTTAACGTCATTTTCTGAATGGCGATTGTAAGTTTCGCCGCGGAAGAAGGACCCTAGAAAAATATTGGTAGGTAGGGTAGGTAGCAAGGTAGGTAGGGTAGGTACGTCTAGGTAAGTAGGGTAGGTAGGTAGGGTAGGATAGGCAGTTAACGAGAGCGAAGCCAGGGGCACAGCTAGTAGCATTTTATTACTCCTTCTTCAGTTACCATCGTCTTATGTGGGCCAGTTTTAAGACGCTGTGAGCCGACGAAACCTGTGAAATGTTCATGAAACAAACAAAAGCCCTCTTCTTAGTGCGCATTATTGTGCAACTACGGAACCCTATTACTGTGCGTCGCCCGACACGCACTTGGCCAGTTGTTAGTACAAAATACCTTCTAACTGTGTTTGTATCGATTTTCACCTTTTAGTGTCATTACTTAAGCAAAAATGTGCGTTACCTGGTAATGCACAGAGGCAGCTAAATTGTGGAAGTGTGCGCACTGTTGAAAAAGTTTATCACTTTGCTTTCGATTCTTCTGCAAATAGCTCACTTCTGTACATATTATTTCAGTAATGCTGTTGAGGTATTTGTTCCAAAGCTCCCAGTTGTTTGCGAGACTCCCTTCTTCATTTCTGAGTCTTCCCAGTGGGTGATGTAGTGCCACAGTCAGATTTAAAAAGTTAAACAATGAATTCTGTAAATAAAAGAAGACTTTTATATATTATATTTTTTTTTTTTTTTTTATTTTTATTATTACTTAAACTGGGGTAGTTATTAACTCCAAAATCTCACAAGGGTTTAATTAATTACTTATGCTGCTAAATCTAAAAGGGTTCAAAAAAGACATTAGTTAGTTACCACCTAATAAATTATGATTTTACAAATATATGGGCGTATATCTATAGGGCATTAGGGCTTATATAGGGTGTTCCAGGGTGGGTGATGCGCAATACATGGTTGCATAACAAGAACAACCACTTAGCCTCTCCTCACCAAATTCAACTCCCTAACAATTATGAACACCTGCTTTAAAAACCATCCGAGGATACTGTATACGTGGATAATGCCAGGTGACCGAGCACGTAATACAATAGACAGCTACATCGCTGTCGGCAAGAGGTGGAGATCTTGCATAACCTCCACTAAATCGTATCCTGGAGCGGCCTGCGGGAGTGACCACAGACTCTTGGTGGCAGAGATGTGTCTCAAACTGAAAATATGCCAGCGAGTAGTTCAACCGACACAAAGGAGACTTAAACCTGGAGAACTAAAGGCTTTCAGTGAGTGCTTCAAGACCAAATCAGCCAACTTTGCCATTAACTGTCATGATAACACCGACTACAACTGGAACAGAGTGAAAGATCTTATCCTCTCATCACGCAAAGAGCTGCCTCGAAGGCAGCCGACGCTCCGAGAAAGGTATGTATAAAAATGGAAGGCCATCAGAGAACGGAAGGTACTATTCAAAGGCAATAATGAATCCGCGCTTGCAGTCTACCAGAAAATGTCGACAAAGGTTCAACGTCTGTGCCGCAGGGACTATAATGACAACCTGAATTCAGTTTGTCCGGATATAGAAAACCTGAAAATCAAATGTATCAGAATTCAAGGACATGGACCATAGAAAGTGAAGAGGGAAGACTGTTGACCGAGATAAATCTAGATATGATCAGATCTGGATTCTGTGAAAACCTATACGCTGACTCTGCAGCACGAGCTCCAAGTAACCCGATTGCAGACAGGCAACGCATGGAACCCGAAATCCTCGAATCTGAAATCGGAAGTGCACTGCACAAGCTCAAGTCAAACAAATCAGCCGGTAAAGACAAAATTTTTGCTGAAGAGCTTAAGCACCTAGGGGATCTAGGGATAAAGATAATGCTTGACCTGTGCAATCAAGTCTGTAAAACTGGCAGTTGGTGTACTGACTGGAAAAAGTCCCTACTAATTCCTCTGCACAAGAAAGGCTCCACTAGAGCATGCGGGAATTACCGGACAGTTGCACTTATTTTTCATGCCAGCAAGATAATGCTTTACGTAATCAACGGCCGACTGCAATCGTACCTTCAGTGGCAGATACCCAGTGAACAGGCGGGTTTAGTGAAAGGTCGAGGCACAAAAGAACAGATTGTGAATGTGAGGCAAATAATTGAGAAAAGCCGAGAGTTCAACACGCCGATATTAATGTTTTTCATCGATTCCTCGAAGGCGTTTGATTGCGTCCGATGAGATTGCCTGAGGACCATATTAAAAGAGATGGGCATAACTTAACACCTCGTCTCCTTGATCGCTAATCTGTACCAAGACGGGGTATCCATGGTACGAGTAAGGGTTAATGACGTCATCTCAGGCCCATTCAAACCAGAAAAAGGGGTAAGACAGGGGTGTATTCTTTCTCCTATTCTCTTTCATATATATGGTAAATACATAATGAGGAAAGCTTTAGAAGAATGGAAGGGAGGCGTATCTGTCGGGGGAATAAAGATCAGCAACCTTAGATATGCGGATGACACTAAACTTTTTGCGGCATCAGAAAAGGTGCTAGCTGATCTATTTCGCAGAGTAGAATATAATAAGTCGAAGACAAAAGTCATGCTTATCGAAAGAACCGGTCAACTCTCTAGAACGAAAGAACTCGCGGTACCTAGAATTTGTCAGCGAGTTTATATACGAAAGAGAGATCAGGAGAAGGACTCAAACGGCCAAAGCTGCGATGAGTAAGCTGACACGTATTTGGCAGGACAGAAAGGTCTCCAATGTCTCCAAGATGAGACTAGTCCGGACACTGGTTTTCTCGATTTTCGTTTACGGATCGGAGTCGTGGACGATTTGGGCAATAGAACGGAAAAAGATAGAAGCTTTTGAGATGTGGTGTTGGCGAAGAATGCTCCGCATACCATGGACCACCAAAAGAACGAACAAATCTATCCTTGATCAACTAGGCATAAAAGACAGACTAACCACGCTCTGCTACCGAAGGATTCTCAGCTACTTTGGCCACATTGCCCGTCGGGAACCAGACACTCTAGAGAAGTTGGTGGTAATGATGGGCAAGGTGGATTGGAAAAGACCTCGCGGCCGGTCACCTAACCGCTGGCCAGACCAGGTAACCGCCCTCACTAGACTCTCTGTTACTACCGCCCTGAAAGAAGCTGAGAACCGATTGAAGTGGAAGAACATCGTGCATAAAGCTACGAGGGCCTTTCAGGAACACGACCTTCAGTAATGACGAACGCGACCAAGAAGAAGGGGCTTAATTCAGTATTATTGCATGCATAATAAGTTTTTGAACATAAGACACACTCAGACTAACAATGGCCAAGATTTGACTACTGAGCACATGCACAATCATAGTTCATGAAAGGTTTGTTAGAGCTTGGTCACTGCTGGGATAAAACCGACTTGTTTAGCTATTATTGATATAATAAAATAATTATGTTACACACCAACCTTTTTCTTTTGATCCTTATTTTGGTCATAAAACTTTAATAGTGTAGGCATAACATTTTCAGTAAAGTGACACATTGTCAACCGATACTCGCAAGATAGCTAAAAATAATTCAGTTATTATTTACTTAACAAATTACAACTAATGTAAATCAAAGTATGACACATTGTCAACCGATACTCACAAGATAGCTAAAAATAATTCAGTTATTATTTGCTTAACAAATTACAACAAATTAAAATCAATGTAGATCATTCACATACCGTTTCTAGCAGCAAAGTTATTATTTCGATAACAACATCATGTACTTTTTTCTCATTTGAAATGTTGGAAAAAAATTGTTCTAATGGGGATAGTGATTCCATAAGTGGGCCCACAAACTGACAATTGTCCTTTCCACTTTTCATAACAAGTAGCACAAGTCTCAGTTTTGTGTAGTTGTCTATTTTATAATCACTAGAAAAACATGCAGCTATACAGACATCCAGCAACTCTGGAAAATTACCAACAAAAATGATTTGAAAGCACAACAATTACCAAATATAATGAAAAAAAAAAACAAAATTTAAGAAACCCCCGACACACTTTTATTTCATGCTACATAATTTACTTTTCAATACAGTTGTTAAACATGGCGTACTTTCAGAGGCTATAATTATGATTCGAAAATTAAATCTTATGCATAGGCATCTTTCTGTTACGCGGTCGTGACTTTTGTTTACGAGCTCGATCATTAGTTTTGCAGTTTAGTTTTAAATTTATAAGTCAATTTAAAAAGTTTAGCAGCAAAGAGTTTTCATACATAGAATAAAATGGGATAGATTTTATACGAGGAAAAATGAATGATTCCGTACGTTTTAGCATTGAACTCTCAATAGTACATTGTGATACAAGGGTGGAAAGTAGGTTATTGCAAACGAGCTGACACGAGCTTAATGACACGAGTTTGCAATAACCTACACGCCCGTGTATCACACGATATTTTTCAATACAGTTGTGGGAAATAGTAAAAACAAATCAAAGAATTAGATTTGTTAATTCACAAAAAAATAAAATTTTCGCGCGTTTTTGCAACTAGACATATTTTTTTACAACGAAAACAGCCTACACAGCCTATTCAATTTTTGACAAATGTTGATGTGAAAATAATTAAATTGAAACTGGTAATTAAATATATTAGACAACCATTTAAAAGACTTCTGAGAATTAAATGCTAAAACGTACGGAATCATTCATTTTTCCTCGTATAAAATCTATTCCATTTTATTACGAAAACAGCCTACACAGGCTGTTTTCGTTGTAAAAAAAATATGTCCAGTTGCAAAAATGCGCGAAAATTTTTTTTTGGGTATTAACAAATCTAATTCTTTGATTTGTTTTTACGATTTCCCACAACTGTATTGAAAAATATCGTGTGATACACGGGCGTGTAGGTTATTGCAAACTCGTGTCATTAAAAACCCTCGCCTTCGGCTCGGGCTTGTTAATGACAGCTCGTTTGCAATAACCTACTTTCCACCCTTGTATCACAATGTACTATAGTACATAGTAGATACGCTTCGATCGGCAATCTATTGAACACGTAATTATTACACGATATCTTGGGTAAACACCCCGATTCAAACAGTGAAACGCCTATAACTTTTCAACGACTGAACCGATTTTATTCAAACATAGCTAAGAACACACACGACAAAATCACCTATCAAACAAAAAAAAACTAAATCAAAATCGGTTCACCCGTTTGGACGCTATGATGCCACAGACAGACACACATATACACAGCAACACACGTCAAACTTATAACACCCCCTTTTTCCATCGGGGGTTAAATATAGAAATGTCTACTAACCTTTCCATGTGCATGGTTTTATGTTACCCAAGTAGTGTTCATAGGGTAGAAAATGTTTCAACAGTAAATCCAAATAACTGTCACCAATAGCTTTCACCATTCGATTATCTTTTAGTACATATAAACACATCTCTGTTATTTTGGCAGAATGAATATATGCTTTGCCTGAAAACATAAAAAAAAAATATTTAAGTGAAACAGGAACTATTTAAAGCCCACAAATCTTTAGTACGCAATTGTTGGTATTAAATAAAAAAAATATTTCAGGAATGAAACTATTATACAAATCATAAAAATCTTTTTCTTAGCATATCAATGGCTACTGTTTCAAAATCTAAATCAAGGTATTTATTTCAAGTAAACTTTAGAAGTACTTTTGAATTGTCAAACTACTTTTGAATTGTCAAAAAAATAATATTATGTAAATCATAAAATTAAATAACAATTTGTGTGACTATAATGGACCTGACAGTCCATTTAATACCTTTCGTTTAAAGAGCAGTGGTGGCCCAGTGGTAACGGTTGCAACTTACAAGTTGTAGGTTGTGGGTTCGAACCAAGGCAGCACTTTACTTTGTATAAATTATTTCATCACCATTGGTCTCAAAACAGTGCAGGAAAATATCATATTGAAACATGTCTTAGAACCAAAAATTCAAAGACATGTGACATCCACTAACCCGCACTGGGCTCTTGTGGTGGATTAAGGCCCATTCCTTTTCAAAGAGAGATGGCCTGAATGCCCAACGGCCCAAATGGGAATCCAAGTGCGGAAAAGGGGATCCATCTATCCTATCCTACCTCTCCTTTATAGAACAAGTCATTACTGAAGCTAAAGGTGAAAATTACCCAAACTGGAAGAAAACTGATTTGTTTCCCTACATGATTGAATCATTAATTAGAATTCAAATCCAATTAAGTCTGCTTTTAGTAGTGTTTTTATCCTGTCAAACGTTAATTAGCGGACACAATAGAAATTATCATTGTCTTTTGCCGATTCAGCGATCTGGACAGTCAACTAAAACGCATAACGATTTAATAAATCAGGTCCAAAGAACAGCTAAACTTATATGTGGAGTATATGACTGTGTTTGGGAACTGATGCGTCTTAGAGTACTAGGTATTATTTTATCTTATGAGTGTAATGGTTTTATTGAAGAAGAATAATAGGTACTTTAAAAGCTACTTAATGCTTTGGAGATGAAGATGGCTCACATGCTGAATTGTCCCAAGAGCACATGCACCTGCACTTTGGAAGACCTTATGCTCAGCACTGATGCCGCAATCGGTGTAGCCACCTACTGGGCCGAAAATTTATACAGAGTTTTCCAATAGAAGAAGAAGTGCTTTGGAATAGGCTTGTTTTGATAAATTGCTCAGTGAGCAGGTATAGTCCTCTCCAAACTTCTTGGCCGCCCTGAAGATGGTTTACCGCATGCGCGAGGCATGAAACGGTGCTGTTTTTGTATGAGATTTACTACTGCGCAGCCATTGTAGCCAACTTCAGGGTGGCCAAGAAGTTTGGCGAGAACTATAAACAGTCAGCTTTCTTTTAACATGACGAATCTTTCTCTGTTTGGGCAATAATAAAACAATGAAGTATAAATTAAACCAAATAAAATTACCTTTATTGGAGCCAGCCACACATAGGTGTAATAAACTAGTACAAAGTGGCCTTGTGACATTTTCATAAGTTTTAGAAGTGTCAAATTTTTCTATCTCCTGTAAAATAGAAATACACAAACACTTTGGATTAGGATTAACAACTACCTGAGAATACCAGTAGAATACGAAAAATAGAGGCAATAGATGTTCATTGGTTACAAGCAGATAACGATAGAATGGTTATAAAAAATTAATTATTATTATAATAATAATTAATTATATTATTAAAATAATTGTGAATGAGTAAGTATTTCTGCTGTTACCTTTAAAATATATTCATTAACATCGTCAAATAGATTATTCCAGGTATATCCCCTCTTTTTTAAGGTATTTTCAGATAAAAGTGAAGGCACTGCATTTCTTGTAAGGAATTCTTTTAAATTTTCGGCATTTTTCTTCCGTTCTGTGACTCGTCTGTCTTTGAGACCATTACTAGCTTCTTTAATGGATATTTCTAATTCCATAATGCAAAACGTTTTTAAATAAAATATTGTTTTGAGGTAAGACTCCTGAATCGGCAGAATTTAAATTATAAACACATTATTAGATTCAGTTTGTGTATAATAACATTGATGGTATAAATTTGATGATAATAAGTGGTAGGTATTGTACGTCTGATTGTAAATAATCAAATATATTTTTTATACGATCACTTCACTTTCCGCCGGTTATTTTGCCTCCAGGCACAATCCATCCACAGAGTCCTTCGACCTTCAACATCTATATTTCTCTTAATTTGTTGCTTTTCATGTGGAAAAACTATCCATCTATCCCAGCACCCCCTGGACTGAATGAAGCTGGGTTATCAAACAAGCAACAGAATGAAATAGTATTCAACACAATAAGTTTAAAATAAACAACAATCGCTTTAAACCGACAGGCAGAATTCCAAATATTTTTCTCAATAGCCAACCAACACCAACGGATGGGATAAGTCAACGGTGCCAACTGCCAATGTCATTGTCAAAATCAAAATGTCAAGTTTCGCTCTCTATGAAGCAGAGAGTAAAAGAAGAAAGAAAGAAAGAGAAGCTGTAATCTGTCGGTCTGTCCATTATGTCTATGGTCCAATGGGAAGTTTTTGGACAGATGGAACTAGCGGTCCAACATCCTGGAGCCCTTAGACGTTTCTGTACTTTTCTAAAAAAAATGTGTGGGAATGAGTAGTAGGCACCGTTAGCACCTGGCACATGTAGGTACTTATGCCGTTGGCTCGAGTTAGTATTGTTAGCAAGTATGCATCGTACATTCGGCACTTCTCCAGTCTCAAACGAAAGGCGGAATAGGCGTGTCAAGATCGGAGACAGTTCAGGTTCAGGCGCATAGGTTCTAAGAACTATTGTTCCGTCAGAGCCGCTACCACTAACCTTGTTCACTTCGAGGTTGCGCAGCACCCTACGGACGTCTTTTTGATGGAAGCGAATGTCCGAAATATTCCTCTCGCATCCACCAGGAGAAGGAGGGGACCGCGCGTCACCAGGATTCAGACGTGAAGATTCCACAAAAAGAGAGGCAAATAAATTTGCCTTTCCTCAGCGCAGTGGGCCAGTGGTTTCAGCAGTGGTAGTAGCGTTAAAGGTTCGACTCGACCGTCATTGCCAGGGACCAAAACGCTTTACTACCTGCTGGGTAAGAAGCAAGTTTGCTCCCTATTCTGTCAATGTGGCCGAACCGAGCCCTTCGCAACATCATCATGCCGGAATTGCAGCCCTGTTGAAAGCCTTCTTCTTCTGACCTCGCTTTGCGCGATCGAAATCGTCGACCCATGCCAGGTACGCCGCATATTTAAGCGCGCGCTAACATTTGGTGCCAAACCATGGCCAGTCAAGTCAACGCTGGACATTGTTACGCCAGACGACGGAATGTAGTACTCCATTACCTGACGAAACACATCCGTCACAGGTTCCGCGCACGACGAAGGATCAGCCGAAAATAAAGCAAGTAGGCTGCCAAGGATAGCATGCGAAGAAAGATCGCATGCCATCCCAATGCTGACATGTACCGCCAAACCCGTCGGGTGCTTCTTGGGCTGGAATCGGACGGAGAGTAGACGGACACAGACTTCACCAGACAGTGGTCGGAACTACCCAAAGGTGAAGTTATCGACACAGAGGTGTCGATAACTTCACCTTTGGGTATGATCGGTCTGGATCTGTTGTCAGCAGAAGGTCCAAGCAATTGGCCGTGTGCGAATCAACATCCGGCACCCTCGTTGCCCCCTGGACCAGCTGGGTAAGGTTTAGCGCAAGCGAAAGCTTATGCATCTCCCGTCCAGCATGGTCAGTGCACTGGTATGGGAAGACCCACTCCAGCCGGGCGAGCACGGCCTCTGTAATAGGCTTGAGTCACGCATTTCATCACGGTTTTTGCTGAACTGTGAAAATGTGTGACTCAAGCCGGTCACAGTAGGCCGTGCTCACCCGGTTGGTGGTGGTCATTAAAGTTCCTCAGTAACACTAATTGGGCGGAAGGGTACCGCTGATGTGCCGCATCAGCCGCCTCACTGAGGTACTCTGCTGTGAGCCTGATTGTCTCCTGATCTCCGCTGTGCATTTTATCCAGACCTAAGTAGGCTTTTTATTGATAGTGTAATATCATAGTGATATTAGAGCTTAAAAAAATCCGGCCAAGTGCGTGTCGGGCCACGCGCAGTAATAAGGTTCCGAAGTTGCACAATAATGCGGACGATGGTAACTGAAGAAGGAATTATAAAATCCAATTTCACAAGTGAAGTTAGAAAAAATATTATCCATGTACCTATTTGAGTACCACCGCGTGTAGAGGCAAGCGTTTGTAATAAAGATTGATAACCAGCGTCACGTAATAATTTGAATATTTGTTAAAATCTCCAAATATTAGGTATGCAAGGGCTGTTAGGCGATAAAAAATTACGTACGAAACCTACTGCGAAACTGATAGGGTATTTTCATGATCTATACAAGGCTACTATCTTCGCATTGTTTATTTCGACAGATACTGCTTTACAATGCTGAGTCGCGTAAAATGCGTCGCGGAATTTACGCTGCATTAGTTTTCATACTAAAGTCCTGTTTGTACCACACGGCGACGCAAAATGAGTTGTCTGCTTACTCACAAACATTATTTCAACCGAATTGCGCTCGTGGAAAGGGCCCTCCCTTGAGCGAGGCAACCCAAGTAACACATCAAAGCAGTATAACGGCCGACTTACAGCATTTCTGTATCGTTTTCGCATTTTGATTTAGTTCTTTAGTAGCATTACAAACGATTATACGGCTACTGTAATGCTTATTTGGGCACAATTTATACGGCTTTAGATCCTAAATAGGTTCACAAGAGTTGTTTAATTGCATTACAGGCGCATTATATTAGCATTATTGTGGTCAATGAAGTTGCCTATCGCATTAAAGAAGCTATATTATGGTCAATGAAGTTGCCAATCGCATTACAGAAGCATTATACTAGCAATATTATTGATAATGAAGATGTTAATTGCATTACAAAAGCATTAGACTAGCATTAGAATGTAGTAAAAGAATTATTGGAGCTATTTAAGTGTTCACAGTTAGAACTTAATTAAATCCTACATCATTGCAAAAACATCTCTACTACCACGGTACAAATGTTATAATACAATTATCGTTGTAATTTAACTACTTTTTCTCGCAATATAATATGGACGAAGAGGGTCAAAACTGAGGGAGTGACTCCATATTTGTTTGCATCAAAACAAAATATATAATACTGTTTAAGTTTTTGACTCTTTTGTTATTTCATGCCTTCAAATATTAATGCGCAATGTAGTTTACTGTAAATGTCTATATAAGTTTCATTGAAAATTTTCACGGGCCCTCCATATTATGTGGTTTTGTTAAAAAATGTTATATAAATATATGCGTAAAATAACCAAAAAAATTGTGTATTTTTAATATATAACGAATTTTGCATAATTAACGTAATAGTATTGGTTGGACAGTATTAAATTAAGTTATATTATTACTATATAGGCCTAATGCTTTTATAAATAGGTCCGAATGATAATACTTTTTGGTTATAAAATATTTACAAAATGGTGTCGGTCTGTAGCAGCCCGGTGAGCCTTTAAAAAGGCTAATTAATGCCACCAGCAGTATAAATACTCACACGTGAACAATTATTAAGCCAGAGGGTAGATAGAAGACTTTTGATGAACCACTGTAATGCTATTGTCAATAAAGTAGTTCTATATGGGTTCACCAGTATACCAGTAGAATTGATGTAGACTGAAATAGTGCTATTACTTGAACGCAATTTTGGGGATCCTTGAGCAAAACAAAAAAAACAAATTCAGATTTTTTTTACAACTTGTATCCGTTTTCCAAGAGTCTGTTGACAAAATAGCTTTCTGAACGCATGATCTTCATATGCCTGCGCGTGGCTTATTAAAATAATTATGCTGCCGTCAACAAAAAAAAAACATGTTTATAGCGAATATTGTGCTTTTCCTCAAAATGGCCTCAAATGGTTTTACGAATATAGTAAAATGAACCTATATACAGCTTTACGCATTACAATAACTCACTTGTATTTGATTATAGAGCTGTTAGCTATACAACAGAACTCAGTTAATCTTAAAAAATGCAAGCTTTAAATTGATTCACGTTTATGCTGTTCAGCAGGTCTAGGCTTTTACTAACCACTTAAAAGTGCTATTTAACAACAAAGGGCACCAAAAATAGCTCAAAGCTGTATAACGGATTTACGGAGCATTATAATGGTACAAATTTATGCTATTAAGCAGCATTAGACATTATCTTACTACTTATAAATGCTATTGTAGACCTTAAGGCACTAAAAACAGCTGAAAGCTGTATAGCGGATTTACGTGGCATTATAATGATTCATGTATATGCTGTTAAACAGCATTAAACATTTATTTACTACTTAAAAATGCTATTGTAAATCCAAATGCACTAAAAGCAGCTGAAAGCTGTACAGCTGCGTTGTGGTTTGCTGCACTAAAACTAAAGGCTTTACAAAAGCATTTTCATATGCCCTTATCCAAACGTTATACAGTGTAAAGCATCATAATGGTTTAAAAATGCCAGTATAAAGCATCAAGATGCTCGGTGAGCATATATAAGAGTTTATACGGACCTTAAGTTCTACATAAGTTTACTATTCGTTTGTTAAAATGCTTCCTGTGTTACTTGGGAAGCGTCAGCACCACGTACAAACGTAGAATAGCAACTGAATATTATGTCTGTCCGTCGCGCAGCCAAACCTAAAAACTATACACCAATTTATAAGTTACTAGCTGACCCGGCAAACTTTGTTTTGCCATAATAACACCAAAAATACATCTACCCTACCTACCCTACCCGACCTACCCTACCCTACCTAACTACCCTACCTACCCTACCCTACCCTACCTACCCTACCCTACCCTACCTACCTTACCTACCCTACCTACACTACCTACCCTTCCTACCCTACCCTACCTACATACCTACCCTACATATGTAGGTAAGGTACCATTTTTTTTTTGACTTGTGTGACTTGATTCTTTATGACTATTTGAAGCGGTTTTGCAGGTCCCCAATGTTCAGGAGGAGGTGTGGGGATCATATTTCCATGTCGATGGCTACGAATTAGGTCGACGCACCTGCGCGCTCTCGAACCCCGAAACTTTACTTTGTTGAGGACTGCAACATCATTTGCAAATTTGGTTTTTATTTTTAGGTAATGTTCACTATGTTTACATCCTACAAATCAACAAAACCCCGCTTATTTCTGGAGGAAATATGACATATTATATATAGGCGTGTGCGCCTTGAAGCCCTCTCCAGCGGACCCACATCCAGATTCGTAACTATACACTCTGGAGATATTCTCAAAAAATGGTACCTTACCTACATATTATGTAGGTAAGGTACCATTTTTTTTTTGACTTGTGTGACTTGATTCTTTATGACTATTTGAAGCGGTTTTGCAGGTCCCCAATGTTCAGGAGGAGGTGTGGGGATCATATTTCCATGTCGATGGCTACGAATTAGGTCGACGCACCTGCGCGCTCTCGAACCCCGAAACTTTACTTTGTTGAGGACTGCAACATCATTTGCAAATTTGGTTTTTATTTTTAGGTAATGTTCACTATGTTTACATCCTACAAATCAACAAAACCCCGCTTATTTCTGGAGGAAATATGACATATTATATATAGGCGTGTGCGCCTTGAAGCCCTCTCCAGCGGACCCACATCCAGATTCGTAACTATACACTCTGGAGATATTCTCCAGGATGAATGAGGGATGTAGGGAAACTTTGTTGATTTTACAGCTTGCAAGCCATTTTCCTCTAAAACTATACAACTTATATCAATTCTATAAACATGGCCCTATAGCCCTTCCAACAGGCCATCGAAATAAAATATATTTATAGCTACGTTTATATCTTTCAGGCGTGTAACTACCTGAAAGTGCCATTTCGACGGAAAAGTGTAATTTTACAATCTTAAAAGTTAAATTGTAGGTACTTAAACTATCTAATTGATTTCCACCTACTAAAGACGACCTGGTAGCTATCCTGACAGGCTATCCCAGGGTAGTTATCCAGCTTTAGTAGGTGCATTGCAACTATAACCCTCGGGCGCATATCCACCCTGGAAGGATCAATTTCACGAACAATTTTTTGATCCCGCAATCTTGTAAGTTGACTATCTGGCAAACTATAAAAGCTATCCTCACTCTAGAAGTATGGTTGGGAAGACATGCAAACGGACTATTGAGTGGTAGTACTTCAGAAGGCACATGTATAAGCTTTCAGGTCTTTTGTACCTGAAAGCGGCTAATTTTACAAGATTGCGCGATACCACCATCGTGTGAATTGGTTTCTACTTAAACCATCAAGGCGATCTTCATCACATGGATGGTTCTGAGAACGTGCCAGCAGGCTACCAAGAGGTAATGCTTCAGAAAGCATATCTATAATCTTTCAGGCACCATGTATCCCTGAGGGCGGCCAGCCCGCTAAAACGCATAAAGAAACCTCTGTAATGGTTCGTAAAGACACGTTGTCTCAACTAAGTGGTCCTCATATACTAGAACTACATGACTATAATCTAAATACAGGGCCTAGGTATCAGTCCAGTTTACCTGGAAGCGCTAAAACAACAATAACATGATTATTGACCACTTATTTAAGGAAAATGCGCCTGTATTCACCGTTCTAGGGTGATATATTAAGTCTACCCGGGGCTGCTGTGTGTTCGTAGACGGGATGTCGGGCATTGGATTCATGTTTTTTTTTCTCGAGCGCGCATGCGACATCCCTTTGCTAGACTGACGGTGCAATACCAGCCAACGGGTAGAGTTTATTGAGTGGGGTCGGTTTAAGGCATCCCGATACTATACGACACGTCTCGTTGAGGACGATATCGAATTGCTTTGCGCGTGCAGATCGGTGCCACCCTGGACACGCGACTTTGCCAGCTAAAGCATAGGGGCATGTCGGTCATGCGAAGGACGTTGGGGCTCTGTTATGGCAGTCCACATTAAAGGTTAAGGATCTATCCAGTGCAACGCCTTACCTAGGGTTCTTGCAGTGTCCTTCGTCAGGTCTTCACCACGTGATTCTATGTTTTCTATTTGAGAGAGTATTGCGAAGATGGAAGGCGCATGATTGCGTTTTGGCTGGGTTAGGGCGAAGAGCATGTGTATTACGTTTTTAGGGTTCCGTACCCAAAGGGTAAAAACGGGACCTATTACTAAGACTCCGCGGTCCGTCTGTCTGTCTGTCTTTCCGTCTGTCACCAGGCTGTATCTCATGAACCGTGATAGCTAGACAGTTGAAATTTTCACAGATGATGTATTTCTGTTGCCGCTGTAACATCAAATACTAAAAACAGAATAAAATAAATATTTAAGTGGGGCTCCCATACAACAAACGTGATTTTTTTGCCGTTTTTTGCGATAATGGTACGGAACCCTTCATGCGCGAGTCCGACTCGCACTTGGCCGGTTTTTTTTATAAAACAATGTATTGTATATCGCTGTGATTTTTTTAATAGCTACTGAGTGACTCAAGTGCAAGTGTTAATTTATTTTCAAACCCCGTGAAAGTAGACGATTGCGCCGTCAAAGCTAGGTCATCCGCATACAGAAAGCCTTTAGTGTGCTGCATAGCAGGGTAGGCATTGGTAAATATTAAACAATGTGGGTGCTAGCAAGGAAGCTTGAGGAAGACCTTTTTTTTGTCAGCGCCATCTGCTCTTTTCAGATTGGACTTAAACCGCTACGGTTCTGCAAAAGTTCGCTCAATATATTGACAAAACCCTGATCGTTACATATGCTACTGACTTTAGAAAGTACCATTTTTCAGGCATAGCTGCAATAATACAACGCTCCTCGTAAAAAATACATGCAAAATTGTTTTTAAACTTTTATTTAACATAAAATTAAAAGTCGGTCATCATAGGGCAAAGCAAATCGGAAAGAGGTAACTAATATGGTTTGATTAGAATTCAAATGGTTAGTCAACGTCAGCGTCAACAGTATTACGGGCACTTGCATACAAAAGTCTTACGCAATCGCAATATCCGACACCTCGTCGTGATCCCGTTACTAAAATGTAAGGATCACCGGTTCGCAGAACACGCTTTAATTTACAATAATCGAGTGCAGCACGAACACGTGAGTCTACTTCAGCCAACCAATTAGTTTTTGAAACTTCAAAATAATGCAAAGATCGAACTCCACGCCAAAAGCGTAACTGACGTGCAGTATGGCATGCTCTTGTTACTGCTACTATAGGACAATGCGGTTTTGCTTGAGTGATTAGTTTAGCTGTTCGGCCAGAATTTGTTAAGCATATTATTACAACAGCACAAGATCGCAACGCAAGTTCAACTGCATTTATACTAATAGCTTTAGTTGGTTCTTCGAGAGTATTTTGCATTAATTCAATATTTCCATACACATATGACTGCCAAATGGTTCGTTCGGCTTGCCTACAAATAACAGATGCCGCAGCAAGACAATGTTCAGCCATTTTGACTGATTCAAAAGAAGGTGAAAACTTATTTAACGGAGAATCATAATGTAGTTCTAAAGATATAACATCCGCACCATCAATTACCAGATTTGCAATGTCTGTTACGCAAAGTGTGGGGATCTGCTCATTTATTACTGCTTTAAATATGCTCGGCTTCCCAGCTTCATTACATTTTGCTGATATAATTTTCTGGGCAATAAATATTTTCTCTATAGGCAAATCGGTGCTTAAAACGCACCGATCCACATAGATACCGTCTGATACAGCTAATATATCATCAATATTATCAAATCCTAATACAGTCTCGATGGAAGATATGACCAAAATATGTTTCCCTTTTTCCTTTAAAATGCTTCTCACTCCGTTTATATCTTGTGCATTTTGAGCGTTTGGAACCATTACAGCATCTACATCAGATCCAATAGCCCAAGCTATTTGTTGGTCCATAGTATCGAATGGTTGATTGTGCGATGTATCACTACAAGGTACTGAATCAGTACTTCCCTGTTTGACCGTGTGATCGATTTGATTGAGATCTTGAGGTGTGTGAGTGATTCGGACGGTCATTTTGGCACCAATAGTCCCACCAACCGCGATTGTGCAGTCTACTGAGTCAACACCAACGTCAGTTATTACGAGTTTAATCTGACCAGGACTCAGGCTATCGATAAATATTATATCATTAGGATGTAGATCTGTCAAATGATCATAGCCAACAAATAAACAATCAGGGGTCCCACACTCACGCCAACTTGCGTCAGTAGTTAAACGGATCGTGTTGGATTGGATAATATCCACGATTGACTTGGGGCCACCTTTCAGGTCCCCCGTTACAATATCAGGGCTTCTGACGTCTACTATTATAGCCAGTGGATACACGTAATCTAATTCGGCACTATAATTATAAACAGCCTGTCTTATACTTTGAATCAATTGTGCGCAAGCATCAGGTTCCATGTCTCGCATATCAAGCCTGGCTACTGTCATTCCCGACGCGATTAATCTCTGAATGGTAGCTGGCTCTCGGTTTTTTACACCAATATCGCACATGAGCCCCATTTGCAATTCTTCGCATGGATATTGATGAATGTCGATATTACAATAATGTTTAAGTAAAGATGGTTGTGGTGCAGTCACGTTTTTCTTTCGGCTGTGTGCTGCATCCAAAGGAATATGCCACGGTAATGCCATATTAAGCGTTTGTAAAATCGGTTTTAATAATAAAATATAAATAGGAACAAAATATTGTTTATATATTTCCTGACTACTTATTGCTCCTGATTAATGTCGCAGTAATAAAATAATAAATGTAATCTAAACTGTACTGTCTCTGACTTAGAGCAATGAAAATTATTGACCACAGAGAAAAATAATATATCGGGTAATTATTGACAAGATATTGTATCAGTTAACCATAGTTTCCTATAATATAAAAAAAATTAAAACTGCTTTGTAAAATAAAAAGGTTGTGCCATGAATATACATGTTAAGGACCAAGTAATTAATTTGGCATTATTCATAATACCCAGACAATTTGAATAATGCCCAATATGAGTAGGCAATATAAAACTTTACTATTGAGATAATTAAAGGCTTTCTGAATAATGCCCATCACTTAATGGGTCGGGTAATAAAACGATGGTTTTTTTTTAATCATTTTAATGTTGACATTGATTTTAATATAGAACGATACCTACGACCTACCTGTAGGTACGTTTACCTGCTATTTAAGCAACAAAGTCAACAGAGCCCCGCTGTGTGGATCTCCTATTTCTGTCTGCAGGGTCTAAAGTACTTAACCTAACATGAAGGAGATGACGGGAGCTGTGTTTGCTCGCTTTGCTCGCTCCCGTCATCCTCTTCGCACCTGACATATCTGTGTCGGGGTGCCCTAAGCTCCCGCTCGCTTCGCTCACTCTTGGACTAATTCATTGACCATAATTATCGTTACGTATCAATATTCATAATGAACAGACAATGTGATAAATAGAGAAATTTAAACCAGTATTCATTACATTGCCTGATTTGGCTTGACTTTGATAGAAAAGAGGTTTTTATACTATAATGTAAATACTATATGGTCGAGTGAACTCACTAGAACAGAGTTTTAAATCTAACATCTGATTTGTGTTAATTGTTTTTTTTTGAGTTGTGTCATTTTTCAGATGATGAAAATAAATCTATTTTCTACCAAAGAATCCATTCAGTGAATACATTCCACAGATAACTGCGTGCAAGTTAGTTGGTGTGAGCAGTGAGTTATACAGCTATAGGCTTACACCAACAGACTTGATTCATAATACCCGGGCATTATACATAGTGCACTGATTAATCACTTGGTCCATGACATTACTAATAGAAGTGTCTGGCCAACGAAAGCGTGATCTGGGGTATTTTAAAAGTTTTAATATGGTAACTTTATTAAGCTGTCAAAGGTACGTCAAAGTCTGTGATTGCGATTGTTAGCATGACTTGGTACCAACTTAGATAAAATACCTATAGATTTCGCCATGGCGTGGCCGCACATGAGACAACAATAGTTAGTTCTGGTGTTACAACAAGAACACTACAACCCACTAGCGCACTGACACTTATTATCTATAATTAACTCAATTCCAAGTCTCAATTAACACATAATACCACGAAATCACAAAAAATCAAACAAAATCGAGTTTGTTTGTCAAACCTGCCATAATATTAGAGTTTGACAAACAACCTAAACCGGCCATGGTGACAAAGACAAAAGATAATCTATTGTCCTTATTATTTACATGGAGCTGCCAACTAGCGATCTCGCTCTATTAATCTAGCTAAAAATGAGCTATTTTATGGCGAAATCGGTACAGGTACTTACTAAGGTATAGTCATACGTCCTATACCTTAGTTAGGTACTTTATCTAAGGTACTTTATCTAAGCTTGGTAATCTTGATCCATGTTGGCTGATTGTTATATATTTACGATATGATGATACCTTTTCTTATGTTTATGTTTCAATGTGCCTCATTTGGCCGAATAACTGCAGATGACTGGAAAAATTGACGGACCATGTAATAAATGTGGAAAAACAATATAAACAAAGAGATCACATAACAGAAGAAGTATTGGAAAAAATTATAGTAAGAGTAGGTAGATGATTATGCAGATACAGATGAATCCTTAGAGGTTGAATTTTTGGACTCTGATTTTGATATGATGATTAAGTAATTAATAAATTAAATGTTAAGTGGGTTAATATTATGTACATACTAATAAATAAATCTACACACTCTTTTTTTAACTCACATCCATGACAGTCATGGCTCCGTCACACTTCACCAAACGGAGCTTCAATAAAATCAAAAATAAATTAAAAATACAAATAATACAAGTATCAAAACATTTAACTAGAGGTATAGTTGGTGATACCACATTAAGATTTTTTGAATTTGCCGCGTTTTAGATCACGCTTTCGTCGTTGGCCAGACTCTATTTGTATTCATGTCTCCTTGGCAGTCTCAAAAAGTACCTACTATTTAAAACTATTCCGATTCAAATGATTTTGACCTTGACAAAAAGTGCATTGTGAACGTGCCGCATTCACGAGAAATGCCTGCGAATTTGAAGAACATGAGAAAGCGCTTTTGATGATGAACCTTCTAGACGCAAACGCATACGTCTGCAACACTGTGACCGAGCCGTTTGGTGTTAAAACTGAAAACTGGAAGCTCATCCATACACTGGCAGCACTGATTCTTGTCAAGATAGCTTGATCTCTGCGACATATGTCAAACTGACTTAGACGTTACGTTATTGTTAGCCTGTCAAGCGCTATTTGCACAGACTACCAAAATCATTAGATCGACGTACACGTCAATGATGCGATATCTTTTAGACATTGTCGCTTTTGGCTAAAAACGACATCTTGCTGTTCTTTCAAATCTTGGAATGTAATATAATAACTCCCGTGCTCCACTTTTAACCGTTTTCCTAATTGGATTTTGGATTTGCATAATACAATGTCTTAGATAAAGTACCTATAGATTTCGCCATAAAATGAGCTTGATTGATAGAGCGAGAACGCTATTTGGCAGCTCCAGGTAAATAATAAGGACAAAAGATTGTTTTTGTCTTTGTCACCATGGCCGGTTTCTGTTGTTTGTCAAACTCTAATGTTATGGCAGGTTTTACAAACAAACTCAGTTTTTGTTTGATTTTCTGTGATTTCGTGGTACCTATTATGTGTTAATTGAGACTTAGAATTGGGTTATTTATAGATAATAAGTGTCAGTGCGATAGTGGGTTGTAGTGTTCTTGTTGTAACACCAGAACTAACTATTGTTGTCTCATGTGCGGCCACGCCATGGCGAAATCTATAGGTACTATAACTAAGTACAATGTATAGATCTCAGCAAACTTCTTGGCCGCCCTGAAGTTGGCTACAATGGCTACGTAGTAGTAAATATCATACAGAAAGCCAATTTCAGGGCAGGCCAATTTGGCGAGAAGAAGGCGAGAATCGTAAGCAATGACAGCTCAAGTACCAAGCAAGTGACAGATGTAATGTGTGTGTTTTGGGGATACCAATTATGAGTTCTGCATAGTTATAATACCCAGAGTCTATTTAAGATTCCTCAATAACTCTTATGAATTTATAGACATGTAATTTTATTAAAACAGTCGGGTAAGTTAAAATAGCAGGTAGATTTTTTGTATTTATTAGTGGGTATCACTGACATAAAAAAATAAAGAGTTAACAGCGAGTTTGCTTGACTGCGTGTCACGTTTGTTCGTAGGCATAATAATCTATCGCGTTTGATTTTTATTTTCCAAACACACAGGAACTCTACTTTGGAATGAGTCGTTTGTAAATAGTGACTTTTATAGGAGCAGTGTTAAAAGAACTATGCCAATAATTAATGTTTAGAATAACATAATTTCTTTTACTACCATTTATACCTACTGTGCGACCGTGAAGGTTGAGAATGTTACGTCATTTTGCTTTTAGTGTGTGATATAAACTTACTTATTTTGTTTCTGTACTGAGACGTGTTTTTAACATAAAAAGTGTTTGATTCTGTGAGTAATATTAACAAGTGTTTTGCGTCTGAAATGAGTGAAAACGTACATACACCGGCTGCGAAGAGATGCCGCCATGTTATTTAGGATTCCCAGTTTCGCTGTCAACTACGAATCGCGGGTAGCCCTGATACAGTTGGAGGATTTATTTTTATTCTCAAAGATCTGTAAGTAAACATAAACAGTGCAACTCATTAATTTTGCCATAATTCTTATAGGATTAGTTGTGATACTAGCTAGTTTAGGTTTATATTGTTTACTGTGGTGTATTGACTGTCAATGCAATGACGTCATTGTATGTAAGTAGTTACTGATTGTTTAATTGCAAAAAGTAGACGTTTTATGCTCATTTTGTAAAATTTCGATGTCCCAAATAAAAAATAAACATTTATTTTACTTTATTTCTTCTACTAAGTTCTTTCAAGGTCTCATTATAGCCTTGATCACATCACTTGCTAGGTTATTTTTTGTTCCCATAACAATCACCAGTTTATTCAATGACAGGAGCAACTTTTGTTTAGTTCTTGTAGAGGAGTCTAATAAGAAATAATAACTTATAAACACATAATAAGAAATAATAACTTATAAACACATAATAAGAAATAATAACTTATAAACACATTGTTGAGGTATACATTATTACAATAATCATTTTTGTAGTTGGAGTTATTGGTATTTCACTATTCTTTTGCATCAAATTATTCATTAGCTTGCATGTCATTGATGTAATCATTAAATGATATAAAAAAGAAAACTTAGTAGTACTATAAACTGATGGCTGACCTGTTTAAACTAAGTTACCAGACCTAAGTTTAAACACCAAAGTTTGACACTGAACAAACATGACGTAGAACTTATTATCAAGGAACACAAATTAGACATTCTCCTTGTATCAGCACCCACTGTACTAATGCAACAACAACATTAGATTAATCAATACAAACAGATCGGATAAAACCGCATTGAATAGGTCACAACTATACATTGCATTCTAAGCTGGAATCTTTGTCTGCTACTCCATCTGCAAACTACTCTTTATGGAAATTCATTAAAACATATGAATGGCCGCATATTGCAGTACAACCCATAAAGAAAAATAACAATAATTGGGCTCGAACAGCTCAGAAGAAGGCCAATGCATTTGCAGAATACCTCTCCAGTGTATTCATCCCGAATGATACCGACGATCTTGAATCCGAAGCAAATGTCAGTGCAGCTTTAAACCAAGCATGTCAAAAACATCAATGCCTCCAAAACCACTACTGGTTTAGTAGTAGTAGGGACTCCCGTTTCCGCAATTAAACTACTATTGGGCCCATTGTGCGTGGGGCTACCAATGTGGGATACCGTGGGGATACTAATGGTTAACATAGCCAGGCTTCACGGTGCGACCTCACTGTTCCGAGGATTTCTTCACGTTGTGATGCCATGGCTCTGCACTCCAAGATTATGTGTGCGGCTGATTCTTCGGCGTTAAAACAGCCCTCACTAAGTGGGCTGTCTGTGGCCTATGTAGAAAAAATATTTGTTAAGGAGGGTTTGGCCCGTTAATGTCCCTATGATAAGTTAAGTTAAGACGGGCTGTGTCCGCAAATCCACGTCCAAGCGCGTATTTTGCGTACGGGTGGGATTCGTCTTCCTCACTCGATCCACCCCAGCTCTTCGAGGAAAGCCAGCAGCGCCTTGGTGTTGCCAACTATCCCATGTACGGTACCTGGGTCACCGAGGAATTTGGCCCTGTAACCAGCAATTACAGGGCAGCTTAGGAGCAGGTGTGCTGCTGTCTCGTCCTCCACCATGCACACTCTGCACAGTGGGCTGTCCGTGATCCCTAATACAAAAAGATGCTTGTTAAAGGTCCCATGGCCAGTTGTTACGGCTGTGACTGCACGTAGCTGTGGTTTAGTCACAGGTCTTTCAGCATAAACCGGCCATCTAAAGAGGCCAGTGCCTCCTTGGCCTGCCTGCACCTGCTGTGGTCATTCCACAATTTGTGGTGCTGTTCTCTGGTGTGCTTCCTTACCAGATTGCAGAGGTAACCGAAGGATAGTTGTAGGGTTTTGGTCCCACCGCCTCCATAATGGTGCCCATACGGGCCAGCTCATCTGCTGCATCATTACCTCGAGAATCGCTGTGCCCCTTGATCCATTGAATCGTTACTTTATTATGTGTACCAACCTGGTTCAGGCGTTGGTGACATTCGTATATCAGCCCAGATCTAACCGTGTGGCTACTCAGTGCCTGCAGGATGGCCATGCTGTCCGAGAGAATGCGTATAGGGAAATCCTATACTTCCTGGCTAGGATGGCTGAGGCTGCCAGGGTGATGCCCAAGCACTCGGCTTGGAACACCCGTGTTGTGAACCCCAAGTGGCGTGGCTAGGTGGATGTTGAGGTCCTCCGAGAACACCCCCGCATCTGTGCCACTACCTGTTTTGGATCCGTCTGTGAAGATACTTAGCTCGTCAGGGCGTAGCCCTTCTCAGCGGTGGTCCTCGTGTAGTTGGATCCTGTATTTCTTGTCAAAGCTGTGCTTTGAGGTTACCTGTAACAAAAATACACGCTCTCGGGTGATCATGGTTAGAGGTAACAAGGAGTTTACCACCTAGGTTTGATAGTCCTCTGATTTGGGCGCCCCTAATCCACGGCTCCTGAATCAGGGCAATGGCCGTGTGTTGAACCTCCAACCACTTGCGCAATTGGGCCGTCGCTGTCTGGCTGTGGTGGAGGTTTGCCTGCATTATGTTACAGGTTGACGAAGGGGTCACCATCTTGGGTGGGGCCCTCCTCGTCTTCCTCTAGCTGCAGACCGGCGAAAGCGTCCCCCTCGATGAAGTCATCCTCCACCGGGCCAGAAGCCGGCGACAGTGTGATTTCGTCCGGCTCCCCGCCCGAAAGAGGAACGGTGATCGTCGTATTAAATGGGGTGGCTAGCACTGTAGCTGCAGCAGGGTCGGCCGCGGATGCTTCCGGGTTGATGGTAGGTTGCTCTCCCCTGCATTGACAAGCTGCCTTGTGATCGGGTCCCATCCCCGGGGGACACACATCAATCTGCCGTTGCCCCCTGGAACTTGATGTACACCGAGCCCAGGCCAAACGACAGCCTGCGCACGGCGCCCATCAAGGTCAGGATCTGGTCCTCGGGAACGCCTAGGACCACAAACCAGCATGCCTTTTGCCTCTCGGAGCGAATAACGACCCACTTCTTGATATCAATCCATGGGTTTTGATACCAAAGTGTCCTCGCTGCTATGTTGAGGTCCTCGTACACCACACTGTCATCCGGTATGACTATCCCGCAACGAACCTGTTTCTGCAGCTCTGATTGGCCCTTGACAGCTAGCGTTATGCCAGCCGGGATGGCCAAGTCGAGCACCGTCCTCTTCAGGCAAGCTAAGGTGTAGTCATTACTACACCATAGCTAGAGCGCCCCACTTAAATGGGTCGCCCGGCGGTTTCTGTTACGTCTATTTCTTAGGGAATTAGACCAATAACGGGGTGGCAACCACGAGAAGAAATAACCGCCGGACTTGCCTTGAGGATCTACACGACTGTCGCGCTCTCCCTCAAGACCCCGCCACCCTGCCACCTCTGAGGGAGGTGGCAATGTAGGCCTGCATCTATACTACCATGCCAAGCAGAGTAAATACAAGCAAAGCAAGTTAGAAATCTTTAAAAGCATAGACCCAGACCCTCACCCTATGATTATTTTTAGGTTATTTCTACTGAGGCAGAGAAGTTTTTTAGTAAGACGCGGGTATAGGTACTTACTTTTGACTATACTTATTTTTGACTGTCTACAGTCAGTTGCCCGTGACCATCTGTTGTTATGGAGTTCTGTGAAATTACGGGAAAGGCAGGGGGAGAAGTGGGTACGGGCCTAGCACTAACATCTCGGAGCCCCTCTTAGCAAGTTCATCTGCGGCATCATTGCCTAAGGATCCGCTATGCCCCCTGATCCACTGAAGGGTAATTAGATTGGATTTCTATATACTCTCCAGGGCGAGGTGGCTCTCAAAGTTAAGTTTGTTGTTAGTTAGTTTGTTTTCTAAGGCTTTGAGCACAGCCATCAGATAAGAATCTGATACCGTAGTTCTGGATGCCCAAACCTTTACGGTTGCTGCGGCTTGTGTTAAGGCGACACATTCACATTGAAAGATCGAATGGTAGTGTGTGCCTAGCGGTATGTGGAAGTTAATGTTGATGTCAAGGGAGTGTACGCCAGCACCTGAATCGTTTTTTGTTTTTGAGCCGTTTGTGTAGATTCGTACTGCATTGACCAAAACCAGTATCTGTGAGAGAAATTACAAAAACTATCAGAGAGCTAAAAGAAAAAAAAGCACCTGGCTTTGACTTGCTAACCAAAGAAGTTTTGAGAGACCTACCAAGAAAGCATAGGTGTTTATAACAATCTTGAAGAATCTTACCAATATTGACAGAAAACAAAATTTCACCGATCATCAGTTTGGTTTCCGACAGCGGCACTCTACAGTCGAGCAAATCCGTTGCGTTTACGAGACAGTAAGAAAAGCCCAAGAACAGAAGGAATATTGGTCATCTGTATTGGTCATCTGTATTCCTGTACATCCAACAGGCATTTGACAAGGTATGGCACAATGGTCTGCTGTACAAAATTAAGAATAGCTTACCACATAGCTTTCTCTTGTTGATGAAATCATATCTGAGAGATAGGAACGAATATTCCAAGTCAAGGAGGCGGGTTTGACATCTGGTTTTTACTACATAAAAGCGGGCGTACCACAAGGATCCATCTTGGGACCCATACTGTATAGCCTATATATGGTAGATCTTCTAACATTATCAGTCTTAACCACAGCTACATACGCTGACGACACCGCCGTCCTGGCTTGTAATAATGATCCAGCTGCCGCATCAAATACCTTACTTGCCAAGATCAATGAGTGGCTTAAAAACTTGGAAAATCAAAGCCAGTACATCTCATCATTAGTCTGTGCAATTCACCTTTACACTAAGAGGGGGTAACAGCCCACCTGTAAAACTAGGAGGCACCACTCTACCGCATGAGTATAGTGTCAGGTACCTGGGAATGCATTTGGACTGCCGCTTAATGTGGAAAAATCATATCAAGTGTAAACGAAAGGAACTCAACCTTCCGTATCGACTCCTACACTGTCTGCTTGGTCGAAACAGTAAATTGTCTAAAGATAATAAACTGCTTATGAGGCCCGTCTGGATGTAAGGCATACAATTTTGGGGTAGTGCCCGTGATTCAAACATATCGATGCTTCAGCATCTGCAGATACACTGAGAATGGTTAGCAATGCTCATTGGTTCATCACAAACAATGAAATACACCAACAGTTACAAATGACCACAGTTAAAGAAGAAATTCGATCAACTGCGGCGACATACAAGCTGGGACTAGACAGTCCAACCAGTTAGACAACTAGCAGTCCAATTATTGTGCAAAAATTACTCCAACCGCCTCCAAAGGCATGACATAATGAAGCTGCACAACAGATGGTAGCTATGTTGTACTAAAGAGTGACTGAGCTACTCTAGCTGCAGAAGAAGAAGAGTAGCTGTCCTCACTGGAGGAAGCACTCCACAAGACATTGACCCGTGAACACATCTCATTATAGTCTGTGAAAACTGATGGCAAAAAATAAAGGAAAAAAAAAGAGTTTAAACTGGCTATAAATATTTGTTGCTTTTTTTTCTTATTTTGCTTCTCATTACAAAATAATATAAATGGTAAGATTTTGATTTTCCAATTACAATTATATTTATATAAAGCAATAAGACTGCAATAGCGATTTCAGACCTTATCTATACTCTTTACTATAATATTATTAAGAGGAAAGATTTGTTTGTTTGTTTGTCCCGAATAGGCTCCGAAACTACTGGACCGATTTACAAAATTCTTTCACCAATAGAAAGCTACATTATTCCTGAGTGACATAGGCTATTATTTAAACCTGAAAACGGGTCCTGTGGGGTGGTCCATGGGAGCGAGCCGCAGGGAACAGCTAGTATTTAATAAAGGTCTGGGTTGCCTCAAATTGTTTTCCTTCACTCTAGAGCAGGTGTCACCAATTACTTTCATTTGATGCTTAAGCAATTGCTTCATTTCATTCATTGTTGTTTTATGTCTGATAGTTAGTTTCCATTGTTGGCATTTTTTTTAATAACAATTTTAAAGCTTGCCAAAACAAACAGTACCTCCATTATTTTCAGTTTTGAGCTTCCTTTTAGAAAATACCATTTACATTTGCGTAAAATGGAAGCCAACATGAATATAGTTTTTGAGATTAATTAGCATGAACCTGCCCATGCACAGTGATCGTAAATTTATGCAATATACGAAATCAGCCTATAACAAACTATGAAAAACAAAAATTATTAATCCGCACGTCTCAATAGATATGTATTGGTTGTAACATCTTCATCTGTTGAAGGGGAACCTCACACACTCTTTGTGTTTTCATTCCTTATTTAACGTTTAGGGGAAGTGCCTAACCAAATTTGTTTTTTTTGTGATGTAACTACTCCAGAGTAGAATAGAAAACGGACTCCCTTTTCCACACTTAGACTCCAATCTGGTCTGTTGTGCATGAAGGTTCTGGCTAAAGAAGCCAATCTAGCTAGGTCCAAAAGCACAAACGCTTCCTGGGGGCTTCGCAGAGGTAGTATGATGTTCTGCAGATGCTGAAGCATCGAGATGTTTGAATCACTGGCACTACCCCACAATTCGATAAGCCAATGGACCTCAATATTGAGGGTTCTATAGTAGCTTAGTGCAGTGTGCTTGCCACATTTCAAAATTAAGAAGAGCAAATTGCTTGAAGAACAGAATGTTGATATGGCCATAAGGTGAAACTGAAGCGGCAACCGCTTACCTGAAGGTGTCAAATGTAAAGGTCACTTGATTATGCTGGATATGAGAAGCAAAGAACCTGTTGATGTGGTGATGCTTAGGAGAGCCCTATGTCCAGCACTGGACTTCTCTCCGTTTAAATGATGATGTTATCCTGTTGATGTTCTTTGTATTATAAAGAACTCATATGTGATTAAATGATCATATTATTATTGATTATAATTCAAATAAATTAAGTAGATTTTAAAAGTATAGAAATTGCTTGAAATTTATGATCATATTTTAATTATTTTAATTCAAATAAATTAAGTAGATTAACTTATTTTTAAAAGTATAGAACATGCTTTAAATTTATGTATATTTAAAAAATAAAATTATAATCCAGCACATTTTTTTTATGGATCTGCACTTAAGATACACCTGGACAGTTTCTTAATTTGTACAAATCCTTTTGGACATGGGCAGTTATTTATGGGATGGCTTAACAAGTCATCATCACCTGGCAGCATTACTTTCCACTAAGCCAGTGCTGCAATCAGATATTTTGCTGAGCCATCCGAGGTTAAGGCTTATAGACAATGAGGCGCAGGTAGCCTGGCCTTTCTGGCTCGGCGCATCATTGCTTGCCTGTGGGTCTTCTACTTCGAAGAATGAATTTCACGACCTCATTCTACCATTCTCCTTTCAGTCCGGATTACCAGACGTACTTTAGGGTACCGATTGCACTTGGTTGATATAACCACTAGTCACAATCAGCGCTTCTGCTCCACATCAGAGCCAAATTGTGGAACTCTTTGCCCCTAGATCTGTGTTCCTTACCTCCATGACACAACATCATTAAAATTTAGAGTGAATGGTAATTTTCTGGACTCATTCGCTCCATTGTGGTCCTCATCCTCTCAACAAGATAGAGGACAAGAGCGAGGTCATTAAGTAAAAGCCTTTTTAAAGATAACATAAGAAGGTCGCGGCACTCATTACTAATGCTCACACTGTAACAAGTTACTTTACATTGAAATTAACTGCTCAATCAATGACAATCATATCGAGCAGACGAATTTTCAAACATATAGAGCCTGCGGAAATTTCCTTCACTAATAATTCCCTTTAATGTGGTAAAAGTCTGTTACACAATATGTAGGTCAGTTGAAAGCTTTAAACCTTTTAATAAAACAACGCGTCTATCTTTCTGACACACTAATCACGATTTGGTAAGATTAGTTTACGACAAGGCACTTTCAGCTGGTTTTTAGTCCTTCTGAGCTGGTTTTTAGTCCTTATCGTCTATTTGTTAACCGAGTTCAAAAAAAGGAGGAGGTTCTCAATTCGTCGGAATATGTTTAGGGTGCCGTACCCAAAGGGTAAAAACGGGACCCTATTACTGAGACTTCGCGGTCCGTCTGTCTGTCTGTCAGAGATGATGTATTTCTGTTGCCGCTATAACAACAAATACTAAAAACAGAATAAAATAAATATTTAAGTAGGGCTCCCATACAACAAACGTGATTTTTTTGCCGTTTTTTGCGATAAGGGTACGGAACCCTTCGTGCGCGAGTCCGACTCGAACTTGCCGGTTTCTTTTTTTTAAATGTATTTTACCCGATTACTCAAAGACGCCTGGACTCAGGTAGTCCCATCGTCATCAGGTCAAGATCTGATGATGAGATCTAGGAGAAATTGAGGGAACTCTTCAAATATTATAGAACTACATATAGCGATTTTGGTATATTCATCAATAATGCAATCAATTGCACTCAAAAAGTATCATTTGGTGAAGTGAAACTGATGAAGAAGACCACAGACACTTTCTAGCTACTCTTACTTTTAACAAATGTTATAGGTATACATTTTCTTTTGAAGTGTCGCCTTCTAGTTACGAGGCATCTGACGGTAGCGAAACGGCCAAGCCCCATATTTTAACTAAGGTGTAAAGTTTGTGAAGTTAGGAAGGGCTTGTAGAGTTAGAAGGTTAGCTGAGCAAGATATTGAGGATTTATGGCAAGAAATATATATGGACAGGTATCTCAAATAGCGTCAAGAAGAGACTCGTTAGACTCCCTTTTTCTTTACGGCTCCGAATCTTGGGCAATTCACATGGTGGATCGAACAAATGTTAAGACGACGACTAACGCCAACGACCTTGAGGGAACAAAACGCGCTCTCGTTTCACACCCGCGCGACCCAAAATTTAGTAGTTTTTTGTACTTTCCTTATTATTCTATGACTTAAAAAAAAAAACCTCAAATCAAAATGTAGATAATTAAATTGTCTTTCAGATGGTGTTGATTTCATTAAAATACGCCCAGCGGTTTTGCTGCGATTGTCGTGTTTTTGTCCGTTTTAGACATAACTTTACAAATTAATTACACACATACGAATAAAACTAAAAATTTGCTCAGATCAAATTATTAAGAAAATGGTCTAATATAACATATATTTTTTCCAATAAATTACGACTAGCCATTTAGACGTCATTCTCATTTTAAAATCAGCTACTCAAGGGAATCGGCGCCTTAAGGCTTTTGTTTGTGATGTGGTGCTGGCGAAGAATGTTGCACTTACCATGGACAGCAAAAGGCACTAATAAGAAAATTCTGGACCAGTTGAACATCAAAACCAGAATCCACGTTCTGCTAACAACGAGTACCTAAAGTTACTTTGGTCATATCACCCGGAGACAACCAGACAACTTGGAAAACTGTTACTTGTTAGTGTGAAAAGTGGATGAAAAAAAACCACGTGGACGCTCACCTACTCGCGGTCAGATCAGGGCGATTACAGGTCTCACGGTGGCTACTGCCCTAAGAGAGAGAGCTGAAGACAGTGGAAACAGCTCGTCAGTGACTCCGTAAAAGCATTACAAGATGGGAACGACCTTCCGTCATTAATGCAGTATTTCTTTTCAGTTCAAAATAATCTGATACCTCATGAATGTTGCTGAGGTATGAAATCACTGTGTTTTTTTTGTCAATCTTTAACATCCTGTAACTTTGAATCCAACCCCGGTGCGGCGACCGAAGCTCATTTGGCTGATCGCTGATGAAAATTATTCGGTACTAGCTTCAACCTGCGGCATCGCACGCGTGAGAAGTCTTCTATTATCTGGAGGGAACACCGGCAAAAACCTATGTGCTATTCCAGAGTCTCCAGACTATAATTTATCTCTGTGCCAAACTTCATCGTTCATCCAGATCCGTTCAGCCGTTCTGGCGTGATTGATTGAGTGACAAACATACATCCATCCATTCATACTTTCGCATTTATAATATTATACAGATTGAGTTTTTCAAGTGAAGTAATAACAAAATACTTTTTTTTTTGTAGGAAATCTACGAAGCCTCGTATAATGCAATTGATGACATGCAAAGTCTTCGGAGAATATTCCAAACGGAATCAAAATTATTGTAATGCTGAATGTAGTACAATGCTTGAGTTGTCGACTACCGCATTCTTTTTTTGTATATTATAGCCCTCATTTTCTAAGAGGATTGATTGAGGAGGAAAAGATTTAATAAGAGGTACTTAACGTAGGAAAAATAAGAATTTTTCTAAGAAATAATAGCCCTTTCTAAGTCATAATTTCGCTAGATTTTTTCCTTATTAGTGACACTATCGAATGATGTTAATACAGCATGTGTTGTTTTTTCTTCAAAATCAACGAGTTCGTTGCCTGGCTAGGAATATTGATTTTTCAAAAAGCCAGTTATGTGATAAATGATAATGATAAATGATTTTATTTCTGTAAGTTGGTTTGTACAAACACTTTTACATGTCGATCATATTTTTTAAAACTAGATGAGGTCGGCGTTTCCTGTCTGACTACTCTGAGAAGAAAAGCCGAAACAAACTCAGAGGTCAGGTGGTTTTAGTTTTCATCACACTCGGCCTCGTGACTCCTTTGAGCGTTTTTCGCTGTTCGTCATAGTTTCGGATTTGGCCATCCACGCTTACTTGAAAAACTCACCCTGTATGATAGGATAGGATAGATGGAACCCCTTTTCCGCATTTACACTCTCATATGGTCCGTTGTGCGTGTAGGCCTTCTCTCAGTGAGAGGGAATGGGCCGTAATCCACCACGCGGGCCCAGTGCGGGTTGATGGATTTCATGTATCATACATTATTGTATGGCTTCGAATTTTTGGTTCTAAGACATGCCGGTTTCCTCACGATGTTTTCCTTCAACGTTTTGAAAGCGCCTACCTGGGTTCGAACCCACGACCTACAACTTGTAAGTCGCGGCTGTTACCACTAGGCCACCACTGCTCTCTCTCACCCTGTATACAAGTAGGTAGGATAAAAAAACTAGAAAAAATGCCACACAGTCCTTCGTACTAAAATCTATTGATAGCTACAATAGTATAAAACCTTTAATTATAAAACCTTTTTTACTAGCTATCTTGATATACTAACATCACACATCACATCATCAGCCTATTAATGTTCCCACTGCTGGGACACAGGCCTCCTCTCTGTGAGAGGGAATGGGCCGTTATCCACCACGCGGGCCCAGTGCGGGTTGGTGGATGTCACATGTCTTCGAATTTTTGGTTCTAGGACATGCCGGTTTCCTCACGATGTTTTCCTTCACCGTTTTGAGAGCAGTGGTGATGAAATAATTTACACAAAGTAAAGCGCCTGCCTGGGCTCGAACCCACGACCTACAACTTGTAAGTCACGGCCGATACCACTGGGCCACCACTGCTCTTGATATACTCAGTTGAGTCTTTTTATAGAATTGATTGACTAATGCCCAGCTTTTTTTTCTTTTACAGGTGATTCTTTTCTTGAGTAAGCATCAACGTAATATCGCCACGGAGCGTCATAACTCGGCGCTGAAAGGCGCCAAACACTTCAATGAACCATATATGCCAGTACTGGCCATTGAAGATGCAAGGTAATATTATTTTCACTAACCTATGTTCATCTTAAAACATTTATTAGATTTAAATTGACCGAGTCTGATAGTTTGTCCGTTTGTAAGGAAATTAGTAATTAAGGGTACACTGGTCGACGGCACGAACTATTTTGTGCGCGGGGTTAAAATGCGTGCTATATCAACCGACAACACGTGAGGAACAGATAGATGCTGTTATGAGCAGTAAGAAGCTAGTACGCGTACGTATACACACTTTTGCAAATTTGTAGTGATATGGATGCTGATTCAGAACGATAACGAGCGCGCGAAATTTTATAAACAGACCTTTGGGAGTCTGGATATCATGAAAAAACGACTAAATGTATCTGTTTAAAATAAAATTATTTGCATTGTTGAACTACTAATCTATCCCTGTATGGAGGCCGTTTTTCAATTTTCCTTCTTCTTATGGTACTTATTTGCGCCCAAAGATGCGTTAAAATTAGTGTTGAAATATGGAACTTTCGAAGCTCATAACTTACAAGTAAATATTTTTTTTTACTTTTTTGTTTCCATATAGGGCTAGATAATGATGAGACAAATTGATATATTTTTTTATTTTGAACGTACATCGTCAAACAGCGGAGTAAAAGCCAGACTACGTTTATATGGAAGAATTTTCGACTAGTGTACCCTTAACTCTCATCTTCATCCATAGTCAAAACACATAATGTCATGCAAAATTTAAATCATATTCTATATATACTATCGATTAACTAAGTATCTCGTTTCAACTTGTTTGTTAATTATTGAAGTATAAATGATAAGGCTTTCCGTGTCAAACAGTGGTGGTTCCCCAGAATAAAAATACAACGCAATTTAAACAGTTTAACTTACAACCCACTATATTATGCAACATTTAAAACTGGGTTTAATTGTTCGTCTATATTGGAGTATGGTGTTCACCTTTTATCACGTTGGAATCGAAAATGCGATGACATAGTGTAGGGACAATACATTTTTGAAACCGCATCGCAATGACTTTTCTTTCCAAATCCATTCAACCCCAAAGAATCTCTGTTCAACTGTTTCTGTCTCATTGTTAAAACTTTGTGTCAGAAAGACACAGACACCCGAATGATATCGTAAGTGTTCCTTGTTGCAATTTTTGACATGAAATATACAAAATATTTTGTCTCTTCAAAGAGCTCAAGAAAAGAATAACTTCGAATTTAAACAATTAATAAGGGTTTCTGGATAAAAATCACAACAAAGCTTGTTGCAATGGCTTGTACGGTCACCCTTTGCCTTAATTGTAGCTTCAATTCGGTTTTTCGAAAACTTTATTAAAGACTAGCTTCTGCCAGCGGCTTCGCCTGCGTGAATTTCGAAAATTGTCCCGAGGAAACATATTTCCGGGATAAAAAGTACCCTATGTGCTATTCCTGACTATAATCTATCTCTGTGCCAAATTTCATCCAGATCCGTTCAGTAGTTTTTCGTGAAAGAGTAACAAAAAACATACATACATCCATCCTCACAAATTCTCGAGGAAATTCTGTTTCAATCCTCTTAAAATAATAGCCTACTTTCTTGTTTTCCTGGAGGTTGTTTGACCCTTCTTTTAAGCTTATATTATAAGTATTCAATGGGTTAAATATTAGGGCTTTCTTGCTGCCCAGTCTATAACAGGAATTCCGACGTCGAGCAAACTATAAAGGGAAGCGGTGGTCGGCCACTAGTAGACATGAGCATATGAATCCTTCGACTACAAAATGAAGGTATGGCATAACAAATTGTTTTTACACGTCCTATATATGGCGAGAGGCAGTAAAAGTTCCAAGATGATGCCTGTTTAGAATGATTTTTCAAATAGTTAACGCTCTCAAAAATCAAATGTCTTTTTTTTTTGGTCTTGAATTCATTTTGTCATTTTTTAACCTTTGTTTTCAATCTTAATTATATAAAACTAGCTGTTGCCCGCGGCTTCGCTCCCGTGGACCACCCCACATGACCCGTTTTCTGGATAAAAAAAATAGCCTATGTCACTCAGGAATAATGTAGCTTTCTATTGGTGAAAGAATTTTTCAAATCAGTCCAGTAGTTTCGGAGGCTATTCGGTACAAACAAACAAACAAACAAAAAAATCTTTCCTCTTTATAATATTAGTATAGATTTACAGTAGGTATTTGGTGTTAATTTTAATTAGAATTTTTGTCTTTTTTGACATTTGAATTTTTATTATTTTTTGACATTTCTTAAATTAATTTCGTCATTAGTCAAATTATTTGAAATTTAAATTTTTTGGTATTAATTTTTATTTTAGTTCTTGTTTTACTGAGCTATTTATTTATGATTGTTTGTTAATTGTATTTTATTCTGCATGAATTATTATTGTTATTTATACATATTGAGTTTGTAAAGTGTTGCAATAGTGTAATTGGCTCCGGCCGTTCTATTTCAATTTCAATAAATAAATAAACGCCCCATAAAATCTATGAACCACCCCAAAGGTCTCTTTCCTAAACGCAAGCTTGCACAAATAATTTCTGTTTATGGTACTCTCAGCGTTTTTCTTTATCATATATGTTGGTTTTGCATTCATCCGAGAGCAGTATGATCCAGCCGCCGGTGATCTAGTAACCAATCCGAAACCAAACGCGCGAAGCCTCGCTCGGTGATGAGCTGTCGTTAACTATAGACCATTTGCAGGTTTGTAGGGAATTTAACACTTTCTACATGTCTTCCTCTTACAGTGTTATTCGCTTAGTGTGACTTCTCAGATTTTATGAAGTCGCTGTTGCTCCTGAAGACCAGAACGGATTTGATTTCGTAATGACCTAAAAGCCATAAAGCGAACGTAGTGTTGTGATGAAGCACGATTTCTTCTTTCTCTCTGCCATATAAAGGGCTTATTACACTACACGGTATTCAAGGCCCTAAACCCTAATTTTGGGTAGTGTAATAACAGTTAGGGAGTTAGGGTTCTCATAATATCGACCTTATTGCTTCGGAATGATGTAGTGACCCGGTATTCAGGGCCCTGAATACCGTGTAGTGTAATAAGCCCTTAACGTCTAGCCACGACAAGTTGACTCAAGCCAGCTTGGGGCGGAGCCAATACCCGAACGGCTTCTGATGAGGTGATATCCGTTTCCACACAATACATAACTAATCATAAATCATTTATTACGGAACAACAAACATTGTGTAGATATTTTGTTTTATGTGAAATCAAAATAAAATAGCGCCGTTAAAACATTCCAATCGATAAAGAAGAATTTAGAAAATAGATGTCACAGATAAAAAATAAACAAATAATATGTCGCATAATATTATAGAATAACAAATTCAAAATAATAATCTATCTTCCATTTAAAATATACAATAATAAAAATAAGAGCTATGTTAAAAAAAAACACTATGTGTGATAAAAAGATCAATAATATGCCATCGAATTTTCTATAAATAATCAATAATAAAAATATAATGTCAAATATAAAAAAAAACAAATAGTGGTAATAAGATCAAAAATATGTCATCGATATTTTTATGAATAAAAATATAATGTGATTTATATTTAAAAAAATCAAATGGTTATAAAACGGTCAATAGTATGTCATCTCATAGTCAATTCAGAATAATACAATAGTAAAAATTTTATGTCAAAGTTAAAAATCAAAATCATTACAAGAGATTAATAATATGTTATCGAACAACAATAATAATAATAAAAAAAGTTAATTCAAAAAATCATAAAACCCGTCTGCTTATAAAGCGAACTAAAAAGACGTAAACAAGAAGAAAATCATGCTGTGTGCAGTCGGAGGATACATATTAGCGAGCTGGTTGACCAAAACCAGATGTATCCTCCGACTGCACAGCATGATTTTAGCGTCTTTTTAGTTCGCTTTCCAAGCAGTCGGGTTTTATGCTTTTTTGAATTAACTTTTTTATTTATATATATATATATATATTTTTTTAATTAGGTACTTTTAAGCATATAAGTGTTATACATTTTTGAAATCACATCTTAAAACCCTTTATTTTGATACCCCACACGCTGGGTTCGGAAGAAAAAATAGATTGGGCTCCCAGCCACAATATGGCGCGCAAAAGCCGCCATTTTTCTATTTTCCATTTTTAATGTAGCCAGTAGCGGTTGACCATGTTAAATTCCTAGGTGTTGTGTTGATGCATTGTTAAACTGGAAGGTTGAGACATCGTCTGTAACAAAGTTTGTTAGCTCGGCATTCTAAGCAATCAGAAGTCTGAGGGAAGAACTGGACTTTGGCCCGTCTTTTGGGATGGTATACTTTGTTTTAGTTAAGTCTCGGTTTTGATATAGTTTTAAGTTTTTGGGCAACAGTTACAAGTACAATATCCACTTGGCAGGGTTTTAAGAGGTGATTTCAAAAATATATAACACTTTTAACTTTAAATGTACCAAATCCAAAAAAAATATGTCATCTAAAAGGAAATAAATTTATAAAAAAATCAACAAATCAAAAAATCCGACTTCGGACTAAAAAGACGTAAACAAGAAGAAAATCATGCTGTGCAGTCGGAGGATACATCTGGTTTTGGTCAACCGGCTCGCGAATATGTATCCTCCGACTGCACAACATAATTTTCTTCTTGTTTACGTCTTTTTAGTTCGCAGTCATGTTTTTATGTGCTCAATTAAATCGTTCAGAAATAGTATGAAGACAATTGGGCCCTGAACAGATCCCTGAGGAAAACCTTCGAAATACTGTCGTTAGACTGGAGTTCACTTTTTTAGGGTTCCGAAGTCAACAAGGAACCCTTATAGTTTCGCTCTGTCCGTCTGTCCGTCCGCAGCTTGGCTCAGAGAATCTAAGTATTAGAAAGCTATAATGTCGCATGTATATACATATTAATAATTCCGACAAAGTCGTAACATAAAGTAATGAAAAATATTTTTTTTTCGGGTGTGGCCCGTTTTTAGACTGTGAGCCGCTGAAACCGTTCTAATGTTCATGTAACAAGAACAAAACCCTCTTTTTAGTCCGCATTATTATGCAACTTCGGAACCCTATTACTGCGCGTGGCCCGACACGCACTTGGCCGGTTTTTATTTACTTCTCCATCCACTACTGACTCTGTTTCTATTATATTATAGCTTCAGAACGTTCTCACTAAATACCGCAATGCTCCAACTAAGCTAGTAAAACCTCGTCGTCCAGCGTGTCGATGGCAGAACTAAGATCCAGGAAAATACCGGCCACTTTACGTTTGTCTTTGAAATTACAAACAACCTCACCGAACAAAGATGTAATGTTTACTCAAGATAAATAATCAATTAACCAGCAGGAAAAACAAAATTAATAAAATTTAAACAATTTCACTGGTAAAATAAAGCCACGCAGTTTACACAGTATCGCTCACTGATAATGGTATTTGAAGTATCGAGTCTGTGTTGTTAATAATATTGCTTAAATCAAATATGGGGCATGTTTAAATAAACGTTATCATCCCTACATACAATAACTCAAAATAATTTAAGTTTTTTTTTGTATTTGTGTGTATTTCACTCATAAATGAAAAACCGTCTCCAAAAGCAAAACGCTAAAAAAAAGTTAATTAAAAAAATCAAAATACCCGACTGCTTAAAAAGCGAACTAAAAAGACGTAAACAAGAAGAAAATCATGCTGTGCAGTCGGAGGATACATATTCGCGAGCTGGCTGACCAAAACCAGATGTATCCTCCGACTGCACAGCATGATTTTCTTCTTGTTTACGTCTTTTTAGTTCGCTTTTTAAGCAGTCGGGTATTTTGATTTTTTTAATTAACTTTTTTATTTATAACTTTTTAGTTAAATTTTTTTTCGAATTAGGTACATTTAAATATATAAGTGTTATATATTTTTGAAATCGCCTCTAAAAACCCTTTATTTTGATACCCCACATGATGGGTTTGGAAGAAAAAATTAAATTGGCCCCCCACAATATGGCGCCCAAAAGCCGCCATTTTTCTATTTTCCAATTTTAATGTAGCCTATGACACTCGCAAGGTTAAGACGAATCGATTGACGTATGAATCATCAAAATCGGTCAACGCGTTTGGTCTCTGGAACGCCACATAGGAACAAACATACATACATACATACATACATACATACATACATACATACATACATACATACATACATACATACATACATACATAGACTGATAAACACATTACCCTCCTTCGGCAGTCGGGTAAAAAGTACAAAATAACTTTCGTTAATAATTTGTAAATTGTGTTGTTATGGGTATTTTGTCAATCCTTAGGAACTTGCTTATTTTATAGTGATGGAGTACCAAAACTAAAAAGAGAAATATATAAACATTTTCACAAAAAAATAACCGACTTCCAAATCAAAACACTTCTTTTTAGTGTCAGTTTTGCTTTGGAAGTCGGTTAATTTCTTGTGAAATAGTTTTTATTTATTTTGCATTGTTCAGTTAGGTACATAAACATTTTCTACATTTCTCATTATCGAAGTAAGTAAAAGTGCAATATCATGTTAAAATTTCACCAAAAATTTTTACCCGCGCGTTAACCGGTGCGTTATAAAGTGGCCAATTCTTCAAAAATAAATTCATATTTATTGTGTAATGCGTATGTCTTGATGTAAACCACCAATGAAATATTTAATTATTTGTTTAATTTACTTAATAATTGAGAAAAAATACGAAGGTATAACAGCTGTGAGCACTGAGCAGGCGTAACAACGCCTTTCACACCGAGGTAGAAATGAGATGCCGAGATGTGAAATATACTCAAGAAGTCGAAGAAGACTAAGAAAGAAGACGTGTAATCTAGTCTTCAGTCCAACCCCAGGACCAATAAGAGACTTAATCCTGATCCAAAGCTACATATTATGTTAAAAAGTCGTCTACCCGACAACGTAAGTGCAATTGTGCGCAAACTGTTGAATGTTCAAATTTAAAGGCATTGCCATTACTTGTGTGAATTTGTGTGTAAAGCAAATACTTCGCGGGTCCCGTCACCGTCTAGCTCGCTAGCTAAACACTCGATAACAGTAGGTTCCCTTTCCGTCTTGGCGTGAACCGCCACCTTAACTTTATCGATTTGCTACATTGGGCTGATGTTGTGTATGACACCTTCAGATATAGTGAAGTATATCGTCAAAAAACTTTTAAGAAAGTATGTGTTACCACCAAAAATTTTACGTAACTCGTAAATTACACCAAACTAATCATTGTTAACCTAAAAATAGTAAATGACCAACAATATTTTAATCACGTTTTATCGTCGGCTTAAACGACGACGGACGTAAGTAAGATAAGTCGACGGAGCACCTATTTCTGTCTGCAGAGTTTAATGGAACCCCTTGTCATCCCCTTTGGATGACGGATGCATAGTTCGCTGTCTTTGCTGGCTCATTCTAGCCTTCGTCATCCCCTTCAAACCTAATATATCCGGGCTCTAAGTTCCCGAGCTCTCAAGATAGCGGCACTTTATCTCATCCTAAATTGTATGGCAATCAAAGCGGTTTATTTAGCTAGGTTATAGCGTACTAATTTGCTCGCTAAGATTTGGTGATCATTTACTTAATTAGGAGCGAAAAAACGAGTGCTTGGGGTCTTAAAGTGTTTTTAGTGATCGTTATAATCCCACGTCATATCTCATAATGGGTAAAAAGGTTGGGAGCCGCTGAAGCTGATGAATTCTTTGGAATTTCTTAGTTTTGATTCCATTGTATAATTTATACACACATTAGATATGTGTTTGCTGTATATGAAGAATAATATGCATCAATAACAAATAGCTGATGATGCATAGCAGGTATGGTAATCTATAGCGAAAACAAAAAAAGATATGACTCTTATTCAAAAACAAATACCTATTTGTGATGCTTAGCTTTGTTGATCGTCGTGAGATCCCTCTCTCGTTTTTGATGAGGATAGGTTAATTTTTAAGGTACCTTACTTAAAAATGCACACATATAGGATGACTTCGTTATCCATCTGTCTGTCTGTCAAGACCCTCCTTTACTCAGGAACGCGTGGAGGACTTGAAGGCATCAAGTTGAAATTAATTTCAAATACTCAGCTATGCAATGTCTTGGAGCTATGAAAAATTCAAATTTTAAGTCAACGCAATAAAATGATACATCTGCTTATGACGCATTTATTGACACTCACACAAGGGAACCAAAACCTCAAGGGTACGTCCCGTTGTCCTAGGATAATGAAATTTGGCAAGTAGCACTGACTTATAGCACAAGTAAAAGGAAGAATGCAAAAACATTAAATGTACGGTGCTTTTATAATTTATGAACTTCAGTAATATTACCAAATTATTTTGATGATTGTTGCTGTTTGTACTGAATCCTTAGTGCGCGAGTCTGACTAGCACTTGGACGATTTTTAAAGCTTTTTGATAGGTCTACCTATGAAATTGCCGTTCTGCAGTACTGGCCATTACAAATCAATTTTTTTTTTGTTTTGCTAATAATTTCAAATTAATTTTATTTAAAAAAATGGAATTCTTTTTAAAAAAATTGTCATTTGTTTATTGATTAGCGTTATGTTTCATCGCATTTGAATATTTTTCTTCATCATGGATACGTTAAAAATTCGAGTAATACGAATATGAGTCGTCGCAGCAACGCGGCACAAGCGGCACGCAACATCAACGACGTTTACGGAGTGAACACTAAAAAAGAACGCAACACTTGTTCCTGGAAATTTCGACCTGAAAAATGAACCCCGTGGTCTTCCGAAAACTTTGGTCGAAAATGGCGAATTACAGGCGATTGTTAAAGCTGATGATATTCAATCTACGGTTGAATTAGCAGCAGCTTTCGTTAGCGTCAAAACAATATTGCGAGCAATTTACACGCGAAGTACGCGTCGAGACGTGCCAACAAGCACACAAACGGAGGAATTATGAACCGCATTGTTACCTGCTACGAAAAATGGATTCTATTTGTTAATCGCAAGCGCTCAGCAAGTTGGTTGGATCCTGGTTCAGCACCTAAATATTGCCCTAAACGAAAACTTACCCCTAGAAAAGTGATGGTCACTGTTTGGTGGTCTAGGGCCGATGTGATTCATCACAGCTTCTTACCAAACGGGATGAGCATTACTGCAGATGTTTACTTTGAAGAACTGAACACAATGGAGAAGATCGCACGTCCTGCAACCAGCTTTGGTCAATCGCTCGTCTCCGCGGCTCCTGCACGACAACGCGCGACCTCATACTGCACAGCATACGGTCTCCAACTAACAAGAGCTGGGGTTGGAAGCTCTCCGTCATCTGCCATACTCACCAGACCTTGCCCCTTCATAATTCAACTATTTGCCAGGATTTGTATAACTTCTTGGCGGGCATAAAATTCAACACCCGAGAGGCAGTCCAAAATGCCTTTGAATAATTTGTTGCCTCCCATCCAGTTGATTTCTTCAAGAAGGGCATCAATTAACGTGCACTGCGTTGACAAAGATGCATCGATTGCATGGGTGATTGATTAATTGAAATAAAAAATATGGAAAAAAGAATACGGTAACTTATTTCATAAAAAACGGCAATTTCATAGGTAAAGACCTAATATTACCTTACTTTCGTATGAGTGTGTATCCGGCACTAAACTTAACATCTGATTAAGCTAAAACTTTTTGAACATATAAATTGTATGTTCTTGTTTAATCAACTCTCCTAAGTACAAAAATATGGAATATTGGGCTCTTAATTCACATTTCAAAGATTATTTGGACGGATCATTTAAAATTGATGCCAATAGATGGAACAATTTGGTGCAAAAAAACTGTAAAAACGTGCAAAAAAAATCTATAAAATGAACCGTCACTGTATTTAAAGAAAAAAATATTCACGAACCTAGTAAACCCTTTTACTTGCAAGTCGCTGCTAACACCATCTATTGCCGTGAAACGGGATCGAACGCGATTGATGTACTTACAAAAATAACAAGATTAATCAGATGAAAAACGCAAGTTACGTCGGCACGGTTTCTTTGTATGGGATGAGGCATCTGTATGCTAGTATTATATTATCTGTGATGGTACCTACTTCTGGAGCTGGTTTCATGATGTGGACGTAAGCTGGCCATAGCAATTCCTCAACCAGACCAGAAAACCATCATTTGATGTGTAGGTAATTGACAAGTGATATAAAATTTAGTGCCTTTCGGTACAAAAGCCTTGTTTTAAAAAATGCTCTTAATACTTATTTGATAATAAGCTCTATTGACACAGTTCGGGGTCAGGGTTTTCCGGGCACCGGGTCGCCGGGCTCTGTGTATTTTTGCGTCATGGATCCTACCAGCCGACCACGGCGAGCCCGGGCGGCTCGGAACCTAGTTTTCCTTTTGTTTATTTCAACGTGATACAATCTTAATGAGTTGGAACCAACTGGACAAAAATTAAGGCAAAAATAGATACGTCTATTTATTTGAATCCACGTTAACACCGTTTTTGCATGTAAAAATTTGAGTTATTTAATCGGCACGGTTCTCATGGCGACGCTACGACGGCGCTAGAGGCAGACGGTATCCATGACAACACCGGAGACTTCACACGCGGAGTAGGTACGGGCACGATCAATCCCGGGCGTAGGAAGCCTGCGCCCACCCCGCCGCCGCCGCTTTCGCCACCACTTTGCGTCGGCTTCGTTGCTGCGGTCAACGCGCAATCTTCATACTCTTCTAAATTTCTTCTTATATAGATAGACGCTTTTCGTGTCTGTATGTGAGACTGATGATTAAGAGCATTTATACCGAGAGGTTTATCCCCGAGGGGGATTTTAACGCTAAAGTGGGAGTACAGAATTATAGCGAATCGGTAATAGGATCCTACGGGTTTGGCAGCAGAAATCATAGGAGGCAAATGCTTGTCAACTTCCTAGAGAAGGAGTGGCTTTTCGTAATTAATTCCTTCTTTAAGAAACAGCCTGAAATGAAGTGGAAGTGGCAAATCCCCGATACTATGACCAATAAACACATTACCCTCCTTCGGCAGTCGGGTAAAAATTAGATAAGACTTCATTATAACTGATAAAAAACATATATTCAGGGATGTCTCAGTGATCAACAGGTTTAATACCGGTAGCGATTACAGACTTGTTCGAGGCTCTCTGAATATCAATTTCAAGTTTGAGAGAACTTGTTTGGTGAAGTCTTAGGCTCCATCCAAACTATGTTAGGATCTGAAGCGTACCAGTCAGACCTGGAGATCCGGTTCGCTGTCGTGGAAACCACAGATGACGTTGACCAGCCGCTAGACCAAATGTTGCATATCCTCAGGGAGGAAGGTACAAGATTTTGTAAGATTCGGCGTACGGACCGGACGTTCAAACTTTCGGCAGAAACTCTTAAAGCTTATGACGGAACGACTTGAAAATCTACCAGCCACTTCGTCCAAACAGCGGACACTCAACAAAAGCATTAGGAAACTGTTACGACGCGACCTCCGACAGTGATTGAGCAAAACCTCAAGCAAAAACGTTCAGTCACTTTGGAGGGCCATCTGACGAAGCTGGCTAAATTGAACGGGGATATCGTCGTTTCGTAGCCGGAGATTATTTCGGAAGTTGAAAACTTCTACGGCCAATTGTAACCAACGTATGCATCTCGGCCTGATCCCGAACATGAGGTTTCTTGAGCCACATAACCCGCTATTTCACGGAGGACCTGCCTGAAGTCAGCCAAGACGAAATCGAGGCGGCTCTCAGACAGCTAAAAAATGGAAAAGCCCCAGGTGAGGATGAGATTACAACCGGGCTCCTGAAAGCAGGAGGACGTCCTGTTTTGAAAGAGCTCCGAGAGCTCTTCAACTCAATCCTGTTCTCAGGGAGAACTCCAGTGACGTGGCAGAGGAGCGTAGTCATTATTTTCTTTAAAAAAGGTGTTAAAACGCGTTTAAAGAACTACAGACCCATTTCGCTTCTTAGCCACGTCTATAAATTATTTTCGAGAGTCGTTACGAGTTGCCTAGCACGAAGACTCGACGAGTTTCAGCCACCGGAGCAGACGAGATTCTTAGATATAGCAACATATACCAAATCCACACTGTGCGGCAAATTGTACAGAAGTCCGAAGAGTGTAATCGGCCCCTGTGTTTTGCATTTGTGGACTATGAGAAGGCTTTTGACTCTGTCGAGACCTGGTCCGTTTTGTAGTCTATGCAGCGATGCCATATTGATTGGCAGTACATCAAAATACATAGATGCCTTTATGAAAATGCTATAATGACCGTCCAAGTTTAGGACCAGCATACAACACATCCAACAACGTCGTGGGGTGAGACAAGGGGACGTAATTTCCCCCAAATTGTTTAGTAATGCGTTGGAGGATGTGTAAGACTAGACTGGAAAGGACCGGGCATTAACTTAAACGGCGAGTACATCGCACACTTGAGATTTGCGGACGACATCGTCATAATGGCTGTATCAATGCATGACTTGCAGCAGATGCTGGACGTCCTAGCTGACTATTCTGCACGTATCGGTCTCCGGATGAACTTGGACAAAACTCAGGTTGTGTTCAACTCATACGACACTCCGTAACCGATTGCTGTCAATGGCGGTGCTCTCAAGGTTATTCAAGAACACGTTCACCTCGGGCAAACTCTGCATTTAGGTAAAAACAACTTTGAGAGGGAGGCTAGCAGAAGAATACAACTGGGCTGAGCGGCGTTTGGGAAAGTTCGTAGAGTCTTCTCGTCGCATATTCCACAGAGCATTCAATCGGTGCGTCCTACCTGTTATGACGTACGGGGCCGAGACGTGGACATTCACGTTACACGTGCGATCGCTCAGCGAGCTATGGAAAGGGCTAAACTTAGAGTCTCTCTAAGGGATCGAATCCGGAACGAGGTGATCTGGCAGAGAAACAAAATTGTCGACTTAGCTCAGAGAATAAGCAAGCTGAAGTGACAATGGTCCGGCCATATTAGCCGTAGAACCGATGACCGTTGGGGCTAACGTGTTCTTGAGTGCAGAACGCGAACTGGCAAACGTAAGGCAAGACTCAGACTAGGTTGAGCGACGATCTTCGCTGGTAGCAGCTGGATGACAGTTGCCGAAAATAGAGGCCATGTCCAGCAGTGGACTGCTATAGATTTAGGTATCCAGATTACAGTAACACTATAAAACATTCATATTAAACTTAAATACACAGATATCTTGATTGCTTGACATTTTGCCATTGCTCCTGGACGAAGCAGGAGCAATTCACTAGTTCAACATATATAGATGGCTATGGTATGGCTGTGAGTTGTTTGAACTTCACCTCCAGTCCAGTGAATTAGCTCACTACCATACAAACCTAGATATGGATGGGAGCCAGCTAGTTGTAATAAAAAAAATCAGGTCATTTATCTTAATTGCATCTGTTTAATGATCTTTCTTTATGATAATGAATACACGGGATTGTTTATTTCAAGTCATCATTATCCATATTCAGCGTAATGACTGGATCGCTATCCTGGCTTCTTTGGCAATGCCGTAGCACCAGTTCATTCCCAGACCTTGCGACAATTTTATCGTCACGCTAGTTATTTTTATAGTTTTAATATTCTAAGTAATTTTATTTCATTGCTGTGTACCAAATGAGCCATTTTATGCAGTGGACAAACAGTTTTTTTTAGTCTTGAGCTCCTTTATGATAACATCGCTTATTCTTCGTAACTTGACGACGTAACTTACACAATAAACGTAACGCAAGATGTAGGTACTGGCACCGCTTCGTCGTTTTCCTGATCTTGGCATTGGTCCTACTTTGTTTGTAACATGTTTAAAATACAAATTGAAGATTAAAAAAGAAGGGAAAACTTTCTGTTTATTTATATTACCTACTGTAAAAGCTCGAACACCTGATTTTACATTAAAATCTATTTACTATGCATAGTAAAAAATCTGGTCCGATGATTATCAGTATTCGGTAGTCTAAAGTCTAATCTTGTTGGTCATAAATTCGTCATATCATTTCAAAACTTTTCGTTTGAACACCTCCGGTTACGTACGTCAGGGGACCGCACAACCTTGCTTTATAAGTATTTATAAGGTTAGCAGCTCATTCGGTTACCATTACAGAGCATTTAGCATCTTGTATGGCTTAAAACTTTTAAACTCTAAGATACGGACACCCAATTATAGCAATAACACTTTTGATGGGTTAGCCTCATAATTTTGGTAACCGATTGAACAGCGAACCCATTGAAAACGTATACCTCATATTATACTAAGTTGATTTCATACTGCGAGTAGTTTGCCAAATTTCTGTCGAAAACTTTATTTAAATCGATTACTCGTCCAAATACTGAAATAGGTAGCGCCAACGCAAATATATATCTGATAGATATATCTCGTCTAAATATGTATTGTGAAACAGACCCATAAAGTATAGACTATAGAGTCTTTGTTTTTGCATATTACAGTAAAACTTACAGCCAATAAACTGAACACTGTTGCCCCTCACAAGTTCTTAATGCCCTTTCGTCACAATTTTTTTTTAACTGAGTCCACCATAACAGCGCTCTACAGCCCGAGCTCAGTGAGGAGTATGCTGATTTAAAATTTAGGTACTGACGTTACATTGAACTGCAAAAATTATACTGTTTGCATAAGTATGTAGAATCCATTTCGACTGCCGATGCTGTAGTCTGGACCATGTAACTAACTCTTCGAAAAACGAAATGATCCTAAAAGAAAAAGATTTTTCATGTTCGTCACAGAGTTGCATTTTTTAAGTAATGTGGTCCATTGTAGGTCATGCTCTTCGTAAGAAAAAGAAACATGAATTGATCAACCCCCTCTCGTACTGCAATTATACAGCGTTATTTGTGCTCGTTTATTACTGTATCCGATTTAATTAAAATTATTGTACCTAGTTTTGGATACTATAGGCAATATTTCAGTGGTGAGGCACGTGACCTTGACCCCAGAGCATAGGCCTAACCTGCCCCAAAAGCGTTCAGTTAAAAGTTAGCGGTCGATAAATAAGATGGGGTTCGCGCAAGCGCCAACATTCCCGCTCACCCAATCGATCTGCCCGCCCACGTGACGCAACGCATTTGCGGGGATTCTTTGCGGACACCTCGGTATTTATACTACAAGCTTAGACTTGGAGCCTGTGACAGAACAAGTCACCAGAGAAGCAATGAACGAAAAGGAAACCCTAGAAAGTATAAGACTTCATAAACAAGTCAAGTATTATAATCCGTGCATTTTTAAGAACTTGAACAACGGTTTCGTTGGACGAAATGTTGTAATAAAAATGCGCGTAATCCAACTTAGATCTTTTATCTATTTCCACCGCTTCACTACTTTTAAACATTCAAGTCATGACTGAATCCAGCTATTACGAAATACATCGGCTAAAAAACGAAGGTAGATGACGATAAAAACGTCATTTGACAATATTATGAAAAATTGTGCTGACTAAGTTAGAATAAAAGGTTACGCACTAGATTTAGTCTAGACAGCAGAGTGTGACTTGGCTGCTTTGCTAACATTACAATTTACAGTTGTTAAATCTTCACATATCGCTTCTAATTCTTTCATTGTAAATTATTATATCTGATTTTGAAATAAGATAATAAATAGCAATGTTCCATTTATATGATGGAGTGTGTGACGGGGACGAGAATACAGTCCACCCGGTCCCCAACCAATATATTACGCAATTTATATTCTCATTAGTTGTTTCATTTGATGAGATTATCTTCGCTCCCCCGAGGTTGAAGCTCATCATTTCTTGTAAACATGATATTGGTTGAGTTTCATTTAAAGTTAACAGACTGTAAAGATATCTGAGTCTGATGAGGAAAGTTGTGTGTCTCTAGATCAAACTCCGTAAAATTCCCTTAAAGTTATAAGATTGCGGGAAAATGATTGGCAGATCATAGTCCTAATTTTGTAGACATGTTTTTTAGGGTTCCGTACCCACTGGGTCCAAACTGAGCCCTATTGCTGTCACTCAGGTGTCCCTCTGTCAAACAGGTCACAGATAATATAATACTAGCATACAGATGCCTCATCCTATACAAAGAAACCGTGCTTACGTAACTAGCGTTTTTCACCTGATTATACCGATTATTTTTTGTTAATCGATCGCGTTCGGTTCCGTTCCACAGCGATAGATATATCACCATCTATATCCGTGGAACGGAACGGGATGGAACCGAACGCTTTCGATGTACAAAAAATAAGAAGGATAATCAGTATAAAACGTCGGCACGGTTTCTTTGTATGGGATGAGACACCACTGCACAGGTTTCTGATTTGCCTCTTTACAGCCAAACGGTTGGAGCTACAGTCTTCAATTTAACAGTATAAGCATCTTGCTGACCCAAAGCCATACAAATAGTCAAAACATATTTTTAAAGGTTTTTAAGGGCTCACATACAGCAAAAGGGGAAAATATAATTTTTGACCTACCCCATCGTTGTAGCCTTATTTTACAAAAAATTGTTCCGAACTTGAAATTTGGTGATAATGTTTAATATTAAGTACGTATATTTTTGTTGGTTATTTGTCAGTTACCACCAACTTGATTTTGCGGTTTGGAACCCTAAATTTGCGAAGTCCGACTTGGCCGATTTTTTTCTAATATTTTAATGAATAAACATGTAACGAGAAAAATATTTACAGATTATATATTTTACTAGCGCGGCTACTCCCTTGGACTATTCTAAAGTAACCCTGAATTTTTCAGGTATTAAAAGTAGCATAAATTGAAACTTACCGACCGGTGATAGAAGTTTCGGCATCAGATCAGTGTTTCAAGAGATTATCTTTAACAAACAAAGGTCTACCCTATAGCCATCACACTTCCCTATACAATGTGTGTTTACTGACATGAGTCATGAATGTTTCCACTTCTTCACGCCAGCAATGAAGCTATAGTTCTCGCCAAACTTCTTGACCGCCCTGAAGATGGCTACAATGACTGCGCAGTAGTAAAACTCATACAAAAACAGTACGGTTTCGTGCCTTGCTCATCGGGAAGCCTTCAGGGCGGCCCAAAAGTTTGGCGATAACTATACTTACCGTATTCTGGTTTGCCTCTTTATCGCCCAAAGGTTGACTGGCAGAAAATGCCAAAGGCATAAAGTCCGCGTGTTGTATGTTTGTGTGCTTGGATTGGAATAGCATTTAGATTTTCAGACTTCAATGGAAGCCAAAAAAGTATTCCAGGAAAAGAAAATTAAAAAAAAAAATATGGCGAAAGAAAGCAATAAAATTAATATCATTAATTTTAAAATATATTTTTTTATATTTGCTGGTAATCAAATCTGACTAGAATCAATGTTAAAAATAAAATTGCTAAAACATAATTTTAATAAGTCTCGTATATTATTTAAAAAAATACTGCGTCTACAGAAGAGTATTTGGAGCAGAAAAATAATATGCCATCTGCAATCTTTCTAAAATAATAATTCTATAAAGTCATCCAGGCAAATGTAAGCAATAAATGCATTGATTGGTAACAGTAGGTGCAATACCAGTCTCTGAATAATTACTCTGAATACCCCTGACATTTTTAGTCTACCTACATTATTTAATTTACAGTGGTTATCTAACTCAATAAAGGCAATATTGGTCATTAGGGTAAAAATATACCAATTAAAAATTAATCAAGATCAAATATAATAATAGGCAATTAATTAAATATAATAATTTAATTAAAAAGTTTTTCAGGTTTGAAATGTTTACAATTATTATTGATTATTTAGCCTACGACATTGTAAATAGGAAAATCCCACCTCTAACCCGAATTGCGAATTAATCAACGCATATTTCTCATTCTCACGTGAATTATTCAGTCGGTCAATGTCAACAGTAAGTAGACGTCCTGGTATTTGGTACACAATTTTTAATTGGAACTGTAGGATTCCGCCTGTGGCTCGAATATGGATCTTAATATTGATTGAATGGCTCAGATTAACGCACTAACACATGATACGTAAATAAATAAATAGCCCTCTAGTCAACACGAAGATACCGGTGAAGCGGAATTAGAATGAAGTGCGCGGCGCGAGTCGCGGCGGCCGTGTGCCACGTCATTGCCGTGACCCACTGACATAGATCCGCGGGGCCGCCTGCACCGATATCTGCACGCGCCGCGCTCTTCCTCTACTGCCCCTTTACTCTTTTACCTATAATTTGTATTTCAATGAATTTGACTCATATATATTCATTGTTACTGCGAACATATACGATTTAAGATCGTTGGCAACATGCTCTTATCCTCAATCTCTATTATCTAGTTAGATATCATGGCTTAATACTTTTATTATGTTTTAGGATTGCGAAAGGGACTTATTCTTGAGACTACCAATAAAAACACAATCATTACTTTTATTAAATTTATTTCACATTTTATGATACAGGTCACTTATACTAGTAAAAAATGTTAACCTTTTTCTAGTTTTAGTTGGCCTATCGTTGAGCGAAATAAAAATCTTTCGATTGAGTTATGCAATGGATGACCTTGTTATCTAAATTGTGCACTTGACACAAATACTGTTCCATTTCACTTTCATGTAGGTACGAATGCCTACGTCACGGCTTACAACGTATCGCTGTGTGTCGCGCGATGTAGCCATTTATTTTATATATAAAGCTTTATAAAATGGTCTAAATTAAATTATCAGCTTTACAAGGAATAAGGTAGAATTATATGAAAATACCAGTTAATATTTGTGACGACTGGTTATTTACTTCGAATACTTCAAGGACTCGTTGCCCTTAATATTCAATACAAATAACAGATACAGTCTTTATAATACATATTAAAGATAGATATTGAAAAAAAATTGTGGTTCGTTTACATATTTCGTTGTAGAAAAATATTTATAGATCGTCGTAGTAGCAGATAAAAGGTTGTTATTATATCTACTTATTTTCTTAATAAAATTGTTATATACCAATTTGCCCCATATGCCATGTAACTAAGATATTAAAACAATTTGCCTATAACTTGACGTTCATTGTTTATTATATTTCGGTCGTGTTTCGCAACAAATAGATGGCTAATGAAATAGCAAACAATTTTTTGTTATGTATTTATACGTCGTACTAAATCGTACATACTCGGCTTTGTTCGGCAAGTTCAAGCAAGTCGTATCGGTGAGCGAGATCGCAGGAGACTTGGTTGAGTTAGAAGTGACGTTGGTGTGACTATAATAGCGATACTGTTCAGTCCGTCAGTCCACCTTCTCACGCTCTTGCTCTTAGCCATTGCTGTCGTCGTCACCGTCGTCGCCGTCGACGTTCTGCGTCGTGTAGCGCCGCGCCGCCCGCCGTGTTGATAATTTGTAAAGCGGCGAACGAAAAGGATGTGTGTATATCTACGTCTCGCCTTTCAGTTGACTTTCATCGTCGTTTTGTAGCGAACGTTTCGCACGGATATCGATAGGAAATTGCACTATCACTACGTAATAAAGTTATAGCATGTTAAACACGGCACATATTAAAATTTAACAGACGCGATACAAACTTCAGCAATTTTCGGTTAATTCGTTTTGCAGTGGAATTAAGAGTGTGGATTTAGAAACCTTCATAGTATTAAAAAATAGCGTCGCGGCGGTCGTGGCGCAATGCAGTGTATGTTTGGATGCGGATACGTATTGTGCTCTTTAAGATTGATCCTGGGATACATACAGTTCTCAATCAGTGGCAGTGAACGCTTGAGTGTGTCTTAGCCATGCTGCCTATGGTACAGACAGAAACTGTGCTTTTCAACTGCGGGGTCCACTCAGTCAATGTGGCCGCATCTCCTCCGGCCACATTGCCACCCTCGCTTACACCTGATTCTGATGTGGATGAGCTCGTCGACATCTTCTTCGACGTTGATGTTGCTGTCAACACCTTGCCGAGGTAATTTGCTAAACAATACCTTTTACAGACATTAATTTATAATAACAAGGATTAAGATAATATCACTCATAAATGATACACTGTTGTGTAAACAGATCTTTTTAGCCTACTATTTTTGTTTGTCGTACATTTGCCACTTACCATAACGGTACCTACCTATATGTAAGTAAGTATTTAAATACGACGTCACAAAATTCATGTCGCACATACTAGAACTTCAGTTTTGTTGAATTCATGCTGAAATGTTTGTTTCACGAAGTTAAAACCCTATGATTCAAAACGATAGGTACTGTAATCAGTCAAGTCACAACACCGGACCAATGACATACAATACCGAGACCCAGAATGATTGCGGGTCACATAATGAAGATAAAATTAGTAATTACGAATGATAAGAAAATATTAAACCAACAATAATATAGTGCTAATCCATTTAAGCTGGATCTTATGTTGAGAAGTATATATGAAGGCTTGTAAAAATAAGTAAAATCAATATTACGTAAAAAGAAACTAAAAAATGCTGTAAAACGCAAGTGAAATTTCGTTATCGTGTCGTTATATAACTTAATAAAATTATTATTTTTCCACCAGCTGCTAGACGTGTGTCTAACGCATAATTTTAGATTTAGTAATAAATAAAACATTAATATTGCCCTAGACCAGTGTTTCTTAACCTGTGGTCCGCGGACCTCTAGGGGTCCGCGAATGTATGTATGGGGATCCACAGTCTGGTCTATGGACCGTTTCACAATAAAAATAAATGCCATCGAAAGTCTAAAAGGGCGAGATGACAACGTGTTATAAGTCAACATAATATACAATAGTAAACGTTGCTTAAAAAGCATGACTTTGGATTAATCGTACAATTCAATAAAACTATAATCATCGGAAGGTTCCTACACTGGCAGCGATTTTGGAATCATTTGGTGGAACAATGTTACCAACACAAGATTAAACACCCCCTTCGTTTCGTGTTTATTTTCCATTACCCGTCAAACATTTAAATTGGGCAGTAGACCCTTTCACATCACACATCATCAGCCTATTAATATTCCGACTGCTGGGACACAGGCCTCCTCTCTGTGTGAGGGAATGGACCGTAATCCACCACGCAGGCCCAGTGCGGGTTGGTGGATGTCACATGTCTTCGAATTTTTGGTTCTAGGACATGCCGGTTTCCTCACGATGACCCTGACCCTGGCCCTTTCAACATAAATGTTATTGATATCACTGGCATGACAACGGCTCAGGAAAACCAATTAACAGAAATATCCTTTGATTCACTTTGAAACGTAATTTCAAAGAAGCCTCATTATCAAGTTTTTGAGTGTATGTATAAAAAGATAATAAGGGAATATCAGAATAAGCACTGAAACATTTACTGCTTTTCTCAATCACATACTTCAGTGAAAAGACATTATCTGCTCTTGTATATACTAAAACTAAATACAGAAAAAGATGACAAGTGGAATCTTATTTGAGATTGCGACTTAGTAGTAAATCAATAATTAAGTTGCAATAAAGCTGCACCAACCTTCACATTAACTATTTATTTAACTATTGCTATTCATTTTCATGAAAAAGCATTTTTTTTTGTATTTGTAATACTAAAATAAATGGTCCGAATTTTACTGCTGTATTTTTATCAGGGGGTCCTTGAAATTGTGCTTGGTTTCCTAGGGGTCCGTGGACTGGAAAAGGTTAGGAACCGCTGCCCTAGACGATAGCACGACTTTGCTTTTTAAGAAAATTAATGAAGGGATATCAGGAATTGTGATCACGGTTTAACATTTTTTGTGCAGTACAGAGTTAAGCTAAATAATTGCATAATTATCTATCAACACAAGAGAGGAATACATGACTCATGTATTCATAGAGAGCCAGTCTACCATGTTTAGAAAACTAAACTTGACAATGTACATTTTTCCGATTCTTCTCTATACGAAGGTATAGTAGAAGGCAGGTATAGCTACAATCTAGGGGTCTTTAAGTCAAGAGTGAATAGGTTTTTTCTAAGCAAGCGTGCTTCACCGTCGACCACATCATCGCTTACCATCAGGTGAGATAGTGGTTAAGCGCAAGCCAATAGACAATATAAAAAAAAATGCACTTGTATCTTCAAGAGATGTCAGACGTTGATAAAACAGTATAGCAGATACTGCCATAAACTTTCGATGAAACACACCTCTCTGTTCTGTATCTGTTAAAAACCCCAATTATGAACGAACGGAAATTAATAAATGTTTTTGTTCAAACAAAAACATCGGTTCAGCGAAAGTGAAATATGAAGTTATTCTCTCCCAGATCTATTTCATCTAAATAATATACAATAACCCTTTATTAGTATTTCGGTTAACACTGCAAATTCAGATCGAGATTGAAAAACGTCGTTTTGGCTAAGCGTTATTCATGTCACTATTGCACAATTGTCAAACTGCAAGTGTGAAATAGAGACATAAATCCGTTACTTTTATTAAAAGCTGGAATGTGTGTGCTAAGAGTTGTTTCACGTTAAAATTTTGAACATCAATTTATTGGTTATGTCATCCAATTAAGAATTCACAATTTACTATTATCTGTGGTACGTTTAACACGTGTGTAGCACTTGTAAAACTTGTTTTGTATTTCAAGGTTTGGAAAATGCAGACCTCCTTGAAAGACAAGTAATTTCCTTTCCGCAAGATTCAATAGATTCCAAGTCCATAAAAGTTACATTACACTATAAAACACAGTGCACGTGTAGAGCCTCATCGCAGGATATGCTTTACGTCCATTTCTGCCCTTCATTCCCGACCACCTGCACTTTTCAGGATCTGAACGTGGTGAATGACAGGGCTATCTAAGTAGCCATATACTTACTGGTCGGACAAGAATAGATGAGACTAAATTGGAGTTAATTGATACGAAAAGAAGGGAAAAGCACATGCATCTATTTAATAGCCACAGACCAATTCCAGAAGCGGGAGAAGTAGTATTTCTTTTTAATTAAGATCTAAAATGTACAGAACAATAGTGGCTCTGGCATACCCTACTTATTGGTTACAACAAAACGCTAACTTTGTTTAGGACGATCAGTATTGTATATTCAAATCCTGGTCACATTGCGCTTTCAAAATTACGTGTATATTTTACAGAAGAAACCCCGGCTGACGTAACCATGTGCTCATCGTAGGTAGGCACTGCACCCTCAACTTTCAAAAGTGAAAGTCTTCAAAATCGGCCTAGTAATTTTTGCGTGACGCTCTAAGTGATAGACAAATAGGTGAAACATACGAAATAGCAGTGTTTCAATACTTGAATGTAAACACTTTTACCATCACACAATCATTGGAGTCACTTGTGCCTAATGAAAAATGACCCCCGAGGTCCCGACACAGGGTTTATTAAATATCTTTTTAGAACCATTGTCCTCGCCCCTATATGTTTTGTATAGCGCGTTGCTTGCATTTAGTAATTCGACTTTTTGGTAAGTTATACTAACACACACACATACATTCACGGGATTACGGATTTTTTTTAATGCGTCGATGATTGACGGTGATTAATTTCTTAATGCGTCGCGTACATTACGTAACAATTTTGTATGTAGTAGTTGGTGGGGTACCTACAAGTGACGTGAATGGAAGTGAAAGAGGTACTTAAAAATCTTTTCTAGCTGCTTTTCTAAAAACTTTATATATTATTTGGACTAGCCGTTTTATTTATGTAGAAGAAGTAGTTGTTACACTTAATTCGTTTTTCAATCATTACATCATTGCTGCCATAGTCTAATATTTTTTTAGTTTAACCACTTGACGGTATGGAAGAAGAAAACGTGGTGCGCCGACATCAATTAACACGCGATAAGGGGAGGAAGAATAAGTAGTTTTTGCGCCGACACCAATTAACACGGGATAAGGGAAGGAAGAAGAAGTAGTTTTTGCGCCGACACCAATTAACACGGGATAAGGGGAGGAAGAAGAAGTAGTTTTTACTCGACTTCGTCGCTTTCGTCATTTCACACGTCACTTAGACCAAATCTATATTAGTGCTTTGCAGAAAAGTTATAATGTTAATGAGCTACAGTTAAGGCCCCGCACAAGGCACCCAGGTTTATTTATTTCGGTGTCTGGTTTTAACGTACTGCCATTTTTGTCTTTTAGTTATGAATGCTTGCTTGAATCTATTAATTTCGGGGTCACAGTAATGACCGCTTTGTTTCTTAATTAGAGCCATTAGAGGCGATTACCGGTTTTCAGTCAGTCCTGAAAAACAATATTGCAGATATTTAAGAATACTTTCACTTAAATATGAAATCTGCGTTAGGATTCAACTAGCGCAGATTTCATATTTGTATCATACGTGAAGCAAATTAAAATTCTTATTCAAGTTAGTGCAGAATAACGCTTGACTGGTCGATTATATCACTACCAAGCATGAGCAAGAATTCTTGCGATCTTATAACACAATATGTTTTTGCTACAGATGGCTTCACTCGAAGTAAAAACACCTTTTGATAGCGTTCGCATTAGATGAAACTCTTGCTTTTACAATTTCATTTTCATGTTTCATATGTGTATGAGAATGTTATTTTTAACGAACAAGTCGAACGTGTAGGTCTAAAAGCATTTACCTACTCTGCACCTTAAACAAATGGAAATGGAGACAATATTAAAAAAAAAAAACAAAGAAAACTCCAAAGATTTAATTTCGTATTCGACCCATAAACTAATTTGTTTTCATAGTACTATGTTATACTTAAATTCTTATATTATGTCAGAACTAGTGTAGTCTAGCGACACGACCTTCCTCGATGTAATAAAATCAGACAAGAGCTTATAATAAAGTTGCTTATGTTGGTAGTCAAGTAGTTGTCTCGATGACGAATACCTGTTGAGTAACGAACGATTGAAAAAGCGAAACCTTCGACTGCGGAGCGCTGACAATACTTACCAACTTTCACCTATTCGAATTTAAGTGTCAACTCAACTAAAATATAAGATAAATATTGAGTTATGCTAATGTTATAGGAACAATACAATTTGGGCATAGTCCAATTAGTGCCGTCAATATTATAAAAATATACTATGTAAATAGTACAGGTCTGTATCATCGTTGAATATCGTCTAACTCAAAATTATGAACCAATCTCAAATACAGACAGGATATGAGTCTGTACTAGGAACTAGATAGAGGCTTCAAACATTTTCGAGAATTATTATACTATTTCTGGTCACGCTTGTGGCGCGATGTTGTTATTCCGAACATTATTATTTCAAGGTTGCGCGGCCGTCGCAGTGAGGTTGCGTAGTGGGGCTCCTCGGTAGGCGTCGTTCAACTGGTATCTCTGTCCCTCTTTTGCATTAAGGTTCAGCTTACTCTGTACTTGGCATTTGATATGAGCCGCGTCAATGTGAACATAACTATTCCTTGACAGTCAGACCATTACGATAGTGTACATCCTCACCTGGTTAAAGTTTGATAATATATAAATACCTATTGAAAAAAAACCTGAATACATACAACACATTACCTACTCGCTTAGTAGCAAATATGACTCATAGTTTTGCACTATTATAATTATAAATGGATTGGGGAATCGACTGTACCGACATACTATTAAAGAATGCTTCCTTTGTTATTATTTGTTTTAGAAGTAGAATTTAAGTAGATTTCCACCACCACTGTTACACTATTTTAGATTACATACGTAGGTATGTAAAGTAGAAAATTATTTTTCACGAATACGAATGTCTTTAAATAATCACAACTCATCATTCTTTTCATTTATTGTAACACATTTTTTTTGTAATTGTTACAAATCATCGTACTTTAATAATAGTTTATTTTGTTTGCTGCTTCTGTAGAATTGAATCCTGTGACCTCCAACTGGGAGACACATGGAGGGGGATGCAAGGCAAGATGAGCGTGACAGCGCCGGTTAAGAAGATAAGAAAAAAGTCAGACAATAAGCCACAATCACAAATGTACGTATAATACGCTTGAAATGTGTATACATGGTGGAAATGTCTGGGTTTTTGAAATTAAGAATAACTTAAAGCCTATTTTTCCTTATATGTGCTTGCATTTTTGGTGAACAAAGAAAACCTTCAGGCCCAGCGGAAGTAGAGTATATAGCTCAGTAGAAATCGACGCTAAACAAGCTGATAAAAGCGTGTTAAAAAGGCTAAAATCGCAAAGCTTGATGTAGTTCTGCATTTTTAGTATGTTGTATGGGGCAGTTAAGGTAGGGTTAGTCCAAATAAGCAAATTTTAAAAACATGTGCTCGCGAGTCGCGGCGCACCAGGCGAAAAACTACGAAATTTTGGGGCTATTTTTACGTTTTGCTCTAAAACTCATAAACTAAATGTTTTTCGTTATAATAATTCCAAGTTTTTGAAAGTTCATTAAATTTGCAACAATTTAAGCCCAATCGCAGCTCTAGTATAAATCCTGTAGGGACCAAACTATAACTATGCAAGGGGGCGTGTATGCTTACCTGAGAGCTGGGCTGAAACTGCTTTTTTACATGATTTATGCCTTTCCCTTTGGTAATATGCACAGAAATAGGTACTCAGAGGACTTTATCTCAATTGTTCAAAAAACAAATTTTACTTTTTTTCTTAATTGTGAGTGCATTCAGCCCAGTTCTCAGGCAAGTACACGCCCCCCTGCATCCCTCCATCCCTCCTTATATTTGCAGGCTATGATTTTGAGAAGGTGTGGTGGGGCTGGCTCGTTGTTAGTTGCTAGTGGGATGAGATCGCAGGAGCTCATTTCTCAACCCCACTCGGTGGGATCCTTCTCTACGCCCAGCCACTTTTGCACTTGGTGGTAGGTGCGGAACGCATGGAAATCTTGGAAATATATGAAGGACCATAGCTTGGTCCCTAAAAAGTGCGGAATTATGTTTGCCGAAAAACGCATAGTTTATGACTTAAGCAAAATATGAAAAATTACCCAAAATTTCGCAGATGTTCGCCTGGTACGCCGCGAGCACACGCTTTTCGAAGTTGCAAATTTGGGTTAACACTACCCTAACTGGCACATACAACAGACAAAAAAACTAAAAATGCAGAACAACATCAAGCTTTTATTTTTCGATTTTAATGTCGATTTCTACTGGGCTAATTAATAGGTGTCTGTAACAAAATCTTTTAATTGGTTTGTTAACTTAGATATGTCTTGTTTCGTTGCAAAAGAAACTCAATGGCTAAAAAGAGAATTTTATACGTGCCACAATGGACAGGCCCAAGTACTGCTAAATTTTGAATATTTTGTAGCAGTTTCTTAAAAAATATTATGAATTGTCAAATGAACATACAACTTCAAACGAAAAATAAAGCTTATTAAAACTTTAAATTGTACCTTTATATCTTACCCAAGAATTTAAAAAGAGGCAATTACAAAAAAATATTTCAATAACAGTAAGAACTAACTGCTAAGTGGAGAATATTTTTAATGTTAAAACAAGTAATTTCTACGTATCTTAAAAGAACTTGTCTATTACGGTATTGAAGGTTACACTCCCATCTATCGTAATCGGCAGTATTTATCGATAGCTAAATTTATTTATAGATAGGCAATCAGTAGGTCAGCATATCAAAGGCAACATAAGTAATATGATTTGAAAATATTCAAAAAAGGTGTGTATGATTTGTTCACCATTTCTCTACAACATCATCAGGGACCGTTTCAATTACCCGTAAAAACCCTTGCGATACTGCCCGTTTACCCCTTCAAACTCAAATTAGCTAAGGGTTACACCTATTGTATATTTTACTAGCTTTCCGCCCGCAGCTTCGCCTGCGTGGACTATACGATTTTGGTTGTTTCGTTTTTTGCAGTTCTGGCGGGATATTACAAAATATTATCTAAACATAGCTTTCCCCCCACCGATTTCCACGGGCAGGTACAAATAGTGAAATACCACTTTGCTTTCAATTTCTGAATCCTACCGACACGACAAAGACATAGTCAGAGGATATTTGATTTGTGGTATTCGAGATACGAAAACTGATTCCTCCCCAGCACATCTAGTAGGTAATCATTCGTACAAACTTTAACACTTATTTTTACCCGTTTACGGGATCAAATTCAAAAAATGCTTAAGTACGTATTTCTTTAATTGTATTGAAGAGCAGATATACTAAGTTTCATGTAATTTTGATGATAAACAATTTATTTTTCTTACAAACTATAAGACCCCTTTTTACCCCTTTAAGAGATGAAATTAAAAAAATCTTTAAAACAGTATTTTTAATTTTTTATTTGGAGGCTAAATGCCATATCTCATTCATTTCAAATGAAAAAAGACAAGAGTTTCATACAAACTTTCATCCTCTATTTAACTCCCTTAGGAATATAATTTAGAAAAAACCTTCCTTATTCCTTGTCTACAACATACAGGCAACCTCTGCAAAATTTCAGCTTTCTAGGTCCAAGGATTTGGCCTGGGCGTTGATGAGTCAGTCAGTCAGTCAGGACTTTTCTTTTTATTAATATAGAAGATAAGGGTAACTCTTACTTCATGAACGGGTAGTCAAAACTTTTTAAACCCTGATATAGTAGTCACAGTGGATCTTTTTGTCTCTGAAGTTGGCTGCAAGTTGGCTGCCTTCGCAGTTGCTATTTTTGTGTCAATGTTGTAGTAGAAGATAGCAATGTGGAACTGTCTCTTTCACTCGCTTACGTTTGTCGCATCGTTCTATCTCGCTTACTCTATGCAGTATATTCGATGACAAACTGTTTCTTGCGCAATGGTTCGCAGAGCCAACTTCTGAGACACAAAGATCCGTTATGACTATACCAGGAACGGGATAGTGAAGAAGCCCCTCAAAATAATGCTTTGCCTTAATAAGGGTTATACATTAAAGGGTTTCAATATGTTTAAAAACAGATACTATAATAATAAGCTAACCTATCCAAAGTGTAATATTTTTGTTAATTTTGAGATTATAAAAAGTAAAGGCATTCTAGAATTTACATTCATGTGGGTAATGAAATGATCTGATAACCAATTAAACGACATATATTTTAAGTCGGGTTTTACGGTCCCTGACTAGAATTACTTAAGTTTTTGCAATGTAAATGCCAATACTTAGTGATCCTTAAAAAAAAACCTGCTGTTGTAAATCTGAGGAAGTATTAAAAAAGCATGTAAAATGTGCTATTTTAAGATGACTTCATGATCGCAGTATTCTTTTTATTTGCGTGGTCCACTTAAGTTGACAAGGGAAGATGAACGTTCGGAATGATACATACGACATGTACAATCATAATGACATTTAATGATTTAATACGCAATATTTTTTTTTCTTTTATATTTAACAAGGCCTGGTCCAACACTAAAAGAAAGAGTTTTTATTTATCTAAATACTTTTGGAACGATTACAATTAATATATGTATTAGATAGTATTAAAAATAAGCAATAATATACATTAAAACATTATTAATTGGCATTTATTAAATTAAACGCATGCATGTGTTTATTTTGCAATATGTGAAGAAGTCCAAAGCAATTTTTTTTTATAATAAATAAAATAAATGTTAATTTCTACTTAATCAAATAAAAGTAAATAAAGGAAAATATTAATGCTTAGTATATTAGCGTTGGTCTACAGTCTATATTAGTATTAGTTATTTATGTAATTATGCTTACTTGCTGTTAGTTATTAAATGTAAGTGATTAATATGATTATGCTAGTAATAATTGCGATCTTATAATTCAATCATGCATGAATTAGTTATATTTATATAAAAAATAGAAAATTACTAAGGGGTATTATTATTAGTAATATGTCAGCAAAGTACTGGCACCAATATACTATGATAATTTTGTGTAGGTGATTCTGAAAAGTTGTAAAATGGAAAATGGCTTTTTATAATTGTTTTGTAGGTAAGTATTTTCTATTGCATAATAATTTTAACAAAACTGGGATGGATGTTATTAACATATTTTTTAAGTGGTTCTCACCTCTATAACACCGGTAATTTTAATAACGCAGGTAGTTCTGTAAGAAAGGAGTTAGTCCTAAAGCTGACACAGATAATATGATCCTAGCATATAGATGCCTCATCCTATACACAAAAACCGTGCCGACGTAACTAACGTTTTTACGATTAAAAACGAACGTAGAACCGATCGCGTTCGATGTAAATTGTACATCGAAAGAGGTCGGTTCTGTCCCAAGCAATAGATGGTGCTAGCAGTGAATGACTAGTATTTTTTGGATGTTTGTATAGTTTCATTGTACCAAAATGTGTTACAATAAAAATTAAAAAATCAAGTGGAATGTGCCTCAGAAATTTTAAAACGCGCCATCTATTGGAATTGAGTTTTAAATGATCCGTTAAAATAATCTTTGAATTGTGGTTTAAGAGCCCAATACTCCATCATTTTGTGCTTAGGAGACTTGATTAAACACGATCATGCAATATTATGATCTGTTCTTGAAAATGAAAATTTTACACAAAATTTATTAACAAATCGATGCATATCGCGCCATCTAGTGATATTTATTTGAAACAACTCTTCTTTCTTAGCGTCGCGACCCCGTGGCTAAGGTTAGGTAAGGTTTTATTGTAATTCCTAGCACCGAAATGATTGATTTATTTATGTGACTAAATAAAAAAAAAACCGAAGAGCTTTAGAAAGCATACGTTCAAACGTTTTATCCGCAATCAGATTTTCCGGAAAACACTGGAGTCATGTAGCTCAGAAACCGCTGGCTGAAGTGCTAGTGAGCTAGCCATGTCTGAAGGAGGACTGATGGCTGTTGGAACAGACAACTCCTTGCGTGCACACCTCAAATCTAGAAACTTATTTCGGAACATCCCTCCAGCCTGATGGACAGGCAACCTAAAAGGTAGAGGGAACATTGAACGAGGCCCGGGCTTTTTAGCCCAACTTAAAAGAGAGCTCTTGATACAGCAGCGGGATAAAATAGTCTAAATAGATATCTACACGTGTATAAACAACATAAAGCAGTACTTTTTTAAATATTGAATTGTAAAAATACTGCATTTCAAAAGAGTGACAGCTGACATACCAAAATTCTTTGTTGCGTTTATATTTACCCTCCATAATGAACACAGGTCCATTGTTTGTGATTTCAGTGAATAATTGATAAACAAAAAAACGCTCTTTTAAAAATATATGTTTAGGGACAAGTTTATATATTGAGATCTATGTTCATTCATAGAATCAACCTCATTTCCGACCATGAACCAAAAACATGAATTTGTCGACTTTAATTGTATTGGAAACTATCCGCCCCGGCTTCGCACGGCTAGTAGAGCATATAGACTGTGATATTAGGCCTTCATGTTTTTTTTGTCTAGAGAACTCTAAGAGTCCCGTCATCGGCGTGAGACCCGCGCTTAAATAAATTTTCGCGCGCGTTAGTTTTTACCCGACTGCCGAAGGAGGGTAATGTGTTTATCAGTCTATGTATGTATGTATGTATGTATGTTTGTTCCTATGTGGCGTTCTAGAGACCAAACGCGTTGGCCGATTTTGATGATTCTTACGTCAATCGATTCGTCTTAATCCTGCGAGTGTCACTGGCTACATTAAAATTGGAAAAAACAAAAATGGCGGTTTTTGGGCGCCATTTTGTGGGGTAAAAAAAAATATTTTCTTCCAAACCCATCGTGTGGGGTATCAAAATAAAGAATTTTAAGAGGCGATTTCAAAAATATATAACACTTGTACCTAATTCTAAAAAAAAAAAGAAGTTGTAAATAAAAAAAGTTAATTAAAAAAATCAAAAAACCCGACTGCTTAAAAAGCAATCTAAAAAGACGTAAACAAGAAGAAAATCATGCTGTGCAGTCGGAGGATACATCTGGTTTTGGTCCGCCAGCTCGCGAATATGTATCCTCCGACTGCACAGCATGATTTTCTTCTTGTTTACGTCTTTTTAGTTTGCTTTTTAAGCAGTCAGGTTTTTTGATTTTTTTAATTAACTTTTTTTTTATTTTGCGATAACTCCTAAGATATTCATTAAAATTATATGGTGTAAAGGATTATCATAATGTGCATGAACCTTTTAAGGTAAATAACGTATTTAAATTGGTAAAGATTAATTCTGTATCTGTCTAGATAGCTTTACAATTACTTAATTAAAATATAGACATATCCCATCGTTCTCGATTAAGGTTGCCCTCGTCGACAGCACGAACTATTTTGTGCGCGGGGTTAAAATGCATGCTATCTCAACCGAAAACACGTGCGAAAGAGATAGATGTTGTGATGAGCAGTAAGAAGCTAGTTCGCGTACGAATACACACTTTTACAAATTTGTAGCGAAATGGATGATGATTTAGGACGAAAACGAGCGCGCGAAATTTTATAAACAGACCATTAAAAACGATCAAATGTATCAGTTCAAAATAAAATTATTTGCATTGTTGAACTACTAATCTATCCCTGTATGGTGACCGTTTTGTAATTTCCTTTTTTCTTATGATATTTATTTGCGTCCAAAGATACGTTAAAATTAGTGTTAAAATATGGAACTTACGACGCTCATAACTTTCAAATATATTTTTTTTTTACTTTTTTGTTTCCATACAGGGCTAGATATAGATGAGACAAATTGATATTATTTTTTATATTGAACTTACACCACCAAACAGTGGAGAAATTGCCAGACTACCTTTGTATGGAATAATGATCGACTATGGGAACCTTAAAGCTCCCAGGCGGCTTGACTTTACCGACATTTTCAATAATAATTATAGTCATATATCAACTAATTTACACAAAATCTTCACAAATTATACACCTAAACCTTCCTCATGAATCACTCTGTATATTGGTGAAAACCGCATGCAAATCCGTTTAGTAGTTTTTAGGGTGCCGAACCCGAGAGGTCCAAACGGAGCCCTATTGCTGTCACTCACGTGTCTGTCTGTCCGTGGTCTGTCACACTAGCTTTACAGCCAATCGGTAGGAGCTACTGTCTTCAAATTTTAACAGTATCAACATCTTGTTGACCCAAAGCCATACAAATTGTCAAATAATATTTAATTTGTTTTTTAGGGGGCAAATGTTTTTTTATAAGTACAGATAAAGGGGGCCGTGAAAGTAAATGTTGACCTACCCTACCGAAAGGGGTATCGATATTTAGAGCTCGATGAGTAGAGATACATACTGAAAGAAAGTAATAAAAACATATTTAATTGCCACAAAACGACATACAAACATTACATTTCAAGAACAAGAACAGTGGTAATAGATTTTGAAAACTAAACCCTTAACGATAGTGTTAGTAGTTCTTAAATTTAATTAGAAAAGTAAAAAAAATACAAAAATATAAATGCGAGTATAAATAAAGGCAGATGCATGTCGTGGTTGTGGCAAAAAGGCTTCCACTCAGCAAAATGCAGTGCCGTGGGAGACAACACAGCACGGCGCTGATTTTCAGTGGTCGCCTAGGACGTGACGTACGGACTGTATTTTTTATTTAGTGTATTTTCTGTTTAAAAAAATATTGGTATACAAAGGAATGAGAAGTCACCAAAGTCAGCTTTTCTTACAAAAGTTTGTTCAACTTCATATTTGGTGATAATGTTTATTATAATATTCATTTACACTCAGTTACACGCTACATCTGGCTATCCTTAACTACATACCTATTTCCAAATTAATAAATCAATTAAGTAATTACCCACAACCATTCAAATTAAATTATATCGTTTTGCGTTAGCTAATCGGTCATCATGACTACACATGATTGAGATAGGAAGGACAAGCTATAATATCTCAGGATCTACATGACTTATAGGTATATTTTAAAACTGGCTAGTAGCGATCAGAAGACAGATGGACAACCAGACATACGATTCCACGACTTCTTCCGCATATATTTCGGAAAATTATTACAACATCATTTGCCTCACTATGCGCATCTATCTTATAATAATATCATTTATCACCAATCACCACCTGCACTGAATACTTTTTATCAACCAAATATCTACTAATCATTTTATCTTCAGTTACCTACTGGAGGCCACTAAAGAACACAGTTTTGCATCATCATTCTTAACCCCTGGTTTTACATTGGACTGCTAACAATAAAGCGAATGCATCTATACTCCATTTGAGATATCATTAGACATTTAAATAATCCCAAAATTTTACAGTCCGTTCAACCGATTTTGACATCTATTGCGTTGGTGATATGACAAATGGCAGCTGTATTACACAGTTCTTAGATAAAGTAGCTATAGATGAAGCCTTGGCCGCACATGAGATAACAATAGTTAGTTCTGGTGTTACAACAAGAACAAGAACACTACAACCCACCATCGCACTGACACTTATTATCTATAAATAACCCAAATTCCTTGTCTCAATTAACACATAATACCACGAAATCACAGAAAATCAAACAAACCCGAGTTTGTTTGTCAAACCTGCCATTATATTAGAGTTTGACAAACAACAGAAACCGGCCATGGTGACGAAGACAAAAAATAATCTTTTGTCCTTATTATTTACATGGAGCTGCCAATTAGCCATCTCGCTCTATCAATCAAGCTCATTTTAAGGCATAATCTATAGGTACTTTATCTAAGAAACAATTAGTTTTGGTAACAGGTTTATGCTTTTTATGGAATCCTTATATTTACGGGATAGAACTCAAAATCGGTTGAACGGACTGTCAAAAGGGGTTGTAATTTTTTTTAATGTTATTTCAAATGGATTATAGGCAGATGTTTTAACAACATCAAAATTTTCATTGGAATTTGATCTGATCGTTACCACAAGATGAACTGACAAACAGGCAGATATCACTAATGAATACTATAATATTTTACCAGACAGAAGCTGTTACAAATAATAATTATTAAATAATAATAATTACGTTATGATATGCCTTGAGCGTGATTGGATAATTAAATCTTAGAGTAGTTTCCAAAATGATAAGGTTTTATCGTAATAAGATTTAGGGCACTGAAATCGGTGGACAATTGCAAGTTGTTGCAAATGCATGGACTTGAGTCAGGGAATTAATTGGACGAGCGGTGGTCACTTTACAAATAACAATATATTTTTATATTGGAACCATTCTGATAAACACGATTGGCAAACAATAATTAGTTTATTCAATGTTTTATATTATTCAATGGCAAAATTAAATTGGAACTTGATATAGGTGTATTTTTCCTTTGAGGGTATTAAATAAATTGAAAATTGTGTATGCATGAGTATATTTTTAAATGTTCGTTTAATTCTATGTATGTATGTATTTTTCTTGTATTCTTATAAATATTTTACACAAAAAATTCAAATGTTTTATCTAATAAACATTTTTGTTACATTCCACGTTTTGTTTTCACCTGTTTGACAAATAAAACTAATTGTTTGAAGTTAAATGATAATATGATTTTCTGATTTGTACTGTCATTAGATCATCCCAAAAGATCACAGACTCAAAATATTGTCATACATGTGCTTGATAATAATTTTGTGTTTATCAAAAAGTATCTTTAGTGTTCTGGTGTATGTGTATTTTATTAAAATAATTTGATTGTGTTTTAAACTTCAGTCAATAATTATATTTTCTTTTGGAATTACAGAAATAAGTGTCACAACGAGAAGAAGCGACGGGAACTCGAAAACGAAACCATAAATCAACTTGAAGAACTTCTGGGAACCTGTCTAGCCGAGGTAAAACAGCCTGACAAAAACGGAATCGTCCGCGAGGCCACTCATCAGATCCAGGAGGTGCTGCGGCGCAGGCGAGAGTGCCCCGAGGATTGTCCCTTGCGCGCCGCCCAGTCGCCGGTGCAGGGAGGCGAGGTCACCTCCTCCCAGCAGCACCTACAAGATATTGAAGCAACCTGCAGTGGAGGAATACATTACTCGGAGCTCCACACACTTATTGAGGTATTTCATTTAATTCATTTTAATAACTTTTATCCTGTTTGTGCTATGGCAATTGTTGTCAAGTGCACGTTTTATAAAAAGTAAAAATTTATTAAACTTTTTTGGTTTTGTTAGATTTATAATATGTTAAGTAGAGAAGCAGCAAGTCCATGGATACTTTTCATTTAAAAAGTATTTTACTGTCTGTCTCATGCAGTTGTGATCTTAAAATCTCGAATTTGTCAAAATTATAATATGTAGGCCACTTTTTTAAGTGTTGAATCAAATTAACCATTTTCAAATAATTATGTTTTAGGCTCTCAAGCATTACACCAGCACCCTCGGATGGGTTTTATTGGAAATAAACTCAAAGGCTGAAATAGAATGTATTACCGAAAACATTAAGGATCTCATTCTGCGAGACAGAAATGAGTTGTACCATGAATCGATATACACGCTTTTGCACGCGAATGATCATGCAAAATTGAAGCCATTGTTAAGAAACGTACAAAACTATAACTGGGGTTCAGGAGAAACTGACAAATTTCAAGCTATACAAGCTCGCCTTATTGTCAAAAAATCCAATGCGACTGAAAGTGCTGGGTAAGTTTTATATGTCGACTTCTATTATGAGTGTGCAATTCAAAATATAATATAATATAAAAATACCCCAAGGTGCCAAAGGCATCGACTCATCAACTTATACTATTGATATCTGAACGTTTTTTGCTATTTCATTGTGATAGTAGATGCTGACGGTCGAACGATAAGAGGCCGATTACTTACAACTAATACGTATTAAAGTCGAGTAATGCAAAACTACTGTGGAAATATATTTCACAAATAAAGGCAATATTGTGCATAACAGTCCAGAATTATGACGCAGCAGTAGGTACCGTTTTAAATATTTTCTTTATAAGCGCGTATGATATTAAACAACGCTGTTTATCGTCCTATGAGAGTAACTCTACAAGTCTACACAATTGATATTGAGAAGTAAGCTACGTAAGAAACGTATATATATATAATACATTGTACATATTATGTGCATATTGTTGACATCGCGTGCAGTTTTGAGTTCGGGTTATGAATAGACCAGCAACTTGCCTACAGACCTACGAATAACTTAACCATAGACAGTACCATCTTGTATCACTTTTTTAATCCTGTAATCTGTACGTCGATCGCCTCTTTTCATGCTGATGACAGAGTCTTAAGATAATAAATCGATACAAAAGGGTTTTGTAAGTTTCTTTTATGACTGTGTTTGTGAGTCAACTATTACGAAATATCCGAATCGTTGATGAATTCAAATTAATGGAAGTCTAACCGCTGGAGTTCAGTTACTGCGCAATAGTGGATGTTTGAGATCACATTATTTTTAGTTTTTCTTATATGCCTATCGTTATTATCTGAATCGTGAAGGGCCTGTTCCAGTGGCGCGCTTGGACGTGGTGAAGTTAGAGTTTTTTTTAGTAAGATGCATTTGTGTATGATAGGTTCGCGGAGTGCGTGATCCACGCCGCTTGCGTGCGCGGCTCGTCGTCGGAGGAGGCCGGCTCCGTCATGTGCGTCATCCGGCGCTGCGAGGACGCGTCGGCCGCTCTACTCCCCGGCGACGGCGGCCCGCCCGCCATCACCGCCAAGCACTCCGATCACATCGTCTTCAGATTGGATTGCAACTTCATTATTTTATGTAAGTCACCGTTACGACACATTCTTTTATCTCGACTGATTTACCTATTACATTACTTTGCTATGAAAATACAGTGTGTTACATGTAGTCTTATAATGAAAACTTTCTTTCTTACAGTTTGTGATTTAAGTGGAGTGGAAAATTTAATAAACACTTCTATACCCCTAGTGGGTACTCGTTATTTGGAACTTATTGAGAATAGTGATCGTATTCGCGTAGCCGCGCACCTACAAGAGGCGGCGTGTCTGCCCGCGCCGCCAGCGATTAGTGACCCCTTTCGGTTGCGCATTGCTCCCGACAGACCTTGCTTCAGAGTGGTAGCTCGGTCGCGACTTTTTAGAGCGAAACCGTCGTCGGGCGAGCCGGATTTTATAATGTCCACGCACACCGTCCTTAGCGACGAAGACATGGAACTCCTCGATAACGACGGCCCTCGACCTCCAGTCGGCGGACCGCTCATGGCGTCCGTCGCAAACGGGGAGTCGTCCAATTGTGAACCTCGATACCGGTCCCCCATAAGCCCCAATGACGGCCCTTTCCTTAATGATTTTGACCTCGAACCTTGGGCATCTTCCTTACTCGGAGAAATGCCCAATGAAGATACAAAAGAACGCAAAGAGAGTGCCGCCGAGGGACCATCGCAACCCTTGACGCCGCGGGCACCTTCAACGCCGGGCGAAGGACCACCCTCGAATCAGCCCGCGGAGGAGCCCAACAGACTTCGTACGCTCCTCAGTAAGAAGCCGATGCCAAGCAACGACGGTGCGGTGAACTCGAACAACCGCATCCTGAAAGATTTGCTGAAACAAGAAGACGAGGAGGCTACGGGCAGCGAGGCATCGGCGCCGCACACACCTCACACTCCGCACACACCTAACACGCCGCACACGCCCAACGCGGCGCTGTCGCCGCTGCACACGGTGCAGTCGCACCCGCGCCCGCCGCCGCACCCGCCGCACCCGCCGCATGCGCCGCACGCACCGCACGCACCGCACGTGTCGCACGCTAGCCACGTGCCGCACGCCTCCAACGCCGCGCATACCATGCAGCAGAGCCATCACAACAACTCCGACGTCTTGTTAAGGGTAAGTTTTGTGACGACCTGTCTACTTAGGGCCTCTCGTAATGTTTTCTCTGACAATACTTATAAACCCTCTCCAATATCTCAGATATTAAACGACAAGTCCGACGAGGATGCGGAGGAAAACAGAAGACATTCTGGAGACGGAAACAGAGGTGTCTCCCAACCTAGTGCGCTGCTTTCCCAATTGCTCTCAAGTAGTAACGGACCGTCCGGCAACGGCCGACAGCAGGACAACAGCGAAAATTACCTTGAAAGAATCGCCGGAGTGAAACGGAAGTTCGAAGAAGGGAACAAAGCAATGGCCAGTAACGCTAAAAGAGCTACGCCTGATAACCAGCAGGTATGCACACGAATCCATATTATTTCCTTACATAAATGTTTACTAAACAGACAGCTAAGTGGGCGTGTAGGTACTATAAGGGTCAAAAGTGCAGTTACACTCTACCAAAACAGAAAAGGCATTTTTTTTTGTAAGCAGCAGAATTTCAACCTTTCTCGATTAGTAGGAATAATCTATACTTTAATTTCTATACAAAATATTAAATCAGTTATGGATAATTTAACTTCTTCTACAAAAACTAGCCATTTGAGTTTTGGGAGAGTATGACTGCACTTTTGACCCTTGACTGTACATACCTGGAAGGCGCCATCTGTCGGTGTGACGATGCAATCGCGTTTGTCGTACAAATGCGACGAACCAATATTCGCGTAACAATCACTTTCTATTGGACGTCGTAGGACCAACTAAAAGCCCTGAATTATAATTAATTCGTCTTTTTACATCTTCTGTATTATTTACATGCTATTATATGTTAGGTCTCGTCGAGCGCTCACCCTGCGTCGTCGACGGCGTCATCCACGGCCACGAGTCCGGCGACCAGCAGCAGTCCTGGCATGAGCCCGCTGTGTCAGAAGAACCAGATCCTGGTGTCGCTCCTGGCGCGGCAGCAGACCACGCCCACCAAGCCGCTGCCGCTGCCCAACCCGAACCTGCGCGCTTACGGACCCACCTCGAGGCCCCGCGCGCCGGCCCCGCAGCAGCTCCCGCCGCCGCAGCGACATATGCACTCTACGCTGTCGAATATACTCACTGGCGTCAATCAGTGAGTATTTTAATAAATTTTACTGATAATTTTGTATTATACAGAATGTCTCATCTTGCAATTGCATGCAACTTCCGTAAGTGTAGGTATAGACAGGTCGTTTCGAACTTTAGGATCATGATTGTCGCAAGTGCACCTGTAAGTTCTAGGCCGTAAGTAAGTAGTTGCATCGCTTTTGTGCGCGTAAGATGCACACAAGCGATGCAAAATGCCCGCCAAATCGTTCACCGAGGTCTGTTGCCAGCTTTTATAGCTCTGCACAGGTTTTGCACACACTGAGGCAAATCCGTCGTGTTTTGCGAGAAATTCGGATAGAGCCGATTGTGTCAACTATCTACAATAGTCACAGCGAACCTTTGTGTCTCTGAAGTTAGGCTCTGCGAACCATTGCGAAAGAAACAGTTTGTCATCGAGTATAGTGCATGAGTATTTGAGACAGGACGATGTGACAAACCTAAGCGAATGAAGGAGGCAGTTGTACAATGCTATCTTCTACTTCAACATATACACAGTTATAGTAACTGCGCAGGGTTTTGCAGCCAACTTCAGAGACACAAAGATCCACTGTGACGACTATAGTATGGTTGTAATCATGCGGCAATATTCGAATAATCTTTCTTATTTTTAAAACAATCGACGCGTGCATTTGCGTCCCGCATACCGCGCACAGTTTGGCCAGAGTTTAATCAATGTGTGTGTTGACAGCCGCGCCAACAGTATGAACGGCGGCGGCCCCCCGGGCGACGTGCAGGGCATGAGCAGCATGGTGTCCAGCCACCTGCAGATGGTGCTGCAGAGCGGCGGCCTGGCGGGCGGCGCGCGCTACCAGGCGCCCGCGCCCTCCCCCTCCCCCTCCCCGCACGCTATGCACTACTCTGCGCCCGCGCAGCACTCCTACAGCACGCAGCAGCCGTGAGTACATCATACCTTATTAGCCGAATCTTATCGTCAGATACACAAGGAACGGTATGCGTTTCGCTAATTTTCGCGTTACTGCAGAGTAGTCCGCCATAATTGACTGAAGTAAACCTAAATTTTGTATCGCAATACTTTCAAGTAGTGCACTTATCATTTCGTGTTTGTGTGAAGTATTGCTTATTCCTGTTGCAGATCATCATTTGTCATAGTCTCATCTAGTCTATGATTCCTGAAGTACATATTTCAAAGGAATATGTGTACTTACCTATCATTTGCATATCCTTAAGTGAGAAAACAACGAGACCAAAAAAAAAACGATTTGTAAAAAGTCAGAGAATGGAACTGACATTCAAGTCAATTCTTCAATGTTTTCGATCAGAAAAATGTATAATACAGAAACGCTGTTCACAAATAACTGAGATGATACAGTCGCTAAATATAATTGTGTTTATGTCTTTTGGAGGCACAATATATAACGAAACGAAATCTCGTTGTAGAACTAGCAGCAATCGGGGGCAAGGCGGGGGCAATGGCGACAGTGAGGTGCCGAGCGACCAGACGCTGTCCGACATTCTGGATGAAGTCATCGACAACATGCCCGACGCCGACCGCCCGCAGTCCGACGTCAACGTGCGACAACGACAGGTACACCATCTTCATTAATTTCTTTGTCACGCGGTCCTTTGTTTTGACGGTTATGTTAAATATTTGTTTGTTTTAATCTTAGACACGTGCTCGTAAGAGGCGCTAAAGTTACGACTCGCACTACCGTAGGTATAATCGAACTTCAAGTTGATAATAAGGTAGTTCTATCCCAAGATAATCATAACTATTTGTTTTGCCAGTAACGGGTCAAATCCTGACCAAGACTCGGTCAAAATCAGCTCGACCAAAACCCAAACCAAAACGTATTTAATATGCGCCTCGATGTTTATTACAGGGAAATAACGAGAAGAACGCGATGATAAACGCGATCAGACAAAATTTGATGCAATACGAGGTGGTGAGCAAGAGTCCGGTGGGCTCGAGTCCGAGCCCCGGCGGCCCGGGCGGGCCGGGCGGGCCCCCGAGCAGCGTGGGCAGCTCGGTGGGCAGCGGGCCGGGCAGCTCGTACTCCGTGCAGTCGCCGCTGTCGCCGGGCGGCGCCCCCGAGCCGCGCGAGCGCTGGCGCACGCTGCAGGCGGCGGGGCTGCAGGCGGCGGGGCTGTACGCGGACCCTGCGCGCGCGCGCCAGCTGGTGGAGCAGCAGCGCGTCCGCTTGCTGCAGATGCAGCGCTCGCAGCAGATGCTGGTGTCGCCCGAGGTAACCACAGACTACCTTTTCCACCCACAACATTTCGATAATTATTGTAGCCGCTATTATTTTCAGAGTAAATATTTATGGATTGTAAGTCCCTTTACAGTCAACCGCACGTTCTTTAACAATTTTACCTCGAAGGTCCGACGTATAGCCCAGTAGAAATCGACATTATAATCACAAAGCTTGCTGTAGTTCTGCATAGTTAGTATGTTGTATGGGACAGTTAGGGTAGCGTTAATCCAAATTTGCAACTTCGAGAAACGTTTGCTCGCGGCGCTACAAGCAAAATACTGCGAAGTTATGGGACTTTTTCACGTTTTGCCCTGAAAGTCATACACTAGCGTTTTTCGACAAACACAATTCCCCACTTTTTTAAAGTTCATTTCATTTGGAACAATTTAAGATCAATCGCAATTATATAAATTCTATAGGGACCAAGCTATGGTCGTTCGAAGATTTCTATGTGTTCCTTTAATGTAAAATGTTAATTGTACTTAGTCATTAGAATAGTACATTGTGATACAAGGGTGGAAAGTAGGTTATTGCAAACGAGCTGTTATTAACAAGCCCGAGCCGAAGGCGAGGGTTTTTAATGACACGAGTTTGCAATAACCTACACGCCCGTGTATCACACGATATTTTTCAATACAGTTGTGGGAAATAGTAAAAACAAATCAAAGAATTAGATTTGTTAATTCACAAAAAAAAATATATTTTCGCGCGTTTTTGCAACTGGACATTTTTTTTTACAACGAAAACAGCCTACACAGCCTATTCGATTTTTGACAAATGTTGATGTGAAAATAATTAAATTGAAACTGGTAATTAAATATATTAAACAACCATTTCAAAGACTTTTGAGAATTAAATGCTAAAACGTATGGAATCATTCATTTTTCCTCGTATAAAATCTATTCCATTTTATTCTACGAGTATGTATGAAAACTCCTTGCTACTAAACTTTTTAAATTGACTTATAACTAAAGGCGCGTTTTTGCAACTGGACTTTTTTTTACAACGAAAACAGTCTATACAGCCTATTCGATTTTAGACAAATGTTGATGTGAAAATAATTAAATTAAAACTGGTTATTAAGTATATTAAACAACCATTTAAAAGACTTTTGAGAGTTCAATGCTAAAACGTACGGAATCATTCATTTTTCCTCGTATAAAATCTAGCCCATTTTATTCTATGTATGAAAACTCTTTGCTACTAAACTTTTTAAATTGACTTATAAATTTAAAACTAAACTGCAAAACTAATGATCGAGCTCGTAAACAAAAGTCACGACCGCGTAACAGAAAGATGCCTATGCATAGGCATCTTGAGTGAGTGACGTCACGGACACTTTGCGGGGCATATCGGCTGTTCATACTTTTGGAATTATAAATAGTAAACACAAGCTATTTAGTGAAAAAACTTTATTTACAAATTCTTCTCAGTGTGACTTGCGTGCGAGTTTGTTATACGGGTTGGGTTAGTTGGTTTCGCAGTGTAAATCCGTGAAAACTAAAAACCTAAAATACATTTTGCAAATTTTTTAAGGATAAGTGCAGTCACTTCAAAAGTTTTGGTATACGTGGTACCCCCAAAAAGTGTAATTTTTTCAAATTTGAGTGTTGGATCGATATCTCTTTGTGATCGATATCGCCATCTAGCGGCCCCGAAGGAACTAGTGCGAGGACGTGCACGCCATCTATTTGCTCTAAGCCGAACTGCGTTGCAACATGGCGAAGTGTGCAACATGCGGCAAGTTCCTGTCGACGAAAGGGGGCGCCACGTGTGGCAGCAGTGCTTGTCAGAACAAGTTCCACCTTGCGTGTTTGCCAGCTGGTACACAGATTAGCAGTGACTGGCAGTGCCCTGACTGCAAAAGTAAACTGCCAAGGGATGACGATGCCACACCCGTTAGAGGTCTGGGAAGTGGTGCCCCTTCTGCTAAAGCAGCTGCCGCACCTGAACAGGGTAGGAAGGCGGCCCGGGTTCAAACCACTGTTGCCGGGCCTTCTGTTGCGGTGCCTGAGGGGAATTCTCGGGCGGGGAGTGAGCAGGGAACTGATGGGGAACCTTCTCCTGACACCCAGTTGACCTTGCGTGAGGAGATCAGGCTTTTCAGGTCCGAGCTGCGGGAAGTGAGGGACGAAATGCGAGAGTTTCGTCGTGAGATGGCCGGCCTGCACTCTTCGGTGGGAATCTGCACTGAGCGAGTCAACAGCCTGGAAGCCAGAATAGAGGCTCTTGAGAGCAGGCCCAGTGATGCTCCGTCTGACACCAGGGTCAACCAGCTCGAGCAGAGTGTAGCGCGGCTTCAACTTGAACTCAACGACCGCGAACAGGATCTGCTTGGCTCCGACCTCGAAGTGGCGAACATCCCGGAGATCCCTGGTGAGAACGTGGTTCACACTGTGGGACTGATGGCGGCGAAGCTTGGGGTGGTTCTGGAGGCACGCGACATAGTTTTCGCTCAGCGTGTGGGCCAGCGGGTCGAACGAGAGGTGCACGCGGCTGTTGTGGGCGCGGTGAGCCCGGCGGGAGGGGCGGTGAGCCCGGCGGGAGGGGCGGCGGCAACGGCGCGCGGGCGACGCATCGTGGTGCGCCTGGCGCGCCGCGCTCTGCGCGACGAGCTGCTACAGGGTGCGCGTGTCCGGCGGGGAGCCACGACGGCAGACCTCGGTCTCCCTGCGCCCCCGCGGCGCTTCTACGTGAACGAGAGGCTTACCAGGACGAACAAACAATTGTTTTACCGTGTGCGTGAGGCTGGCAGTCGTCTGGGGTGGAGATACACCTGGACGAAGAGCGGTCGCATTCTGGCTAAGCAGGGTGACGGCAAGCCCACCCATTGCATCCGCACCGAGGAGGACATAGCTCGTGTTTTTGGCCGGGAGTTGTCTGCTGAGAGAGTTGTTTAGCTCGCTGGGCTCCTGCAAGCTTTGTTCTGTCAAGTTCATCTTTCGATCAACGGTTTTATTATCTATGTTGGATGTACTTGTGTTTCTAAATTTGCCCTGTGCGCGGCCAGCACTGTTCCTCTCTCAGCATATAGTGGTTCCTTTCTGTGGTTCTGCTGCCCGAACACTAAACATTTATCATACACATTATATATTTTTAAAACGTCGGCTTGTCTGCTATACCTCTATAGTGTTTACAACACATAATATTTATCTACATACTTCTTTTAAATCTGTTATTTATTACATTAATTTGCATTATTATATTTCTAACACATACACCTATACAATAACCATGCACATCCAAGAACATGAAGTGTCAAGATGATTAAGTCTAAGCATTTAAAAGTTGGATTGTTTAACGCGGGTTCGCTAGGTACGCGCCATGACGAGTTTATTGTGGCTATGGCAAACTGTGCGGTGGACATCATGGCGATAAACGAGACTTGGCTTAGGCGGGGGGAAGAGGGTCGAGCGCCGATTGTCCCGGGCTACCGGCTGCGTCACGTACCGCGGCCGCCCGGGGTGCGCGGTGGGCGCGGGGGCGGCGTGGGCTTCTATGTGCGGCGCGGAGTGCGCGCGTGCGTCGTGCCGCACCCGGTCGCGCCGCAAGTCGAGCAGATGTGGCTCAGGCTGAGCGTCAACTCGCACTCCGTCATCGTCGGTACTGCATACAGGCCGCCATGGCTTGACGTGAACATCTTCCTGGATGCGATTACCGACTCTCTTTTCTCCTTTGCTGGCGCTGACAAGATTGTTTTGTTGGGTGACTTTAATATAAACATGTCAAGCCCTTCGGACAATAAAGCCAAGTTAATGAGCAATTTCTTAACTTGCTGTAAATTGCGACAAGTAGTTACTGAACCGACACATTTCACTGATCATAGTGAATCGCTTATTGACGTCGTGTGCACTGACGCCCGTATACGTGAGGTCTCCGTAACTCACGTACCTGAGCTCGGTCAACATGCGGTTGTGTCGGTTGAGCTTAATTTCAAAGTGGAGAAACCTTCCCCACACTGGGTCACCTACAGACCTCTCAGGGATATAGTTATTGACCAGTTTAACGAGGATCTGAATAAGATGGACTGGGAATACATTGAAAGATTGGAAGATGTGAACTGCATGGTTGAAACATTTAATCATTTCATTTGGAATTTGTTTGATTTACATGCACCTCTTAAAAAAGTTTTAATAAAAGATAAGTCTTGTCCCTGGATAACACCCACTATCAAACAGATGATGAAATTGCGGGACAAGAGTCACACAAAGTCCAAATCCAGTAAATCCCTACGTCATGTCAACTCATATAAAGAGCTCAAATATATTGTTAGGGCTGCCATTGAGAGTGAGAAACGTGCATATTTTAAAACTTATATAAATAAAAACATTAAACAACCTAAGAAGTTATGGAAGCACATCAAATCTACCATAGCCACTAGTATCTCTAGTAAACCAGACCACGGATTACCTCATTTTTGTAACAATCCAGAAAAAATTAATGAACATTTTTTGGATGTGCCTGGCACTGGTAGGGTTTCTTCTGCTGACCTGAAGTACTTTGAGCACCACAGATTCAGTAACTGTCACTTCCAGCTTGAACCCGTTCATGAGGATATGGTGCTGAAGCTATTGCATGGTCTCAAGTCCAATGCACAGGGTTGTGACCATATTTCTCTTGAGATGCTGATGATGACTCTTCCTCGGACCCTTGCAGCTATAACGGCCATCATTAATCGTTCCATCACCACCTCATCTTTCCCGGATCTGTGGAAATTGGCAATAGTTAGACCCATCCCTAAAGTTACTAATCCTACCAGCGTGAAGGAACTTCGGCCAATTAGTTTACTGCCATGCCTCTCCAAGGTCCTGGAGAAGGTTGTTTCTAATCAGTTTCGGACTTACATTGAGGAACACAGCATTTTGCCGCTTGTTCAGTCGGGCTTTCGCAAGGGGCACAGCACAGCCACAGCTCTTCTTGATGTGGTTGGAAATATTCTAGAAGCTAGAGATAAGGGCATGGGTACCCTGCTGGTCTTACTGGATTTTTCGCGAGCTTTTGACTCTATCAATACCTCGCTCCTCCTATCGAAGTTATCTTTCTATGGATGTCAGCCTGAGACAGTAAAGTGGTTTGAGAGTTACTTGACTCACCGTTCTCAGTTTGTCCAGGTGACGAGTGACAGCGATGGAACCGTCAACTCCTCTGGTCATAAACGCGTGAATAGGGGTGTACCGCAGGGATCGATCTTGGGCCCGCTACTCTTCATTCTGTACAGTGCTGACATCATTAACTGCTTGCTCAACACTAAGTTCCACATATATGCTGATGATCTGCAGATGTATCTCTCTTTTCATCCCCAGCAGTCTGTTGACACAGTAAAGGGATTGAATGAGGATTTGGATAGGATCTCAGCCTGGTCGATGAGAAATTCCTTAGTTTTAAACCCAGCTAAGTCAAAATTTATATTACTGGGATCTAGAGATTTTTTGACTAAAATTTCTAATGGGAATTTGGACTTGAAGATTGACGGCTGTTCCATTGAAAGGGTCCGGGAAGCCCGGAATCTTGGGGTAGTATTTGACGAGTACCTGCACTTTGAGACCCACATCATGGAGGCTGTGCGCAACTGCTTTTACAGGCTTAAGCTCCTGTACCGTGTGCGTCCCTACATAAGTGTGGAGATGCGTATCTTGCTCTGTGAGTCACTAGTTCTATCCAAGCTGAACTACGCTGACACTGTGTATGGGGCGTGCATTCTGGGCAGGAGCGAAAGGTTGATTCAGCGAGTACAGAATGCTTGTGCAAGATTTTGTTTTACCATTCCTCCTAGATCGCATGTGACTCCTTTTCTAAATAAGGGTAATTTGATGAGAATGTCAGATCGTAGAAAGCTTCATCTGGCTACCCTGCTCTTTGGCACAATTCTCACAAAAAAGCCAGACTATCTGTTCAGTAAACTGTCCTGGTCCCGAGATGTAAATAAGGTCAGAACGAGAGCCTCTGCCTACCTTTTGTTGACGCCTCACAAGACTGCTGCATTCCGTGGCAGTTTCAAATTCGCTGCCTCTCGTATCTGGAATGATCTTCCTCCGCCGTTTCGAGCTATAAAGACGATTGGAACATTTAGTACTAATTTCAAGCAGTACTTATTACTCAAACAAAAGGAAGCTAGCGTATAAACTTACCCGGCCGGGGTTTGCACGCAGTTATATTATCTACTGTCATGATTCTTGTTCTTGGTTTTTAAACTTTCTGGCGAACACTTCAACCACGCACATATATTCACACAATTCTGTTTTATCGTATACTAGCAATCTTTTCACTTTGTTTATTTACAGTAATGTCTTACATAATTTACCAGTTTACCATTATTATTTTTTTCATTTTGACAGCCGACGCGACGCCGACCACAGATAAACACGCGCTCTGTCGTTTGTCTACGGTTTTGACAAACGTTCATTGAGCCGTAGGGATTTTGGTCGTATATATATTTATGTTATTTTACTTAGATATTTGTTTTATATGTTATACGCATACATACTCACCTTCTGTGTTTATTTATACTATTTTGTTATTATTTATTTTGTTCTATTTTATTTCTTAAGTATGATCCGTCTCCGTAAATTTGTCCGTGGCATCAACAGTGGGCCCTATCAGAATATCAGCGCAGCGTTATTTTCTTTTTAATATCGTTGCACATGCTGAGATAGGAGCCTTTTTGGTCTCGCACGGGTTTATTTATTTTTATTTTTTTATTATTGTTTGTGTTTTTCTTATCTCGTGTCTCCTGTGCGGGTCACAAATAAAAATGTTTTCTTTCTTCTTCTTTCTTTCTTTCATAAGATTTAATTTTCGAATCATAATTATAGCCTCTGAAAGTACGCCATGTTTAACAACTGTATTGAAAATAAAGTTGTTGTACATTTGAGTTCTTTTATTTATAGAATGGAACGAAATTTGTGAGACTAATTTTCTAACTAGATTTTAGCCTTTTTTGTAGTGATTTCAACTGGGCTATTAAAGCGGCCTGTTTCCTCGAAAATTGATTGAAGTGGTAGTTCAGATCATGACATTGGTAACACAACAATACCAAACATTATTGATGAACTGATTGTAAATTAATGTAAACCATCAATGTTTGTTTACAGGCTGCAGAGCAACCTCAGACTGATCTAGGCTCCACAATCAGCGCCCTGGTTTCGGCCACACCCCCTAACGTAGCTTTAACAAGAACGGACTATCACCATACGATATATCACCAAAACAGTAAGTACCAATCAGAATAATACATTAAGGTTGTCCTAGTCGATCATTCTTCCATACAAACGTAGTCTGGCGATTACTCCACTGTTTGACAATGTAAGTTTAAAATAAAAAATGATATCAATTTGTCTCATCATTATCTAGCCATGTATGGAAACAAAAAAGTAAAAACAAAATATATTTGAAAGTTATGAGCGTCGAAAGTGCAACACTAATTTTAACACATCTTCGGGCAGAAATAAATACTATAAGAAGAAGGAAAATGCAAAACAGCCACTATACAGGGATAGATTAGTAGTTCAACAGTGCAAATAATTTTATTTTGACAATATACATTTAGTAGATTTTTCATAATGTCTAGACTCCCAAAGGTCAGTTTATAAAATTTTACGCGCTCGTTTTCGTCCTAAATCATCATCCATTTCGCTACAAACTTGCAAAAGTGCTAATTTGTATGCGAATTAATTTCTTACTGCTATTCACAGCATCTATTTCTTTCGCACGTGTTGTCGGATGAGATAGCATGTATTTTAACTTCACGCACAAAATAGTTCGTGCCGTCGACTAGGGGAACCTTAATATATCATATCTAATGAGACTGGGATTTATGTTTTATTTAATTATTTACAGATCAAATGGGTCCAAATTACGGTACAAATAAAATCACTACGTCGCAGCAGAATCCGATGCTAAGTCGACAACTGAGTGTGAGTAGTAGTGTATGGCTTTTTTATTTATGCTTCATTAAATTATTTGATTGACGCGCTTTTGTGATTTACATCGATTATTTTGAGTGTGATATATAAGGTGAATATGTGAATGGAAACGCCGGGAGGGGACGCCCTAGAAAGACATACATAGACCTTATTGGTGATGTTTTTCAGAAAGGCCAGGTGTTCAGTACCACACATAATATAATACTAGCATACAAATGCCTCATCCCATATAAAGTAACCGTGTCTACGTAACTAGCGTTTTTCATCTGATTATACCGATTATTTTTTTGTAAATCGATCGCGTTCGGTTCCGTTCTAAGGCGATAGATAGATCACCATCTATATTCGTGGAACGGAACCGAACGCGATCGATGTACTAAAAATAATCAGTATAATCAGTACAGTACGTCGGCACGTCGGCATGGTTTCTTTGTATGGGATGAGACATCTGTATGCTAGTATTATTTTATCTGAGGTAGTATTCATAACCGGCGTGTGTGTATGAATGTGAGTGAAGCAAAAGAAGTATGTAAGGATGGCAGTAGGTGGCGTTCTGTAGTTTCTGCCTACCCCCATGGGAAAATGGCGTGAGTTTATGTATGTATGATATATTATTATAAGGCGTTGAGTGATGGGGTTACGTGCCGGTTGCAGGTGGCGGGCTCGAGCGCGTACACGCACAGCGGCGGCGTGTCGCCGGCCGCGCTGCACGCGCCCATGTCGCCCGCGCCGCAGCCCTACCTCCGCGCGCCGCGCCCGCATCTAGGTAACACTCTGCGGCACGGCGCCGACACACGAGAGCCTGAATCAACTATCGGCCGACCGACGTCCATCTAAACCAGAGATTCTAGACAAGAGACAACATCATCTTCCTATCCTAGACTACAGATAATATTATTATAGTAGCATATAGATGCCTCATCTTATAGACAGAAACGGTGCCGATGTAACTAGTGTTTTTCGGCGGTCTAGGCGGCTTTCTTACTAAAATTACATCGATAGCGTTGGTTTCCACCCCACGGAGTGATAAATGGTGGTAGCAGTGACATCCAAGTTAAAGTCTGGAGATTGGAGTTTTTTTTTTACTTTAAATAGAGTGACGTTTTGTTTTATAGTATTTTTTTGCTCATTTTTACGGTTTCATTGTAACAAAATGTGTTACAATACATATTTAAATAATCGAATCGCAAACTTCGAAACTTTTATACAGCGCCATCTATTGGAATTCGATCCGTTCAAATAATCTTTGAAATGTGAATTAAGAGCGTCACGTTTTCTTTTCCGTTTATTATTATCTTCGGTCACGCTATCACAGACTTCCATTTCATTAATAGCTATCGAAAATGTGACGTGATCGATCCCTTCAGTTTGCTCTTTTGACAATCGCTATTGCTGATAGAATGTGCCTTTGTCTCATTCATTGGTAAAATAAAAAAGGGGTAACTGATCCAGTATCCTGCTAGTGAGGGACAACGCACCAGCTCGAACCCACGCGCGCGGTAGCTTGAAGGACGCAGCAGATCTTCAAGTATCAACTCACGCGCACTCAAGCAGCTTCGCAGACGCTCGCTTTGTTGTCCTCTTCATTATCAATTGAAACAATGAAATCTGTTGGAAGATTTTACTGCTCTGTCTGTGCTGACCTTAACTCGTCACCGACTCGTGCAAACTATCTGTAGTAAATCGCGGATTTGATTTGGCGCTTAGATGCGGTAGCTAATCCAGGACGCGGCCGATAGTTGTTTTTATGCTTGTCTCTATTTTACAATCGTTTGCTAAAACCTTATTAAAACATGTGACATTATATGACTTTTTAGTTGATGACACTTTCATGGTCCTAGCGAAGGCGGACATGGATAATCACCGACCGCACAAGATTTCCGTATGAAATATTTTGTTATTCACTGAACGAAAGTTCAGGTGTAAACGATTTCAATTTATTTTCATATAACAAGCAACAAGTTTTAAAACTGTAACCCTTTTTTACCTATTTTACCCGGGCCATAATAACGAATTGATTGACATCTTATGCATCAAAATCAGAGGAACATCCGTAAATACAAACATACATAGACTGTTAAATTCATAACCCTTCCTTTTGGCTTTGCCGTAGTCGGGTAAAAAAAAAGATATATGACCTGAACCAACGGCTCTTACCCGTGTTAAAAATTACACAGTTTAATATTTAATAACAAAACAATTTATTAAATACTTTATTTCGCTGTTTACAGTAGAGTATCTACCTATCATTATATCCTCAGCTACTTCATTTTAATAATTTTTGCCCAAATTACAATTTTATAGGTATTTTTGGTTATATTTTTGTTCATATAAAAGCATGGCACTAAAAGGCTCATGGTGGTAATTTTTGCGCACCCAGCACCAATATTGTAATTTGGCTTAATCTTTATTTTTCATCCCTGGAGAGTTAATATCATTTTGAGTGCACATGATATAAACCTGTGTCTTGTGTATTAGATTGTGTCTTGAGAGCACAGTAGCCTTATTGCGTAATGAATTCGGCAAGAGCAAAGAGTATGAAAAATCGACCAATCAGATGCGAGATGAAAGACGCGATGTGGCTTTACGTGTATGTGATTGGTAGAATTTTCATACTTTTTGACCTTTTCTCTTTCCGAATTCATTACGCAATAAGGCTGCGGGTAGCCGCGAACAACGACGACGTGCCCTTGTGGAATGTGAACGCGTGTACCACGGAAGTGTCAATTACTAAAAAGTCGACCAATAATAACTCTTAAAGACATGTGATTCGATTTTTAGTTCCATAATTCTTACTGCGCTTACGATTGTAGAAATTGAGATACAATTACTTTTCAAATGATTTGATATGATTTCCATGACAATAAAACTGTGTATTTCGATATGATTCAGATAAACAGACTGAAATTTTGCCTCTTATTTAATTAGATTTTAATTTTTATGTTTGGTATCATATTGTCATACGCATTTTTGATTTATTTATTTTTGTTTATTGTTAAGAGGTAGTTAAAATGACCTCGAAATATTTTAACAATACATTGCGATACTAACAAGCGCATTAAAATACTGAAATTATACATTTTCAAAATGTCAAACAGTAAGTTTAAGGGGGGTGGTCTTGTGGTTATATTATTAGTTTACTTATGTTATAAAAGTAGTTTGCTTATCTTATTTAATGAGGTGATCAGATATTTATATAATTTAATCAATCTTTATGAGTTCATACTATTCTCCAATGGTTATTTTTACGGCTTTTTCAGTAAAACTAATGATGATAAGTTACATTTTGTAAGGTAGATATTATAGATTAGAAATTTGCCAATCGATTTTATTTGACTTCAGAGCATGATATTTCAATACAGAAACGCATGTCCCGTAGAACTTTAGTAATAGCGTGTCCTGCCAGAACTGGACTATTTTTCCAGGAATCTTAGACATAAACCTAATTGCATGTCTATTGGCTTCACTATCCGGTATCTTTTAAAATCTTTGAATGCAAGTCACTAGAGCTACGTCGAGACGAACTTTCGCGGTCTCAAACTCATATCGAGTTAGTTACCCATGGAATGCGCTCGAGTGACCGACGACGACGCCCGTCGGGTACGGTCGGGTACGGTCGGCAGGTCGTCGGCGCCGCTCGTGCGCCGCGACCGATTGACACGGTATCGCGCTCTCGACTTGTCGTCCTCGAGTCCCTATACTCCCTCATACCGCTGTAGTGGCGGCAGGCGCATCGAATTAGGTAGGTCGGGCGTTGTTCACGGTACCGTGCTCGTCGCCCGTAGTACTTAACGCGGCGTGTGTGGCAGTGGGAGGCTACTACGAGGAGAGCGGCGCGGGCGCAGGCGCGGGCGCCTACTGCGGCGAGTACGCGCGCTGCACGCCGCACGCGCACGCCGCGCACGGGCCGCACGCCTCGCACGCGCCGCACCCGGCCCTCGACCACCAGCACGCATGTGAGTATCTCCACACCCGGCTCCGCCCGACTTGTCATACGTCTCTAAACGCAACAGACTTACTAAATCGGCCGGCACAAAAATCCATCGTCATTTCTTCAAGGAGCGCCGAAATTCATGCGGGGATTTGCGTTTCGCAAAATTGATTTGTTTAACGAATTGTACCGGCGTCGAACGAGGTAAGGCTTCGAGTAGTAGTCTAATCTGCTCGGACTTAGCTGCAGTTCTTTCTTCCGAAACCTATCGCTCTGCATGGTTAATAATAAACTCTTGCATTCTGCGCTTCATAAACCTTCGCTTACCTGATATAACTGTGGAACAAGTTAGGGACGGCCCCGCTGCGGGCAATCCTTCAATCCGTACCATCGAATTCCTCTGGATGCATCGCGGTAGGGCCACACAAAGGTAGGAATAACCGTAAAAGGTTCCACCTTCTGTCGCCTAATAGATGTAGCAAGGTGACGTGAGGCCACAGTTGAATAAAAGTGATTTCTAGGTGCGGGCAACGGTGGCGGCGTGAGCGGCTCGAGCGGCCCCGGTGTTTCCGGTTCTGTAGGCCCCGCAGGCCCTGGCGGCCCCAGTGGCCACGGAGGCCCCAGCGGGCACGGAGGCCCTGGCGGGCCGGGCGCGGGCGGCACGTCGGAGTACGTGCGCAACGAGCTGCGCGCCGTGGTGGGCGCGCGGTCGGCGCGGCCCGAGCTGCACTCGCTGCAGCCGCCCGACATGGACTCGCTCATGAGCTTCGACATGGCCCCGCCTGGTTCGTACTCACTTATTGTCTAGATTTAGACTATAGATGTAGCCTCGGTAGGTACGATTACTGTTTAGATAAAGAGCCTACCCTTTACACAATTGTAAAATTTTCCACATATTTTCTCTCATGGAAAATCCTCCCCCAGTTTGTGTGAGTGGTTGCTACTTAATTATTGGTATTTTTTTGTTTGCAATATGTTCAGTTACCATAAAGGGTAATTCAAACTGAATAAATGTATTCTACTTTTTATTTATTTTTAAATGTTGTAAATTGGGATATGTGTTACATTAATCACACGGCAAAGATCAGTACAAAATTTAATAATATAATTTTGAGAGCATATGGCAGTTTTATACTACATTTGTTATTAAACATATGAACAGTGGGAAGTTAATATCTGATCCCAACTTTTTACCGTAAAATATCCTACGAATCATTGCCGTGTGTACGGTGCCAATAAAGCGGGGCGTTCAGAAACGAACTCCTTATGACACTTGCAATATCTGAGACAAATACTTTGTATTTTTCATTAAGTTTCAAAATACTCATATAAAACCCTAATAACAATAAAGTAACAAAAAATTTTCCATAAAAAAAGGACATTGAACAGTTAAAATCAACCAATTCACACCTACTCATAGAATACAGGGACGAATATGATTTGTGGTGTTTACATTTTTAATAATTAGGTACTATCTTTATTACAAACCAATTTATTTAATAATCTAACCTGCTTGGGATAACCACTGCCTGCACTAAGCCCTTTGTTTTATCTTTATTTATGATTTATTCAAAAAAAAAAATACATACTCAATATGGGAAAACATTGGACTTGATTGTGGCTGTATATGACAATGTTGTCCAAATGTGGTCACCCCTGCATGACCAGAATGTATGAGGACAGTAAAGGAACGTTGCTGTCGATAGCGCGCTTTCCTGAAACGTTGTCAGTGTAGGGGATATCCACTGCCAATGTATACGTGTGTACGTACGTAGGTGGCGGCAGTGTGGTGGGGGGCCGAGCGGCCTCGGCGTCGACTAATTCGTGGGAATCGCAGAGCACCCCGGTAAGCTTGGGCCGCGTTCAGCGAGTACAAAATATCATCTAGTCACTTCACTACTTTATAGGTTTTCATTTTTCTGTAGACCTACCTATAATAATTACGTCTGCTCTGCTGCGTGTGTTGTCGATTCGATCATATTGATACTAGAAGCTTAGAGAAATGTACCAAGGTGCGCTATCTGAACTGCCATACTATTAATGTATTTTACAAGCATAATTAACTGCTTTAAATCAATATAATGCCGACTTTATGACGTTTGGAGTAGCTTAATTGGTACATTCCTGAATTTTGAATAAGCTTTTGTGATGTGATGTAAAATAATGTTTCTTAACTAGTGAGAACTATTTTAATTCAAAAATAATCATCTTAAATATTTTTTCTTAGAAATCTTGTTTTAAACGTATATTTACTTTAATATAAATCACCGGCTTATAGGATTTAACTGATTAAAGGTTAAGCTTATAATAAAATCGGAGAGAAAATCGCATGCGCAGACTATAAAGTGTGGTGGAGGTTTTGTGACGTTGTAGTGATAAAACAACAGATTATATTTTTGCAATAGTTTGCTTATTGTCTGCTTAAAAAATGTTTTAGAACATTTTCGTTGATACGTTTCGTAGATATACAGGAGACGATTGCATGGCGGTATTTGAGACTTGATTCGGTTTATACTATTAGAAATTGCATAATATGTACGAGCAGCGATCAAAATCATGAGAAATTGCGAAAATCTTTAAGTTAATTAAAACACAGAAATGATGAATGCACTACATTGCAAAGAATCATATGCAAAGAGACACCTGTCAATACAAAAAAAATGCGCAACAGTGTTTCCAGTCAGGTGCATTATGTAAAGTTCTCGCCAAACTTCTTGGACGCCTTGAAGTTGGCTACAATGGCCGCGCAGTATTAAATCTCATACAAAAAGCACCGTTTCGTGCCTCGCGCGTCTGGTAAACCAACTTCAGGGCGGCCCAGAAGTTTGCCGAGGGCTATAACGTTGAATGTAGTTTCAGTGCAATTACCTTATTCAATTAGAATTAAGTTACTGTGCATATAAATACCCAGAGTGTTCCTGGTCAACTATTCATAACTTCTGGCATCCTTTAAGAGTGCTAACCTGGATGCAATATTGATATCAGAATCATTTCAAAAGCCTTCTCTCCCTTCTACTCATTATTCACTCCCCGGCTAAGATGGAGGAGGAGTAGCTATGCACTTGCGTGCTGATTTACCCTATAGGGCTGTTTTTTGAGTCTGCTTAATATTTGTTTATTGGAATACGTGTTCATCACACAAAAGTATTCCCCTTGACTCCACTCTGCAGCGGTCTATGCCCCATGTATGAGCACATTATTTTAATACTTGCTTGATTAAAAATGACTCTCGCTCCCGTAAACTCTTTTCACTCTTGTTTTCGTTCAATCTTCAAGTCTTGCATCTCACTGCAACTCACTATTTTCCTAATTGTACGTCTTCTTTACTTGATCTTATGATTGTTTCCTCTACTGTTTCTTCCCATGGCCAGCTTACTGCTACTTTCTCTTATCACGATCTTATTTATCTTTCGTATTGTATCCGTGTTCCTAAGCGTAAGCCCCAGTTCTTATATCTACGGACCTACAAGGACATAGACCTGGAGGCATTGCATTGCGGCGTGATGCCGGTGATCTCGATTGGTCTCCTCTGATCGGGAACGATGACAGCGACGGTAATGTGAAGTGCCTTAACACAGCTGTCCTCAATTTGTATGACCAGCATGCCCCTATTCGACGATTCAAAGTGAAAAGAGCATTTATCTCTCCTCTCAGATATTACCTTTATATATTATGTATTTAAGTATCTATATATTCACCGTTACTTTATTTGTGTAGGTGCCTATGTTTTGTATATCTAAGTTTAATTCGTTCACTTTTCTTCTCTTCATGTTCTCACACACTATTGTCTTAATTTTTGATTCATTTTTCCTTTTCGCGGGTCTGCTGGTAGAAATTTCTTAAGAAATAAGCAGTGCGGTGCTTGACGTGTTGTCTCTTTGCATTATACTGTGTGTACATTAATTATTAAATAAATAAATTCAGACTTTTTAAGAAAGTGGTAAATGAAAAATATTATATTTTGATCGTTCCTCGTGTATAATGAACCTAAACTATCCTTCGCTTTCGAAAAAAAAAACGCTATCAAAATATTTACACATGGTAAAAATTAAAATTTTGAGCGAAACTTACAATAAATTATTTATATCAATTTTCTTCTTTTGTATCGATGGTACGTAATCAATTTAAATCGCCCAGTATTTTGCCAATCAAATATTCTTCTTTAGTTAGTTCTACTGGTTACAAATTAAGTAGGCAGATCAATTTTTTTTTATTATACTCATAACAAATTGTATTACATAATAATAAGAGAAAAAGCTTTGTGTATCGATTTGATAATGTATATTATACCTTTTGTAAATCTATGGTAAAAGAAGCAGTCAAAATTAAAGAATAAATAACACTTTATTTAATAATAATATTTGTGTTAAACGTTTAAAATCACCGACAACTAACTAAGTGTGCTTCAAATTCTGTTGATAAACTTCATTCAGTTATAAAGGTGTTGTAAAAACCCAACTAAATGCCCGACTAATACACTAGTGTTTGAAATTCAGTAAAATATAGATACAACAAGTAAATTTTCAATAGCCTTCTCGCAGAATAGTACCGCATAACGGAATTCGCACAGTACGCGATTAGGAGTTAGGAGCACTCAGGTGAACGTAAGTTTGATCAGTGTTATTGATTGGGTCCGTTTGGTTCCGCACAGAGTACTACGGGGGCGGAGGCGGGCGGTGATGAGACGCGCGCGGCGCCGCCTGGTGGAGCGGGCGCTGGTAGCTCGGCGGGCGCCGGCGCCGGCGCCGGGGCCGGCACCACGGCGGGCGCCGGCGGCACGGCGCAGGCCAAGGCTTCGTTGCTGCAGAAGCTGCTGTCGCAGTAGCCGAGCCGCTGTCGCAGTAGCCGAGCCGCTGTCGCAGTAGCCGAGCCGCTGCCCGAGCGCGGAGAGCGCTGCAGGTCTCGCTGAAGTTTGCATTTATTAATTTCTCGCTTCATCGGATGGACGTTATTCGACGATCCTTCGATTCCAACGTAACGAACGTCGTCGTTCCGAGTTACGGTCTACGTGGTACCTCTGCGGCTGTAAATCTCACTATCGTGAGAAAAATATAGTACATACGCGTATTTATAGACATCTTTAACGTAGTCTAGTAGTGCTAGTGATGTTTTCGAGTTGTATAAAATCGTTTCGTTGATATATTTACTTCTAAGTTCTTTGAAAAACTTTAGGTATGGTCTTTTATATATGTATGTATCTTTAATTATGCTCTAATTTTTAACGAAAAACGAATCGATGCAAAATCGTAGCTTCCTGTGATGGGGAAAAAAATAGTGATTTATAAATATCTTATTGACTTGTACGCCCAGTACACATACACAATGTACAATAGAAATATACCGCGTGCAATATTGTATAGAAATATAAAATACATATTTTGGCGTTGTGAACGTTATGTATTATAGTATGAAAGTCAGATGTTACCTGTTATGACAAAGTAATTTGTATTATAGTATATGATGAAGAGACGTCGAGTGAAATGGTTTCTCTTATGGAGAATATTAATTTTACGTGTAAATAATATGTTGTTAAATTATAAATGTTGCTTTATTGTAAATATTTTGTTAAAATATTTCTTTGTGTTTCGTGTATGGTACAATATTATTTTAATTTCAATCCATTTATGAAATTTATTAAATAATTACAAATGATTTATTTTATGTTTTTCCAAATACCTGTTTTCAATCATTTTAATTAATTACTAAATTTAATGTTATAATCACAGTAAGTGGTTCATGTAAGTGAACCAAAAGTATTTGAATGACTGCATTGACAGCAGTTTTACAACTTAAAATTCGCAAAAATAATTATGTACGATAAATTGAATTTTATGCAAGCTTATCAAAAATATATAGAACACTTAATGAAATTGAGATAAAATAAATTTTCTTTTTGTCACAAATTATTTGGTTTCAATACTTGTGATTGTAACATTTCTTCTTTCTTCTTGAAAATAGAGTAAACCCCCTTGTTTGGTCGACAAAACTACCCTAATACAAAGGCGCGGATTTGTTATAAATAGTTACTAAGGAAGTTATAATAAATTGATAAAAGTAAATTGTTATTTTTATCAATTTAATGTATCTACTAATTGTTCGTTGCACACTGTGCAACTTGGATTTGAAAAAATAACAAAATATTTGATGACCTTTTTATACGTCTTAAATATGTTATACGTGTACTTTGTACATGTCATATACACGATATTGACAAAAACATTTCTATTGATTAATAGTTAGACTATTTGCAACGGTCCGACGAACGAAATTCGCCGGTAGTACGGGTGGTGATTGGCATTTTTGCATGGCATTATTAAGTCAAAATTTCGGACTTTTCTAATAATATACTATGATAATAAAGATTAGATTTATTGTTTTCTTAAAACCTTAGCTGCCAGACAATGAGACACAATAGAAAATGTATTGTTTGTCAGCCATCTGGCAGTTAAAGTGTTAACAAATTAATTTATGACTACATACAATAAGCGTCAATTTAGCCGTTGCAAATAGTGCTAATGACAAGTTGATATGGGCAATCGATACGATATATTAAAAAAAAACGTCTGTGCGCTTAGAAATTTTATTATGATGACTTTCATACATGCGTTAAATAACTTAGAAACGTGTAATAAACACGACGGTTTTAGCTGCTGATATAGAAATTGACATATTATGGTAAGGAAGGACATTTTTATCGTACACACAGTCTTAATTATAAACGTTATCATAATCGAAATATATTTCCTTTTAGTAGTTTATGTTAATAACGATACAAAAGCAGTAGTTTCGTAAAAATGATGTTTATAATTAAGCGCATAAAATGTTATAAAACTGTGTGTGTATAATTCTAAGTTCTACGGTGGAAGGTAAATGTTGAATTACATAACATCATTGTTGGATGTCATTATTAGTAACTATAAATTAAATATTAGGCACGAAATTAGCAGTATTTACTTACTTCGCCATTTCAGGCAGTACTAAATTGTGAAATTATATGAGATGGAAGTTTGAAAAAATTACAATATGACGTAAGATCATGACGTCAGCATACTTCTATGCTAGTATTTTCTTTTGGATCTAATAGTTCAAATATATTATTAAGACTTAAAAAGTGAATACTGCTTGAAGTGGCATGTACTTTCGACGTTAACAATTAAGCGTACTAGAATTGCACAATATTATCTATTAATAAATTAATATACGTTAACTTTAAAGTGTAATAATAATAAAATATGACTAAGACCTTTGGGTGTGGTGTGTATCCTAATAACGGTCTAATATGTGTAACTAAAATTTTTCAATATCCACTGATAGAACGTTTAGCAAAGTGGTTGGCAGTATTGTTGCTCCCTTATTTTTACATACGGGACCATGACTTAATAGCCTGAATGTTACGACAGTGTACAATCCGATAATAACGATACTAGGGTGCATGCTACCGCCGGCTCTGTTTTATGATCAGGAATTGTTATACCTTACCGATTAATACCTGTTTGCACTTTACACGTAGTCCTTATAATTTATTGGCGAGTGACAACAAATTAATCGATTTGAAGTACTTAAAACGAGTTCAGGGGGTTCACTCAATTTAGAACATAATATTAGTAAGTTTCCTTATATGTATTGATTACTTTTTACTAACAAATCTTCAAAATACCAACCATAACATTTAGGACGTAGGTACATTAAAGAAGTAAATTGTGATGTGCTATAACTATATTATGAACGTACAAAATATGTATAGATAATCCACAAATCAAGTTAAACAGACTATGAAATATAATATAAAAACATATTTTTATACCATAAAAATAAATAGAGCGAAGTGTAGGCCACTGACCAATTTAATTTGTCATTGTTGTTGATAAAATTAGAGAAGTTCGGCTCAGTCAGTCTTTAGATAGTGAGATAAGCTTTACGCAATCTGATGACCACGGCAACGTTATTCATTCCACTCGATGGTTTCAGAGAGGCGAGTCCTGTAAGCGTTAATAAGTAAAATTCAAACCAACAAAGTACAAGTGATGGCCTTGTTACATGGAAATATAAGCAAATAGGCAAGGAACTAGCCGTGTCTAATACATTCATAATACATAAATATATGGTAACGAAATTTGTTTACTGTTCGCTAGATGAAATAGCATATAATGCCGTCACTTAGTTTATACCATCTCGACGAGGATAAATGTACACAAATGTTATATTTTTTGCAGATTTACGGTAACATAACTAGTTTATGTAATCAAGACTATAATTATAATGTCTGAAACACGTCCATTGCATTATAAAACCGTTTACTTTTCTGCTAAATGTATATTATAATAATGACATGCCGTAATAAAGCATTGGTGCCTGAAAATTATAGATAAAGAATATTTTTTCAAAGCCACATAAAAAAAAGTAATACTATTAATGATATTGAAATTGAAATAGAATTTAGTAATAATATGCATAAAGTATGGAATAAATTCACAAGTCTGCAAACATATTGATTCCATTAAAAATATGATGATAGCTTATATCTAGATCAAAACCATTGTAAATATACTACATCGAATTTAGGGATGATACATTTGTGAGAGATGTGTCGACCACACAACTTGTAGTGATACCTTGTCATGAGATGATAAATAAGCCTACACAATATGCCTTTGACATAAAATTACCTTCATACAGGACTCACGTCTACATAAGATTTTTATGTAGTTACAGTGGAATTATTGGTGAATTTTAGTCTTCCAAAATTAAATAATAGTCGTCTGGTCTGTATCGTATCTTGAACTTGGCCCGGGGGTTGTCGCATTAAGGTCCACATTCGCTTTAAACGTGTGGCGCTCTTATGGAATCGCGATTTCGGGTAGCAGTGGGTAAGAAAATAAACAACTCACTTTTCGACCCCTACTCACAGTCAGCTTTTATCTTATTACGTGCGACATTAAACTATATATCTGTAAAGTGTGTGCCATTACATTTTGTAGTTGCTTATTAATGCAATATCTGATCTGTGTTTAATTGTCTTTAAGTTCCTTTAATTCCTGGTTTCCTTGAATTAGCAGTACAAGATCAAGCACTAACACATTTTAGACACCATAGACGCCGTTTAAAAAAAAATCCTTAAATTTTAACTATTATTAACTATTATTTTATACGTTATAATTTCATTGCACGGTTTTAGTCAATTACATACGAGTATGTCTTATCCCGGTTGCTGCTACCACAGATGGTAGACATCGATAGTACGATTTGTACAACGACTATAATATGAAACGCACGTTCCAATTCACTATTATAAACGCTCAATAAAAATACTTTTTCCTATAAGTACTAAATTATAGAATACGTAATTAAATTCTCTAGCAAAAAAACGAAACGTCATTCAATCCTATAAAAATGTTTGCTCTATGTTTCGACATCATTGCAACACGTCACATCATCAACGAAAATTAGTATTCCTATAATGTAAAAAAAATATTTTGATAACCGAACGTATAAATTTTGAAAAGGGCTTTATTGGATGTTACGTGTATGGGAATCGTCTAGATATAATCAAGTGTTAGGAAGATATTTGTCTTGATGTAATGAATGACTACCTCATTGTAAGAATCAATTGGAACTTCTAGTTCATAACAAAATTGTACAAACTGCTACAATACTGTTTAAAACATAGGTTGAAGAAAGATCATTTAAAAAACGCTAGTGTGTGCTGATATACCTGTAAGTCTTTTTTTCTAATTACTTTTAGAATATATTTGATTTCCGAATTGGGAAACCCGATTCAGATATTGTTTTAAAATCTATGAACTTATCGGAATAAATGATTATGTCGAACATAAATTGTAAGAGCATGATAGATTTTACATTCTACAATTACAATTCTGGAGAAATTGATATATATTGAAATGTTACATATAATTTGGAATTCTATATAAGAAGATTGAAATAACGATTTCATTTTATATTTAAGAAAAATACGACCCATTGTCTCAGAGTAAATTTAATAAACTAAAATATAATTAATTGGGTCCAAAATTCCATCCAATCTTGCAGAAAAAATACAATTGGACTGCATTAACAAATGTGATATATCGATGTGTAATAGAAATATTTTTTTATCATTCATAAAATTACTCTGCGGCAGGGGCCTAAAAATCACTTATCACTCTGCATTATGTTAAACGAGAAACATAGACGTGTACGGGAGTCTTTGATTCTGCAGGAAAACATAATTAGTTTAAAATAATTTGTTTTCAATCTTATGTTACACGATAAATCAGTTTATTTTATAGTTATTGTTGTTTTTTCCTGATATAATAGTAAACAAAGGGTTTTCTCTAACTTCCTCTACTTAGAGGTAAGATTGTGTGATAAAATATTTATTATAGAAGGATGACAGTCGCTAACACAACAAGGCATTCCCGTACGCTGCTGATTTTATTTTTTGTATAAAATCATGCCTTTTGTCTTGGCCTGTCGTCTGCGTACAAGGGTATTTTTATATTGTGAATATTGCTTAGGTTTAATATTCTGTTATGACTTATCATTAAACTAATTATGTTTTTCTAAAACATTGCAAAGTGATTTTAGATCTGGTCGCTCACAGAATCGATTTTTAGGGATGTGTGCTTTATTAGTTGTATGGTAGAGCTGTGTGATTCTATTAATATTGTAGGAATAAGCTCAACGGCAGGTTTCCTTCAGTCATTAATTCCAACAATAATATTTGATATTGCAAGCAGATTTACAAGAAACCTAGTAATAAACCTAGTCCTTGTTTTTTCTACAATAATCCTTTTTGTGAGTGGCCGTTAAGTCTGTGTTATTTAGTTCTTCAGATGTTAGTTAAGACCTTTTGTGTTGCTGTGCATTTCTACGCATTGTATGTATGTATGTTTATATATATTGTAAATAGCTAAAATACATATATTTTTACGATTAGCATACACAACCAAAGTTGTTATGAAGTGATGGTTGATTAAATAAGAAATTTAACTATAAGTCGTTATGTTTATTTTAGAAGTGATACAAAGAAATGTGTACAGTTGCAATGTCAGTACATCCAATGTCTTGTCTTAGCATTTTAAACAACCGCCCTGGTATTAGGAATAATAATGAAATTGTTATATTTGGCACAAAAATATTGACAAAAATTAAAATTATTCTTACAGACAAAATCAACAATGAAAAGGAGTCGAGAATTTTATATAAGCTCCTTTTGTTCCTAGTAGCTTGTTCCGGGTAACTTACCATTTAGTAACTGTCAATTAATAAAACGTACACGTCACGTACTAATACCTTCAAAATGTTTGAATTGTAATATTTTATTCATTGATGAAATCAGGCGTTATGAGTACATAACATTTAAGTTGTATTTTTTTGTACATTTTAGATTCGAAAATATATTAATATCTAAATAACTGGTGTTTTTATTTATCAAAATTCCTTTTCCAAAAGAAGATTGCCCATTTGTTAAGGAGACTTGTGTGCCATAGTTTTTGTTTGGACCTTGATGATTTTTGTTGTATATCGAGATAAACAATTTACAGTTCAACTATTTTCTTAATGTCCCTCGGCAATCATCGCATTTCCGAATATAAACGAATGCTAATTTCCATGTCCATCAATTTTTAGATTTATCGTGTATAATATTTGAATTCAGAACTTAGTGCTTTATTGTTGTTTTGTTTTGATTTTCTTATGATCAAAAAATAGTTTTACAGCTCTATATAAACTGTAAAACTATTTTCCTATTTTTCCTTAGCAGCTTACCCCATTTTAAATAAAATTACATGCCGACTGATCGACACTGTGCGTGACCAGAGGGCGGGATCTTTCCTTGCGCAGAGAATCAGCATTGCCATTCAACGTGGCAATGCTGCCAGTCTTCTGGGCACGTTCCCGGATGACAGCGATGTGGAGGAGTACTTCGACGCCTAAGTGTACCTTTCTTTTGTATATAACATATGTAGTTAGTTTAAGTATAATTTTGTATAGTTTACTTTGTTTATTGTATAAGTATGTACATATTTAAATAAATTAATAAATTATATTAAGTTAAATGAGTATTAACAACTCGTAAAGTTTCTTTAGAGCGTCCAGTCTGCACTAAGTGGTATATTAAAATGTAGGTACTCTGTGACTAAGTGCAAAGAACAACTAATGAACTGATATGAAGCCGAAGACTGACGAAACACGAAGTTTGCCGAGGGTCATTAAGAAAGTAGTTGTACTGTCTACATTCATTCTATTTGATTAATTTTGGCAAATCATTTAAAATTATTCTTTATTACATAATAAGTACACTAATATTTCCGGGAGATTTACTGTGTTATCAATAAAAATCAATGTTAAAGATATAATTTCCAAAACCACGCCCAAAACGCTGGTTCTGTAATGGCGCTGGTCATAATGGTACGTGTGACTTCACACGCAAGTAAACAAGTCAACCGTAACAAAAGAGTGCAGCTGAAATTAAATTTCTCATTTTTCTTCAAATTTATTGGATAAAATCGTGAATAAATGGTGGGTAGTGCCACAATGTACAAATACGACTATAAATATCAACATAAGTAAAATGAGATTTTATCAAAAAAAAAAAGGAAATCAAATGATGAATGTAAAGTGATCATACATAAAGGTTTATAAATAAATATTTCCTATATGGTATTTACACTGCTGTTTTTACATTCCCCAGTTGTGTGACGTCACCAGAGTTGCAACCAATCACAGGTCGTTCCCGAAACAGATAAAATTTCAAAAACGATAATATTTTTTTTTGTGATAATTAAAAGAAATATACATATATTATTTTAAAATAAATTGGAATATGTTTTTTATTCTATTATCTGATAACATAAGGAGCTCAGCGGAGCTCCACATCGTTGTCAATGTGGTGAAGCAGTCGACCGCCTCGGACACCATGGCCTATCCTGCAGTAGGAGCGCTGGTCGGTTAGCACGGCACGCCAGCATTAATGATATCATATGTCGGGCCCTTTTGGGCTGTTTTAGAACCCAATGGCTTGGCGCGCGACGATGGTAAGAGACCAGACGGGATGGCCATAATGCCTTTGGGTAGGCCTTTGGTGTGGGATGCAACATGTGTCGACACCCTTGCGCCATCCCATCTTCTTAGCACGGCGGGCTGTGCTGGGGCAGCTGCTGCTGGTGCAGAAAACCTCAAACGGCGCAAATACAACAACCTTATTGGAAGTTATATATTTGAGCCGTTTGGGGTTGAAACATTAGGTCTATGGGGTCCGAGTGCTCTTCGAGTATTTCGAGATGTAAGTAAACGGTTAGTCGACTCTTCACGTGACCAGAAGGCTGGGCCTGAAGTCCTTGGCCAGAGAATCAGCATTGCCATCCAACTTGGCAATGCTGCCAGCGTTCTGGGCACTTTTCACGTTGACAGCGATGTGGACGAATTTTTTGACGCCCTATGACCCCTGCTCTTTTATACGCGTTCGTAGTTTTATTTTATTTAACTGTATATAGGTAGTTATTGTTAATTAAGGCAGTTATACAATGATATCTTCTACTTCAACATTGACACAAAAATAGCAACTGCGCAGGGTCTTGCAGCCAACTTCAGAGACACAAAGATCCACTGTAACTATACAATAAACGTAAAGGACACTGATTTTAAAAAACACAAATTATAAAAAGCCGATTTTTGTTCGGATAATATTTAAATCAGACCCACGTTACCTCATAAGGGACCTGTGTTTGGGCAATCACTTTTAAAATAATACTATTATATATATAATAATATAATACTATACTGTACTATTCTATGCCAATGTGCGAAACGAACTTAAATGTTCAGTACCTCGGAATGTTGTCGACTCACACAAACCGAGAAAATCCCTGACTTGAGTTTTGTTTTTCGGGACCGGCCAATCCTTGACGGCAACGATCTTTTCCAAGTCAGTTTGAATGCCTTCTTCGGAAACCACATGTCCCAAAAAGTTCACTTGCCACCTGAACAATATTTGCACTTCTTTGGGCTTAGTTTAAGTTTTTTTTTTTTTTTTATTTTTTTTTTTCATTAATTATTATAACACCTTTACAGAAACTTTCATTTCGATGTTATAACTTACATATAAAACATTACAATACAATTTACAAAATATATCAATCGTCACAAAACATTCCAATATTTAATAATTATTTAAATGGTCAGACCTTTTTCCATTAAATTTTGCGCTACTGTGACGAATCTCGGCAGGTTTTGGCAAAATATATCTTCCGATAACGTTATCGCATTTATCAAACGTATGACTAGCGTCATTGGGGTAAACTTAAGTAAGTTATTCCTAGCCAACGGTACGTCTAACTGAGCGGGCCGGCGCACGCCCACGCACCCATCCGTCGCGCACAGCCGCAGCGCCTCTAACACTTCTGGGTGGTGCAACAAACCTAACAGTACGCTAGCCACATACTTGACCAGCGCAACATCTCTTCTAACTGCCAGCCTGGTAAAATCCAACCATGCCCAGCACGAACAAACTCTGGTACATGAGGGGATAAAAAGGGTAAACCCCATATTCTTTCAAATACAGAAACCTGGTAAACTTGTTTTGTGGCAGGTGGCTCCGTACCAGTGCATTATATAAAACATTCACAGCCGCCGTATCGCTAAAATCCTTACATTGTCTCAAAATGAAACCGTGATTTCTGAAAGCCCTGCCGCATTCCTCAACTATATGTTTGCGAAACTTCAACTCCGGCACCATCTGCACAACGACGCGCGGTATTACTTCCGTGTCCATCTCATAATGATAATGCAATAGAGCACGCGCACGGCTGTAACTCATCACACAGCACTTGTCAACATTAAAATTGAGTTTATTAGTTTTGCTCCATTGGACTACCCTGTTAATGTCTGACTGGAGCCGATTACAATCTGCCTCGTCTTTAACAGCTAAAAATAACTTTAAGTCATCAGCAAACAGCAGACACTTCGCCTCTTTGACTACTGTTGACAGATCGTTGACTACCAATATAAATTCCAATGGCCCGATATTACTCCCTTGACTCACCCCTGGCAAGGGCGGATTTAGGGGGGGGGGGGGCACGGGGGCACGTGCCCCCCCCAGACTGTATTTTGTGTACTGTGGAGATTCCATCACAGTACATACTTAGAAGCAATTATTCACCACTGCACTGGAGGATGTCTTCAAAGTTCTAGACTGGAGAGGCCGATTCGCCGATGATAAAGCTGTCTTGGAGGACCCCACAGTACAACGCTCGATGACCTCAGTAGAGCTTCCGAAAGAATGGGTCCAAAAATGAACATGGACAAACCACGGTGATGTTGAGCGCTCATGTCGCACCCACTCCTATCAAGATCGGTGGCTCCACAGCCGAAGCCGTGGACGACCATGTCTACCTGGGACAAACGGTCCAATCTCGAGAAAGAGGTCAACCGTCGAATCCTACTCGGCGGGGCAGCATTCGGGAAGCTGCGCGGTTTCTTATCGTCCAACTTAACACAGTGTCTCAAGACGAACTTATGGCTCTGAGACGTGGTCGGTCACAATGGGCCTCATCAGAAAGCTTACAGTCACCGAAAGGGCAATGGAGAGGGCCAGGGTCGAGGTGTCCTTGCGGGGAACCGATCACTTTTCCGAATATTTTTTGGTCGAATTTCATTTTACCGAAAACTATTGACCGAAGTCTTTTTTGCTATATGCATTATTTGACATATTTTCAGATCATCGAAGTATCATGTGGCATATGTATTATTTTATCGAACTACATTTCGCCGATTTAGAAAATAACTTTTTGATTTTGGCCGAAGCCTCTTTTGAATTTTTTTCATTTGCCATATTTTTACCAAACTGAAACAACATGTTAGGGAATATTATTTAGTCACAAATATATATCCGGTTACTTGGTAACATTTAAAATTGAAATAGTGTCATAAAATGCAATATGTTGTGCTACAAAATTTTGTGACAAAAACGAATCGCAGCAAAATCGACTTCACGCAGTCTTGTTTGTGTTTACGTATTTTCATGCAAATGATTTATTAATAGCTGTCATGCATTAGACATTTTTATTAATTATATATTTCAAAGAATTTGTCCAAGAGTGAAAAAAATCGAATTGATAATAGGTCAACTGAGCTGAGACAGTGGCAGACGTGACTAATAGTAATTCGGTCAAATGTTGTTCGAACTTATGATAGGTAACCGTCCTTGCGTGATTGAATCAGAAATGTAGAGATCTGCAAGAGAACCAGGGTTACCGACATAGCCCGAAGAATTGCCACACTTAAGTAGCAGTGAGCAGGGCACATTGCTCGCAGAACAGATGGCCGAAAGGGCAGAAAAATTTGGAGTGGCGACCGCGAACCGGAAGTCGTTGCGTTGGAAGGCCTCCCACCAGATGTACCAAAATCCTGGTGAAGGTTCGGGCATCTGCTGGATGCGGGACGCACGGGACCGATCAATGTGGCGACGCTTGGGGGAGGCCTATGTCCAGCAGTGGAAATCTTTCGGCTGATATGATGATGATGAACAGAAAGAACATGAGTGAAACTGTTTTCTGTCTTTCATAACCCTTCCTGTACATACTTGAACTTGTACAAATAAACATGAAGTATGATACTTCAAGTTTATTTCTGACAGTTATTGTTGATTTTTTGCCTGTCCGCCCCTTGTGCCCCTCCCAGAAAAAAATTCTGGATCCGCCCTTGCCCCTGAGAACGTGTAGTAAGGGTTGGAATAATGTCCTGCATACTCGATGTACTGTCGGCGCTCGCCAAGGTAATTAGCAAAGAATCTAAGCAAGTGCGGCGTGAATCCCACCGCAGCGAGCTTGCACAAAAGTATATCCTACCCAACAAACATTTTGGCGCTAAGGGCAACCTTTTTTAGCTCTTATAGTATTATAAATGATATATAAGAGCTCCGATAATAACATTTGATTCTACTATGGTGTTAAGGATAAATAATTAAACCTTCAAGAGGAATAACAGTTACAAAGAAAAATTGTATTACTAACTGCCGCACTCAGAGACATTTAACGGTTACTTAATGCGCTCCTTAGTATAGATTTTGTACTAAAAATCTCTACTAAGGAGAGCGTTAAGTAACCGTTAACGTCTCTGAGTGTGGCAGTTAAGGCGGTAGAATAGAGTTGTTGGGAACCATTATATAGCTCACTCTTATAACTATTAGAAGCGTAAAAAACTGTAAGCAATTATAAGGTGTCTACTAACACTTACTAACGGCTCATGTGTTTAAACAGAGTTAGTTAGATGCTTCGTAACACCTTAAGGCTTACTGTAATAGCTTTAAGAAGCGTAAAACACCATAAGTAATTGTAAGGTGTCTGCTAACACTTACTAACAGTCCTTAAAGAGAGTTAGAAAATACTTTGTACCACTTAACGAGTTCAATCGAACCCGAAGAGTTAGCAAGAAAGCTATTAGTATAATAGTGTTAATTATAAATCTTATAGAGCTGGATGCTGCAAGAATCGGAAACCACCTTTAAACCATTAATGTTTGTATAATGGGGTTACTCGGTCAACCTTAGGTAATACAGTGGTTTTAAAAATACTTCTATACGGCCATAAACAATATGTGCAAACATTGTTACTCTTAATTATCACTTTAAGTTGAGTTATAGAATTTTATATCACCTAAATGCATCTTAATATAACCTAACCTCAAAAATTATGTTTTGTTACAATATAAGTTTTCGCTGTGCAACGGGTTTATTCGGTAATATTTTTGTTTCTACCATGCAACCATGGTAAGTTAAAAAAGAACCGGTGGAGTTAGGAAAAAAGCTTCCAAAGAATTCAAGAATAAAATTGGATCATCGCAAAACTACCACAATGAAATTTCATTAATTGAAGAAAAAAACGATGACATTGTGACAAGAGAAGAATTACTTGTAGTGGAGAAACAGTGTTTCGTAAATCAAAGTCCTACAATAGATTATGATGTTATTCCACGGAACCGTCCTCATATCAATATAAGATACAATTACAATCTCAGTGACCTTGGTACCGATATGTATCAAGCGCTATAAACGCTAGCACCAAATATACAACAGGGTTCCGTACAACAGGCATATTATCGTCGAAAGAAATTATATTATATCCTGAAGATGTAAAATGCAAATAAGTTTGTATTAACAACAGTGATTTTCTGCACTTCTTATCTCTTTTACATACAGTGTAAAAATAAAACATATTATTCTTTTAAAAAATGTGGTTTTATTCAAAATATATTCAGTATTAGTAGTATTACAAAGGAAATAACATAATCAGTCAAAGTTGGAGCATAATTCTTCAACATTTCTAATTGTACTGAGACCTTTTTGCATGATAATTTGTACCATATTCGGTTAAAAGCCCTTAAATCGAACTTGTTACGGTGAACAAGCGAGATGAGATTATTTACAGCAAGGCCGAAATATGTTGGCGAGTCTTGTGTGTGACTGGAACTGGGGCGCGGTGTCGAGTAGGTAGGCACCTCCACTAAGATATGGGAATAGTTACTGAAACAACAGATTTGTTTATTAATAATGTAAAAATACATACAAGTTAAGCTTCTAAAAGTTAGTTAACAAAAAACAAAAAAAACAGTTTTGTATTATAGTAAAAGACAACTTTTAATTTAAAATATATTAGCTTAGGTTAAGTTCGTACTGGCTTTTGTTTTCATAATTATTATAAATAATAGAATATTGAATTCATTGATTTATTCAATCAAGTACGCGGTATGTAAGGGTTTTTTTCAAACAATAAGAGAACCCTGAAAATGTTCAGCTTACAGGTTCACATAGAACCAGAACTGAACCTATAAAATTTTTGTCTTTTCACTTTCAGAACCATATTGTAGAACTGCAAGTGGCATATAAGTCCTAACAATCGTTCTTTAAGCACTATGTTAGGGGTAAAAGAGTTATCAGCATCCGTAAGTAATTTAGAATAGTCGCCATTAAATAAATAGTTTACCTACCTATAAAACATTTAAAAGAAAAACTTTTTCTAGTCATTATTGTCCCACTTATTTATTATATTATTGTTAGTTTTCCATTAAAATATCTATTGACAGTACCAGGAACTTATTATTCATAATAATTGAAATGAAAAAATAACTGAGGCAGTATATTTTTTCTACATATTATCATCAAATACAGTTTATTTCTAAGGCGCTTCAAAATTGAGATGAAAACATACACATACTGTTATAGAAAACTTACCATGGCAGTGAGTTTTAATAATTATAACACCATTGCAATAATCTAAAATACATTAATTGACTTACCTCATAAACATAAAGTCACTTTCAAACACTAAAGTATCACTGTATCGAGGATGAATAATGCGAAATATTTTAACACTATTGACGGTAACAAATCACAAAAATTATGAAAAAAGATACATATGTTGGCGCTTTGAGTGATGCTTATTGCTATTAAAAACCTACAATATATTCTTAAGGTATATATTGTGTCGAGGAAGCACTAATATGTTACTAAAAAAGTTATTAGGGTGGATTTCATAACTATATTAATACTTTAGCTTGCAGTTGTAACCTTTGTATAGCTTATAATACACTTACTGTGGTAAGCACTGCTTCAATAGCACTATTGTAGCTCTTAATTGTCACTCATTTATCACTACTCTATAACTATTAAGTCACTTTAAGCTCTAAAATCGTGGGCCCAAATCAGGGTTATAAGAAAGTTAAAACGCGCTATATCACCAAATGTTAGAGCCTTTATAGGACTTTAGGTTCTTTAAATTCTCTTATATAGCTCATGTAGCACTTATTCTTATCACCTAAATGTTAGTTGGGTAGTTATTCACAGTTGTCGAAGGCTTTCCTGAAATCAAAATCGACTCTGTCTCAGTCACCTCTGACCTAGACTAGAGTCAAGAGCAAACCCATAACAAATAAAAAAAAAAACAAAATATGCCACATCCACCTGCCCCCCTGATGATGGCTGCAGATTGGCTCCTCGTATCTTTGACAGCACTTTCAGATTGCGGAGGTCATCTTCAAAGGTCCGACCTACGATGATAATGTCATCCAAGCAGACCAGGCAGGCATCTCCAATCAGACCAGTAAGTACCCACTTGATCAGCTTCTCAAAACTGGCGGGAGCATTACACAATCCAAATGCCAACAAGTTGAATTGCCACAATCCTTTGCCTGTAGAGAATGCTATCTTTTTCTTATCTCGAGGGTCTATTTCGACCTGCCAGTAGCCACTCTTCAGATCTAAGGTGGAAAACCACTTCATTCCCGCAAGCGTTTCCAACATGTCGTCGATCCTTGGCAGCTCAGCCAGACTCGTCATGTCCCCGCTCTCAGAGTCCGCAGCCGTTGACGCGACCCGTGTTTTGGGTCCATCTACATTTGCAGTTTTTCTCGAGTCGCCTTGAGTGAGAACTGTCTTTGGCCTTTTGGTCAGGGTTGTATAAGCGGGGCGCAACCATGTCCTGGTGGCGGAATGGTGGGACAGGCTTTCACTCCCTACCGCCAGTCTCGTAACCGCCGAGGTGGTCCGGCCAGTGCTCGAGCGCTGACTCGGGAGGAGGCACGGCGCCCTGTCGTTTCGGGTGACGCAGGTGCTCTCGGGGCATGGTTGCGTCGGCATACACTGGCAGAGTGTGCCGCTTGGGAGGAACCGAATCGCGCCCTCATCTCTGAAGTAGGCAGTGACCTGTCACCACCGGCCGTAGTCGAGTCTATGGTCGGCAGCGAGGAGTCCTGGGACGCGGTGGTATTCTTCTGCGAAACAGTCTTCAAAGTTCTTCTCAAAGGTAGAGGCATATTTTATCCGCTCACCCGGCCCGCAGCAGACGACCGGCGCGTCGGACTCGGGGACGTCTGTTGCCCCATACACGTCGCCCTCTTAGACGTCGGAGGGGTAGTCAAACAACACCTCACTTCTCCCCAACCTGAGATCGGTCCAGCGGGGTGTTGCGGAAGTATCTTTGTTCCCGCAACTCCCGGCGTAGGTGTCCGCGCCCCCCCCCAGGGTGGAGGACATCCAACGATGATTTTCCAGCGCGGAACAAACAAAATATGGGGGCGCATCCTTGGACGCAGATGAGGTTGGGATTGCTTGGGACGCAGCCTGTTGTGGTGCATCCCTTGCGGTTGCTTTCCTCATCGCATCCTTGGACGCAGCCGAGCGTTTGTGATTGTTGGGTGCATCTGAGGACGTAGCCTTAGGCGCATCTTGAGACGCAACCCTTGAGTTAATTGTGAAAGACGCATCTGAAGACGCGGCCCTTGGTGTTTTATTTTTTGTAAGAGCTTCGGAAGAGCGGGACGCAGCTTTTGACTAATTTATTTTTAATACTTAGTCTCTTTATCTATGTGTTTGGACTCAAAGATTCACCGTTGGCACTCTCCACCCGCCGCGGAACCCTCAGTCGGGACCTCGCTCGTTCGACGAGCAAACGCCAGAGCTTATCCTTCGGTAAAGGACCAGATTAGTGAGAAGTAGACGAGCCCGCATGCGACGGAAGATCACGGGACTGTATACGGTACGAGACTATGCCACAACTCATCCCTAGACCCCACGCCACGCCGGCTGCTCCCCCCCACTAAGCGGATCCTCGCTTGACATCCCGCTTTTGGGATGCCTCAGCCGGGTGTTCGAGGAAATCCGGTTGTAAGAGGAAATCCGGGCCAAAGTGCTGTGTTGTGTGCAACCTGCTCCACTCAACCACCAGGATTCCTTCATCCATCCGTACAGGTCCCCGTGCACGGCAATAACACGCGGTAGGTCATTTCTATCCATTATCTGTTCTTGTTCGATGGCGGGGCTGCTCTTCCTGATGGCGAGCTTGCTCCTCCTTGTCGCGCTGCAGCTGCTCTTCCAAGCGGCGGTCCTACTCCTGCATAAAAATTATAAGAGCGGCGAGGGCAGGGATCACCGGCCATTGAGTTGGTTCCGCTGCTGCTGCGGACTCTTATTGTCCACCTGACGACGGTGAAGGTACTGATGCGCATCCCCTCCGTTGCTTCTTTCGGCAGAACTTCCGACACCAATTTATTACGAGCTGTGAGCTCTAAAAAAAAATCTAACTAAAAAGTTGTAAATAATAAAGTTAATTTAAAATAAAAAACCCGACTGCTTATGAAGCGATCTAAAACAGCACAGCATGATTTTTTCTTGTTTACAGTGTTTTAGATCGCTTCTTAAGCAGTCGGGGTTTATTTTTTTAGGGTCCCGTACCTTGAAAGGAAAAAACGGAACCCTTATAGGACCACTTTGTTGTCAAATTCAAATTCAAATTCAATTTATTGCATCCATAATGTACATACAGGTGTTAAATATAGGTTACAGAAACAATTATGGACCCTGTCGGGCACAGCAACATTCTAGATACAGTCAGTGTCTAGGAGAGAGGAATAGCGCTTAATATTTTTGCATAATAACATTTCAGTTGTATTTCCTATGTTTTTATTTGGTATAATGTACCTACTAATATGTCTATGTTTTTCTATTTTTATGTCATGTTATGTACTATTATCGTCTATTATTACCTAATTATTAATTTATTCACCTAAATTGAATTAAAATTAGTATATTTTAAATGCATAATTTATATTAAATAAAATTATTAAATAAAATTATTATTTATGCTTATTATGTCTATTTATTAATGTGTAAAAATAAAGATAACTCGTTATGTAAAACTACATAACGAGTTATCTTTATTTTTAATTGAATTGAATTTATCCGTCAAATGTTTTTAAAATTTGTTTTTAATTGGTAATATATCTATATTTTCATATTTTTATGTCATGCCATGTCATGTACCATTATTATCTATTTATTAATGGGTGCTAATTAAACAGGCTTCTTTTTAATATCATTATTCGCCCCCAAAAATGTATGTTGCCTTCTAAATTACTAAGTCAGCCACAATTAACGAGCATCTAAATAATACTATGTTAGCCACTAGTTATCTTCTATGTAAACCACTCTAAATACAACTCAGCATGATGGTTATTTTTTAGCATCAAAATTTTTAACATGCATTCTAACAGTAAATTTCTAAAATACTATTAAATGACATCAAAAAATATATTTATTTAGCTTCTAATTTTTTAACTCAGTACGTTTAAAATGTAACTTACGTGTAAAATTTTTAACATGCATTCTAACAGTAAATTTCTAAAATACTTTTAAATGACATCAAAAAATATTTATTTATTTAGCTTCTAATTTTTTAACTCAGTACGTTTAAAATGTAACTCATCCCATATTAATTGATCGTAAAAAAATTGCAAAAACATTTCATCAAATAGTATATTGGCCACTAATATTACCAGAAGCTATTGAGGAGAGACAAAATAAAAGACTATATTTTTTGGTTTTAATATAGAATAGGTGCAAGTTGGATTAGTATTTATGCGACAGAGTCGACGGAGCCCCGCTGCGCGGGGCTCCTATTTCTGTATGCAGGGTTTAAAGTAACCTAACACGAAGGAGATGACGGGAGCTGAGTTCGCTCGCTTTGCTCGCTCACTTCAGCTCCCGTCATCTCCTTCGAACCTAACCTGTCCGTGTCGGGGTGCCCTAAGCTCCCGAGCTCGCTACGCTCGCTCTTGGACAACTCAACTCGTCGTCACATGAATCGAATGGCGCTCTCTGATTGGTGCAAATGGCCGGTCGCTGTCGTCTCGCGTACTCGCGCCAAATCATGCAGTGGCTATTTTCACGATAAAAGAATATGATGTATTGTTTTACATGCTAAGTTATAATAAATTATGCTTTCTTTCTTTCTTCGATAGAAGCTTGAATTATATTTTTTTGAGGATATTGCGTTGAAGCTGTAAAACGTAAAATGGTGACAAGATATAAAATCCGTGGCCGAGTTAGTAAATTACGTGGCAATGTATAAATAAGAAGGACAAGTCACAATAATTGATGATCTTTACTTGACGCTTTCTGTAGAATATTTAGTTGGCGTTGCAAAAAAGACGAATTAGTTTATTAGAGGCTATGTCATTTTCCCGTTGCTTAGTTATAAAATTAGAAGTTTAATCACGTGTCCAATAAATAATTTTGTGGCTAGACTTATTATTTCCCTTTATTAATTAATTCACCTTAATTGATTTAAAATTAGTATATTTGAAATGCATAGTTTATTTAATTATATGTCCTTATTATATTTTGAGTCAAATGAGTGATCTTTATTTTTTATTAAATTTATCCGTCAAATATTCTTCAATTGTGTAATAGCTTTTATTAATTAAGAATTGTTTTAATTTATTTATAAATATATTGTTTTTATTTACTTGTTTTATATTTTCCGGTAATTTATTATATATTTTTATCGACATTGCGTACGGACTAGAAGAGTGCAATTTAAGGCGAGAGGAGGGTAGATCTAGTCTGTTTCTGTGGCGCAACGAATAATTTGTTTGTATGTCTTCTCGTGTGTTGTAAGTATCTGGGTATTTGCGGACTAGTTTACATAATTCTAAAATATAAATACCAGTCAAGGTAAGGATTTTGTATTTCTGGAAATAAGGCTTGCAACTGTCTATTTGTTCGATGTTAGTTATTATTCTTATCAGCTTTTTTTGTAGGATAAATAGGGAGGGAGCGTCCGTGCTATTTCCCCATAAGATAACGCCATAGCTAAACCAAGCGTGGGCATACGCGTAGTATATCACTAATGCGGTTTGCAGGCTGGTAGATTTTTTAATTTCACGGAGGGCATATGAAAACTTTGATATTTTCGATTTAACTTTCTGTATGTGGGTTTTCCAATTTATATGAGTGTCTATTGTTAAACCTAAGAGAGTGAAATCATTAACTGCTTCTATTTTATGTTCATTGTACGTATAGTTTAAATAAATTGGATTCTTTTGCCGGGGGTGAAAGGTAATTAATTTTGTTTTGGTGAAGTTAATTTCAAGATTATGTTCGCTCATCCAATCTATTATTTGATTAAGAATGGTGGTAAGTTTTTCGTTAATATTATCATTTATTTGGCATGAGGTGAGGATAGAAATATCACCAGCAAACAATACACATGGCCCGTCTATGATTTTGGGAAGGTCGTTAATGTAAATAAGGAATAACAGGCCGCCTGCTACACTTCCCTGGGGAATAGATGCATGTATTGGTCTAACATCTGACCTAATACGCTGTGTTTCTTTTTTTACCTTATCATGATATTCAACCTCTACGAATTGCTCTCTGCCCCTTAAATATGATGCAAACCAGTCATGGGCTTTCCCGCGTATTCCTATTCCGTATAGCTTGTTTAATAGAATTTTAAATTGGACCTTGTCATACGCTTTGGTCATATCAAGCAGTATTCCGACTGCGTAATGCTTGTTATTTAATATATTTAGAGCTTCTTGGATATACTTGTAAACTGCTAATGTTGTTGACCTATTTTTGCGAAATCCGTTTTGGCAATCATTAAATATGCTATATTTTTCACAAAATGTATATACACGATCGCACATTGCTTTTTCAAAAACTTTTGATGCTGTGGGCAGAAGGGCGATCGGTCTATAGTTGTTTGGGTCTGTTTTGGCATCTTTTTTATGAATTGGCTTTATTAAGGCTTTTTTCAGTTGGTTTGGGAATATGCCTTCTTCGAACGATTGATTTATTAACATATAAAATGGAAAGGTAAGTTCATCAGCACACTGTCTGAAAAGACTTGGTGGGAGTTCATCTACGCCGTAGCTATTTTTATTTTTTAGGTTTTTCAAAATTTTATTTACTTCGTCTCCATCGACTGGGCTAAGAAACATGGTGTTTTCGGTGGGGTTAATCACAGAGGGTTCTCTTGATTTGAAGCTGTCTGTCTGGGTGCTATTTTCTCCAATGGATGCGAAGAAGTTATTAAATATGTTAGCTACTTGTTTAGGTTCACATATTAGGTTTGTCGTTTGTAAAGTTATATTTTGTTTATCGTTTTTAGTTTTTTTATTTGTTCGTTCTTTTACAATATTCCACATGGTTTTAACTTTATTTGTTGATTTATTCATTTTATTTATGTAGTATAATTTTTTTGCCGTTATTATAGTATTTTTTAGGATCTTTTCATATTTTTTATAGTATCTCGTAAGAACTGGATTATTTATTTTTAGGGATAGTAATTTTAATAGTCTTTTATTTTTACAAGATTGTTTTATACCAACGGTTAGCCAATAATTATTATGTTTTGTTTTCAATTTAAGTCTACGTGTAGGGATACATTCATCTAAGATGAATGCCAGTGTGTTATGAAAAGATTGATAGTTCTCATCTATATTTTTATTTGGCAGTATGATATTGTTCCAGTTTTGGTTGTTTAGTTTGGATTTAAATTTTTGTATATTACTTGTGTTAAAAATTCTTTTATTGGCAAACCAAACAGACTGTTTAGGTTGTTGTTTTTGTATCATATGTATGATTGTTCCGCTGTGATCTGAAAAACCTAGTTCTTCTACGGTTGTATACATATTGTTATCGTTAAAATTTGTGAATATCAAATCCAAACATGTTGATGTGGTTTGTGAGATACGCGTAGGTTCTTTTATATGTTGTACGAATTTGTACTCTAAGAAAAGATTGATCAGTAGGTTAGTTTTTAAGCTATTTTCTAAAATATTTATATTAAAATCTCCTCCTATTATTACGTTAAATTTTTTATATTTGTTATTTATAAAATGCATTATTTGTTTTAATTGGTTTATAAACGTCTCTTCCTCTCTTCTATTCCAGTACATAACAACTATAATAAGGTTTTGCTTTAGTAGCTTACATGCACACACTTCTATACAATATTCAATAGTCATATCCCTAATATCATAACATTCTAAAGACTCTATTTGATCCTCCAATATAATACAGACACCGCCGCCACTTCGAGAGCGACGACAAAACGATGCTGCAGTTTTATATCCGCTAAAATGTAAAACATCTAATTTATCCTTGTTTAGCCAAGTCTCGCACATGCATATTGCTTTATAGATAGGTTTGTCATTGATAAAAGCCTCAAGAAGATGTTGTTTATTATAAATGCTTTGGATGTTTTGGTAAATAATCTTAAATTGTTGGCCTGGAGTTTCGAAATGACCGATCTTCATTTGTGTTGTGTTGAGTCAGGTAAGTAGGTCTCGTTATATTCAAGTCGTCATGGTTCAGAGTTTGTGATTTTCTTGTGCTACCTTCAACTGTCATATTATGTGCGTTAGTGTTCTGATATAGAATAAACCTTTCTTCTCGTTGCTTCTTTCTTTTCTGTAATGTTCCTTTATCAAGGTATTCAGATACACTTAAACCTAAACCTTTCAAATAACCCGCGTTTTCGAGTATGTATTTGGTCATTCTTTTGCTAATCAATTCCACCCGCAGCGGCCGTCTAAGTCCATTTCGCCCTATTGCACTTGAGTCGATCGAAAAACGGACCGACTTGAGCTGCTTGGTGTAACGTTGAATCAACCCTCAATTTTGGTCCATTCATTGAGGCAAAAGCTCAACTGACTGCCAAAAAGTTGGGGATCCCTGCGAAGGTAAGACGGTACTTCACCCCAGAACAGTTGCTCAATTTGTATCAAGCGCAAGTTAGATCATGCATGGAGTACTGCTCTCGTCTCTGCCAAATACAAACTGGATGCACTTGAGTCGATCGTAAAACGGGCCAAGAGGCTAATCTGCGATGAGATACTGGTCGAGTCTAGGCTCCAGAGCCTTGTATATCGGTGCCGAGTTGGCAGCCTGTCGGTTTTTTATCGGTTACATTTCGGGGAGTGTGCGTTGGAATTGCATGTACTGATTTCTCCTAGCCCGTTCCATCATCGGACTACAAGAAGTACGGCAATGCGTCATCGGTACATGGTGAACATCCCACCCATACGCACCAAACGTTTTGGGAATACTTTTATTATGCACACAGCAAAATAATGGCATTCCCTGCCGGAGTCTGTATTTCCTGATAGCTACAACCTAAGCGTGATTCACCGTCGACCACATCATCGCTTACCATCAGGTCAAGCGCAAGCCAAAAAGTAGAAAAAAAAAGTTTTAATGCCTCGTTTTTTAAAGAAGACTGATACGTATTACTATTATGATATGACCGACTGATTAGATGGAATAGAAATAAGAAGATTTAAGATTTACTTAATAATTTATTAAGTAAATCTTTTCTTATTTGTAACTGACTTACGTTAAACTTAAATGCTAAATTGAGATCTTGCATATAGGTCTCAAAATTCCACTTTTAGTGGCCAGTTTGTATAACCCATCATCAGATTTTTCAATAACTACGGCCAAAATTGAACAGGCTTCAGCTTTTGATCTGTCGACTTCAGGTACTTTTATTCTCACTGTGGTTCCTTCTTCGGCTATTGGATGATTAGTATCAGAAACTGATAAATGGCCGGGCACCGCGCGCGGTTGTTGTGGACAGGCGCGAGCGCGGGAGGGGGCCGGGAAATCGAGACAAAAGTGTTTCGCTCACTGTCTGCCGCGATTTAACGATGTAGCATCTGTTATATGCAGATTAACTATGTAAAGTGGAGATATCTGCTACTTAAAGTGAAATCTCACACTTTAACGGATTGTACCCAGTAATTTGCAGATTACCTGGTTAATACGCATATTAACGAATTCCGTATTCTAACGATAACATATATATTTTACTCAAAACGAAATAAGAGCTACTCGTTATTTTCAAATTTCAATGTAATTTATGAAGATAAACTAATTATTAAGTGGCAAAATATTGAAGTTACAAACTCTTCGTTAATTAACCTCTTTGAATACTGCCAATCATTTAAAAAAAAAATGGATTTGTAATTATTTTGTTTTGATTTTTCTTTTTGTTTCGTTTCGATTATCTCCATAATTGTGATTTTGTTTTGTTTAAATAACATCTTATGTTAATATGCCACAAGTACGAAGACATAAAGACGCAATTACTGCAACCGGAGCCGTTACAATGATCCAAGAAGGATATTTGCAGCGGTCTGTGGCTTTTCCACTGGGTTTTTCTAGAAAAGCTATAAAAAAAATGATTGGAATCGCTTCCAAGAGACTGGCAGTGTTGCTAGAAGACCTGCAGCCTTATTGCGTAAGTGCGCAAAGAAGTTAAACTCTATCCAACCGACCAAATCGACCAATCACATGCGAGATGAATGACGCGATGTTTTTGTGTGATTGGCCGATTTGGTCGGTTGGATAGAGTTTAACTTCTTTGCGCACTTACGCAATAAGGCTGCTGGTTCGGGTAGAGTTCGCATTACAACTGTTCATGAGGATCGGTACATCCGGCTAAGTGCCCGCCGCCGGGAAGGCATAGTGACGGCTCGTAAGTTTCAAAATCGCCTACGGTTGACAACGGGTACTCGTGTCAGTGACCAAACGATCCGTAAACGATTGCACGAAGATCAGCAAACATCAAAACGTCGAGTTGTTCGAATTCCTTTGTCCAGGGCTCAACATGCAAATCGTTTAAGGTTCTCCCGTCAATATTTGGACTGGAGCATAAACCAGTGGAGCATGGTGCATTTCACCGAAGAGTGCAAAGTAATGTTTGTTAATGACGATCGGCGCATTAGGGAATGAAGGCGATTTTCGGAAGCCTGCGTTCACGAAGTTGACCGTATCGGTGGACCCAATGTAATGATTTGGGGTGGAATAAGTTTACCTGGCAAAACTGAACTCGCTATTTTAAATGAGGGTTGAGGGTTGTCACAGCGAATGGGTCCTGGATTCGTCCTGATGCAAGACAATGTCCGTGCACAAACAGCTCAAGCGACCCATTCTGTACTGGAATGCTCTCACATTCAAGTGTTGCCGTGGCCAGCAAACAGTCCGGACTTAAATCCGATCGAGCACTCAGCACATGTGGGATCAATTAAAACGAAGGGTTAGAGAGAGTGCGCAAGAGATCTACAACCAGCAGCAACTGATTGACGTTTTGAAAATTGCCTGGGAAGAGATCCCAGCTGAAAACGTGAGGCATTTGATCGACAGCATGCATTCCAGGCTACAGGAGTGCATAGCCAAAAGAGGAGGGCATACCCGTTATTAAAGAATAAAAAAGAAATAAACAGTTATTTTTTTTTAGTTTTATTGACTTTTTGTTATTTGTGTTTTTTATCCTAAATTGTATTTTTTACCAAAATTTAAATAATCATGTTTATTAATTAATTAATTTCAACAGTTACTAGCCTACATGGTAAACCATAGAAATATTAAATACAGAAATACTCTTGTTTATACATCTATGTGGTAAACAATAACATTGTTTTATGTTTACGTAAATTAAACAATGTGATAATCTTATAATTTTCTCGGTATACCCTAAATATCTAGTGGCTCTTAATTTAGATTGAGTACCTAGTATATTATATAACATCTAACATATATATATCTTACCAGCATTAAATAACACATGAGTATAGGTATATATTGCTTATACCGGATCTAGTACCATAAGGACAACATGAACGGAGAAAACATTTAGGTAACGCATAGGTAACGAAATTGCAAGTAATTGCAACTTCTTCGAGAATCTCTGAGGGAAATCTGTCACTGTAACTTCCGACCCATACTCAGACATTTTACGATTTTTTTTCATTCCGCAACTACAAAAATTTGGAGCCTATAATCGTGTGACATGGTTTCAACAAGACGGCACCACATGCCATACATCTCTGACTCATTGGAAGCCGTAAACGAGGTGATAATGCATGGCCGCCTAGAGGTCCAAATCTGACACCATCTGACTTGTTTTTATCGAGATACATGAAGAGTGAGCAATTGCCCAGTTGAAGAAAAATTGGCCGCTATTCTACGTACAATGTCCCAGCTAGTTTTAACCAATGTGAGGTCTAGATTTGAGGCGCGGTGGTGCACTTCTGAATCAAATTATTAAAAAAAACAGAGGTCTATTTTTACCCGACTGCCGAAGGAGGGTAATGTGTTTATCAGTCTATGTATGTATGTATGTTTGTTCCTATGTGGCGTTCTAGAGACCAAACGCGTGGGCCGATTTTGATGGTTCTTACGTCATACGATTCGTCTTAACCCCGCGAGTGTCACTGGCTACATTAAAATTGGAAAATAGAAAAATGGCGGTTCTTGGGCGCCATATTGTGGGGGGCCAATTTTTTTCTTCTTCTAAACCTATCGTGTGGGGTATCAAAATAAAGGTTTTTAAGAGGTGATTTCAAAAATATAGAACACTTATATGTTTAAATGTAAATAATTCGAAAAAATATATAACGAAAAAGTTATAAATAAAAAAAGTTAATTAAAAAGATCAAAAAACCCGACTGCTTGAAAACAAGGAGAAAATCATGCTGTGCAGTCGGAGGATACGTTTTTTCCTCCGACTGCATAGCATGATTTTCTCCTTGTTTACGTCTTTTTAGTTCGCTTTTCAAGCAGTCGGGATTTTTGTTTTTTTTTATTAACTTTATTTTTATTTTAATAAAGATTTTTTTGTGTTCTATATTTGCTATTTTTAATGAATTTTTCAAATCCACCAATCTTTCTGGCCCACCCTATGAAAAACTAACTTAGCTTAGCTCTTAGTCTCCATCTGGCTTATATGCGTCGAATTCGAATCCGGGTCATCTACTTATGATGTAGCTTTCGAGAAAATGCGTAACATTATGAGAAGGGTGTTGTTAGGTGGTTATGCTAGTATTAGGTATATTATCTGTGCCAGTTTTAACTTATCCTTGTATATTTTATTTATTTGGGAATAGCAAACAAGGTCAGCAAAGCACATTGAGACAGAAGAGAAGCGAAGCGAGGCTTCGGATTAAAAATTTACGTAGCATATTGATCCCCATCTCCACAATGTAAAGTTGAGTCTAAGCGACAAATCAAATTTTATTGGATTCGCGCTTTTTCGACCGAAGTCTTTACTCTTTTTAACCGACTTCAAAAAAAGGAGGAGGTTCTCAATTCGTCGGGATCTTATTTTTTATATATGTTCCCCGACTACTCAAAGACGCACGGACCGATTTGAAAAATTCTTCTTTTGTTTGAAAGGAAACCTATACTTCCCAGGTGATTCCATAGTCTTCAGGTCAGGATCGGATGATGGGATCCTGGAGAAACCGAGGGCACTCTTCAAATATTATAGGCATACATATAGCAATTTTGGTATTTTCATCAACAATGCAATCATTTGCAATCAGAAAGTATCATTTGGTGAAGTGGAGCTGATGAAGAAGAATACAGATGGCCACTGGGAATCATGTCACGGGTAGAGTTAACACACTATGATAAACCAAATACTTATAAATAAATGGTACCATCGAACTGATCTGATGATGAAGCAGGAAGGTAGGCACTGGAACTGCGAAATAAAATAACGTATCTTAGTCGTGATTGAGCTTACTTTAATTGTCATGAGTTTTATTTTGGCTATAAATGATTTTCATGGTAATTGGAAACACTAAAAAGGAAAACAAAAGAAAAACTAAAAACCGATAAATAAAAAACTTAATAACAAAATATCAAACCGACTTCCAAAACAAAACACTAGGTACAAAGCGAAAAATAACTTTCTTTTCCGAAGTCGAAAAATGGAAAACAATAGGTAGGTACCAAACACCGACTTCGGAAAAGAAAGTTATTAACGTACACAGAACAATAAAACGTACTAGATTGCGTTAACCTAAACATTCACGTTGTCAATTTGTATCTATACAAAAAACCGGCCAAGTGCGTGTCGGGCCACGCGCAATAATAGTGTACGGGGTGGACGTGATCGCTGGCGGTAGATAGGGATTCTGGAGGTTGTAAGGCTCCTGCACCAGCGCGTTGACACCCTCGCACCTATAGTTCAGTTGTCTTCAAGAATTCTTGTCCCTGTAAGCTGCTTGAGGTCTGCCAGATATTCGTGAGTGAAGATATGATGTTCAGGAAATAAAAGACTTTATTCTTCTTAACGTTTTGCGATGTTTTTTCAAGGTCTTCGTGACACGAAGTTGCGTGTATTCTTCTAATACTGGCTACCGAATTGCTCAGCGCGCCTGCGCACTTTCGTACTACCAAACTTTACCGTAACGAGGACCCTGATTTCACGCTCGGACAAGATTTTTATTTACAATTTTTTTTATCATAAACTTATACTATAAATCAGCAGAACCTTTTATGCTAAAATATAAATTTTTCCACTACTTTCATGGTAAGGGTCTTCAAGCCCTTTCCCTAAGCTATAGGAATCTAGTATTTCTATAGCTGTATCTATAGTCTTCAGGCGTGTAGCCGCCTGGAAGTGTGTGAGAAAAGTGAAAGGTGTTAATTTCTAACATAAAGTTAGTTTGTACTCAGGGTACCTGTGGAATCCACACCCACCAAGTATCAGTCGGTAGCCATCACGACAGGCTACCCTATGGTAGTACTCTGGTGGGCGTGGCTTCAACCCTTGAAGCAGTATTCACCCTGGAGTATCCGAAAATGAGAGTGTCCCGGGACCAGGCATCATATTCCGGGGGTTACCTCCCTGGCCAACAGAGCTAGGCTCCTTACAGAAGTGTGGTCAGGGAGGCAAAGAAATAAGGAATCGAATGGTGGGACTTTCATGGGTGTACCTCAAACCCTTCTGGTGTTTTGGGCGCCGGGAAGCGGCCGAAAGGGAAAATATTTGCCAGGCCCGGAAAAACCCACAGATTTCATGATATGCCTGAGGGTCAGAGGACCTGGGGCCTATGAAAGAATCCGGGCACCTGCCTGCCAGATCCCGAAGGTATTGCTCCAGAAAGCAAATCTACAACCCTTCAGGTTCAGAAGGCACCTGAAGGCGGGCGGGCCCGCTGACAAGCGCTCGAAACCCTTATGTTTTGTGCATACAAAATACAAGTGGCCTTTATGTACTAGAACTATGTGAGTACTATCTGTTTACATGATCTAGGCAGATATCTAGGTTACCTAGAAGCGCTGAATCGCTTATAACGAGTTATCTTACCACTTACTTGAGAGAAATGTGCATATATCTAGTGTTCCAGGGTGAAACTCTATAATCCCTAGCTATGTACTGTTGTTATGTGTTGTTTTTCAGTCATAGCCTTAGGGTATCTAAGTTAGAACACCTAGATTGTGTTTTCTAACAGATTAATGTGTGTAAGGTAAATAATACGAATTGGTGCGTGAGTAGATCGCACCCTGCGCTACTTGCGCTCCCGCTTTTTTGGGGTCCCCTAATCGAAAAGAAATAAATTCTTTATTTACCTATGCTATTACATACATTGCTTACTTATAATAACTTAAGTATTTCAATAGTATATAGACGAGTATATAAACTGTAAGCTATGTGTCGCTTCGTCGCGAACAAATAGGGTTCCGTATTTGCATAATAATGCGGACTAAGAAGAGAGTTTTTGTTGTTACATGAACATTAAAACGCTTTCAGCGGCTCACAACGTTTAAAAACGGGCTCACAAAGGACGATAGTAACTGAAGAAGGGGTTATAAAATCCAAATTCACAAGAGAAGTTAGAAAAAATCTTATCTATTTGAGTACCACCGCGGGTAGAGGCAAGCGTTTGTAATAAAGATCTATAGCCAATTACACTTAATAATTTGAATACTGCAGTATTTCCTTTACGAAGATAGTCTTTGATAAAATCTCCAAATATTTACAAACGGAAAACAAATATTTTAGTATGTGTATTTTCAAACCACCTGCTCAACTACCAAAAAGTAAAATCAAATTTTTCAATGATAGGAACAAACAACCAACGTAAATAAGCTGCAATTAATAATCTATATGAAGAACGAAGCTGCCCAAGACGAAGACAAGCTTTATCCCTGAGTAGCAAACTTTACTTTTCACACCTTCTGCGAGACAATAAAAATCCAGGGCTCCATATTAAGTATCGGTTATAGATATATAGATTATTAATAAAATCTAAAGCGTCTGTTTTGATAAACTCTGGAGTAGAATCACTATCGCTCGACATTTTTTGTCAACACGAATATTGCTATAAAATTGACTTAAAATCACTACACCAAAACTACCGTCTTCTGTTTCACATTCTGTGAAATCACGCCTTTTTTCTTTTCTTTTAAGTTCTGCTTATAGTGGCCAGTTCGATTTTCTAACAAGCCAACATGTTAGAACGGACAACGGACTGCCAGCGCCCTACGTTCCCTCTCGATATCAAGGCTGTTGGTGACATAGTGCCCCAAGTACTTGAACTGGTACACTCGCCCTAACTCATTCCCATTGAAAACTCAATCGGGGGCACTTATTCCGGACAATCACCACCGACAGCCTTAAAGACCAAGTACTTGCTCAAAAAAATGTCTTCGTCTTGGGTATAGAGCCCCTCGTTACGTCAGGATTCAATATGCCACCCGGGACATAAGACACTAGTGTCCGACCGAAAGTTCGGTTTCGGTCGAGTTTCGGCAAACGCACAAGTTTCGGTTTAGTTTCAGTTTCGGTGGCAAACCTTCCGAAACTACGACCGAAACCGAAACTGCAATCAGGAGCTCTCGCGCTGTAATCGGTCATGTTCGGCGCGTTAAATTCAATTCCGTTATCCGCGAACATTTTTTTGAAGTTGGTTAAAAAATAAAGACTGACTGATTATAATAACGTTTTTTTTATTGTCAAAACATGATCCTTGTAAGGAAGTTTCGGTTTCGACCGAAACTGAGACTGTTGCCGAAATTCTGTTTCGGTTTCGGCCGAAACTGAGACTGTTGCCGAAATTTAAAATTCGGTTTCGGTTTCGGTCGTAAAAACCATTTTCGGTCGGACTGATTTATCCCCTTGGTGCATAATCTACTATTATTGAGTAGCCTTGCCCCTGGAAAAAAAACCAGACCAAGTCCATGGCTATGCCTACCAATTTAATTTAAGTCAATGCAGGGAGGAAATTCACACGTAGGTAATTGAAGCAGGCAATTAACAACTAGCGAGCGCGTTGTTCTCGCAGTGTGTGCGCCGGCAAGTACTCATTACTCCTGAGAGATTCACAACGAACACAATTTTGTAACGAGTTTTCCACACCCTGCACCTGTGCTCCTTCTTATCGAATTTAAATGGAATTTAATGGAACTTAAGCTCTAATATGATAGAGCTGTTTTTAGATACTTATACGTGGTTAATTATTGGTTTATTAACAGTCAGTTTAGTATTTCTATGTAACATTTTCAGTGTCACGGAAATTATGAAATGGGTGCAATGGTTTCGAAATAGAGATAAATCTCTACAGATTTTCACAGGGGTAAGTTTTTATTTATTTTTAAGTTGTTTGCTATTAGTAGATAGTTTTTTTTTATATTTTTTACGTAGTGGTTTTTCTTAAGAGGACTGGGGCTCCTCTGCATTAGTACCGAGTTTGATACAGGACATGCCGGATGTTTTAAAATTCACTGAATTTGTAAGCCTTATGGCGCATGTGCACAGCCACATACACAATTATTTTTTAGGATTAATTCGAATCCGTTGTTTTTTATTTTTTGTACGAATACATAAAAATATGGGTAAAGTTAGCATTCAGTTAAAGGTTTAAATTTTGTGAACTTATTTCGTATTCTATTCGAGTAAATGCACAAACGCCTTTACTAGTCCTAGAATTGCCTGAAACTCTAAAAAAATCTCAAAATTCAACTTACACTTACAAGATACGAACGTACTATGTGTGTATCTATGTAGCCGTGTAGGATGCTACTATTTTCATGGTTGAAACCATGAAAATAAGGCTGAAGTCTGATGTTTTCAGGGAGGGCGTTTATTACTATTGCAAACGGAACTTGATGTTTTCCCGTGGTTTCTAGTTATTTCAGGCTGAAAATAGTCAGGACTACAATCTCTAGCAGTAGGTCCGTAGGTTAGTGATTTGCAATACCGTCTTTACCATACGGGCACACGGGGCCCGTGCCCAGGGCCCCCTTCCTCAGGGGGCCCCGAAGGGCCGACAACCAACAATTTCTCTCACATTTATTCTCAAAACATTTCAGTAACAGTGAGCATCCGGCAGCCGTATTGCGTAAGTGCGCAAATAAGTTAAACTCTATCCAACCGACCAAATCGGCCAATCACACAAAAACATCGCGTCATTCATCTCGCATGTGATTGGTCGATTTGGTCGGTTGGATAGAGTTTAACTTCTTTGCGCACTTACGCAATACGGCTGCGGGGTCGAAAATAAAACTTACTTTTGTCTTTTTAGGCAAAATTTTGGAAAAAATACGTAATGCGTGCAACAGGATCCGGGAGCGTACGCATGCGTGCGGCCGACCGGGCGCGCGCCTCCTGACTAGCTCAGGGCTCCGGCTGTTCGCTCCAGGACACTATCCCGACAATCGGGCACACGCCCCCCGCCGGGACTGCGGGAATGAAGCTCGAAAGAGCGAGCCGCTGCGGTACCCAAATACCGCGAAGAATTTCATGCGTGCCACAGAATCACAGATATTTTGGACTTCGATTGGAGTAGGTACAAATATAATTAAATGCGTTGGGTATGGGTAGGTATCTACTTCAAATATGAATTAGGTATTTGATAATGATAAGCATTTATACTCAAGGCAGGTCATTTATTGACTGAATCGCACTATCGCCAAATCCATTTTTTTAAGTACAAAATTGTGGAGTACGGTACACAATGCTTACAGCATTGTGTACCGGGCCCCCTGAGGGCCCCCTGAGGAAGGGGGCCCTGGGCACGGGCCCCGTGCCCAGGGCCCCCTTCCTCAGGGGGCCCCGAAGGGCCGACAACCAACAATTTCTCTCACATTTATTCTCAAAACATTTCAGTAACAGTGAGCATCCGGCAGCCGTATTGCGTAAGTGCGCAAATAAGTTAAACTCTATCCAACCGACCAAATCGGCCAATCACACAAAAACATCGCGTCATTCATCTCGCATGTGATTGGTCGATTTGGTCGGTTGGATAGAGTTTAACTTCTTTGCGCACTTACGCAATACGGCTGCGGGGTCGAAAATAAAACTTACTTTTGTCTTTTTAGGCAAAATTTTGGAAAAAATTTAATTACTTTGCAGAATTTTATCATAAAGATATTAATGCATATGAACTCAAAATAGAATGTTTTTCAATATTTAAAAAACATAGCAAAGCAATCAGCGGATTAGAATATCTCAACCTTACTTAACCTCATAAAGTCATATAAATGAGAAGGAACTTCCAAACGTTGAAGTTGTTACAAGAATATTCCTTTGCCTAATGGTTACCAATTGTAGTGGAGAGCGTTCACAGAACAGAAATCCCGAAAGAAACCACAATCGTAATCGTAACCAAACACCCAGCAGCAATCTAATATCATTAATGACATAATTCTTATATTATATATTTGATTACCCATAATAAATAGAAAATCATTCTAGAAAAATGTTAGTATAATTCGCTTTCTTTACTTTCCAAAAGGGCCCCAAATTCTTGTGTGCCCAAGGGCCCCAGCATAGTTAAAGACGGCCTTGGTGATTTGGGATTTCTTTTTCGGGTAATAGAACGGAATCACAAATAATTAATTAATTATTTTTATTATGGATACGTTAGATCCTTATTGAATGCGGATCTGATTCGTAGATAATCATACGTAGGTACTTATATGTTTTAAATATCTACATTGATAATAAGGTGGTTATATCCCTGACCACATAGGAAAACAGTAAACAGTTCTTCGATTAGATGGCTCTATAGATAGACTAGGACCAGGTCATAATAACAAAATAATAATGACAGTGTTTACGCATCTCTCGCCCCTTATCAATATAAATTCATTGTAAATACAAGTACTTATGATTAAAGATTCTTCTATCTATAGCAATGATGGCTTCAAAGGCTTACGTAAATGCTAATTTAGTATAATTAACGCATTCACCGTCGATAAAGTAAATTAATTGATGAGGTCACTCGAAATAGCACAAAACGTAAATTGCTCTGAATTTGTCGGATGAGCAGTATCGTATGGTACCCTGCTATTGTGATGCTGTAAGCATTGTGTACCGTACTCCACAATTTTGTACTTAAAAAAATGGATTTGGCGATAGTGCGATTCAGTCAATAAATGACCTGCCTTGAGTATAAATGCTTATCATTATCAAATACCTAATTCATATTTGAAGTAGATACCTACCCATACCCAACGCATTTAATTATATTTGTACCTACTCCAATCGAAGTCCAAAATATCTGTGATTCTGTGGCACGCATGAAATTCTTCGCGGTATTTGGGTACCGCAGCGGCTCGCTCTTTCGAGCTTCATTCCCGCAGTCCCGGCGGGGGGCGTGTGCCCGATTGTCGGGATAGTGTCCTGGAGCGAACAGCCGGAGCCCTGAGCTAGTCAGGAGGCGCGCGCCCGGTCGGCCGCACGCATGCGTACGCTCCCGGATCCTGTTGCACGCATTACGTAGTGCCAGCACCTTAACTACCGCGAATATGTTTACGCTATTTTAGATAACAGAAGCTTACTAATGATCCTGAAATAACTTCAAGTACCTAGCTATAAACTAATGAACCAACTTTAGAATCCTTTGCAAATCAATTGTGGCGGTGAATTAATGCGTATTTAAAATGTGGTAAGGTCAGCAGTGCAAAAAAGATTTGCAAGACCAGAAGCATGCCCTGGAATTGTCCGTGGTCGCGAGACCGCCAGCAACCACTCGCGGTCAGCCGGCCACTGCATTTGTTATTGCAGGTTTGTTTGTTTCACATTAAAGAAACTATTCTTATTTTACACTTAGTTATAAAACTCACTTTCAATGAGGACAACCGATGGCCCTAATTTTGTAGCAGTCAGTTGTCCAACACTCAAAAAGCCGCTTTCTCATGAAGTGGAATTAAGACCTTTAAGTATATCGAGTTACTTAGCAATAGCATGCAGTGTCACACGCTCTATATTTTTATTAGAAGAATTTTAAGATAGTCAATGAACTCATTACGAAATTCGTAAGTGACAGCTTGATGCCTGTTGAACCGATTGGAAAGTTATAGTAGGACAATCCTAGCCGGATAATGTAGGAGCCAGGGAGACGTTATCCCGAGAATGTTTTAATGGATTTAAAGTGCTCTATGCGTGTTAATATCAAGTCCATAAAATGTAGAGATGGACTCGATACATGACGGACTTACTTAACTTTTCTGTGATGATATAAAAGCATATTTTAATCTGCATTTAATGTTGTTCTTGTCTCCTCCTAATTATGACGGTAATCGTTTTTGAAGTTTTTGAATGTTTAAAAGCAACGTTAGTCAATGTCAATTCGGTATAAGATTTTTAGGGTTCCGTAACCAATGGATAAAAACGGGACCTTATTACTAAGACTCCGCGGTCCGTCTGTCTGTCTGTCACCAGGCTGTATCTCATGAACCGTGATAGCTAGACAGATTAAATTTTCACAGACGATGTATTTCTGTTGCCGCTATAACAACAAATACCGAATAAAATAAATATTTAAGTGGAGCTCCCATACAACAAACGTGTTTTACTTGCCGTTTTTTTGCTATAATGGTACGGAACCCTTCGTGCGCGAGTCCGACTCGCACTTGGCCGGTTTTTTTTTTAATGAATAAACTAACAAAGGTACGAATACAATAATAGAAGCGTTACGTATGAATGACGGAAGTGCCAATGCCGAAATGGTTAACTATACCCAATAACAGTAATGTATTCAGTATTTCTTACCTGGCTAACCTGTGTATTCCTACGTGATCGAAATAATATATTTGAATTTGAATTCTCAACTTGAATTAATGTTTTTGGCGGGCATTCTAGTTGTATGAACCTGCTTAGGTATTACAAATGAATATTTGAGACGTCTGAAATATATGTCAGTTCGACATAGGTGTGTACCATATCCGCAGATGTGAGAGGTATCCGAGATTGCCTTTGAACTAGTGATGAGGTTCAGGAGTGCAATCAGCTGGTCCGCGGGTCGGGCCTCAGCTCAGTCACAAGTTGCTTGTGCCCGCGGCTGCTCGTATGTACAGCCCCCGGATTATCTCACATCAACGTGGATTTGTTTTTTATTTAGCGTTCTTTTTTTAAACCTTAGTGACATTTAAGAAGAAAAAAAACTATAAAATAGAAAGCATTCTAAACTCTTCTCTAATTTTGTGAAATGTGAAGTGTGATTTATATTATTATATTTTTTTGGAAATGATGACACGGAACATTTTTTGTTTTTAAAATGACTATGTAAAATGCCTTGGAACTGCCTGTGGGGATACCAGGCACCTGCACCTGCCTGCAGAGTTAGTGGACCGCTGCATTTACTGTTGCAGGTACCTAGATTAATACCTACTTACCTAATATTTACCTTAATTGTTACTCAGATTGTTTTATTAGTAGAAGAAAACATGTCTATTGTTGTATTTATTTACAAATATCCGTATGATTAAATAATACTAGGCATGTTTTACTTATATATCTAGAACTGCAAAAAAATATAATCTACGTTTCGCATCTAAGCAACTGCATCTAATTGCGTACACATTATTGTTAGTTTTGTATTATATACTTATATACCAGGTAAGTACGTGTAGAATATGTAGTAAATAGGTAGCTACTTTAAGACAATGCTTACAATTAATTCTATCGTAGGCATTATCGTATTATTTATAAGCATGATTCAACAAAAATAAAACAAAACATAAACGTATTGCTGAAAAATATTGAGCTGATTGAATATTTGAATACTTAGATGTAATTTTCGTGAGGCTCTAAGGAAAAGTGCTATTGTTTATATTTACGTCGTCCCATTTCTGTAATGGCTGTCGATTATAGTCGAGAACTTAGTTCGACTTCATTTGTATAAGTGTCTTTTTTATTTACTAACATTAGTATAAGGCTTTCTTGTGATTTAAGAAAGAGAAATGTTTGATGTGCTATTACTTTGCTAAGTTGTTAACTGTGTAACGAAACTTTTAAGGATTTTATCGATGTAAATAAAACCAGAAATTTAATACATTTTAACCGTTTTCTTCTGCTTTAACGTGTCTTTAATTAATTTTAAGTGTTGATTAACATTTGCTAGCTTGGCTTGTTAAATAATTTTGATGGTAAATGCAATTGTTTCCGCAGATGTGATAATAACTCATCATCATCGCATATTCTCACGCGTTTTTTTTTCCCGCTTGGATAATTTAGGTGTACTGGCTAATTTCCTTATTGCATATGTAGCAACGATGCCTGGACGATTCATTAACTAGGTATTAGGGTTCTATCTTTATGGAAAACCAAGAAAGTCCTAATTTTCACATTGTATGGAAGTCATGTATAAAAGAACCTAGATAACTGAAATTTCCCCAGATATAAATCTAACTAGATGACGCGATTGTATATTCTCGTGACAAAAAACGGAGTAAAATTACGATCAATGATCGTAATCTGAGCTTTTCATTATCGGCACCGGAAATCCACAGAAAACTAGAATAATTAGCTGTAAAGACTGTGTAGAAAAAGTTAGCCGAGGCACAGATAATGTAATACTAGCATACCTCATCCCATACAAAGAAACCGTGCCGACGTAACTAGCGTTTTTCGACTGCTTATTCTGGCATTTTTTTGTACATCGAACGCATTCGGTTCTGTTTCATGGTGATAGATAGATGGTGTTAGCAGCGACTTGCAAGTAAAAGGGTTTACTAGGTTCGTGAATGTTTTTTTCTTTAATTATTGGTTTGTTTTCTAGTATTTATTTGCACGTTTTTCTAGCATAGCCGAGGCATTGCAAATGTTTTCTTTCATTGATAAGTAAATTTGTTTTTCAATTGTTTGTGAAAAAGTGGCACGCTTGGTTTTCATACTGATGGAGGGACTTGTCTTATCTAGTTAGATTTTTGTCTGTGCAAATGTCCCTTTATTTATTTTGTTACGATTCTGAGTACTTACATTATATTAAAAAAAAACGTTCGAAAAACCTTTGTTGGAATACAAAGACAGTGTTCAATGAGTTTTTATAACCTCTACTTTCCGAATACAATAGCAATCGTTTGTTTGTCTGACCCACTCAAGTAAACTTTCAACGTTATTTACGAGTATACCTAATTGGAACCCTACAACATACAATAAATAAACTAGGCTTCCGTTACATTTCGCAAGAATTTTTATTTAAACAGCAGACCATTATAAACAACAAGACCTAAGATAGAAGATAGCTTACATTTAAATTAAATCGAATAAAAAGTGTGCATTGATTAGAATATAAAGGCAGAAACTATTAACGGTAAACCAGTTATTAATCATCGATCAAACAAGAACTCATTTCGAATAAAAGCAAATTAATATGATTGTTGTGTCCACGAGCGACGTGTACGTACACTAGCACTGTTTATTATCCTTCGTGATTAACATACGGCACAGGTTACAAAGAATCAATATAGATAGATACCTTCTATAATAATTTTATTGTTGACATCGTTTCATTAGGTTACCTTGGCAGGTAGTAGAGTTAACGGAAGAATGCTAATACGTTGTGGCGAGTTCGTAGCATTGTCGCATGAACTCGCGGGGCCTAGCTTCCCAAAGGTTGCGCAACCATGCCATGGGTACGTACACCCACGGGCCGGCGCCGGCGACAACGCTGTCACCGGCCGGTCGAAGCAAATATCTCCAGACAAGTTCATTGTCGACAAATTCGAATAAATTACGCTTAAAATATCTTACTTCACTGAGCAAAGACACTCGAGAAAGTTAACCGAGGTACGATAATAATGTTACTTATAATATATATCTCTAAATGAAAATATTTGTACAATAACAGCGTGCGAGAACGATGGAGATAGCATTTTAATGGTTCCACGGATTGATATGAGGAAGCTTAGTAAATTGTATTACACATTGCGTGCCTATTTCGTTTATGTAATTATAGTTTTGTACGCAGCTGCTATGCATCGGATAGACGGATGCATGGCTTGAAACTGAACCGCTTGTGTGGAATATATTCAATCGTGTATCTAACGTTTATAAGTTAATTAAGAGCATGTTGCGCTCACGCATCCCAATGGACAATAAAGCCTTTCACAGCGAGCGGTGCCTTTGAATTCTATACGTTATTAGTCCGATTATGTACTTATCAGTTCTTATTGTATGGTGTAGATGGTTCCCTTGCATTGTACGAGCCTAAGCAGTTAGTCCTAATTGCCTAAAAAAAGTAAATAACGAAAAACTTTTACCCATGAAGAATAATCAAGGAGTGCAAAGATAAAACAATACCTTTTGTAGGAATCACGTAGGAATTAGGAAAATTTATAAAAAAATATGTTCCAGCCTCGTAGGTGCGTCTACGAATAGCTCTACGCGATATTTTTTCGCAAATGTGTTAAATTTTATACAAGTTACCTAGTACGCTACGTGGCGTAGCATTCGTAGCAGGCGGCTACAACCCCTTGGACAGTTTTTTGTCACTTGTAAATCATGTCACTTACATTTTTTTAATTTTTTGGACAATCATATTTTATATTATTCATTCTGCCATACAAACGTAGTCTGGCTTTTACTCCACAGTTTGACGATGTACGTTCAAAATAAAAAATGATATCAATTTGTCTCATCATTATCTAGCCCTGTATGGAAGCAAAAAAGTAAAAAAACAAATTACTTGAAAGTTATGAGCTTCGAAAGTTCCATGTTTTAACGCTTCTTTGGGCGCAAATAAGTACCATAAGAAGAAGGAAAATTGGAAAACGGTCTCCATACAGGGTTAGATTAGTAGTTCAACAATGCAAATAATTTTATATTGAACAGATACATTCAGTCGTTTTTTCATGAAACCCAGACTCCCAAAGATCTGTTTATAAAATTTCGCGCGCTCGTATTCGTTCTAAATCATCATCCATTTCGCTACAAATTTGCAAAAGTGTGTATTCGTACGCGAACTAGCTTCTTACTGCTCATAACAGCATCTATCTGTTCCGCACGTGTTGTCGGTTGATATAGCATGCATTTTAACCCCGCGCACAAAATAGTTCGTGCCGTCGACTAGTGTACCCTTAACATTGGTTCTCATTTAACCGCGTTACTTGTGCAGGTTTAAAATCTCTTTCCAAAGTGAAAAAACTTTAAAACTTTTGTTAAATTGGTAACAAAAATTCCACCCACACTTAAAGTATTGGTCTCTTTAGTACACGAGTTCCAAGTGCGCAAAAATAGCCTCCCTCCGTCTGGTCTGGAAGAATGAATGCGTTTTAGTGTTGTTACGCATTTAGTTAAAAAAGCTCGGCGAGCATTTCTGTCGGTGACTTGGTGTCGTACTGTTGCTGTCCCCTGCTGGCGTGCTCGGTCATTGCGCGACTTGCGCGTTCACGCTTCCGTAATCTGTTTGACTTCGATGCTGTCACGGTGTATTTTGCGATCTTTTTTATCGGAGTGACGCAAAGTTTTACCGCTTGTTCAGCTCAATTTCCAACGCATTCCGGGAGAAAGTTTACCGATTAACAAAGCAGGATTGCGCCATAATAACGTGAAATATTACTTAGAGGAAACTTACTATCACAATCATTTGTCTTTTTACCCGACTGCCGAAGGAGGGTAATGTGTCTATGTATGTATGTATGTTTGTTCCTATGTGGCGTTCTAGAGACCAAACGCGTTGGCGAATTTTGATGGTTCTTACGTCAATCGATTCGTCTTAACCCTGCGAGTTTCACTGGCTACATTAAAATTGGAAAATAGAAAAATGGCGGATTTTGGGCGCCATATTGTGGGGGCCCAATTTTATTTTCAATTCTAAACCTATCGTATGGGGTATCAAAACAAAGGGCCTTAAGAGGTGATTTCAAATAACACTTATATGTTTAAATTTACCTAATTCTAAAAAAAGATAACTAAAAAGTTATAAATAAAAAATCAAAAAACCCGACTGCTTAAAATGCGAACTAAAACGATGTAACAAGAAGAAAATCATGCTGTGCAGTCGGAGAATACATTTGGTTTTGGTCAGCCAGCTCGCGAACATGTATCCTCCGACTGCACAGCATGATTTTCTTCTTGTTTACATCTTTTTCGTTCGCATTTTAAGCAGTCGGGTTTTTTGTTTTTTTTATTAATTTTTTTTTTTACTTTAAAGAGATGTATGTAAAGTTTGTAATGCAGTTATCATAGCTACGTACAATAATTGTTTGTTTAAATGGTAGCCCGTAAGTACATATCAGCTTATAAATTATTGCCAGTGACAGGCGGCAATAGTGTCAGAAGGCGAGACAGTCCACCGCTAAGGGTATAAGTGCCTATAGGCTATGATTTACGACGCATTCCTGCGCAGAGCGCGACGAGGATCCGTCAGTGCGCCTGCGCAGACCGATGGGAACAAGATCACTTCTCACAGATCCGTCTGGTGACAGACAAAGCTCTTTGTGCCATCATCATTGTTCGGCACTCAGGAGTGAGGAGACGTCTGGCTTAGCGCGCGCGTTCAAACCGCGGATTAGTCACCGCCCGTATCATACGAAACAAATTAATTTATCTTTTAGTCAATACATAAATAAGCAGAAGTAAAGACTTCCATATTTATTCCGCTCTCTCCTTTCATTGTTACCAAGGTACCGTATTCATTTCACATCTGTGCAAACCTAAGCGAGGTCTCAAAAGTATGACAGTACTATAAGTAGGTATTGTTGTACTTACGATACTTAGCTTACGTTATTTTACGTGCATGCACTTATATAGAACTTCCCGGATCTCGCCGGTAGAAATTAAATACACAATAGAAGTTTACTTATTAGGATGTAAGTAGGTGCTTTATTTTGGAGCGTCTGAAATGTTTCATGAAAGTTATTCCTGGTTATGAATTGTTGAAACGAGAGCTCGGGTACATGCGCGGTGAGGTGCGAGCTTAAAAATGTTTGTATTCGTAATAACAGCGGATGTTACGCAAGTGCGCTGGGATTGGGACTGCCCAACTAAAGCGCTTGACCGGAAGTGCGCTCTGCGGGCTCGGGACGCAGTTCTCGCTCACAGGTACTAAATGATGCCTCTAATGAACGGCACAGGAGCGGCACGGCACACGGCACGGACGGCACACAGCTCCAAACCTTATTATTGGTAATGCGCAATACATTAGCCACAATTAGTGCGGCAGTCGGCAGTAATTGCAGCATGCTTCGGGCACCTTTCGTAATACATGTATCTACTCTTACTTAGGCACTCATAGCTATGATGTAGGTATTTCTACTAAATTTATAGAATTTAAAGTGCGGGGCACGATTTATTACGCACCTATTAATAATAAATTCTCTTAAATGTCTAAGGTCTCCGCGTTACGCGACACTCGAGAACGCAAGGAATTTCCTTCGTATATCGTAAAACACTTTGGACACTTTAGAAAATTATTCTACACGCTACGAATGCTAACATAGGAAATATAATATAAGTAATACGTTGTGAAAGGATTACAATGGCATGCGTAATTTCGGGTGGGTGTAGAATTTCACAATTGTATCAAATGTCGTTGCTGAAATTCAAATACACGTTCTGAGCAAGGTCTCTGCAAAAAACATCACGGTTCGCGAAGCATGCTCGCCAGCTGTCAGACAGACTACGCGCTCAGCGCTCACGTATCGCCGGGAAACCATTTAGTGCTTACATTAATACAGAACTTTCACACATCGACACATGCTCCAAACGAACCCGATACTGAAAGCAATTGTAAATTCTTACCCATGAATCAAAAACCATATGAAAGGAACTCATAAAATAAATTTTATTCCCTTACTGGTACATAAACAGAGTTTAAAAATAGTTGGGACCACCTGGCGCATTCTGCTCCCAACTTCGAGTGCAGGGAACTTGATTTATGGGTCTTTAAGCCACACAATGCAACCGCAAATATAACCCTTGACTATTTTTCTAGAGAACAAATTGTCCCTGGGTAGATATTTCAAGTGGGTCGACTGTTACTCTAACCGGTACAAAGAATTATTATACGCTTATCGATATTACCCCCATGACAGTCGAGGGGTAATAAATTAATTCGTTTTGTTTAGACAACTCTACAATTATTTGCTATTGTATTGACTAGTTGCTTGATATTTTTGATAGATACGAGTATTGTATTGTAATTTCAATTTAAACCCGAATTACAATCTACATTCTGATACTAATCAGTCTAAGAGGTTAGTGTGTAATTGTTCATTTGTAAGTTATTCACGGCTGAACGGTGGCCAGTTATCCCAAATGACCGCATCAGTGCATTTGGTACTGAGGAGTAGATGTTGTGGACGGTGAGATCGTTCCGTGTACGACGTGGGAGGTCCGATTATTTCCTCGGAATTCAAATAGGCCGAAAAGGCATTTCATAAAAATATCAACGAAATTATTTCGATAAATATCCGTCGAACATGGGAAACAGTTCTCGCATATCCTTTTAATAAAGTAAAATTCCAGAAATAATAATCGCTGCACCTCAAATACTTACACGTCTCTATCTTTTATTCTCGAACCCAAAAATGTCAAGCTCAATATATGATTAAAGGCAATTGTAAAAAAGAAAACGAAGCTTAGATCCGGCCACATTGACACCATTGTAATGATCAATGTTGTACCGAATGAATTAGATTTCAAAATCTAATTAAATAGAGGTGAATAGTATGAATGCCAGTTTATTAAGCTGTAACTTGTTTGTAACCAATAAACCAAAACAGTTTATTGCATGTGGTTTTTAATCAAATGAAAGTAGGTAATTGATTATTCAACCACAATCATTGTTTCACCGCACAATTACATGAATGGTTTGTATCAGTATTCTAATGGTTGCCTGCCGTTGTTTAGTTCTGGTCGTGTCAGACGTCATCCCCTCGTCACGTCACTCCTTTCACTGATGTCGTGCTGACACCTCCAGCAATTAACATGTCACTGCGCAGCATTATCGTTAAGACTTTGAAGCGTTGAAGTAAATATTTTATTAGACGTTTCAAGTCAACCGCGACCTGCGATACAGTTTACACTTACAAGGCAATCTTTAATAATGATTGGTGTAATTTTGGTTTTGGTAGAGCGCGTCTTTTAGACAATGTACAAATAAGGAGACCCATGTTATTTTCCCTTCTGTAAATGGGCAGATTGTTAAGACAATAATAAGTTCGTACCGAAAACTAATTGGGTTACGTTGCGTCATCCTGACAAGGTTTTCGCCTAATGTGGTTAGCATCGTGTTAGCTTAATAAAATGCATGTTATCAACGTTTATTTTGTGTTTGCGGGTAGCCAGAGTACTTCGACGTAGATGGGAGGCTGTAAAGTCGCGTGAAATGCAAGTTTTCTGTAATCATGCAAGTTGCGCAAGTTCGCCCGAGTGTGAACTGTATTACTGTACCTATATGACGTCATATCAGAGTTTCAACACTGTACAAACAAAGCCGCAAGCCTCTGGCACACATTGTGTGCCCATTTCCAGGACAAACAATGAATTATTTGGGAAATAATTTACATACAAAATTAACTGGGCGGGAGGTCTTCAATACATATTTTGTTTATGACAGCTTTTAAATCTTCGAAGCGTTCTCACAATGGTCACAGATGATCGACTGATGATCTACAGTTAACTTTACTTAACCCGTATAAGTGAAGATTTAATTTAATTGAAGCCCCTTGTGATAAGTAGTTTTCAACGAAGATAAATAGAATTTTGATTAACATTTTTGGGACTCGACCAAAATGTGGTAGAAGAATTTATTGAATAGCCCTTGTTAACTGGCTAGTCAAATAAAATAATAAAATAAAGTAAAATTGTACTTACTTTAGTTTAAATATAAAGTTGGTTACTTTGCTCACATATAATATAAATACTAGCATACAGATATACCATACAAAGAAACCGCGCCGACGTAACTAGCGTTTTTCGTCTTATTAAACTGATTATTTTTTGTACATAGTTCGCGTTCGGTTCCGTCCGATGGAGATAGATGGAAGAGAAGATGGTGTTAGCACCGACTTGCAAATAAAAGAATTTACTCGGTGCATAAGTATTTTTTCTATAAACACATTTAAGATTTGTTTTATAGTATTTTATTGCACGTTTTTACAGTTTCATTGCACCAAAATGTTTTACAATAAACATTTAAACAATCGAGTGGAATGCCTCAGACATTTAAAACCGCGCCATCTATTGGTAACAATTTTAAATGATCCATTCAAATAATCTTTGAAATGTGAATTAAGAGCCCATATATATTATAATTTTGTGCATAGGAGAGTTGATTAAACAAGAACATACAATTTTTGTGTTAAATGCCAGAAAATGTTAATTTAACAAACATTTCATTAACAACTCGGTGCATTCCGCGCCATCTAGTGAGATTTATTTGAATAAAATTTTCTTTCTTAGCGCTGGGACCCCGTGCTTTGCTTGATAACTTGCTGTCATTATCCTCGCCAAACAGTGACATATTGCAATTCATCTAGCAAAGAAATGGTAGGCAAGGGTTGCTAAAACCCATTCCCATGTAGGTTCATACGCCATACGTCAGAGGCGTGTGGTCTGCGTACTATATGCGGCAATTTCCGCATCATACAGAGCTATATCTCACAGACACAAATATCACCCGCACTTGTGTTCCTACACCGCGACCGCTATTACCCACGACTCGGGTGGTCTCCCGGAACACGAACTGTACTGAGAAATTTATCAATTTCCTTTTGGGTAATGTTGATCAGTAATCTCATGAAATTCGGACCTTAGACAATCGACGTTACCATATTTTTCTGATCGTATTGATAGATAGAAGATTCAAGTAGTAAATGAAACTATAGTGGTTTTTACATCAGTATCTGTTATACATTAGGGAACAGCAGAGCTATCTGTGGCTATAAATAAAGAAATTATGAGCCTTACGAAACGTTGCTACTTGCCTGATATACGAGTGTAGTCCAGCGCACATTCCATCTGAAATCGTGCGGTGTAACCGCAGACCCGTATTGGTTCCTACTGCATAATCAAATTACATTAATGGCCCGTTTGTGGACCCTTCTTAGGTCCAACTCGAGCTCAGTCCCACGCAACTCACATCGATGCCGGAGTCAATAAGACCAGACGATTTATTAGTAGGATTGTAGCAATGTTTAAACATCATATGAACCACTTTCATGAGTATTAGCGAGATCTAGACTTTCTCTATCACACTTTATATGGAAGTGGTCGAGTGTGTTTGACAATCAGTCATGAGAAAAAGCAATATCTCAAACCTAAGCGCCTACGTAAGATTTTTATCCAAGTAGAAACCGTTCATGATACCTACTTAGATCTAGTATCAACGAATTTGTGATTTGTATTTCTGAACTGTGAGAACGATTAATATTTGGAAACATTTAGACATTAAAAAGTCATTTTACCGGTAGAATCATAAAGCGGAAAGAATTAATGAAGCTATAAAAAGGTCTATATAACTTTATGCCCCAAGTCTACTGCATTAAAATAATGAATGAAATAAAATACTAAACAAAATTTATCGTAGAGATGAATGAACTGATGGTATAGATCCTAATGATGACCTAGTTTGGTAGTTTGGTCTTTAACTGTTTAAATAAATAAGGTTATTCAGAATTGGCCGTTTCAATATTAATGGCAAAATAAATATTCACAAAGATACTGTTTGAGCCACCCAGAATCATTGCATGCCTGATATTGCAGCTATCGTATCGGCAGCTGTATTATTGGCTACGGAACGCGTGCATCGATAAAACAGGTTCAATAGTTTATCAATAATATGATTACAACTATTGTTTAATTTTAAGTCATTCGTGAATGTTGAAAAGTTACGTAACAAAGTTTACCTTCGCCGTGAGCCATTACTTAGCCACCCTTACGATATGTGAGGGTCCGTCCCTTATATTAACCGTAACATAAGGGAGTGGCCGGTCATCATCATCGCTCACTGGGGTGAAGAAGACAATATTAGTTTATAACCGGTCTGTTGCCTCATGCGATCATTTAAAATAGCGTGGCGCTATCTTTGCCAGTCACGCAAGCTTTTTCCTTTAATTATTATTAGTTTTGTTTGAACAATTAAGTTAAAAAATAAATAAAAAGCATTAAAAAGTATAAATATTAATAAATTGTCACAAAAAGAACCAAAAAGTGTTTTTAGCAGAGCGTGGTTTCGATCCACGGACCTCTGGGTTATGGGCCCAGCACGCTTCCACTGCGCCACTCTGCTCTTGTTAGATGTCTCGAAATTACCGACTACATGCTATGGAGCGTCACGTGGTTGATCATAGTTAACATTCTAGTGCATCGGTGGTTAAATACGATTGTAAACAATCATTATGGCTAATTTAAGCATAGATTATAATACTAATTAGGCATACAGTTGACATTGATTTATAAACAATGCCAATTAATTGGTGATTGTTTGCCTTGAATACATTAACAATGGCATTTTATATGAAGTTAGAATACTAAATACGGATACAAAATCTAGAAACCCGTTTTCTGGCTTGTCATTAATTCGTGATTTATTGAGCCAAATCTGAAATGGAAGGAAGGAATTTTGGGTTAAAAAAGTTTGTCCCATTGTAGAACAATGGAATGGAATTTTATCCGTAGCGCCGTACAAATGCTTCAAAAGGGTCCGTCCTACTTTAATTGGTATACTCGTAATTAATTAAAGTCAGTGACCGAGCTGCGGCTGCCTATTGTTTAAACGTATAAAGTTATAGTTTAAAATCGTTGTACTACGATCTGTCTCCTTGAAACACACTGGTTGTGGCTGGCTATGAAATTACCTCAACCTCGGCTGTATGGAAACATGTAGTGTTGGTATTTATTACTTTTTTATCAGCAGCGCAGAACACGCGCACCAATAACTATAGGTACCACTATTAAAGATAAGGCATACACTAGGTTATAAAAATAAAGGTTGCATATAATAGTAGTTAGGGGTTATTAAAACACGAGCGTAGGTGATAATAATATTACGCGAGTGTTTTAATACCTAATTATATGCCGTTGCATACACTACTTTATCTTAACTCATACACTTGAAATAAAACAAAAGTTTAAACGGATAAAATATGTGGTATGGCGGGCAATTTTGAATTTAGATTGTCATTGCGCATGACAGCACAGCTCGCGCATCCATAGACAATTACACTACTTTTCTACATTATGCCAATGAGCCCATACGCGCCAGTAAATTAAAAAGTAAAAGCACCTTTACCGTGGTAAAAGTGTGCTGTAAAAATTAAAAAGTTATTTTATGATGCAGTTGTTTGAAAATCGAAGGAAAATGTTGCACTGTAATGGTATTTTTTTTTAATTTTACCTATCCACCAATATAAAGTACGTGTTTATACAATAGTTTTTGAGTTCATATTTGGAACATTACGTTGTGAGTGTAGATAAAATATATTAAAACTAGGTATAGTTACGTAAGTGATACTTGTTTATCAGAGTACTAGAGTTTATTCTTGTTGTTTGATTTTTTTTCGGCGATGGACATTCTTAAAGATTCTGTTTCAGTAGTTACCTATAGTTTCTCTGTCGAAGGAAATAACTATTTGAATTCCACATTTTCCCTCTTGAAACAGATATTTTGCCGGTGCAAAAAACCAGATGAAATAAAGATTTATGAGAACTGATACTAGGTATTTAAATAAAGAATGGCCCAGAATAAAATACTTGAACTAGGTTCTTGATGATTGATGATACGCTGATAAAATCTAATTTAAGAAGTAGGTAAGCTTAAGATTTCCAGTCGTATATTTTGCTCTAAAATGCAAAAACCGGTCAAATTCAATATTAATCGATGATTTATCACTTCCCAAATCCATTCGATTTGCGTTCTCTATTGACACTCGATGACGTCATTTTCCGGTTTAACAATTTAATGAGTTCTAATCGATTAAGCGCATACAGTATTTTGTTCACGAACTTGGAATTAATGTACATAAGTAAGTAACCAGAAACAGTATGTTAATGTGAGTGACAGTGGAGCCGATGCCAAGTACCATCGGGTACTGTCGGGCACTAGCAGGCACTGCCGGGTTGTGCGACTTGTTCAGCGCGTGAGACAATTTTGTATGGCTTATAATGCCTTGATATTAAACGGATGTCACGTACAAAGGCCTTGAGAAAGCACCGCTCGTTGTAACAGATGGCTGCCTGACCAAATATTATTGATATTCGACCAATGATTTCAGGGAACTTCCGATGTTTCCGCTTCATTCATTCGCCTCTAAATACCTCCAGATAAATATTCCAGTTTACTGGTTTAATTTGACAAGAGTGTTAGCACGTGCGCAGCTTACGAAAGTTTCGCCGGAGCAAACAGATAACCATGAAATTGGAACATCGTTGTACTTTATGCGGCAATAACTTTGTTATCAGCACTACCTTAACTTTTATCTGAAAAAGAACAGTCTCCTTTAATCCATGCTTTTAGTTACACTACTTATCTAATAAAATATGTACACGTTTACCGCACATTGAATAAATACAATATTACCAGTATACCAACATTAAACAAATAGTTGGCGTTCTTCTCGGAGCACCGAATCTAAGAATGCCATCGATGCAATAATTCTTGTTTATAATCTTCAGTGAACAGTTAATGCTTAATGAGGTATGCCGCATTTGTATCAAAGTTAACAGTAACAAAATAAGCTCGTTTAACCTGTCTTTAATCAAGAAACATTAATATCTATGTAAATTCGAATCTTAATAAAAGAATGCAGTCATTTAGTTAGTTTTGTCGTTATCGGCGTACACGCAGTAGTAATTCATTACAAAACAATGGAGTTTAATATCAAAGGGCAGGGCGTTCAGTTGATTTATCATTCCGACACCGAGCCCTTTGTTTTCTTCCACGGAGCACGGCGGCTTCAATCACATGTCCGCGGTCAAAAGTTCGCCGGCATCCAAAAAGAATATTAATTTTTGTTTCATAGACATTACACCGTCCTACATTATTCATAATAATGACTCATGAAGTCATGACGAGTGTCAATGTTCAGTGAAAAGGACCTACTTACTTACCGATGCTTTCTACTCGTCGTATTTAGAAAGTATTTTTGTAAAAGATGTCCTTAGTGCTTAGATAAAGTAGGTATAGATTAAGCACTGGCGTGGCCGCACATGAGACAGCAATAGTTAGTTCTGGTGTTACAACAAGAACAAGAACACTACAACCCACCATCGCACTGACACTTATTATCTATAAATAACCCAAATTCCTTGTCTCAATTAACACATATTACCACGAATTCATAGAAAATCAAACAAAACCGAGTTTGTTTGTCAAACCTGCCATTGTATTAGAGTTTGACAAACGACAGAAACCGGCCACGGTGACAAAGACAAAAAATAATCTTTTGTCCTTATCATTTACATGGAGCTGCCAATTAGCCATCTCGCTCTATCAATCAATGTCATTTTAAGGCTTAATCTATACCTACTTTATCTAAGCCTTAGTGTTAATCTACTTAACATATATTTGAAATGGCACACTTCAAACGTATCAAAAGTATCTCAAGAGAAGCGAACGTTTTTCACAAATAAGTAAAAGCAGCATCGGATGTCTACATCGGCATCGTTGCGAGGATTATAAAGGATCTACCCCAACCACATTTTTTATTTATCTTTTTAATACAAAAGGCGTAGGCTTAGATTGCTACAAGTTCGTCGGAAGAAATAACTCAAATCCCCGAGAGGTCAAAAAAACGTTTGTTGTTACAAGTTGGGAACAGGAAACAAAAAGTGTTATGATGGCGTTACTTCAATGTATCAGCATTGCGGCATTTTTATAGAATGTCTGATTGTAAAAACAAATGGCAGTGTAATATGTATTAATGTTGTTTTGTTTTGCGTGGAGGGTGCCTGCTACCGGTGCGGGGCTCGAGTCGGGCACGCCATCGCCACCGGGCCCCAATTACCTCGGGGATATAGCGAATTGTTCTTTGATAGAGACATTTCCTAGAATCAGGGTACTCTTACCACACCGTTTGTAACTCAACATTTACTAGCATAATCTAGTCGGAATGCCACACCGCCCCGTATCGACTGAACTGCCGTTCTTACTTGTTATTTACTGCAGACCATGCAGAGCTTACCTCTATCTTATTTATTACTAGAGCAAGTTTCCTTTCGAGATACGTTTCTGTTCGAAAGCTATCGTAAAATAGAGATATCATTTGTCTCGATAGTTGGGGCGCTCTTTGAATGTACAATGTTGTGTCCAGCTGTTCAATGAAATTTGATTCAGTTAGTTAATGGGGCGCGTGTAATAGGTGCATTGTGAGGTTCGTGTCAATCTGTTCAGCTACCGCCTGCACCTTTTGTGAGAATTGATTTTTTTATACGTTTCGCGTGGCACGGGTGGCGCGCGGGCATCGAACACCGTGCGCGCGACGGCTGGGATGCAGTTGCTGCGATTTTAAGCAGGTGATTTGCTCGCACGTGTCTTCTTCGATACATTTTGAATGCGTCAAAGTATCTTTATTTGCACATGTGCGCATAGCGGCATAGGATGCAACGGGGGATTTGTAAAAGCTTGAGCTTTTGAGGCGTCAGTATGTGAACTTTTGTGTGCTATGGGTACAATAGCATAGAATCTAAAGTTCAGATCTTTACACAGTTAATTTTGAACTGTATAAAATTATTACAATGAATGTACTTAATCTAAGTAGCTTACAAACACTACCGGTACAGTAGCGAGCATTAAAAGCTCTCGAGAGTGGATCGCGGCTCAGTCCGATAACACAAAGGAGTGATTTATTTCAAACACCGATTTCAAGTACATCGTCCATGTATCATGTGCGCTGCAAATGTGGCGCCTGGAGCGTCGGCGTCGGCGTCGGCGTCGGTCGGCGTCTGCGCAGAGACATGACGTCACCAACTCCAGAATACACTGACCCCAAAGAACATTGTTGAAGTGTATTGCGTGCGAACATAATCTGGCATATTGATTGAAAGGAATTTTGCTTGATCTTACCAATAAATCTTGGGATATGTTAAGACTCCTCATAAATGTCTATCCAATGTGGTAATGAGGCAATAAATTGCTGGTAAAACAAAACTTTTTTACAAAAAAAAAATACAAGGGTTTTCAAAATAAAAAATAAGTTGAAAAATAACTTCAATTTCGGCAGTCGGTGTTCCTGTTTTTGTTTCTTCATTTTTGACATCGACTTCCGAAATTGAAGTTTTTTCACTTTGTAATGTTTTTTTTGGAAGTCGGTTAATTTTTTACTGTTTAGTAGTGGTACCTTTTTTTTTAACTAATTATAAAGTATAGAACTTAAGTATAGGTGCTTTATAGGAAATGCACTAAGTTATGGCATAATATATTACGTGAATAAAATAAAACGTGGACATAACCGGTTAAATAAGAGTGTACCAGGGTGAATTATATTCATCTGCGTACCTACCCCTTTAGATCGTACCGGCGTGATATCATAACTTAACTGAAATGCCGTAAACAATAAACAGACATGCGATTGCAGCAATTCCGAGTGATTTGCCGTTGTTTATTGAAGAGTTCTGTTGTATATTTCCGAAGTTCTTCATCAGACCTTCACCAAATTTAAATCGTACCTGGCATATAAGAAGCTCCAATTTTTTAATAGTAACAAGAATCATCAAAATCGGTTCACCTAGTAAAAAGTTTTAAGGTGACAAACACAAAAAAAATATAGTTGGATTGAGAACCTCCTCCTATTTGTAGTCGGTTAAAAATGTAAATCATTATATTTTTCTGCCCCACTTATGGATAACAACGAACAGCATGACTCAAGCAAAATAACTGATTTCCTTTTCTCGTAGCTCTTGTATACCTAGACAGAACTGATTTACAGCTGTCAGTTACAATTTGCTAACGAGTGTAAAACATGTCAGGGCTTTAGATAAAGATCATGGTCCGCTCGTATTATTGAATGCAAATTGCGAACAGAAACGACAAGTATCGTATTGGAGATAGATTGAATAGAAACTAATTATTTACTCACGCATTGTCCTGTCAGCGACAGAGGTCCGTGTTGGTTTGGTAAATAGAGAAAATCCCTTTAATTTGGTTTGAATTGACTTGCCTAGAGTCATAAATAAAACGGCAGGAAAGCTATGAAAGCAGATTTACAATCGAGTACGACCTACGTGGATATTAGAAGTTAAGGTTAGTTAACTGTGAGAGGGCTTCAATGATAACAAGGAACAATAATATACGTCACGTATTTGTAGAGTTGAATGGGCTCGCGTTTCTCTAATCTATTGTCCAAGGGCTAACGAAGGGCAAGCCTGGTCATTGGGCACATTGGGCAGGTAGGGGCTGGCTGGCCGGGCATTCCGGGCAACCCGTCCCGTCGTAAATACCCGCGGGCAAGCGTCCTGGGAGCTCGCACTATCAATGGCGTGTCATTTCACGCACTAGTGTTAAACGTTTTCTAGTCTCGGTGTTCGCCTGAAGCTATTTGTTCTTGTTAGTCTATGGGAAAATATCACCCTGTCTAAATAACATGGTAGGACATAGACATCTTAGTAACGGCATCTATGGAAGGCGGCGTATGTATAATATTTCAAATATTCATATATAATTTCTGGTTGTCCACAGAAGGATGGTGTTGGTCAGGCTCACGCATTTCGCAGTAAGTCGTTCAGGAAGCCCCGACCATGTCACTGGTGCCATCAGCCGGTGCACAACACAGGATCCTGCTGCAGAGGTATCTAGTCTAACAATCAAGTTTGCAAGTCCCACACGCATGACTCAGTTGCACTTGAAAAATTCGAAAGGTTTTTGTCTTGACCGATTTGTCTATTCGCAGAAACTTGACTTGCAATTCTAAAAATCGACAGGCTTGACATTCAAAGGTCATTGACGACAGAACTGGCGACTGTGTACTGGCGACAGAAGCAATGCGTCAATATTGGATGCTAAAATGTCACGCTTAAAATTCAATTGCTTGTCGAAGTTTGAACTATAGGATTTGTGAAATGTTAGGTGTGTGTATAGAAGCAAATATCACGGGTAACGATTCCACCGAAACATTTTTGCGAAACGATTTCTGCATACGGAATGTTTGTTCTATGAAATTCACGCTTCAAGCACTATCGACAATTACTGTACATCTATAAAGGCATAACGTTTCATGCATGAATTAGAGAGATCCTATACAGAGATATTTTCGATCTTTTGCATATCGACTAAAAAATTCTAAATACCAGATTATTTAAAAGTAAATGGTATAACTGGCTGTCCACTTATAGTTTTATAGAGTAAAAAAGTTTTTTGACAAAGAAAAAAAAAGATTAAATTGTATGCACGAAACACGATTATAATGTTAAGCAAAAACATGTATGCTCTGTATTAAATTTTGTACCATCTTCTATACCATGTTTTTATACAAATAAATTGTATTCTTATTTATACAGTTGATCACAGACTGTAGTACGTTTACCTACATTTACAAATGAACAACAACACCAAAACTGTTGTACGATCAGTAAAACGAAAAAAAAAAGACTGTTGGCGCAACATGAAATTCAGACCGCGGAATCGCGCAATTTCCATCAAAAGGAACGAAAATGAATCCGACAGAAAAGTTAGCAGCTGTTGCAAGAATAAATACCATTGTTATTAGGAACGTGCGTATAAGAAGAATAAATTATATATTAAATGAATAGGATTTTGAATAAATTATTGCGTTACGTCAAAAGTCTGCGACTAGAAAATATTGAGACAAGACAATGCAAATTGTTTCTTAATTTTAACCTTGAATTTAATGTCAATTTTGCTGTAGGTATCTGTATTGTAAATCATTATGTTAATTGCCCTGTTTGTTTCAGTGTGCAAATATGTCTGCCACCAGGCGTGCGAGAGCAAGGTACGTATCTAAAACATAATTATTATATAGCGACATGCCATGACATGCGCCTGTACCTGTTTAGCTGAAAACGGCGGACGAAACGTGCATGCAATTAGAATTATCTCTAGAATAAGTGTGATCGGTGCCAAGGCTCTACGGAATAGAATATAATAATCCGCGTATGAATGCAGGCGTCAGGACTTTACATACTAAGTAGAGTCCCGCATGTATATACGTAAGTACGGTCAGGGAGATCCATGCATTGACGTTTGTCAAATTGACAAACGTCAAATAACCGTGGCCATTTCAAAGAAGAGCTGTCAAAACATGACAGCGCTGATTTGAAGAAATGCATTTAATTCGCCGGGCAAATAGCATTAAATTTGCTAAATACTTATTTTCGCCGAGTTACATGCAGAAATGATGAGTTTTACGCTTTTATTTAGTAACATTTATGGCGCACTATTTTTATCTAACACGCCATTATTTTAAAGTTATTTTTCTAATCATGTGTATTGTACTAGAGGGCACCACTATACAATATACATGGTATTGTACGGTGGCGCCCTCTAGTGCCGACAAGATGTTACATTATTATGAGCAGTGCGCATAGTCGCATGCGCAGAGCGATAATGTTCATTCGGTGATGAAATTTTGTAGTGCTACCGAGAGATGGCGTTAGGGTAGAATATTGTATATAATATTGATGTGATAATTCAAATAAAAAGTTTTTTTTTGACCCATACAATTTTTATAACTCTCATCTAGGAATATAATGTATGTAGGTACTTATGTAACTTAAAAATTATATTAATTATGTCAGCCAGTCAATTTATTGTAGGCTTTATTAAACTGAAATGATTATTATTACTTAAATAATTCGAGCAATCTCTATGTGCAAGCGCAGCCATTATCTTGGTGATATCATTGATGTTCGTGACCCGTCGGTTGCTGGGTATACCGTGGGCTTATCCAAGCTTACTTAAATTTATTCATATGCTAGATAATAGTCCGGTATGTTTCTCTGCCTGTCCATGTTTAGCGAGCAATAAGCATTTGATGGCAATCAGCTGGTCCGCTCCGGTCACGCTTCCATTGTTCCACGTCTCGCCGAAATTGGCCGCTCAGCAAACAATGTACCAACACCGTTATAATAACGTGATGTTAGAAACTGTCAATATGTACCTAGGAACCGGGTAATTGGCTAAATAAATGTTTTACTAAGGTACACACTCGCCAATTCGATTGTATTTCATCAATGAATTCCAGAATTCAGCTAACTTGGCCCACATTGTATGTTTGATGTGAGATTCTACTGGCTATTATTTTGATTGAAGTTTTGTTCACCATTTATTTTAAAGTGATCGATGGCTATATAATAAGCAGTATCAAATCTTCTTCTTCATTTCGTGTGAGGATGTGGCCACCTCTGGTGTCAGAGTTAATTAAGCCGCCTCTGGGGACCGCACAGGCTTTTGACTTGGCTTATATCAAATTTATCATTTTCTTCACTCACCCTATTCTCCATTTGAAATAACATTTAAAAAAATTACAACTCGTTTTTACAGTCCGTACAACCGATTTTGAGTTCTATCCCGTAAATATAAGGATGGCATAAAAAGCACAAACCTGTTACTAAAACTAACTGTTTAATACAGCTGCCATTTGTCATATCACCAACGCATTAGAAGTCAAAATCGGTGAACGGGCTCTAAAATGGGATTATTTAAATGTCTAATGTTATCTCAAATGTAGTAATAAATAAGTAACACCCATCTAAACCAATAAACAACAGTAAAATTATTTATTAATATATACCACTCCATATTTAAATCATGAATTTCGGGTCCCTGAAATTGATTCTTGCAGTGTGGCTTACGGTAAACTTCTCCAACTTTCGTGCATGCAGAAATTACTTTTGGCAGGAGTGCACAGCAAACCAACATTTAAAGTTTCGTGTTTTTGTTGGAAAACTCCCTTGTTGTTTGTTCTTGTCAGAAACTGGTACGCCATTGAACAAGACTGCATTGAGACGCTTCAAGAATAACAAACAGATGCTAACTATTTCTCGTATTTTCTGACCTTTTTGTTTCGTTTTACTTCAATGTGAAGATACAATTTGCCATTTAATCTGCCTCCGTAGCCGATGACGTCATTCGGTCCCGAAACTTGTAATTACAAGCCTCTCCTGGGTATATCTGCTAAAATTAAACATGAATTACAAAATAATGTGCACATTTATTAGTTTCTTTAATTACGTTACATTTAGCGAGTCGTTTTCGGTCGGTGTCGGCTCTCGCTGAATAATGCTGAATGCTGAAAATAAAACAATGAAATGTAATTATCTGGAATGTTTAATTGTCTGTATTTAAATAGTTGTTTGCTCTTTGTCACGTTATTTCGTTGGTATCTACACTGTTATTTATAAAGCCTTCATTTTAGGCCGACGTTCTTTTAGTAAGGTTTTCTAGAAAATAAGATCTAACAAAACAAAAAAAACCGGCCAAGTGCGAATCGGACTCGCACACGAAGGGTTCCGTACCATTATCGCAAAACACTGCAAAAAAATCACGTTTGTTGTATGGGAGCCCCCCTTAATTTATTTTATTTTAATTTAATAATTATTATATTTTGAAGTGAATATACAACTAAACATTCTGTGAATATTTCAAGCGTCTACCTGTTGCCGTTTTTAATATCGAGCGAAATACGGCAAAAATATCACGTTTGTTGTATGGGAGCTTTAAATATTTATTTTATACTGTTTTTAGTATTTGTTGTTATAGCGGCAACAGAAATACATCATCTGTGAAATTTTCAACTGTCTAGCTATCACGGATCATGAGACCTGGTGACAGACGGACAGACAGACAGACGGATCGCGAAGTCTTAGTAATAGGGTCCCGTTTTTACCCTTTGGGTACGGAACCCTAATTACCCGCTATGATTCTGCAACTTTTGTTTTTACTACGAGTAAAGTTACAATAGTATGGCAATATGGTAATTTGCAATTATTTAATGCAACGGCAGAAACTACGAACACAAACATGCTGAAAACAAAATTCAAACATTTACAGTTTCGAATTCTGAAAACTTTAATAGCGATATTTACTTCATCAAAGCTATAAATAAAAGTAACTTCTAAATTTCTTGTAGGTAAACAAAGTGTTTATTTACTGTACCTAAGCCTGCCAGTGACCTACGCTCTTACCTATTACAGAATATGTACTGAAGGTCATAAATAACAGCAGTTTTCAATGCCTTCTTAAATAAGCTTGTCATACTCATAATTTTAAACAGCGTTTATTAATAAGGGTCCTATCTAGTCCCTATCTAATAAAATATCATAGTTTATAAACAAGACGCAGGTACCTGGGAAGGTATGCCACGACACTGGGTGAAGCCAAGCCCCGCGGCATCTATGCTCGGTGAATAGGAGACCTGTGATTATATCTTTACTTTGTCTCCCACGAGACAGACAGCGTTACCTAAAGGCTACAACGTCAGGCTGGGAAAGTCAGCTCAGCATGATTTAAATGTAATACTGCTTTTTTGTTCCGCAACTACTTAGTTTCGATCCCCCAGTCGAGAAATATATTCTCTGTTGAAATTTTTAAATCCTCAGTGGTATCTCCGACGATGGATTTTGTGCCTAGCAATAAATAGGCTTCGATCTGATAACACTAACTTGCAACAGAACTGGCAAACATTATTGTGCTGAAGACCTTGTCTACACCTTCGGCTAATATAGAAGTGATGTTATATAAATATTATTTAAAATACATCATCAAGCACATTATAATTTTGAAATATAAACGATCCATACAGTGTTCTATAGTCAACAAATTATTTGTACAGCTACCGTCCAAGGTGATCGATGAAGGTATGTACGTAGGCACTTACATACAGTAAATTACCCAAGAAAAGACAACAACGTTTTATTACTAACGTAATTGAAAAAATAAAAGAACTTCACCAACCATTTAATAAAAAACCTTTCCAACTATATTAAATGCTAATCGGGCTGTACAAGCTGTAGGAAGCAACCGTTGAAACTTTAACTGTAAGATATCGCACAGCTTTGGCACGCGCGCCGGCGATACTACTGTAATTTGTTTCAGTTTTAATTACTATGTTAACTAGATTTAATAAAGGTTTGTTAGGGGAAAATAAAGCTGTAGTAGTTACTATAGGAAGGTAATCTTCATCGTCATGTTTGACAGCCTTGTTCCATTGACTGCTGAATATAGGTCACCTACTAGTTACCTCCCCTTTGTGCTATGCTTTCCTGGTCTGTGCAAAACCCATCCAGGTCTCAACCACGATCATTTGTAGGTCTTGTACATCTGGCTGTTTGTCTGCCAAAACTTCTCCTACATAGGCAACCATCCACTCTAGTTAAAACTGCTTTAACCTCTCCCGACATACATCACATTTGTCTTGATCAATGTCACTCACCATCAGTCATACAATATGTCTTATGTCAAACATGACAGAAGCTTTCCAGAGGGAGGGCTGTATACTTAAAAGGGTAAAAGCAAACCTTTTGTGTATTCAATCCTCATATGTGACGAGTTTATGTCACACACATGTCGTGAACATATAAAAAATGAATAAAACATCGCGAAAAAAGCCTGAACCAAATCTACATTTCGGTCGAAGTGAACACAAGATAGAGGCGTTTTCTTTGATGGACGTCTTTTGGCTAGCCATTGAACAAAACTAGTATTTACTTAAGTGCCATTGACTATCTTAAAATACATAATAAAATAGATAAAAGGCACTTTAACAGGTTTGAGATCGTGAGGTGTCGTGAGCCCTCATTTCTGAGAATAATCTGAGTACCTATCTACATCATACAAAGCATACAATATTAGTCAGATATACTGGTCATCCAAGTACCTACTAGGTATATTGTATAATAGAGGTCCTGAATAATAAGTACCGAAGTAACGTAGAACTGTAACTAGCAAGTCGATTTTTAGCACTCTTTCTCTCTGTTTGCTACGTGCTCGAAGAGCGATAAAAAAAAAAAAAAAACGACGTTGTAAAACGTAATGGAGATTACAATAAAGTATTCAGAATTTTACGGAATTCTCATATTCTGAGCGTAGGTATTGCCGACTTGGTGGAAACAGTACAATATGTGTTTTCAGTGTTGTTGTGAAGTCGGGCGTTTTCTCGTGGTATCGTAAATCTGCAATGCTAATGAATCGTGTCCGTGTACCGGTATCAATGGTTATTTATTTACCTACCGGCACAATGTTGTGTTAAACCTTGAAATTGAATGAAGTTTCCTTATTCTTTAAGGTTTTATATAAAACTTGTTTATTAAATCCTTATAGGATGTTGTTATGTGAAGGTTAAGACGTTAGACGAAATTAATGTCAAGTTTAAGAACTTTGTCGTACAACGAGGAAATATTATGTAAACTTAAAAAAAAACTGAGATCTTTTTCTGACATTCTATAGCTAGCTTCATAGGCCTGTTTGAAATTTGTCTTCTGCTTTTGTCGTACTGTGAAACGCTGTAATAAGGACAAATAAACGCGGTATAAAGTTATACCAGGTATAACAAAGGTATAACCATACATTTTCATAGGTTTATACTTGGTATAACTTTGTACCTCGTTTATTTGTAAGAGGGTAAAGGTATTACAAACCTACATAACCAGAACTTCGTTAAAAACTACAGTAGTCGCAATAGCGCTAGCACCAGTTTTTTATGTTCGTTTAACCATTGCTACAGTTACCATAAAATATGAAATTATAACAGCCACCTATAAAAATAAATCTCAGTAGCAATAAAATCTGTATTCACATATCATCCAACATAACCTGCTATTAGCAATATCAATACGTAAAGAAATTGTCGAACATTCCGTACTGCTATTACCGAAACACAGAGATCACTTGAGAACCCGTTACTTGTGCTTTTTAAATGTAAATTGAATCGTAAAATGCTCGTAAATTTTACTGCTCAACGTAGGAGTCTGCAGCGTACACGCGAACGGAATCTCGGACACAAGATCCATACGTCCGAGTAAATTGTATTGTGACAATAGGCACCACATAAAGTAAGATTTAATGTTACGTATTGTTGTTGGTAAATAAAAACATAATATAACGTGTATCGGCGTTAGTATTAACTAATAAAAAAATCAAAAACCCGACTGCTTGAAAAGCGAACTAAAAAGACGTAAACAAGGAGAAAATCATGCTGTGCTGTCGGAGGATACATCTTCGCGAGCTGGCTGAACAAAACCAGACGTATCCTCCGACTGTACAGCATGATTTTCTCCTTGTTTATGTCTTTTTAGTTCGCTTTTCAAGCAGTCGGGTTTTTGATTTTTTTAATTAACTTTTTTTATTTATAACTTTTTAGTTTATTTTTTTTCGAATTAGGTACATTTAAACATAGAAGTGTTATATATTTTTAAAATAACCTCTTAAAATACTTTATTTTGATACCCCACACGATAGGTTAGGAAGAAAAAAAAATTTGGGCCCCCACAATATGGCGCCTAAAAGCCGCCATTTGTCTATTTTCCAATTTTAATGTGGCCTATGACACTCGCAAGGTTAAGACGAATCGATTGACGTATAAATCATCAAAATCGGTCAACGCGTTTGGTCTCTGGAACGCCACATAGGAACAAACATACATACATACATACATACTTACATACATACATACATAGACTGATAAACACATTACCCTCCTTCGGCAGTCGGGTAAAAAGCTTTTGAAATAACTGAAATAATTGACAAAGATACGCCGTGCGATGGTGCGGCGCGAGTGTGAATCCGTATCCAGACACGATCAGCAATAACCGTTTCATTTTACACCCGTGTCGATGTTGCCGGTTGTCCGAGGGTTCCGCACTCACAGGAACATTGATTCCATGTGCGATACATTTTAATGAGCATGGCACTCGACTTATCAATGAACTGTTGTCAGTACCGTCTTTACCATAAGGGCACACGGGGCCCGTGCCCAGGGCCCCCAACCTCAGGGGGCCCCAAAGGACCGACAATTTCTCTCGCATTTATTCTCAAAACATTTTTGTCGGGCACATTAGGCACAATAGTAACATTGAGACGCCATTATTTATATTATATATTTGATTACCCATAATAAATAGAAGATCATAGTTGAAAAATTTTAGTATAATTGGCTTTCTTTATTTTCCTAAAAGGGCCCCAAATTCTTGTGTTCCCAAGGGCCCCACATTCTTGTGTGCCCAAGGGCCCCAGCACAGTTTAAGACGGCCTTGACTGTTGTACTCGTAGTACCTATTCGAATTTCTGTAATTGGAATTTAGGAAACTGCAGATTTTTATTTAGCTCTATGATGTCTTTAAAATTGCAGTTATTAAAAAAAAGAAAAACCGGCCAAGTGCGAGTCGGACTCGCGCACGAAGGGTTCCGTACCATTATCGCAAAAAACGGCAAAAAGTCACGTTTGTTGTATTGGAGCCCTACTTAAATATATATTTTATTCTGTTTTTAGTATCTGTTGTTATAGCGGCAACAGAAATACATCATCTGTGGAAATTTAAACTGTGTAGCTATCACGTTTTATGAGATACAGCCTGGTGACAGACAGACAGACAGACAGACAGACGGACCGCAAAGTCTCAGTAATAGGGTCCCGTTTTTACCATTTGGGTACGGAACCCTAAAAAAGCTCCTCTTAAGTCGTTAAGCTTTGTATTACTTTTATAACCCTGGAATTATCTTTTGCAGATTACATTGTTATTGTACAAAAACTCGTGCCATTAATCCTGTAATTTACAAAATCATATAATTTATTGGGGACTAGGTAAATGCCGAATCGTGATATCGTAATTAAGAATATCTTTTACCCCAGTTTAAAATGTTTTAACATTTTAATTAACATTGAGCCTGGCTCGGTTTTCTTCGAGATAATCAAACTTACAACAGCACGCTCACGGAGCGGCAGTAGTGTATTTTTTAAATACGTTTGTTAATTAAGTGTATTTTTAGCACCACTGGGTGTAAAGTAGCTGTAATTGCTGCGAATTTGGCCATGATAAATGGGAAACCGATAAAAGATTAAAAAATACGTACCCACTTTCTTTGATCAACAAACGATCTCTCCCAGCGGTTTGCTAAATAAAAATAACCTCTCTCAAAACAGAGTGTTATTCATTTAAGATATGGATGAGTATTTCTTTATGTAATAAGTAGGTTCCTTTATATTCAAGTACAAAGGTTATTTATTGTGTCTAATGTTCGATATTTTTATAAACAAAATAGTTATTTATTATATTATGAAACAAACGACAAGGTGTTCATATTTCAGTAAAACGTTGGGTCTTGGGGTACAAGGGTGTCATTGTGTGCGGTGCCGTTAGCTCGGTGTCAACGTTCTGCGCGTGACGCGTGACGTCACCACGTCAGCGCTCATTGAAGCACTTGTGCAAACAAACTCGTTTCGGCGTAGGTATAGCTAATATTTCATGCTCCACAATCACCAGCAGTCCATCGGCTGCGGTTTGTGGAGCGACACTCGATAAAAGATATGGTCACTCGGATTGATTGAGTCCTTCCGGTAATAAACACGTTTTTGATTTGACATAAATACTTGCATTCATAATTTATTTTTTTGTGGGGTAAAGGCTCCCGCACACAGGCGCGACGCGACAATGCGTGAAACAATGGTACGACAATACGATTTTGTAGAAAAAATGTAGCACCACTTCAATAAAAATGGTTTTCGCATCGTTGTGACATTGTCGCGTCGCCGCTGTTTGTGGGAGTTTTAAAAGAAATGCTTAAAAAGATGACAATAAAGTATGGACACGTGTGACGGGAGCTTTTGCGTGGCGACGCGACGTGCTGAGAAGCGCGCGCGAGTGAAATGCGCGGTGCGCGGGCGCAGCATGCAAATTAACAATGTTGGCTTTGCAATGCTTACTCACGTTACTGGGAAAACTTGGGTAGGACGCTCCAGTAAGAGTAGTGTTATCGTTACCTACATAAGTACTCTCAGTATCTTTCACATACTCGTACTTCATTAGAAGAGTCATAAGCGAATGCAAAAATCGAAAAGAGGTTTAAGTGAAAATAATTAAATCATTAGTTGAATTTAGGCCGACAAACAGCACCTTTTGACTTAGAAGTTACAAATACAGTTCCCATAAACGTCCGCCCTTCACTACTTCATACTAGAATATTAACTCATCAGTCATCAGCAACACAAGACTACTTATATTTTGTTGTTTAGACATAGTTTGGAAATCATGATTCACGATCGTAACAATAACAAATAAGTTGGTCCAGCAGCTCTGTAATTGATTATCAATTTTATTTAGAATTGCGACTTGGAGCTTAAAGCTCGTTGCGCGCGCCGAGTAAAACAAATCACGACTTACGATCGACAGCTATATATAATCGTAAAGAAAGCAGTGTGAATGACAGAGTTTTGATGAGATAAACAGGATATTATCTCAGTAATGGGGCGGTGGATGTGGCGTGGATGGAAGCTGGTGGTTGTGGGGCGCGCGGGCGAGTCAGGTGCAACGCACGCGGCACGAACGCGCGGCGACGCGAGCTCGACCAGTGCCACCGCGCGCGCCGCCTGGCCCACGCGCACGCCAAATCTGCGTTTCGCGATACACATTCGCACAAATGTAAACAGCTTCCCATTTTCAAACAAAATCCTTTTATAGTCTCAAAGCTCGGTCGCTCTATAAATACCGGCCGGTGGGCCGATGTGCTCTAGCGAGTTCGCGAAATCTGTGCAAATGTTCCTATGTTATAAAGTTGAATATTGGACTATTTTAACAACTCCTAACCGAATAAGGAGAGCTGAACGCTAGGCGTGCGTCTTGGGTGATTATATTTCCATAAATACTGAATCAATATTGTATAACAGTATACTTTGTAAAGTGTTCGTAAGCAAAAGAATAAACATTTTGTATTTACGTAGCTTTCATAATGAAAATGTACTTTTAGTGGCAGAGCTTTTAACTTAATATGTGTACGAAGCTATAAAAATAAAGCTTTCTTTAAAAATAACCTTGAAATAGCTTGTGCTAGTAATTGGTAGGTAACTGACATATCCTTGTAACGTAGATAATTAAATCAGCCAAAATGTACATATTCAATGTTATCTTAGGAGCAATTCTTTACCGCAGCGAAGTAAATGTTATCTTGAGCATTCACAAAATAATTCAAAGAACATGTGTAGAGCTATATTTAGCGTTATCTAATTCGCAACAAAGTCGAGTCTGAAGATTTTCTCAGATACTTGGAAGTAGGAATGACATTTATACTGTAGACGAATAAAACTGAAGCATATGAACATTAAATATGCAATCTCTGAATCCAATCGTTCAAGGTGAAAGCGATTTTTTGTTATCACTCGAAAATAGTGGATACTGCCGCGAATGACGATCATATGCGATAACACTGTTGTGTTTCAGTTTTATCGATAAACTAACTCCTTGAGTCACGTAGCCATTGCTCCATTGCTCAACTCACAAGTGTTGTGTGCGACTGAGCTCTGTGAGCCGACTGATTAACGTCCTTATTAGTAAATATACCTCCTTATATAACCCGCCTGATTAAATATTATATTCTAATTTCCCAGAAGTGTATATGTTCGCGGAGTAGTCGTGAAGTGCTCCACTTCAAGAGCCGGTTTTAATGGTGTCAAGTGTTTATTAAGATGAAGTCGGCGATTTAATCGGTCACTTGAAACAATGTGTGTATTGAGCTAATTGTAACTAACTGTGTAGTAAACAGATACACTGGTAAACCCATACAAATTAAGGACGAGACAGTAACTGTTCGATTCCGTGTGTGCAAAAGTTTATTCAGTGAATTTAACGAACTTTTATGTGTATTTAAAAATTGCATGAAAATTCAAAATGTACAATTACAACGGAAGATTGGACTCCAGATTGGATTCCAGTAGTACGTCTACGTCTTCGGGTAGTTCTGATCTGCGGGTAAGTTTTATTCTACAAAACTTCATTCTCCATCTTTATAATTTCGGTGCCACATTTGCAATTTCCTTGACGAATGGCCATTTCAAAGCATGTTTAATAGCAGCCGCATTGATTGTTCGTTGTGGCCGCGGTCTGCGGGTCAAAGATTGCATACAATGATAGGTTTGCGGGCAGCGGGAGTGGGCACTGTGGGCAGGCGTACGTTACCGGCTCGCCTGCGCAGCTTGACGACCTCAGCTCAATGCACTAACCAACCCATTGAATTCCCTTTTCGAAGGAACAAACGCAATCATAAGAATTTTAAGGCCCATTCACAATTCCTGAACAGTTTCGTCCTTCCAGTCGTTACCTGACTGATCCAATTTAAATTATTCTATCAGATTAGTACTTTTATCGCCAACTAATGATAACGAGTAACGACCTTAATAATGCAATTCATCATGTGTGTTGACATCCACGATTCACAAGCAACGTGCATTTGGCAATCTTGATTTGCTTGCGTCATTCTGGTCAGATATCATAGTGTCTTTTCTAGCTTATTTATTTTATCTATATCTTACCTTTTCTATTTAGGTTGCGATTGGTTTCTTACCTCGTAAAGTCCGATACATGACCTGCGCCAGAGTTTCTTCCTTCTACCGCTATGTCTCACCCATTTTAGAGCTACTTTCCTGAATCTCAAATATGTATTAAACGGTACAATTATGCACAAATTGGAAATTATGCTTGTGATAAACATTGCACACAGCGGGAATGCGCCGGCGCAACTGTGGTGCGCGCCCGGAGCCCGGGGCGGCGGCGCGACTCCACGGTGCACGGTGCAATACCAGCTAAACGCACATTATCTCTCTATTTACCGTTGCACTAATAATAGGGCTCAAGGGCTCAAGTAACGATTTCAAAATAATTAATTAATAGCTTTCAAGAGATCAAGCAAGCAGATAATGTTGTACTTGTATCTACTTACCGTAAAGGTTGAATAATAACTGGCTGGCTATGGTAGAGTTCGTTAAACGGCCTATTTGCCATGCCCATAACCATACAAGATTTTGTTGTTATTGCCTAATTTGGAGGGTAGGGTAATATTTATGAGACCGGCGTTTGTAATGTTTACTAAAATAATAAATTACTCTAATATATTTTGACGTGAATATAAATCTGCTGACCCCACAGGAAGTACATCAGTTTCAAACGATTAATTCTTACTTGCCAAATCGGTGCCCATCAATTGGCGAGTAATCGACTTGTTTTGACTAAACTGCCATTTCCTTTAGCCTGTTTAGTTGCGGGTCACAGGCCTGACTGGTTTAGTTTCTAGGTTCGGCAGTGTTATGTGGGGAAATTATATTAGTAGCCTGCAGCGGCTTAGGCAAATTGCAAAAATGTCGCCCTTTAAGACGACGACAGTCGTTGTTTCACACCCTTTCCCATTCAGTAGTTTTATGTACTGATCAGAATGTAGATAATTATGTTGTCTTTAAGATGGTGTCAATTTCATTCAACGCGGATACGTATCGTAGGCCTTGTGTAGTTGTGCGACTACGCAGCCTAGTCTCAGCGTAGTCATGTGCACAATAATAATAAATAATAATAATGAACCCTTTATTCTGAACTCATACAAAAATAATAAAAAGTTGGTTTGGATTATACAGGGTGGAAAAAATCAATGGGCCCTGAGGGGAAATCACTTTAAATCCTTAAGATAGACTATTTTAATTAAGACGACGATAGTCGCCAACGACCTTGCGGGAACAAAACGCGCAAACGTTTCACACCCGCGCGACACAAATTCGACCAAAATTCTGTAGTTTTTGTACTTTCCTTATTATTCTATGACTTTAAAAAGGAAAGTATCAGATCAAAATGTAGATAATTAAATCGTCTTTGATATGGTGACAATTTCATTAAAATACGCCCGGCAGTTTTGATGCCATTGTCGTTTTTTGTGTCTATGTTGGACATAACTTTACAAATTAATTACACTATGTTATACGAACAAAACTCAACTTTTTCTTAGATCAAATTATTAAGAAAATGGTCTAATGTAACATATATTTTTTGAAAAAATTACGACTAGCCGTTTAGACGTGATTCTCATTTTGAAATCAACAACTCAAGGGTATCTGCAATTCTGCGCCTTAAACAACCGCTAGGTGTGAGTTGTTGCATTATCGATTAGCCTAATAGGTACACGTATGTGACACGTACTTATTTCATTTTGTACAAGTAAGTGCAGAACACATGTAATGCTCAAGTACCTACTAGTTAGCAGGTACTCGCTTCGTCGCAGTGAGTGTTTCATATAACACCTTTTCCTATTTGCCTAGAATGTAGATTGACACCGCGTAGGAATGTCGTTACGGCGGTTTTACGTAATCGATCCCGGGAAAATCAGCGCGCGTTTCGACTCGTCGTCGACTTTTCTCCAACTCAGCTCGACTCTACTGATCGATAACGGACAACTACGAAAAGTACGAACTAATTTTACATATAAATTGAGTTTAGGTTTGGTTGGTCGGTAGAGGATTCGCTAAACTAAGGACGACGTCAAAGGCGACTTCCTCGCTGCGATCTTAAACTATGTATATCCCTATATAGCATACTAAAAGATGCAGAGGATAAATTCGAGTTAATATAGCTATGAATTGACACTTCCATTTCGATCAAAGTCAAAACCCTAAAGTATCTTTTTTTTAAAGCAACACAATGACAAGGCGAATATGCCAGCATAATGCTGTCGGTTGTTGCATCCACAGCAACCACTGCAACTGCAAAGTGGAAATGCCATTAGAAATCTCAACACCAAGTAAATGTTACACAAAATTTACAAAATGCTTGTCATGATCCCGTCATTAATAATATATAATCCCATCTAAATTCAACACTTTTTCTTGACACTTAAAGCCTTTAAGCACTACCCACGCTCTTAGAGTTAATACCTCTTTTTAAATTTTCTTTACTCTGTAAAGGAAAATCCGTGACAATACATAAGTGGTATCAGAATAAAGTATGTTAATTTTAAAGGTCCTTGTTCAATAGGTCATCTTGAGTCTGACCCCGGCTGGGGACACTTGACAATTGTAGCGAGTCTCGTCTTTGACAATCGGATTCCCGATATCCGATATTTCTTTGTTACAATCGGAACGAACTTATTCAAAAGGGTTCAGAGGGGGACGTTGTCGTCTATCATTTCATTCATACAAATGATGTTTATAAAATCTGCCTACTTTTATAATCATGATGATTGAACTCAATTCTTTATGATTTGTTCGTATTTGCATGCATTGATCCAGAGTATATTATTGTAGTCATATATGGGCCAAATGTCTCAATTTTAACCCATCTCATCTTAACACACATACCTGTACTTAAATTATTCAAATCATCCCCAATTCCTCACTGATACATTCATGAAACGCGAATTTATAAAGCCTTTATCCCAAAAGAAGATCCAATATTTCTTTTGAAATTGGCGACGAAATCATGCCCTTAAATCCGAGTGAGAATCTCGTCAGCCTACTTACGGCACAGTTATTAGGTCGTCGGCAGTTCGGCACGCGGCTGTATTGGGGTGTGGATCTAATACCTCTTCCGTTACGTCGGTCGATACTTTAAATGTCACCCAGTTTCCTGGTACATTGCCTTCTACCCGGAGAAGATTAAATACGCCGAGGACCGGGTCTCAACGACACGGAGCAATGCTAATGTTGTTAGCTCCAGTTTTGCAGCTTGCAACTAGAAATATTTATATCCATTAATATTGTGAAGAAAGTGTGGGAATTTGTTGTATTACTATTAATTTTATTTCTATAACTTTCCAGCTAAATGTTCGTTTTAAAGATCAGTCCAAAAATTTCACCATTCTTTAGACACGACTACACGAGCTTTTAAAACATCATTTTGAAAACATGAAATTAAAATTCAAATAAAAATGGTATTTGAGACGAATTTGTACTTACAATTACCTGCTTGCTCACCCTAGCGGTGATAGCATAGGTTTTAACTCGTGCTCGAAATTAAACCCGATGAAGATGAAGATGAACCAGATGAAGTAATTTCTAGCTTAATGCTTCATAAGAGCCGTGCTGTGGCAACGTAGACTATGTAGAGTCTATACTATATTATGTCACAGTACTATATTAAAGAGAGCAGTGGTGGCCCAGTGGTATCGGCCGCGACTTATAAGTTGTAGGTCGTGGGTTCAAGCCCAGGCAGGCGCTTTACTTTGTGTAAATTATTTCATCACCATTGCTCTCAAAACGGTGAAGGAACATCGTGAGAAAACCGGCAAGTCCTAGAACCAAAAATTCGAAGACATGTGACAACCACCAACCCGCACTGGGCCCGCGTGGTGGTTAACGGCCCATTCCCTCTCACAGAGAGGAGGCCTGTGTCCCAGCAGTGGGAACAATTAATAGGCTGATGATGACTATATTAAACACGAGTGCTAGACTACTCAGTATTTGTTATTATGAAAAACAGTCGGGTACTTACTTATCTACGACTCTTAAATAGCAATGAATGGGCAGAGCAATAAGTTTCGTACAAAGGTTCTATGTCTAATTCTATTTTGATTGGTGTAATGCAAGATTGCTGGCCATTTCCTTATAGCATTAATCTCTAGAAAGTTCTAACTGGGTGAACTCTCAAACTAATCTGCTTTGTTTGTTCGGTTTATGCAAAGTAACTTTGTTTAGCCCGTTAACCAACCGCACTGTAACAAACATTAGCCATAAAAACCGGGCCGTTCTCAGGCACCATCTCTGTTCAAACTCGCCGGTAACTCGTGTAATACATACGGACAATCTTTTATCGAGTCCATGAAATCATTCATGCCAAAAGAGTCTGGAACACTAACAATGCAAGGTCGTTACGGTTGTTTGCGGAATTTTGCGAGCCGCGTTGTGTGGGGCTGGATGAGAATTTAATACTGAAGTGCATTCTTGAAAAAATAATGCCTTGGAAGATACATATTTAACTCAAAAGCTCCTTTAGCGCAGATGGAAGCCTGGAGAAAGAGATACGGGACTTACTGCCGAGATAAGTTGGTAAGATCGGTGGGACAGGCGTACTTATTTATATCTGCCGCTATAGTTTACGGCCGTCTGTGGTATTCGTTGATTGTGTTAGTCTGTTTGCATGATTGCGGTGTTGCAGTGTCGTGTTTATGTAGGTACGCTCAACCACACTAAATAGCAACATTGTTGGCATTTTGTTAGACGAAACTGTCTGTTAACGAACTTCAAACTATTGAGCATGACAGTTTTAAATAAAATAAAACATTTTTACAAAAAAATACTTTCGACTTCCAAATAAGAAAACTACAAAGTAAAAAATAACTTTAATTTTCCAAAATTAAAGTTACTTTTTGTAGTTTTCATTTTTTTGTAAAAAAGATTTTTATTTTTCTCTTTTTAGTTGTACCTACCTAATAGGCAAGTAGTTAAGTAAGGTACCTATAATATTAGAATAGATTACCCGATTATCATGAAACAACATAACCGGTGAAATGAGAATGTATCAAGGTGAACTGTACACTGTTGCTGCATTGTACACACTGCTGACCCCTTTAGAGCGTTCTGGCGTGATGTTATTTATTTATTATTTATTATATACTTTATTGTACACCATAAGTTACATCATAAGTTAGTTAGTTATGTTATGAAATGGTATAAACAATAAACAGACACGCATTTGCAGCAAACCCGAGAGATTTGCCTTTATTTATTGAAGAGTTCTGTTGTATATCTCCGAAGTTCTTCATCAGATCTTCACCAAATTAAAATGGGACCAATTTCGAAAAATACTCTTTCAAACAAAAAAATATATTTCTAAATCGCTCCACAATTGGGTTTGTTCCCACTAGTTCTACTGAACAGTTCTACGGTAGAACTAATGGGAATTTTTTTCCTACTAGTACTACGATTTTAGGTATAACAAAATAGTAGAACTATTGGGATTCTCTATTCCCACTTGTTCTACTGAACAGTTCGACGGTAGAACTAATGGGATATTTTGTTCTCACTAGTGACGGAGATATCGGTGAAAATACACAAAAAAAAACATACATAAAGTCGAACATAGAACCTCCTCCTTTTTGGTAAGTCGGTTAAAAATTAAGATCACTACTGAAACGATGGAAATCTAAGCGGATTTAGCTCAACAATTTATCAATAGGATATAATCAAAATACTAATATATAGGTACTCTCTGTAATACTTAACCAATATCAAAAACTATTATCGAGTATTAGGTATCTGATATCTACGCCTAACTCTAGACTAAATTCAATTTGGCATTTCCTTAGATTGTGTTACAGCTATTGAACCATTACTTGGACTACCAAAAGTGCCGAGTCATTTTATAATACGACCAGTTTTCCTGTTTCTGTTTTTTTTGTATTTTGTACTTACTTAGGTATTTATTTCTCCAAGTTCTTTGACGAAAGAAAGTCAAGATTCAAAAGACGTTTCATACGAAATTCATGCCATGTTCTAAGTATATCTAATACCTTTAAACGATCAATTCTTGTAGATACAAGTATATACAGTGTATAAAATACTTAATTAACTAAGACTACAAACATAAACACTTAAACCAAAAACTACTCACTAACTAAACCAAAAATATACTAATCTAAATTAAGGCGTCGAAAAACTCCTCCACATCGTTGTCCACTGGTAATGTGCCCAAAAGACTGGCAGCATTGCCACATTGTATGGCAATGCTTATTTCTGCCCGAGGTAAAAGCCAGCCCTTGGGTCACGCGAAGTGTCAACTAAGCGTTTGGAAAGATCTGAGCACTCGGACCCCACGGACCAAGAGTTTCAACCCCAAACGGCTCGAAAATATAACTACCTGTATCTATGTAAATAAAGCCTTTATTCTTGTACATTGTATATATATTATCTGAATCTCGGAAACGGCTCCAACGATTTTCTTGAAATTTTGTATGCACGGGGTTTCGGGGGCGATAAATCGGTCTTGATAGGTCAAATTTTGAGAAAACGTCGTTTTCTCTATTTACACCCGAGCAGAGCTCGGTCGCCCAGGTACTAATATGTAATAACAGCAGGCAGTTTAATTAGATTTAGTTCACTTTTAGTACGGCATTGCTTTCTCCTTGCTCATTAACTTTACAAATAGTTCCCAAGTAGAGTAGGTACAAGTTCCTATTCGAATTAATGGTAAATACTTAATCGTAAGGTCGTGAGCCGTAAGTGAGTTTACAGATAAAAGCTTTATATTGAGAAAACAAGTAAATTTCATATTGCTTACTCTACATCACTGATTTGATTTTCTATTAAAATCCTATTAGCACTTGTGGTGTTCACTAGTAACACTAGTTAGGGTTTGGGTTTTATAATAAAACAGCCAGATTTATCAGTAAGTAGACAACACTGAATGGGACGTCCAAACACCGCTGGTGTGATCTAATAATGAATAGATGTAAACATTCAAAGTGCTGACTACATTTATTTACATTAATTTTAGTGTATACCACAGTACTTGTTAGGTCTTTTTGTTCTTGCTTTTATAATTCTTGTATTGAGTAATTTAAATAGGTTTAACTGTTAAAAGCTCGTTGTTGTAAAAAAGCTCAAAACTTCTAGAATTTAATAGAAAATGTAATATTCTCGATTTAAGTAGGTAACTAGGAAAGTAAGACCCATTCAATCAATTTTATCGTCTATACTTATCACTTTATCTCTGAAGTGTCCGCATCGCTCTATATTCTAGACTTGGCGTCGTAATTATAACAGTGGTAATACATCAATGGCGTACGCCGATTGACCCGGAACTACCAGTCAATCACACAGACCGTATGAATTCCGACCAAACCCGTACGAAATGAACATATACGTTAAAGGCTAGCGACAAATATAATTTGACCGTTCGTGACAGCGCCACTTGCAAAGACCAACGTCAATTATGTGTCAATTCAGAACATTCAAATTTAGTTCCTTTTTTCGCCGCATGTCTAGAAATACTGGTCACATTGCTATACGTTCGAAATTCGAATAGTTTGAATTAACCATAGCATGCCGTTTGTGTCCGTTTGCTAATCGTCTTATGACGAGCACATTTTTTGCTCGCTATTAGGTTTAAACCGTGATTCGGCAAAAATGAAAAAAAAAGTTGTAGTCGATTTCTTGTTAGCAGTCATTGTGTAGCCTGTTAAGGTACAAGTTTAAACGTTAACGTTCTCTTTTATTAACGGTATCTATATTTGTTAAGACTTATAAAAATCTATGAGCCTTCATTTATTTGCCCTCATAATGCAACTCTGTGTAGATACGAAATTTGATGTCTATTAGATTATTATATTAATTTGTGTTATTAGATAAGAATGTTCCTAGTAAACATTTCTCTACATTTCTTATTAATAATAAGTCTTATGGTTATCATGGCTACAATATAAATGTTACCGGAAAAATATTCGTCATCATCATCTTCCTGCCCCTATCCCATGTTACTTGGGGTCGGCGCAACACGTTTGCTTCTTCCATACCGTCCTATCCCCTGTCACGTTATTACTGACTCCCTTTTCTTTCATATCACTCCTCACACAGTCCACTTATTTTGTTTGGCCTTCCTCTCCCTCTTCATCCATACACACTTATATTCATAACTCTTTTAGTAATATATGCGTGTCATCCCTCCTCATCAGATGACATTTTTTTTTTTCCTTTGTATAGATGCTTTTACCGATTGTTTTGTGAATCTGTGAACATTGTAGGCCTTCTAGATTTCTAGATGCTTGATAACATTTGATAACTTTTTATCTCGTTTTACTTTTTATTTTTATTTTCTAACGTTTTATTGTCGGGCCTACGTTGTCCTCCCATATCTAAGTAATGCTGTAACATGGAAATATTGTAAAAACAAACCATATTTTTAAAAGAGTAACCATGGAGTTTCTTGCCGGTTCTTCTCTATAGGAAACGACCAACCCAAACCGTGCGCCTTTTGTCGACGTTTTATAAGTGCCCATGTAGGCCTATGTAAAATAAAAAATAAAAATAATTTGATACCAGGACAAACGGTTTCCTTTCAACTTTTCTGCCACTGGCGCCACTTTCAAACTGCCTCTAATATACTCATTTCTCAGTCTCACTTTATCCAATCTCGTCACGCCACACATCCATCTCATCTCATCTCATCTCTGCTACATGCAATCTCCTTTCATCCATCTTTTTCACAGCCCAACATTCTGATCCATACAGTACGACAAGTCTAATCACGGACTTGTAGATTTTCCCTTTTAACTTGAGGGGCATCCGGAAAAATATTCATGATACGATAATTTAACTTAATATCAAGATCATGCTAATGCGAAAATAATTCCATCAAAGTTATGTAATCACTACTAATCACTCAAAGATGGCAAACTAGACTATGTAGATTATTATACTCATGTAGCAAGGTAATCTACTCAGTTTGATGAGGTTCATGAAACATTAGGCGATGCAGCAGAGCGGCACAAATTCAAGTAAATAGTGTAACTACGTTAATGACAATGGAATTACATACAATTTCGTAAGAGAACCTTTACAATTCCCATGACTAAAGTTTACGACATTCATAAAGTAGAATTGCATACATAGTGGGCGTAATGACCCGAAGAAAGAGATCAGCTGAATTCGAGTAGGACGATGTTTCATGTCAGATATTCTTTATTGTCTTGAGACTCTTGATATCGAATGACAAAGTGGCATAAAGAGCAGGGTTGATAAAAATCAAGATCTAAAAAATAAAACTAAAAAATCGGATTTATTTGATTTAAATCGGATTTATTTGATTTAAATCAGATGTTCTTTTTTGTAATTTGGAAGTCAGTTATTTATTTAAAAAAAACACAACATAATATTTTTTTTATTTTAATTATTAATAAAATTAACAAAAAACATAAGTATCGCTTTAAAAAAATATTATGAAATTATCAAAAAGTTCTTCTCAAATCCAATATCTTTTTAATCACAATTTTTTTTGTCATATTTATCAAATATGAACAAGGAAAATAAAATAGACTTTAAATTAATAAGGACATACAGCCATTTGGGTTTTACCGCAGTCGTAGTCACTTATTTTATTTATATTAATAGATGTTTTTATAGGCCTTGTATTTTTTCGAATTTTGTTTTTTTTAAAAGGAAGACTAATTAGGCTGCTTTCTCGGTGCCTAATCTATTTTTATTTTGCTGTGCACCAAAGTCATCATTTTTGGCTGATTCGGTTGCAGTAAAAAAGTATTGATTTCAATCATAGATTTTTAAGCTATTGCATAGCTTCTATCGCGGGCCTTGAGCGCGGGGACCGAATCCAGAAATTCCGTAACGAAAAAAAACCTCACGCTCCCCACTCCGACGGGCAAGGAGGTGTGGCTTGAAGGCCGTGCATCGTCTAACGTCGTTTCAGTTCGGCAGTCTTCGACACGGCGTTGTGTGCGATTAGACGTATTGTACGACTCTACGAAACTTGTTTTTGGTGTATAGATAATGCACATGAATGCCGCGCAGAGAAAGTATATATGATATTATATCTATATAAATGTACATCGCGCGAAATTCGATAATCACTTCTTAATATTGTTATTTTTTTATAAATGAATATTGTTTTGGTGTGTCATTACACTATTTATACCTAATTATTTATACCTATTATTTATACCTAGATATTTTTATAAATGAATATTGTTTTGGTGTGTCATTACACTATTTATACCTAATTATTTATACCTATTATTTATACCTAGATATTTTCGTTTAATAAACAATATTAACTATTTTTATTTATTTAATAATAGAAAAATTTGTTTTCTTATCGGTCACCACGCTCAAAAAGTGTAACTTGAATTAATATCAAAGAAAAAGCAATACTGCATGAATAAAATAATAAAATAAAATAAAAAATATAATTGCATAAGTTGATACAAAATGCTATGCAATAGCTTTACCGCGGCAGTCCCCGAGTGCCACACGTCTTTTTTTTTTAAATCATTTGATTTTTAAAAAAACCTTGATTCAGAGCGAGTATTTTCGTATTTTATTTACAGCCAAATATTTTGGTCAATCCCTTCACAATTTATCGCGTATCAAGTGAGCGTATGAAAGTTGGGCCCCGTCTGTATTCCGTTACGAGTTACACCTTAATTTGTTGAGACAGCCGATGCCATCTCATCGGATTGAGACGTCCACGTCGGACACTGCACGCAAACAACTTAAACACTTATTTAATCTCACGCATTTCCCTTTAAAATGAACTTTAAATTGTACTCAACGTCGCTGCTCACCTTATAAGGAGAAATTTAACGTAATTTGAAATGTTGCAACAGAAATGTGAAGCAATTGAAAACATATCATAAAAATGAAAAATTATGTAAACTGCCGGTTACGAAACAGGAATACGAATTTTATTCTTATGGAACACGAATGTAATACAAAAGAAAGAAATTCATTTGAATTAGATTGCCAAATTGCCACCTCTCATAAAGTTGATTAATGTCTTTCACATAACATCAAACCTGTTGATGACAGTACAAAATTTCAACAGCCAAAAAATAATATTCAGGTAAATTCACAAGAGGGTACATAAACATGTTTCGAAATTGGTTTGTCAGAAGCGCGCGGCCATACCCCTGAGACAGGACCACCGAGCCTCGTAATTAATAACAGCGTGCTTACAAATTGCGGCTTTACTGACACTGGCCGGTAATAGGACACCCTCGCACGTTGCACGGTGCACGCTGCCCACCACTGAACACTCCAAATTATATCCTGCCAGTAATACGGATAGCGTGACTGATGTTATTTTGTTTTTGGCAATACATTTTCAAAAAACTTTTCACTTAATTCTTTGTTTAAAATGTTCTTGATTGTTGATCTCTGAAAGTTTTTGCAAACAAAAGATATCTTAAATCTCGCAAATACACAGTAAATTTAGCTGAACAAATGATGTTCGAAGTATACATTACATAAAGTCACATCAAAGGCTCTGGATCCCTTTCCCTTTACAAACCGCAGCCTTATTGACGGCAAACTCTTTGATTCATCATTCGTCGATGGGCGTCTAATTTTGAATGGCGATGCGTAACCACAGAACATCTGAGAACTTCAAATGAAAATAAACTGTATTAGAGCATTTATAGCTTCGCCATTTCCTGATCGACCTAATAAACACAGGTAAGTGAGGTTCTGGTGTCGATCAAGCAACACAATCCGGGTCGAACGTCTCCTACTCTGGGACGGGGAGAGCTACTAAGGTTTATTTTTACAGCAATGCGGCATGTGAAGTGGATAACATACGGTTTAGAACTGCATCTTACACGTTGCCAGTTTATTATGTTATTTATCAGAACAGAGATGTTCAGCCAGACCACTTTCGCCTTTATCGACTTACACCTCTGACACTTTCATAACAATCGTGTCCTAATTAAATCGATATAGAACACCTTTCAAAAGTCTATCCTCACCAACTTTCTTAACGAATCTCTTCATACGGTCGGTTTCTTTATTTATCTGTGTTACTAACAACACGGTTTTGTTAATTTCACACGTAACTACGTAGAACAATGCCACGTAATGAATACAGACGTCCGTTGTAAGAGAATCTCATTAGTTGTCTGAGTGAAAAATGTCCGCGAAGGTGACCGATGGCTAGTTATAAGTTACGCAGCCCTGTGTGCTCCTTCCTCGTTATTTACCGCATTTGTGATGAATTTCCTAAGCTAATGGAAAGTAATGACGATGGGTTCGCCGGCCGACGCTGGCTCGAGGAAATTAGCCTTATCTAACAAGAGAAAGGGTCAATAGCTTTTTAAAGTCCGGAAGCGTTCATATCGAGAACAGAGTGGGCCGTTTACTTTAAATGCTGAAATTAAATTCAATTATGTTTGCGTTAGTAGCCAGGCTCTTGTTGTAAAATATAATAAATATGTAGTTACGTAACTGTGAAATAACTGTACATTCTAAGAATCAATTAATAGTTATCGTAACTCGTATGAAAACGTAATAAAAGTCCAGCTATCGCAGACTACGATCAGTTATCGCTCTATTGTTTTCCGAAGATAAAAACCATTAACTTGTATGGGGACCTATTATTTGAACAGATAAATAGTTCACACCCGAATTCGTGAGCCCTACTCAGAAAAGTTTACTACGCAGTTTGTTCACAACGAAACGTTTAATTCTTAAACAGACTCGACAATGCTGATCATTGATCAAGTATTGGGGTCAAATTCATTTATTACATGCAAATTACAATAATAACGAAACAAACGACTTATCGGACATACAAGGGAGCAATTATGAAAAACAGCGTGAAATATTGGAGTTATTATTGCAGATATGGAGTTGTCGGCTTCTTTTAAGGTCTTCACACTTATCACTTCTTCACTCTTTGGACAAAGAATGCGTCAACACTTTCGAAGATGAGTTTTATAATTACGTCGGCGGCATCCGAGAAGATTGTGTTGTCAAGTTGGCAGTGTTGCCAGTGTTGGCACCCCTGTAATTTAGCGTGGTCGCGTGGATTTCTCTGCATACTTTATGAATTATTAAGTGTTACATGAAGGTTTTACCGTGCCATCCATCATTATATAATTACCCTCGAGAGTCTTAAAACGTGGTTGTGTTTTCAAGGAAAACAATTACTGTATTATTATGAACTCTCTTCCTACATGGTGGACGCAAAGTTCTTAAAGCATCTGCTTTGTTATTGTGAGTTGTTCGTCACTGTTTTTCTTACTGTGACTGCGTATATTTTCAAATTCTATTACATTCTATTTTTGCTGCTTTTTGAACCGTCGAACGAACTTAGATTTTTGTAAAACACTGCATACAAATGTTATGTACTGGTGACTTAATCTGCATCTAATAAACTCATTTCAAATGCTATTGGCGCTTTTACCCAAGATTTATTAAAGGTATGATCGTAAAGTAAAGTTTAACAGCTGGAATTGTGTCGAAAATAACGACACTAGAGAGCGTATTGCCATTTCCAGGCTTACATTCATAGACATATAGTAACCCTCCACGGTTATCAAAGCTCCGAATACTGTGATATTCTCGGAATGTTATTGCTTATAGACAGGTGGTGATATAACTAAAGCTTTGATACCGTCAAAATATTGTGATTATCCTATTGTAATATTTGACAGGCATGAAAACATAACTTTTTACACACAAATTTCTGGTCTAACAAATAGCATATCGAGTCTTATTAGTAGACATATTTTATACGTGGTGTGTATCAAGAAACTTTACGCTATTTCTCCACAATGCATACGGCACAGTCCCGTGACTAATGCACTTCAGTGCAGAGATATCGCCACATCAGACAATACGCGCAAATTACACCCTCGGGGCAGCTTGATTCGCATACATCTTCACACGAGTACACGTAAACCCACTTTTGCGTCGATTTATGAACTATTTACCACTTTCACTACTACGTTTGAGTAATTGGTATATAGGCAACATTTTCTCTGGTTTGTACATAGGTATCTATTGTTCTCTGAAGCGAAGTTTTCTTATCTCGTTCCGTTTAACGGTATTTTATTTGAGGGGTGTTGTCTCGACTTTTCGCACCCGAGTTGTTTTTGTTTCGCCACCCATAAGGGTGGCGAAACAAAAACAACTCGGGTGCAACTAAATTAAGTTGCAAAATTGGGTTCGATTCGAAAAGGGAAACATTGTAAATGGATCGGCACCAATTTTAATAAAGGTTGTTTGTTTTTTATTTCTTTAAGATGGCATCTTGTTGGCACGTTTTTAGGGTTCCGTACTCAAAGGGTAAAAACGGGATCCTATTACTAAGACTCCGCGGTCCGTCTGTCTGTCTGTCACCAAGCTGTATCTCGTGAACCGTGATAGCTAGACAGTTGAAATTTTCACAGATGATGTATTTCTATTGCCGCTATAACAACAAATACCAAAGGCAGAATAAAATAAATTTTTAAGTGGGGCTTCCATACAACAAACGTGTTTTTTTTGCCGTTTCTTTGCGGTAATGTTACGGAAACCTTCGTGCGCGAGGCCGACTCGCACTTGGCCGGTTTTTTGTTAAGTATTAATGGATACCCTACAAAGTACAACAGGATAAAAAAGTTACAACAGGATTGCCTGTACCGTGAATGTTATTCAGTCACTGGTATTATTTGTGCTGTATAGAAAGACTACACTGATAGGCAAAATTTATAACTAAAAATATATATGCTTTATATTCTTATAAGAAAAGAAAACCCATATTTTCTTCTAAAAGCACTTCAAAACTAGTATGAACAATAACTTGTTAAACCATACAAATAAAAGCTGGGCGCGGGAATCGAACCCGCGAGTTATAATTTATTACACTGCAGTGGCACGTAACGTTTGGCAAGGTGAGTTCGAGTCCAAGTCGCGAATACGAAGCGTAGCGTAGTGGCACAAGGTCAGTGCGCCCGCCGCCCTGCGCCCTGCCCTGCCTCAGGCGGAGGCAGCTCTTTACATCGCCTAGGAGCTTATAACTAAGCCTACGTGCGTCAGATAGAATGCAGATTTCATTCCCAACTCACTCGGCCTCGTTACAATGTCATGGTTTTTATTTCCGTGACTAATTTTCGGTTATACATAAACAGGAATTTTTTTGCAAACCCAGGTCACGTTTGCGGAAGTGTCTAATATAAGAAATAATAATCTATACTAATCTATACTTCTATACTAATATTATAAAGAGGATTTTTTTGTTTGTTTGTACCGAATAGGCTCCGAAACTACAGGACCGATTTGAAAAATTCTTTCACCAATAGAAAGCTACATTATTCCTGAGTGACATAGGCTATTTTTTTATCCCGAAATCGGGTCCTGTGGGGTGGCCCACGGGAGCGAAGCCGCGGGGAACAGCTAGTGTCTAATATAAGTGTAGAATATTCTAAAATTGGCCATATTTTTCAGTGTATTGTTCTATCTCTCCCAATTCCAAGGCACAATACAAATGAAATACAGACATTCGTGATGGTCCGCGCGGAGTCTGTCCCTCGGGAACAATTGACCCACTTAATGTAGCTGAGAACTGTTTGTTTGTTTCAGGTGGCTGGAGCCTTGGAGCTGAGCGAATCCGCCAATAACGCGCAGATATTGGCACAAGTACAAAACTCTGTAAGTACCTTCTAAAGTACTAATTTAAAAGAAACTTGATTTACCGCAACTCCGTAATGAACTGCGCATCCCCTTATCTGTAAACAGATTCCTTATTTTTAACAGCGCTATTAACATAAAAATATCTTATCAGCACTATTGAAATTTTATAACTGTAATGATATAAAAATCATATCGCGTGTGACGTTTAATGGATCCGTGTATGGTCCGTTTAACCGATAATTGCTGGAAACACGAAGTATAAATGAATTCGGTATAATTATTTCGGGAGGCATCTTCAAAGAGTTCGATCATTAACTTTCGCATATTCAGCGCTGAATGGATATGAGCTGCGAGATATGGTTGATATAAGGGCCTCTTCGGAGCAGAAATTGCTGATATTACATCCCATTATGATTATGGGACGTGAACAAGAAAGTGGCACGACCGCGACGTCGGGTCAGAACGTGGCGCACGCCGCAGTTGACTTCATTTTCACGCCATTTGGCAAATTTTCGGTATTGAGGATGTGTGGAGCTGCTTGTGTATTGTTATATGTAGCTGCTTGAATAGCAAGTAATAAACTTAATATGTATTAACTACTAGGAATAGTAGATATTAGTTCCGTTTGCTAAGGTTAGGCACTAACAATAATTATTTATTTGTTCATATCTAATGTTCCTGCCGACTTCAGCTAACGTAGCTGTGGTTATGAATAGAAGACAAAACTGTTTCTCATGGCTCCAGCTAAGTCCAGCAAGGATTTAAAAAGCGCTAATGACAGATCAAACACTGACAGGTTCACGAAGCGCTACATTCCGGGCTCTACATTCCTCTTCCTGTTTGATTTTTGTACAAACACCAACGGACAGTAAAGCTAAATTTTTTTAGGATTAAGCATATATAACATCATGAGAACAGTTAGAATCAACCACATAAATTCTACCTTAGAAGAAATAACTTGAAGCGATAGGTAATCCATACAGCGTACAACTTTATTTGCAAGATCTATGCTAATTTATATGTATTTTATGTATGAAATAACAACCTTGCATACTAATGTGTGGATAGAAGAATAAATGACGTAATACGTGGTGCTAATTATAATTATTAGTGAGGTACAGAGTAGTGTGATGTGCAGGAAGAACTGTGATTTAATCTATAACTGCAACCAAAGCAGGAAAATAAATTGCTATATTTCAGTTTTTGTTTATCAAAATGATATGCTCTTCTGGCAAGAAAATTTAACTAAACGACCGACGGTCGAGTGAGAAAATTTTTCGTCATTGTATAGGAGCACGGGTGTGTAAGGGTAAAGTACTTTCGATATTTCATAGTTAAACAAATTTTACATCGAGGAAGCCAATTTGAAATCGTTTTAGCTGTTATTGCAGTAGTTAAATACAAAGTGAAATAAATTGCCCGCTCGCTCCGGGCCTCAACTCTTGAAATCAATTAAGTATTATTTGCCGTTCATAATGAAATATCTCCAGCCTCGCTAAATGTCAATTAGACGTGTATTCCTAAATTATAGCTTGTAGACGTATGGAATTTGAGATACCTACCGAAGTTTCTAAATGCTAATGTTTCTAGGACATTGAACAGAGAATTTCGCGACGAAATTCCATGTCCTTTATTATTATACCGCTTAGAAAGCATCTGAATAGCTTTCCTCTGATAGGTCAGCCTGTCTTTAAAATTCACTGTTTTGTTTCTAAGTTTTCTACGATATGATCCAATCGTTGTTGTATACAACCTTTACATCCCCTGACTGGGCTTCCAACAAACCTTAGTTTTCCAACCAGTACCTTGGTACTGCTATCCTATGATTGAGATGAGGTGATACCAAATCAGGGTTGATATGATTTAAATCACTTGATTTAAATCAGTGATTTAAATCGCGATTAAAATCAAATGATTTTTTTAAAAAAATCAGTGATTTAAATCAATACTCTTTTACTGCAACCAAATCAGCCAAAACTGATGACTTTGGTGCACAGCAAAATAAGAAATAGATTAGGCACCGAGAAAGCAGCCAAATTAGTCTTCCTTTTAAAAAACTAAATTCGAAAATAATATAAGGGTAATAAAAATATCTATCCGGTAAAATCCAAATGGCTGTATGTCCTTATTAATTTAAAGTCTATTTTATTTTCCTTGTTCATATTTGATAAATACGACAAAAATTTGTGTGATTAAAAAAATATTGGATTTGAGAAGAACTTTTTTTATAATTTCATAATATTTTTTTAAAGAAACACATGTTTTTTTGTTAATTTTATTAATAATTAAAATAACCAAATATTATGTTGTGTTTTTTTTAATAAATAACTGACTTCCAAATTAAAATAGATCAGAAAGTAAAAAAATCAAAATTCCGATTTAAATCAAATTAATCCGATTTTTTTTATTTTTTTAAATAAATCGTAATTTTTATCAACCCTGTACCAAATCAAAGTATGCTCGCCCTATCCACCAGGTGGGATAAACCTGGGGGATAGGGCGAGTATACTTTATATACGAGGTTGATGTCGTATGATTTTCCTTATGATTATTTTAACAATTACTCTAGTATGTTTTATGTAAGCATATTGTTTAAGCGCTAGTGATGAATGTGGAGCATTTGCGTCCAACAAAGACGTCAGTTCTCAGAAACATTTAATCACATAACACAACCTTAACCGCAAGTAAAGTGCGTAGATATTTTTGTTAATAAACAACAACTATGTCTGAGAACATTTTATGAATGAACAATATTCGTTCACCCTTCTAAAAAACATAATTTATTATAGTGCAAGGGAACCAGTACGTTTCATATAATTGACATCTGTCAAACACAGCAAGCATAGCCGTTCCTATTTTAGTATTGTTTATGGCAACAACGGATGCTGCTACTCCAGTCTCCATTTGATGCGCAAGACATTACCATAATGTTGAAATTGTAATTTGATATAAGTAGTACATGGTCTGAAGGTACCATCGGAACATTATCTTAGGAGTTTGTAGGTCAGTTAACGATAACATTTTATCTATAGTGTTATTTACCCAGTGCTATCTTTGCATAAGATTTTGTGGCAATTTTGGAGCATTTGAATATCTAAGGTGGTATTATGATCTTTGATGTATGAAAGGTCGGTGATGAAGATAAATGTGTAAACATTGGGGGGCGGGTTCACACGTGTGTCACGGTGTGAAGGTGACGGCGCAGCGCGCGGAGTGCGGCGTGCGGCCGGCGCGCACAGTGCGCCACGCGCGCGCGACCTGGCCGCACCACCACATGCGCCGCTGACGGCCCACGGCCACCACGACCACTCCTCGAATCCTCGCGCGGCTAGATGGCGCGAAAGTAGGCAGTTTACGCGGTTTTGTTCAAAAATCGCGGCTAACTCGCCCAAGTGTTGCAGTGATGACTATTTTCTTTGAATACTCAAAGAGAATTTGTTAGAATATTTTGTGTTGTTTCGTGAAAAAAACTAGCCTTAAGTTACGGTCACGTAGCTGACTCGTAATGAGTTCGTAACGCGTCGGACACGCGCAGTGACTAGCAGCTCGTCGGCGTCCACTACGCCAAGATGAAGTTGTTCAAGAGGAGGCTGTCGTTCAGCGCAGATAAACAGAAACAGGTTCCCCGTACAGACGATCCTTTTGAACACGAGGTACTTAATAGTCCCATGTCTCATGACTCTACATCTTGTTGATATCACTAAGTATTTGCGTACATATAGATACTACACTGCTCTATCAGCTGTGCTGACATCATTACTAACAGTCAGCATCCTTGTACAGTAATTTAATAGACGGCACAAAACTTCATTAATACTAATGTAAACATTTTACCACCACTATATTAGAGTCGTTCTTGTGATAACGATAGTGGGCCGGAAGTTATGTAGAGAACACATCGTGTTTCTTATTATTAAATTAAGAGGGTTTCATATAATATGGGCGTAACTGATAAGCGTGTTTTTCAGTACTATAAGTAGGTACGCTTTAGCTAAGCGAATGGAAAGGCAAGGTTATCTTATCAACGGAGGCCGCGACGTATAGTGTCCGCGTTTAGCTACTTGCGCAATTCAATTCTGCGAATCGAAAATGTATGGCTTCTGGCGTCCGCTCCCCACTTTAGTTTAAACTAGCCCATACGTGATACTAAAACTAAATAACAGAAATCTTACACATTTATGTTATCGAACATAGCTAAAGATAGAGGCCTCTTTAATCTAACAATATTTACGTTAGCATCTTCGATCAAGTCGTGAACATACCATCAATCATCATCAGACACAGACTATTAAGTCACGGTTGAGAATGCCACAATGATACCTAAATCTTTGTTATTTATATACGTAGCAACCACAGACGTCGAATTTTTTGCGAATTACTAAGCGCAGTCAGCGACTGGAAAACAAAATAAACAAATTATTTTCGCAACCTTCCTCGAATTTATACCAAAAACTGACGAATGTTTTTCGCTTCACGTTATCTCAATCTTTGTAATGCTAATGTTGAACCAAATAGGCATTTATGATCTCACAGCCATACCTACGTTACACTGGAAGCTATTTATACAGATGTTTAAATCTGCTCGTCAAACGCCAATGCCAAACGTTAATAAAATACAAGTCATGAGCACTTGGAAACATAATGCTGTAGACTGGATACTAGCTATTGTGCACGATTGACACGGGCAACGAGCTGTAAAGCCCTAATGAGGTTTTGTTTGACCTGATGTAGTTAAACTTTAAAGCCGTAGATGGCATGACAGGATAAAGGAAGCGGAGAAAAGCGGCGAGCTGGTGTGTTTGTAAGTCGCAATCAGCGCGCGCAATCGAGCTGCTAATGTGCTGCGGCCATTTGTCCTTGGCCTCTGTGTGTTACGTGATCAACTTGCATTGGTATAGTTCGTAGTTCGTATTCCTATTTAAATGCAATGGTTTTATCAGGTAACGGAAAAGCTGCGCTGAAATAGAGGGAAATTATGTAGTTCAATGTTGCGTTACCGTTTGCCTCCATTATTCCTACACGAATTAATTTTATATTCATGTTGCAGGATGACGACATTCCATTAAATTCTATGTATGTCTACTTACCTACTTAGGTTTGTTTTGAAATTATTTCACTTTTAGTAGCGTATTGTTTTTCCGAAAACATGGCTCGGTTATTTTAATGTATTCCCATTTAGCCTAATTTGAATTACTAATTTTATAAAACGCGAATTTTTAAGGTTACTTCAAGTTTACGGTTGGCTTGGTTTATCATTAAATAACAACTAAAGATATTAACTACTGCTTCAAGTCAAAATGTTTTATGTCTACCTCGGTCGGCATGTCTGTAAGAAGGTAATTAAAGCGTAATACAATTTATTACCAAGTTCCATGAGTTAACAATTACTGTAAATAAATATGGGTATACGTTACTATTATTGTCTATTATCTCGTACATTTATAAATCTTGTATTATTATGGAAAGACATACAAAATGTTGGAGTCCATTCGCTAGAAATACGCGAACAGAACTATGACTAAATTAATAATTCACGTTGATTGATTAACGACTCTTGTTGGTCCAGTTTGGAATTCCTGCGGTTCTATTTGTGACCCTGGAGTGTGGCCCACTATTGCTATTATATGAATGACACACAACTTTAAAGAAATAACTGGCATTAATCAGTTGATTCTGCAGTAGGCACTATAACTTCTCTGTCGGTACTGTAGAGTTTTTCCTCTTATAATTCTTTTTTACATTGGAATTAGAACCGCATATTTGGAAAATCAATCTTGTCTAAAATTTAATCAACGCTGAACACACTGAATAAGTCCGTAGTAACGTAGGTAGGCACTGAGAATTTTCAATATGAGGCTGGCAATCTTTTTATTAAATAAAATACTCGTCAAGTAAGTATTTTTAACCGACTTACCAAAAAAGGAGGAGGTTCTATGTTCGACATTACGCATGTTTTTTTTTTTTTTTTATGTATTTTCACCGATATCTCCGTCAATTGTGGACCGATTTTGAAAATTCTTTCTTTGTTTGAAGGGGTATATTCCGAAATTGGTCCCATTTTAATTGAAGTGAAGATGGCTGCAATCGCATGTCTGTTTATTGTTTATACCATTTCATAACTTAACATCAAGCCAGTACGCTCGAAAGGGGTATGCAGATATCTCATTTCACCGGTTATATTCAAGTTTCATGTTATTCGGGTAATCTATTCTGTCGTTATAGGTACTTACTTAACTACTTCCCTATTAGGTAGGTACAACTAAAAAGTGAAAAATAAAAAACATTTTTACAAAAAAATACTACCGACTTCCAAATAAGAAAACTAGAAAGTGAAAAATAACTTTATTTTTGGAAGAAGAATGTTTTTTGCAGAATTTATTTGGTTCGGAAATAATAATTTTGTTTACCTAATCTAACATGTTTACAAATAAACAATGTTAGTTGTTTACTGCAATCAATCAATGCAACATTCCTCCTATGTACCTACTGTCAGCGTGGGCGCAGCGTCATTTAGAATTTTTTAACCATTTCTAATACCCACGTAGGAGTACAACCGTATAACGTACTCACGATTTCTCCGAAGAAAGAAGTCGAGTCAACATTTGTACATTTGTGTGTACAAATACTTGGTAATGCCAATGCAGTAGAATTAGGCTTCTACTGTTTTCCAAACAGCTGTTAATTCCTTTTAATAACAACGCTAAATTATTTAATCTAATAATACATTCGTATTTTGGCCAATAGCCAACGATATTTCACGCCTTTGGACTTCCTTATTCCATATAATATTTACGCTGTTATCAATAAATAAATGAAATTATCTACAGAATGCTATTATAATATACAATGTACTAATGCTAACGATTATGCTAGATAAGTGGATTAAGAAAATGTAGGCAACGTTAACTCTGCCGACACCAAAAGTAAAGATTGACCTATAAAATAAGATTACAAAGTTGGATAGAAAATGTTGTACTTGTATTAAGGGTAGTGTGAGAGGTTAACTGGAAGCGTGGATAACTTTATTAATTCTCTAGTTGGCTTATCTAGCCGATACGTGTCGAAAGTAGTAACGAAATGTTAAGTGCATGCGCCCACGCCGCCCACTGGCGGGAACATGGGCCAGCATCGCGCTGCATGCTGACAACACTCGCCTCATCTCACGTCTTGCTATCTTATCTCTGTAGTTAATCCGATGTGCTATTTTCACACAATATAGAGCAGGGATTTTGAAATTCTAGCAATTTATAGCTTCTTATAAATTACACATTGTTTGTGGCTGTTACAAAACAGCGCCATTCGCGTATCTGCTCGGTGGTTATTTTTATATCGCGCATGTCGAACGCAGCCCGCGACGGATTCAGTTTACAAATGCACATAAACACGCTGTGCACGACCTGTTACCAACATATTATTTAACACTCTGTGCACGTGATAAAAACGTACTCAAACATCAATTTTAACGTCGCCTTCCTAAAATATTGTTTCTTGATAAATGATAATTTTCAAGTTTTAAAAGGGATTTTAAATACTACCTAGAAGCAATTTATCAATATTCTGGGTAATTTCGCTTGGGGAATGAGGTGCGTTGGAAGTTATCATCCAATCATTATTCAATTTCACCCCAATTAACTGGTTGGGGTTTCGGAATGTCTGGTACATAAATCAATCGCTCTGAAACCGAAGCATTTAAACAACACGCGTGTATTGATTAACTATATACGTTGGACAATCTGATTCTATAACCAATGATTAGTAAATCTAATGTTACAGGAATTCTGAGAGATAATAAGCCCGACTGTTAAACGTTATATACTAAAGACTAATATCACCAATAATCGCGATTAGTTCGACTAAACTCAGTTTTGACAAATACAGCGTTCTGATTGAGACCGCTGAGAAACTACCAATCAGAATGCTGTATTTGCATGAACTGAGTTTAGTTCAACTGATCGCAATTAGTTTCATTGGTGAAATCGACCCTAAGTTTCAGTAGTGTGTCACGAGGTTATCTAGGGACGTGTCTAGCGCCTTTTTAGTTTGTTATAGCCAATATCCTGTTCTAGTGCTGTTTGTATTACAAAGATGTCCAGCTGAGCAACCTCCGACGTGACCGGAATACGCAGCGCTCATAGTAGCTCCGGAACCAATCAGTAAATATAATAAAACCAATCCTATTATGCACCGGCCTTTGCTTACGAAGTTACGACTTAATCACAGTGGCTGACTCAATGTAACAATCTCGGTGTGATTAGCTTCTTGACTTGTAACTCTGTGGCATTTTCATACACTGTAATTTTATCTCAGAGAGGCATTTAAGACATTCGTGTTCATTTATTTCAATGTGACTCTGGAATCTTGTCGGTCTAACCTTTGTGTACCTAAGCCACCAACATAAACACAAATCAATTGTCTAATATTCTGTTCTGTGTCGTAAAAGAAAGGCGTATTCTAGTCGTAAAATAGTTTCACAACGGTTCTGACAGCTTTTTATAATTGGCTTTTCAAACTGAATAAGTAACGTCTAAATAAAATTAAGCATATCTAAAGGTTGAATAGAATTGCAACAGTAGCTGTTATGGTTTGGTCTTCAACCCGGATTCGAAAGCTATTGTTCGCGAACACGGCTCCACAAGGCTTGTGACAATACCGCGACTTTGCGTGCTAGCGTGTCTAAACTCTTATTTCAACTCGGTGTACAAAAAGTTGCTTTCTTTCACATCGGATGTTGGTCCAGCGTAGGCTTCTCTCGAATGATAGCGTAGACGCGACTTTATACGCTGCGGTGTCGTTGCGTAGTCATAGCGAAATAGTTAATACGAATATAGCAAGGTAGCACCTGTTCGCGGCTAAGCGGCTTCTACGCTGCTACGGTGGTGTCTTCGAGTTACTACGCCGCGTCTTCGCTGCTACGCGGTTACTAAGCTGCTACGACGATAGTTACGAACTGCTACGCTGCGTCTACGAGTTGCTACGCCGCGTCTACGAGTTGCTATGCCGTGTCTTCGATTTGCTACGCCTCGTCTACGAACTGCTATGCGCCGTTTTTAGGGTTCCGTACCCAAAGGGTAAAAATGGGACCCTATTACTAAGACGCCGCGGTCCGTCTGTCTGTCTGTCCGTCTGTCACCAGGCTGTATCTCATGAACCGTAATAGCTAGACAGTTGAAATTTTCACAGATGATGTATTTCTGTGGCCGCTATAACAACAAATACAAAAAAAAGAATAAAATAAATATTTAAGTGGGACTCCCATACAACAAACGTGATTTTTTTGCCGTTTTTTGCGATAGTGGTACGGAACCCTTCATCGAGTCCAACTCGCACTTGGCCGGGTTTTTTTATTGCTGCGCGGCTTCTTCGTTTAGTTTATGTCCGACTAACGCCTGAGCGACGGTAACAGTATTCTATCTTCATAAAAATAGTCGGAACGCAAGTCATAGCTACGCGCCTCGAGTTCAGCCAACACTCGATACACTACAGTCGCAAACAGTCACGAACGGTGTGATGGTTTTGTAAGCAGTAAGCGCGTGATTTGTGAATATTTGATTGAATTACGTACAAGTACTTACTTATGGCCGAGCGCAATTAATTATAGACTATATTGTGCTGTTTTTGGTTGCCTAAATTCTACTATAAAAGTTGATGATAAGTAAATTATCGATTAACCTTAGAACTGTTATTACTGACCCGTAACTCGGTATTCCCGAATGTGAAACATAATAATGTGTTATCTGCCAGTAAAATAAACTAGCTTGACGCAGTATACAGTTTATATTTTCTTATCAGTAGGTATATGACAAGCCGATTTTTTAATAAAAACAAGTTATGAGAAATACCCAGAGATATTTTTTTTTAAATTATCTGTAACCTCCGAAAGGCAAGACTATAAAAAAATATGTACCAAACCTACTAGTACGTAATTTGTTTTTTTATAGGTAGGTATTTCGCTTTTTCCACCGAGTAAAATACCTGGACTAATAAATAAATAAGTGGATAGAGTGATAAAGTGACACACGAGTGACCTCGTAGGTAGGTCACTCGTGTTAAAAAAAAACTAGTAGATAGTTTCCTAGGCTAGGCTATCTACTTACTTATGTACTTAGCTATACTTACATATATTATTGAATTACACGAATATGATTATGAAATGATTACCTATGAGAGTAATAAACCGTAGGTACCTACCTAATAAGATTTAAAATCTACTTATTTTAATATAAAAAACATAATATTTACAATGGGAAATTATAAGTCTAGCCACAAAATTATTTATTGGACACGTGATTAAACTTCTAATTTTATAACTAAGCAACGGGAAAATGACATAGCCTCTAATAAACTAATTCGTCTTTTTTGCAACGCCAACTAAATATTCTACAGAAAGCGTCAAGTAAAGATCATCAATTATTGTGACTTGTCCTTCTTATTTATACATTGCCACGTAATTTACTAACTCGGCCACGGATTTTACATCTTGTCACCATTTTACGTTTTACAGCTTCAACGCAATATCCTCAAAAAAATATAATTCAAGCTTCTACAGATTTTTTATAACTTAGCATGTAAAATAATACGTCAAATTCTTTTATCGTGAAAATAGCCACTGCATGATTTGGCGCGAGTACGCGAGACGACAGCGACCGGCCATTTGCACCAATCAGAGAGCGCCATTCGATTCATGTGACGACGAGTTGAGTTGATCAAGTAAGTCCAAGAGCGAGCGTAGCGAGCTCGGGAGCTTAGGGCACTCCGACACGGACAGGTTAGGTTCGAAGGAGATGTCGATTTCGTCATCTTCTTCGTGTTAGGTTACTTTAAACCCTGCATACAGAAATAGGAGCCCCGCGCAGCGGGTCTCCGTCGACTCTGTCGCATAAATACTAATTCAACTTGCACCTATTCTATATTCAAACCAATAAATAAAAATTTTTATTTGTGTATATTTATTAAATTGAATTATTAAAAAAACATTTACCTACATTATACCTACATTTTTTATGTTTCTATTATTTACTATAAGTAAAATGATAGTGATTCAATAAACAAATTGATTTTTCAAAAATAAAGTCTTTTATTTTGTCTCTCCTCAATAGCTTCTGGTAATATTAGTGGCCAATATACTATTTGATGAAATTTTTAGCTAATTTTTTACGGTCAATTAATATGGGATGAGTTACATTTTAAACGTACTGAGTTAAAAAATTAGAAGCTGAATAAATATATTTTTTGATGTCATTTAATAGTATTTTAGAAATTTACTGTTAGAATGCATGTTAAAAATTTAGATGCTAAAAAATAACCATCATGCTAAGTTGTATTTAGAGTGGTTTACATAGAAGATAACTAGTGGCTAACATAGTATTATTTAGATGCTCGTTAATTGTGGCTGACTTAGTAATTTAGAAGGCAACATACATTTTTGGGGGCGAATAATGATATTAAAAAGAAGCCTGTTTAATTAGCACCCATTTACAATCACAAAACTATAAAGAAACTCAAGTAGGTAGATGCGGGCAGCCCTAACGCATGTTTACATGACGCGCGCTTGTAGGTAATTATTTCAATGATAGGGCCTAGTCACAATACTGTTAGATATCATTACCGTGCCTGAGCTGGCCAATATCATAGCGCGAAGATGCGTGAACTTCCATCACACTCCCTTACTCGTGGGAGCAACACTTTTTACCCGACTGCCGAAGGAGGGTAATGTGTTTATCAGTCTATGTATGTATGTATGTATGTATGTATGTATGTATGTTTGTTCCTATGTGGCGTTCCAGAGACCAAACGCGTTGGCCGATTTTGATGATTCTTACGTCAATCGATTCGTCTTAATCCTGCGAGTGTCACTGGCTACATTAAAATTGGAAAAAACAAAAATGGCGGATTTTGGGCGCCATTTTGTGGGGAAAAAAAATTTTTTTTCTTCCAAACCCATCGTGTGGGGTATCAAAATAAAGGGTTTTAAATGGCGATTTCAAAAATATATAACACTTATATATTTAAATGTACCTAATTCTAAAAAAAAATAACTAAAAAGTTGTAAATAAAAAAAGTTAATTAAAATATCAAAAAACCCGACTGCTTAAAAAGCAAACTAAAAAGACGTAAACAAGAAGAAAATCATGCTGTGCAGTCGGAGGATACATCTGGTTTTGGTCCGCCAGCTTGCGAATAAGTATCCTCCGACTGCACAGCATGATTTTCTTCTTGTTTACGTCTTTTTAGTTTGCTTTTTAAGCAGTCGGGTTTTTTGATATTTTAATTAACTTTTTTTTAATTATCGTGACCTTATAATTTCTCTGAAGTACTCTCTTACAGTCTTTTTTTCGTTGATTGTTTGCAGAAATATTGAAATATTCATGTATATTCCTCAGCTCGTTCAGTTTTCATGAAAGCTTATTTCCTTTTTGCAACAAGCCCTACCCTACAATCTCTTAAGTCTTTGACTCCGTATAATTATAATATTATTTTCCATTTTCAACTTTTCTCAAGCTTTCATGACCCGCTTGACTGATTCCATCTATTTTACAACAGGATAGAGCACGTTTCTCGGACACGAGCTGGCAGATCCACCGCACGTGGGCGCGCAATGGCGACCCGCTGCAGCTGTCGCCGACGCCATCGCGCTCGCTGCCAGCTCCGCTTGTGGCACCGCCACCCGCTCCGTCCGCCACTGCAACCGTAACCTTACGCTCCGAACAGAACGGCATCTATGACACCATTTCGGTAAGTGAAATTATTGGTTATTGCTCATCAGTATTTTAAGTGTACAAATACAATTAGTTTCAAAATCGAATTGTGGATAATGGAACGTGAAATGAGGCAAAGCACAATTAGTGCGCATCTATTACAAGTAGTAAAATAAGTATTGTAATAAATAAGTATGGTTGTAACTTTGTAAGCTAATTAGCACAACTAGATAAAGCTAACTATGCATGAAACTCCGTGAGCGTCAGAAGTTTTACTTTTTTGGAGCTAAAATTTAGGATGGAAAATTTTCATGTTAATTAGTTCAGCAAACAAAAATGAAGAGACTCATCACATATTGTGCGGGTATATTTTCCTAGCGCTGTAAAATTATTCAGTTAGGTTTATTTGGGAGATTTATTTTTTATTAGTTAAGGGAAGGTAGAATGCCTTGTTTTCTGTTAATGCTTTTATTACTTTATACCTGTACGTAGTATAGTGTGTAGTGCTATTTTTGGGTGCATCGTCCTCACATATATGAATTAATTAATGTATGTGCATAAGTAAATATTGTAAAACACCTATTTTTAAAAAAAGAGTAAGTATGGAGTTTCTTGTGCGTTCTTCTCCATAACAAGCTACTTTTCCGAATGCACGGTAGAATCAATTTTTATTACTTGTACATTTTAAATTTAGATTTATTATTGTTCAACGTTCAAAAGTGCAGCTTACTGGCCTAGTTGAAATAAATATATTTGACTTTGACTTTATGTCTTTATATATTTTTTTCTTACAACAAAAAGTCCAGAGTCAAGTAAGCTAAGTATTTACACTTTTAAAAAATATTTTGAGGAATAATGATAACTAAAATTCTTCAGAAACAGCATCAGGGTTGAACGACCAGTAATCCCCGAAATTAATTTTATCTTTCTACATTTGTTTCGTATGCTCTCTGTCAATTTTATCTAAGATAGTTAATAATAATAATCACGGCGATACGAGATCAGTCTTAAACTGAAACGTTCTGAAGATGTATCTGTTCATTAGGTGGTGTTAGAACTACATAGAGTTTTATTTCAAGCCTATCAATGCTTATTATCGTCTAATGTTTGTTTATTTAATTCTTATCTCATTATCTGTCTTGAGTAGAGAGTCGCGTGTCATGTACTACATACACGGCAACATATTTATCTGCAATTATCTCGAGAGGTACGTAATTGAGGAAACTTCTAACTATTAATCAGAAGTTTGCGGGTTAACGTGTGTTTATTCTGTTTTTAGGGTTCCGTACCCAAAGGGTAAAAACGGGACCCTATTACTGAGACTCCGTCTGTCTGTCTGTCTGTCACCAGGCTGTATCTCATGAACCGCGATAGCTAGACAGTTGAAATTTTCACAGATGATGTATATCTATTGCCGCTATAACAACAAATACTAAAAACAGAATAAAATAAATATTTAAGTGGGGCTCCCATACAACAAACGTGATTTTTGTGCCGTTTTTTGCGATACTGGTACGGAACCCTTAGTGCGCGAGTCCGACTCGCACTTGGCCGGTTTTTAAATCACATTCTAGTAATTAACTAGTCATGAGACGGCCGTGACGAATGAATATGTGGGCAATTGTATTAAGTTAGAAAATTGAATCGAATAAACGGGTATGCGGACGTGGTATTAACCCGTCAAACAGCACCGAGCGGCGAGCCCTGCGCCACAGCCTGCGTGCGCGCACTCCCGTACACGACGCGACATAGAAACTCAACCTCGGCTTTCGAACTATAGATTTGCATTAACTGGTCATAAATCATAATCTGCCGGGCGGCGGCCCAGGGCTCCGGCGGCTTAGAGGCGCACTCACGAGCCGCGAGTTCCTGTTGTTTCGCTAATGTACCTTTGTGCTCGCGCGCTCGTAAACCAAGGGTTAGTGGCCGCCTGCTGACACTAAACTCCACTCTTATAACTTACCAGCATTTTATTTTCAGTTAGACGGGCATTCAGCAAACCTTTATGTACTTTATGTACTCTGTAACACCCAATAGCATGTGTCCATTACTGGAATGTTATGCATATGACCACACAAAGCAAGTCATAACAGACTTCGAGCGAAAAGCTATAAGGAAGTAACGATTGCATGTCGAATGGCTTGTCAATGAAAAGCTTCAGTATTTCACAGAGTCGTCATCATCGTTAGAAGTTATAGAAACGGTAATTGTTAGTGAAGTAACAAATGTTTTGAACAAAGGGTCGACATTGGCGGCAGAACTGGGCCGGATGTCGACGCCATTAATATTACGAGTGCTTTGGGACACCATAGAGCATGGCTATTTGTTTCATCTCGCCTGCGCCCACGCGGCACCAGTTCCGCACTAAACTATTTTCACTTACTAGTATTCAAGTAAGTAGTTGTTATTGTTATGTGTTTGGCGAAAATTACAGTTGGCATAAATCACATTTTACAGTAGGTAATAGGCATTCGTTTGTGACTAAAATGTAATTACACAGCAGGATAACAAATTATTTGTAAATAAATCATCGTTGTGGTAGTTAATTATAACTTAAGTCTTACATAGAGTAAGGGTATGTATTATTTATAACAATAGTGGTGCAACCAATAATATTAAGCACGTTTAGCAACTGCCAGTGAGTCACATTTCAGGAATATCTCGCTAGTGTATTTTGCGCCTTAGTAGCTAGCTAGCTAGAGCTCCGTCAATCCTGACAGCCTATTATATTGAAGTAATTCTATAAATCATGTGCTCACCTTGCAATTATTATGAGAACTAGTTATTATTGTGAATGCTATTTAAGACAAGCCCTAGGTATTTTAATTAATCTGTAAATTGATACTGTTTATTAGTTTTAATGTGATTGTTACGTTGCTGTGTAATTATTGGCACAGTTATAATAACAAGCTTTTGTTTTTTTAGGGTTCCGTACCCGTAAAAACGGGACCCTATTACTGAGACTTCGCGGTCTGTCTGTCTGTCTGTCTGTCACCAGGCTGTATCTCATGAACCGTGATAGTTAGACAGTTGAAATTTTCACAGATGATGTATTTCTGTTGCCGCTATAACAACAAATACTAAAAACAGAATAAAATAAATATTTAAGTGGGGCTCCCATACAACAAACTTGTTTTTTTTGCAATTTTTTGCGATAATGGTACGGAACCTGCGCGAGTCCGACTCGCACTTGGCCGGTTTTTTATTATATCTAGGCTCGCGTTTGACCACTATCTTACCTGATGGTAAGCGATGATGTGGTCGACGGTGAGGCACGGTTGCCTAGAAGTAACCTGTTCACTCTTGACTTTTGTTAAGGCAAACGCTATAACATAGCCTAGGCTATAATATCCCTAAGTAAAAAAAACATATATAGTTCATCTTTCAAACTAAAATGTTCCGTTGTCAACATTTGTCATAGTAAAAGTTCAAGGGTTGCGCTGTGGCGTGCTGTCTATACAAATAGTCCCCTAAGGTCGTTTATGACAATTTCCGGCGCAGTAAGTGCTGACCTCGGGGTAGTCGCAGTTCCCCACTAATGGGGTAATTGTGCTCCCAATAATTGATGAACCAATCGCTGCCACCTTCCGACTTGTTAATGGCCGTGTTCCTTCACCAGTAACTTGTAAATGCGAGCATTGGGACGTTAATTTTGTCTATTGTTCTCTTTAATATGGAGCACATATACTTACTCAGATAGTTTTGCCTACAGGCAATCACAGATCGATGATAAGAAATCTGGAATGATTATAGATTCCGTTTATCTTATCTTTCTGAGATATTACAAAACACAGAAATAAATCTAACTGGATGACGCGATTGTATGTACTTCAAGTGTTAAAAACGGAGTAAAAGTACGAGCAATGATCGTACTTTGAGCTGTTTCATTTAGCATTATCGGCACAGGACATAAATTTGGGAAGGAGGTAAATTTTCTTTCATTGTTAATGGTTAGTAAATTTGTTCTTAAATTGTGTGTGAACAAGTTTTTAAAACTGGCCAAGCGCGAGTCGGACTCGCGCACGAAGGGTTCCGTACCATTATCGCAAAAAACAGAAAAAAAAACACGTTTGTTGTATGTTTTTAGTATTTGTTGTTATAGCGGCAACAGAAATACATCATCTGTGAAAATTTCAACTGTCTAGCTATCACGGTTTATGAGATACAGCCTGGTGACAGACGGACAGACAGACAGACAGACGGATCGTGGATTCTTAGTAATAGGGTCCCGTTTTTACCCTTTGGGGAACGGAACCCTAAAAATTATACTCCCGAAGTCCCGACATATTTTTATTGCATACTACATAATTTACCTAGTACGCGCTTCAATCGACAATCTATTGAACACGTAATTATGACACGATATCTTGCGAAAAGAGCAGTGGTGGCCCAGTGGTATCGGCCGCGACTTATAAGTTGTAGGTCGTGGGTTCGAGTCTAGGCAGGCGCTTTACTTTGTCTAAATTATTTCATCATCACTGCTCTCAAAACGGTGAAGGAAAACATCGTGAGGAAACCGGCATGTCCTAGAACCAAAAATTCGAAGACATGTGACATCCACCAACCCGCACTGGGCCCGCGTGGTTGATAACGGCTCATCCCCTCTCACAGAGAGGAGGCCTGTGTCCCAGCAGTGCGAACATTAATAGGCTGATAATGTGATGATGTATCTTGCAAAAACACCTCGATTAAAACAGTATGACGCCCATATCTTTTGAACGGCTGAACCGTTTTCATCAAACATAACTAAGAACACTCTAGATAAAGTAGCCTTTCAAACAAAAAAAAATACAAAATATACATATGTACACACGTCAAACTTATAACAATCCCATTTTTTCCTTCGAGGATTAAAAAGTGGCACGCTTGGTTTTCATACGGAGGGACTTGCGTTATCTATTTCGATTTATATCTGTGCTACAAAAGGAAACATACGAAAAGAACTTTATCTAGAAATCTTCGTACCTATCGATAAATCCGAGTTTCATACCTACCCTTCTCTAATGTATGTAAAGCAGCTTCCCTTTAAGAACAAAGTATTCTCTTTATATGCATAGGCGTACAAAAGGCCGACACATTGTTTCAATAAGCTTACCTTTTTACGGTCGCTTACTAAGAAATTCTGCAAGTATGTCCCAAAGCTGCGTAATATTCCGGAGGAATGAAGTTCATTCTTTTCTTAATACATTTTATATCCTAGAAACAGTAGAAACATTTCACAGAACACAAGGTTGGGTTCTTGTTATGGTTCATTGTCTCGGTGGTTCATATTTAGCAGGTGTGCTTCTGAATTCTCACAAAATTGCGAAACAGGTTGAATTTGTTATGAAATTATTTACTTTTTATTTCATGTAGGTACGTTTATTGGATCTGATTTTCTGGTTTGACATTTATAGAGATATCTTCTGTATACAAATGAGATAATCTGCTATTAAAAGCGAAATTGGGTTGAAGATATAATTTAAGAGGAACCGTGCTCTATCTCCAACTAACATGTTTGGAAACATATAAATAAATAAAATGTTTTCATAAATCTTTGGAACATGTCTGAAAGCACAGATAATATAATACTAGCATACAGATGCCTCATCCCATACAAAGAAACCGTGCCGACGTAACTAGCGTTTTTCATCTGATTAATCTTGTTATTTTTGTAAGTACATCAATCGCGTTCGATCCTGTTTCACGGCAATAGATGGTGTTAGCAGCGACTTGCAAGTAAAAGGGTTTACTAGGTTCGTGAATATTTTTTTCTTTAAATACAGTGACGGTTCGTTTTATAGTATTTTAATGCACGTTTTTACAGTTTTTTTGTAAAATGTGTTACAATGCAAGTTTTAACAATCGAGTGGAATGCTAAAATTTGCATCAATTTTAAATGATCCGTTCAAATAATCTTTGAAATGTGAATTAAGAGCCCATTCCATAATTTTGTACTTAGGAGAGTTGATTAAACAAGAACATACAATTTTTATGTTCAATTACAGAAAATGTTAATTTTACACAGAATTATATTGAATTGTGTACATGTCGCGCCATCTAGTGAGATTTATTTGAACCAAATTTTCTTTCTTAGCAATGAGACCCCGTGCTGAAAGTAACGAGTATAAACTTGATAGTAAAACAAGTACAGACCTAGCTTCGCAGATTTCTGCATCTTATAATGGCGAAAGACTGTGATTGTGTTTGTATGTTTGTTACTTCTTCACGCTCAAACGGCTGGAAGGATCTGAATGAAATTTGGCACAGAGATAGATTGTAGCCTGGAATAGCACATTTTTATCCCGGGATTATGTTCCCTTGGGATAATTTTCGACATTCACGCGGGTGATGCCGCTGGCAGAAGCTACTTTATAATATTCAAGACTATGCTTTTAAATAATATTCTACTTTAAAAGTAGCGCACAGGTAAAGTGAGACCCGCCTGAACAATACAGTTCTAGAATAAGTTTTAACTAGTGAAATTCTCGGCCGGAATAAGTTTCTTGCGAAGAATTAACTTGCGAGGAAAATCACATCGCTGTCCCATGAATAATGTATTTGTTCAAAGAAAGGGATACGCAGATGAGAGCGTATTTTAGCAGCTGAAGCCAGGAATGAATAATTGAGCCTGCCGAGAAACTCTTAGATTGTGTAGACCGATATTACAGAATTCTCGGGGCTTCTGAAAAGAATATATCTTCAAGACTAACCAGGTGAGGTGTCTTGATATTTTCAACAGACTTCAAAAAGGACGAGGTTCTCAATTCGACTGTGTGTTTTTGTATGTTTGTTACGCGATTATTGCGCCAATTATGATGCGATTTTGATTAACCTTTTTTATTTGAAAGCACCGTGCTTCCCATGCAAATGGGACCACCATTTAAATTGATTAAGAATTGATCAAGATCTGATGAGTAGTTTTTAAATTATCCTTAATACGTATTTTCATGGTAATATAAGGCACCAAATTTAAAAAGGGATAAAAATAAAAAAGTCCGACTGCTAAGCTAAACCAAAACGAGAAGACATTTCGCGAGTTTGCTGAGCAAAACCATATGTATCCCTCAACTGCACAGCTTGATTTTCTTCTTGTTTACGTCTTTTTAGTCCGCTTCTTAGCAGTCAGATTTTTGTTTTTTTAATTACCATTTTTTTATAAATTTTTAGTTAAGATATTTTTTCGAATTGGGTACATTAAAACATATAAGTGTTACATATTTTTTAAATAACCTCTTAAAACCCTTTATTTTGATACCCCACACGATTGGGTTCAAAATAAAAAAAGTTGGGCCCCCACAATATGGCGCCCAAAATCTGATATTTATCTATTTTCCAATTTTAATGTAGTCCGTGACACTCGCAAGGTTAAGACGAATCGATTGACGTAAGAATGATCTAAGTCGAAGAACGCCACGTACGTCCATAGACTGATAAACACATTACCGTTCTTCGACAGTCGGAGAAAAATTAAAATCTTTTCAACAAAAAAATAAAACCGACTTCCAAAACAAAACACTTGAAATACTGTGTTTTAGAACATGGTTATTTCTCTAGGGCCTGTGTAGTTAATGATCTTCGAAGCGAAGGCTTAAGTCAGTTCTTCCAACATTGCGTATAACAAAAATACCTAAGCGTAGTAGATAGGTATTCCGGTAAAAGTGTAAGCGTATCTAACTAAACTCAGCTTTCTAAGGTTGGAAATATTTAACAATACTGTTGAAATGCGCGTTACATAACATATTACATTTATATATTCAGCGAGAGGACAGCAGCAGCGCGGGAAGACTTTATGGAATCCTAATGCCTTTTGTGCCAGTAACGTTGAGTGTCGAACATTTAGCATTGCAAATACAATGATCTAATCTCGGTTCTGACTGACAATACAATGCTAAACAGTTTTCTAGGCGTAGGGCAGCGAGAAAACTGTTACGTAATGTGTTTTGGCGTGGGCTTGACACGTCGTACGAGGTACTGTTATTTGCATTGTGCGGATAAATTAGTATGATTAATGTCGGTTTTGACGTACTCATGACTTTATGCAGAAGGGGCTTTTATTCTTATACTTAGATGCAACATAGGTAATGAATAGGCTACAAGTTGGATGCAGTCATTTGATAGGAATGCCGCTGTATATTAAAATTCTGTACCTACCATATAATACTCCAATATGATGTCATTAAATAAATAATATACAACCTTCATTATTTCGCCATCATTCATCCAATGTTTGCCTGTGCAAAATAACGTATGATTATCTCGAGCCATTACCAGCGATCTACAATCTACAAAAAATTGTAGTGTGTACACAAATACCTATTGAATGGAATACCAATGTGTGGTGCGAAATGAATAAAGTAGTAAAACAAATTATGACACCTCGTTGTAAACTACTATGTATGGTATAGTTATGAGCGGACCACCCGGCGGCCGGGGAGATACCGATCACGGCATCAGGTGTCGGCGCACAGCACAGACCATCGGGTCGTCCCCGACGTCGCCATCAATAAAATTCGACACTTAAACAATAGACCGGCCCGACCCGACCCACAGACCCGGAGATCGAGCGATACCGCTGTGCCACCCGCTTCTCCTCTCTCCGCAATCACAACACTACAACCTGTTCTGGCTGCCGTACGGCTAGCTCCACTGTCAAGTACCGTCACACCTCTCCACTCAACGATACATACATCACTATCATCTCCATCGCGGCTCATACTGCGTCTAACATCATATAAATTGAAATTTATGAAATTGAGCAAAACTAAAATAAATAGCCATTGATATAGGTCGGCGTGGTGTAATTAATATAAATTGCTTTCGGCCATAAGTGGCTGTCAAAGAGGCCGCGGGCCGGGATTAATGTTAGATAAGTGATTGGGCGGCGGATCGCGAAACTTTCTCACGATTGCTGTTGCGATAGCAGCGAGCCCGCGGCGACGTATCTTCCTGGCTTACGGGAACACCGACAAAATATTATAGTTCCTTTTACAGTGAGAGATAATGTTGTTTACTCTGACCATTGCACACTGCACTTTGCTTATTTAGTAGCCTGCTTTGTTGCCTTCAGTATCGCCCGCAGGGAAGAAGTGTTCTTTTAAATGGGACTATACAAATTGTTAATTGAGCGTAAAGTTCGTAAAAAGTTGGCAGTAGTATGATATATATAATATATATAATGTTTTCCAAATATCTGCTACTACTAACTGTTTATAAATAAATATAAATGATTTTATTTCTGTAAGTTGGTTTGTACAAACACTTTTACATGTCGATCATATTTTTTAAAACACGATTTCATTTTAAAAACTTATATAAAGATGAACCAAATTACTATATTTATTAATAATTAAAAGTATATACAGTGTATAAAATACTAAAATAACTAAGACTACAAACCTATACACTTTAACCAAAAACTACTCACTAACTAATACTAAAAATAAACTTAACTAAAATATGGCGTCGAAAAACTCCTCCACATCGTTACCCACTGGTAATGTACCCAAAAGGCTGGCAGCATTGCCATTTTTTAAAACTAGATGAGGTCGGCGTTTCCTGTCTGACTACTCTGAGAAGAAAGGCCGAAACAAACTCAGAGTTCACAGTCACTTTTAAAGTCCAGACAAAATATTGGTTAGATCATGTGAAGACCATGTAGACTGATGTCAGAAATGGACTTTTGAGGAAAGAACCAGCCAGATTGAGTGGACCTATCCAGTCAGTGCACGCATTTGTCAATAACCGTACAGCTCAACTCAGAATATATATTGTATATGTATTTTATAGCATATATGTATATCTTTGTATTTAAATAAACCCACCTTGTCGTGATTTACTTTCAATATTTCACCTACCGCTATTTGTCTCTGCATCACCCAAAGGTTGATTGGTAGAAAAAGCCTAAGGCATTAAGTCCGCCTCTGTACGTTTGTGTGCATGAAGTATTAAATAAAGATACTAACCAGCATTTGCGTAATACCAATTACCAACTATAAAGAAAATGTTACGATGTTTTTCTCTTAAATAGTATAATTACTCAGTTCATAGTCGCAAGCCTCCATAATTACCAACAGCGAGTAAAAGAAGCAAACGGTAGAAATAGAAAGTTTATTCCATAGAAATGAAATGTTGTGTAAATATTAAGTCTCTGTGTAAATATTTGGGCTCCAACCCGTTGGTGGACGTTACGCTTACATTAGTTGCTTTTTAAAGTAATATTTACTTTGGTGGACCACTTTCAAAGGCTTGTTAGTGATCATTGCACTTGTATTTTCACGCAGCAGAAACTCAATTTAAATGAAGTCACTATTTATATTTATCTTGGTAAGGTGCAGCGAGCAGCGATGCAACGGGGGAGGAATTGGGTTAACTGGCAGGCACGTCAGCACCTTAACTATAAATGAACATTCCGCCTTCATATGGATATCAAAATAAGCGGTTAAATTCAGAAGTGTTAAAAAGAGGATAATTAAGCGTTTAGAGTTGAAAACCGGTTATGTGAGAATGTTTACCGTCTTTAGACAACTTCAACATAGACGTTCATACTTCCTATTTACGGAGTCGTGTAAACAAATTGCTTGTAATTTAATCAACGTTTTTAATCAAGCGCTGTGTGATTGATAATCTGATAAAAATCGAATTATTTTGGCTTACTTGCCCTTGCCGAGATATATGGGAAAAACGTATATCTATTTATTAACGTTCGGATATTAAACGAGTTCGTACCTATAACCTGTTTGCTTGTTTATCTTTATTGCTAACGATATTGTTGGATATGAACAACTTGATGGGAATGTTTACTGATAAACCTCCGATTTCCGATTTAAGATATTGCAGTTGAGTAATGTCAAAAGTCTACTTTAGCCTGTAAACCTGTCAAACTTGGACATTCAAGTAGGTTTTGGAAATGGAATGAACTATCTATATTATGATATTGAACTTATTCTCGTCGATTCGTCTCAATTTTGGACTTCTAATCAAAATACATCATCATAATCAAAATACATCATCAATCATATAAAAAGCAGTGTTGGCCCAGTGGTAACGGCCCCGACTTACGTGTGAGTTCGAACCCAGGCTGGCGCTTTACTTTGTGTAAATTATTTCATCACCAAAGTTCTTAAAACGGTGAAGGAAAACATCGTGAGGAAACCGGCATGTCCTAGAACCAAAAATTCAAAGACATGTGACATCCACCAACCCGCACTGGGCCCGCGTGGTGGATTAAGGCCATGGATGTTGTACCCATCTATTAGTCTTTATGAAACTTAAGCAGAGAGGGGAGCTTATTTAAATTAGTTTTACATTCCCGTCGCCGATTGTCAATGCGTCCTGAAACAATGTGTACAAATATGGTATTCTGCTGTCGGCAAAGTTAATATCAGCGTCGAAATGATACGTGATTGGCATTCACGAGTTGCCCCCAACTTGTGCAGGCCAAGCCCGTGAGAATGTTGCATTGTCGATCAGTTCAGTTCAGTAAGGGTCTGGGTGCATCCGGTGAATAATTCGGTTATTATACTTGTTTGGTTAATGTTTCCATTTATGGCAAATCAACAATTGGTCGTTGTTTTTGTCTGTGTAGGTATTAATTTTGCCATTTATGGGCTTATAAGTTTATTAAAAAACACCGTATTTGCTAGGTTTTATATCAAACTTTTATTTTGTTTGTAAAGGAAGATAGAAAATTCAGAATCTATATAAAAAAGTAAATTCGGTTTTATAACAGTTGTACATTTCCTACCCCTTTGTTTAATGCATGCCGTGGCAGCCTTTAATTAAGGCTACACTATAAAATGTAAAAATATGAGTACTTTAACATGTATTTTTTGGTGTATGCTTTGTTGGTTGTCCTGAATTAAATATATAAATAAATAAGAAGGTACAATATTTTCATTTAAGTTATAACTACAAATAAGAACATCAAACTACACTTCGTAATCCCGAAAATTGAGTGCATACCTACGAGTAAACATGTACAAAATAGTAAGATATTTTTCAATCGGGGTTAGTAATAAAGTTATCAAGAAACTCAGCGAGGTGCGATGCACGCGCGTTTGTTTACGGAAACTTCCCGCCCGCCCCGGCCCGCCCGCCCTGCCGCCCAGCCGCCCAGCGCACAACACATGAATGAACCGGTAGCCATTGCGTCATGCGCCGCATTACTACTTTTATATAAAAACGACACGCGAAAACACGACACACACATATGTGCAGTACAACTATTTTGTTAATGTCCCTCGGCAAACTTCGTGTTTCGCCAGTTGTCGGCTTTATATTTTCTATCAGTTGCCCTTTGCACTTGGTGCAGACCGGACGGTCTCGATCAAATTGGAAGTCTAATAGAAATCCGACGACTGACGAAACACGAAGTTTGCCGAGGGACATTAACAAAATAGTTGTACTGTATATGTGAAAAGATATGAAACTTTTACTCTCACACATTTTCAGTAAAGATACATTCTTTGGTAGAAAACTTTACTATTGTTGAGTGTCATACGCTACTTCATCATCTGCCCAGCCTTTTCCCAACTATATTGGGGTCGGCTTCCAGTCTTACCGGATTCAGCTGAGTACCAGTGTTTTACATGGAGCGACTGCCTATCTGACCTCCACAACCCAGTAACTGGATAACATGGTACCCCTTGGCAAGACTGGTGTCAGATCTCAAGCTTCTGACTACCCGTGACGACTGTTAAAGATCTCCAAATGACAGCCGGGACCAACGGCTTAACGTGCTTTCCGAGGCACGGAGGAAACTCGGTATGTTGAAATGGTCACCCATCCACGGACCGACCTCGTCAAGCGTTGCTTAAACTTGATGATCGACCCGTGCAGCTCTTATTATTTAGCCACGAGCTCCTCTTCATACGCTACTTATAAACCCATAAATATACTAGAGTACTATCGTACAAGAAAGCTAAACTACAGGCAAATTAAAAGTAATTCATAAATTTTACTGATTTATCATACCTACATTATATTCAAATACCGTTGTCTCTGAAGTTCGCAGGCTAATTATCTCAATGCCAGTTTTATGGTGATCAAAACACCGTCATTATTACTATCCCATTAAACTAGGCAGTTCATTTTATTTTATGCCGAGAAAATAATTTTACTAGTTTTCATTTGAACTTTATGTCGTGATTTTAATTGAGACATTGGAAAGTGCGACTTAATGTGCGCTTGCGCCTATAATGACACGTTCTGAGATTAGTGAGCCGAGACCTTTATTGTAAGTATTAAAACATAGACCAGCCATAGATTACAGTGGTTTGTATCGACTTCAGGCGTCAATAAACATAATTAGACTTTGACATTGTTATTTTTTTTTACCCGACTGCCGAAGGAGGGTAATGTGTTGATTATTGTGTACCGCGATTAATTATTGTGTGAAACAATAATTAATCGCGGTAGTCTAGACAGAGTTGACGTCGACTTCAAGCTTCGCCAGCTCATTATACTCCAGCAAAAGTATAGATTTTAGTACTAAGAAAAACCCTTCTTCATGCAGATCTGTAGGTTCGAATTTCATGTAACGCGTGTGTACTGTCTGCACCTAAAGTTCTATAAGATAACAGTGCAGTGTGTAGTGCAGGGTTGTCTAGCGCGTCGCGCGTCGGTTGCCTAGCAACGCTCTGACGCCAGAGTGCCGCCAGAGGAGCGCCGGGACGCTGCGGCGGAGCGCCGCCAGTGCCGCTCCCGACGTCGCCTCACGCGTGTCCGACCAGCTAAATAAATCCAAGAGCATGTATTAAGGACTTCTTGTGCAACTTGGCTCGAAGATTTTAGACCAGTGCCAAAAATAAACAACGCGGCCCGTGTTCGATTTTCGAAATTTTTAAAAGTTCATGCCAAAATAAAGTGCAGTGAAAAGTTGATCAGTGAAAAAGTTTTAAATTTTTTGTGAATTTAATTACTAAGGGTTTTTGTAACAATTTCATGAGCTGGATGGTATAAAGAGTACAAATTGGTTTAAATCTTAAAAAACACTTCAATGTAAAGGATTTCAGTAAATTGTTTTCGTATCTCGTTAATTCAGATGTTTGAACATTCCCAGATAAGATAAAGGAGCACAATACAAGGATTACATTGCCTTGATAACCGCTTTGCAAATTAATGATAAAGCAGACAACAGCGCGGAGTTATTAATTACACAAAATATCAGACTGCTTTCTTGATAAACTTCAAGAGGCAGTTACATTTCATGTCTGGGTTAGAAAGAAATTCTTGCAGAATATTCAAAGAAACGTTTCAATCGCCCGTACCATTTGTAATCACTGCTATTGACAGCATGTAAAAAAGCTAGCGCAATGAAAAGAGTCGTCGTCGGCGCGGCGGCCTGGCGTCTCGGTGACCGCTGATTCCCGTCATATGACGGTCTTTTATTTAGATGAGGCACACCCCCGGGGTCATTCACCCCCGCGCGGTAGCACGCGCTTTATGAGGAAGGTCAGGGTTATTGCGGAGACGTGACGGTGCAACCACTCCGCTACCAAAGCACCGACTCACTGCCATTAAATGTATTATTGCAATTGATTTTAATGCAGGTCTATCGCAAACAATGAAGACGCGTAAAGCGATGTTTTAAATAGACAAAATTGACTGTATTGTGCTCTGATAAGCATGTGTCATGTCATCCCAAAGATTCAAAACATTGAGTACAGTGCCGTAGTGCAAAGCGCGCGGTTGTCGCAGTGCAGGGTTCGGGGCGCATGCCCCCGGGTGCCGGCTCGCTCCGCCACTCCATGTGTGCTACAATCCACACGCTCCTTTCATACGTCCTTTGTTTTTGTTCACATACATACCATTAATTTAGAATTCTCTTTTACAAACATTCTTTTCCTTTTATTTTAGCCTCAAATTCCCTACTATGTTAGGCAGAGAGTTTTGCACGAGGAACTTAATTAACAATGAATTCAACAGGGGAATACAAACTTGATGATAATATGATATGTTCACGAAGACATTATTAAAATGTGATAGACTTAATTCAATGAAGTGAGAATATAGCAACACAAGTTTAAATGTCATCGAAAGACTATATCGAATTGATGGACTGGGTGAAGTGTCTGCAAGTGGAGGAAGATGCGTGGTCGCTGCAGCAAGGGCGCAGATGCTGCAAGGACCCTGCACCGGCTGGCGTTTGCTCTATGGCGGGCAGTCTTCTACCTGCAACGTGCGCCTGCGCAGATCACGCGTCGCTCGCGCAGCCTCACCGGACACACTCGCGTTCCCACTGCGGTCTGTCTTGTCTACTGATTGATACCACGAACACTCGTAAAACTACGTGACCTATTTTTATACTTTTAAATATCCGTTTTGAAGCCGGATAAAATATTGCTGTTATGTACGCACGCGCATAAAACACTGTAACAGCATTAGCGTCGGCGTCTACTCTGCCTAATATCAGATATTGACTGACGTAGATACTCATAACATGAAAACTGCAGTTTTGAGAAATTCAGAACAACTTTAGATATTAAAATAATTTTTGAACTTTGTTGGATTTTATTAACAGGCAAAAACCATTTTTCAGACATCACGTAGGTGACTGTAATGAGGTTTTTGCAGCAGATGCAAAAAACTAATAATACCTCCAACGTTTTTTGCACCCTGCTTGTAACATAAGTTTTATGAGAAATCTAAAAACTAGGCCCGCGTTATCTTTATAATATTGTACAGCAGCTTAGTATCTATTACAAATTGGGTTAAACCTTCGAGTTACTAAGCCACGTTAAATAATAACAATGTAGACCTCTATTAATCAGCTGTAATACGAAGAGATATAAGCTGCAGTAATCACTTAAGCCGCGCCCGGAGGGGCTCATGCGTCAGCTTTATTGACGGGACCCGTCCATCCGATCGCGATACACCCGTGACCCACCAGGGTGGTAAACTTTGACCAGCACACGTTACACATCTTACGGTAACAATAAAAATAGCTTCGTTCCGAGAAAACGGTAGTAAATTCCGCGTAGATAATTTCGTTCAATTAGTTTCGTGCTAATCTTTTATTATAGCCACAGTTTTAATTACTAGTTTTTGTTTAACAATAAAAAAACCGGCCAAGAGCGAGTCGGACTCGCGCACGAAGTGTGCCGTAACATTATCGCAAAAAATGGCAAAAAAACATTTTTGTTGTATGGGAGCCCCACTTCAATATTTTCTTTATTCTGTTTTTAGTATTTGTTGTTGTGTGCAACAGAAATACAACATCTGAATATTTCAACTGTCTAGCTATCACGGTTCATGAGATACAGCCTGGTGACAGACGGACAGACAAACGGACTGCGGAGTCTTAGTAATAGTAGGGTCCTCTTTTTACCCTTTGGGTACGGAACCCTAAAAATGTTAATGAATACACACAATGAGTTTCGATCTCTTCGCGGATTTATATAGATGTGAATATTATTTTTTATAGTAGTGAAAACTTTATATACAAAGTCGTAGTAGTCTACGATAATCTGCTACGATTTTTGCCGTAAAGGCTACGAATTTCGTAGCAGATTATCGTAGACTACTACGACTTTGTATATAAAGTTTTCACATCTATAAAAATCATAACGGTAAAAAATATTATTACATTGTAATTATCACGCTTAACTCGGCCATTCCGTCACAATCTCAAAGCAAAACGCAAGTTTTAAGAAAAAAACAATGTTGTTATTTGTTCCCACGCTTAATTGAACAACTCAACCACACATTTAATACAACATTATCTAAACAAGATTTCCGCTAACAAAGCAACGTTCATCAAGTGTTGTCAATAGAACTATCACGACAACTAAACCACAAACTACACCAAGCCGTCGCATCAAATGAAATCATGTACTTGGTACATGTTACATGGTACATGGTACCATACAAAAGCTCGCCTCAACGTTAGATAGTGAAATGAAATGCATTCCTCAATGCCACCTCGGCGTACTATACAATAATAATAATATATTTCTGTGAAACGAAATCCCATCAACTCCAAGCCGACATTGAGAAAAAATGACAAGGATTAAATTACTACTTTTGATTTCATTTTAATGACAGCCCGACCTCGCGGGGCTTTTCAAAGATTTATTTTGCAATAGTCGCCGTAATAACAGCTTGGCAGTAATCTGTGCTGATGTTTTAATAACTTTATGTTGTTCTTTTGTTTTAGAGCCGAGCCGTGAGTGCACCCGCCACCCCGGCTTCAACAACATTTTCGAGAGAACAGGTAAAAAATGAACACCATTTATTTTTTATCATGCGAAAATGTATTCGGAATGAATTTTTACCCGACTGCCGAAGGAGGGTAATGTGTTTATCAGTCTATGTATCAGTGTGTGTATGTTTTTTCCTATGTGGCTTTCTAGAGACCAAACGCGTTGGCCGATTTTGATGAATCTTACGTCAATCGATTCGTCTTAACCCTGCGTGTATCACTGGCTACATAATAATAGGAAAATAAAAATTTGGCGCCATATTGTGGGGCACCAATTTTATTTTTGTTCTAAACTCATCGTGTGGGTTATCAAAATAAAGGGTTTTAAGAGGTGATTACAAAAATATATAACACTTATAGGAGGATACATCTGGTTTTGGTCAGTCAGCTCGCGAACATGTATAATCCGACTGCACAGCATGATTTTCTTCTTGTTTACGTCTTTTTAGTTCGCTTTTTAAGCAGTGGTTTTTTGATTTTATTAATTAACTTTTTTTATGTTTTTCGTTTTCAAAAGCGATAATGTATGTTTTTTGCAATGGTTGAGAATAAATTAAGATTTGTGACAACGACAGAACTAAACGTGTTAACCTCAACCTACGTTATCAGCTGTCTTTGATCAACAAATTAATTAACCGTTTCATTAAACAGCATTAAGTGATTGATAGTAATCATGTTTGTGTACGAACAGGAAACTAATTGATTATATCTCATAAATAACCATTAGTTATTGATATTCGACTGCTCCAGAAAAAGGGTAATGTTTTCTTTATTCTTTCTTACTACAGCGAATATGAAATGAGGATATTATTTTACGTAATACAATCATAATATTCATATCATGTCTTTTTTTGGCACGATACCAAACCACTTGAACGCACGATATGTTTTCTCAATGGCGACAATAAAATATAGATTAGAGTTGCTTCTTTATGTTTTGTAAGGTTTTCTTTGAATATCTTATAGTATTCAAAGATCCCAGAGTTTAAACGAGTTTTATGCTAGTGCATCTGGTTCATTCATCAGGTCTGATTGTGAGAACTTGTAAAGGATTCCTTGTGAATGCAAGGCTTTTTTGTTCCCATACACAACTTAGAACTGTCGCCCACGGTGGCTGTGATGGTAGCTGTCCACGGTGATATAAACCTTCCGATGCCTAGTCCAAAGCTTAGTTTCCATTTTACATTCCATTGCAAAAGGAAACTAAACTAAATTCTCAACAATTTTCGCAATTATCTTTAATCAAGCATAATAAGCATTTTAATGGGCCATCGATACAAATAAACGTCTTGTGCTCAAATAGCCTTAATTTACATCACATAGAAGCGGGGCTTACGCATGGACTACTCTAATCGGATTAACTGCATCGAAGGCGAAGCTCGCAGAGTACGCAGCTTCGCGTCGCGTCGCCCGCGCCTGCGCCTACGCAGCGCTTGAGACACTTTCACAGAATTATGGCGCGCCTACGACCTTATGTTGGCTGACATAAACACTTAAAAGCAAGACAAATCAGGGCTTTTCTCTTCGCTGTCACCTTTCTATTCTAGTTTATAGTAACAACAGTATGCTTTACCACAGTTTTCCACACGTCTGGTTTAATTTCATAAAGCGGAAATTATGAGGAGATTAGTTGTTCCGAACTTGTTTTGAAGATTCGACAAATGTTTACGAGTCCTTCACGCTGCAGCCGGCGGGTAACACGTGTTAGTCGAAACTACAAGAGGGGTCCTAAAATAACTCCTTGTGAACGTTTGTGATTGCTGTGTTGTTTATTTCCTGCGTGTTGACCTTGTGATTTTTGGATCTGATAATGGGAATGTAGGGTTTTACTCCTACGTGTAAAGTAAATGTTACAGCACAAACCAGTAGTTCATCGAACGGAACTGGCAATAATTTACGTATTAGCGTTTTGTTGTTGGAACTGTTGTAAGCTGACGTAAAATAGAAGCTTATTGTATTATTTTTGTTTCACAATGTTGCATTTTATTTTCTTATCATCTCATAATGTGATGATTGAAGAGTTATTTATAAATAACACGCATCGAGCCAGAATATCGAATTTCCAAATTCGTTTTTTTTATTGCCGATCATTGAATCCAATAAGGTTGAAGGGTGATGGACTTTATTATAAAACAATGCAATAATGAAACACTATCTTTCTAGGATTTTTTTTAAATTCTACGACTTGACGAAGTAGGTATCCTTGCAGTCTGAATCATCGTTAAAAAAATGTTTTGGTTTATCGTTCTATCTAAACACAGATGATCGTAATCTGCAGCTATTTCTTGACCTGCCATCACCTCAATTATGTCCTTGTGTACTTCCCTTCAGACTAGAACTAAAAGTAGGAAGAACCCAATTTGTGCCCATTTACACATGTATCGTCAAGTTCTTGATGCATAATGCCCATGAAAAAATTGTGCAAATGTCCCTTGTTGACCTCTTAGTTATGCAATATGCGTTCAACAAAACAATATTATTCCAGAAACCTGTGATGGGCCTCATACCAGCAATAGGAAAGTTGTTTTCATATAACTAGATTGATTTTAAGAGAGCTAACGATATATATTATAGAACTGGCCGAATATATGTAGTTTTATCATGTTATTTCAAACCGTTTACCATTCTTGTACGGTACCCACTTACGCGTCATCTATAATTCTTATATTTTCTATTAACCAGGTTGGTTCCCGGTCAGCAAGCTACCCAAGTGGTCCTGGCAGCAGACTAGACCTGTGCTATGTGGCGGAGCGTATGCTGGCGCTCCACCTGCCCGAGAGAGACGCGCAAGCGGAGGCCCAGGCCGCGCACATGCTCACCAATAAACATGGAGAACATTTCATGGTAAGTACTCTTACTTATTTTTTATTAACGGCAGAAAATCACAATGATGAAAAGTAATGCGAATTTCAGAGTGTCCCAGAAGTTAGAACTTGTGTAAAGTGACCTACTTTAAAATAACATAGTCATGCAAATTATTATACAGGACAACGTTAAACTCCATGTTAGCAATAACTTTACCAAAAGTCTATAATTTGACAGTAAAAAGGGTAAATATGTTTAGAAATTCTTCGTATTTCAGCCGTAGTTCTACTTTCAAACTGGTCCAAATGTACCAATACCGCCAAATTGTGTATTATCGTAGAAATAGTATCTATCTATTAAAAAAAATAATCTGTCCTCATGGGTTAGAGATGCTATAACAACCCTTTCGTCCCTGTGGACTGTTTGCAGCGAACGGGAAGAGAAACAGTCATAGATCAAGCAGCAAATAATTTCTACGATGATTATTCACTTCGTCATTGGCGTAGATTTTCATGTTAACTATTTTAATTAGAGGAAATGCTGCCCACGTGGTGGGTGCGTCGCCGTCTGCGAAGAGCGGCGCTTTGAAGACACATTTTATTTGAAAAGTAATTTTATAAGACGGCCGTTTAATTGGTACTAATTTCAAGAAAATTATAAATTATAAGTCGGCAGTGGTCTATGGCGAGACATGTTTGACAATATAACCGTAATTTGGGCGATTGGAGATACTATTTAAGAAACGAAAGAAGGTATTCTCCAATCGCAATTATAGAAACAAATAGGTACTAATTCGACTAATATCCGGTTGTAGCTACTATCTTGGTTTATTCTTAGTCCAATCGTACAACATTAGAGCTACAAAGTCTAATGTAAATTTGACCTGCAGCCTTATATGGGTCGCGTTTAGTAACTCTAATGCTAGAAATAAGAGACAGATATCCCATAAAGGTTTCCTATGAGATATTGATTGCGAGACCTACATATTCTTACTTTAAAAGAGCCGTAGTATTATGTTAACGCTAGTTATAAGAGTTTCTAAGTTTGTAACTCCTCCATGTGTGCATGTCGTTAATCAAATCCTGCTTAGGTTTTTGTCACATCTTCCTTACTGTTTTGTAGTTTAAACTGTACTGGATATCGTGGATGCAAGTTGTTTTTGCGATTTTTAAGAATAGTATAGTTGTCGCCAAACTTCTTGTCGCCCTGAAGTTACAAAGGCTGCGCAGTAGTAAATTTCATACAAAAACAGCACCGACATGTGCCATGCGCATCGGAAATCCAACTTCAGCAGCCTAATAGCGCAAGTGAATTCGGCAAAGCACGTATGTTCGTGATGAATGACGGGATGTGGATTGCCGTCTGTGTGATTGCTCGATTGATGGCGGTCAAATTCTTTGCTTTGCCGAATTCAATTGCGAAATGAGGCTGCAGGACAGCCAAGAAGTTTGGCATAAACTATAGTAAAAAAATACCGGCCAAGTGCGAGTCGGACTCGCGCACGAAGGGTTCCGTACCATTATCGCAAAAAACGGCAAAAAATCACGTTTGTTGTATGGGAGCCCCACTTAAATATTTATTTTATTCTGTTTTTAGTATGTGTTGTTTTAGCGGCAACAGACGGATCGCGGAGTCTTAGCAATAGGGTTCTGTTTTTACCACAGAACAGATAAAAGGTTTTTACCCTTTGGTACGGAACTCAAAAAAGTGAGACGGAATCTCGACCCCATAAAAAAATAAGAATTGGTTGAAATTATTGCTTATTAATTATTATTGTTGTTGTTGTTATTATTGCTTGTGCTTGTGCTTATGTGCTTGTTATGTTGTTGCTTGTTGTTATGTCGTTGTTGTGTTGTGTCTTGTGTGTGTTACTTGTGTCTTACTTGTGTGTGTTACTTGTGTGTTGTGTTTGTTTTGTGTAGCTTTTAAATAGATAAAATGCATCATCTTACTCTTCTCATCCTATTTGCTCTATATTTCCCGTATTCCAATGTGTGGAAGGTAAATTACATGTAACCGTTATAGTGCATCTATCCACCCATGTGTAGGATTCTCTCGAGACATGTTTGCAGCAACAACTACACAGTTAAGTAATATTCATCATTTGTTTTTCCATCTTTTCTAGGTGTTCGAGGTGAGCGGTGGTGACAGCGCAGGCGGTGTTGGCGCTGCTCGTGGGGTGTTCGGCCGAGCTCGCTCACTGGGTTGGGCCGGCGACCTAGCCCCACCGCTTGAGCGGCTTTGTGCTGCATGCAAACACATCGAGAGCTGGCTCGCAGCTCATCCAAAGAACGTCGCTATATTACTTGCATGGTAAATATCTTATTTATATGAACTTTTCTATTAAGAAATCCCATGAAGAGACCTGTTAAGCTTGAGTACATCACTCATGAAAATGATAAAACCTGGGTCCAACACGTTTACAAGACTATTGGATATAAAAGTGGCCTAAAGAAATGGCTTTTCATTACATTAACAAAAAAAACAATTTCTCTCAGGAAGATGGATGGTTGGCTACATATCAACACTTGTTTTGTAAGGATATATTGTAGCCAAATTAGACTATTAATATTAATCAATCAACTAATCCACCTGTCAAAATGTGGCGGCGCGCGGCGGCCTATAAAGAAAACAGATAACATTTTTTAGCATACGTTTTCCGGGTCTTGTCAAGAATCCTAGATAAATGATAACATGTGTAGATAGATAATAGGTAGATACTGTAAATAGATTATCAGTATAGTGTGCCCCTCATTTCTAGTATTCGTAGTAATATTATTGTAATTATTTTATTACGATCCTTTTTAGGGTTCCGTAACCGAAGGGTCTAAACGGAGCCCTATTGCTGTCACTCACGTGTCCGTCTGTCTGTCCATCGTCGGTCACACAGGTTTTTACAGCCAACGGGTGGAGCTACAGTCGTCAAATTTTCACAGTATAAGCATCTTGTTGATCCAAAGCCATACAAAAAATATTTTTAAATGTTTTTAAGGGGGGCTCCCATACAATTTTTTTTAGCCTTCCCTATCGAGAGGGGTATCATTGTTTCGAGCTCGTTGAGTACATAAATACTGTATCATTTGTTTTAAAATATGTTCGAAAAAAAGGAATGAGAAGCCACGAAATTCAGTTTTTTTTTTACAATATTTTTTTATTATTACGTATATTTTACTAGCAAGTACCAATTTATTAATAAATCAGATTTTTCTTTGAAATTACTCCATTTTTCTATTACAACCAACTTGATTTGGTACGAAGTCCAACACGCACTTTGCCGGATTTTTTCTTTATTTGATAGTTTTTCTAATGTTTCTACTTGATAATCTGGGGATGCCCTTCGGCCGTCAACTGTTTATCAATTGGCTTTTATTTTACTGAATTATAAATTTGACTTTTCTATTGTTTTCAGGGGCAACCGCGAGCGGCTAGGCGTGTTGGTGGCCGCATACATGCACTACTCGGCGATATGCGGTGCGCCTGAGCATGCGCTCGACCGATATGCTATGCGGCGATACCTGGATGACAGAGTGCCCGTGTTTCAACTACCAAGCAATAAACGGTAAATACGATATAACAACACAATACCCAAATAGTTTTTATTTTCCTAAAAATCCTATTCAAAGAGATTTTTCTAACATGGGTAGCGTATGTCACTTTGAGACAGAGATCTATAGGAAGCCTTTTTGGCTTCAGCATGATGTTTATTAGATCACCTGGTCACTGGCCAACTCCCTTAGATTAACGTCAATTCTTAACGACCATCTGAGAGCCGATTTCTGAATTGATTATTTGAGAACGAGTTAAGTATTTGTCAAACTGTACTTTAGCCTGAAAACCTGTCAAAACTTGGCACTAAAGTAAGGTTTGACGCGTTCTTAATCTCAAATACTTAAATCAGAAACCGGCCATAAGTGACATTGTACAGACGGTTTCTCAAAAAACTATGAGCTACTTTATTAAATACTGCAATTACAAAAAAATCTACTAATGACATTATAATCCTTTTTATTAGTGGAACTTAATAACATTTTCTTATTTCTATGTGCAGTTACATCGACACATTCGCCGGCCTGCTGGCTGGGCAGATCCGAGTGAACGCAGCACCCCTGCAGCTGACGCACGTGAGCGTGGCGGGCTCGCTGGCGTCGCCCGCCACGCCGACCATCGCCTTCCTCAAGATATACGAGAACTTCGTCTGCGTGTACACGTCAGGTAAGCGACGACAATATTTATAAGTGGCAAGTTACATTATTATCAGCGGTAACCATTGTCAAAAATTATAAATGTAAGGGATTGACCACATGATCGCTTACCATCAGGTGAGATAGTGGTCAAGCGCGAGCCTATATAAGATAAAAAAACCGGCCAAGTGCGAGTCGGACTCGCGCACGAAGGGTTCCGTACCATTATCGCAAAAAACGGCAAAAAATCACGTTTGTTGTATGGGAGCCCCCCTTAATTTATTTTATTTTAATTTAATTATTATTATTTTTTGAAGAAAATATACAAATAAATATTCTGTGAATATTTCAAGCGTCTACCTGTTGCCGTTATTAATATCGAGCAAAAAACGGCAAAAATATCACGTTTGTTGTATGGGAGCCCCCCTTAAATATTAATCTTATACTGTTTTTAGTATTTGTTGTTATAGCGGCAACAGGAATACATCATCTGTGAAAATTTCAACTGCCTAACTATCACGGTTCATGAGATACAGCCTGGTGACCGACGGACAGACAGACAGACAGACGGACCGCGGAGTCTTAGTAATAGGGTCCCGTTTTTACCCTTTGGGTACGGAACCCTAAAAATGAGGTTTCGTTAGTGCATTCAATAGGTAACGACACGAGTTTTTAGTTTCGATAGTTTGTTGCTCGTCTATAAGCGAGTGTTCTTGACTTCTTGTGCGACGGACGATGACTCGCACTGCTCGCTCGGTGCTGCCGGTTGCTAGTTGCTGGTTGGCTGGTTGGTCGTAAGTTCTGACCGTCGTCAGTCACAAAATTTTGTTCCGAAGAATTTTTTCACTGCCCATTGACTTACGAACTTGAAATTTGGTGATACTATTATCACACTTCACACTTTTTATAATATTATAAAGGTGAAAGCCTGTGAGTATGTTTGTTACTTCACGCTGAAACGTCTGGACGGTTCGGGATACAATTTGGCACAGAGATAGATTATAGTCTGGAATAGCACATATAATACTTTTTATCCCAGGAATATATTCCCTTGGGACAATTTTCGACATTCATGCGGGCAAAGCCGCTGGCAGAAGCTAGTCATTACATAATTATACTTTACTAACAAATATCAATATATTGATAAATCAGATTTTTCTTTGATACAGAATCCTAAATGTGCGAAGCCCGACACGCACTCGGCCGATTTTTGTTTACGTAAACCTAAACTGTAACTCTTACAACTAAAGAATAAAAACGCCATATAAATCAATATTTTACCATGTTCATGCACTTGACTGCAAAATCAAAAATCAATCAAAATCAAACAGTTTATTTCAAATAAACCTTATTTATTTATTTATTTAATAACAATTGCTTGCTATACTAACAGTTTTCACCAAGGCGTACAACAAGCCAAAAGGTACTTTAGTAGCCTTATAGGTACTTTTGAATTATCAAACAAAAAGAAGATGACTCTAGTTGCAAATTCGCAAGCGTCAGTAGGTCTTAATGGAGAAGAATTTGGAAGAAACACCACGGAAGTGTCCGTGGTGTTTCTTCCAAATTCTTTTCTATCTTTTCCATCAGCCACAACAAAGTCTTGGCTTATGTCTTACGCTTTCGCCTGTACAAACAAGCTCATTTGAAAGTGGTTACCAAACCCATCGCGCTTTTAACATTGCAAATATTGAGTGACACATATTATTCAAATAATCAAATGGAGTTTGTATTGACCAGCACTATGTAGGAAGCTGTCATCGGTAACCGGTTGTTTATGTCTAGGCCTGTCAAGCTATACATTAGCAGTAGACAGTAAGTAGGAAGCGAATTGGTTTCGCAAGCGGAATTCAAACAGACGGATTGGGGCTTCCGCTTTTAGATGACTAGCGATATACTTAGCGATAAACAAACGATTTTTATAAACCTGATTTATACAAAAATAACTATATGATAAGTCTAAATACTGATCAAATTCTAAATTCGAATTCTTTTCTGTAGTATACATAACATCGTTCCTGTATACCCTGAAGGGTTATGCAGATGTAGGTACACCTACCGTGAATAGGAACCCAGGGGTGAAAAGAAATAAAACTTTGAAGGGAATTTTAAATGTAATCCACTTTATTGGTATCAAACAAAGCATAGTTTTTTTTTAAATAATGATTTAATATATTGGAGTACCTATTAAAATGCTACAAACAATCTTTATATAACGTGAAAATTCCCTTCAAAGTTTTGCTTCTGTGGCTTCTTCTGGCTTCAGTGGGTGACAGACAGACAGACAGACAAACTGACCGCGGAGTCTTAGTAATAAGCTTCCGTTTTACCTTTTAGGTACAGAACCCTAAAAATAAAAAATATATCCTAAAAGCGAAAGTCACTCTGTATGTTTGTCTATTCATAAGTTTTCACGCTTAAACTGCTGAACCATTTTTAATAAAAATTGATGACGATGATGTACATATATAGATTGCACCTTGGAGAACCACTTAAGTTACGTTTTGCACCGGGAGTATTTTCCGTTTTTGACTTTCATGTAGATGAAGCCACTAGAAGAGGTTGGTAATATAATTAAATTCTTGTTTTCTTCATGCAGGTCTATACATGGTAAACGGCGGTGGCTGGACAGTAGGCGTGGGGCGGCTAGCTCTCCGCGGCGACGTGGTAGTGCGCGCGTACCGGCGAGCGGCCCAGGCCCGGCCCGGCGCGGCCCCCACAGGCCCCGCCGGCGCCCTGGGCCCCGGCCAGCGGCGCCTGGTGTTCGCGTGTCAGTTCCACACGTGCGCCGTCGCCGACCACACGCTCTCCTTCACTAAGCAGCAGCTCGATCATGCCGTGCACGGTAATCATCACCTTTCTGGCTTTCTTTCACCCTCAATTTTGAATGAATTTTATATTTTGCTACAACCTTGGGATCTTAGGTCAAAAGCGAATAGGTTACTTCTAGGCAAGTGTGCTTCAACGTCGACCATATCATCGCTTACCATCAGGCGAGATAGTGGTCAAACGCGAGCCTACAGATAAATAAAAAAAAGATTGGCTAAAAAAGTCTGCATTGAGATTGTCGTAATGCATGGCGTAAATCTATCATATATCTATACTAATATTATAAAGAGGAAAGATTTGTATTTTTGGATCTAACGAATAATCTTAAAAACTACTGGACCGATTTCAAAAATTCTTTCACCGTTGGGAAGCTACACTATCCCCGGGTGACATATGCACCTTTTTATCCCTGTATTCCCACGGGAACGGGAACTACGCGGGTGAAACCGCGAGGCGTCCGCTAGTCTTTAATAAATACTTCGTAGAAAAATGAAATAATACTTCGTATGGAAACAAAACTGGGAATTTCATACGCCAGAATCCTGAGCCGGGGATATGCTTGTATACCTCAAAAGCATAATGCATAAATTTTGTTTCTTATTCTATTTTTTACCGCAGCCCGCAGTGCATTGAATGTTGTTTCTTTACTGCATACTTACCTCTCATATAAAAATGCCATCATCTTGATCACAAACACTAATACGAATGTTGCTTCTAAATCTTCCTAAGCTATAAATGAGTTTTTAACCGACTACCAAAAAAGGAGGAGGTTCTATGTTCGACATTACGAATGTTTTTTTTTTTTTTTTTTTTTTTTATGTATGTTCACCGATATCTCCGTCAATTGTGGGCCGATTTTGAAAATTCTTTTTTTGTTTGAAAGTTTATATTCCGAAATTGGTCCCATTTTAATTTGGTGAAGATCTGTTAAAGAACTTCGGAGATATACAACAGAACTCTTCAATAAATAACGGCAAATCTCTCGGGGTTGCTGCAATCGCATGTCTGTTTATTGTTTATACTATTTCATAACATAACATCACGCCAGTACGCTCGAAAGGGGTATACAGATCTCTCATTTCACCGGTTATATTCATTTTTCATGTTATTCGGGTAATCTATTCTGTCGTTATAGGTACTTACTTAACTACTTCCCTATTAGGTAGGAACAACTAAAAAGTGAAAAATAAAAAGTTTTTTTACAAAAAAAATACTACCGACTTCCAAATAAGAAAACTAGAAAGTGAAAAATAACTTTATTTTTGGAAGTCGGTGTCCATAACTTAAAAATTTGGTACCTACCAAAGACACCGACTTCCAAAAATAAAGTTATTTTTCACTTTCTAGTTTTCTTATTTGGAAGTCGGTAGTATTTTTTTGTAAAAAAGCTTTTTATTTTTAGATTTTCTTACGATGTGATAGAGTAACGAACATCCATCCATGTTAGTTACTCTTACACAGAAAAACTACTGAACGGATTTTGATGAAATTTTACAGAAATATAGGTTATACATCAGAATATCACATAGGCTATAATTTATAAAGATAATGGTAGAAGAACTAATACCACGCGGGCGGAACCGTGGGCGGCACCTAGTATAGATATAAAATACGAAGTTATATAAGTGCTTACACAGTAGGTACACTATATTAGACAAAGATATTTATTTCAATAAATCTTCGTCTACTGTTGAGTGCAATTACGCCAACGTGATTTTGTTATCAGGAAAATTGCTCGGACCATTAGGTGTGAGGTCAAAGTAATAAATTCACCAGTAAGGAAAACGCAAATTTTATGCTATGCATTTAATAAAGCCGAATTACATTATTTATTCTCGAATACGAGCAGTTTAGTAGGCCACCATTATCATAACAAGGTCATTGGGCATAATGTGACCTTTCATTGCATATATATATTTATTTGATAAAAAATCGATGGAGAAAAATGTACCGAACCGTATAAAAAAATATAAATCAAACGGTTTAAGAGGATTTTATTTCTCGTCTGTATATTTTGTTACGTTTGCCGTAGGTAATTACTACCCAGAATTTGATTCTTAAAAGCTATCTGATCGTGTAATAATAGTGTGTGTATATTTTCAAAATTAACGGGACCTGGCGAGGAATATTGAGTTTCCAAAAATACAATGATTCAGTTTTAGTTTCATCAAAATCGGCTCCGAGACTCCTTTCAGTGTTTTTCGCTTTTGCACATAGTTTCGGATTTGGGCTACTTGGAAAACTCGCCCTGTATACGATTTTTTTTCGGGATTCCATGACACACTTTAATGTTATTAATGCCATAGTAATGCAGAGCCATATATCAATACATTCTGCTATATATCGTTTGTGTACGCCATGGGTATGGTTTCCAATTTTCCATACAAAGACACCCAATGACCTTTGGAGCTATTTACAATGATTAGTTCCAAACAATAGGATAATAAGTAATGTTTAAATGAATATTTACTTCGAAAACGCCACTAAGGAACTTATAAGTTTAAAAAATTGTTTGCATTAGCTAGCTTAAAGCTGGTCATCAAGATATCTTCAAATTCAAATCTTTATTGCATAACACATGTGTTTAACAAGGTCTTATAAATAGTAATATAGTTCACATGGACCCTGTCGGGCACAGCAATTGAGTAAAACCATAAGTTCATTTAATATTAGGTACAAATTATAAAAAAATAACTTTAAATTAAATTAAATGATGCTACAGAATAACAATTGTAAAATAAAGAATGTCAGTTAAAGATTAAGTACAAAAGTCAAACAATGTAATAAAAATCAAATAAAAATAGCAATGTCAACAAGATAAAATACAAAATAATATGTCGAGCACAGTAATTTAGTGTAGTCATGAATACCTAACATAATATACACAAAGTATTAATTTTAAAATAAATTATGCCACAGAATAACATGATAAAATAAAAGAAAAAGAATAAGAAACCCTTTAATTTGAGTGTCTCATCGGTAGTGGGCGCAAACTCGCAAACATTTTAGTCCGAGATTCGACCCCAGTCTAAGTTGACAAAGAATTACTGAGATTTCCATTAGTCAATTCTCAGTAGCATTCCAGTCTGTATTCGTGTCAATAGCCTCCCCGGCCTTTACGGTGGAGCCTTTACCCCTTCGGGAATTACAGGAATAATGTTTTTCATGATGCTGATGTTTACTTTTTGTCTAGATCCATCATTCCCAAGTGACGGTGCAGTGGAGCTGGTGTTCCTCCGTGGCGAAGGGGGCGGGGGTGCCGCGCCCGCGCCGACGCCCGCCGCCCCCCTGCGCGCGGCTCCCGACGCTCTCGCTCGTGCTGACTCGCTCGAACATCTGCGACCGCTGTCCACACTCACCGATGACGACCCTGGTAAGCACAGATACTATATGAGTGAACAATCTTTTGGCGGCTCTGAAGTGTGCTACAAGCTGCCCAAAACAACTCCACTGCCTCGTACCTGCTGTTACATGATTTAATTATTATTTATTTATTCCTTCTTCGCAGCGACCTTCCTCGCGTTCAGACTATTCAGAACCGCCATAAAATTGATTCTGATTCTGAGCCCGGCCGTTAACATCGATATTTAAAGCTCTGATAAGTTTAACATATACTAAAATTCTATGCGCCATAACGACCTTAGTCCTTCTTTAAATAAAATGTTCTTTGAGGGTACCATGTTATTTTTTATTATAAGAAAACAAATAAGTATACCAAATTGGGCGTATCTGAACAAGAGCAGTGAATTCTGGCTGAAACGTTGATGGTACTACTGTAAAAGTTTAGTAAAACAAATACGAGTAGTCTGTAATTCAGAGTACTTACACTTTTTGTATCACTTCCTCTATCGTATCAATCGATAGCACGCGAGTTTTTTCTCAACAGACGAAATTGTTTGACAGATGTATTAGATACCTAATTGTTAAAATCCTTTGTAACAAGTTTGGGCCAAACAAACATGCAAATTAATTACCTGAAGCGTACAATGATTGTAGCTAGGTTGATCTTCGCTGATTCAGAAATACAGTCCAGTACCAATTGGCCTCAGACGGTATAGTTACGCCACTGGTTGCGATAGCGCTTATTTACAACAATCTACTCGTAAGTATACCTTTGGTAGGAGGTGGGCTCAAACTCTTGTTGATATGGAACGGATTGAATGTATCGTAGAGCGTGGTCTTCTCACAAGGGAACTCTAAATCTTTTTCTACTGGCACCTGTAATGTGAAAAAAACTAAGTTATTTAGAAGTGCTAAAATTGAAACAGATTTATCTATCTACATCCTACTACTACATCCTGAAAAATTTTGTCTTCAAAACTCTGAACTGTCAGCAGTTCCCTTTCCTTTCGTCACTTTATTTTTGAATCTTTAGTGAAAACTAAAAACCGACCAAGTGCGGGTCGGACTCGCGCACCCAGGGTTCCGTACAAACAGCTACATTCACCAACATAATTAGGTAAAAATACTGATATTCATAAACAATGAAAGCAACGAACATAGGTCTAACGAAAAGATTTTTTTTTACTTTTCCAAGTACATGTTAAAAGTTGGTCGACTATTTGTCGTAAACTTGTAAAGCCTACTTATCTGTAATAGTTGTCCTTTTAATTTCGTTAAATATATATTATACTGTTGCCGTGAATTATTTCACTTATCCAAAAGCAACCATTTAGCTGGCAGGGAGGGGGGATACTTGACTGTAACAAAATATTAGCAATTTAAAGCATAATTTTATGGAAACAGGATCTGTTTGAATCGAAAAATGGTTTTCGTAGACGAGGATAAAAAAACATCCCCAGTTTTACGTATACAGTAAAAAAAATTTTTTTTCCTTGATTTTATTTTAACACTTTGTCGACATGATTTTATCGCTTTCTAGTACTAAGAGTCTCTGAGCTAAGCTGCGGACGGACGGACAGATGGACATGGCGAAACTATAAGGGTTCCTTGTTGACTACGGAACCCAAAAAAAAGTCAAATTGTGGCCGGTCAAAAGTGGCCCGGTAGACCCTCTCGTAGACTCCGGTAGACCGGTGTTTCTACGAGAGTTCTACGTTTTTAATTACTCAAGAAATCAAAATATTAAGAAGTAAGACTCCCTGTTGAATATATTTTGTGAACAATAGATTAGGTACAAATGTTATTTTTGGAACTTTTATCTTTATTGTAATCTTTTTTCTGTGTTCGAAGATTTGATAAAAAAGATATTATAAACTGCCATGTTGCATCATAAATTTTTAACAATATTCTTATTTTTCCCAACAATTTAAATTCTCAAGAAGAAGAAAAAGAAAACTAAACATAAACCTTAAATTGTTTGAAGGTACCTGGTAGATGATCCTATCTGTATTGAACTAACGGTGAAGGAAAACATCGTGAGGAAACCGGCATGGCCTAGAACCAAAAATTCGAAGACATGTGACATTCACCAACCCACACTGGGCCCGCGTGGTGGATTACGGCTCATCACCTCTCACAGAGAGGAGGCCTGTGTCCCAGCAGTGGGAACATTAATAGTCTGATGATGTGATGTGATGTATTGAACTAACTACATACAAAGTTATGCTCGTGCTCGAGCTAAGGGGGCGCGGCCCCGAAGCAATTTCGCGGATGGGAAGCATAAATTAATAACTCGAGTGCTTATCCAGTAAAATGCGCTCAACCTTGACTGACTCTCGACTAGTTTGTAGGTCAAAGTTAACTCATAGTCATAGTGGGTGACGTAGGTGTCTAAGTATATTGAATGAATACAGTAAAGTGTTGTTTATTGTTTAGTTCTGAATTTAACGAAAAGGAAAATGAGGAATGATGATTATTGTCTACTTTTACACTTTTAGTAAATATGTTTTCTAGCTATTATGGACTATAAAGTGGTTTCTAGGCCTCCTCCAGTATTTGAGAGAGAGAGGCCTATACCCAAATAGGCTTCCCTATCCAAGAAAATTAAAATTGTAACAATATATTAGTGCAAAACAATAAGTGTAAAATTAAATATAGTAAATATTAATTCATACGGACATTCATGTAAAACTTTATGGATAGGCAATAATAAAGGTTTCTTTACTTTTTAGGGTTCCGTACCTACCCAAAGGGTAAAAACAGGACCCTATTACTAAGACTCCACGATCCGTCAGTCTGTCCGTCTGTCACCAGACTGTATGTCATGAACCGTGATAACTAGACAGTTGAAATTTTCACAGTTGATGTATTTCTATTGCCGCTATACCAACAAATACTAAAAACAGAATAAAATAAATATTTAAGTGGGGATCCCATACAACAAACGTGACTTTTTGCCGTTTTTTGCGATAGTGGTACGGAAACATTCGTGCGCGAGGCCGACTCGCACTTGGCCAGTTTATATTTTTTGTTTTTAGTGGTTCTAGCCGACAACCATCAAGACGAAACTCTGAATTAAACTCAGAAGTTTTAATACTCTTTTAAACCACAAATTTATTAGAATGGTCAGATGATGATGCTGATTAGTTATTTTTGAACACTGAAGAAAACCACAAAGTAACTTAGTTTACAATTAACACTTACTCAAAACAAGGAAATCTACAAGATTCGCCTTAATGCGTTTTATTAGTTCAACATCCGCAAGTTCTAATCTATTCTTGTGCGCATTAAAAGCTTGTCTACCGATTTGTATAAGGGGTTCGGTTCCCACATGTGGCTGGTGGCAAGTGGCAACTGAAGCAGAACATCCGTCTGCCATTACTGGCAACAATGTCGCCGACTTACTTCAACTAACTTGCGTAATAGCCCTTTAGACAGGAACTGGCCGAAATAGGGGCCGTGCCGTACGTCCTGTATACGTTCATTGATTTGTTTGATATCCATTCAGTATTCATTTAGTCAAGTTGGATTGATCAATGAGCAACTTCTATTATTTATTTAAGAACTGTATGTCACAAATAAATGACAGAAAAATGTCGTTAAAAGCTGTAGTTAGTCTCAAGTTACCAATTAGAAAACTAGGTTACTTTAGTGAAACTGAAAGCACGGTAACTGAAATGTGTCATGTGTGTTGACAAAGCGACCTAACTACACCGGTTAGCGAGAGGTCGCGGCGGCGCAGGTGTCGGCCGGTCGGCTATTTTAGTGATGTGCCCGCCGGCGCCGCCCGCCCAGTCCGTCCGCGCCCGCCTAGCGCGCCACCACGCACGCGCACGTCCCTAAAATCCACAACCGGCACGAACTTTTAACATCAATCAAAAAAATCGTAAACTCAATCCAAAAGTTAAAATACACCTAAAATTCGTCACAAGTTTTACAAATATTACTGTGCCAAAGAAAACTTTGAAGAAAAGTTGTTACAATTTCTTTCGGATATTTCGAGGATCGTCTAACAAAATCACAATCGAGGTGAGTGTGACATTATTATCGCTAGTGAAACCGTTTTATGACTTAAAAATTAGTGATGTTAATTCCATTGAACCAGTGTTCCATTTCATAAATGAAGGCAATGATTGATCGTGCGTGTCAAAATCTTTACGAATAGTGTGTCGGAATAAATTGAAAGTGCATACAGGGCCGGCTTTTCTTATTTAACAATAGCAGGTCTCGAGCAGAGATAACAATAGCGGTGTTAGTGCTAACGACAAATAAGATTGGAGTCGCTTCGTCCGGCGCCTGCCCGCTAATTGACCGGCGTGGAGAATCGCTGATGTATGTCCACCTCTCGGTTAATACAGTCTGCCCTTAGGGCCAGCATTCGTCACACTTCAATTTAATTCGATACGAAAATCGAGATCGCCCATACGGGTACAAGCAATAAATAATCATGTCCGCTGTCTGTGTCGGTAACCTTAGCAGCGTGTTTGTCTTATCTTGATTTTGTTTCTCAATAAAGTCTTTAAAATCAATCGATAACTCAAAAAATAATCACCTTTCTAGACATAGTAGGTACTATTATTATAAACTAGCTGTTGCCCGCGGCTTCGCTCCCGTGGACCACCCCACAGGACCCGTTTTCTGGATAAAAAAATAGCCTGTGTCACTCAGGAATAATGTAGCTTTCTATTGGTGAAAGAATATTTCGAGTCAGTCCAGTAGTTTCGGAGCCTATTCGGTACAAACAAACAAACAAAAAAATCTTTCCTCTTATAATATTAATACTAGCTGTTGCCCGCGACTTCGTCCGCGTTAAACTCGTAAACAATATATTTTTATTTTTTTAATTTTCCGCCGGATCTATGAATATTCTCGTGATCAAACGTAGCCTATGTTACTCGTTATTACATCAGCTATCAACCAGTGAAAGTCCCGTCAAAATCAGTCCAGCCGTTTCGGGGATCACCCGGAACAAACAGACAGATAGACAGACAGACAAAAATCTTAAAAATTGCTTATTTGTTGTTCCGTACCGTATATACTTTCACGTGCATTCAATAAAACGTTGTTATTTTGATATTACATACAGACACTTCAATTTTATTTATTTGTATGTATAGATAGTATAGATTGAACAAAAAATTGCGTTAATAAGATTACGAGTGAGCAGCACAACGTGTAGTGAGGTCAAAGATTCGTACCTACTTGTACTGATGTCAGCCATGTCAGCCCATACCTAATAAATTTTATATTCGCACGCAAGGCTATGTTTACCTTGACGTCACCTCCGCAAAAAATATAGGTTGCGATCCTGTCGAAAGCATGTCGAATTAATCAATCTGCAAAGTTACATGGCTCTTGAACTATACAGTGATGTGTTTAAGACACTTTGTGTATGTTTATTTTGTAGATTTGTTTGAATTTTACATGGTTCATTTAAAGTTCTGATTCATTGAGCATTTGTTTGTTTAAATTGTCCGTCCATTAGCCCATCCACTCTGCGGTTGTCTGATCATTGTGTACACTAAAGATTGTTCGAACTCGAGTACATAGTATCGTATCGATCGGATGGAGTTTATCCGCGCTTGCTTGCCCTGACATTACGCACACATGTTCCACGATAGTTATCAGTATTACTTTATCGCCTGAGCTTTCAGTTTTGATGAACAGTCAATACTACCCGCGAACGTACGACAGACGTGTGTTTTGTTCAGTGTTTAAACAGCACACAAATAAATCCATAAAATGTGAAGTGCTCTAAGTGAATGCTCCTTCTGTGCTCCTAACATCGTTTTATATTAACATCGACACTACCTCCTTTTCACGCGCTCAGCTTCAACACCATAAAATTCGCGAAGCTATTCATATTAAGACCAAAACAAGCGCATTAATATGCAAATCTTGTTCAAAATAAACCACATTCCTCTCTTAGAAAAAAGGTAAAAAAGCGAAACTGGTTAGAATTCGGAGCCAACATCGGCGTCGGATAACGAACGTAGATAGCCCAACGGGCCAACGGTCAGGAACCACATTATTATGCGGTAGACTGTAGAGCTTAGGTAGAATTTCGCAGAATACAAGCAAGGTGCTGCCTGATGACATCACTACGTCTGCGCGCTCAACACACGCTCACCTTCATAGGTAACGGCGGTTATCGCAACATTGTTAAAACACCGCTGTGCAAACACTATATTTCTCCCTGCAAGCACATCCAACTAATATTATGAATGTGTGTCTGTATGTTTGTTCGTTAATCAATTACCTATACTTCAACTGATTTGGATGAAATTCGTGACACAGGTAAAACCATAGCATATTTTTATCGTCGGATAGTTTCCGACTTTCACACGGGCGATGCCGCGGTAAAAAGTTAGTTTCTGATATCGACCGTAGTGGGTTTGACTCTGACATGTCCGAGCACCAAAGCTCCACCACATCGCGGTCACGCTCATTTTCAATTGTTAACGAACTAAAATCTCGTTGGACACGAGTTAGTGTGATGTTCCGATGACGTTAATAGATGTAGCTGTCCACTCGTAAAATTTGTATCGTATGGCTATGTCTTTAGTGTAGTAAACTTGACTCTTAAAACTTCCGCAAGGTCCCCTTACATTATTGCGATTTCAAGACAAGATAATCATACAATTTTTCGAAAGCTTTTTACTAACGTCAATCACGTTATGAACAGACGAGATCATTTACTTCGTACCTACTTAGTACCTATACTATTCCTGTGAACGGATACCGGAATTGGATAAGATCATAACTCTGCATAATCTTATTAATGGTGCAGGGATTGCGATCAACGCCATGTGTGGCTGTAATTAATGAAAACTGATTTCTTTATCTCCACGTGCGTGAGATATATCGTGGGACGCTGCGCAGGCGACGCTGGGGCGCACATCCTCTTCCTGCGCTGCACATTTCGTAACAGAACTCACTAGCCCTCGCTCCACGCGTTATTTTCGTTGACAACACAGAAATAACCGCATCTTCCTTAACAGCGGCCTGCGACGGTCACCAGACGCTGACGTTGATATCTTTACACTAATTGCGTTATTGACAACCACACGTTTAGTTCAGTTTCGAAATCGAACATAGACGCGGCGCCGGCGCTCCGGACGTTTCGCAGTTCGTAGACGAAAAATCACAAAAGTGACACGAAACGTTAGCTACGCGAACAAGACGCGTTCGTTATGTAAATTAGGCGAGTAATAGTGTCATTCCTCCTTATTTGCATTCAGTATTACATGCTTTGACACTTCCAACCATCTCATAAATGGTTGCTGGTCAAAATACTGTGTGGGTTGCTTAGATCTTATTTATAATCAAGTTCGGCGTTGTGGCAAAGCGGACAATATAGCGACAACTGGTCAGTTTTTACCAACTATCCATTTTATATATATTGTATCTGATCTATCATGTATCGTTTACTTATATGGTATCAATCATCTTAAATCTATCGATGTAAATTGAACAGGTGTTAGATGAGGTAGAGGTCATTTCCTTGTTTACAGTAACACCTTGAACCGTCAACTGACTAGTAGAGTAGGACCATCTTAGAATATTTTAAGACATTTTGTTTGATATGGCAGGGTTATCACGGAGGGTCATAACTGAGTTTTGTTTTGCTGTCCCTACAGTCCATCTCGACTCCGTAATATCCAGGCAATATATTATCTCAATGTAGAGATCAGATGCGAATGCCATTAGAGACAAAGACAGTTTAAACGTTTATATTTAGCAACATATAATGACCTGCGACGTCGTTACCTTATTACAATATATACCGTTCTAGGACAGGCTCAGACTATAAGAGTTTTTATATGATTCCCGTATAAGAGTTCCAGTCTTCACTTATCTATAAGTAGGACTTGGTATCGGCACTTCATCAAACAACGCTTAACGGTATCATCCCGCTGCCGCTGCTGGACTAACGGGAAGCAAACTTAGTCCTTTTTAGGGTGTGCTGGCTGTGTCGCATGTCGGGGCGCTGTAACTGCACCCGCTACTGTACCAGGTGCCACTCGCCTAATTAAACACGCGGGATTCGTTCTCTTTCTTATTACGTGTGAATATGATAATAATACAGAACTCGACGTGTAACTTACCTAAATGTTAATATTGTTAATTAATTCTGTCCTCGTGCAAAGTGCAGTAGAAAATTATACACGTGCCAGCCAGATAGATACTACATCGTTGCGAAGAGGCCCCGCCGGTTTATTGGAGCGAATCGAATCCAATTTAAAAGCTATTCGTAATTAAACCGTCGCTAAACACAGCGCCCCGAGGCGGGCCTAATCACATCGAAGTTGTGTGAGATCAATTCATAGCGAATGTAGGTATGTGTTGGATGATCTGAAGTGTTGAATCTGGTCCAGGTGAGAACAACGGCAGCGCAGAAGGATCGGGCTCGGGAGGCGAGGCAGGCGACGGGGCCGAGGCTGCGCACACATTCGGGCCCCTGGACGGGTCCATCTACGCTACGGTGGTGCGCGCGGGCGGCGGGCCCTCGTCGCCGCTCAGCGCCTCCATGGACTCGGGCATCTCGTCGGCGGGGCGCCGTGCGGCGCCCAGTCCACCCGACGAGCTGGACGCGCTACTGGGGGACATGCTGCGCACTGTGAGCGCGCTGCCCGACCCGCCGCCGCAGTCGCACGCCGAACGCCCGCCCGACATACCGTACCACGCGCGCGCAGACTCCGCGCCCTTCACCTACGGAGCGCCCGGCCTGCGCCCCGGCATGCTGCGCGCGCCCAACCGCCTCGCCAGCCCCGAGCTGGTGCGCCGCGCCCTCGGCGGGGACCGCAATTACCGCCCCATCGAGGACGACGACGACGAGCGCACCGTCACCCCCGAGCCTCCCTCGCCGCGCACGCCACTATCTCCGCGCACGCTCAGGAAACTGTCGCACGAAGATGTCACCATCACCACTGCTGTAGCACCACCCGCGGCTTCTCCCATACGGAATGGCAGGTTAGTCCCTCTAATTCCAAAAATATGATATCCAAATAAATATTTAAATGTATGTAAACAAAATGTCAAAACGGGTTAATTAAACGTATAAATATTTGTATAACTAACACATAAATAAAGTCAACCTTGCAAACCAGTTCTCCCTTCGCTTTAACCGTAGGTCTTAAGGAAATCCTCTGCTTTCAAATAAGCTTAAACATTAATTTACTGCATAAATTCTTTAAAAAAATAACGGGATGTACCTGTGATCTACTAAACTAAACATCCGTATTTTGTATCTATTGTTTGTATTTCTTGCTGGGGTCAAAGGCAAAACATTAAATTTTATATTAGTGTAATTAAAAGAAGGGGATCTGGTGGCAGATGTAAACATGTGTTCCTGTGTCGTAGGCGTGGAGGTCGCACCGCCTACACCGCGTTTTGGACACTGTTTACATTCACGACCACATTGATCCGATAATTATTTATAGCAAAATATATTTTTTATACACAATTAATATATAACGTAGGCACGAGTGTTGAACATCAGTAACATCCGTGGGAGCAGTATCTGTCAACTTAATCAGTAACAAATTGTTTGTAACCGAACTGTTGCAGAGTGCGTCTCCCCTAATTTATTTAACCGCGTTCCGCTCGACCCACTTTACTGTCAATGAAGGAGAGCTATAAAGTATAGCATAACCAATCACGACCACAAGAGCTAGGCTAATAATATATTTATGGTGCTCTGATTAATTGAGTGAACGAGGGTCTGCCATCAAAGACATCTCGACCGATATAAATTAAACTTTACTGCGTAACTTTGAGGATACCAGTTAGCGACTTGCCTAACGAGCAATTTTATTATCGTTGTAAATATCAATAAGTAAAAAAAAACTTTTACAATGATATTTTTCTTTACTTTGCCTTTTTGCTATACAAAAATGGCGGACGAAGATATTGAATTTATTAATCAATGGTTAATTCGAAGTACCTACAGTTATAGTGCTCGCCTAAATTCTGGGCCGCCCTTAATGCGCAAGGCACGAAACGGTGCTGTTTTTGTGCACAGCCGTTGTAGCCAACTTCAGGCCGGCCAAAAACTTTAGCGAGAACTATACGCAAATTGATATGAAAGCTTGCCTGTGTTTCTTGTGCTCACTAGCAACGATACTCAAAAACTATTGATTCCATGTTTGTAATACTACCAAATAATACATGTCAGAGAAAATATAGGTACTTGTAGATAAGTAAAAAAAATCCTAACGTCCATTTCGCGCCGGTCGTTAAACTCTACTTGGGGAAAGCTCTGGTACTAAAATAATAATCGACATAAAGTAGAGATTTACTAATTATCATTAAATCTTTAACATACTTTACATTTATAGGCACTTTCCAAGTTCATGTGCTCCAGTCCATGGCAATTTATGAAAGAACGAACTCAACCTGACAATGCCGAAACAAAGACTTTTTGTAACTATGCATGTACTTAGGCTTGGTCTACAAGTTTCCTGCTATTATAAATATAAAAAAACTTAATTAAAAAAATCAAAAACCCGACTGCTTAAAAAGCGAACTAAAAAGATGTAAACAAAAAGAAAATCGCAAACTGCACAGCTGCACACTGCAATTTTCTTCTTGTTTACATCTTTTTAGTTCGCTTTTTAAGCGGTCGGGTTTTTAGATTTTATTGATTAAGTTTTTTTATTTATAACTTTTCAGTTATCTTTTTTTAGAATGAGGTACATTTAAACATATAAGTGTTATATATATTTGAAGAAAATAATAATTTGGGGCCCCGCAATATGGCGCCCAAAATCCGCCATTTTTCTATTTTCCAATTTTAATGTAGCCAGTGACACTCGCTGGGTTAAGACGAATCGATTGACGTAAGAACCATCAAAATCGGCCAACGCGTTTGGTCTCTAGATCGCCACATAGGAACAAACATACATACATGCATAGACTGATAAACACAATACCCTCCTTCGGCAGTCGGGTAAAAAGAGCAGCTCTATATTTATACTAAGTGTCACTGTAACTGTAATATAAATATTACATGTTTCAATTAGCTCACGCTGAAAACATTGACATTGATGATGTTATGTAAGACTTCAAGTGTACATGCACGATCATGAAACCCTCTTCTTTGTCTAGGATGTCTAAAACAAAGATGGAAGATAAATAATTTTAATTGAAAGAACACGAATCAAGAATTGAAATAAAAAAATTAAATTAAGAAGTTGTCAAGAATGTTTGACAAGTTCTAAACTTTAAATGCTCAATTCAGGAGACAGGCACCATGTGATATTGAAACCTGATGTCAGAAAACTATTAAATTGATATGTCAAGTAAACACAAAAACATTTTAGAATCACTTTAGTTCAAACAAAAGAAGTGGAACATTAAATAATTTATACATTGGAGCGTAGGAGCCGGCAGTGGGTGTGGTGTAAATATACAATGATTACAACAAAAACTTGCATAAACTGCTCCGATGTTTTTTGCGTGCAATGTTACAATTTTGTATTCAATACAATCGAATTCTTTTGATGTAGAGTAAGATTATCCACTGATAAAAATACCACCACACCGTGGTGCCTTAACTTGCTAAAATAAAGCAAATCCTCCAAACTCGATAACATTTAAGTATTCCTAATTATGTAGGTGTTATAAACTTATAAAGTCATACATCATAAATATAATCTATCTAAATCAAATATACTTATTGTAATATAAAAAAATAAACAAATAATAAATATTTAAGAATAATATTTAATTTGACATGAAAATAAAAAGATATACGTATTAGTGCATTAAACCAAATAAAAACAGATAGAAAGGGAATAGATAACCAAAATGTTAATAGATAAGTAAATATTAAAGGGCTTATTACACTACACGGTATTCAGGGCCCTAAACCCTAATTCAGGGTAGTGTAATAACTGTTAGAGAGTTAGGGTTCTCATAATATCGACCTTATTGCTTCGTTATGATTTAGTGACCCGGTATTCAGGGCCCTGAATACCGTGTAGTGTAATAAGCCCTTAAGCGCTATTCCTCTCTCCTAGACACTGACTGTATCTAGAAAGTTGCTGTGCCCGACAGGGTCCATAATTGTTTCTGTAACTTATATTTACCATACAATAAATAAAAATACAATTTGAATTTGAATTATAGTGGTTAAAACCCGCACAAAATGGTGTAATAACAATATTCCAGCCATGACACGCGTTATAACAACAAATAATGACGCGACGTGACAACAGAAACAAGGAGTAAATTACGGTTATTATCATAAGCAGTGCGTGCGTGGCTCACTACGGCATAATGCCCATCTTTGTACCATCCAGTAGCTATGTATCTTTGTATCAATAGTATGGTTTCTCCGCCTGAAGCTGCTATGCGTTATGCAATTTTCATTGAATCACGGGGTCTCAGCGCTGACAAAGAAAATTTGGTTCAAATAAATGTCACTAGATGGCGCGATATGCATCTGTTTGTTATTGAATTGTGTGTAAAATTAACATTTTCTGGAATTGATCATAAAAATTGTATGTTCTTGTTTAATCGACTTTATTAGGCACAAAATTATAGAATATTGGGCTCTTAATTCACATTTCAGAGATCATTTAAATTGTTTCTTATAGATGGCGCCGTTTTAAATTTCTAAGACATGCTACTCGATTTTTAAATTAGTACTCTAACACATTATGATACAATGAACTGTAAAAACGTGCAAAAAATAATAAATACCATAAAACAAATCGTCACTGTATTTATAGAAAAAAAATAGTCACGAACCGTAAAAACTCTTTTACTTGCAAGTCGCTGCTAACACCATCTATAGCTTTGGAACGCAACCGACCGCGATCGAAGTACTTATAAAAATAATCAGCATAATCAGACGAAAAACACTAGTTACATCGGCACGATTTCTTTGTATGAAGCATCTGTATGCTATTATTATATTATCTGTGATTGAATCAACATATTCTTTAAATTCGGCGGTATTCTTAGAAATCAATCAAGAGTCTGGATTTGTGCCATGGGACTTAAACATAAATGACGGGGTGTACTATAGGTAGATACATAACACCTATGCTTATCCATGATATTATGTGTTCTTAGAATTATTCGTGTTCCACGGAGAAAGACAACGGACACTTATGAAATTCTCTTATGTACGTGTGTCGCACACTATGGCATAATGCCCTTCTTTGTACCATCCAGTAACTATGCATCTTTGTATCAACAGTATGCATTCTCCACCTGAAGCTATGCATGCAATTTTCATTGAACCAACACAAAAAAAAATTAAATTGTTAGTTAAAATACTGTATTCAACGTTGTTGGTATTCTTAGAATTCAATTTCCGGTTCTTTTGATCTGAACTTTCTTAAGTTTCTTAGCAGTAGACCATGGGACATATTAGACATAACTACCGAAGTTTCAGTGTACCATAGGCTACCATGCCCATTTTAGGGTTCCGTACCCAAAGGGTAAAAACAGGACCCTATTACTAAGGCTGCACTGTCCGTCTGTCTGTCTGTCACCAGGCTGTATCTCATGAACCGTGATAGCTAGACAGTTGAAATTTTCACAGATGATGTATTTCTGTTGCCGCTATTACAACAAATACTAAAAACAGAATAAAACAAATATATATGTCGGGCTTCCATACAACATAGGTATTTTTTTGCCGTTTTTTGCGATGATGGTACGGAACCCTACGTGCGCGAGTCCGACTCGCACTTGGCCGGTTTTTTACCATCCAGTAGCTACGTATCTTAGTATCAACAGTATTGGCTCTTCGTCTGAAGCTATGCGTTATGCAATTTTTATTGATTCAACACAGACATTGTTTAAATATTTTCTAGAATACTAATATTATTTTTCAACATTGGTATTCTTAGAATGGGTTCCCCGGACGGGCAATGTATTACTGGGTTTTGTATGGTGAATTTCTTAGAATTTGTCTGAATTTGTCTTTTTTTTCGATTGCAGGCACTAAATTCTATTACCATCGCCATGCCCGCATTTAGTTCTATAAGTAGACACATATTTAACATCTTTGCTTAATCCTTATGGGGAATACTAAATACAGGATATGTTATGTTATCTTAAAATTATCGTTTTTCGCGCAGAGAGAGAGACAGGACACTTACACTCTTTGCGCTATAGCATGGTGCGAGTGACAGCTTAGTGGTGTTTTATTTGAAGACTAGAACATTCTGGTTGGGTTTAATTTAATTTACTACAGATATTAATGATTTAATATATTACGAATGTGGTACAGCTGAAATACTAAGTCATGTGGCAACTTTCAAGAGTGAAACGAAATGTCACGCACCATGCTACAGCGCAGAGTGTAACAATTATATACAGATTGCGAGTTTTGAAGGGAGGACCGGTTTAATTTTATATCTGGCAAGTATTTCCCTATGTAAATCATACCTGTTTCTGGCAAACAATGGCACACGGCAGTGTTAAGGCTGCCATCGAAATGATCGACATTTTGATAAGTGACATGATACCGATATCTGTGTTGTCAATCATTGTCGTAATGCATTGTAATCACAGCACTTAATGTGAACGCTTTTGTTATGGTAAGCGAATAAAGCTGTGCGCACACCTTGAGATAATGTTCGTGTTCGGTTACATTTTGTGTCATTTTGCATACTAGTGCAGGCTCGTATCGCCACTGTAGGTAATCCCCACAAGAAAATAATTCTAATCTGTACCTTGGCCCACTTCACGACCAAAATAAATGAGCTGATCTTTTAATGAATTCAGTCTTAATTGACAAAAATAATGAAACTATCGATATGATAAATACTAGCTGTTCCCCGCGGCTTCGCTCCCGTGGGCCACCCCACAGGAGCCGTTTTCGGGATTAAAAAATAGCCTATGTTACTCAGGAATAACGTAGCTTTCTATTGGTGAGAGAATTTATTAAATCGGTCCAGTAGTTTCAGAGCCTATTCGGTACAAACAAACAAATAAAAATATCAAAATAAATTATATAATAATACTAGCTGTTGCCCGCAACTTCGTCCGCGTCAAACTCGTATTTTTTTATTTTTTTTTATTTTCCCGCCAGTACTATGAATTTTCTCGTGATCAAACGTAGCATATGTTACTCGTTATTAAATCAGCTATCTACCAGTGAAAGTCTCGTCAAAATCGGTCCAGCCGTTTCGTGGATTACCCGGAACAAACAGACAGACAGACAGACAAAAATCTTAAAAATTGCTTATATGTTGTTAGTACCGTATACACTTTCACATGCATTCAATAAAACGTTGTTATTTTGATATTACATACAGACACTTCAATTTTATTTATTTGTATAGATTAGTTTAGTATTAGTATAGATAACGATGAAAAGCTTCTAGGCACAGAGTTCGAACCGATTCCTAACTTGACTGCAACCTAAATGATCGCATCTTTAAAAAACTGTTTGTTATTTGGTCAAATATAGCTTTAACCATGACTAAAGTGAAGCCTTTGTCGTTGCGCGGATTAGACTTCGACCACAAACGAAGTAAACAATATTAACCAATTTATTTTTCAATTAGTTTCGAACAGCATTCAGCACTGGTCTTAGAACCATTTGCAGTACATTAAGAAACGGAAGCGTTCGTCACATTAATTGAGTCGGCGATAGGCGTGGGCGAAACCGAGTCGAGTATCTATCCACTCGTTCTGCAACATTGCCTGCGCCTGAGCACGGGCAAACGAGCTGAGCCTCACTCAGCCCGGCTACCTACTGCGAATTATTTATGCGCCGCCCTCTCAATAAATGGCTTCTTAAGTTCCCAGTCAAATTACTGACACGGCATAACCATTCTTGGAACCAGCTTGAGCTAACAAACCCATAATTTATAGCTTACAAACGGCATTCAAAACGTCCTTTCTAATCTTACCATACGTGGTATTAGATTACCTGCATTATTTTTAATAACATCTCGTCTACTAGTAATACCTCATGTCAGCTTTGTGTAATGATCAGCAAATGTAATCGAGCATCTAAACACGTCGCCGTACATAGACGCACGTCGGAAGGCGATGTCGACCGTCGAGTCGCAATTCTCGATTTGATTTGGAGCGATGGTGTGTGATTGCGTCGCGCCATGACCCAAACAAGTTACTATTTCGAGATAAACGTGGCCATAAACGGGCGGGTGTCGACCGGGCCACGACACTGCGACGCCTCACCGCCGCACCGCCGCACCGCCACACCACACACCGCACCGACTCACGCAGACCGATACACTATTTACTTTCTATTAAAGCCCGCTTTGTTAAGCCCTTTTACTTCCCTGTGCATTAGAACAGTTAGCTTTCTGTTAAAACATGTGGTTTTACTGTTAATCTTCTCTGTCTGTATACTTATCTCATTCCGAGAACACTACTACTTTTAATGAATAGATGAAAGAAAAAACACGCTGATTCAATACATTCCATTCAGAACGGAAGACGATTAATATTCAAATAAAATTCATTTAGTTTATTAAGAGTTATCCATACCTACTCAGACACCCACTATTTAAAGATTCTTAGCACGCGGATACAAGGTTTCCCATTGCCATAATAAGATCACTTGGACCTTCAAGTCCTACACGCAAATAACTATAAAAAAAACTTACAAAGATAACAACCGGACCACGGCCATGAAATATATTTTGTTGTTTATTTAGTTCATAAAAGTTTAAAACAGTCACATCCGCCACTTAAATTCTTAGAAGACATTCCGTCGATCCCAAATTAATTGTAATAAAGACAAGACAATGATGATAATACTAACATTACTACCTTTATTCGATCTTATGATTTTTTATTGTATAAGTGCCAATTATTATATCGTCATTAATTCGTATTCAATAATATGTAATCAACGTAAATAACCTCCTCAGCAGATGGACAAACGGCGAAGTAGAATGGGCAGAGCGACCTGCTAGCGCAAGCGCAACTACACGGAAAACACCACCCGAGAATGGAACATGGCGATCAGCGAGTACCCTCGGCTGGCACGAAAGTTCTCGAGCCCGAGAGCCTCGGCGATCCGAGAGCAGTGTGGAGGGAAGCTCGGGGCTGACATGGCTACAGAGACAGCAGCAGAAGCTGCGCGAGAGGAAAGAGGCCAGGGAAAGAGTCGCTCGACTACCGCTCGAGTGGGATACTGCTTCCTCCCGACAAGTGCGCCGCTCCGCAAGCCATCGGTAAGACGATCAATCAATCATCGATCATTTCAATTTTTTTGTTGTAAAACACTAAATCAGTTTGAGCTGAGATTCTGCGGCATTATACGTGCTGATTCAGAAATGGATCTCATTGGACTTATTTATATTACAAACCCCAGAAACGATTACCTAGTTGGTGTCGTCCTTTGGGTCACGCTGACCGACGCTGACGGTCGCCGCGAGCTCGTATTTGGTCGAGTCTGATGGCCGTCAGCGCTGAGCCATGCGACTCAACCAATGACGAGCTCGCGGCGATCGTCAGCGCCGACGGACAGCGTCGGTCAGCGTGACTCTAAACCCAGCCTTACAGCATTAGCTTTTAGTTACAAATATAACGACAACCTTTTCTTCCATTTACGTTGTCAATATTTTCAGAGTGGATGGCTACACGAGTGACACGACGGCGTTCGCTGACGATGACGAAGATTTCAGCGTTCCTCTTCATGTGAATACGCGCACCCCTCTCAGGACCGAACACACCAGTCCGCAAGCTCCAGACAGGTAAAATAGAAGCCCTTATTAATATTTTTCAAACTTTACTTTGACTAAATAACATGACACCTAGTTAGCCTTAGGGCTCCTCATAGTATGATGGAGTTTTTATGACGCACCATCCCATTATTTTTCCCGACAACTCGGGCTTTACGATACTGCTTTACAACATAAAAATATAATATCGCATTTTTCAGACGCTCAATATCATCTTCCAAGATAATAATCTGAACTCTGCATTTGTTGTTTTTTCTTTTGCTAATTGTGCTTCTTCGTTACTTGGATGTTTGCAGCTTTGCATTAATTTTCTTTTTGAAGAATGGTTTTCGTTATGTTTCCAGAACCTCATCTAGAAAGTTCATGTACGAAAAGATGACGATGCGCGAGTGGAGTACGACCAGCACACCCAACAGTACTCCCGCGCCTGGATTACTGTCGCTAGCGGAGCCTCCCAACACTGATACCATTGTAAGTCTTCATTTTTGTTTAGCATCAGGACTCAATTTTTATCCTTTTATGTACGAGCTAGAAAAAAAATATTGCCGGTACGGTCTACCTACAACCAGAACGTCAAACGCATGACATATTTTCAAACAGTGTGTTTCGATTACAGCCTCTTTTCAGGATCCTCACTAAAGTGTCCTCTATCGTAAACGATCAAATTTGCTTGACAAATTTGTTGGTCAAACTTCACGTTTTCATCAAAAATAGCTTATATATAGCGATCAAACCAAAGATCAAACAAATTTGATAACTTGCCCGTACATTCGGTTTGACGAAGAGAAAATCTTATTCTGAAATAGCAAAATGTGTATGGGGCATAGTGAAATTGTATGCGTTGCCGGGCTTTCTTAATTAATAATATGAATTCCGAGTCTGGATTCAGAGAGGAATTCAGAATGTGTATTAGAGGCCTTAGACTGTTTAACAAACGCGTCAAACACAGCTGCACACTATAAAATAATTTGACAAACACGTTAAATTTGTCAAACAATTTGATCGTTTACAGGGCACTTATGAGACAAGGCCTAACTAAGTCTAATCATTTCGAAGATTGTAGCTTTTTATTTTATGAGCTCTTACAGAACATGGATGAGAATTCCTGAGTGATTTGGTTATAGAAGAAGTTCTAATGCAGTTTATTTTTCTAGGATCGTGCCGAGAGCTGGTCCCGCGCAGAATCCCGTACGGAGTCCCGCACGGAGTCCCGCGCGGGCACGCCGGCGTTCCCCACACACCCACGCACGCCCTACCCGCCCACGCCCACTCCGTCGCTGAGTGCGCGCCCGCCGCGCTCGCCCTCCGTCACCAGGTACAATATGTTTGACCTGGAGGATTCGAGGTAACACACCAGCTAATGCTAACATGGCCAACAGTGACAAACAAAAAAGATAAAATAGAATCATGAACAAATTCTCATCGTTTATCGGATTCCACTTTTTTGGTCATGACTGCAACAACCCAATGAGATCACAATGGATCTGTAATGATCTATAAACATCCCACCCAACCAGCGCAGCGTTTCGTGACGTGAGTTGTCAATCCCCACCCAACCAGCAAGCGGAGTGACAGCTAACTTCATCTGATCGATGTGATTTTTTACAGAATAGACCCGTTGAACTAAATGATCATGAGATATATTTTTCAAAGAAATTAGATCACTGTTACTGATTTAGAGCATACTTTGCCTCGCCTATAAATCGATCAGACACCAATGATCTGTATCCGACATTTAATCTTTTTCCACAACCTTGTCTATTATGTAACACATTGCCTAAGAAATTCGTTTCGAAATATGAACATTTAGACATAAGATTATAAAATAGAATATAAAAAAAAAAACAAAATTACACAATAACAGTTACGAAATGACTTTTGTATGGATCATTATGTAACTGGTAGAATGATACTGAACCTGTTACCTGTCGAAAAAGCGCGCGTTGATTGTTTGTATATAGTCTGTGGTTTTTAATTTGTAACTTATTTGCATTTAATTAAGTAAGCTCATCAGGTAGTGGAAAAAGAATCGTTCGTGTCTTGCATAAAAAGGCTTTATTTTAACACTCGCTAGCTTTCGACGTTCGCCTTTGGCTACGCGTTAAAATTACGACTTCTTATGCTCGACACGAAATGTACTGTTTCCATGCATTTGCTTTTTAAACATTCTGAAAAAGAAGGAATTTCATCATTTATGTTTTCCGACTATAGAAAAGAACGCGAAGTCAGTCCTGAGTCGGAATATCGGATTTATAACGGAAGTAGTGGGTCCCGTCGCTCCAGCGTCAGCGGTACTGCTGAGCCACAACATGTGGCGCCGGATCGCGTAAGGTTCGCCAAGGATACTAGCCATTACTGGTACAAGCCTAACATCTCCAGGGACGATGGTGAGTACTATCAGACGTAGCAAGTTAAACTTTTGGAGTAAGAGGATCAGCTTTCAACCTACGAGCCTTGTTGTGAATCGCTGATTGACTGGAACTACTCAGAAACAATTAATATAACCAGTTATCAGTTTGAATCAGTTTAGTAAGACAGAGAGTGGAAAAGGATGCTCTTTTGAAGGACATCAACCAACCACCATGATATACGCCAATATCAAAACAAAAAATACCGATACCGAGAGAACTGATATCCTTACTGATAATGTGGATCTTTTGGCCACATGTCGATTATCAGTTCGGATGCTGGTGCGAAAACGAATGAAATTAGTTATTTCTCCTTCTTCTCGCATAACCTAACCGTCATTTATTCCCCACAGCCGTAACAGCACTGCTCCAACTAGAAGAAGGCGCGTTCATCGTGCGCGACTCCAACTCGTTCCCCGGCGCCTTCGGGCTGGGCGTGCGCGCGGGCGGCGCGGGCGGCGTGCGCCACTTCCTCATCGAGCCCACCGCGCGCGGCGTGCGCCTGCGCGGCTGCCCCGACGAGCCCGTCTTCAGCTCGCTGTCTGCGCTGGTGTACCAGCATACCGTGACGCCTCTAGCGCTGCCCGTGCCGCTCAGATTACCTGATAGGTAAGTTTTCTTTTCCTTCTTCTTTGTTGCTCCCTCACTGCTAGGAATCGTAACCATATAAGGCCGTTGACACTCCACAGAACTATTCCCAAACTACTGCAACTCAACAGATTCAACAGTGGTGACCACCAGTAAAGCGCCGAGGCATTGAAGCTCGACGAAGTCCCGGAGAATGAATACCGTTGACATGTCTTTACGCCTTGCGGTGTTCTCAAGTAGACCTCTCGGCAATTGCTACTCTGAGTAGAACTGCTCCCTTTATCTTGCTTATAGACCCTTTATCACCAGAAGACTTAAAATAGCAATTCAGGCTTTGTATTTCAAGTAGCAACAGCTTGACCTTTTATTGTTACGGCCCAATTCTGCTTTTATCAATAAAAGGTCAAGCTGTTGCTACTTGAAATGCAAGGCCTACATAGGTGAGGGATCGGATGGATAAGTATCCATCCGATCCCTCACCTATGTAGGCCTTGCGCAAAATTTTGGTAATAAGAAGAAAATTCCTGTCCAGTACAAAAGATGTACAACTAACTTGTAACCCACAGAGATACGTGGACGGGTGGAAGTGCGAACGCAGCAGCTCGAGCACTTCTAGCGACGGGAGCCGCATGTCACGTGCTACTGCTCGGCACTGAGAACACTGAGGCGTTGACCGGACCAGCAGCGGTTAAGAGAGCCGTTACCAATATTCTTACTAAGAAGGTTAGTGATATACATCAACTTTATGTATTATGCTTACTTAGTAGTTTGAAATTATTACGTCACTTCTGCGAAAATTTTGACTTTTAGCGAAGACAACTCCGATTGATAATTTTTTATTCGATTGAGTCCTGCTACTCCAGAGACCCTAGATAAATGACATTCTTTCATCGAAAGCGTGGCGATAGCGATTGTCAAAAAGGCAATTGTATGCTATTGACAAGCGATATTGAAAAATCTCATGATCAATCACTTACATTTTGACATTTCGACTATCGGCTTCGCTTAGAGGTTCTAGAGAAGTGACATTATATCATCGAAAGCGTGGTGATAGCGATTGTCAAAAAGGCCAAATTGTGTGGGATTGACAAGCGATATTGAAAAATATCCTGATCGCATACATACACATTACACATACATCATACGTCATTTTATATTTCGACTATCGGCTTCGCTGACATCGAATGCCACTTTTTTAGACCTTCAGAGGCTCTAAACAAGCGATCATGGAATTGATTGCTGAAGTGGTGACTTTCAGTTTTTAGTTCAACGAAAGCGGTTGTCAAAACTTATGACATTGTCATGCTACCGAAGTATTGACTTTTCGAAAGTGCCATTCTATGTGCAATGAGGATTACTCATTGCACATAGAATGGCACTTTCTTTAATGGATAAGAGGCTCTAGGCAAGTGAAATTCTATTAACGGAAGTGTCCTGACAGCGATTAGAAAAAAGCTAAAAATGTATGGGATTTCCAAACGCTATGATCGCTATAATTGCTGTGATCAGTCCATTTGAGTATTACGACCATCGCCTTTATCGACGTTATAAAGACACTTTTCCTAGAGGCCCGATCGATCATCGCGCGGCCACTGACTAGAGCTAGGCTCAGCCACATACCATAGTACATTTCGTGAGGAGCATCAAAAGTCGAGATTTTAACACAAGCGATGTAGCCAATAGCGGAGCGTCGAAAGTTATGCGAGTGTTAAAATAAAGTCTTTTTATTCGAGACACGAACGATTCTTTTTCCACTACCTGATGAGCTTACTTAATTAAATGCAAATAAATTCCAATAACAATTTATTAGAAACGTTCGGACTAAAAACCACAGACTATATAGGTACACACAATCAACGCGCGTTTTTTCGAGAGGTAACAGGTTCAGTATCATTCTGCCAGTTACATAATGATCGATACAAAAGTCATATCGTAACTGTTATTATTATATATATTTCTTAGGCAATGTGTTACATAATAGATAAGATAGTGGAAAAAGTATTAACCGTATGTTACTGCTGGTTAAAGGTATACCTTTAACCAGCAGTAACATGCGGTTTACTTTAGGTACCAATTTTCAATAATATCAATGGTAAATGTATTGTACCCAGGGCGCTGCACACGTGGTCCACTTCAAGGTGTTCGGTGGCGGCATCACGCTAACGGACGCGGCGCGCAAGCTGTTCTTCCGGCGCCACTACCCCGCCGCCGGCGTGTCATACGCGGGGCTTGACCCCGACGAGAGGAGATACGCGCATACCGACAACAATACGCAGCTGGAAAAGTTAGTATCTAACTAGGGGAAACCACCCTATCGCTGGCACCCCTCCAGTTATTTGCACTTTTGAGTTTATAAAATAAAATTTGGAAATCATAGATTACGCAATGTTCCAATATTTCCAAGCCGGTAATAGGATTTTAGATAGTTTTTTCATACTTTAGTGAAAATATTTAACGCGCTGTACGTAAATTTTTCTCAGGCAATGATAATATTCGAATCCTTTTGGGAGCCCAGCATAACCCATACCTATAATATACTTACAAGTAACTTGGCTACAAAAATCAAATCTTTCTCATGCAGACGAATATTCGCGTTCGTGGCTCGGGCATCTTCGGGCGCTGACAACCAATGCCACGTGTTCGCGGAGCTGGAGCCAGAACAACCTGCCACTGCGATCGTTAATTTTGTCAACAAGGTAAATATAAGTGTACAGTGTAAGCACATACAAATTTGATACCATGTGTCAGCACTTTACTTGCTACATGTGGTCTATACTTTAGTACACCAATACCATTCAAATCGCGTGCTCTCATTATCATGCAATTAACCATTAATCAATAAAATCTATTATTACGTATTCTTGAGTATCACTCAAACTATCATCAATAAAAGATATAAAGACCCTACATCTTTTTGGTCCTTCGAGCCGGATTTGAACCAGCGACCTATAACGCAGAAGAACAGGGGAGTGGCCATAAGCTCTTTGATTAGACTTCGTCTGCAGAAACAATTGCATTTCCCTGATGATGGTATCGCAACCCTGAGATTCCTTGCGTTGAGAAAAAGTATAAACACTCACCTGGATAGGCAGGGATTGAAGGTATCAGCTACACTCGGGACTACTGGGCCGGCCGGCGTGGTGGATATTCAATATGCACTACAAGTTCACGTTTTGCTTGATTTCACTTCACAAGGAGGGTTACGAGAACCAATCAGTCAATCAATTTCTAGCGAAGCCTTTTGGGTATTTTTTAACCCTGTTTTTTAAACGGACACAACGCGGGAGCAGTTATCTGCTTTTCGCCATTTTTTCAAGTCCCAGTTCGCACTCTCACCGCAGTGAGGCGCTAGCGTGGCGCCAGTGGAATGGCGCCAATTTTAAATTAGGAAGGGAAACATTTTGGATAGGATATTTAGAAGGATAGGCTTAATGTTTATCCATTTCCCCCCACTCGAAATCGACCAGGATTTCGCAAGCCAAAGGACTGCCAGAGTACAACTAGCAGTGCTCGAGAAATATAAAATTCGAACTTAATAAGCATAATTACCTAAGTGTCTAAACTATTTTAATTGAACAATACTGATCAATACACAATATTGTTCGAGTTATAAGATAAGATAATAGTTAGTTAATTGGTAGTGGACAGACCTTAACTACTGGTCTGCGCATAGTTTTACCGTTTGCAGTTCGAAGAGTCACAACCCTGACTATGTTATCTGATCCCGGATGGATCTGTTCTATACGAGCTAATTTCCATAGTAAAGGAGGAAGATTAGGCTCATTAACAAGGACTAAGCCGTTTAATTTAAGGTTGGGCGTATCTTTAAACCATTTAGTTTTTTGTTGAAGCGTATGCAGATAATCACGTTGCCAAGCAAGCCAAAAACCTTGAGTTATTTTCTTTAGCATTTGCCAACGAGAACGTGGACATAAGCATTCACTAACAGGTTCTTCAGGTAGTGAAACTAAAGGACCTCCCGACAAGAAGTGTCCTGGAGTCAAAACATTCGATTCTTGTGGGTCTGAAGACAACGTACAAAGCGGGCGTGAATTTAACACAGCTTCCACTTTAGCGAGAATCGTAATAAACTCTTCCAGAGTTAAAACTTGAGCACCAACTACACGCTTAAGGTGATATTTTGTGGACTTAATGCCACTTTCAAATATGCCACCGAAATGTGGTGCACCTGGCGGGTTAAATTTCCATTTTATTTGACGGATAGCCAAACCATCTGATATATCAGCTTCATGTTTGCGAAGCTCGCCGGTTATTTCATTAAGATATTTGTTTGCACCAACAAAGTTGGTGCCACAATCTGTAATGATTGTATCACACATTCCGCGACGGGAAACGAATCTATCCAGAGCCGCGAGGAATGCTTCTGAACTCAACTCAGTGACGGCCTCCAAATGGACGGCTTTCGAACTCAAGCACACAAAAAGAGATATGTATGCTTTATAGGTTTTTGCTCCACGTCGACGACTTTCCTTTATAATAAATGGGCCACCGAAGTCAATTCCTGTGGTTTGGAAGCATCGAGAGGGCTGAAGACGAGCGGCAGGAAGTTTGCCCATCATGGGTTGACTGGACACTGGTTTTACTTTGAAGCAACGCACACACTTTGAGAGTGCGGTACGAATAAGTAGTCTCAACCCAATTATCCAGAACCTTCTATGAATTAGGGACTGTAAAGTCCGAGGGCCGCAATGCAGATATTTTAAATGGAAATGTTCGACAATCAGCCTCGACAAAGGACTCAATTTAGGTAAGAGAAGAGGATGTAACGCAGATGGCGATATATTAGCCTCATCGATGCGTCCCCCCACTCGCAATAAACCATCTTCGTCCAAGAAAGGAGACAGTTTTTGAATCGACTTGTCGCATTGTTCATGATTTTTCACTTGACTGACGTGAGACGACATATAATGGTCTTGAGTAAACTTGACTAGCATGTTCATAGATTTATCGAGTTCCGAACTGCTAAGGGCGGAGAAATTTCTATTTGAAGAAACAACCTTTGCATTTGAAATGAAACGGAAACACCATGCTAGAGTACGTTGAATCTTTGTCAGAGAAGAAAGATTAGAAGTTAACGTCAGAAAAGGGTTATCAATTTCAATAGTGTGTAGGCTGCTTGGAACAGAAGTTTTTAATTCCGGCAGTTCTGCATTTACGAGCAACGTACGTTTGCAAGGCCATTTATAAGGCGACATTTGCAACCAAGAAGGCCCACTCCACCAGAGGGGGTGATCAATTAATTCTGAACAGAGAACACCGCGACTACAACAGTCGGCCGGGTTATCCTCAGTGGACACGTGAAACCAATATTCAGGACCAATTAAATCGGTTGCTTGCACGACTCGATTTGCTACATACATTTTTAGCAAATGAGGTGCCGTGTTGAGCCAAGAAAGGGTGGTGGTACTGTCCGAGTAGGCTTTCATAGAATTTATGTGAATTTTATCTTTAAGTAAGTTGTGCATGTGTGATATAACTTGCGCTAGAAGCACAGCTGCGCTTAGTTCAAGCCTATTTATCGTTGTCGGTTTTAACGGAGCCACTCGGGATTTACCTATTAACAGGTTAGTGACCGTAGTAACTTCATCCACAACAACACAAAGATAGACACAGCAGCCATACCCTTTGAGTGAACCATCACAAAACCCTACCAAATGCACTTCGGCAGGACTAGAGGGCATAATCAGTCTCGGTAGTGAAATATTCTGTAAATCAGATAAGTTCGCTGCTATTAAATGCCACACCTTAGCTAAATGTGGTGGGATAGCTTCGTCCCAACCTAAGTTTAAGCGCCACATTTCTTGTAAAAGCGACTTTGCAGAAAACACTACCGGGCTGATCCAACCGAGCGGGTCGAAAATGCGGGCCACTATAGAGAGGATAGATCTCTTAGTAAATTTAACGTCAAACGAGTCTGAAAACTTGTAGGAGAAATTGTCGTACGATGGATTCCACCGTATCCCTAAAATCTTGACAAACTCATTTCCAGCATCATCGAAGGATTTAGAAGTCAGAAGATGGTCAGGAGGAACATCAGACAAAAGATTTGGAGTATTCGTACTCCATTTACGAAGTTCAAAATGACCCTTTGACAATAACGAGGTAACATCCTCTTTTAATTTTTTCGCTTCATCAAGAGATGAGCATCCCGTAGTGATGTCGTCCATGAAAGTATCTTCACAAAGAACTTGAGCGGCGCGGCTTGAGTATTCAGAACCGTGATCCTCGGCAAGTTGACGCAGAGTGCGAATAGCTAAGTATGGGGAGCTGCTGACTCCATATGTCACGGTATTAAGTTCATACTCATTCAGAGCCTCGTTAGGCTCGTCACGCCAAAAAACGTGTTGATAACACCTGTCCTCGGGACGTATCAATATCTGGCGGTACATTTTACAAATGTCCGCAGTGAAGACAATATTATGAAGTCGGAATTTCGTAACTAAATCGACAATATCAATTTGAAGTTTCGGTCCAACATGAACAACATCATTCAGAGAAAGATTATTTGTAGTCCGACTGCTAGCGTCGAAGACTACCCGGAGTCGTGTCGTAGAGCTATCTGGACGCACGACGCAATGATGTGGAATTATATAACGATCAGTAGTCGAAGAATCTGCAGGCTGCATATGTCCTAGTTCTTCGTACTGATGCATAAATTCCTTATAATCAGCTTTCAGCTCGGTCTGATTAATAAGACGCCTTTCTAAGCTGAGAAAGCGATTAAAAGCTTGGCGAGACGAATCGCCTAAAGAAGGCGCATCCTTCTTTAACATTATAGGTACCACGTAACGACCTTCACGTGTACGGTAAGTATCCTGTTTATACATTTGTTCACAGAGATCATCTTCAGGACCGGAAATTTTACATTTCGGCGGTTCTTCAGAATCCCAGAACCGTTGAACGATATCTTCGAGCGTGCAAGAGGACGCGAGGAGTGACGTAACGGATTCACTGTGAATATTGTTAGGTGGTGTGTTATGAAAATATTGACCGCTTATCACCCAGCCGAATACACTAGACAAGGCGCAAGGTAATCCGGGACCGGGAGTGAAACGTGAGCCAGTGTATATTTGATCAAAACACTCGACACCTAACAGTAGATCGATCGGACCGGATCTATTGAAGTCGCGGTCGGCGAGATCAAGATGTTTGAAATGATCCTTGACGTGCAACGGTAACGTTGACGAAGGCAGCATGGAAGTAATTTTAGGTAAAACTACTAAAGGTAAGTCGAACTTAGGGGACTCACAAGAATGAGGTATTATTGAAGCGAAAGTATAACCTTTTATGTCACAAACATTACTCTGTCCAAGACCGCTAACGTTTAAGTTACATTTTCTTATACGTAAACCAAGGCGGCGCACGCATGCGCTGGTGATGAAAGAATCCATCGAACCGCTGTCGATAATGGCGCGTGCACACTGGAGCGAGCCGTCCGCGTGACGTAAACGCACCACTGCCGAGCCAAGAATCTTCGTACTACAATTTGAACTCGAAGTTTGTGACGTAATACAAGTGAGTGTGCTAGTAACTTTAGCGGAACTTTCGTTATTCTCGTTTGAATTAACAGAAGACGTTAATAAACTTTTATTTTCCACATGCAATAACGTATTATGTTTTGCGTTACAAACAAAACATGTGGTTTTAGATTTACAATTATTTGTATCGTGGCCGGGCCTTAGGCAATTGGCACACAAGTTCAATTTCTGAACAAAATGTTTACGCTGGTCAAGTGTCATACAATGTAACTTGCCGCATCGGTAAATAGAATGGTTTTCATTACAACATAAACAAGCTAATGAGCCCGATGCATTATTATTACTGCTTTGGTTCTTAGATGCTACAAATGATGATGTCCTTTGCTGACCTTTATTACGAAACTGTTTACTGTTATTAGAAGAGTTCGAAGGAATAGTCGAAACCGTTACAGGTTGACTAACTTCCAGAATCTTTATATAATTTTGTAAATAAACAATTAAGTCATTGAACTTAGGAATCTCGTGAGTATTTTGTAACTCGAAACGTTTCCTAGTTTCAAGGTCAAGTGATCGCGAAGCAATGTGAAATAAAATAAACTCACTTAGCTCATCAATTTGCAAAGCACGCAACGCATTTACGCTTTCATATAACGCATTGGTCAGTTCGGATAAATTTTCAAGTGACGGCTTTGTAACAGACGTTAATTTAAATATTTTTTCTAGATAAGTATTTGCTAATATGCGCTTGTTGTCATAACGATCTAATAAAAGATTAAAAACCACGGCATAATTTGACGCGGTTATAGGTACGCCCCTGGCCAAGGTCAGTGCACACCCAGACAAACACGACAACAAATAGTGAAACCTTTCCGTGTCCGAAAGTGAACCATTGTCATGAATAAGCGGGATGTAACTATCCTTGAAGGTCTGCCAGTTTTCTATTTTACCATCGAAATGCGGAATTTGTAATTTAGGTAATTTTACTTGAACAATAGAACCATTTTGACGACAATGCGCGGACGGATCGGCGGCCGCGGGAGCGTTGGGCGCAAGCGGCGTAGTCGCGAGCAAAGATTCGGCAACTTCGATAGACGCATAATACAAATCATCAAATGACAACATCGCACTCCAATCTATTTCTGACTTGGGTTTTAATTTTAACTGTAATTTATTAACATTTTCGCTAGACTCCATAAAGGCAGCTCTAATCTGATCAATCTTCTTGTATCTTGCCTTGAAAGTGGATAGCTTAGAACTATCTTGCAAAACATCTTTAGACAAATCGTAGATAATCTGCATACACTTGAAATCATATTCGCGTCTTTTAAGGGACGCCTGTAATTCAACTTCATCAGACATATTTGATAACTTACGTATTCACGGTTTATAAATAAGATAAGAAGGTAGGTAGATAAGTACCTATCCGAACTGCAAGCGGAATATACTTTAGGCACTATTATGCGTAATTACTTTTGCAAGTAATACAAGTTATGTATTTAAATATGTTACGATTTAGACACTTATAAGTTATCACTTTTATTCGTAATAAAATGTACGTAGGTAGGTAATTTCTCGAGCACAACTATTCGACCATGAAACCTTCCCATTAGCTTTATACCAACATCAGTTATTGCAAGAAATAGTCATACAAGAAATACCTATTTAATTCAAGGTTTCAATTCAGACCTTAAATACGATTCAATTTTCTGAATTAATAATAATGATCAATGAGGGTAGGTTAGGTACAATCGTGGTCCGCTGGCCAGCTTGGCACGTTGTACGGGAACCCGACTTTATTACCTACCTTTTGCGTTGTTTATAGAAATTATGAAATGAATTTATTTAACTCGTGATTCTCACTTGTTACTTATTAAATTAATAAGAATACACGATGTTACAACGCAATATGTACTCATTAAACGAGATTTTATGATTAATAAGAGAATGTGAGGGTAAGTAGACTCCTCACAGGAGGCACCAAAAACGAATGATTAGACTTCGTCTGCAGAAACAATTGCATTTCCCTGATGATGGTATCGCAACCCTGAGATTCCTTGCGTTGAGAAAAAGTATAAACACTCACCTGGATAGGCAGGGATTGAAGGTATCAGCTACACTCGGGACTACTGGGCCGGCCGGCGTGGTGGATATTCAATATGCACTACAAGTTCACGTTTTGCTTGATTTCACTTCACAAGGAGGGTTACGAGAACCAATCAGTCAATCAATTTCTAGCGAAGCCTTTTGGGTATTTTTTAACCCTGTTTTTTAAACGGACACAACGCGGGAGCAGTTATCTGCTTTTCGCCATTTTTTCAAGTCCCAGTTCGCACTCTCACCGCAGTGAGGCGCTAGCGTGGCGCCAGTGGAATGGCGCCAATTTTAAATTAGGAAGGGAAACATTTTGGATAGGATATTTAGAAGGATAGGCTTAATGTTTATCCACTCTTAGAGTAAGGTTATTTTGAGTGTGTGTAAGGGACAGATGTATATGACTTGTATACATCTGTACACTCAAAATAACCTTACTTTAAGAGCTTATGGTCACCCCCCTATACTGTACTTGGTACCTAATCTACTCTTTTCTGGGTTCGTTTCATCTACTGAAAAAGAGGGGTATTAGGGGTGTATCTGTCTGTGACGTCATAGCTCCTAAACGGATGAACTGATTTTGATTTCGTTTTTTTTTTGTTTGAAAAGTGATTATGTCGAGAGTGTTCTTAGCGATGTTGATAAAAATCGGTTCAGCCGTTCAAATTTTATGGGCGTTTTACTTTTTGGATCAGGGTGTTTTCGCAAGATATCGTGTCAGCATGAAATAAAAATGTGTCGGGGATTTTTTTAATATTATTGTTAATGTATGTGACTAATGTTGATTTATTTTTGCAGGCTCTACTAGGCAGCTCGCAGAAAAAGGATATCATCTAAGTGAGATGACGACAGTTTTAAAGAATATTGGCGTTAATGAAATACTCACAAACTGATAAGTGTAAAACACAAAAACTAAGAATGAAGTATAAGATGGTGTCGTCATTGTTGTAACATACGATTATTATATAAAAGATACATATTTTATTTATCTGTCGCATTCTATACATTGTACAATTGGATAAGGAACTTGGTTAACGTGACCTTTTTATTAAAAAAAAAAAAACATTATTTCCGAAGATTGGTCTAAACGATACGCTTCATTTTCACCAAGTACAATTAACCATAAAATGTGTGTTAGGATGAGCTACACATAATATAAATATAAATTATAACTTAGCTTAGGGAAGGAACTAACTAGTCTCATATTATTTAATATAGAGTAGTGATATTACGTGTGCCTAATGAATATTAGATTATTATAAAACTAAATCCAGTGCATGCTATGATGGGGTCCCACCATGAGTTAACAACAAAGTCAATTAACAAGGACAAGTGAACAGCAATGTTATACCACGGTAATTATATCTATACAGTATTATATCTTTATACAAACGGCCGGAATTCGAGTCATACCGGTAAACTCTCGGTACATTACAGTCGCGAACGCACCGCAGTGTTGAACAAACGGTGTGACGTTGTACGTACCGCGCGACTGTAGGTAAAGTTTTTCAAGGACGCGGTCAAGTCACAATACTGTATATATTATAATTACCGTGATTATTCTATCGATGCATTGTAACCAGTACAACGAAATGAAATCGTCTAATATAGTACAAGGCTTGCATGAATTCTAAATAAATAATATTTCACCAGCAAGCTACTATCATGTGTACAAATAAAATCGAATGCAGCTTTAATACATCTTGATGAGTTTTATCATTCATGCATACAACTAGCTTTTATTACTTATAAGAAAACGAAATCATTGCCTTAATATTTAATGCTGATATATTAAAATTGTTGGCTTCTCGGTTAGAATTTAAACAATTCCATTTAATAGATGTGAAAACGTCTTTGTGCTGAAGCTGGGGAAATGCCTTATCAGTGAACTTCAAGTAAAGCATACCGAAGGTACTTTAATGTTTGTCACCGCGCAGTTCGTGACGCTATTAAACATTGTAATTTGTAACACATTTTATTATAATAATAACTGTTGTAAAATGTATTTATTGGGTAATAATATACTCATGGAAATAATCTCAAGTGTTTTATTTTTATTTAGACTTACTAACTAATAATAATAGATAGATACCTAATCACAAAACAAACACGAACAAGTTACAGTTAAATACAGAATAATTAAAAATATTATTATTTCTTACAAAAGTACATTTCTTTGTGAAATAGTTAACCAGCCATTAATATTTCACAAGTCTAAAATTAACAATAACTGTCCACCATAAAATACAAAAAAAAAACAAGTAATAAGATACCTACTTCGTAATAAAAAACAAAATACAGTTTTACTAATGTGTTTCAGTGATAAGTAGGAATATATAATTTTACAGGTAGGTAAGTAATAAAACTTCTGAAAATATACTATCTACATTTTCTAATGGCTAAGGGCTCTATTTATAAATGTCTCGCTATTTAGCAACTGTTTGATTCTAAATTCAAATCTTCTATCTATATATAGGTATAAAAGAGAAAGTATGTATGTATGCTCCTTATAGACTCCGAAACGGCTAGACCAATTGTAATGTTTTCAGACAATATTTTGATTGACCCAGCGGATAATCCTGTAAAGTTTGGTGGTGATCGGAGGATTTTTTTTTTAAACTTGATTGCGGGCGAAGCCGCGGGCTGAAGCTAGTTATCTATAGAAATTCGAATAAAACATCTGCTATTCAGTTGCTAGACAGCGTCAAATTTTTTATAAACAAGAGTGTAAATTGTTAGTAGGAAGCAGTATCCGCTAATACAGTAAGGAATTTAAGTACACGATTTGTCAGACGGTCGTTCTCTATGCTGGAGCGTGGGCAGATGTCTTTTGTGAGAGGCGCGCTTACGTCAGTCATCAGACCGACCGAAGCGCAGGTGTCCGTAGTCGTCAAAAGCATCGTCGGCGCGAACTGCCCTCCTTATCAAGCTGTAATCCCGGTACAAAGGCCGATGCCTGAACTCCTCATCTTCTTCAGGCAGAGCGAAGTGATGGAGGCTGGCGCCTTCACAACAACGCACCAGCATCGCCAACGCCACCGTGATAGCCATCGCCACAATAGTTACTAGTCTCATTGTGATGGGTGTCAAATTCTGTAAGAAAAAAACAGTTCTAGATTAATAAAAATCATGGTTTTTATTTGAAATCCGTAAAGGCACTTTGAAACAGATTTGAAGCGAAAATGTATAAATTTACAAAGTACCAGGTAAAACGGGGTGAATAGGACCGCAGGGGTGAATGGGAACAAAACTTTAATAAGGACTTTAACTGTGATACCACTTTATTGGTTTCAAACAAAGCATAGTTTTTTTTAAGTAATTATTTAATATATTGGCATACCTACTAAGATGTTGTAATAGTACATTGTGATACAAGGGTTGAAAGTAGGTTATTGCAAACGAGCTGTCATTAACAAGCCCGAGCCGAAGGCGAGGGTTTTTAATGACACGAGTTTGCAATAACCTACACGCCCGTGTATCACACGATATTTTTCAATACAGTTGTGGGAAATAGTAAAACCAAATCAAAGAATTAGATTTGTTAATACACAAAAAAATAAAATTTTCGCGCGTTTTTGCAACTGGACATATTTTTTTTACAACGAAAACAGCCTACACAGCCTATTCGATTTTTGATAAATGTTGATGTGAAAATAATTAAATTGAAACTGGTAATTAAATATATTAAACAACCATTTAAAAGACTTTTTTTGAGAATTAAATGCTAAAACGTAAAAATCATTCATTTTTCCTCGTATAAAATCTATTCCATTTTAGTCTATGTATGAAAACTCCTTGCTACTAAACTTTTTAAATTGACTTATAAATTTAAAAGTAAACTGCAAAACTAATGATCGAGCTCGTAAACAAAAGTCACGACCGCGTAACAGAAAGATGCCTATGCATAAGATTTAATTTTCGAATCATAACGCCATGTTTAACAACTGTATTGAAAAATGTTTTCAAGAAAAAATTATGATTCCGTACGTTTTAGCATTGAACTCTCAAAAGTCTTTTAAATGGTTGTTTAATATATTTAATTACCAGTTTTAATTTAATTATTTCCACATCAACATTTGTCTAAAATCGAATAGGCTGTATAGACTGTTTTCGTTGTAAAAAAATGTCCAGTTGCAAAAACGCGCCTTTAGTTATAAGTCAATTTAAATAAGTTTAGTAGCAAGGAGTTTTCATACATAGAATAAAATGGAATAGATTTTATACGAGGAAAAATGAATGATTCCGTACGTTTTAGCATTGAATTCTCAATTCTCAATTTAAAAAGTTTAGTAGCAAAGAGTTTTCATACATAGAATAAAATGCGATAGATTTTATACGAGGAAAAATTAATGATTCCGTACGTTTTAGCATTAAACTCTCAAAAGTCTTTTAAACGGTTGTTTAATATATTTAATTACCAGTTTTAATTTAATTATTTTCACATCAACATTTGTCTAAATTCGAATAGGCTGTATAGACTGTTTTCGTTGTAAAAAATGTCCAGTTGCAAAAACGCGCCTTTAGTTATAAGTCAATTTGAAAAAGTTTAGTAGAAGGAGTTTTCATACATAGACTAAAATGGAATAGATTTTATACGAGGAAAAATGAATGATTCCGTACGTTTTAGCATTGAATTCTCAAAAGTCTTTTAAATGGTTGTTTAATATATTTAATTACCAGTTTTAATTTAATTGTTTTCGTTGTAAAAAAATATGTACAGTTGCAAAAACGCGCGAAATCTTTATTTTTTTGTGAATAAACAAATCTAATTCTTTGATTTGTTTTACTATTTCCCACAACTGTATTGAAAAATGTCGTGTGATACACGGGTGTGTAGATTATTGCAAACTCGTGTCATTAAAAACCCTTGCCTTCGGCTCGGGCTTGTCAATGACAGCTCATTTGCAATATCCTACTTTCCACCCTTGTATCACAATGTACTATTTAATAATGTGAACTTGAATATTGTGAAACTTTGAAGGGAATTCCTTCAAAGTTTTGTTTCTATTCACCCCTGCGGTCCTATTCACCCCGGTTTTACGGTATGTTACAGCGTAATGCACACAATTTTTCGAGTCAAAAACGATGCTCGCAATCGACTTTCAAATTTTCGAATGCGTTAATATAGTTTAGTCCTGTAATCCCTCCATACCATTACCACAAAGTACTTAAGCGGCGGCGCGCCGCAGACAGAGATGCTACTACGAACAAAGCGTCATTTTGCACACACGCATTGACATTGCGATTTTACAGGGATTCTTGGGCAATATTAGACTGAGCTCAGTCGCGGCTGTCACGAGTGCTCTGTGCGGGCGTTTGTCACGTCATTCATAAATTACTGTAATGAGGTTGCATTGGCTGGGTTACCTTTATTAATTGTTACAGACTGAATATGCTTTAAATTCATTAGTATTTATAAAGGATCTGGATGTCAACATTTGCCAGGGCACCTGATATTTCTTTTATTTTATGGAACAGAGGTACGTGTAATTTGATACATAAGTGTAGCTTTTTAGGGTTACGGACCCAAAGTGTAAAAACGGGACCCTATTACTACGACACCGCGGTCAGTCTGTATGTCACCAGGCTGTATCTCATGAACGGTGATAGCTAGACAGTTGAAATTTTCACAGATGATGTATTTCTGTTGTCGCTATAACAACAAATACTAAAAACAGAATAAAATTAAAATTTAAAGTGGGATCCCATACAACAAACGTGATTTTTTTTGACGTTTTTTGCGATAAGGGTCGGAACCCTCCGAACGCGGGTCCAACTCGCACTTGGCCGGGTTTTTTTACGTAAGCTGCGGCGAAACCTTTAATTCTGCGCTTTCTATTTTGTGGTCAAGTTTTGACAAAATGAATTAACGCTCTTATTACGCCTGCAGTGTAAATACAACATAAAAAAGTGAATTTATAATAAATTTTACTGTGGTGTGGTGTGTGGTTTCAAATTAGCACGATACTATTGTAATAAAACGAGGAGGAGCGAGGTTTATCCCATCACAAGTATCTTCGGATTACTTTCTGGGAAGCCCCGGCAACTAAAGTGTATAGATTTAAGTTAATAAACACATTTTTTTTTTTTTTTTTTTTTTTTTTTTTTTGTGGTTTAAGTTTATAAAATATACTTATACTAGGTATCCTACTCCTTTTAAAATTCAGAATCAATATAGTAGCAACCCTAGTGATTCTGTCAAGTTTAGCTGTCAATTTTCAAAACGGCGGGTGTGTCCCTTCACTACACTTTCTATTTTGTTCCATTACTATCTGCTGTGTGCTTGCAGTCACTGCAGTTTGATGTTTGATTCATTATTGGAACAGAGAACAATAGCCAATACAATGAGAGCATTAAAAAATATTAGGCTAAAAATCTACAAGTCAACACTTTTAGGACTACTTACTATCAAACAACAATACTGAAAAACCCTTTTACCCGATTCCGATGAAGCCCAAAAAGAAGATAGTATTTTTTTAATATCCTCTATCAATAACATCAATCAATTGAAAAACAAAAATTACTCTATGATTTTCCACTTACCAGAGGGAGCTCGCCAAGTAGCAGAATGAACGGGTAAAACAGTAACTGCCTTTTATATACCAAGTGCTCCCGTTGGAAAACATCTCTCCCCCTTCTTTAATATTCCCCTCAGAGCTTGTCTGCCCTTATAAAATACTAAGGATAGTAATTGACAGATTTCAATTATTATAACCGTACAAATTGATCCTATTACTGCCATGGAAATGTTTTCACAATTTTGCTTCTGTTGTTACCGACTTCAAAAAAAAGAGGTATTAAATTCGTCACCGAAGTATGTATGTAAGAGCGGGAGTACTCAGGGTTCTCAAATGATAATGATCAGACATCTTGTAAAACATCTTTTATTACTCACACCAATAGTAAGTCACACAAATTAATTTTATAAGTGCACAGTTCAAAATACAATTCAATCCTGAGTTCTTTAGACTAGAACCAGCCTATTTATACGTTTCAACAAATAACAAGACGTCACACAGCAACAACTACCGGTGATATTCGTTTATCAATTAATTTTAGATTTACTTTTGTAAAAATACAGTAATTGTGTACAATATTCGATTAGTAATTAATAACACTTTTTACAAATATTCTGAATAGATTTAGCTACCAATTATTTTATTTGAATGAACTAACAGTCAGTGATCTACCTTCCATTTTTGATTTCTAAAATATTACTAAATAAAAACAAATCGTACATTAACAATACTTAATTCATGTTTCCGCCGAGTTATCTGCCTCTTTGACGTTTGATTTCGTCTGTGGTACCATTTTCATTTACCAGCGCTATCACGGCCATACTGACGAGCGGGCCTTGCTAGGCCCAGCGAATCTTTCTGAAAATCATAGAAAAATATTAAAATATAGAAAAACCTTTTAGCTAACTGTCAAACTCAGAGATCGCAGATCGTGGCTTGACCATTAAGATTCAGAGGCCCGTCTTTGACTTGTTTTGACTAAAATGTATTGAATCAACCAACTTAAACCATAGCCATAACCAAGGCCTTTTTAAACTTCCATTATACTAACTCAAATCAAATTCAGAGGTCGCAGATCGTAGCTTGATCATAAAGATTCAGAGGCCAGTCTTTAGACTTGTTTTGACAGAATTTTATTTCACCAACTAACTGTCAAACTCAGAGGTCGCAGATCGTTGCTTGATCATATAGATTCAGAGGCCCGTCTTTGACTTGTTTTGACAGAATTTTATTTAACCAACTAACTGTCAAATTCAGAGGTCGCAGATCGTTGCTTGATCATAAAGATTCAGAGGCCCGCCTTTGACTTGTTTTGACAGAATTTTATTTAACCAACTAACTGTCAAATTCAGAGGTCGCAGATCGTTGCTTGATCATAAAGATTCAGAGGCCCGTCTTTGACTTGTTTCGACAGTTTTTTTTTTTTTTAACTTAACAACTCCAACAAATCATTCATTATTTTATCCATAAGCTTAACTTTTCAATTCTAAATAATTTTGTAAACAGTTTTAACCCTTTTTCATTATTATTTATTCTTGCTATCACGGTCTATTCGTTCAGTAAAAATTAGCATTTAGCACCTATCTTGTACTATTTACTTATTACGTATAGTTTATTATTTGATAGGTTTCCAGATATTTTGGTCCTACTTTGAAACGCGATCATTGAGTGAACAAAGTCTTTTTCTAAAACCAAAATGTTATTTTTTTGTTTTTCCTGCCGTTCCGGCCATTCTGTTCTTAGGGTCTGTATGAATTTGGCGTTTTCAATTGCAGGGGACGGCTATTTTACCTAATAGGAGTTCTAAAGGGCCATACGGAAGCCTTAGATATCTTAAATAATATATCCAATTATAATGCACCTATTTTATTAACCCAAACCTTTTCAGATTCACTGTTAGTTCTACGTGTACCGCGAGTAAAAAGAAAAGAAAAAAAAAAAAGGCTTTAATCTGTTCCCATAGTAGCGGATACCCCATTTGAAATATTTCGACATGAGGTACCAAAATGTTAATTTCGCAGTGGCTTTTTAGTATTATACGTCTGCGTAGCATTAGTAATTCGTATAGCTTACGCGGAATAATATTCTAAGTTATCCATAAAAACTTCTACCCCTCTTACCACCACTTAAGTATGATTTCCGGGATAAAAACGATCGTATGTTCTGCCCAGAGTCTCAAAATATCTCCGAACGAAATTGCATCTAAATCGGTTCAGTGGTTTAAGCGTCAAAATGAAGACAGACAGACATACAGAGTTACTTTCACATTTAAAATATTAACTCCGCCCGCGACTTCGTTCGCGTGATTTCGTATTGTATACCTCCTACAGGTGACTTTCTTATGTGTAGTTAGTGAAGGCAACCAAAAATAAGCTGTTCTTAAACCAAATAAAAATGTGATTTCGTAGAGTTCTACGGTTTATAGGTTTGGGAAGATTCGTTATTTGAGTTAAAGATTAATAAATTTTAGGTTACCGGCACAAAGTAAACATCCTCCCCTAAAAACTTAATAACCCCTTTATGCCCCATTGAGGTTTGAGTTTTAACAACCCAAATATGTTACTTATTCACTCTTTTCTTTTCTTTATTATTTATCGATTATGTTAGTTAGATTGCTCAGTAAGATGCCTCAAAAAAACTAAACTAACAATAACAATCATTATTATTTATTTGTGTTAGTATTTGTGCAATGTTTCAAGTTTAATATCTCATGAAATAAGATCCTGCCATACAAATTTTAACACCCCCTAAATCGACTTGAGGAGGGGTAGTTTAAAAAAACTAATAATTTCAATCTTTATCATTTACTTAGATTACTATTTGTGCCAAGTTTCAAAAATATTAGCTGAAGGATTTAGATTTTTCATACAAACTTTGCCCCCCTTTTTAATCCCCTTAGGGATAGAATTTCGGAAAATCCTTTCTTATCGGATGCCTACGTCATACAAAGAATACACCTTTCAAGTTTCAGGTCTCTACGATTAGCAGTTCTGGCTGTGCGTTGATCCGTCAGTCAGTCATTCAGGACAAAGCATTTTAAATGTATAGATTATTTTTAGTACTTTTATCTACCAGTGGATACAAAAGTAAATTTAAGGTAGTTTTTCCTCCAGTAAGATTACACGTAAGGCTTACGTTTATCGGAAAGTATACTTATTCAATGATCATCAATGGGGTGAACTTCGAAAAACAAAATATGCTAATCTATCCACTCATAAATGAACAAACAAATGATTCAGGGACTACGAGTACTGTACGAGTTGATGATTCTCTAATTTAATTTTAATAGTTGCATGAGAAATTCGATCAAATACTACCTTACGACGACCCACTGATCCTAAATGTATAATAGTCTCTATGGCGTTGCAAGTTTACATTTTTTTTTTTTTTTTTTTGCCTTCCTTTATAAAAATAAATATTTTAATACTAGGTACCTTAAAAGAGTCTGTCCTAGAATGACATCTTAATTTAAATCATTAACAATATAAAGTTTTACTTCAAACGTCACGTCATCGAATGTGTTAATGGATTTAATCGATGGTATGCTACTACCCCCAAACACTCATAATACAAAAGTTCTAATTGGCGTTTACCTTTAAATTGACCCAGAAACATTTCTTATTAAGCGAAAATTTAGAAATACTATCAAATAAACAAGAAAGATATCACCTCTTTTTAGTCGCCTGCCCGGCATGAAGGTGGTGGTGCAGCGGATGAAGCAGAGCTTGTCTCGGAATGTTCCTAGTTTTTCTTTGTATACCAGCAGCCCTCTAATGGATGAACTAGTTTCTTGTAGACTTCACAAACAATGTTCCTGCAATCACGAGAAATATGTGGTTTAATGCAATTGTAATACGTCACAGATGATAGCGAGCCTTGGTTGTTTAACACGGGGTTCTTCTTATATTACATCGGCGGGTTGTTTACGATAGTTCCCCAATGTAGCAAATCAGTTTCATTTGTGATCTCGGTGCTTGACCCGAGGGGTTCAGCTTTGTAAAACTTTGGTCTTATGCCATTGGAGCATTAGGAGAAATTCTTTAAAATAAACGTTATGATTCGGTACCATGTTCAGAAAAAGATTATGCTTGATTTGAAGTCTATTCAAAACACACACAATTTCAATAGACAATATTAATATCTAGTTTCACTACTAAATTATGCTATGAGTGCAAGAGAATGAGCATTAGTGTCTACCAATTGCTTGGTGCGTCTTTGCATGCATGAAAATCCCTTCATCCTAGCAACAGACAACTACCTCGCATAGCTGTTAGACACCTTATAACTTGTTTTCTCAATTGTTATTGTATGCTAGTTAAGATCATAATTAGGTTAATAAATTTCACTTAGCTTGTGGGGACTGGTGTTTTGTTTTTGAACACCGTCCTTTTCAGCAACTTGATCTGGCAGCGAAGTAAATTCAGCTCATCCGAATGTCCTGGTCGAGTGGTCGGTAGGCTGGGCGATTGCGGTCTAGTTGAGGCACGAGTTGATCCCTTTCTTCTGATGTAAGAGCGGGAGTACTCAGGGTTCTCAAATGATAATGATCAGACATCTTGTAAAACATCTTTTATTACTCACACCAATAGTAAGTCACACAAATTAATTTTATAAGTGCACAGTTCAAAATACAATTCAATCCTGAGTTCTTTAGACTAGAACCAGCCTATTTATACGTTTCAACAAATAACAAGACGTCACACAGCAACAACTACCGGTGATATTCGTTTATCAATTAATTTTAGATTTACTTTTGTAAAAATACAGTAATTGTGTACAATATTCGATTAGTAATTAATAACACTTTTTACAAATATTCTGAATAGATTTAGCTACCAATTATTTTATTTGAATGAACTAACAGTCAGTGATCTACCTTCCATTTTTGATTTCTAAAATATTACTAAATAAAAACAAATCGTACATTAACAATACTTAATTCATGTTTCCGCCGAGTTATCTGCCTCTTTGACGTTTGATTTCGTCTGTGGTACCATTTTCATTTACCAGCGCTATCATGTATGTAATATTGTTGAAATTGCATGCTACTCTATATGGGCTTCTAAACATGTGTGCCAAATTGCATAAGTGTATGTACCTATTGTATGTTTGTATTTAGTTATGTGTCATAAGTAGCCACGAATTTTTCTGAAACTACTTATCGGATCCTCATCTTTCTCTCAACCTAGACAACAGGGCAAGTTTCATCAAAATTGGTGCAGTAGTTTTCAAGATATTTTATGCAACATACCTACAACCGAACTCCTTAGCGACAAACAGCACGAATGTGTCAATTTTGTTATAATGGTTATTTTGTCAATCCTCTAAGTACCTTACTATAGAACTTGCTCACTTTTTAGTGGTAGGTTACTAAAAATAAAATTAGATATATAAATAGATATATTTTCACAAAAATAAACCAACTTCTAAAGCAAAACACAAAAAATAGCAAAAATAAGTCGGTATTGAAAAACGATAAAAAGAAGAGGTACCAAAGACACCGACTTTCGAAACGAAAGTTATTTTTGCAATTTTAATGTTTTGTTTTGTTAAAGTTGGTTTTTTTCTTAGCACAAGTAGGTACAATGGAAGCCTACCTGAACCTATGACATTGCCGTTCTGTAGTACATTGCAAAACAATTTTTTTTGTTTGTCAATGTATTCTTATTTCAAATTAATTTTATTTGAAATTCATGGTATTTTTTTTTTAAATTTCTCCTTTGTTTGTGTTTATTCAGTAAACAAATGACAATTTTTTTTAGATTTAAATGCGATGCGAATCTTTTTCGTCATCATGCAATTATGGAAATTCGAGTAATTATGGAATATGAGTACCGTCTAGCAGGGAGCAGTGGCGGCCCAGTGGTAACGGTCGCGACTAACAAGTTGTAGGTCCTGGGTTCGAACCTTGGTAAGCGCTATCATCATCAGCCTAATATTGTTCCCACTGCTGGGACACAGGCCTCCTCTTTGTGAGAGGGAACGGGCCGTAATCCACCACGCGGTCCCAGAGTGGGTTGGTGGATGTCACATGTCTTCGAATTTTTGGTTCTAGGACATGCCGGTTTCCACCTGATGTTTTCCTTCATCGTTTTGAGAGCAGTGGTGTTGAAATAATTTACACAAAGTATAGCCCCTACTGCGCCTGCGCCTTTAATTTGTGTAAATTATTTCATCACCTGGAAACTGGCTTGTGCTCATCATCATCATCATATCAGCCGAAAGACGTCCACTGCTGGACATAGGCTTCCCCCAAGCGTCGCCACATTGACCGGTCCCGTGCGTCTCGCAACCAGCGGATCCCCGCAACCTTCACCAGGTCATCGGTCCACCTAGTGGGAGGCCTTCCAACGCAACGTCTTCCGGTTCGCGGTCGCCACTCCAGAACCTTTCTGCCCCATCGGCCATCCGTTCTGCGAGCAATGTGCCCTGCCCAGCTGCCACTTGAGTTTAGCAATTCTTCGGGCTATGTCAGTAACCCTGGTACTCTTGCGTATCTCTACATTTCTGATTCGATCACGCGAGAAAACTCCGAGCATAGCCCTCTCCATTGCCCTTTGAGTGACTGTAAGCTTTTTGATGAGGCCCATTGTAAGCGACCACGTCTCAGAGCCATATGTCATCACTGGCAACACACACTGGTCATAGACTTTCGTCTTGAGACACTGTGGTAAGTTGGACGAGAAGATACCGCGTAACTTCCCGAACGCTGCCCAGCCGAGTCGGATTCGACGGTTGACCTCTTTCTCGAAGTTGGCCCTACCCAATTGGATCGTTTGTCCAAGGTAGACATAGTCGCCCACAACTTCGAGTGTAGAGTCTCCGACCTTGATAGGAGTGGGTGTAACATGGGCATTCAACATCACCTTGAGAAGAGTGTCTTCACAAGAGTGGGTCTTAGAATGAACATGGACAAAACCAAGGCTTGTGCTAGAACCAAAAATTTGAAGACATGTGACATCCACCGCGTGGTAGATTACGGCCCATTCCCACACACAGAGAGGAGGCCTGTGTCCCAGCAGTGGGAACATTAAAAGGCTGATGATGATGAGAACCGTCCTGTCAGCAACCCGGCACAAGCGGCGCGCAACATCAACGACGTTTACGGAGCGAACACTACAAACGAACGCACCACCTTTTTTTGGTTTGCCCGCGTCCGTTCTGGAAATTTCGACCTGAAAAACGAGACCTGTGGTCGTTCGAAAACTTTGGTCGACAATGACGAATTAAAGGCGATTGTGGAAGCTGATGATACTTTATCTACGGCTGAATTAACAGCAGCTTTCGAGGTCAGCATCAAAACAATATTGGTCCATTTGCGTCAAATTGGCAACGTAAAAAGCTTGAAAAATGAGTGCCCCACGAACTCAATGATCGCCAGTGGGAAGTACGCGTCGAGACGTTTCTTGCACTGCTCAACAGGCAAACAAACGAAGGCATTTTGAACCGCATTGTTACCTGCGACGAAAAATGGATCCTGTTTGACAATCGCAAGCGCTCAGCAAGTTAGTTGAATCCTGTTCAGCACCTAAACAATGCCCTAAACGAAAACTTACCCCTAGGAAACTGATGGCCACTTTTTGGTGGTCTAGGGCCGGTGTGATTTATCATAGTTTCAAACCAGCTTTTTCCAATCGCTCGTCTCTGCTGCTCCTGCATGACAACGCGCGACCTCATAATGCACAGCAGACGGTCTACGGGGTTGGGAGCTCGCCGTCATACAACGTACTCAAAAGGCCTTGCCTCTACAGACTTGTACTTTTTCAAGAATTTGGATAACTTCTTGGCGGGAAAAAAATATATTTTTATTCGGGAAATTAAAAACATAGAAAAAAAAATACGTTAACTCATTTCATAAAAAAAAGTTAATTCAAAAAATTAAAACCCGACTGCTTAAAAGAAAATCATGCTGTGCAGTCGGAGGATACATATTCGCGACGTGGCAGAAAAAAACAGATGTATCCTCCGACTGCACAGCATGATTTTCTTCTTGTTTACGTGTTTTAGTTCGCTTTTTAAGCAGTTGGGTTTTTTGTTATTGAATTAACTTTTTTATTTATAACTATTTAGTTAACATTTTTTTTTCGAAGTAGGTACATTATAACATATAAGTACTATATATTTTTGAAATCACCTCTTAAAATCTTTTATTTTGATAGGAAGAAAATCATGCAGGACAGGAAGAAAAAAAAATTTGGGCCACCACAATATGGCGATTTTTCTATTTTCCAATTTCAATGTAGCCAGTGACACTCGCAAGGTTAAGACGAATCGATTGACGTAAGAATCATCAAAATCAGCCAAAGCGTTTAGTCTCTGGAACGCCACATAGGAACAAACATACATACATAGAGTGATAAACACATTACCCTCCTTCGGTAGTCGGGTAAAAACGGCAATTGAAAACTGTCTTTGATCCAGCATCATTCCTACAGAATCAAAAATAAGACCTAATATTGTCTATTAAACCTACTTGAAAAAGCTATTAAGTTATGGTACTCCTATCTGTTTAAAAAAATAAACTACAAAAAAAAAGTTAATTAAAAAAATCAAAAAACCCGACTGCTTAAAAAGCGAACTAAAAAGATGTAAACAAGAAGAAAATCATGCTGTGCAGTCGAAGGATACATGTTCGCGAGCTGGCTGACCAAAACCAGATGTATCCTCCGACTGCACAGCATGATTTTCTTCTTGTTTACATCTTTTTAGTTCGCTTTTTAAGCAGTCGGGTTTTTTGATTTTTTTAATTAACTTTTTTTATTTATAACTTTTTAGTTATCTTTTTTTAGAATTAGTTACATTTTAACATATAAGTGTTATATATTTTTGAAATCAGCTCTTAAAGCCCTTTATTTTGATACCCCACACGATAGGTTCGGAAGAAAAAAAAAATTTTCTCCCCCACAATATGGCGCCCAAAATCCGCCATTTTTCTATTTTCCCATTTTAATGTAGCCAGTGACACTCGCAGGGTTAAGACGAATCGATTGACGTACGAACCATCAAAATCGGCCAACGCGTTTGGTCTCTAGAACGCCACATAGGAACAAACATACATACATACATACATACATACATACATACTTACATACATACATACATACATACATACATACATACATACATACATACATACATACATAGACTGATAAACACATTACCCTCCTTCGGCAGTCGGGTAAAAAATACTTAATTTTGAAAAAAGAACGTTTAGGCTGACCATTCCTGTGACAAGAATTTCCTCTAGACCATAAATTTGTTTTTTTTTCTGTTTTTCCCGCGCTTTTGAAAAATAATCGTCAAACTGAAATTTATTTCTTTTTATGTTAATAAATACCACGACGATGGGCGTCATGACCGAATTTGAAGTGCTTGAGCAACAATTTATAGAACTTATTGGCGAATTTCGAAGTCTAACCGTAAGTAAAAGTAATATAAATTCCCACAAGCTCAATAAATTATAGATTTTAAGTCTACGCTGGTACAAAATTAATTAATACTTTAGAGAATATTAGCCAAAGATGAAGACAAAATAAGATGACCCTCTTACCGATTGCCCAGGTACCTACACGACCTGGGCAATCTCTTTGTCTGTTTAAATATATTATTTCAAAAAGGTAACCTTTGTTTATTTAGGTATCTAAACAATTTTGTACCTTAGAAGTATGATGCTTATATATATAAGCCAAATCTACTGATGCCTTTCATTGCGGTGCCTCGATGGTTCATAATGGCTATTGTCTCAATGCCTCTGATCTTTCCACATTCAAGTTTTACATCCACCGATTGGCTGACGAAAGTAGCGGAAATGATGATTGCGAGAAGCCCAATACCCGATCGTTATGGCATTTTCCAAAGGAGGCCTACGCCCAGCAGCCTTAGTCTATGCCTGAATGATGACGATGACCATGAAATATGGTCCCTCGAATTCTTCTTTAGATTTCCGAGAGTCGTCTGCGTGGGTCGCTGCGCACCGAGTCGACTCGCGCCGAGGCAGCGGAGGCGGCGCGGGCGGCGGCCGAGCGGGCTGCCACGGAGGCCCGCAACGGAGCCGCTGCCGCCACTGCCGCCGTCACCAAGGCCACCACCGCGCTTGCTAGCACACAGGAACATCTCACTGGACTCAAGATACATCTGGACTTGACGGTATGTAACGCTACCCTCTAGAAAGCTTTGAAATATTGATTTCATAAGGCTAAGTGACAGTGGTCCACAGTGGTAATAACAGCTGTCAGAATGTCCAAAATGTGCATGTCATATGGTCAATTCATAATCACCCATCATCGTGTTCGTTCATTTTGAATTTTTGGCTCGCTGATAGAATTCGTTGAGCCTTATTTTCAACCGACTTCAAAAAGGAGGCAGTTCTCAATTCGACTGTATATTTTTTTTTGGATGTTCGTTACGCGATTACTCCGGCAATTGTGAACCGATTATGAAAATTCCTTTTGCGTTTGAAAGGGTATACTCTTGGTGGTCCCATTGTCAACAAGTCATAATCTGATGATGGGATCCCATGGAAATCGAGGAAATTCATAAATTATTATACGCGTAGATGTAGCGATTTTGGTATTTTCATCAACATCGCAAACATTTACACTCAGAATGTATCATTTTGTGAAGTGGCACTGATGAAGAAGACCATATTAGATGGCCACTGGAACTCCTTAATGATAAGCATGTCACGGGTATAAGATATCTCGAACAGTTAACCGACTATGATGAAGCCTACCTACTTATAAATAAATAGTACAGATGAAAATGGTACCATCGAACTGATCTGATTATGATGCCGGAAGGCAGGCGAAATAAAACAAAGTCTTGTTTGGGCTTACAGGAATTGTCATGAGATGTACTTTCGCTAAAAAGGATTTGCATGGTAATTCACCAAAACTAAAAAATATAAACAGCCTTAAAAAAAAAACACTACGTAGAAGACGAAAAATAAATTTCTTTACCGAAGTTCAGTGTCGAAAAACGAAATATCAATAGGTACCAAAGACACTGGTTTCGGAAAAGAAAATATTTTTTTACATTGTTTTGTTTTTTTGGAAGTCGGTTTAATTTTTTTGTTAAAAAGTTTTTATCGTAAATCCTGTCAAAACTAAACATGAATGCCTACTGTTATGTCTTCCTTACCATTGGCATATTTTATGGGTCACAATCATAAAATATGATGGCAGTCAAAGATTTTTAGTTCAATGATAGTATCATTGAACTGCAGACAATCGTAGTTAACACTTTCTTCTTTTGTGATGTGGGAAAATTCCCACTCGTAACTTAGTACCTACTTAGTTATGATACTCTCATACGTAGACTCTATAATCTCTCTATACAATGGAGACATTCTCGCTCGTAGGTACTTATGTAGCATTATAATCAATAAACTTTAATACTGTTTGCTTTGTTAAGCTTTATTTGTTAAAGCACACAATAAAAACAAACAATCAGATTATTAAAAAAAAACAATCATAAGAACAGTAAATTTGGCTTCGAGTTCACTATAAAGGTCTATCCACACATATCAGGGGCGTGCCCGGGACGTGACAGGGCCGGGCCCCGTCAGGTGCTCAAAAAAATATCGGTGGGAACATGTTATATGAACTCGTTCACACACGTCCGTGCACGGGCCCGGTCACGTCCCGTGCACTGATATTTGACGGGGCACGGTCTCTCCACGTTCCGTGCACGCCCCGGGCACGGCCCTGATATGTGTGGATAGACCTTAAGAATCGCAACTGACATCCTGGCTAGGTTACAAAATAATCTGTGTTAAGGATGCCAGTTCCATTCCCCAAAAAGTAAAAATAAGTTAAAATTTAGAGAAAATAAACTCAACAAACTATTCATTTTCATTACTTATCCCTTAAAACCATACTATATGTCATGCCCATAAGTAGATACCTAAACAGACGATTAACTCTTTATAGGCCACTTTGTAACAGGTAATATAGGTTAGATTTTACCTAGGTAGCCACTCCTATAAGTATTACCCAGGTGTATGTGAACATGATTGAAACAAACGTGAAAAGGCACAAGTAGATAGCTTGCCTATGTCAAAAAGCCTGGCAATGATGATGCAATAAAAGCTACAAACCAATATATCATTACGTCATATCTATGTTTATGGAGTCAACACAACCTACGCAATGTCTAATATTGTCTGATAGGAGAGGCAGAGAAAGCTTTTAGAAGATAAATGCAGTGAAATGACTGCCCAGATCGGTGCCTTGGAGAGGCAAGTACAGCAACTGAAACCGGTGCAATCAGCCCACTGCACCCTTCAACGGCAATACACAGACCTGCAAGAACGCATCTGTAGAGCTACTGAAGAAGCACGAAGGTAGGTGTATGAGCAACACTTTTCTGGAAATAATAGCTAGGTACTAAAAAATACCCTATTCGGGGTTCTATGCGATATTACTTGTTAGGTGATTATAGTTCCTGGGTACCATAGCTATTATAAAAGGAAATCAATTCGATTCAATAAAACAGAGAATCTTCTCGGCTTGAGAGCGAACTACGAAGAGTAGAAAAATGCGCAAGCGCTGGTTCCGAAATTCGAGAGCGCGCACGATTGGCTGCAGCGGCGCATGCGCGTGAGAGACGCCTTGCATCTGCAGAACTGCAACACACGAACAAGGAACTACTGGCTGCTAATGGTAAGAAGAAACAACAAGTCGACTTAGTCTAGGTAAGTACCCACTCTTAGGCAAATTTATTTATAGGTGTTTATCTTTTTTTCCATAGCAGAAATAAGCAAACTTAGAGCTACTGTAACCGAACTTCAACTTCAGCTATCTGAACTGAATAATACATCGTTTAAGAAAACTGTTGATCCTGATATTGAGGCTCTCGCAGAAACACGAGCTGCTTTAGAGGCTGAAAGAGCTGGAGCAGCGAAGCTTGAACGAGCCTTAGCAGCAGCTTTAGCAGACAATGCTTCTTTAGCAGCACGTGTAAACGCAGCAGATAACAATGACGTCACCATCAAAACTTCAACGCCACCCGAATCTGCCACTAAAATTTGTCCGATTGATTCTTTTCTAGCTGAATAATTTTTCCATTTAAGCATGTAAATGTGAATTACTGCCTTAATAAATAATAGATACGTAACAAATATTACTTCTATAATTTACGTAACATCGTCAAGCCTAGCTGAACTGTCTAGTAGGTTACGTAATGAGAATATGCCATCATTGTTCCGATACGCAAGGATGATCAATTTATTAGTCAGAACGGCACAAAAACTTGTATGAAGGATACCTGAATATAATATTACTATATAAATAATTACATGTATGCCAGCCAGACTTCATTAGAAAACAATGATGTGGGAGAAGCCACTGTAGCTCCATTTATATTACGAACAGGTTTTGTAATCGCGACTCGCATGTCCAAAACTTAGAGGTCATGTCGTCCTTTCCACGAATGTCAAGCTTTCGGTCCGACCTGTTTAGTATTTCTAGCTATTTTGTAACTTAACGTATATGTAACGGAAACAGAATTATGCTTTGGGCAGACACAATTTTCTTCTTGTTATATGTAGGTAATTTTAAGATTTATTTTATAAAAATATGTTGCATATCATTGCGTTCGCGTAAGCCAAACTACAGGACCTAAGTTCGAGGTCCCAAATTAAAAACGCGTTGAGGTCTTTAACTAGAGAATACAAAATATTGAAAAAATCTGAGGTCATAACGGTTGTGGTTCAACTACAATATGACTTATTTTCTTTTTTTTCCATAAAATACCTAGAATTGCTCAGATTTTAGACTTAGAATGATGTAATTGTAAAGACAATAGAATAGCTAGATATTCAAGCAGAATCTCAACTTGGTCTGATGCAAAAATGTGCGCATGTTATTATCCTTTGAATGCATTTGTCGACTCATGGTATTGTGCGGTCTCAGACAATAAAAGCATTAATATGCCTGAGTACTATTTCTAACTCTGTCTGTCTAAGCAATTATTATGGAGTGTTGCACTAAAACTGGTTCCTAGGAATGCACTGCCTCAACTCGCATCGGCTTCTCTAACATATCGTCGAGCATCTGAGATGTACGGTCCTGTACGTGATAAACAACCTGTTGTTATGTTTAAAAGAATTAAAAAAAAAACATATTTACTGTACGCAACTAACCGTAGAATTGTATGCAATGTTGGCCTTTAAAAAATACGGTATTTGTGCTATTTAACCTATCTAGCAAAAATCTAGCGTAAGTCTAATTAAAGTTGCTGCTGTTGCAAATTTGAGACCTTGCTATCAAAAGGTACTTTCGCATTTGTTTTTCCCTTAATTGGTATAATACAATCCATTAGCAGCTAGACTACCAGACCAGTCAATTGAAATACTCTAAGTATAATCGCCTAAGTATAAGATCGATGCCATTGCACCAACGTTTTGGCATCAATAAAGAAACCTCAAGCTACGCTGCACAGTGCGAGTAGGTGCAGAGGCACAGGTACTGCGACGGTGGATTTTCGCAAGGCTTCGCGGCGCCCCACCCGTGCGTAGGCGCCGCTGCCTCGCTCCGCAACACTTATTGTTAGTTGTACACTGCACCCCGCGCCGACTGTGTCGCGCCGTCACGCAACACAAACTATGTGCACCCGAATCAAACGATCTGTGATATAGTGATAAGTTATATTTAATTAAGTGATACAAGAACAGTAACTGTAGAGCTCAAAAGGTGAGCTTCAGTCAAGTTCTTCAAGTTGCATTTAATTTGGTGTGTACGTAATCTCTATTTATATACAGGTGAAATGTCGATATTTTAAATTTGACGATATCAAGTTGAAATGATTTTTGTGTTTACTAATATGTTGTCAGTGAAAATATAGTCTGATGTAAGAACGTTTATGGCAAGATAGCTTTAGTAAGTAGGTGGACACGATGTAGAGTCACGCACTTAGCGTTATTGCAGCGATTGTTTTGTTGCCTTAGGAGGTAAACACAGCACAACTCGAGCGAAGTCGTGGACCTAGAGAAAGTTTCTTACCCACAATACACTCATTTGTCATGTTGTCTCTTTGTACAGATTGAGTACCGTATCTAAAACTTAAAACGACAGTTTACAATTTTAAGCGTGAAAATTTAAAATAATCTCTGATAGTTATGGCGGTAAATTCTTCAAAGGAATAAGTTGTTTTACCATATCGGATGAAAAGGCTGTTACGCCCACGCGAATGTTGACATAGTGAGTCAGTAACAACGCAAGGACGCAGTACATACGTATGACAAATATGTGAATTCTATACATTCATGATTCAGAATAAACAGCTCACCCACGATACATGACTCTCGGAGACTCTTGTCACATGTGGTAATGAGTTGCAAGGCACTATACCTGTATGACATAATCAATATTATTATGCACAGCATCAATACGCAGAATCAACGAGACGTACAAAATCTCTAAAAAATTTAAACCAATAGCTGAAGAGACAAATACAATTTATATAATCATCGATTTTATTACATAACTAGTTGTTATAATATATTTAGGTTTACCCGGACTATAGAGAACGTTTTACATTACTTTGTGTCCTCTATTTTCCAGGTCCGCGCTAAACTATGGTAGAAAACACATTTAATACAACATTGCTTATCCCCCAAGGCAAATAGCGTGATAATTTATAGCCTATATGTTACTCTGATATCTAAGGAATGTTTGTGCAAAATTTGAAAGAATCTGTTCAGTAAATTGAATGTATTGTAGCCGAAAAAGTCTAATAAAATATTGCTTCAGTATCATTCTTAAACCCCGTAGCCGTAGTTATTAGTTTTTCTCAAAAATATTCAATGTATAGTTTTCATGTCTCTACGATTTTATTATTGTATAAATAAAAGAACATTAATATCGAAATATACGAAGATAAAAGTTATGTTTAAACGTTACATTAATGGAGTCCAATTTAATGTTGACCATATAGAGCGTGACCATTCCGAAGGCTGCGACTGGCAAGATTCCCTTCATGGAAACGTAAACAAGTGTAGGAAGTTAATAACAAACTTAAATTATTGGCAAATTTATCCGTAAAGATGTTTTGTTTATTGAAAACAGAATAAATGACACATACGAATAGCATAATGGCAATATTGTCTCTCATTGAAATAAACGTTTTGTATTTGTATTTTGTATTTGTATTGTCTTTCATTGAGAACAGCACACACAATAACTTTAAAAGCTGCAATCTCAAGTGAAATGCAAAAATGTTATCCCCCAGTTTCTGAATAAAGAATGTAAAGTTGCGTAAATGTCAATCTTAGCATGAAAACCTGTCAAAAGTTGGCATTATATTGAGATTTGAATTGTTCTTAACTACAAATTCTCATTCAGAAACTGGGCGTATAGTAAGAAAATACTAAAGGAAAGCGGCAGAAGTCGATACCTGCTTTCTTTAGGTAGAGATTTGCTGTAGCATGGATAAATCGTTGCACAAAAATTATTCAACACAAGTTATCATCTTATATCTCCAGTTTTTGATATTCTAATAACAAATCTTTTTATTAGCTTGAGTTACGAACACACCAAAAAACCAAAACAATTTTCCAGATACTTAATTGCTACTTTGTAATTCCACACTTCTTATTCATTATGTTAATAATTTAATTACAGAAAGATGACTCATAAAATAGTTCTATACTACTTCGTAGTAGCTTTGACAGCACCACTTCTCGTACAATGGTGAGTTTAACAATTACATCTACTATATTATACTATAAGTAAGAATATGTAAATAATAATTTCAAAGACGTGACTAATATTGTTACGTAATACGTCATCCATCTACTTTGTATCATTAATCTTAAATGTCCTTACGCCGTACTCTTATGATCAAGGATAATAAGGCCTGAATATTTGCCGCGTAAGTTTTCCTACGAATTAATGGTAAGGCAGCAAGGTATAGCATCTTGAATCACCCAGACTCAGAAACCTTAAAAGTACTTTTTTTGTTACTGGTTTTATAGTTAATTTGTAAGTCTGGTTGATTCTTCATGCATTGTAAGTCGTTTGAAGAATCAACCAGACTTAGTTTAATTTTTATGTTCTTTTTATCAAGACCTTAAAATAAACGGGATATTTTTTATATTTTTTCATTGGTCTCTGATACAATGATCTTGTACCTAATATTTATGCAGGCATGTAGAGCAACAATTCTGTTATTTCTACGACCCCTAAAGTATATTATCTGTGCCTAAAGTAATTAAATAGTGCTGTAGTGCAGCCTATTAAACGGCTTGAAGTTCCGTTAAAAGTTTCTACTTATATACTTCTCTCGTAAAGTGCAATGTTCATAAGTGTGCACAAAACCTCTTAGTTTCTTAAATGTAGACTTTGCGCACACCTCTGCGTTACTATACTATCCATATATGTGTGGCTATACAGCCACACATATATGTATATAGAAAAGTCTTTCAGGCTTTTGGGAAAACCAAAAAATCTACTAACTTAAAATATATTTGTAAAATGTCATCATAATTTTATTCTAATCCGCAGTATATCAGTGCTAGGGCCACGGCTGCTGCGTCCATACAATTCGTACACGGTGGCCATAGCGGGTGGCTCCAGGGCATACACCCTGTATGTCGCCGTCGAAGGCCGCCGAGCAAACGGCGAGCAGTTTACCAAGGGACGAGAGGTTCAGGTCCCAGCTGCTGCCACCAGGCTCGTCGAACTTGAAGTGAGTATGGCAGCTGACTTTTAAAAATAGTACGCCAGCATGTAATGATTTTTTTATTATATATTTGATATATATTAACATATATACAATTGAATATTCTAAAAAGTAAAAAAAAAACAAACCTATATACAAATACAAAGGGGAGAGGGAAAGGGGCTCATTGTGCATCAAAAAATTCGTCCACATCGATGTCAATGGGAAACGTGCCCAGAACGCTGGCAGCATTGTCACGTTGGATGGCAATGTTGATTCTCAGGCCGAAGAAAAGGCCAGCCAAAAGGTCACGTGAAGAGTCGACGAGCTTTGTGCAAATTTCTCTAAAACATTGAAACAAACATTTTACATACGCCATCATTGAAATTGGATACCATTGCAGTAATAAAAGAATTGCTTCATGAAATGTAGATCTATACACCATTTCGAAAGTAAAAATTGATGTTACCTACATTATAGATTTGAACTTACATTAGCTACAATCATTTCAGACCTCTGCAATGCAGTAGGTCACTAGAAATATATATCGTATGTAATATCAATTTCTCCAAACCACATTAGCCGTTATTATTGTAAGTTTACTTGTGGAAGATATGATTGATTCTCCCACAAGAAAACGTGACCAAATCGTGCACCTGATGTAGATCGCTGACCCTGGACCGGGGCAGTACTCGCTGGTGGCGCGGTCAACCTCAGGCCCGCTATTCTCGTCGTCGTCACCGTTGCTCTACCAACCGCGCAGTTTTGCCGTCTTCGTGCAGACCGACAAACGTGTCTACCAGCCCGGAGACACTATTAACTTTAGGGTCATCGCTTTAGACAAGTAAGAATATTGTCGTTTTATAGCTGTAACACATCCTCTTCGAAGTATCTTTACGACTAGTCGTACTAACACCGAGAACTACTGAACCGATTTGTACTAGCGATCGATGTTATCAGCGGGTTTACTGTTATTTGTAAAGTTACACAACAACGACGCACAGTCCGACGTCCTAAAGAGAATGTTAGCCTGCCTCATCAACCCATTCTATTTAAAACATACCAGGGTCTAATAAAATTTCACTTTTGCAATGCTTAAAGTTATTTTTTGTAAAAAGGTTTCAACATTTTTGATAAATGTATCTGTAAAATTGAAATATGTCACAAACCTTCGAGAGACGTTTCATTATGATATGAGTTACTGGGAGGTAAGGAATACTGGTCATAAGACATTGATTTTCATATCCAATACTCTTCAGGCTTGATTGACTCCATAAACACACCTCACTATAAACTAAGGTCTCAAGTTTAATTATCTTGCTTGATAGTTAAACAAAACATTAACGCAATTGTTAATGCGTAACACATCAATCGATTGTTTGACTACCTTCCTATACAACACCTGCGTCCTTGTTCCATTTAACGAGGAAATTGCGACTCGAACGAAGAATTTGGTAGTAAGCGCAGTACACTTTCGTTTTCTGTGCCATCGTACAAGAGCTCGAGCGTAAGATTACGTGTGATTACGAGGCGGTCGTTGACCTGTGCGCCTGCGTAGGTACCTGCTGCCGCTGTCGACGACCGTGGATGTCAGTGTGCTGGACACCGGGGGCTCGCCTATTAGACAGTGGGTAGGTGCTGAACTGGACCGGGGAGTGCTCACGGAGGAGTTGCTTCTCGCTGACGAACCCGCGCTTGGAGAATGGACTATACAGGTAATAATATGATACATCATAAATACAAAAAGGTTACACTTACAACAGTAGAAATGCCAGGGTATAGTAGACTTTCTGGCTTATTCTAAAAGAATAATAAGTGAGGTGACATCTTCCTTTTCTGAAATAAGCATAAAATATGTAGACTCTAATAAATTATAACTCCTTGAATAAAAAAATATATTAAGTTCGATTTATTTTCGATGGATCCCACTTTTGAATCCCATTTTAATATTTTTGGCGTTGGATCCCACAAAACATTATTATGTATTTCCGTTGGATCCCAAATTTTAAAAATGCAAGCGAAATACGTTTTATTGTCGTTGAATCCCAAAAACTATTTCCGTTGGATCCCAAATGCTTAAAAACATCTGAATGTGGGTACTTTCAACAACAAAATTGTTTAAATAAAATGAGATTATATTTTATTAACAGGCTTCAAAAAAGGAGGAGGTTCTCAATTTGTCGGAAACTTTAAAAAAATGCATTTCACTTGATTACTCAAAGACGCCTGGACCGATAAATAAAAAAATAAATAATAATTAAATTAAATATTAAATGAATATATTTAATAAATATTATTTATAAAAATATAATGTTAATGAAAATCTTAATGTTATTGAATTATAATTATACATTTAAGAAAAATCATTATCAAAATCACTACCAACAACAAGTCAATACTGTAATATAAAAAAGTAGATATCGTGAGGAAACCGGCATGTCCTAGAACCAAAAATTCGAAGACATTGTAACATCCACCAACCCGCACTGGGCCCGCGTGGTAGATTACGGCCTACGGCCCTTTCTCTCTCACAGAGAGGAGGTCTATGTTCCAGCAGTGGAAACATTAAAAGGCTGATGATGAATATTAATATAAATAATTAAAATAAATCAATTGGACCACGCGTCTTCGGTAGGGGCAGTTGTCCAAACATTATTTTTAGTTGGACAACTGCCCCTACCGAGGTCCCGTAGTCCAATTAGTCAGACAATATAGTTGGACCAGGACCCCTCAACGGATAAATCGATCTAGCTATGATTCATTTTTAAAAAACGTCGTATTCTCTATTTCTTTTTTTTTAAAGACTGGACGTCTTTCGGCTGATATGATGATGACGATAAAAGGACACTGCTGGACATAGGCCTCTCCCAAGCGTCGCCACTTTGATCAGTCCCGTGCGTCTCGCAACCAGCGGATCCCCGCAACCTTCACCAGGTCATCGGTCCACCTGGTGGGAGGCCTTCCAGCGCAACGTCTTCCGGTTCGCGGTCGCCACTCCAGAACCTTTCTGCCCCATCGGCCATCCGTTCTGCAAGCAATGTGATCTGTCCACTGCCACTTAAGTTTTCAATTCTTCGGGCTATGTCGATAACCCTAGTTCTCTTGCGGATCTCTACATTTCTGATTCGATCACGCAAGGAAACTCCGAGCATAGCCCTCTCCATTGCCCTTTGAGTGACTGTAAGCTTTCTGATAAGGCCCATTGTAAGCGACCACGTTTCAGAGCCATATGTCTTCACTGGCAACACACACTGGTCATAGACTTTCGTCTTGAGACACTGTGGTAAGTTGGACGAGAAGATACCGCGAAACTTCCCGAACGCTGCCCAGCCGAGTCGGATTCGACGGTTGACCTCTTTCTAGAAGTTGGCCTACCCAAGTGGATCATTTGTCCCAGGTAGACATAGTCGCCCACAACTTCGAGTGTAGAGTCTCCGACCTTGATAGGAGTGGGTGTAACATGGGCATTCAACATCATCTTGGTTTTTTTTTCACCTTCTTTCGGAAGCTCTACTGAGATCATCGAGCATTATACTGAGGTCCTCCATGGTCTCAGCCATAACCACCATATCGTCGGCAAACCGAAGGTGAGTGATGTACTCGCCATTGACGTTGATGCCTAGCCCTCTCTAGTCCAGAACCTTGAAGACATCCTCCAGTGCAGCAGTAAACAGTTTCGGAGATATGACGTCTCCTTGTCCCACACCTCGCTGCAGAAGGACTGGTTCCGAAGTCTGATCCTGAAGTCGAACTGACATGGTGGCGTTTTTGTATAAACACTTCAACACTTCGATGTACCGGTAGTCAATTTGGCACCGTTGGAGAGACTGCAGTACAGCCAAGTCTCGATCGAATCGAAGACTTTCTCGTAGTCCACAAACGCGCAAACAGAGAGGCAGGTTGTACTCTTCGGTCTTCTGTATAACCTGCCGCAGTGTATGTTTGTGGTTTGTGGTTACCTTTTATGTGTGCAAATAAAGCATGAATTAATTTATGTTTCATTGTTCTGTCTTTCATTCATTCAATCATTTAATATTTGGTGTGCCGAAAACACGCTGCTTTTTAAATGTTTGATAAAGGTAAATCACTTTTCTTCTAAAAAGTACACATATTGTTATAACATGGGATTCAATGGGAATAGTAAATGGGACCCATCGCCAATACCTAAAAAATGGGATCTAAAAGTGGGATCCAACGAAAATAAATCTTAAGTTCGCCGTATAAATTAAAACATAACTAAATCGTAACTTTCCTAAGTACCAGAAATAAACCTGTACATAGAATAAAGAATTTAAAGACGCAGTATGTAAGGTAAATTATATCTTGCTTAAAAATAAACTTAACGGATACGCAGCTGAAACTTTCATTTTTAACATTTTTGTTTACTGCGGTCCGCTGCATAATATGTTGGATCTGAGCAAAGAGCGCTGAGCAAATAAGCAGTACAATTTTTCACCCATTTGAATACATGGGTAAAGCCGTTTATACATAAATGAATATTTAATTGCTCTAGCTGAGAATAAAAACAACAATTACGCAGTACCTTGGCACTTCCTCATATTGTCTCATTATTAATTTCAAAATAAGTTTGATAACAGCTAAATGTACTGTCTCTCCAGTTGCTTGTAAGAAGGAACGATGCCACTGGGTATGATGTCATAAATTGAACATTCTCGCCTCCATAGAATCTAGCATTTAGGTGCCTCAGATAATTTGCCTACATTTATCCAATGAACGCCTGAAATCTTTGATACTTGAGATTAGATTTTTCATTGACAAAACATTACACATTCCACTTAATTGTTAATTAACAGATAGCAAACTGAACTGGCTTAAATAGATTTAGCTAGAATAACTCCGGAAATTGCGAGTAGCCTCGAAAACGTAACTCTAAAACTGACCGCCCACTCGATGATGACCTTTAACACATACAGATAGGTGTTACATTTACATAAATTGTGCAGGTGGAGGCTCGTGGGCAGAAGTACTCGCGACGAGTGCTGGTGGCAGACTATGTGCAGCCAAGGTTCCACATGGAGATGCATATGCCCAAGGAGGTCCTCTTCACCGATGGCAGATTCGACATCAATGTTACTGCTAAGTAAGTATATCTTTATGACATTCTTCTTTTTCTTTTCGTGTTGACGGTATATTAAATCATACTGTTTGAGCCAAGTTCCCAGAGTCTAGTAATTCAAGAACGAAGAAACCATTCACGGGGCCTAAATAATTTGGATGTATGAACCAGTTTACTTAACATTAAACGTGTGTTAAATCTATAATTTATTCAAAAAACAAGTCAACTAGATTTATGTCCAAGAACGAACATTTAAGAAAACAAGTTGCTTATTAAAAAATCCGGTATTAAAATCAGAGATCGGTTTAATCAGAATCACATAACACTCATAAACGTTCTAAAATTCGATTTTTATGTAATTTTTAATGTTATTCAAACGGTAATCCCGTTTCACGAATTCGTAATTGGATTTGCTACGAAAAACAACACAGTGTTCTCTAATCAACTGGAATGAACTTTTCTCATCGTTCCTCCAACAAAGGAATTTCCACAGCGAAAGCTGTCTTTTCTCATTACACTAAAGAAAAACTCATCACTCGAATTCAATAGAATTATTACTCATTACGTAAAGAAACAAGAAACGTTTGTAGACGCAACGCTGTCAGTTTTTATCAGTACAAGCCGATCAAGCAGCAATAAATTCATAAAAAAACAATATTGAACATCAGTTATTGAATAAGCATCGAATGTATACCTATTTTCAGATCTCATTGAAGAATATTAGCGTATTCGATATAATTTACACTGACATAAAAAGCTTTTTACAAAAAAATACTACCGACTTCCAAATAAGAAAACTAGAAAGTGAAAAATAACTTTATTTTTGGAAGTCGGTGTCTTTGGTAGGTACCAAATTTTTAAGTTATGGACACCGACTTCCAAAAATAAAGTTATTTTTCACTTTCTAGTTTTCTTATTTGGAAGTCGGTAGTATTTTTTTGTAAAAAGCTTTTTATTTTTCACTTTTTAGTTGTATCTACCTAATAGGGAACTAGTTAAGTAAGTACCTATAACGACAGAATAGATTACCCGAATAACATGAAAAATGAATATAACCGGTGAAATGAGAGATCTGCATACCCCTTTCGAGCGTACTAGCTTGATGTTATGTTATGAAATAGTATAAACAATAAACAGACATGCGATTGCAGCAATCCTGAGAGATTTGCCGTTATTTATTGAAGAGTTCTGTTGTATATCTCCGAAGTTCTTTATCAGATCTTCAACAAATTAAAATGGGACCAATTTCGGAATATAGTCTTTCAAACAAAAAAAGAATTTTCAAAATCGGTCCACAATTGACGGAGATATCGGTGAACATACATAAAAAAAAAAAAAAAAAAAAAAAAACATACATAATGTCGAACATAGAACCTCCTCCTTTTTTGGTAGTCGGTTAATAAAATAATGTTTGCTTATTTATTTACTGACCGTACTTGTTCGTAGTGAATCAGAATTTTACCGCCGATATATACTTCGCAGAATCTAATTAGCATCAGCGACCTTTGCATTTAAAATTAAAAGTACATAACTATTACTAACGTTAACTAATTCTAAATACTTAAGACTCATTTTGGCATTACTTTCAGGCACTTCAACGGTGTACCAGTCCGTGGTGAACTGACCATATCTTCCTACCCAGTATTCTTCTCGAATGTCTTACAACCGGTAGTCGCATCTCCTGTTAGGAAAGTAATCGACATCAACGGTCAAGCGCAAGTTACATTCGACCTCAAAACTGACCTAGACCTGGTTGAGGATGCAGCGAGGCCGCTCGTTGTGGAAGCTGTGATTGAGGAGAAAGATACGCTGATCAAACAGAATATTTCGTCAAGAATATTGCTTTTGAGAACGCCTTATAGACTGAAAGTGTCAGCTCCTGATTACTTTAAACCCACTCTGCCTTATATCGTACAGGTAAATATTATGCACGTTGCATAATTTATATTAATTTATTCGTCTCCATTATTTGCTACTTAGTTAAGGTTGTGTTCATCCTCAAGTCTTGATGCATTGGCTTTAAAACAAGTCTTTCTTACAACATGATTGAGGCATTTTGTAAAACTGTGTTAGAGGTCTCTGGTTATCGTAACATTGTGCATTTGAACAAATATTAACTCATCTATACGATAATCTTTTGAATGTTTGTTCCGAGTCGAGTTAATTTGTTTGATATCGTCAAAACAAACAAAAGACGGACAGGAAATACTAGAGAACGATGACGTCGTTAAAATTCTGACAAAAACCTCTATAATTAATTCTCTGCTGATAGATTGAAGTAGTGGATTCCTCTGGACAAGTGATGTCCACGGATGGAGACGTGACAGTGGAACGATTGTGGGATGATGGAGCACCAGTTAACGTCACCACCGTGGCGCTGAACAAAGGTATCGCCACCTACACCCTGGTACCGGACAGAGCACACGTCAACTCCACGCTTAACTTAGTGGTAAGATTTCCTTTTTTTTTTCTAGTAATGTAAATTCTGCCGATTTTTATAACCATTGAGATTGCTTCAAGTGCGCTAATGGCTGCGCTGGTATACGTACATAAGTCATGTAACTTCAACTTTTTATTTTTCTTTTTTGTATTGGCAATATCGATTTCGAATTGTGCTGCCTATTTGATGGCTTGCATCCTATACAAAGGGTCATAAAACTGACGATTATGTCCTCACTTCAGAGTTTAGAAAATATGGTACATATTTTTTTTTTTTATCTTTTAGGAGGATTTTGTGAGCTGTGGCAAGAATATTATTACATGCCTTAATTGTATTTGGGGTCCTATTTTTCTATGTTAGCCTATTATTCTTTTGAAAATATTATAAAAACCGACGAGGCGACATCGGTTCGGATGTATGTGAATTAGTCAAAAAGCGAGCAAAGCGAGCACGGGAACTTATGGCACCCCGACACGGATAGGTTAGGTTCGAAGGGGATGTCGACGTCATCTCCTTTATGTTAGGTTATTTTAGACCCTGCAGACAGAAAAAGGGGCTCCGTCGACAAACTTGCATTTTCAAGTCGCTGTTTTAAACATTTGTATTCGCCCACTGTTTCTCGCCCACTAAGTATTTCAGTAAACTTTTTACACCTTTAATTTGAATTTATTTTCTCTGTCCATATATTTTATGTAATATTTCTCTACCAGGTAAAATACAAAGAAGTGACAGAACGCGTAGTAAATGTCCAAAGAAGCGAGTATTCGTTCGGACAGTTCCTGACGGCGGAGATCCTGACGCGCGGCACCGGCGTGGGGGATGAGATGCGCGCACGCATCACTGCGACGGAACCCATGGATATGGTGCACTATGCCGTTATTGGACGAGGGGATATCATTGTCGCGAAGACTGTTGAGGTTAGTGTTTTATTATACAAGGATTTAAGTAACATTTTTTGCACAGAAATATTCAACTTGTAATATGCAAACTTGTGGGTGGAAAAGCAAGGGATGCTTTGAACCTGTTGAAACAGTTGTTATTCTGTGCTCACTGCCGTTGGGCTGCTACTTTTTTTTATTATTTAGCACTGATTTGTGATATTGATAGCTAAATCATTGTCCTTTATTGATCTTAAAAGTTATATCCTTTTCTTCTTCTGTAAAAAAGAAGAAAAGTGAAGAAGAAGATTTTCCACTTTTCATTGTTTTCTCTACTCTTCAGTTGAGTCCAGCCCGCCGCAGCGTAGACGTGACAGTAACGGTGACGTCACGCATGTCTCCGGGCTGCGTGTTAGTGGCGTGGTATCCACGCCTTGATGTCAACAATCTGCTCTCTGCCGCTGTCTTTGCTCCACAAACCAATTTGCTGCAGAATGACGTAAGTATACTGTAGAACATAGGTACCGTGACCGTGTACAGAGTCATACACGTCTCCGAGCTGCGGCTTAGCACCGTGGTATTTTCATGAAGTGTTTTTAGGGTTCCGTACCCAAAGGGTAAAAACGGGACCCTATTACTAAGACTCCGCGATCCGTCTGTCTGTCTGTCTGTCCGTCTGTCACCAGGCTGTATCTCATGAACCGTGATAGCTAGACAGTTGAAATTTTCACAGATGATGTATTTCGGTGGCCGCTATAACAACAAATACTAAAAACAGTATAAAATATTTTTTTAAGGGGAGCCCCCCTTGAAAAAATATTTCCATACAACAAACGTGATTTTTTGGCCGTTTTTTTTTTGCGATAATGGTACGGAACCCTACGTGCGCGAGTCCGACTCGCACTTGGCCGGTTTTTTTTTATTTATTATTATGAATAGGCTCGCGTTTGAGTATTATCTCGCCTGATGGTAAGCGATGATGTGGTCGACGATGAGGCACGCTTGCATAGAAGTAACCTATTTATTCGCTCTTTACTTAAAGACGCCTTGGTTTAGTTGTCAGGAAATACAGACTTCGGCACGGAATTCCACTCCTTAGCTATACGCACAAAAATAGTATACCCAGAAGGTATAGTGCGGGAGGCATACTGATGGCACATTCCCCGAAATGTAACCGGTAAAAAACCGATAAGCTGACAACTTGGCGATGATGTCGGTGTTCTTGAAGACCCTACCTAATTCATATTTCCTTCTCAGATCTCCGTATCTCCCGTAACAAGCGGCGGCGCTGGTACAAAACCCAACACATTGGTAGAACTGCGAGTAACGGGCGATGCTGGTGCCTACGTGGCGTTGCTGGCAGAAGACGTGAAAGCCATACAAGGTGGACTCGCCAGCCACAACGGGCTTGGAAATGGACTGGACATGCATACGGTAAGTTACTACAGCATGTAACTCTAGCGAACGAATGTGGCATCGGACTGGCATTGCCTGTCAAGGATTAATGGTTATTGGACTAGACGACTCTTTGAGTGAAGAAAAATAAACGTAGTTGATGGACCATCGATCTTTAAAAGCGGTAGGAGTGGTTGCGAGAGACTGTAGACCGTGGAGGGTTCTGCTATAACTTGGGAGAGAGAGTTTAGCAGTAGACTATGATAAACTGAGGTGATTGAAATGATTTCAGCTTCAGATTTCAACTTTCATGAATCCCGGAACGGTGCTTGACTATCCATTTTTGTTTTAGGTTGAGCGTGAAGTAGAAAGTTTCAGCGGTTTGTCGCATTCACTATTCAAAAACGAGGACCATCTTCCTGGAATGGGCTTGGATTTGGGAGGATACACTGCTTTAGATGTATTCAAAGTACGTATCACGCCTGACACTTCATAATATATTGAATGTGTATGTAATTAATTCTAACTTATTCCTTATTTTTTAGAACGCAGGTGTTGTCATTCTAACAGACGGCGTAGTCGTTAAGGGTAGCCAAGATGGTAAGACTTTTGTCGTTTTATTCGATTCTGACCTATTTAATCTCTAGAAGAAATGATTTTGAAAATTATTTAACCAGTAGAAAGCTACATTATTCCTGAGAGTCATAGGCAATAATAAATTAAAAAAAAAAATTAAGATGCTTATGAAAATTGCAATAATGTAGCAAAATGTTGCCTGTAAAATTCTTTCTTTAGCGTGCGCTGAGAAAACTATTGATGATACATAAAAATTATTAGGTAGGAAGGTAGGGTAGGATAGGCAGGGTAGGCAGGATAGGCAGGGAAGGCAGGGTAGGCAGGGCTGGTAAGGCAGGCAGGGTAGCTAGTCTGATATAAAGGAAGATTTACTTTAATGCTGACCTTTTTCAGGCTCGATTCCAACGGCAGCTCCTCTAGAGACAGGCACGCGCGCCCCTCAGGCTGGTCCGTACGCCTTCAGTAGACTACCACCACCACCTTCTCCGCGATACTACCTGACCGTATCACCACAGCCTACCTGGATGCTCGCCAATCTTACTATTGGGTAAGTCGAACTGATCAAATTGTTTTAATTAAAAGATATGACCACTTTTATGATCCCATATATAATTAATTTATCATGAGTTCATGCATGTCCTTTTGTGAAGTTAATAACATTTCGCAATACGCTGCAGTTAGGTAACTGCTATTCCTCTATAAGATATCTCTTGATGCACTTGCAGGGCTATTTGGGCAGCGTACTGGCTAGACATCATAAATCATCTAACATCAGCTCTAAAGCTAAACAGTTATATTTGATTTCTCATTATAGCAACGACGGAAAAGGAGCCAAGGAACGTTGGACATCAGTAATTCCTGGTGAATTCTCAATTGGCGCGTTTTCCGTGCACCCAACCCTTGGTCTCGGGTTAGCTTCACCACAAAAGTTCATGACCTCCGTGCCATTGTCTATGGCTGTCGAACTACCCACCACCTTACAAAGGGGAGAAACTGTTGCTGCAGTGATTATCTTGAAGACTACGCTAGCAGTCGATACGTCTGTCGAGGTGACATTCTACAACAGCGATCAATATTTCGAATTCGAACCTCTCGACAACGAACTCGATTCAGCGAAAAGTAAGTGAACAATTCAGATTAAAGTAACGATGCTGGTTTCTGAACTCCTAGTTTTAGAGACGACCTTGATGGCCGAACATGATGGGGCCAATTTTCAGGTAAGTATTAGTTTACCATCTTAAACTTCTCATCAGCATTCTGGAGTTGGGTTGGAGTGTGTTGGTTAATACCAATAGACTACCCTCTACATGTGTCCCATACCTAACACTACCATCATCATCATTACCACGCATTACGCAGGCCTCCTCTAGTGGTGATGAAGTAACTTACACATCTTTCTCATACAACTACCGTACGACGCACATTATAATCTAACTGCTCATCAAAATTAAATCTTAAAAGTGTATTACAGCGGCCTTTTAGTGAAATAAAGTTGTGAACCTTATTAAATAACGTTTGCTAAATGCGGTGAACATAGTGGAAGTGACCAGTGCCGCGAAATTAAAAAACTATCACAATAATAACATTACTATTACTTGCAATCACCGTCAAGCTCAGTGAATTTTGAAGTGTCTCGGCAAAACGCGTAAGCGCCTGTGATTACCCGGCGCATACGACCTTTTTCTCGCTAATGCGTGGCGTGTCAAGGCAAACTGTGAATAAAATTGGTCGCACTCTGTTCTAGGAATCTCTGCATTAGTTATATGAGGATAAGGATCATTTCTCTGTAAACACAACAAATAATTCTTAGAAATGGAGTTTGTTTGCTGTAATTTAACTACTACAAATGCTAATGGTGAACTAATTTGTTGTGATTGCAATAATTGTTATCACTTTCGCTGTGTTTTTATGGATAAAGAAGATGATTGGGTTCCCAGTACTGATCTAAAATCCTCGTGGCAGTGTTCTAAGTGTATAAATCCGCCGGAACCGAAGGACGGCACTTCAACGTCAGTTCGATCTAATATTAATACCAAAGCTAGAGCTAAGAAGGCTGAATCATCGGGTACCGAGATCGTCACAGCCAAGCCAATATCGCCGGTTAAAACTACCAAAACGCGTCAACCTGTACGCAAGAATGCTAAAAAGGAGGAACCTGACGTGTTGACCGCTGATAAGATACGCGGTATTATAAAAGAGGAATTTAAGGAGGCGATGTCGACTATTAATATAGCCTTGACGGATCTCAGGACTGAAGTGTTTAGCCTGAAAGATTCGGTAAAGTTTATTTCCGAAAAGTACGACGCTGTAGCATCACGTATTGATGATTTAGAAAAGAAAAATAAATTAATTTCAGTATTGGAATCGGATTTGAGTGAATTAAAATCTCAATTGGGTGCCATACAGTTTGATGTTCAAAGACAGGAGCAATGGGGACGTCGTTCGAATGTTGAGATTGTTGGATTGCCTGAGAAAGCAGGGGAAAACCTGCTTAATATCATATCTAAAATGGGTGAATACGTCAACTGCCCTATTAATACGCAAACTGACATAGATTTTGTTACTCGAGTGGCCCACAAAAGCAAGGATTGTAAAAAACCTAAACCTGTCGTCGTTCGCTTTCTCGCAAGACACAAAAAGGATAACTTCCTAGCACGACTGAGGGCAGTTAAGGTTTTGAATGCTGGTGACATCGGTTTTCCTAACAGCAAGTCTCGCATATTCTGTAATGAACATTTGTCCATTTCCAATAAAATATTATTAAATAAAACGAAGAAAATTGCTGGTGAGAAAAATTATAAATTTGTCTGGGTGAAAAACCAATCAATAATGGTGCGGCAAACAGAATCCAGTCTAGCTATACATATTTCATCTGAGAGTGATTTAAACAAGATTGTGTGAGAATTATTTTACATATTTTGCGCCTTTTCATAATTTGTTTCAGTTTGAATTGCCATTTCTTATTGTTTGGTTCACTAGTAGTATTTATCCTAAAGAAACATATGTTTATTGTTTCTAAAATAAATTTTAACTTTGTGTTTTTTCAGAGAAAGGTGAAAAAATTTGTCGTAACGATTTTATTTTGGGAGAGATTTCTTGAGCTTCTTATTCATAAATTATTAAATGGCGCTGAGAAACGTGCCATGGGCTGTACATCCAAAGGTTTTTATTCCAGTGACACTTATTGTCTACCTTGTTGTTTTGTTGAGTGTTCTGAGTTTTACATTGCACATTCAGTACTAATTTAAATATTTTCTATCAAAACGTGCGTGGATTGCGCACTAAAACTAATCTGTTTTATAATAACTTGTTGCTTTGCACGTATGATGTGATCTGCCTGAGTGAAACTTGGTTGCTGCCTGGAATTTTCAGCTCTGAATTATTTGACCATAGGTACAATGTTTATAGGTGTGACCGCGACTATGATTCTAGATCGGATAAAATGGGGGGCGGAGTTCTCATAGCAATCAGGAAGGGCATTGCAGTAAGTGACATAAACATAAATTGCTCGAGTAACAGTTTTTCTGCAGATATTATTTCTCTGACCATACGTCTTAAGAAAAAGTCTCAGCAATTACGACTCAGGTTATATACTTGCTATTTTCCGCAGTGTACCTCTCATCAGAACGATCTGGTTGAGTTTTTAGATCAAGTGTCGCAGTGTATAACGAGTTATCCGAACGATCACTTTCTGTTAACAGGTGACTTTAACATTAGGAATGCTCAGTGGTCATCTGCTGGGCTGGGAGATCGTGCCACACTAGGTGTTAATTGTACTGATGGTCTAGTTAACGCTTTATTGGGATTTTTATCTTTTAGTAACCTCGGACAATATAATGTAGTTTCAAATAAAAATGATAGGCAGTTGGACCTTGTGTTTAGCAGCTGTGACTGTATAGTAATTAAATCTAAGTTTCCTTTAGTGCATGAGGATGACCACCACCCTGCCCTTGATATTTCTTTGGTTGACTTATTTCCTGAAACCCTTCGTTCTCCGCGAAATACAACCTACTATTTCTTCCGGGGTGCGAATTATGATGACATTAATATTGCTTTGTCTCAGGTGGACTGGCATGGTATATTGGATAGCGTTCATGATATTAACGAGGCCGTAACAAAGTTCCATAATATTATTGATAAAATAGTCAGAGAAATGGTTCCTGTAAGGAAATCTGTTAATCACAATAGGTACCCTATATGGTATTCCCCGGCACTGATAAAAATCATCAAAGAGAAATCTAAGTATCATACAAAATGGAAGCGTTACGACAATTATAGTGATTACCGTAGCTTTGCCCTTCTTAGAGACAGAGCAAAAAGGGTCAGTCTGGAATGTTACGAATCATTTATTGCAAGGTCAGAAGACAATATTAAAAACAATTGCAAATACTTTTGGACCTATGTAAAATCTAAAAAGTCGTCAAATACTTTGCCAGAAAACTTGTTCTTAGGAAATGTATCCTCCTTCGATGGTAAAGAGATTAGTGACCTTTTTAATATACATTTTCACTCAGTTTTTGAAAAACACAATGACGTGTCTATGACGTCATCTTCTTTGTCTGATTCTAATGCTTTAAATTGCAGCAATGTATATATTCCATTTGATACCATTGTAAAATATATTAAATCTCTTGATGTAAACAAGGGCAGTGGCCCTGATGGAATTCCACCACTGTTTCTGCAGAGATGTTGCAAAAATATTGCGCTTCCCTTATATTTGCTATTTAACTCATCATTGCGATCTGGTACTATGCCTTTGGCTTGGAAACGTTCCTACGTTGTACCTATATTTAAGAATGGTGACAGGCATAACATTACAAACTACCGGCCAATTTCTAAGTTGAGTGTTATACCTAAGCTCTTTGAGCAAATCGTCTGTGACTTAATAACGCCCTTATTAAAGCCACTTATAATACCTCAGCAACATGGATTTGTTTCTAAAAAATCAACTGAAACAAACCTCTGCGAATATATTGATTACATAGCGACGGCCATGGATAATGGTCACCAGGTGGATGTCGTGTATACCGATTACTCAAAAGCATTTGATAAAATTTCTCATAATCTGTTAATTCAAAAACTTGAGTATATCGGTATACATGGCGATCTACTTCGATGGCTAGAATCTTATTTAAAGGAACGCAGTCAAGCAGTTACGGTAAAGGGGTATTGCTCATCCTTTATGCCTGTTTCATCCGGCGTGCCCCAGGGCTCGCACCTCGGACCTCTATTATTTAATTTATATATAAATGACGTATTTAATATATTTAAACATTCTAAATTTATTCTTTATGCAGATGATAAGAAAATTTATAAAACTATAACTAAACCAGAAGATTGCATAGAACTACAGAATGATATTAACAATCTGTGTGATTACTGCAAAAAAAATTGTCTGTTCCTTAACGTAAAAAAGTGCAATATTATAACATTTTCTAGAAAGATAAACTGGACAAAATATAAAAAAAAAAAATAAAAAAAAAAAAATCAAAAAAAAAATCAAAAATGATCATATTAATAGAGTGACTGAGGTGCGAGACCTTGGGGTCCAACTTGACAGTAAACTTATTTTTGATTCTCAAATTACCACTATGACCAACAAGGCATTTCGCATGTTGGGATTCGTACTAAGAGTTGGTAGGGATTTCAAACATAAATCAACATTGATCCTTCTTTATAAGACACTTGTAAGGTCAATTCTTGAATATGCTTCAGCGGTTTGGAATCCCCAGTATGCAGTTTATATTGACCAAATTCAAAAATTGCAAAATAAATTTACTAAGCACTTGAGTTGGCGATTTAACTCTGGAACTGATCATACACCTAGGCTTCAGAAATTGGAGGAACGTCGTGCAGAGCGAGATCTAGTATATTTATATAAAATTATTAGAGGCCAATTGGACTCCCCTTATCTTCTCAGCAAAATAAGTTTTGGATGTCCACGCTTAAATGCACGCAGGAGAACTCTCTTCCAAATTGGTTTCTCCCGAACCAATTACGGCAAGAATACTTTTATCAAAAGAGCATGTCGTTTGTACAACGACATGATCTCATTAAAAGAAAATCAAGATTTCGATATTTTTCACCTTTCTCTACCCAAATTTAGGTTTTGCATAAAAAATATTTTGGCATATAAATTTAAATAATATAATTTTATACAATAATATAATTTTGAATTGTCATTTCTTAGTACTGTGTGAACTTCTGGTTGTACTGTAACTTAGTTTAATTTACGTGTATATCAATCTGTGGAAACTGTTTATGGATTGTGTTGAACTAATTGTATGCTTATGTTTGTTATTGCATCTGTTTGTTTCCCAAATAAAATAAAATAAAATAACATAAAAAAAGTAAAGCGCCTGCCTGGGTTCGATGTCCTACGACACTACCATAGTGAGAGTTCAATGGATGAAAAGCATTTTATATCGAATTTAATATGTAAAAAAATGTAACGCGATTGTCTGAAAAATTCCTGCCAAGACTATAGTTCAAAATTCAAAAATTAATTGAAAATCAGTGTATGTCAACCTTAATATTTCGAAACTGGGATACAATTAATTTTAGTAGGCCGCTGTAGGTGCAACCTAGTCAGATGGGGGTACTCCGATCAGCCACAATGCGACTGTGGAACCACACCGCAAACGACGCCCCATCTGTTGTCCTGCTCCCTGTGCACAAACACCTGCTCCATAAAGGACCTATGTGAGGCCAGCGCTAGGGCTGTCGACGTGGCCGAGTTCTCGTTGAAGCACAACATCTAATTTAAAAACTTAAAATGGAATCATCGACACGATGAAGAAGAAATGAATTACAACTAGCTTCTGCTAGCTTAGTATTATTTCTGGAACACTACCATCTACTGAATGTGAAGAAATAATAAGACAAAGTGAAGTAAGGAAGGCAATAAACACACAGAAAAGCTATAAAGCACCAGGAGAAGACAAAATAACCAACGAAATATTAAAAGAGCTAATCGATGTGATCCTGCAGACACTAACACATTTATGCCACGAAATACTAAACAACGAACATATACCAACTCAGTGGACTAAATCTACTATAGTTCTCATACACAAAAAAGGAGACAAAAACAAAATAGATAACTATCGACCAATAAGTATGATGTCCAACCTCTATAAGATATTCTCCAAGATAATACTGGGAAGGATCACGAAACACCTGGACGAACAGCAACCAATATAGCAAGCCGGTTTCGGAAGCGATTTCTCTACAGTTGATCACATACATGTCGTGAAACAGGTCATCGAAAAGTATAACGAATACGGAAAGTCCTACTACATCTTGTTCGTAGACTATAATAAAGCCTTCGACTCACTTTATCACAGCTCCATATGGGTCATTCCATTATCGCGGGTGCAACATTTAGATGCATGTTTTAGTTTCATGTAATTAAATAAAAAACATTTTAAATTGAATTAAACTTTGAATGATTACATTTTAATATGTTCTTTTAATATTCATTTACAAGGATTTTAAAATAATGTTTTAAAAGCCAGAAGGAAGGTTCAAATTGCCATTGCGGGTGCAACAGATTTGGTCCAACCATTCCAGATCATAGAAAATAAACTTATAAATCTGTTAATTGTGATACATTTAATATAATATGCCTTTATATTTCGTAAGATGTTTAAGTAACCATGAACATAAAATACAAATTCTAAAGAAAACAAAAATAAACAATTAATTATTCACTTTTGACCGAATCGCGGGTGCAACATCAAATTATCGCGGGTGCAACCAGTCTAATTGAAGTGAACATAAACGTCAATTTAACTTATATAGGGACAAAATGAGAGATTAAACAATATTTATTACTAATTAGTACACTTTCTTTGTCGCTTATATTAATTATTTCTTTTCAAATACGTCAATATTCGCCAAAATTCTATGAACGTATTATTTCCATCAGTTTTTCTCTGGCGCTTCCAATTTCACGAAAATTACTTTAAATTGTACATATGCTATGTCATTTACGATTTCTGTGAAATGTTTGCCATCAATCGTCGTCATAAATTGTACTATGGTTTCTCCATCTTCATCCATATCGCTCTGAAATACCCCCACATAACGATATTGAGTAATTTTCATGCCGATTTTTCGGTTTTCAAATCTGCATCTGTCTCCATTTTCTCTTTCATTACTTCTCTCCGTTTTGAATCACGAGCCCTTTCCCGACGGAGGTGTTTGGCATGAAGCTCGTAAAACATACAGAATATAATAGAAAGACACATATTAAATGTATATCATCAATAGTATTAAGCATATATTATTAGTCAAAGCAAATAAAAACAACAAAATATGTTATTAATCACATAAAAAGGATAAGTAACAAAAAGTTGCACCCGCGATCTGACATTGAGATCGCGGGTGCAACCAAATTAATTTAATGTTTATTTTAACCTAACAAACATTATACTCTTAAAAGCTATTATTTTAGGTTGAGTTTTGATTTCTTCTTACTTTTACAAAATTTCAGAATGTTAGCTCTTAATTTCTGTGAAAAAAGTAAACTTTCTTATCTTTTGTATCGCGGGTGCAACAAGTTAACAATGTATTCTAGCACTCAATAATGGTAAAACATTACCATAAATTGTCAGTAACAGCTATATCGCGTCAGTGTTGATTGGTATGATTTTCAGTTTGTACCAACTCTTTGGATGGTAATAGTTTCAAACGCTCCAAAGAATTTAATATGGAATAAAATCGAAAAAATATTTTTTTAAATTAAATTTCGACATTCTTCTTCGCACTATTCGCAAAAAAAACAACTAATAACGTGATTAAAAAATTTATGTCGAGAATCGTCTATAGCGGAATCGCCCATATACAAAGCACTCGAGAAACAAGGAGTTCACGTCAAGTATATAAACATCATCAGGCAAATATACAAAAGAAGCACGGCGCGAATACAGCTAGAAACCGTAAGAGACGAATTTAAAATTGTAAAAAGAGTGCGACAAGGTGACCCGCTATCGCCCAAACTATTCGCTGCAGTCTTAGAGGACGTCTTCAGGGAATTAAAATGGCATAACCTCGGACTAAACATCAACGGCAAAATGCTAAACCATCTCAGATTTGCTGATGACATTGTAATATTTTCAGAGGAACCACAAATATTACAAGCAATGCTTAAACAACTATCCGATGCTAGTGCCGAAGTGGGTCTCACGATCAACTTCTCTAAAACAAAACCAACAGCACCCGAGAAACAATAGCAATAGAAGAACAATTGGTCCAATATGTAGAAGAGTACATATACCTGGGACACCTAATATCGCCTCAACACCTAATGCCCAAAGAAATACAAAGAAGGGTAAACAACACCTGGTCCTGCTACTGGTCCCTCAAGAAGTCGTGAAGAGCAAGTCCATACCAATACGGGAAAAGAAAAAGGTCTAGTCTATGACAATTGCATTCAGCCATTACTCACATATGGAAGCCAAACATGGTCCTTAACGAAATCAAGCATACAAAAACTTAAAGTCTGCCAACAAGGAATAGAGAGGAGCATGCTTGGCATCCGCATCAAAGACAAGTGTCGACTTGTAGACATTCGAAAGCAAACGGGGGTGGCGGACGTAACCAATAGAGTCAAGAGACTGAAGTGGAGATGGACGGGCCACACAATGCGAAATAGGATAGAAAAGTGGACGAGAAGCGTAATTAAGTGGTACCCACGCGACGGGAATAGGCGCAGAGGCAGGCAACACAAGAGGTGGGAGGACGATCTCCCACAGGGGTGGGGGCGATCGGCAAGACACCGTAAAAAGTGGCATGACCTGGAGGAGGCCTATGTCAAAGGACAACCTGACAGAAAAACAGTCTAAATTTAGTTAGTTAAGGATACATTTAAAAGGAACATGTAAAAGTCAGTGAATAAAGGCAATTTTTTTATTTTTAGCTTCTGCCAGCGGCTTCGCCCGCGTGAAAATCAAAAATCCCGAGGGAACATATTCCCGGGATAAAAACTATCCTGTGTGCTATTCCAGACTCTATACCTGTGCTAAATTTCATCCAGGTCCGTCCAGCAGTTTGAGCGTGAAGAAGTAACAAACATACACACTCACAGACTTTCGCCTTTATAATATTAGTATAGTGTGATTAAAAACAGATGGGTGGAAGTCGCTCTTTTCTCGGATCTTAGGCCTTAATCTATTTGACTTCCTCCTAATCATATCTAGTTTCCTCAGAGATCGAGCTATTCCGTCGCGTCCGCGTGACAGTCCCGGCGCGCGGCTCCGTCAGCACCGCATTCCTAGTGAGTGCGGTGCGCAGTGGGGACGCGCACGTGCTGGTGGAGGCCAGCGGGAACGGCGTCTCCGACTCGCTCTCCAGGACCATTCAAGTCAAGGTATGAACTGAGGATGGCTCAACCGCTCGACAACCACTCGAGTTGCAACTACCGCCTTCTGAAAAGGCAGGATCCAGAAAAAAGTAGTCGCTGTGGGAGTTGGAAAAAGGCCAAAGCCTCAGTGCAATAGCAGACGTTATTAGACAGGCATAGTCTTTATAGACCTGAAAAAGGGGTAGGTAGGTCAAATCCTAACGTCATCATCGGAGCATCAGGAGCAAAGTCCAGGTATATTTTCATTTGAATTAATTTGAATTCGCACACTTCTGCGTCGATTTCAGTTATAGTGCCCGGCATATAAGTTGGCAAGGTTTTGGCGTAGTGGGGGTAAGTTCGCGCATATTCCGCGAACTGACCAACTACCATATAGAACGTACGGAACGTGGATTCAGAATGGTCCTAAACGTTCCCCGCGCCCCGCATCACTACCAAAGATACCTAAAATACTACTTCTGCGTATCTAACGATTCTTGTCAACTTACATTCCGGGGATTATAATATTATAATGGGGTGGTCGTTCCAATAAAAACATTTCTAAAATTTGCTTTCCTACATTAGGACGGCTACGAAGAAGACCTATTCTCATGGAGTCTCCTAGATGCTCGCCGCGGAGTGGCTCGGGCCAACGTAACGCTAGACGTACCTGCGGGTATCAAGGCAGGCCCGACCTCCCTGCAGGCAACAGGAGACCTGCTGTCCGGAGCCCTGCAGGCGGCGCGGGAGCCCCCGGCCCCGGCTGCAGACCCCGCACATGCTGTGAGGCCACTGGCGTTAGCTTGTGTGCTGCTGGACTATTTACAGGTTTTGTTCCTAACTTCCTATATTTGTTTTTAAATCAGGTCTGCATCTGTGTTTTTTTTTTGTTATGTTTTAAGTCCCTTGTAAAATTACTGGTCACTCAGGCGTAATTTCAAATATTAGGTCACCAATTTAAACATTATTTTAAATATACAGGCCTCTGGTCAAGAAGAAGTAGCAACAACAAAGGAAGCACGTGAACTGGCAGCTGTCGGCTATCAGCGACTCATGGCGTACCGAAAACCTGATGGCTCTTTTGCGGCCGAAATTGATGCTGATGCTGAGGGAGACGTTTGGTAAGTTGAACAAAGGCACGACGTCGGGATTGTTCTACTGATAAGCAAAAGTTGTGAGTATGCGCTAGGCCTAGTCTACATCAAAAACTCAAGACTAAACGGTAATTTTGAGCATGTGCATTTCTGATTGTTCACCTGAAGCACAGATAATATAATACTAGCATACAGATACCTCATCCCATACAAAGAAACCGTGCCGACGTAACTAGCGTTTTTCGTCTGCTTAATCTGGCATTTTTTAGTACATCGAACGTATTCGGTTCTGTTTCACGGTGATAGATAGATGGTGTTAGCAGCGACTTGCAAGTAAAAGGCTTTACTAGGTTCGTTTTTTTTTTCTTTAAATACAGTGATGGTTTGTTTTCTAGTATTTATTTGCACGTTTTTACAGTTTTCCTCAAGGTAATTTTGGCATGGATGAATAGGATAACTGTATAATGGGGTGCTGATTTTATACAATGATCCAAACTTAAGATATAGGCTGGGTTTCTCACCGCTAAATTACCGTAGAATTAATGTGAAAATTTGTCAAGCACGCGTTATCTGCGTGATTGGCAGCCTATCACAGCAGATAACCGGGATTATTCGTCGATTACGTTAACAGCCCGATAATTGGGTGTTGAGAAACCCGGAGAAGAAGATGGGGTGCTGTTATTTTTTATGGCCAAGTTTATAACGTAGGTACTTCTGTGTGTTTAGGATGACAGCAGTTGCGACTCGCTGGCTGTCCCGCTGCTCGCGCTACATATCCGTGGAGCCGGTGGCGGCGCGAGCGGCGGCGGCCTGGCTGGCGCGGGCGCAGCACGCGGACGGCAGCTGGCCCGCGCCGGCCGCCGCCAGCCGCACTGACCCGCATGCGCAGGCGCCGCTGCCGTTAGCTGCATATGCGCTTGTGGCGCTGCACCAGACTGCGGTAAGCATACCAAATAGGCCGATTCAAACTCAATGGGGAATGTGAAATGCTTCGCAGTAACCGACACATGGTGTTAGTTGAGGTGAAATACTGCGCAGAGAGTAGCCCAATTCACAGCCACGATAAAGTTTAACACGTACTGTAAGAGAATGACACTTAATGATATTATAAAGTTGCATATAACCAGCTTGCCTGTCTAACCAAGGGGTATCGTGTTACACAGTTGTGGAGGTAAGATAAGCAAGGCAAATGATGACATCGTTACAGACAAAAGTAATACAGCGGTGTTTTTCTTTATTTTATCTTCGCCAGAAAGTATCAATAGAACCGCCCAAAAAGCACTGATTCACAGCCATGCTAATTAACTTTTCAGGGCAACGACGTTCTATACAAGAACAACATCAACAAAGCCGTGGACTACATAGCACGCGGCTTGTCTCCTGAGCTGGACGCTTATTCACTAGCCCTCATCGGAGGAGCCCTAGCTGTCGCCAGGCACCCGCAGCTCACGCAGACCTTGGAGATGATGGACAAATACGCTAACACTACAGGTGAGCTTAGGCACTTTTTATTTGCAGACTTCATGCACGGCGTTTTTAGCCACTGGTCTGACTTCACTGAATTCACATTGGTCAAGTTCCTATTCTGATTACATTGCTGTAACTGGAAAGGCTTTTTTAAATAATTTATAGGCTCGCGCTTTACCACTATCTCACCTGATGGTAAGCGATGATGTGGTCGACGATGTAGCACACTTATCTAGAAGAAACCTATTCACTCTTGGCTTAAAGACTCCCAGGTTGTAGCTATCAGGAAATACAGACACTAGCACGGAATGCTACTCCTTAGCTGTATGCATAATAAGTGTATTCCCAAAACGTTTGGTGCGTATGGGTGGGATGTCCATCACCATGTACCGATTGACGCATCGTCGTACGTCTTGTAGTCCGATGATGGAACGGGCTAGGAGGAATTAGTTCATGTAATTCCATCGCACACTCCCCGAAATGTAATCGATAAAAAACCGACAGACTGGCAACTTGGCGCCGATGTTCAAGGCTCTGGAGCGTAGACTCGACCAGTACCTCATTGCCGATGAGCCTCTTGGCCCATTTTTCGATCGATTCTAGTGCATTCAGCTGGCGCTTGGCAGATCCGTCCCAGAGATGAAAGCAGTACTCCATGCATGACCGAACTTGCGCTTGATACAAGTTAGCATCTGTTCTGGCGCGAAGTACCGTCTCACCTTTGCAAGGATCCTCAACTTTTTGGCAGCCAGTTGAGCTTTTGCCTCAATCATTGGAACAAAATTGAGGGTCAATGGCAACGTAACGCCAAGAAGCTCAAGATGGTCCGTTATCGGCACGGACTAAGACTAAGGACTAATGGATGACAATGGGATTAAGCAAATACAAACAACATGAATGCGTGCAACAATCTTTGTATGATGGCTGGAATGCGATTAGCTAAAGATTTAGTTGAACGGCGTGCGATTGGAAAGACCTGTATCAAGCACTAGAATGCAGACTGACTCATCAGTCAGCGGTTTTACCGGTAAAACCTCTCCTTCGGCCATTACTTATCGAAAATTGTTGTCAACAGGTTCCACCCTATTCTGGTCACGAAGTCTATCAGGCAACGAGTGGCGCAACCCCTGGCTGAAGGGCAACAGTCTAGAGGCCACCACCGCGGCGTGGGGCCTGCGCGCCATGCTGGCCGCGCGCCTGCTGGAGGAGGCCACGCCCGTGGTGCGCTATGTGCTGCAGGCCTACCTGCCGCACGACCCCGACCCGGAAGTGGTGAGTACAACAGTCTAGAGGCCACCACCGCGGCGTGGGGCCTGCGCGCCATGCTGGCCGCGCGCCTGCTGGAGGAGGCCACGCCCGTGGTGCGCTATGTGCTGCAGGCCTACCTGCCGCACGACCCCGACCCGGAAGTGGTGAGTACAACAGTCTAGAGGCCACCACCGCGGCGTGGGGCCTGCGCGCCATGCTGGCCGCGCGCCTGCTGGAGGAGGCCACGCCCGTGGTGCGCTATGTGCTGCAGGCCTACCTGCCGCACGACCCCGACCCGGAAGTGGTGAGTACAACAGTCTAGAGGCCACCACCGCGGCGTGGGGCCTGTGCGCCATGCTGGCCGCGCGCCTGCTGGAGGAGGCCACGCCCGTGGTGCGCTATGTGCTGCAGGCCTACCTGCCGCACGACCCCGACCCGGAAGTGGTGAGTACAACAGTCTAGAGGCCACCACCGCGGCGTGGGGCCTGTGCGCCATGCTGGCCGCGCGCCTGCTGGAGGAGGCCACGCCCGTGGTGCGCTATGTGCTGCAGGCCTACCTGCCGCACGACCCCGACCCGGAAGTGGTGAGTACAACAGTCTAGAGGCCACCACCGCGGCGTGGGGCCTGTGCGCCATGCTGGCCGCGCGCCTGCTGGAGGAGGCCACGCCCGTGGTGCGCTATGTGCTGCAGGCCTACCTGCCGCACGACCCCGACCCGGAAGTGGTGAGTACAACAGTCTAGAGGCCACCACCGCGGCGTGGGGCCTGTGCGCCATGCTGGCCGCGCGCCTGCTGGAGGAGGCCACGCCCGTGGTGCGCTATGTGCTGCAGGCCTACCTGCCGCACGACCCCGACCCGGAAGTGGTGAGTACAACAGTCTAGAGGCCACCACCGCGGCGTGGGGCCTGCGCGCCATGCTGGCCGCGCGCCTGCTGGAGGAGGCCACGCCCGTGGTGCGCTATGTGCTGCAGGCCTACCTGCCGCACGACCCCGACCCGGAAGTGGTGAGTACAACAGTCTAGAGGCCACCACCGCGGCGTGGGGCCTGCGCGCCATGCTGGCCGCGCGCCTGCTGGAGGAGGCCACGCCCGTGGTGCGCTATGTGCTGCAGGCCTACCTGCCGCACGACCCCGACCCGGAAGTGGTGAGTACTGACGAAAACCTTGAAACCAAACCAAGTTATAATCGTGACAATCTGTATAGTCCGATGACGTTTCTCATTTTACATGACGCGATAGCTTTGTATGAACGTCTACTTAAATCAAATTCATAATCCTAATTAACTACTATGTTACCCATAAGTACACTATAACAACGAGTATCATTCGTAAGCATCGAGTTTAATAAAAAAAAATATCATATCTATTCAAATAGAGCTAGTTTATTATTCGTAAACAGTGACTAAAATAGCTCATTAATCCCTAGGGACTAAAAGTGATTTGAATTTGGAATGTGAATATTGTTGTAAATGTTCCAATCAGCAAAGAGATGAATCAGAAACCATGCGGTCCAAAATAAGATTACATCGCTTAAATCGATTACGACGAATGTATGAGGTGAATGGCTAATGAGCGATTAATTCTATATCGGACCGCACGGGAACATTGTATTGAACAAGAGAATGGCTGGAAAACCGCGCGCGAGCCAAATTAATAAATAAATCAACAATTGTAACGGATGGTACTATTAAAATTGTTACGATGCACTTCCATAATTGTTATCCGCCCTACTGACATAAATAATATAATGGCAAAGTGGCGGGCTTAAATGGTAAAAAGGCTTTCTTTGACATTATGCGGCCGAGTGAAAGCTGGTAAAAAGGCGGCCGTGACAGCGGAGTGGGTTGCACTTACTTATTTTCTAATAGAGAGTAATAATAAGTAGAGTGTCCACTTCGGGAGCAACACTATTTTAAGCTCGAGTGACATAGGTACTTTGTATCCCTCGCTGCGCTTCTAGAGTAGAATCCTTCACTCCGGTCTGGATAAAAAAAAACACTCTCGGGTTTAAAATAGTTGTTTACTCCCATGATAAACAATCTGCTATATCGCATTTGTATAGCTGTCAAATCCGACATCTTAGATTGTCACGACTAAGAAAACTTGAACAAAAACCAAACGAAGTTTGGTATATTTCATAATGTTAGTACCTATCACTAAACAGCTGAAAGACGTCCACTGCGGTATGCATGGCTCTCCCCCAGCGTTGGTTGTGTGCTTTCCTTTTTCAACGGGTTCCTGAGACCTTACGTCATCAATCTAGACCGTTTAGTGCGGTCGTTCATTTACGTGACTTAGGTAGATAAATGTGGCGTCAATCACTGTCAAGTCAGGAAGTTTTAAATTTTTGTATTCTAAATAGGCACCCTATTGACATATTTCAGATGGACTCGTTGGCACAGTACGCCGAAACAGTAAAAACTTCGTCGAAGCTTCGCGTGTCGGTGAACGTCACCGGATCTGATGAGGCGAGACAGTTCCAGATCGGAGAGAACAACGCCCTCGTCATACAAACGAAATCCGTAAGAAATCTACCTACCGTGTTGTAATCGACATAAATGACATATGTCTGATGAACTAAATGCTACAAAAAACAGTATAGACGTAGGCTTGACCAGACTGAAATAAACACCTCATTATTGCCTCCACCAGATCCGCAGCAGTCGGACCGTAAGTGCAGTCACAGAGGGCCGAGGCCTAGGGCTCCTGGGTCTGTCTTCCCGTGGTGCAACCAACGTCACGGCGCCCTGGCCGAGATACACGCTCGACCCTAGAGTCGACCAGGTTTCTACCAAGGATAGACTGCAATTGTCTGTGTGCTTTGGGTGAGTACTAGTAGCTGCTTTCGAAAAGTAGAATTAAAAAAAAATTATACGGTCGAATTCCTCCTTTTGCTCTTTTTTTGCTCCTTTTTAGGAAATCGGTTAAAAATAAGCTCCTAATCAGACATAAACAAAAAAGATGGGTTAACCTGGGTCCGGAGCAACTGGAAAATGGACCGAAAATGCAGTGAACGTGGTTCTCTTGGCCTTACCTAAATAAATAAAAATGTTTATTTGACACAAATGTAAATACCGTAACATGATGATGCTAACTCCCAAACTAGGCCTGAGCCTGTATTTTGGGAGCTAGTGACCCATGGTATTAATGTGGAAAAAATCATAAAATGAGAAGTGTTGCTACATTGCCTAATAATCAATTTAGATATAATCAGAAAAATTAAATCCAAACCAAATTAATTAAATTTACAGAATCAATTAAAAAAAGAATAAAACTAAAACCAAATTAAATCAAGTAAAAATCAAGTTACAATCAAATAAAAGTCATTATCAAATTCAAATTACAAATAAAATAATTGAAATAAATTAAAATTAAAATCAAATTATAATCAAATTAAAATCAAACCAAACTATAATCAAATTAACCGACCGATTAATACCGCAGCAATGGACTTTGGCGTTGACGGCCGAACCGATTAAATCAAAGTATTCAAACAACTAAAATCCCTAGCTTCTTTTATGCATCAAAAAATATTTAGGATTTTACGTAAGAGTAGTTTCCAAGCTGATAATAATTAAAAAACAATCTTCTTTACAGGTTCGTGGCTCAAGGAAATGAGACGGAGAGTGGGCTGACATTGCTGACTGTCCAACTCCCATCTGGATACTTAGCTGACATAAACACACTCACAGAGCTGACGGTAAGTACAAAATTGCAATTCGCTATAGCTTTTGCACATTACGCTGCATTCATAGTTGCCAACCAACACCAAGAACAAGTTACCCTACCAGAGTTGTTTAAAGAGGTAGAGCAGGGCAAATAAACAAAATAAAAAAAAATAAAAAAATAATAATAATAATAAAATAAATAAAAATATAAATAAATAATAATATTAATAATAATGTAATATAATATAAATAATAGGGCAATAGTACATTTTGTGTCGAGCACAAAAAGTCGAGATTTTAACACGAGCGATGTAGCCAATTCCGAAACTGAAAATTCGAAAACTACATGCGAGTGTTAAAATAAAGCATTTTTGTGCGAGACACGAACGATTTTTTTCCACTACCTCATGAGCTTACTTAATTAAATGCAAATAAGTTCCAACAACAATTACGTTCAGACTAAAAACCACAGACTATATACACCGGTCAATCAACGCACGCTTTTACGAGAGGTAACAGGTTCAGTATCATCCTGCCAGTAACATAATGATATCAAATTCCATACAAAAGTCATTTCGTAACTGTTATTATGTAATTTTGTTTTATTTAATTTCCCCCGCTTCTTCGCATAGTTCTAGTGGAAAGGCAGGGCAGATAAACCCTCTAGACGTTAATTTTTAGAAGACATCTCTACTTTGTCTCCTCAATGTGCACTTTCGAGCAAAGCCGTTCCGCGTCGCGTGGCAATTCGTGGAAAGACGAAGACGAATTTCGGTACTTTGGTCTATCTTACACGTCGCGTCGGGAGGTGCGGGCCGCACTAAATTCAAACAATGGCGTTGTATGAAAGTGTTTACGGAGAAGCGATTTTACACAAGTTTGCTTGAGATGCAGGCAGTGGCCGCGGATGGCACCGCCGCGTCGCATGTGTCGTAAGCGCCGATACGAACATACGGCGATAGCCGCTACTGCGCCCAATGCAACGCTCGAGGCGGGATCTTCTGCCAGTTTTGTTTGGAAATCGCTCGACGCATACTTGAGCTAACGTCAGCAATGGAGTACGACATCATCGATATCTGTTAGAAGATAATTTAATAACCACCGCGTGCACCGTTGCGAGCAACGTTACACATTAGGACGCGTCGCGGGCGCAGTGCATTAGCTATACTTCAGCTTAACGCACCGCGTCTTCATAAACAACATCGTACATTGCCATTATGTTTGTGTTTGCGCGTGTGATGACAATAATGACGCGGGTCGCTGCTAATTAAGTAATAGTATATATAAGTAATTGATTAATACCTATCTAAATGTTGACTGTGTATGTTCCCAGGCGGTACGACACGTTGTGTGGGCGCGCGTGTCCATGGGCGGGTCGCGCGTGCAGGCCGCAGTGCGCGCCGCGCGCTCCGAGCGCTGCGCCACGCTGGCCGCGCCGCGCGCGCTGCCTGTGGCCAGACAACGACCAGCTTGGGCCACGCTACAGGACCTCTATGACTCCAGTCAGTATCTTTACCTTTTTTATTTAACAGCTACCGAAAGTTTGATTAGTCGCTCTTTATGGGTGTTACAAACGAAAATCACATACACCATACTTATCTAAAGGAAACCTAGGTACATACATAAATATTTCTGAAAACCAACAAGGATGGTCTTACAGTCACAATTAATTCGACTTATGTGCGTGAAGTCTTCAAGTCGATCTAGAAGTTTACCGACAGTGACAGCCTAAAATCTGGTTAGGTGATAGCAATCGTCTATCCTCTATCACCTGAGGCTGATCAGACTTAGAAAAGTCATAGATATAAGGTTTCCTGGTAGAAAACTCTTTGAGTTAAGAGCTCGCTTTAAACAAGTCCCATTAAGTTTCTACAGACTAATGAAAATCTAGATACACCAGATTTATTGCACTACATGCACGCCATGACCTGGTGAAGATTGTGCGTATCCAACGAAACGCACGGGACCGCTTAATGTGGTGACGGTTGGGGGAGGCCTATGTCCAACAGTGGACGTAATTCAATTGTTATGAAGATAATGTTACAAGCCCTAGCATTCGATGTGCCTTGACCTTTTACAACACAAATAAGTGAACTAAGGTGTTCCTTTCTCCCCGTAGGTCACCGCGCCCGCGTGTTCTTCTCCCCGCAGCCCGCGAGCGCGTGCGACATCTGCCGCGCGTGGGAGTCGTGCGCGCGCGCGTGCGGCTCCACGGCGCAGCAAGTGTCGGACAGCGGCACGGACGCGCGTGTCACGCCTGACGCCGCCTTCACGCACGTGCTCACGCCTGCCGTGATGCTCGTTGCGGCCACACTACTATTACTATAGCCGATACTTACTGATCTTGAAGAACTAACATTTAAATAAAGTGCATCTTGCGAACAGTGGAACTTGTGCAATTTCCGTTTTCACTAACAAAAAAAAAGTTGCCTTTCGCAAAAAATCTTTTCACCAACCACAAGGCAATACTAAAGTTATGAGAATGATTCGCCGAGGTGTCATGCTTCAGTATCGACATAATGTCATACTCCCAGCGATGTACCACGTGGTATTTTGATAGCGCTTGATATTCCCAATTTCCCATTCTTGACTTTATTACAATCGCTATGCTGTTCTATAGTGCTTTCGTTAGGCCTCTGAGCTTTTATAAAAGCCACAGACAAGTTTCAAAAATGTAGATTTCGAAGTAGCTTTCTAAGAAAGCAATGGTGAATCGACAATGGTTGCTAGAAATCTGCCTATGAAATATAAGCTAACTTTACATTGTTTGACGTTAGTGAAAACTGGTCAAGATGTCTGTTCTAAACTGCTCATCTCCGCCGACTAGTTATAAAAATATAAGTGTAAGTCCAATTTGTCTACGCACCAGGCCGGCAATGTTGTACCTAGGCTGTGTGATATTTGGCTTCTTCACTGAGTATTTGGTCAACTTACCCAATCTACCTATGCTAATACCACAAACTTTTGTTTTTGGTGAATATTGTTTCCATTATCCCCGGAGGAAATTCTTTGTTGTAAGAACTCCATCAAAGGAGTAAAATAATTATTAACATTTAGAAAATAACAAGCAGTAGACAGATATATACTTTGAATAATATTTCAATCAAATCTTTATGCAGGCGCCTACACAGTATCAAACTGCATTATAATAAGTTGAAATAAGTGTTTTTGAGAATTAATTTATAAATAGGTAGGACACAGTGTAGAACAAGGAGTGATTGTTTGTACATATTAAACCTAATATTAACTATGTATTCTAAACATGAATAAAAAATATGTAATAAAATAACAAACACGTTTATCTTCCCCATTCCCGTTTAGCTATATGTTATAGTCAAAGCTCAAGGTTTGTCCTTGGTTTGACCACCGATTTTCAGCAAACCCCGAAATTGATTCCATTTTCTGCCTTTGACCGATATATTTTTAGGCAAACTTATAAGTTCCTAATTCTATCCTAGCAGCAACTAAGGTAAATAAGTCAAACGTCGATTTGAACCGACTGCGTTGTAATAAGTAAGACAAGGCGATGCCCGGAACACCTATTTCTGCACGCAGGGTTTATAGGAACCAATACGAATGTGACGGAAACTTCGTTCGCTCGCTTTGTCCGGTCACTCTAGTCCCCGTCATCCTCTTCGAGCCTATTCTGTCCGTGTTGGGGTACCCTAAGTTCACAAGCTCGCTTCGCTCGCTTTGGATTAATAAGTTCAGGAGCTGTCAGGGTCGAGTTGTCAACAAGGCTCAACCAAGACAGTATGGCGCTAGCAGCACTCTTTCACACTTCCTACATAACTAAGTAACACATTAAATTCAGCCGCCAAGCTTTGCGGCGTACACGTTTCGACCATGACCCTCTCCAAATCGGTCTTATCGAACTTCTGCCGTACTTCGCAGCCTCCTATGCTAAAACCGGCAGGCTTATTACGTATCTTTTGCAAGAGCCAAACGATAGCGATTTTTGCGCATTAATTGCTCTTCAATACAAAAGTTTTAGAGTTGTTGGCGGTTTTTTTTTTAAATAAGTGCATTTGACAAACAGCGAGCGATTAGCAAACGATTGTGTAGGACCTACCATACCTACACTGCAGGTAATTCCGACTTTTATGACATAAAGCGTTTGATCGCTATCGTTTTGCTCTTGCAAAAGATAGGTTATAAGTTCCTACCTACCGATAGAACCCTGGCTAAAGTTCGGCCGTTCAGAGAATGCGTTCCTGACACCTATCAGTTAGTGACGACTAGTGATGGGCACAACATAACACTGAGTTCGTTACCGTTCCTCCAAAATGACCCGCCGCATTATTTTTAAGATTATTTTCGTTTTAAATTGGCGGAATCATTTAAAATTTATATTTTAGTTATTTAAGTGGAAACCAAAAAAAGGTAATATTAATATCATAAAATTGTTTTATTTATTCTTTGTTACAAAGTTACAATCTGTATATCTATGCAATAAAGTACACAATATTCAGAATATTAATCAGACTCCGATTCGCTTGAGGAGGTGGTGTCTTCATCGTCATCTTGGCCTACATGTATAATTATATTATTATCAATAACAGAATCAATCCTGATATCTCGGTCAAAATGTTCCAAAATCAGGTTTTTAGTCTTCTCAACAACCTTTGCCCAGTCATCTCTTGTGACTTCCCCGCAGGCTTCTTTTAATAGGGTCATCATCTTTTTCGTGCTGAATGGCGGGGAAGTATTGTGGCGGGCGGCGTAACCTTTTATTTGAGCCCAGATTAGCTCGATCGCGTTATATCGGCAATGATACGGTGGAATTCTTAGAACGCGATGACCGTACTCCAGAGCCAGTTCATCGATTTCGTATCGCACATTTGCCGCTTTATTTTCTTTAACTAATTTAATTAGCTCTGCTTTTAGCATCTGCATATTTGCGTCAATGCCTTTTGCTTGTAACCAAGCCACCATTTCTTCTTTCTTATTAGCTTGGGTAGGTGGTTTCTGTATTTGAACCGAGTGATAGGAGGCATTATCCATGAATATTACAGAAGGCTCTGGTAGGCTGGGCAAAAGCACGTTCTGGAACCACTCTTTAAATGTAGTGGCATTCATTTCCTCGTGGTAGTCATTTGTGGTTTTTGATTGAAATGCCAGTAACGCGTTCTCCACAAAGCCGTATTTTGCAGAACCTGCGTGGCATATTATCAGACGGGCCCCCTTACCCATTGGTATTTGAGTCGTCGACGCTTGTGTATCATCCGTCCAAGCACGGGAAACCGTGTGATTGGCGTTTAGCCATGTCTCGTCAATGAACTCGACATTATCCCAGTTATCAATTTTTTTTGCTTCTCTCAAAAAACTTATCCGTTTTAAAATTATGTCGTATCGTTCTAATAAAATTTTTCTTTAGTCTGTTTTTTTATACGAAAAACCAATATCCTTTAAGATTTTGGTTAAAGCAGTTTTACCCCCGCTAAACAGTCCAGCTTCTCTTAACGATGCCAAAAGCTTCTCCCTGTTGAGATATTCATTTCTGGAATAGTAACCATATATATGATTTCTGATTGCATCGGCGTCAAAGGTGTCAATATCTGTCACGGGTTTAGTTCTACGTTTCTTCTTCGGAGTACGTAAAATATTATCTTCCGTGCCAATAGAGCCGAACTTTTCTTTATTAATATTTGTTATCGTTCGTTTGCTAACTCCAAGCGCCTGAGAGACGCGTTCTTGTACTTGTTCGACAGGTACCAGGGATCCGCAATTTTGCCGCTCCCGCTCAAAGTAATCTTGCAGCTTGATGATTAACTCACGGGCTCCACTTTTCAATGTTTGTCCACGTTTAGGCATTATTATGCACCAAAAGTAAAAAGAAGCTTAAAAAGGAAAGCTCAGCTTTCCAAATTAGTTTCGCAATACCGAAATAATTGAAAGAAATGATTTAGATTTTAGATTCTGATTCTTTGAAAGAAACGACTTGTTTCCTTTGCAGAATTCACTTACGCAATTGGGCTGCAGGTTGTCATAACTAGAAACCTGCAGGAGCTTACCCAACATATGCGATGGCATTTCGTTAGAACACTCTAATTCGCTTTGACCTATGGTAACAACCTTTACAATACCTAGGTTTTGGCCAATAAATATTTTATGATGAATAAGTCGATACAACGAAATATATATAATCAATTGTATTTGTGATCAGGTTTTATTAATAGATAATTAAAAAACAGAGATGCCATAGATCATTTTATTCCAGACGCTCACTCCATAGATAATAATTTAGAGGCAAATACAAAAACATCATACTTTAAATTTTGGTATAGCTACCTTTTTACATAATTCGTGTAATGTTACTTATATTTCCATTTTCCTCATCATCCACTGAAAGAAGCCGAGGATTGAAAAGGACATGGTCAGTGGAACGGCCGACGCTTTGATCCATGCCCACAGACTGGAAATAAGACAATGGTATGTTATAGTTAAAAAACAACGTAACAAATCCTAACCCTCTTACAAATAAACGCGGAATAAAGTTATACCAAGAAACCAACCTAACCCAACCCAACCTATGAAAATGTATGGTTATACCTTTGTTATACCTGGTATAACTTTATTCCGCGTTTATTTGTAAGAGGGTAAAAGTTTCAGGTCAGGGCTTTGGCCTAGCTTTGTGTTTGTGTACTTCTAACGCACTCCATGAATAAAGGCATTTGCAAAATAAGCAAATAATCCTTCTTCTGACTGGAATTAGTATGTTAGGACCTAAAACGATCGCCACGAGACGCCGATTATCGATACTCGGCGCCTCTACCATATTATTATGTTATAGTATCAATAATATTAAATTAAATCACCAACAAATTCATATTTTTGACTAGTAAGCTTTGCCTCGGAAGGCCATTATAAGAATTGATCGGCTGTTGCGCTGCGTGTCGCGGGTTGGAACAAATCCCGCACGGAACAAATATTTGAATAGCCTACACTGTAGGCCCTACAGCTAACAACTGTCTGTAGGCCCTACAGATAAACCATTTAAAAACAGAAGTATTTCACGCCACTACAAACTTAAGGTTTGGACTCAATGCAAACTTAATCGTTGCAGTATGTTAGGACCCGGGTGCAAGGTCCTGACCCTGATAGGGGAAATGTAGGCAATGGGAGTCAGTTGGCAATGGTGATCACCTCAAAATAACAAAAACCGAACGCAACCAAACGATGCTAACATAACTACACGCTAGCATTACGTCATTCCCGTGCGCGGCCGTTGATTGGCTCAGTTCGCGCGACGCGTCGGAGAGTAACAGGTGTGTGAAGGTTTCGCGCCATTTTCATCTAATTTTTCGAGTTGATAAATCCGAAGGTAAATCACAAAATACCAAATATTTATTACTGTACTTGTAATGTGTAATAGTCGTAGCATTTTAGTGTGCAATTCAACAGCTTTATTGTTATTATAACCTATAATTTCTCCTCAGGATTTTTTTTTCCGTCAGTTTGCCCATGTAGGTAATCGGAGTCAGGTGATCCCAATTACCTACATACTGATCCCCATTGCCCACACAACCTAATCTCGGTAAAACAGTATTATTTTTTGTTTGTAGATGTACCGGTGCACTTCTTGTGGGCTATGGGCTCATGCCGACTGTACTGGATGGGACTCTGCGTACAATTATGTGTGCGATATGTGTTGATCACCATTGTCCACATGCTGATCACCATTGCCAACCGATGTTGACAATCGTGATCAAACTTATTTTTTTTTTATTTTTTTATTGAACCAAAGTTTATAAACCAAAGTGATTAAAGTTGATCTCAATTGATAGTTAAGAAAGTAAAGTTTATAATAAGAACACAGCAATAAATAGTTGATACATAGATTTGCTTTTTTTTTCATTCTCGCTTAAGTGATCCCCATTACCTACATTTCCCCTACGACTGTGTATAAGTAACTGTATAAATCTTTGTATAAGTAACTAATAGATAACTATCAAAAAATGATTTTAATAGATATCAAATAAACAATATTGGGTGTCATAGTAATTTTACTGAATCTATTTTAGGCCATTAAAAACCAAATTAATTACAACATTCCCAAAAGATTAAACTTACTCGTAAGGGTCATCGGAAATATAGAAGGCTTGCGGGGTAGGTAGCAGTCCACAGTCGGCGATATACACGTGCAGTAGCGGCCTATCATCCACATCTGTCGGCGTGTGCTCCAGCATATGCACCACGTTCTGACCTTCCACAACCTTTGGACAGTTCATTATTTGTTATTCAAAATCAAAACCATATAGTTTATATCAAATTAATCTTGTAGGTATTTTTAAATTGTGAAACAAAATATGAATCTAGTTGCACATTCGCAAGCGTCAGTAGTCTCTATGAAGAAGAATGTGCAAGAAACTCCACTGACACTCTTTTCCATCAGTTTTAATTACAATTATTTGGTTACATCTTACATCTTTCTTGGTGGCAAAATACCTAATATGTGTGAACGATGTAAAAAGACGTGCACTTAAAAGCGTCTAGAGTAAAACAAACAATTCAAAAATAAAATAAGTACGTTTAAAGCAGGCCGAATCAATTAAGTTATGACCAATCCCAACTGACGGCGCACGTTCACGCGCCGTTGAAGGGAACCGAATGATCCAACACAACACAGAGAGATATTTGAGAGAGAATAACACACTCAACTAGAATCAGGTACAATGGTAGATTTACAGTCGGAACATAGCACTCACACATGTGCTGTGCAGTTATATAGTACTAAAAGAAATTGAGTTTACTAATACAAATATATTCATACAGTCTTCAGCAGGTCCAACAATACTTCACAACTTTTCTGCCCATCACTCCTTTTTGCGCCCTAATGGCTGCGGAGCAGGACCAGCATTAAGCCAGGGGGGTGTCACTCCGCAGTTTAGGTACGATCGGCCGGCGGTACCCTCTAGAGGGAATAACGCGTTAGGTTGCCGCTTACCGCTCGGCTCGCACGTTAGCCACGTTATTAATTCTATGATTTATGCAGCAAAGAACAATGACTTCTAAACGTACTTTTAAGGCCTTTAAAAGATATTGTTATGTTTACGGGTGTTTAAATAAAGCAAAGAACAATGAATCGATATTAAATTTTTTTAAAGTACCGAAAGATTTTGAAAGATAAGCTATTTTGTTGTACCTATTTAAATCATTACATAAATACTCTAACTATCGGTAGTAGGTGCATAATGAGTACGAGTTTTGTATAAAAATATAAGCATTTTGGTGTTCCTAAAAGAATGAATAGGTGTGTGAAATACTAATAATTAGGTACCTACCTACTTAGATATTTTAGATTTTCGTGTTGTTCACAAATATAATTTGATTTATTTTTTTATTGAATAGTTACCGTTTTGTTAACATAAAAATAAACGCTTTAGATTCAGTTTAAAATAAATTATAGTTGCCTAAGTAAGTAGTTACCTACTTAGCCTAAGAATTTACCAATAGCCTGAGTAAGTGTACGCACTTGTTAACGTTAACGTTTGTATATAAAACTAGGTACTTACTTTTACCTAACGAACAAACAAACAATATTTCCTAAGAGTTCTTCAAGCCAACTTTAAATAAACTACAAAAATATCACTAAAGAGTAAACAAAGAGGTAGGTACCTATACTTAATTTGAAATAACATTAGACGTCTTTACAAACTCGTTTTACAGTGCGTTCAACCGATTTTGTGTTCTATCTCGTACACATAAGGATGGTATAAAAAGCACAAATTTGTTACCAAAACCAACTGTTTACTACAGCTTCCATTTGTCGTATCACCAACGCAATAGAAGTCAAAATCGATTAACCGGGCTGTAAAATGGGCTTATTTAAATGTCTAATGTTATAGTAAATGAAGTTTAGGTAACCTAGTTTTCATTTGTTAAGTACCTAACAAAATGACGGTCTATAATATTCATTGTCTATCTACCTACTTGACCGTGTAACCATAGGCATCATCATGAGAAAGATTACGCGGTCAAGTAGGTAGATAGTGGATGTAAGCGAAAGCGGCAAGTCGACAACCCTTACGAGCAGAGTCAAACCGCGCCAGACAGCGACGGAGATACGCGTTAGAAGAGAGCGGCAACGTTTAGGTGAATATCACGTTAGGCACTGAGTGCTTATGCGAGCTGAAATGCACTTTGTTGCTTACTAGCAGGAGGCTCTATTTCAATGAATTATTGCATGAAGTGAGTCTTCTGTACTTGTACTATTATTTATTCTGTGATTAAGCCAAGCTTTTTTATCAGCGATGTAATCCCCAACTTATAAAATGCTTGCCTGCATAGTCTGCGTTTTATACAAGTTTTAAATTTCGTCTCATTCAGTTCTAGAATGTTGTTATTGTAACATTTTATACAGTACCCCATAAAAGATTAGTCTACTTTAGCCAGCCAGAAACCTGGTTGAATTAATTGGTCCCTATTTCTAGTAACACAATTATGTCTGTCCCCGTTTTTACTAAAAAGATGTAAATTCTTTCTAACGTACATGATGTTTTCATAAAGATGATACATGATGTTTTCACAAGGTACCTTGATGTTAATGTCCCAGTTCTGTTAATGTTACAGTTCCCTTAAAGAAGATTGTATATAATTTTTAGCGTTCCGTACCCAAAGGGTAAAAACGGGACTCCACGATCCGTCTGTCTGTCTGTCCGTCTGTCACCAGGCTGTATCTCATGAACCATGCTACGTAGACAGTTTAAAATTTCACAGATCATGTATTTCTGTTGTCGCTATAACAACAAATACTAAAAACAGAATAAAATAAATATTAAAGTGGGGTTCTCATACAACAAACGTGATATTTTTGGCGATTTTTGAGATAATGGTTTTTAGGGTTCCGTACCCAAAGGGTAAAAACGGGACCCTATTACTGAGACTCCGCGGTCCGTCTGTCTGTATGTCTGTCTGTCTGTCCCAGGCTGTATCTCATGAACCGTAATAGCTAGACAGTTGAAATTTTAACAGGTGATGTATTTCTGTTGCCGCTATAACAACTAAAAACAGAATAAAATAAATATTTAATAATATTTTCTTACAACAAAAGTGATTTTTGTGCCGTTTTTTTGCGATAATGGTACGGAACCCTTCGTGCGAGAGTCCGACTCGCACTTGACCGGTTTTTAGTATTTGTTATTATAGCGGCAACAGAAATACATGTTCTGTGAAAATTTCAACTGTCTAGCTATCACGATTCAAGAGATACAGCCTGGTGACAGACGGACAGACAGACGCATCGTGGAGTCTTAGTAATAGGGTCCCGTTTTTACCCTTTTGGTACGGAAGCCTGAAAATCAAAGAAGTGTCATCAGCAAATAACAATGTTCGGACTGATTTTCAATAGATGGGGTAAATTGTTTAGACTGAAAATAAGAAAGGACCCAAAATTTAACCCTGGGATACCCCCATTTTCACGGTTAACCCCGACGAATTGAAACCGTTTATTTGAACTAATTGCTGTCTATCATTCAAATAAGATTTTACTAAACTTAACACTGTATAGCCTAGCCCGTAATGCTCAAGTTTCAAAAGTAATATTTCATGTTTAACGCAATCAAACGCTTGCGACAGGTCGCAAAACACACATATGGCATCTTGTGCCTTTTGCATATTCAAATATCAAATACAATTTTGAAGGTAAATGAAAACTTAGGAGTGTTAAATCCTGTTACTAATGAAAGGTACTAGTCTGAAGCGTATCACCAACGTTAATACTTCCCCATCTATTTCTTGGGGATTACAAGCATGACAAATATGATTTACGGCTTAAATTCTAAGCTCTCAACTTACTGAAACTACATTGATACAAAGTTGGTAATAGAGCATTTTTTTTGGGGAACTTGTGGTGCCTATGAATAAGCTTCTATGAGCAAAATTGCGCGTAAACAATGCAGCAGGCATTCCACGGTCTATCTTCTCGATAACACCTTATCGTGAGTTACTTTCTGTGAGGCAATAAGACAGTTAAAGAACATTAATTAACAATTACCTTTCCAACTACAGTATGCAAATTATCCAACCAGGGTGTCCCAGTAGTTGTTATTATAAATTGACAGCCATTTGTGTTGGGCCCTAAAAAATAATCTAAGCATTACAAAAACTTTACAAATTTACAAATCACAACTCATCAAAAACAGCAACACACAAGATACCTTTATTGGCCATGGACACAAAACCGGCTCCGCTATGCTGCGTCTCCAAGTTCTCATCACTGAATGTATCACCATATATACTGGTGGAGCCTGTACCATCGTCTGCCACTACATCACCACCTAAAACCCATAATTGAATGAATATAAAATTGATTCACACATATGACAGCGCCTACAAAAAAAGGTCAGTTACTTGTAACAATCATTACATATCAGGGCCCCATAAAAAGGAACAAAATGAACTTATTGTATGTGGCAAATAATAAATTAAATTTTCAGCTCACCTTGGACCATAAACCTTTTAATTATACGGTTAAACGAGGTGCCTTTATAAGACTTCCCCTTTATACCCTTTGTGGCTAAAACTTTAAAGTTCTTCACAGCATTTGGAGCTAGGTCGCCAAACAAACCAATGACTACACGACCAAGCAGTTTATCTTCACTTTTAATATCAATATACACCTGATCAGTAACACGGAACTGCCGAGCCTGCAAAATATGAACATATTGAAATCAAAACACAATTAATTAATTTATCTGTGCAGAACTAAATACTCTTTTAAATACAATTACAATGACTTACATCAGAAAAAACAAGATGAGTTGATACAAGGACTAGAAACACCAATAAATTGTGGAAATCCATTTCACAATTTGTTAACTTTAACTATGTGTCCAGTACATAGCAGCGCGCCTGCTCCACTGACTTACTGCTTAATTAGATATAGCTAGCTGTATATTAGAGAAGCCCTTCAAGTGCATAGCATGACTTAACAAGACTCTTTTATTTCATTACTTTTGGAACTGTAGTATTAATCTTTTATACTGATATAAAATTCATTACCATTTAAGTTTAAGGTGTTGTAGTACATTTATTAATATAAATACTAGTGAATCTTTTCAACACAAATAACAGAAGATATATTCAGAAATCAATCTTTTGAACACCCTCACTCCTGTCTGTCTGTTTATTGATGGTATTTGTATTAATTAATGGGGCTGTGCAATTTCCAACAGCATCATGTTTCAGTGAATCTTTAGCCCTTGAACCAACATGTTTCAACATTGGTTTCATATGAACCTTTAAGTGAGATTTTAGTTTGTCAGTGCGACTAAACTCCTTTTTACAGTCTAAAGCCTCTTCAAAAGGACACTTTAACATTTTCTTGGCTTGGTGTAACTTCATGTGTCTTTGAAGCAAATCTTGCCTTTTGAATGCATATTTGCAAACTGAACATTTGAACTGCCTATTACCATGTTTCAGCATGTGTACTGCCAAATATTTCTTCATGTGGAAACTACTGTTACAAAAAGTGCACTGAAATGGTTTTGAAATCCTGTGTACCTGTAAGTGCATGCGTAATCTCTTATCACTAGCAAAAGTCTTGTTACAATGGATACATCTTTTATTATGACTCTCTGTTTGCATATGAAGAGATAGCTTTTCTGATTTACGAAATCTCGCATCACATTGTGAACATTTATATACTTTCAAATTGGTTTGTTTGGGTTTAGACACAACATTGTGACTCTGCAAGTGTGTAGCAATATCTTCTAAGCTGCTAAATGTAGAGCTACATACATGACAAGTATAAATGGGGCAGGAATGCAAATTAGATACATGCTGAAGTAAAGTTTCAATTGTTTCAAAATACTCCATACAGTCCCCTTGAATGCACTTGAATTTTTTTAGAGATATGTGGTTCTTCTGATGAGCTCTGTATTGACTGTAATTACCCAATGTCAAGTTGCAATAGGGACATGTGTAGCTCAACAGTTCTTCTTCAAGAGTTCTTGCTGTAGTTTCCTTGAGACCATCTGGCCACATTCGATGAGATGTTATATGTCTTTGTAAGTGTGAATTTTGAATAAAACAGCGACCACATATAGGACACTGATAGGGTTTATCGCTGTGAGTTTTCAAGTGAACAAGCAGGGTTTTCATCTTTTTGAATTTTTTCTTGCATGTCGAACAAGACAGTTCATTAGGCCATTTCTGTTCTGCCAGAGGGTCAGGGAGCTCAATGCCTTGATGCAATGTAGCAATGCCCTCAGAAAATGGTTCACTAACTGTTGCTTGCACCAAATTAGCATTCGTAAACCTTTCTTCCAATACGATACTGTTACATTTAATTTTTTTATGATCTAGAAATACTTGTAAGGAGTTAGATACAGCTTTGCATGTTCCGCAAATAAAAATATCTTCATCAATTGAATCCAATACCATAACGTGAGCCATTTTTGGAAAGTTATTATAGAAATCCCTGAAACTAATACAAGATTGTTTTATGTTTTCAACTGTATCTTGTAAATAAATAAATTGAAAAGAAATAACAAAAAAATACACAGTGAAATATTCAGTGGGTAGAAATATCACGAGTATATCGTTGTCTTTGGGTAGAAAGTTGAATAAATAAATAATTGGTTGAATCCGTAGACAGAGAAACTAAGTACAAGTAGTTTCTCTGTCTACGGTTGAATCAGTTGAATGGTTGACATTTGATAACTTGACAATTGACATTGACGTGACAGTAGTGATTTTTTGTTATGAATTTAATGACCTGAATAGTAAGTTTTTTAGTTTTTTTAAAGGCATTTCTTTGTTCTGCATTAGAATACGGATGTAACATAATTCTATCTGATTGTTGTAGTATTTGGCAGCAAATATATTTGATCAGTCAACTTTCTCGGCAAGTTTCGCTGAGGTAATAATACAATAAAATTATCAGCTCCACTTTGGGCAAGTGGAGCTGATAATTAGCTGATTAGTTATACAGTTCGCACCTGTATCAATTTTTCCATACACTTATTATATTTCACATCACAATATTCATTATGAAACAATCGCGAATATTTAAAGTAACCGCTGTACTTCACTCGAAAAAATCTCACCAAAAACCCCCACTTACAGATGTACCGGTCTTTCACTTCCTAACTTTACTACTGATTGGCTTCCAGTTTCCAGTCAAACCGCATCTGCCCATCTGATCTCTACAACCCAGCAACGAATAACAAACAAGATACCCTTTGGCAAGGCTGACTTCAGATTTTCTAGCGTCTGATTCATCGACCACATAGCCTCGGGGCTGTGTGGTCGCTGACATTATGCTTATCTTATCTTTTCCGAGACAAAGGCATGAAAACGGTAGTACAAAGGAGGTAATACCATCTAAAAAAAATTGTAATCCATTGTATTTACTCTGTGATTGTAATGACAGTTATGATGGATGTACACAGTAATGACACTCACTGTCACTGTCAATTTATGGCAATCAATATCATACACTCAAAGTCTCAAGATTTGTGAATTTTGTGGTGAATTTGCCGAATTAGTTTGTGATTGTTGATAGATTTGTTGAATTGTTTACTATCTGTGAATTTGTAATTTTTTCTTAAATTATAACGGTACAAAAAAAACTAAATAGGTGTGTATTTATTTGTAATACTTAAAAAATTGCCATCATATTATTTTCCTACGATACCGTAACTAACCAGTGCAAATAGTTAATTATCGTAATGATTATCTCCTAATTTCCAGGATAACATGACTGTAAACACCACCATAGCGCACCAGCGCATGGTTTTAACTGGAGACCGGGAAAGGTACCTATTCATACATAACATTGTACCTTAAATTTTTTACACATCACATTTCAGAGTACTTACTAGTTTTGCATGTTCCAGTCACCATCACCAAGATATCAGTCTGTAACTTGGATAAAATGCTGAATCCTTTTTGTCTATAGACTTAATAAGCCCTGAATAATAGGGAAACCTGCTGATATACCTATCAACAATGTTGTTAGGCAAATCAATCATGTGAAGCAGCTTATGAGCTGGTTTCTGAATTGTATATTTGGATTAAACATGTACGATACCCTACTTTAATGCCAAGGTTTTCAGGCTAAAGAAGCATTAAGAAATATTTTTTATTCGAAAGTTGGGGGTAATACTTTAAATCAGATTACATTCAGAGTTTTTTTTTATTGCAGGTTTAAAGAACTTTTAAGACGTCGATTAATAGAATGTGGTTGGAGAGACCAAGTCAGACTGCTTTGCAGAGAGGTTGTCAAAGAAAATGAAGGCAATAACATCACATTTGATATGTTAGCTGCAAAGGTTACTCCTCGTGCCCGGGCACTGGTCCCAGACACAGTGAAGAAAGAACTGCTACAGAAAATCAAAACGCAACTACTTACTCAAAAAGATCAATAGAATCACTCTATTAATCTTTTTGAGTAAATAGTTGTGTTAGGTTAGCTTGTAATATTAAGTTGCTATTCTCAATTATTATCAATTCATAAGGATCTTTAATTAATTTTACCTATCAAATTATGTAAGTCTGACTTTTAACAAAAATACGGGTTGATTATGTTTTTGCTTCTAAAAACTTGTATTTTGTTATTAAAATTGAAGTAATAAAACTTGATTTACAACCAACAGTATATTTTATTTTATAAACATTTATTATACATCCAGGTTAAACAAAAATATATATATTGCTTATACATAATACTGCCACAAGATTCCATTTAATAAAGAAGATATTGCCTTGGAAATGTTGTCATGGAAATTTTATTACAACAGTGGTGGGTGTGGTTACAGGCTTTTAAAATTTTGTAAAAGTGGCCATGTTTTGAAACACACCCTATACTTAAATAATTATGAAGCTGCCTAGATAATATTTCTTCACAGATTCAAGATTTAATTGTAATCAAATTTGAATTGCACCACAAATTACAAAAAAAAAGTTTTCCATAAATGGCTTACCTATACATATAATACAGTACAAAATAAAAATCTATGAATGGGCATCTTTTAATTAAATAGGTTGTTAAAAGTAAACTCTTAAAATAATATCACACCTGAAGAAAAGCAAGGATGGCTTTAACTTAGCTAAACATGGTCATCAATAAGGGACTCCAAGAAACAGTTGATTCAATATCAATGTATGAACAAAGGATATACAAATATAAAAATGCATTACAGAGCTGTCATAATTCAATATAAAAATATTTTGAGCAAATAAAATTATGCTTATTTTTCTAAGGTAAACCCAAAACCTATCATAAAGTTCAATAAAGAATTTAAACTACAAATGGACAACACTTACTGTGAAGCAATTATAATAGTAGAAAGAAAGTGCTAAGTGTACTTGTTTTATAATTAAATTGCCTTGTGTCATTTTGGCAATCCATATAATTTATTAAGATATAATTTCAATAGGGTTTTATAGCATTGAGCATAAAAAGGGACGAAATTAGATAATACTTAATGTATTGAAATAGGCGCCCGTGTCGAACTAGGCTTGCTAGCATTGTGTAACATTTGAATTAACACTTCCAAACTATTAATTACCGTAGACAATCATTATAATTTTACTGCATTATTTCCATCACCATTTCAGTATGTCACAAATACATTCAAAATCCACAAATATCATTCAACCACAACTTAGGTGTAAACTACGGACATTATAAAGAAATCCCTCTTCATCAATTCTAAATAAAAATGTATACAGCATGAGAAGGAAATAATATATAAATGCATTTAAATGTATATCAAGAAAGATCTAATCGAAGATTATGAGCAATAAATTTTCTTAGTATAAATATCCTTAAAGCTCTTTGATACCTGATCTAAAATTTGGTAATACACAATCATTACACATTATTTTATGTACAAAGTTATACAAATGGAATGTATTTTGGACTCAGTTTATACCTTTGATCAAGTACAATTCATTTGATTATGTATAACTTAATAATGTAGCCATAACAATATTCAGTACTCTCTTACTATTTTAAAGTTAAAACTAATTATTTTATATAATTCTACTTACACATCAAATAATTGATCATTCCATTTACACAATACTGCTGATTACTAATGAGCAAGTTTATAATCAAAATTAATGGCTTTAATGCCTGTACAAGCATTTTAAGATTGGAGCTATTCACAAAGTGATTACAGCACACATTCTGTGTTAATAAAATATCGAAAACCGAAAAAGGCGAATGTTGTTATAAAGTACTTTACTTTTTGATATTAGTTGCACAAATATACTGTTTGCTATTAATTTATTACGTTATATATTGACCATATTAATACCACAGTATAAATATGGACAAACAGTATGGAAACTACCAACAAACGCTCGAAACAAAACACTCACAGAATCATGCGCATCGACGAGACCCCTAAGCGGCTCGCACTACTGACAGCACTGCAGACGCCGCTTAGGGGTCTCGTCGATACGCAAATTTGTGTAAGTGTGCCTTTTCGAGCGTTTGTAGGTAGTTGCCATACTGTTTGCCCATATTTATACTGTGTTAACACCGACCATACGTCATTCGGCATTAATGCGCTGTATAAAAATTAACAATATATTATCTGCCATCAGCTTACGACTGCTGGTTCTGATATAATTTAGTTTCTACCGACGAATATAGACATCGATGAATTTAAAGTAATTTATGTTACGTATTTAAGAATATATTCACCTACGTATCGTCAACTTATTGACGCCTATTTCGGTCGGTCCTTCATAAAATATTATATTGTTTTATGTGCACTGGCAACACAAATAATACATACGCAATTACGTTAGACATGACCAGCAGTTACGTAATTTTTCGCGTTTTTAACATATATACAATATTGGCTTTATAATTGGGAGGTACTTACGCACTTAAAATAATCTCAGTTATGTATTTATATTTACTGTAGTATTATTTGGCAAGTTAAAATTCAGTAACACAAGAAATAGCAAATGCAAGCCAGCATAACAAGTAATTATATTATAATATATTGTACAATTTCAGATTCAACCAAGAAATCAAGCTACTTTTTACAATAAAATATAAATTTAGAAAATAACTGCCGTAGATATGTAATTTAAATAACTAATAATATCTTTTATCATAAGAGATTCATCTATCCGTAGGAACATAGTTTTCTAATGTACATTAGAAATACTCAGCTGCAATATTTTACTCATCTACATAAAACTTGTAAATAAAGATCTGAAGCTAACTCATAAAATAGACATTCAATAACATTCCATTAACAAAATGTGGCGTCAACATTACATAATAAAATTTCGAGATAAACAACACAACAGATTAGCGAATATCGGCTATTCACAACCCGCGCAAGACATGCGCTCAATTTTGATACCTTTGGCTCCTCGCTCGCATCGAGACGGCGGCGCAGTCGCGAGATTCAATGATTAACGAAGATAAATAGCAGATCCTCGACACAATTGTGTAAGTGGAGACCAATCTCACCACTCACTGATCGATATATACATATAGTAGAAATCTATAACACCTGCCCTAAATAGATTGAAAATTAACTTACATCGATGCGGTCGTCGATGACGTACGTCAGTCGCAGCCGGGTGGATACGTATATTTTACACGAAAACAACGTTAGAGCGTCTGTTTGTACCTGTACCGCACATTCTTTCGGAGCTGGCTAGAGAGGTACCATCGCTCGCAGTGAGCTAGAGGGCGGGCGCAGCTGGGGGCGCGTGCGGCTAGGTGTGCGCGGCCAGTCGCGCCAGCGGGGGCGCGCGGCGCTGGCGGGCCGCGGGGGCGCGCGCCACCAGCACCAGCGACGACCCCAGCGCCAGCCGCACCGGTACGCGGGGCCCGCCCGGCAACCTGTGCAACATTACAAACTCATTATTATAAAAATAGCTAAAAAACTACTATATAATCGTCTGGCAGTACCGCACCAATCAAATTAAAATATATTTATTTCAACTAGGCCAATAAGCGGCACTTTGGAACGTCAAACAATTAAAAATTACAAGTTATAAACATGAAAATTGATTCTACCGTACATTCGGAAAAGTAGCTTGTTATGGAGAAGAACGCACAAGAAACTCCATACATACTCTTTTAAAAAAATGGTGTTTTACAATATTTACATAAGTACATACATTAATAAATTCATATATGTGAGGACAATGCACCCAAAAATAGCAATACACACTATACTACGTAGAGGTATAAAGTAATAAAAGCATTAACAGGTAAATTCATTAATTTATTAAATAGGAACATGGTTCTCACATACTTACAAATATTGCAAACATAGGTAAAATACCTAATTCAACAACAACGGAACAGTATGTGAGTCAATTACTTTAAAAAAAATACAATAACTATGAATAGGAATATAAATTAGCAAATTTGATTTTGTCTACACATGATTGATTCATGCATTCTTGAATATAATGATCTAATTTGTAATATTCTTGTTTACAAAGTGTGCTTTTAACTAAAATTTTAAATTTACTTTCATTTAGTTTTAATATATCACAAGGTATTTTGTTATAGAATTTAACACAGTACCCCATGAAAGATAAGTGAACTTTAGCTAGTCTATAAGATGGTTGATCTAATTTATCTTTATTTCTCGTATTACAATTATGTCTATCACTGACGAGATGATGACTAAAGAGATGTATATTTTTCCTTACATACATAATATTTTTATAAATGAATTGGCAAGAAACTGTCATAATATAAATATTTTTAAATAGTTCCTTAAGAGAATCTCGGTGACTTAACTTATATATGGCACTGACAGCTCTCTTTTGCAATATAAATATGGATTCAATGTCAGCCGCTCGACCCCACAGTAAAATACCGTAAGACATAATGCTGTGAAAGTAACTAAAAAAATCCAGCTTTTCGCCATTCAATATGATGTCGCTTTCGCTACTTCTTACATTCGGCAATGTGTATCTTAATACATTTGTTTTTTTTTTTTCATTAAGTACCAAATTGTTAGCCGTGAACCAATTTTGGACCTGATGAATAGAGTTTACATCATCAAGAGTTTGTGACCGCCGATCTATTTTAAATATCAAAGATGTGTCATCAGCAAACAACACCATCTTCGGTTGATTTTGTAGTAATTGGGGTAAATCGTTAATATAAACTAAAAAAAGGAATGAACCCAATATCGAGCCTTGAGGAACACCCATTGTCCTTTCAGACCCTAGTGAGTTTACGCCGTTTACCTGAACTTTAACTTGTCTGCCTATTAAATATGATCTAAGTACCTCAAGGGCTGTATGTCTAATTACATAGTGCTCGTGCTTCAACAATAGTGTATCATGGTTAACGCAATCGAACGCCTTCGAGAGGTCGCAAAAGATTCCAATGGCGTCTTGGGTTTCCTCCCAGGCGTTACAGATGTTCTTTATTAGGGTGACACCAGCGTCAGTTGTACAACGCCCTTTGGTAAAACCCTACTGTTGATCATAAAAGATAGAATGTTTGTTAAAATGACGCAACAATTGGTTGAGCATTAACTTTTCGAAGATCTTACTGAGAACCGGCAGAATTGAAACTGGCCTATAATTATTGGCTTCTTTGCTTTCCCCGGATTTAAACAATGGAACTACTTTACTGTGTTTCATGAGGTCCGGCAAACTCCTTGATCGACACTAGTATTAAATATGAAAGCTAAATAGAGTGCAATAGTTTCAATGATTGGTTTACACACTTTTACAGATAGTCCCCAAAGTTCTTCTGTTGATTTAATTTCACGCATTACGTTCTTTCTAAGTAAGGCAGCAGAGTGCGGGTGAGGAGTTTAAGGCTTCTGTAGTTTTAGGAGGAATATTAACAAAAAAGTTTTCAAATTCCTGAGCTACCTCTTTATCTGAGTATATGGGGCAATGTGCAGTCGCTAAATTAAATTCAGTAATACGCTGTTTTTTTCCTACCTGTTTCATTATTTATTATTTTCCAGGTAGTTTTTATTTTATCGTCTGCTGATTTTATTTTATTGCTAATATACAGCGCTTTAGCTATTTTGCATGTAATCTTAAAAGATTTTGAATATTTCGCAACATATTTATCAAAATTTGTTGTTTGTTGTTGTTATTCATATGTTGCTTTAGGCCATAAAGTTCATATAGCTTTGCCCTGCTTTTACGAATGCCTGGAGTCGCCCAAAGCTAAATACGAACTTGGTGTAAATACTTTTCATTTTCTGTGGGACAGTGTCATTAAATTGCGTGTTGAGTACTTTAAAAAACTCGGCATATAACTCATTTGGGTCATCTATATTAATAAAGTTTTGAACACATAATTCCCAAAACAACAAATCCAGAACATGATCGCCCTATTTGCCGATTTTCTTTCAAATCTTTTCAAATTTTGAGGCGTGATTAATTAAGAAACATGCACACAAGCAGACTTTTACATCTTAACTTCCTTACACTATAAAGAGGTAAAATTGTATGTTTGTTTTTAATGGATAATCTCTTAGTGCTGATCCAATTTAAATAAATATTTCACTGATAGAAAGCTACACTATCGCTAAGAGTCATAGGCTAATTTACTTCGAAAAAATTAACAGGTGACCATGGGACCGGACCCGAGGTAAAAAGCTAGTTTATAATAATATTAGTGGGGCAAAGAAGAAGTAGTAAATAGCCTGTACTTACTTGACGAGTACCGATGTGACGGCGGCGCGGCCGTCGCCGGTGGGCTCGATGGCCACGGGGCGCAGGTCGGGCGCGCGGCGCCGGCGCGGGCCCGGGCCCGATGACGTCACGCCGCCCGACAGCATCACCGTCACCGCCGCGAACGGACGCTTCGCCATATGCAGCATCTGCCATAATTGTACATTATTTGTATAGCTTCTGTAATATGTATAAAGATGTATTCTATGTGTTCAAATAGTGGTGATACACCCAAATGGCGTGCAGGAATTTCATCACATCATCAGCCTATTAATGTTCCCACTGCTGGGACACAAGCCTCCTCTCTGTGAGAGGGAATGGGCTGTAATCCACCACGCGGGCCCAGTGCGGGTTAGTGGTTGTCACATGTCTTCGAATTTTTGGTTCTAGGACATGCCGGTTTCCTCACGATGTTTTCCTTCACCGTTTTGAGAGCAGTGGTGATGAAATAATTTACACAAAGTAAAACGCCTGCCTGGGTTCGAACCCACGGACTACAACTTGTAAGTCGCGGCCGATACCACTAGGCCACCACTGCTCTGAATTTCATGGAATATAATATAATATAATAATAATATAATATATATTTCATGAAAATAAAAAGCGGTAGCATGTTGATTTTAAATAATAAATTTCGTATGGTTTTCGGTAGTATTGTTTCCGAGGCAGCATTCTTTGATATTTGGCGACACGCGTCTCGTTATACTTAAGTTGTTCTCAAAGGGCGCCATGGATGGACTTACATTAAACTATAGTTTGATTGTTACATATTTTCAAGCCAATGAACAACCTTACCTCAACAACATGTCTCCGCCGTGCGCGTCGCACATCAGCTGCCTGTTTCGCCTTCCACGCGACGACACATGCCGCCAGGAACAGGAAGAAGCACGAAAAGAACACGGAGAAGAACACGAACAGATCGATGTGCAGCTGATCCTGTCTGAAGAATGTCACGCCGAAGCTAGCAGCGCCATCTTCTGTGTGACGCGCGCGGATCACGATGTAGAACTTTGTGTGGGTTAGATCATGGACATTCTGAGGCAGAGTCAGGACTAATCTGTTGCGGAGATTTCTCACGCGAAGCAGAATATTTCTCCTGTCAACAGTCACATATGTTGCTAAATCCTTTGCTGTGTAATCCGCGAGTGTGTACTCAATCTTGTCAAAGTACCACGTGACTCTAGGTTCTTCAGGCACGTGCTCATCAAACGATGGCATCCTTCTACTCGGTTCGTGCTTATGGTACGTAGGATCGAGCTCCACCGCATGGTCGCCAGTGGTGGAGTTCACCGACACGACGTAGGAACTATCGTTCGGACTTAGGTAGAGGTCGACGGCTCCCTGAGTAACGTCCACTATCACTCTTATGTCAACGTTCATGTATCTTGGGTTTACTGCTACGAATACCGTTTGACCGGGGTAGAGAGGGCGGGGCTTGATTTTGCACTCGTCTGAAAAAAAAATAGTTTTTTTGTTAATAAATGTGCTTGCTTGTTTGTCCTTTCACGCAGTGAAATTTTTGATCTCTTTAATAGGTGCAAAAATTGAAGCAACGGATTGACGTGATTTTTATTTGCATCGCGGCAGAGTGACATTGTTTACATGTTATGCCCTGAAGGGGTAGTTTCTGGGGGGGGGTTCCTGTAGGATAAAAGGCAAAGGATCGACAGGCGGGTAATAAGTAGGTAAGTCATCATACAAAATGTTTTAAAAATTCTCACCAATAGATTTCCCATCAAAGCACAGTTTGTTCTCAATATTAATCGTCTTGTAACACTGATGTCCGTTCCTGGGGTCGCCCATGTAGAGGTCCTTGCACTTGACGCACTGATAGCGCCAGCACTCCTGCGCAGAGTTCTTGCTGTTGGAGGTCGTCTGACACGAGATGTCGCTCTCGGTGTTGTTGCCACAGTTACACTTCTCGCCAGTTACTGGGTCACAAGTGTCACCGTGTCCGTGACATTCACATCTGAAATAATCAAACAATGTATTCTTCTCGTCCAACTTACCACAGTGTCTCAAGACGAAAGTCTATGACCAGTGTGTGTTGCCAGTGATGACATATGGCTCTGAGACGTGGTCGCTTACAATGGGCCTCATCAGAAAGCTTACAGTCACTCAAAGGGCAATGGAGAGGGCTATGCTCGAAGTTTCCTTGCGTGATCGAATCAGAAATGTAGAGATCCGCAAGAGAACCAGGGTTACCGACATAGCCCGAAGAATTGCCAAACTCAAGTGGCAGTGGGCAGGGCACATTGCTCGCAGAACGGATGGCCGATGAGGCAGAAAGGTTCTGGAGTGGCGACCGCGAACCGGAAGACGTTGCGTTGGAAGGCCTCCCACTAGGTGGACCGATGACTTGGTGAAGGTTGCGGAGATCCGCTGGTTGCGAGACGCACGGGACCGGTCAATGTGGCGACGCTTGGGGGAGGCCTATGTCCAGCAGTGGACGTCTTTCGGCTCATATGATGATGATGATGTATACAGGTTTCTCAGTTTAGATGCCAATTTATGTTATTTTACCGTTCCATTCCCATTCCCAGCCAATTTATAATCGTGTAGATCAACAGTGCACAGGCAGGGGCTAATAGTCCTTCTATAGTTTTAGGTAATCGATCCACGAAACCTCCCAAATCCATAGCGCAATGTATTTTGTCTCCATGTTCTGTGGAGGACTATGCCACCAGCCGGAGATTGTCCTAGGATGCTCACTAATGGATACAGGGATAACTGCCGGTTGGTGTCACATTTCAATTCCAATGTCTAACAGGGCCTCTGCAAGATGGTGTCGGCCCCTGGTACGTCTTTTAAAGGTCCGGGACTCTTAGGGTCCCGAGAATCTCAAAGTATAATAGTAAAAACAAACAACAATGATAATATCTATAATTACACGGCATTCATACGGTCATCTCACAATACTCCAGACATACAGACAAGATCTTCTTCCATTCGTCCGCGAACACATCACAATCAGGCTTAGCGTCAAAGAGAGCGATGAGCGCCGAGAGTGGACGAGGGTTATTTATTCTTCTAGTAAAAGTTAGCACACTGTTTAAAAAAAATCAGCACTTCACTCAATTAAATGAAAGTGTAAACAAGAATTTGAATAGTCAATTCATGTTTTTCTTTATATCAAAGTGCTTTGAATGTTACTGTACATTATTTGTGTATTATTATTTTGAATACTTACGGTCTACAAGATTCTCTAAAATCGTCAGATCCTCTGAAGTATCCCTCGATGCACCTCTCGCAGCGGGGTCCATCAGTATTGTTGGCACATCGCACACAGCGGGCCTTAGCGGCCCCGTCCCTGTAGTCGTCGGGGTCTGCGGGACCCCCGACATCTCGTGACGTCGGGGCCGCATCTACTTCGCTAGTACAGATGGATGTGTGGCCGTGGCAGTACGACGAGCATGGGACGCATTGAACGTTGTTGACAGGATCGCCCACGAAGTTTGGCTTACATTTTTCGCACTGGTCACCCTACAAACAGAACAGATTGATCAGTATGATAGGTTGAAAGTTTGAACACAGTTTAAAGTTAGCCATATAAAAAGGACAGACGAACTGAACGGATGAATCTGATATGATGGTTTTCTTCTAATAATCTTTCTAAGAATGCATCCTATCTAATGGAATCAACAGCCACACACGGTATGGATTTTATTAAGATCTGACGGATCGGAAAGTAGGACTGACCGTGATTAGATGTTTTATTTTTATTTAGAACAACAAACAATTACATAATAGGGATTGCAAACAATGAATATTAAAAGTCGCTTACCATTGTATTATTATGGCACTCGATACACTTATCGAGTTTATCCGGTCCCTCGCAGTCGGAGTGTCCATTACACTGGCACTGGATGGTGCAGTTGGCACCGACGTAGCCGAACTCGCAGCGACACACGTCGGGCTGGATGCAGGCGCCGCGCACGCAGCCTTGCGAACACACCGCCACACAGGTACCAGCCGCCCCACCCGCGCCTCCCGCGCGCTTGTGCCCCGGCCCGCAGGCGCACTCGTAGCCTTCTGGTAGGTCGCGACACACCTGATTCAAACCAAAACATGAAAGTGCGTTGTCCAATTTTGTGTTTCCGGAAAAGGAACTCTAATACCTCCACATAAAGTTTAGTTTCCCCTATAATCTTGTTATTTTTATTACATTACTACTAGTCATTCTGAAATCAACCTTATTTGCACTTAAATAAAGTTGATATTACTTTAAATTACAATAAAACGTATTAGAAACAAGGATTTGAATAGACTTCGTATGAATGTCAAACAAACTCACCTCAGACTCAGCTTTACACTGATGATGGTTGTTCTCACACTCATTTTCAGGCGGGCACCTCGTGTAATGCCATGAGAAGGTATCATTGGAGTAGTCGTCATGGTTCGCTGCTGTATAGACAGCGGCGCAAGTCGTACGGGTAGAGTAGTCGAGGGGAGAGTCGATGGAGCCTTCGGAACAGACGCCCTCACCGTTGGCGCCTGAGAGCGCGCACCAGCCACAGTGGGAATGGTGCAAGCATTCCGAGCACTGGAATGAAATGCAATTGGTTATTTTGCAAGTAGGATTATGAATGTCCCTTTTTTCACTACCTTGTCTATTATAATATAGTAACACATTGCCTAAGAAATTCGTTTCGAAATATGAATAATCAATGGATCAGCCAAATACCAGCTTGATGCACTAAAGTCGATCGAAAAGCAGGCCAAGAGGCTCATCGGCGATGAGGCACTGGTTAAGTCAAAGCTCCAGAGCCTTGAACCTCGTCGCCGAGTTGCCAGCTTGTCGGTTTTTTATCGGTATCCCACCCAGCCCGTTTCATCATCGGACTACCAGACGTACGGCGATGCGCCATCGGTACATGGTGGACATCCCACCCATACACACTAAGCGTTTTGAGAATACTTTTATTGTGCGTACAGCTAAGGAGTGGAATTCCCTGCCGGAGTCTGTGTTTCCCGATAACTACAATCTAAGGGTCTTTAAATCAAGAGTGAATAGGTTACTTCTAGGCAAGCGTGCTCCATCGTGGACCACATCATCGCTTACCATCAAGTGAGATAGTGGTCAAGCGCAAGCCTACAATAGATAAAAAAAAAAAAAAAATTTAGACACCAGATTATAAAACAAAAATTAAAAAAAAAACGGTATTACATAATAACAGTTATGAAATGGCTTTTGTATGGAGTTTTGATATCATTATGTAACTGGCAAAATGATACTGAACCTGTAAGCTCTCGAAAAAGCGCGCGTTGACTGTGTGTATTTAGTCTGTGGTCTTTAGTCTGAACGTTTCTAATAAATTGTTGTTGGAAGTTATTTTCATTTTAAGTAAGCTCATCAGGTAGTAGAAAAAGTATCGTTCGTGTCTCGCATAAAAAAAGCTTTATTTTAACACTCGCATGTAGCTTTCGAAATTGGCTGCATCAAAATGCATAAAAATGGTCGACACGAAATGTACTATTTTACAAGCTAGCTGAACATTTCCTAGCTACCGAAAGATTGGCGAAACTAACTCAATTAACGTTGTTTCAAGCTTTCAACGTTCAAGCTAGTTATTATATTTTGATCTTTATTCCGACTAAGGTAAAGTTCTTAATACAAAATTTACAGAACTTAACGCAGTGAAATTATTAATTTAGAATACCTACAATAACTGGCACAACGATTTAGCCTTGAACTAAAGTTATAAATCATTTTTGAATAAGACGAAACAGGTCTCCGTTTTAAATATTGATCAAATAGTTCGTGAATCAAAAACTCCAGATCGAACTTCCCACAAACCTGTTCAAAAGTATCACATGGTGCCGGACACTTGCTCTTATCTGCCTTCGTAAGCACGAGACCGCACACCCCTCCCGCGCAATACACCGGTTGATAAGCAGGAGAGATACACTTCCCCAGGTACGTAGCCCAGCGACATTCCGCAAACCCACCCTCACCCCCGTCAGTACTCAGACACGACTGGCAGTCGTCCAACATCGTGCATCTGTTCGGGCACTCTTCACTCTTTGTCGCACGAAGACTTGTTCGGCCTGACTCTTCTATGAGCGCGCACGTCCAATTGAAAAGTTCCACGGATTCTTCTGCTATTCTTGTTAGTTGTCCTATAAATAATACGAGGTTAGTATTTCTGCCAAAAATGTTAAGTTTTGCAGTCATGATACGCATCGATCCTGCATCCGAAGTATAGTTGCCAAATATGTGAACATTTACAATAACAAATTTTCGTTTGTGCTAAATCTATAAATTTTACAAGAGTCATTCTGAAATCGACTTTGTTTACACTGAACTAAAGATGGTTTTTGTATAAAAAAATTATTTGAATATAGAATAATTTACCTTCTCTGACAGCGTGTCTGGTCCACGTGCATTCCTTAGCTCCAACACATTTCTCGCAGTCTGATGACGCGCACCTCAGTTCAGGACAGTGGTCCACATTACTGATGTAGGTAGTTCCGGCATTACATTTCATGCTAGTGCACGACTCGTCCGTGGGTACGCATTCACCTAAAATAATGCCGATAAAACATTTTTACTTTTATATTTGTTATCAGGATAGAGGATATATCGGCGTTGGCAATTTATGTGATTTCGGAGAAGTAACTTTAATGCCAGAGCAAAAGTTTAGTTTCTGATGAAACTTGTTATTTTAATGAATGATTACTTTGTTTTTTTTTATTCTACTCATTCTAAAACAAACTTAATTTACACAAACGTAAAGTTGATATTTATTAAGAACAAGGAATTTGAGTGGACTAATGAGTTGGTATTGAATGAAAGTCACTTACCGACAGCCGCAGCGCAGGATTCGCACCAGCGACAAGCAGGCTTATCTTCTGGATACATGGGCCACGCGGCCAAACACGAAGTACAAGTCGTGAAGTTCTCACATGCACGCGATGAGACAAGCTCAGCATCACAAGCAGCCCCAGGGTTGACAGACACACTGTCACTCCCCTCACACCCCGGTTTATCCACAGAAAAGCACTTCGTATAATTCCCAGTATTGCAAAAACTACATCCCATATGACTTCGACATTCAAACTTATTCGAACTCCATAGTGAACACAGGTCTTCCGGGAGAGATATCCGGGTCACTTGACAATGGGCACTGCCTGTCCAGCCTCCTATTATGTATATGTAGCCTTCGTTTTCAGCGTCTATGTCCATTGCCATTGCGTGAGCTATTGTAGGCGGTGGTGGATGACCCACGATACTTACACCTGAAAACACGTCTATTATTAAAAACCTATACTAATATTATAAAGCTGAAGAGTTTGTTTGTTTGAACGCGCTAATCTCAGGAACTACTGGTTGGAATTGAAAAATTATTTTTGTGTTGGATAGTCCATTTATCGAGCAAGGCTATAGGCTATATAACATCACGCTACGACCAGTAGGAGCGGAGCATAAATGAAAAATATTGCAAATTGGGCAAAAATATTCCCTTTTGAGTTTCCGTTGCGTGCGTTGCGTACAATCTTGTATGTAGTAGGGAAGAGTAGTAGTATATATAGGTAGGTAGATAAGGTAGGGTAGGGTAGGTAGGTAGGGTGGGTAGCCAGTTGACAGTTGAGCGAAGCCCCGGGGGACAGCTAGTACTAATATATTAAAATAGAATGTAGGTATACTCAAAAGTAGTTATACAAACCTTTGACTAGTCGGACCCATTGGTTACAACTGTAGATGTAAGCTATTAGAGAATCAGATCTATTTTCAGGGTCAGTTCTTCCTCCAAATATGATCATGTAATCATTTGTTGTTACCGCTGAATGTAGGTATGTGGCTTGTGGTAAATTGTCATAATAGTTGTTAATTTGCATAATAGGAAATGTAGGCAATTCACTCCATTGCTTTGTGGGATAGTGGAATGAAAACAGTTTGTTAGAAAGTACAGTGCCATTGTAAGCATATAAGATCCCTCCATAAACATACAGACTCTGGGAAGGTGCGTGATACACAGTGCTATGGCCAATTATTCCTGACGGCTTGGCACCTTCGTCTTTCAATTTAATCCACTTCTCATTGTCAAGATCGAACTCCCATACGTCATACATGAAACCTTCTTCTAATGAAAATCCTCCGATCAAAACTAAACTTTCGTAATCCAAATATTTCTGTAAAGTCAATGTGTGACCTGCTAGTGAGGGCGGCACACCATCTTTATCTTTGTTATTACGGATATTGCTCCACCTCTGGTCTTTCAAGCTGAACTGCCAGAAGTCTCCAAGCGTTTTGTTTTGTCCACTCTTCTCTTGTAAACTTAAACCTCCATAAATATATATATTTTGTTTAGAGTGGTATATCTCAGCTGCATGGAAATATCGACCTTCTGGCATCTTAGCGTCTGGCGTAGCTTCTACTGTCACTTGCATCCACGTGTTATTCTTTGTATCGAAAAATCGTATATCGTTTAACGGCCCGTGAGAAAGAGAATATCCTCCGAACATCCATAACCCGCGTCTATCGGCCACCAAACTGTGACCGAATCTAGGAAGAGTTTTCCTCAAGTGATCTAAGCCCTCTGATAAATATTCTGAGTTAAAAAGCTCTGTAAATACAAGCTGTGTTTTGTCTAGTCTGATTGAGCAGTCATCTCCGCCGAAGCCCTCGTTACATAAACATCTACCGTAGCTAGGGTCACATATACCGACGCTAGCCGCCATGCTGCAGTTATTACGACAGATTTCTACTTCACAGTTCGGGCCGCCGTACCCTTCCCGACAAACACAGTGCCTCTTGTTGCAGACTCTCGGCCACGTGCAGTAGCCGTCACAAGCCAGCACCTTGTAGCTCCCCTCGAACCCTTGCTCCGGCTGCCCCTGCTTGTAATGCACTGTCAGGTTACCACTGCGAGCCTCTATAACACCCGAATTCGCGCCGTTACAGAACACACCCAATAACTGACTCTGCTGGTTGTTACTGAGGTCAGGCACCCCACCAAGACCATCATAAACGTAAACTGCATTCTCATCACACGGAACGTCAAAGGTGGAGGAATTAATAGTAAACTGAATGATAGCATCCTTTATATCTTCTGCAGATATAATCCATAAACATTCTTTCGATGGTCCTATCGATTTGATATCGGGATCAGTTTTATAAGAACCAATTCCTTCGGTTTGTGTCGCATTTAGCATTCCTCTGGGTTCACACTGATAATAGCATCTACCACCATGTCTAGGGTCTCCGTAAAACTTGGGTTTACAGCGTTCACAATTCAGGCCTTCCGTGTTATCCTTGCAGATGCATTCTCCGGTGGCGACATCACACACACCGCGCGTCTCATCACCGTGGTCGTTACAGTCGCACCGGCGACATCCTTGACCGGTGGTTGCGTTGCCGTGACTGCCAGGTTTGCACGACTCACAGAACTCCCCCTCCGTCCAGTCCTGACACTCGTCACATCTACCCACGCCAGTCCTACATGTTGAATGATTGTGACAACCACAGTTGATGGAACAATCGGCGCCCGTCCACCCCAGATCACAGTGGCATTTGTATTGAGGAGCTCCGAGACAGTAACCATGGATGCAGTTATTGTAGCAGGTTCGCATGCAGCTTTTCTTACCATCACCGATATAACCCTGTTTACATTTACACGTGTAGGAGCCGTGCGTGTTGTTACAGATGGCGTGCTCGTGACAGTCGTGCAGGCCCAGCCCGCACTCGTCCACGTCGGGGCACTGCGCGTACGCCCAGCCCGCGTCCATCGTCGTTACGTTGAGCACGGCAGAACAGTCGGCGTGCGAGCGCGTGAAGTCGCCCTCCGTGCAGGCGCCGTTGATGGGGTTCTCGTGCGAGTAGCACCAGCCGCAGCCCATGCTGCGCAGGCACGCGGAGCACTGCACGTGGCGCCGGCACGACTTGCACTGGCCGGACTTGCGCGCAGTTTCGTCGGGCGGCAAGGAGGCGCGGTCCAGCCACTCGCGGCACAGCCCGAACTGGTACTCGCTGGTATAAACGCTGAAGCTGAAGCACTGGCGCGTGGCCTCGCACCACACGCAGCGGCCGCGCTCGTCCAGGCAGTGCTCGCAGTCGGCGCGCAGGCGGCAGGGCGCCGGGCAGCTGGCGCGCGCGGTCACGGCACCGCCCGCCCGGCCGCGCCGCGCGCACCGCGCCTCGTCGGCCCACCACTCGCAGTAGTTGCCGCTGACGCAGCGCTCGCAACTGATGTAGTTGGAGCAGTTCGGGCAGGCGGCCGGCTGCAGCGTCAAGTACCGCCACTCGCCTTCCGCCACGCACGAGATGGTTTCGTCAATGTTCCGCGGCTCGCATTTGTTGGTCAGCTCGCACCAGCCGCACGCGGCGTCCGATAGACAAAGCAGACAGTTGTCGTATTTGCACTGGCCGTCCGAATATGGCTCCAGAAACTCAAATGTGAACACCTAAAACAACATATTTATTGATTTAGGTTGAATGATTTGTATACGAGGCTCGGAGACCGAGGGAGTTTATAGCAAAAAATAAAGAAACGCTTTAAACAATTCTTACCTTTGCACTTTCCTGAGATTTATTGTGAAGCAGTTCCATTTTGGCGTGATGATGTGATGGATATAAGCCTGTGTGTAATGAGTCATTAGCGTGCATATCGACGGCCAGACGTCCCGGGAACAACGAGGGCCAATCCACGAGCGAGCAGGCAGACGGCTGCGCGGTCAGATTGGCTACTGGGCCACCAGCGTCCCCTAATGCTAAGGAAATATTCGAGTACCCCGCACAAATGTGTAAAGTTTCACCAGTTCCATTCCAATACTGTGGTATATGCAACCAGCCTCTAAGCCTTGCCTCACTGGGCCCACTGAAAATATGATTACTTCCTCCTCCGGTACCCCAATCCACAGTCGTCGCGTTAACCACAGACACGCCATCTGGATGGTTCCAATCCGCTGGTTGCTGGTATCTAAGGAATGTGAGACCGGGTCGTTTGTCTAGCATTTTACATTCGTCAGGAGTCGTTACTTCTGTGCCGGTGCTACCCCACCAGCCAGGGTTTTCTGAAGGTGTGTCTTCTCCGCAAACGCCATAGTTATCTAGAAAGAAAGATTATATATTTTTCTATATTTCACAAAATCTGTGAACGTGTTAACATCTCCAACGTTAGACTGCCGGGTCGGGTCGGGAATCTCACGATTATGAAATAATATTGGAGACGTAATTTTTGCTTTACCAAATCAATAAAAATTTACAAAGTTAAAGCGCATCAAAGTTCAGGAGTGGGGGTTGTGACGTCACTAAGGCAGTATAAAGTGTACTAGCAGCGTGACGTTTCACGATATTTCAACGCATTTTATCGTCGTCACTTTATTTTTACGTGTCAAAAGAAAAAATACGTGTCCAATATTTTTTATTAATCTACCTGACAGACAAAAAACTAATCTCTGCGACAGCTGTCATTATCAATACAGTAACAATAGCGCTTGACAGGCTAACAATAACGTATACGTCAGTTTGACATATGTCACAGAGATCAAGCTATCTTTTATGAAGTATAGTAATCAAATTAAAGCGATTTGAAAACTATTTAATTGAAAAGTATTTAACATAGATCATGCTGGTGGTATAGCAATATATCTAAATACTTACCATCTTTATGATGACACCGTGCATTCTGCACGCACCAGTTACACTGGTCTAGTCCAAGTTTCGTGCTAACAGATGGCAAAGGTGTACGACTGCTATTCGTTCTGCCGGGCGGCGGTCCGTGTATGAGGCAAGAGTGGCAGTCGCCCAACGCTGGACATATACCCCCACATCGTATCGATTGGAGGTTAGTTGTGCAATTGGCTCCTATTCTCCTACCGTAGCAAGTCTGCAAACCGATAGTGAAGTTTAACCTTACAGTTACACACATATTTCTAATCTTATTTTGGAGGAAACTTGTTGACCCCCACTCTCCTCCAATCCAGTCGCCATGACAACGGATAATCCTCTCGAAAAAGGGATGTTAACGCCATCCATACTACAATAATATTATAAATTCGAAAGTAACTCTGTCTGTCTGCTACCTTCTCATGCCTAAACCACTGAACGGAGGAGGAGATAGATGGCATCCTGAGGAAGGACAGAGGCTACTTCTTGCATTTTTTTTATCGGTTATATAGGGAAGGGTAGAGTAGGTAGGTTAGGTATGTAGGGTAGGGTAGGATAGGTAGGTTGGTATGTAAGGTACGGAAGGGTAGGTGGATAGGTAGGGTAGTATGTAAGGTACGGTAGGGTAGGTGGGTAGGTGGGTAGGTGGGTAGGTAGGGTAGGTGGGTAGGTAGGATAGGGTAGCGTAGGTAGCTGGTTGATGGGAGCGAAGCCGCGAGGGACAGCTAGTAAATAATATGCTACAACTGTTCATTGATTGAGCGTGGCTGAGAACAGTGGATTTACAGTATCGGTGATTACCATCCATACTCTAAGTCCCCGCTACCCGAAAAAATAAGGAATATTTGTAGCATCCCTTTTTCCCTACCTTACAAAATAATTATGACTCCTAACGCTTCGAAATAAAGTCCTAGATGGACTGCTTAATATTAAAATCTACATACATCATCAGCAGAGCACCAGCCACACTCAGGGTCCGCGAGGCACTCTGGTTGAGAGCGATGTCGACGACACGCCGACTCCGGGTCGTCGTTAGTGATCCCTGCTTGCCAACTCGGTACCATGTATGCTAACAGATCACCTGCAATAACAATCATTCATTTACACATTGAGCGTCTAATAACAGACACAATAGAAAAATAATAGCTAACGCACACCTGGCGGGCGAGCACGGCCTACTGTGACAGGCTTGAGTCACACATTTTTATCATAGTTAGGGAGCAAAAACCGTGGGGTGTTAAAACGACAGGTCACGGAGAAGAAGGCTGACCAGTTGTAAGTCTAATTAGTTGTCTCCAAAACACTGGTCGTAAGGTCCACGTGTTTCAGGATTTTGCCAACAGGAAATTGTCCGTAGCAGCCCGAATTCTGTATTTCGGTTTGGTTCATCATCTTACCATTGTTATCTGAGACAACAATAGTAAAAAAAACCGCCCAAGTGCGAGTCGGACTCGCGCATGAAGGGTTCCATACCATTATCGCAAAAAAAGGAAAATAAATCACGTTTGTTGTACGGGAGCCCCACTTAAATATTTATTGTATTCTGTTTTTAGTATTTGTTGTTATAGCGGCAACAGAAATACATCATCTGTGAAAATTTCAACTGTCTAGCTATTACGGTTCATGAGATACAGCCTGGTGACAGACGGACAGACAGACGGATCGCGAAGTCTTAGTAATAGGGTCCCTTTTTACCCGACTGCCGAAGGAGGGTAATGTGTTTATCAGTCTATGTATGTATGTATGTATGTATGTATGTTTGTTCCTATGTGGCGTTCTAGAGACCAAACGCGTTGGCCGATTTTGATGATTCTTACGTCAATCGATTTGTCTTAATCCTGCGAGTGTCACTGGCTACATTAAAATTGGAAAATACAAAAATGGCGGCTTTTGGGCGCCATTTTGTGGGGAAACATTTTTTTTTTCTTCGAAACCCATCGTGTGGGGTATCAAAATAAAGGATTTTAAGAGACGATTTCAAAAATATACATCTGGTTTTGGTCCGCCAGCTCGCGAATATGTATCCTCCGACTGCACAGCATGATTTTCTTCTTGTTTACGTCTGTTTAGTTTGCTTTTTAAGCAGTCGGGTTTTTTGATTTTTTTAATTAACTTTTTTTATTTACCCTTGGGTACGGAACCCTAAAAAAAGATTCCATACTTGGCCAAAGATTTACGACAGGATAATGTATTTGCAATCGAAATTTATCTCACAATGGTCACTCACCATTAACATTTCCATGATACCCTCCAGCAATCAACAAAGTAGACGGCGGCCGCAACGCAGCCGCGTGCGCAAACACGCCTTGCTTCTTAGGATAGAACCGCCGCACTTTGCCTAACACGTCGAGCGGGATCCAAGAGTGGCATCCCAGATGATAGATGTACATCTGACCATCGTAACAGATCTCTTCTCTGTTATGGCGGTGAGAATAGCCACCAAATACCACTAAGTAGTTTCCTGAAAATTATTTTACCAACATTTTTATATTATTATTATATTTTAACTAGCTGACCCGGCAAACTTTGTTTTGCCATAAAAACACCAAACATTAATCTACCCTACCTACCCTACCCTAACAACCCTACACTACCTACCCTACCCTAACAACCCTACACTACCTACCTACCCTACCCGACCTACCCTACCCTACCTTACCTACCCTACCTACCCTACCCTACCCTACCTACCCTACCCTACCTACCCTACCCTACCTACATGCCTACCCTACCCTACTTACCCTACCCTACCCACTTAGGGGTATGAAAAATAGATGTTAGCCGATTCTCAGACCTACCCAATATGCTCACAAAATTTCATGAGAATCGGTCAAGCCGTTTCGGAGGAGTACGGGAACGAACATTGTGACACGAGAATTTTATATATAAGATATTTTAATTCAAGCAATGCAACATCCTTTACCAAAACAGCAATGGTTCTTCTCATCGCAATAGAACTACTATAATATACTGTCTGTATTAAAATAGGTACTATACTGCAACGAGAAGTGCAAGTGCTGGTCTAGTTAATGGACGACTTCCTTTTCAGCTCTTAATAAAATAACAAGATAGTTGCATACCAATAACCGTTGACGTATGAAATGCCCTCTCTCGCGGTACGTAAGTGTCGCGTAGATGTGCTCGAGGATAGTGGATCTCGCTCCAGTGTTTGTAGTCTATGTCGAAGGCGAACATTCTATCCGAGAGCTTGGAAAACCTAAGAAAAAAAATGATTTTGTTTATTCCAGATCTATTGGAACAAATTGATATGAAAAACCGGCCAAGTGCGAGTCGGACTCGCACACGAAGGGTTCCGTACCATTATCGCAAAAAACGGCAAAAAGAAATTGTATGGGAGCCCCGCCCCACTTAAATATTTATTTTATTATGTTTTTAGTATTTGTTGTTATAGCGGCAACAGAAATACATTATCTGTGAAAACTTCAACGGTTTAGCTATCACAGTTCATGAGATACAGCCTGGCGACAGACGGACCGCGTCTTAGTAACAGGGCCCCGTTTTTAATTAAAGGTTAAAACATGACTTACCGTGCAACACTTGCGACTACTCCTCCATACACCAAAATTGAATTCGAATGCGTATGATATACAGCTGTATGTGCAACAACCCGCACATCCAGTTCTTTGCCGCCTCTCACCTGCACTCTTTCCCAAGTCTCCGTGTTTACATCACCCAACTTTATTTTGTACATACTGCAAACAATAGAAGGAAGGAATTAAATTGTTGCTTATCCATTTAAATGAAATCAGTATCAAGTCAATTGCTTGACTACTCACCTTGAGGAAAACTCCCCGTCCATTGTACTTCCGCCAAATAGATATAATTCTTCTCTAACGGCGGTCAATGTGTGGCGAGTCAGACCAGGAGGGGTGAAAGTGGAATTCATTGCCCGCAATGTCCAGATATCTAATACAGCATCATACATCCATAGTTCAGAAGATAAGGTGCCATCAGAGAGTTTACCACCATACAAAACAAACCCACTACCAAATGCACAAGCCGAGTGTCCATACCTTGGCTCTGGCTTTGTAGTATTTTGTTTCAAATCATTACTTACTACCTCTGGTTGTTCAGTAAAATGCAAATAACTTTCAGAATATGGAGTAGGCGCTTGAGAATACATTAGAGGTAATGTGGTCTTATCTTGATTTGTAAATGATGATAACAGTAAATTAAATAATGAGCTCCTGTTGCCGATTTGCCAGCTGCCATCAATATTTCCCTAAAAATATTATAATATGAAGTAACATTTAGGAAATAGCATGCGTATGGATTGAATATTAGATTTGTCGAGTTTGTCTTTTGCTTACCTTAGTAAATAAAGTCAACAGAGATTTGTCAATCTCTTCATTTGTAGGGTACCTACGTAAAACTTTTCCATTTTCATCATACCACTGACTAGTCGAAAACCTATAAATTATTATTTTATTATGTTCAATAGCAATCAAGCAGTATTCATTAAGTAATCAACTGTGATAGTAAAGTGTAATTAAAAATCATTTTTTATAGCACAGCAGTCATCAGAACCATTGTAATAAAAATTTATCTTGGACAATTTACTTGTCAACCAAACCAATAAGAATAAAGTACCTAAATAAAACATATTTTAAAATACAATGTTGCATTAATTGTTTACTACAGACAGTTGTTCTTTTTAGTTTCTTTAGAGTAAATTCTATTAATGACTATACTCAGAATCACAATAACAATAATATTATACTATCACCATGATACTGATAGATCAAATATACACATTATTTTACCAATACAAAGTACACCTTATTGCAATAACCATAAAGTTTATTATCAAAAGTATTTGCACAAATTCATCAAGCGTTTAAGACTTTTAGGGCTGGCAATGACCTTATTGTGTCACTTCGCAAGGTGTGCGCATCCCATTAACATTATTTATTTTATGGCATATTTGACATTGACTTTTATGTACCTTAAAAGGACATTTTATTAACTTACTTGTACACCTCCAATAAGCCTAGTACTTTGTTGAGATCATATCCTCCAAACACATAGAGGGAGTCTGTATGGTTCACATAGACTGCTGTATGAGCTGCTCGTTTGGTCATTCCACTCTCTGTATGTGACAGCCAGTGCCAGCTATTACCATCCTTGTCATTTTTCTTTAAGGAACATGATTCACCAGAATACCTGTGTTAATCAAACAATTGGTAGATAAAGTCATGCTAGTCTATTCACAGTTTATTGCTGTGCAAATTTCATCTCTATTAACATTACAAGTAAATAATTAATGTTTTGAATGATTAAATCTAAAAATAAAGACATATTCAAATAAAGAAGGAAGGTAATATCTTGAGGAAAACATTCTACAAGAAATTCTTTGCAATTTCTTGGTTAATGTAGCAGATAAAACAGATTTATCTGTGCAATGTATTGTCTGTGATCAACAAATAATCACTTGAGTAAATAATTATTAACATCAGATTAAACATTCAACCAAATAGTATTTCATTGTTCGCAACATGTATTCAAGCTATGACATGGAATAGAATAAACAGTTTTGAGTATCTAGTTAAAATTGCACATTGACTTTGAAAACTTTTATGCAGCTTGACAAAGGCAAATGTAAAACAAGACAGTGCTAATTAATATTTATAAATGTGATGATTGAATGATTTTAATTTCTAGATCATAATTTTTTTTAATACTTACCCTTTTTTGCATGCACATCTATCTCCTTTACAATGTCCATTGTTGGAGCAGGCATTTGGACACAGTTCTACACTGCAGTCTGGGCCGCCCCAGTTCCCAACACAAAAACATTTGTTGGACACACAGAGTCCTCGCCCTGTGCAATTGTTAGGACAGTTATGTATGGCATATGTGGCCCGGAAACCATCCAACACATAATTTGTGTCACTGTATAGTAATATTAGCATCTACAACAACAAAGTTATAATTACTGTTGGGTAATTATAATTACTAGATAACATTTTATGTAGTCATTTGAAATCTCCATGCTGAGATCAAGCCATATTTTAACAAGATTTATTCTAATTTAGACGCAAACTTAATGGACATCATACTTACAAATCCACTTGAAGCAGTAACATTCTGGGGTTCAGTTTTTCCACTAAAACTTCCAAGTAAAGGTGCATCAAATGAGTCGCCATCATACACAAATACATAGTCATAGGAACATTCTGTACCCATACGAATAAAACTTAATGTAATGTATTGGCTTTTATTCGCTGCTTTGATGAGCCACTCACAATGGGAGTCCTAAAACAAGATCTTTCATTAGCACTTCACTCACTACTCTGGCAAACATTTATAGGACATGTAACTGACTTGTGTGTAGTTAGAGTTAGTTGGTCCATCGGTGATGATGCCGCTCTGCTCCGTGAACACCCTGCGAGTCTTGTCACAAGGCGCTGTAGATGCGGCGCACAGAACAGCTAGGCAAATCCAGCTGATTACAACTAAACCAGCACCTTTCTCCCGTACACTTAGATAAAACATGCCTCTTCCGGATCGTCGTAAGACATAAGTCAAATATCAAAGCCATATAATCGTGAATTTGCCACTGTTAGAGCTAAAATGTAGAATAAACAACACTCATATAAGTTAATAGGTGACATCTACTTCAAGGCTAACCACTTAGATGAATAATGCCACAAAGGCATGCAAAACTTTTGATATGGTTTAACAAAGATATCGCACTTGAGTGATATTTGTATTTAATCCAGGTTTTTAGTGGCTGGGAAATACTTTCTAACGAGTTTTTCTTACAAACAAACAATTCACAGATCCATCACAGTATTTTGACATTTGACGTAGAAGCAGAGTTGCCAGGACCTGGATCATAAAAACTTGAAATAAAATAGTAGGATAAATAGCAAAAAAACAAGAATTTTGTAATCATACTTTTACAATAGTGGAACCAGCCAGGTTGAGATTGAGCAACGCTTTCCGAGGATGGTCCGTAGATGGCTGAACATCTATTACAAACCGAGACTCCTCTGCGCCTCGGCAAGAACAATAATGTCTCTCAATTTATTGTATGGCTGTTATTATTTTCTACATCTCTGACATCGGTATTGCCAAGGGGTATCATTTTATCCAGATATTGGGTTGGACAGGTCAGATAGGCTTCTTGTAAAATACTAGTACTAAGTTGCATCCAGCTAGACTGGAAGCCAACCTTGGGATTTGAAATTAAAATTAAACGGAATTGGGAAAAGGCTAGGCAGACTGATTTATATTGTATGACAAATAATCAGGGTTAAGGTTAATTTTAAAATAAATGTTTTCATTTTAAAATGAACCCTAAAGTGTGTAGCATAGCATACAACCCATACAGGACAGGTTCTCTGACTAATTTACCTGTCTTGCATTAGTAATTCGCATGTATGAAAATATAAAGCCTTGAAATAAGTATGGGCAAAATACTTAATGACTGTGATTCACGAGTTTTGCAAAAATAACAATACAGTAGAATTCCCGAGTTAATCTACTGATTAAACTGGCAACACCATCTCAAAGAGAGGAGGGACGGGAGGGAACGAGAACAATAATAGTATTAATAATAGCTAGTTTCAAATTATCAAAGAATCGATTAAGTAAATGGCAAAAATTAAGTGATTAGGTAGGTACTTAAAAACATGTACCACATCACCTGTACCACAACTTTGTAATTAATTAACCTAATTAAAACCTAAACCTAATTAATTTACCGTATTACCCAATAGTGATAATTTAAAACTATAACTACCAGCAATTACTTAAGTACCTACATACCTAATTATAAAATAGTCATTGTTTTAATAAATGGAACGAAGTAAGATTATCAATTTTCTTTTCTGAATATCTCCAGAAAGTCACCAAAAGTTGTATTTAAAACTTACAGTCGTTGGTTGGTGATTCCCCGACGATTCACGTAGAGTAATTTTTTTTAAATTTAACTGTTTTTTTTGTAAAGCTACACATACAGTATGGAGGGTACAGTAAAGGAGAATGATCTCTGTGTCTGAAAAAGTGTCCGCGAAATGTACTATAGGGTGCTGCAGTAGCCACCGGGTAAATTTTTCAATCATGCCGTTGTGTCTGTTTTATTGATAGATTGAATACAAAAATTAAATACCAATAACAATTGTTCATAAATTAGGTAAATATTTCATAAAAAAGCTAATAAAATCAAAATTTTCTGATTTTATTAACTTTTTTTATTTACAACTTTTAAGTTATACTTTTTTTTTCGAATGACTTTTAAACATATAAGTAATATATATTTTTGTAATCACCTCTAAAACCCTTCATTTTGATACCTACCCCACTTGAAGGATTTCGAAGAAAAAAAAATTGCATCCCATACAATATGGCGCCCAAAATCCGCCATGTTTCTTTTTTGTAAGAATATCATATACCAACACATATAGGACGGCTGCAAGCATGCGACATGATTAAAATCTATACGCAAACATATGTGAACTTGGAAATTATCTTGTCTGTTAGACTAATTGCTAAAGGTTTTTTTTTTTTTTTTAAGTGACGTCTCGCAGTTTACAATCCAAATGATTGGTTACTGCTTAACCGGGCTATCCTGTGGAGACTAAACTAAGCCTCCAGCCAGGCAACTAAAGGCTTTCAAAGATTGATTAGATTTATATGATTTTAGTGTCTTATTTTTTGGATATGCAGTTTATTCCTTAATTGATTAAAAAATATTATTTTTTATTTCCCATTGACCTAATAACTTGAAATTTGCTGGTAATGTTTATTATTACGTATATTTTACTAACAAATACCAATATATGGATCAATCATATTTTTTCTTTGAAATGCCCTCATTTTTAGGGTTGTTAATCAAATTTTATTTTATTGGTCCCGTTTTTACCCTTTGGGACGCTATAACTAAGACTCCGCGGTCCGTCTGTCTGTCTGTCTGTCACCAGGCTGCCTGTATCTCATGAACCTTGATAGCTAGATAGTTGAAATTTTCACAGATGATGTAATTCTGTTGCCGCTATAACAACAAATACTAAAAACAGAATAAAACAAATATTTAAGTGGGGCTCCCATACAAAAACGTGAATTTTTTGCCTTTTTTTGCGATAATGGTACGGAACCCTTCGTGCGCGAGTCCGACTCGCACTTGGCCGGTTTTTTAAAAAACTCTGAATAAGCACACAGTTTGTATATGCATCACGTTAAAGCTTTCGCCGAATTTAATGGGTATTTTAATTTAAATTTAATGGTGTATTTTATAATTTATTTATTTATTTAAAACTTCATGCAACATACAGACACATAGGCGGACTTATTATTATGCCTGAGGCATTCTCTACCAGTCAACCAAGGGTGGTGGAGTGATAACATGGCAGGTGCATAAAAATTGAAAAAATTACTGAAGTAAAATTGAATAAAAATAAATATAGTGTAGTTAAAATAAACATACATATATATTTATTATAATAAATACCTTTATATATATACATATATAAATTAATAGAAAGGTGATTGAGACGACTCTGCTAATGGTGTAGAAAATATTGTCGCAGCTTCCGCTTAAATGCATATTGACTGGTGGCCGTCCTGATATCGAGAGGAAGCGCATTCCAGAGAAGAATGGACTGAATATGAAAGGAAGAATGTATAAAATCAGAAGTATGAGAAGAGAAGGACAGAGCAAGAGAAGATTGTTAGACGAACGCAGATTCCTAGCGTGTGAAGTACACAGATATTGAAAGTGCTATAATGCGGGGACTCACCTAAGACACATGGTACAGTACACATAGTCGCTCATTGTTATGCGTTTAATAAGTGCACATGCCGCCAATAGAAAAGGTCAAATCCTACATGTTCTTTTAAAGGTGTACGTGCACCTAGACGACACAAATATAAATGTGAAAAAAACCCGACTGCTTAAGAAGCGAACTGAAAAGATGTACTTAAACAAGAAAAAAATTATGCTGTGCAGTCGGAGGAAACATATTTGTGAGCTGGATGACTTAAACCAGAGAGACTTAAACCATATTATTATGACAAGTTTCATAGCCTTTCCAATTTCGTCTAAGGACTTAAAATAATTTATTATATTCCTAGATAGTGAATTTCTAACTTGTGATTTAAAAAAATTAATGACCTGTAAAACTTAAAAATTAATGAAAGAACAAATTTAAAAAAAGAAAACGTATTGATAAAGGTAACTCGGCCAATGCAACCTCGTTACAGTAAATAATGTATGAATGACGTGACAAACGCCCGCACAAAACACTCATGACAGATTGACAGTCGCGACTGAGCTCGGTCCAATATTGCCCAATATTCCCTGTAAAATCACAATGTCAATGTGTGTGTGAAAAATTACGCTTCGTTCTTAGAGGCCTCTGTCTGCGGCGCGCCGCCGCTTGTGACCAGTGTGTGTTGCCAGTGATGACATATGGCTCTGAGACGTGGTCGCTTACAATCGGCCTTATGCAGAAAGCTTACAGTCACTCAAAGGGCAATGGAGAGGGCTGTGCTCGGCGTTTCCTTGCGCGATGAATCAGAAATTTAGAGATCCGCAACAGAACCAGGATTACCGACATAGCCCGAAGAATTGCCAAACTTAAGTGGCATATCGCAGAACGGGTGGCCGATGGGACAGAAAGGTTCTGGACTGGCGACCGCGAACAGGATGACGTTGCGTTGGAAGGCCTCCCACCAGATGGACCGGCGATGACCTGGTGAAGGTTGCGGGGATCCGCTGGTTGCGAGACGGGGACCGGTCAATGAGGCGACGCTTGCGGGAGGCCTATGTCCAGCAGTGGTCGTCTTTCGGCTGATATGATGATGACGTGAAAGTCGTTGCCGTTGTTGTAAAAGTTGGCGGTGTATTTTTTTTAAAAAGCCTATACAGGGTGTTCCGTAAAGTTGCGATTATTTTAAAAATGTGTCTGCCCATATACGTGCACAACTTTCTCCAAGGAAGCCATAGACAATCCTCAAAAAAAAAAGTATCGCCCATACAAATTTTGGTCGGCTGTCAACTTTGTATGATAAATCCAATTTGTTTTTGGAAATTGCCTATGACATCCTCGAAGAAAAATTTTCATATACCAGAAGCAGTTTTTAGAATATGATGACACCTTTCCGTTACACCATGTATAGCGACATCTAAGTTCCAAGAACCCTAAACTTCTACTCTCTTAAAAATCTTAGTTTATCTCATAAATCAATCTGCCTAGTTTTTTCCCAACTATATTGGGGTCGGCTTCCAGTCTAACCGGAGTCAGCTGAGTAACAGTGTTTTACATGGAGCGACTACCTATCTGACCTCCACAACCCAGTAACTGGGTAACACGGTACCCCTTGGTAATACTGGTGTCAGATCTCAAACTTCTGACTACCCGTAACGACTGTCAAAGATCTTCATATGACAGCCGGGACCAACAGCTTAGCGTGCTTTCCTAGGCACGGAGGAAACTCGGTATGTTGAAATGGTCCCATCCACGGACCGAACTCGTCAAGCGTTGCTTAACCTTGATGCTCGACCCGTGCGGCTGTTATTATTTAGTCACTCACGAGCTCCTTATTCCTTAGTTTATCTCATAAAGTGTTAGTTAATAAAAATTAAACGCGGTCAAAAGTTTAGTAGTTCCTAAGGCAAAGTAAGTGTAGTATCTACTACACTAAGGAATAAAAACCCATCCATCAAAACCAATACAATAACTTCCATCATCGATGTAAAGCTGCTAGAACAAAAGCTGTTCGATAGGCAGGCGGAGATGCGTGTATCGATCGCGCGAGCTGCTGACTCCGCAATCCTCTCGTGCCGCCGTACTCCGTACTGTATCTACTTAGGTAGCTATAACTACTCTCTGCATACTTCCGGCTGCCTGCCCCTTGAAATAATTATAAAGAGAAGAACAATTTTTAAAAAAAATTGAGGTTTTGGGTTGTTTTTTTTAAGTTCATGTCTCTTGACCTAAACTTTTGAATACGTTTGGTTTTGAGAGTGGACCTCTACCTCGAACTAAAGTCTATTATGATATTAATTACGCCGTCCTGCATACAATCCCAAAAAAAGCGAGTGTTAAGAAAATAGAAAAGAATCTGTTAGGTATAAATAGTTTAAAATAGATATCTTACTTCAAGAAAACTTATGCAGTTAGTAAAACAAGAAAAAATAAATTAATAAACGAAACAGCGCTAGGTATACTTTCGGAATGAAAGAAGGTGACTTCTATTTTAGTAATTTAAAATTTTGCTATACCATTATGAATAGTTTGTTTTTCTAGTTCTCCTCATAGATATGTAAATAACAAGATGCCGATGACCTATTCATGATTTGGCCGCAGAAACGTGACTAAACTGTGGATATTGATTTTCGTCTCGGTCGACAAACAAAAAAAAATTGTGAAAGTCAACAGTCTATTAGCACTTTCAAACCATCTAGAGAGTCCTTTTCGTTAGGTAGCCTGTGGGTTATCTGAGGAATTATATGGGACTTATTATGTACAGCATTATAGGTTACCTGACCTGCAAATGATTATGGTAGTTAACCTGCATCTACACTTTGGAAAACTCACCCAAACAATGTTCCAGTTTTTAACCAAAAAGGAGGAGGTTCTATGTTCGACATTATGTTTGTTTTTTTTTTGTTTTTGTATGTTCACGCATATCTCCGTCAATTTTGGACCGATTTTGTAAATTCATAGGGGTACGCAGATCTCTCATTTCACCGGTTATGTTCAAGTTTCATGATATTTGGGGAATCTATTCTGGCGTTACCTTACTAAACAACTTGCCAATTATGTAGGTACAACTAAAAAGTGAAAAATAAAAACATTTTTGACACAAAAATACCATATCCATAACGCTAAAAATTGGTACCTACCTACAAAAGACACCGACTTCCAAAAAAAAAGTTATTTTTCACTTTGTAGTTTTTTTATTTGGAAGTCGGTAATAGTATTTATTCGTAAAATAGCTTTTTCGTACCAAATTAACTGAGTCACACTGGTGGTGTACCATGCTTGTAAATAACTTGAATATTATACTGTCGACTCATTATACAGGCGTGCACCATATTTATAAAGGTGAAAATTAATAAATCATAAGCGCACGTGAGAGGAGTCGAGGGCTGTTGAAGTTTTTTCATCCGGAATGAAGTGATAACCGCTAATGACGCACTCTTTAGCCGACTCATCCGCTACACCATCAAGGCTAAATTAAATTATCGCCATCCGACATCATTATGAGGTGTCGAGACTGATAATCAGTTAACAGCATTAAATTATATACAAACGAGATGAAAATTCTAGTCTAGTTAGGCTCGGTACGCTGGTACCTATGGGTCTACCTATAAAACACGAGCATGGTGTCATGAACTAAAATTACCTAGCCGTTTAGGTTTCGTGATGTCATTGTTGCATATGCCAGACGGTAGTATTTGACTACCGGACTCTTAGATAAAGTACCTATAGATTAAGCCCTGGCGTGGCCGCACATGAGACAGCAATAGTTAGTTCTGGTGTTACAACAAGAACAAGAACACTACAACCCACCATCGCACTGACACTTATTATCTATAAATAACCCAAATTCCTTGTCTCAATTAACCCAACACCACGAAATCACAGAAAATCAAACAAAACCGAGTTTGTTTGTCAAACCTGCCATTATATTTGAGTTTGACAAACAACAGAAACCGGCCACGGTGACAAAGACAAAAAATAATCTTTTGTCCTTATTATTTACATGGAGCTGCCAATTAGCCATCTCGCACTATCAATCAAGCTCATTTTAAGGCTTAATCTATAGGTACTTTATCTAAGACCTATTGCACCATCACGAGTTTCATATAAAAAGTGAAAATATACAATGCTTTAAGAAAACCCTTTCAGCGTTTATTTTAGCTCAGTTCCACAGCCTTGCACAAAAACATCCGCCTCTGATTAAAAATACTGCTTAGATTTCCCGGAATTTTCCAGCTCAGCAAAAAGGCCTCTGAATATCACAAAGATCCACAAATACGTGTTTTGTTTACATGGGAAATGCGAGTGCCATACCTTTTTAGGTAAACGGCAAGATTTTATTAAAAGTGTTTCTGTAAAATTCAAAATTTAATGGTTGTAAATTATCTGCGGCGCGCTTTGCCGTCCTGTCCTTGATAGCTGGTCTTGTGAGCGACTGACCGCGCGTGACGGTCCATTCTAAGCGCACGTTTACCATGCAAATTAACTGACCTCCGCCGGTCATTTTTTTTAGCAGAAAAAGCAAATATTGTCTCTGGTGTTTACTCTGGCGCCCGGTTTTAGCTACACGTCCACCGCTGCTTTAGTACGTAGCGTTTTAAAGGTTATCGTTTTCTTTGACTATTGGTTTCCGATATATTGCATGTATTTTGAATTGGAAATGATTAAGTAGCACCTAGGTCATCGAATACTATAGTAAGGCCGAACTGTAGCGTTATGTATAGTTAAGATGACCTATACGTAAGTCACGTTAATAAAAATAAAGAAATTAAAATTAATTAAAAGGATATTGAGTATAAAACTATGGGCCGGCTTCGCACGACGTGGACAGCTAACCAGGAAGGCATTTAGAAGTAGAAGGCCGATAAGCAAATTCGGTAGCATATGAAGCTGTTTCATATTTAGGTTCAGAAAAATTACAATCTTTTTCAGAAAATTTTTCGTATGTTTGAGAAACTGAAATTAAAGAGTCAATTGTTTTGACATCTTTAAGCGCTATAAAGACTGAATAACACGGTCTCACTTCTGTACTGTGATATTATTTTATGAGGAACTCACAAAATAATATCACAAATGCGTTGGCAAATGTGTTTGTTGGTAAACATAACAGTGACTGACTATTTAACTTGTAACCTTGATGATGCAAGGGACCTCGCGGAACATAATGCAGCTATTAAATATCGACGGAACTAAGATTTTTGCGATAACTGATATAAGTACTGCGTTGCTTCCGAATACTAGAACTATGACTAATCCTATAGCATTTATAGGTAGGTAGAATTTTTGTTATTCAATATATAATTGACTAGTATTTTCTCAGTATGATCCTAAGGATTATACAACTTGCGTATAACGATATGCACTGCCAGTCTGGTAGACCAGTACCCGGTACTTACGATAGTCGTAAAGCCAGCAAGCCGTCCTATAACACCATCACTTACGAGCTGCTATTGCGGCAAGCAACGTCACTTTCACGCGACGAAATATAGAGGATACCGTAGGGAACGACTCTCGGTCGCGGCCGGCATCATCATACAAATGGCACATTAGCGGCCCGTGTCCGAGCCGGCCGCACGCCGGACGCACCTTATCTGCCTCTCAACTATATTTGTTCTGCACCGGATTACCAGAGATTTACCACGGTCACCGGCCGTTAACAAGCGATTAAACGTCCTCTACAAATACAAGTAAAATTTAATGTCACGTGTGACCGCTTCAAATTTAAAACATGTGAAAAGTTTCGTAAATGTTTTTGGGTTTTGTTACGATAAGGTGCAGCCTGCTATTTAAATTCTCATTATAATAAATTAGAAACATATTGTTTTCGCAAATACACTCACCTTCAGTGTGCGTTACTTGCTTCAGCTTTAGGTATACAATTACACTTCCGATACACTCGTTGGATAGAATTTCATTAAAAAAATTCAAAACTGCAATAGTAGGTACAGTTTGTCATTGCAGCCGAGGCGCGATATGGAGCCGAGAGTAAAATGATAAACGCTCACGTATCAAGTTATTCAACACACAATTGCATCTTCGCTCACTTGCATACAAATGTACTTTATCGTTAACTATGTATAATGCTTTGTAGTTTTGGAAATATTCTCCTTGTTGCGTAAACAACGTAGCAATCGCGTAGCTTGGCGTAGCGTAGTGTATCTCTTCGTATCTCGTCGTAGCGCGCGTATATATAGGGAACGGTATAGCTTTCGTAGCATGGCAAAGCGTCGCGTAGCTTGGCGAAGCTCTTCGTAGCATGACGTAACGATTCGTAGCATGGCGTCACGTCACCCGTAGTCGCGCGGCGTAGCTCTTCGTAGCTCGCGTAGTGCTTCGTAGCATAGTGAAGCACATAAGTAGCATGGCGTAGTGTCATGTTCCACTTCGAAGCATGGTGTAGCTCATCATAAAGTGTCGTAGCTCGTCGTAGCATGTCGTAGTGTCGCGTAGCATGGTGTAGCACGGCATATCGAAGCGTAGCTCGACAATAGGGCAGAGACGCGGGTGCGATAACGCGGCTCCGCTATAAATCAGCGCTGTCGATGCGGAGCCGCCCCATTGCAGCTCGCGGCTTGATTTGTCGCGTCCATCCCACGAGAAGCTATGACCATTAGTGTTGTAGTTTGAGCCGATTTATCGATAAAAGTCCATGCATTACTACTAAATATTTATTTAGCAGTAATAACAAAATTGCTGCTGATCTTGGAACAATATCAACAACGAGTAGATGTATCCTTGCGTATTTTTGCTAGACATTTTTATTAATTCTTTAACATAAATGATTAAACCCTTTGTTTTATCACAGTCAGAATCTATTTTCATTGATTAGTATGTATTCTTAAAGGTGTATCTTTTGCTGATTTCACGTACACGATATAAGTACATAAGCACGCTCCTATCTGTCATTGTTAATAACGCTCAAAATGAAACAACAACACAGCAATTCAAAACATCGATAAGTTTACCGAATACCAATACCGACAAAACTGCACTAGGCCGTTGATATGGAATGGAACCAATAAAGCGCTCAGTAAAATAAAATCGCCCCCAACCGCGGTCAAACATATCTCCACTACTGTTGTGACCCGCTTGCATAATCACTATTGTGCGATACAAATACGACGATATGGGAGTTACCTAAATAACAAAGAATTTATCACAAAATATTAGGTAGTATGTTTTTAATAAATAAATATCACAAAATGTTGTTTTAAACTTTTTCAAATATATTTCCTTTATTATTTTTTTTTTAATTTTTTTTTATTTGGGAAACAAACAGATGGAATAACAAACATAAGCATACAATTAGTTCAACACAATCCAGAAACAGTTTCCACAGATTAATATACAAATAAATTAACCTAAGTGTAACAACAACCAGAAGTTCACACAGTTTAAATAAATCACAATTACACACACACACATTCACACACACACACACACACACACATCACACACATTACACACACACACATTATATTATTATCAAATTATATTATTTAAATTTGTATGCCATAATATTTCTTATGCAAAACCTAAATTTGGGTAGAGAAAGGTGAAAAATATCTTCTTTTTCTCTACCTATATATCCCATAATTTTCTTCACCTACCCAACACTTTATTTATGCTATTCATAAAATAATTAGTTAACAGTTACCAGCTACTTAGATATAATTGTAACCTACACTACAAAAAAAACTTTCATTCAAACAATAACTATACACATTCCATTTTGTAGAACAGAATATTACTACGAGGGAACACTGACCCTTAAATACCTAACATGACGGTGTTAACTGCGACCTAATTTCAGATTAATACGCTTAAGCGGAAACCTCACTAAGCAGGTTCAAATGGCAGGCTACCGGCCCGGGTGAACTGTGGACATGAACGTCTAAACTAACCAGCTTAAACACTTTATTATGTTTACTTTACTTGCCCGATTCTTCTCCATTTCGCAAGTTTAGCAGATTTATAGTTTCCGCCCCGTTCATTATCTGTATTGTACAACTAGCCATGGACGACGCGTGGTATAAATCTGAATGAAACCCAGCAAATACCCTCCCGCCCCAACAACTTTCCGACTTATGTCAACTTTGAGGAGTTCGCAACTTTCCTTACGAGCCTCTGATACGTTCACTAATCTGTATTAGATAAGTGCACTCATTAGTTCCATTGTGATTAATTGGATACATTCCAGTAACGATCTCTATTATTCTTATTTTATTTACCCTAAACAAGAAGGCCAATATATTTTAGTTAACCCGATCACCGCCTAAAAGGAGTCAACCCCAAATAAAAGAAATATACCGGAAGCTATAACCCGTCCTGTTACCAATTCCCTCTGTCCTGTTTCCTAAATATTCAGTTTTTCCTTTGTTGGCATTTTTTCATGTAGTTAAGAAAAACAAGAGCGCCATAACTCTCGTGCCGGTTGATCAGATAGCATGATAATGGCTGTAATGGATCCTGGTCAGCGGCCCGCATGCAAATAAATCTGCGGCCCGATGCAATGATGTGTGGAAAATGGGAGTCACCCCTTGCCGCGGCCTGCCCCGCTGGCCTGCTCGCGGTCTTGTACCGACGACGGTGAACGGTCACCCATCGTAATAAAACAAATTACCTAACATTTGTAAGTGATTTTTATTGTTATGATATTTTTACTACCCATGTTATGTTATGCGTTTCCTGGAAATATTTGATACAAACCTGCAATGTGGGGTTTCCTCTAATTTAAGTTTTGAAAGTATGGTATTTCCGTTTATCCACACTTTGTTTTGAATTTCCTTGCACTGTTACGTACTGTTATAAAATAGTAATAAATAGAAAATGATTTACAGTTAATATTATTTTATGACGGAGTACCTTTTTTAAATATAATGACCCTTATAATAACCCCATTATTCCCCCTTGTAAAAAATAAAAGGCATTTAAACTTAGCACTCTACTGGCAATTCACAGCGAAATCGTTGAGCAAATGTGAACTGTTTTTATTAGAATTGGCCGGAGTAAAGTTATCATGATTACTGCGACGACCCCGTATCACGGAGGCAGTTACTGCTGGACAATCTTTACCTGCTGCTGTTGTTTTATCCGGGAAGTGGGCAGCGATAAAAGTCAGGGCAAATGGCAGTCAATAAAATAAATAGCGTCGGCAGGGTGTTCTGTAAATAAGTCGGAGCCGGGCTCAGGGCGACGATCGCCTTTTTTATTGGCACCTCGATTGCTCTCGAAACAACGAGTGTGTAGCGGCTGCGGGGCGCGGGCGTGGCGGGAGGGGAGGGGGGCGACGCATATTGCAGTGTCTCGCTGACGCTGCAGATTATACTCACAGATTAGAAATAGAATTCCCCGCGATGTTGCGGCATTGTCTGCTACAACACTCTTATCCTCAATTGTTCCATCGCGAATCGTCCTATTCGATTTTTTAGTCTGTGACCCATCTGTCACTTGCTCCTTACGCCTTGTTCAATGTTATCTTCATCTTTCATCTGGCAAACAGGTTGCATTTTTGTATTCTTGGCGACACTGACAAGCCGTAGTTTTGTGCTCAGGAATTTCCATCTGCTAGTGTTTTTCGATCGATTGAACAAGAACACTGCATTTTTACAAATAGTCGAATCTATCACTTAATTGTCCACCTACTTATCCTTAATACTCTGTCTCTAGAGAATAGTGATCAGATGGGATAATAAAGTATTCCACACGTATCGCGGCGGTCGCGAGGCGGCTCCCGGATAGATGTATTAATTTGTAAGAATTTGTCGTCGGACCCTCCGTCACCCTCCTCCGCAAGCATTCCAATCACGCACAACAAGCTGCGTAATTGCACCTAATAATTTTCTTAAATAGCTACAACTACTGGACATTCTAATCCCGGCAGGGCTTCATGACTTTTTCCCTTCGATACGGTACTAAAACCGTAGTATGTGCGTTTGCTTTATGACGGACATCATCTGTAAAGAATAATAAAAAAGAGCGGCAATTTCGTTAAGTTTTATGAGACACGAGTGAATGACCTTCGGGTTCTATTTGTATTGAGTCGGACATCGGTAGTATTAGGAGCGTGACGGAGGTGTCAGTGCATCGCCGTGGGCCGCCGGGCGTGAGGTCCCGCGGGGCTCGTCAACACACCACGGACCTAATCCAATCACAACTGTACACGCCCACGTCCACTTACACATGTTCAGCGCAGATAACTCTGTAGAATATTGATGACAACTTCAGGCTTTACAACTGAAACATTCCAACAATACACTTTCAAATTAAAGCGCATACATTATATTCACTTCTTGCAATCATTTTAAAAATAAAAAAATATCACTCTAATTATGCACCTAAATTGAGTGAAAGTATAATATTTAACTGGCGCGTCAATAAAGCTGATAAAGCTATCGCTACGAGCGCGGACTACGCGCTACGGCGTAGCGGAGTCGTAGCGAAGTCGTAGACGAGCTTAGTTAATTTACCTAAGCACCTTACCGCTATCTGTTTTGCGCCCGCGCCGGCTTATGCTAATGACGACTTGTAATTCCCTTATCGCGCTTTGTCTACCTACAGGTTTGCTACAATATAATAATTGAATTTTACACCAAGTCTATGCTGGGGTAAAATTGCATTGATGATAGAAAAGTGAACCCCCGTTACTGGTTGATAAAGTACCGGCAGTAAACTCAAATCTACAACGCCTACGCTCAATTAGTCACAAAACGAATAGTGGGACGTTAAGGAAAGATGAGGTATATTAGTGGTGCAGTTATTAGAAGACTTGATTCGTCCACGGGGGCCGGCTCGGAGGTAATGGGCGCGAGACGCGAGGGGACCGATAATAAGTCACCGTGGCCATCCGATAGCAGCAAATCAATGACCACCCTGCTATGATACATGGGATTAACCGCCGTTTATAGTTTTAGTTACGGACGACGAATTAATACCGTGGAGGTGCGTGCTATCTGCCACATTAATTTTTTATGGTTGTTGATAGGAATCCATATATTTTATAGGTGTTTTAATTGATAGCTCACAGAATTTTAGCTCATTTCTCTTCATCATCATCTGCCTAGCCTTTTTCCCAATTATTGTTGGAGTCGGCTTCCAGTCTTACCGGATTCAGCTGAGTACCAGTGTTTTACATGGAGCGACTGCCTATCTGACCTCCACAACCCAGTAACTGGGTAACACGATACCCCTTGACAAGACTGGTGTCAGATCTCAGGCTTCTGACTATCCGTAACGACTGTCAAAGATCTTCAAATGACAGCCGGGACCAACGGCTTAACGTGCTTTCCGGGGCACGGAGGAAACTCGGTATGATGAAATGGTCACCCATCCACAGACCGACCGCGTCAAGCGTTGCTTAACCTTGAAGATCGACCCGTGCGGCTGTTATTATTTAGCCACGAGCTCCTCCTTTAGCTCACTTCTCTTACGTTATCATTATTTGTAGAGATTTTTTTACGAAGTCCTTATTGTGTGTTGTCAACAAATAGTTTATTGTGTTACCAGATAGAATAAAACCGTGAGTGTCCGGCTGTCACGAGCACTGGCTGTCAAATAGCGTCGTGCAGTTTAGGGATGGTGCTAAGGGTGTCTGTCACCGTGTTTTAAGGCGCGAGGGTCGCTTGTTAGCGCGAACGTGCTCGTCGCCGGTAAACACGCGGGTAGATAACAATCTATTTGTATTGCCTCTATATTTCATTTTTCCCCGTTCTAACTAGATAGAGGTGCCGCGTCACACGAACGAATAAGGGAAATACGGGTCTGTTTCTTCTGTAACAAGGTTTGTACATTTCTTGTTCCTGTTCTTGTCGTTTAAATCAGGTGTCTTTACTTCAGGTTGGAAGGGTTTATTCGAGTAAAAGAAATGTCTTTGGTATTGTTAATTCCACGAGCAATTTATTGGATCTTGGGAATCTGGGAGCATTATCAATCCACCTACATGTTTTAGTAAATTTCTTCCTTGTATATAACATGGGACTTAAACAAAACTGGGCCAATGTGGGAGGGGTACTTCTCTGCCTAACCTTATCAAGATATTTCCTGTCTAAAGTGTACCAAGTCAAGTAGAACTTAAATAACTCTACCAAAATCAAATACTTAACAAATCCAATTCAATAGAACATTGGAAATCACGTTAAAACTAATACGGAGGTGTGAAGCTAGGTACGGTTAGTTAGGCAGTGTTTACACTCGCGGCCTCCTTGGTCAGTTGATCGCTTGTGCACACATCTGGCGAGCGTGTGTAACCACCGTAATACAATCACAGATGCCCGACAACATTGGGTGTTGGCAAATGTGCAAGAGATTTGCTGAGTAAGTTGTTCAATTTCTTCAATATTTCATCCCAAAGTCGTCCACTGCTGGACATAGATTGAGGTTTATGTCGAGCAGTTTACGTCGCCCAGCTGTTAAAAGCGTAATTCTTGCATCCAACCGACTCAGTAATTCAGTTTTTTTTTTTAACAGGAATTTAACCGTCAGTGTTTCTTTCTACCCCAAAACGCCGTTGTAGTGAAGGTACGTGTACTCTGAAAGTACTCTAGTATCGCCATAGATATTGAAGGGGTTTTATTATTTTTAAAGTGCGCGCTCGTTTGCACGTGAATGGGCCACTTAACCACGGAGCCAGGCTCCGCTTGTACGCCAAGACTTCCTATACTAACTGCATTAGCCATCTTTATGTGAGGGATAACTGTTTCGCCACGCTTTTCACATGTTTTTTTATTCAGAACGATAGTAAAATTCGACCCGACGTTTAACTGTAAACAAACAAATGCGTAACAATAAAGCCCTCATAGGTTTTGCGACAGTATTGCTGTTCTTGAAGGCTTCATAAAAACATTGTAATTTTACGAGGGCGAATGATAGTTGGAAGGCAATAGACTCGTTATCAGAGCTGTAGCAATAGGCACAGTGTCAGACAGAGGATCGGACGTAATGTCGGACGTGACTGGATTCACGAGATGTTTCTGCCGCGAAACGAGAACACAGCTCCATTATCAAGCGAGATACGTCACGGGAAATATGTTCTAGCCATCTCTACAATAATTATTATAAAATATTTCGATGGAATTGTGCAATGACAAATACTGTCTCGTTTGAAACGACGTTTTTAACAGACTTGCGAGGAAAAGTTAATATTTTATAAACAAGTGAAAAAAAACAATTCAAAGACACATAAAACATTATATTTAATAAGTATTATTGTAAAAGAGATGTGTAACTTAATTTTTTGGTGTACAATAAAGTATATTCTATTCTATTCTACATTCGAAATAAATGTCTACTTGCTTGTTGTTAAACAATGAACACGCACGCCCATAAAGATATACCTTTTGAATATCTACGCTTGTCAATTTTAATGCGCCCTCCATCTGCACTATCAGTCGAACCCCTGTCGATATCACTCAAGCTAGTGTTCTTTATATGTTAAAAAAGATAAATGTGCGATACAGTGAAGCGTTACATTTTATCAGGCAAGAGAAAATACTGCAATTGAGAGTATTGCAAATTGCATATCAAAATACACTCTCGAGCAATGAAAAGTTCCAGTGAAATAGCACCAAATTACTCATAAACGGGAAAGGCTAGCTTAATGACGCCGTCTGCAATATTGAAGTACATTTAACAGCGCATCAGAATATTACCAACTAAAAACGTAAATATTGTGTTCAAATTTTAAATTAAATGTGGAAATGGCTGTATTTGTAAAAAGTAATCCTCAGTGGTTTCCTGTTTTGTCAAAAAAATCTGATAGAAATAGACGTGAGCAGTATAGACTTTGGGTGCAGTCACACTCGGCCAAAACAGCACTATTGAGAAAAAGTGTTGTATGTAATATACAATAACATTCCGAATGACATAAAGCAATTGAATTTTAATTTATTTAAGAAAACACTTAAAAAGCTACTTACTGATAAGTGCTACTATAACATTGTTGATTTTTTAAATGATAAATTTTGAATTTAATTTTGATTTAATTTTTCTTCTATGTTGACATATTTTGTATGTAATTAATATTGACTACATTTTGTACTGACTCTGATTGTATGTTGAAATATTGATAACATTTTGCACTGACTCAAATTTTTTTATATGAAACTGACATTAATTTAATCTATTTATAATTGCCATTTTAATTTTAATTAATAACATATTATTTTCATTTTGTACGCCGAGTGAGGCAAAACATGTTGGTCCGGTAAAATTATGTTCCATCTATAAGTGCATATATTCATGTATCATGTTACACATGTTTAAACAAATAAATTTATCTTTATAAAATTAAATTAAGGTGTTTGTCCGCATTTTGTGGGTGGAACTTTTTCATTGCTCGGCAGTTTACTAAGTGCAATTTTTTTTTATGAAAATCAAGTAGATTGACTCCCTAAAACTATAAGGACTATAACAATAAGTATTAAGGTTTAATGTGTATTTATAACCGTTAAAATGCGCATTGGCAAAGCGGAATCACTAATTTGCAACCCCTCAGTGCGGTGCGGTGTGTGAACCACAAACGCGTTTGATTCTTATTCATGGCGCGGGGGCCGCGTCGACCGCCTAACAATTTGATAATGTATTCACTTGATAAAGCGGAAGGTGGTACTTCGCAAGTCCCGCATTAAAAAACCAATTACAGCATGCCTAAATCGCGGCGTCGCTGCTCTCGCCTATTTGTCAGACTCCGGAGGGATAAAGAGTATATTCAAAATTTAATTTCACGCAATTTTAAAAATTGGGGGACAGTCAGAAACGTTATTTTTTATTGAGCGCCAGTTATGAAGTTTAAAACGATTTTAAGGGAGTCAACTGGTTAAAGGGGATGCCAGAGCAAATCAAAAGAGATGTGTATTTATTAGATTAATACGGTGGGTGCTTGCATTACTAACTATATTGAATGAAACTGAAGAAATGTGATTTATAGTTTGTGTACTACGGAGGCATTCAATCTGTAAGCTATCCTTGATTCAGAAATCCGAAACCCATGACTAAATTAAATTCACAGTTTTTCCGTTTATATATTTCTAGTAATCAATCTAATGAGAATTTGATCAACTAGATTTTGAATATATAGTCATTTTAGCATAATTATGGGTTCAACCTTGGAATGAGAAATAATAAGTCTAAAAGTTGTCTCAAAAGTCTCATAAAATCTCGTGTCTGCGTCGTAAGTTATTCAAGGTCAAGGGTCCCAAGAATCAGATTCTTACTTAATTCTCGGAAAGTTTTGATTGTACTGCAACTTGTGGCCAGATCATGTTTGTTGTCAAGACAGGTTCAATTGTATTTGTGTTTCAAATGTTCCAATTTCAAATTTCTATTTTGAAATTAAAACAAAAACAAAAATGAATTAAGCTTAAAAACTGAATTATATAATAATTTACGACGCAGACACAAGATTTTATAAAACTTTTGAGACAACTTTTGGAACGCTAAAATGAAGTGTATAGAGTGTTCAGCTTATTATCTCTCATTCCAAGGTTGCTAAAATGACTGGGCTAATTAATAGAACAGTAACAATATCTGAGATGGTCTCTACTCTCAAAACAATAAGACCAATCAAAATCTCATAGTCTCTTTAAAGCCTGATTAACTTTCCTTCACCAAAGAAACCTTTCAAAAAAAAAAAAATTGTTTTAACTGAGAAATGATGCGCGCCTTAAATATCGTCAAACAAAACTGGAAGCACACAAACATTACTATTAAGATCTTAAGCACCAAGCAGTAGTTGGTTAAAGGGCTTATTACACTACATGGTATTCAGGGCCCTGAATACCGGGTCCCTTCCCCATTCCGAAGCAATAAGGTCGATATTATGAGAACCCTAACTCCCTAACAGCTATTACACTACCCTAAATTAGAGTTTAGGGCTCTGAATACCGTGTAGTGTAATAAACCCTTATAACAATTAAAGAGTTTAAATGAAAACGTGGCAGTTTACGTCAGGGGGCGAGGTTAGAGCAAAGGCGATGTAACAAACAGCCGCCCTAATACAATAACGGCCGGAACAAACTGCGCTATAAAATATCACCAGTGAATAAATCAGTTTTGCCGTGATGCGCCCAGGACCCTCCACCTACCGTTACTATCGACGATTTATGGTCATACGATATTGTATAACAGATAAAATAATAATTGTCCGGATCTAAAAACAAAGCCTGGCTTCTGGAGTAATTGATTGGTTTAGATATTCATTTCTTTTACTAATCCAAGGTATTTTATTAAACCAAAATCCAATGTACATTATTTACAAATTAATATTAGAACTAAAATAGGAAAAACTAATATGTACAATAGGGTGTCAAAAAATTCGTCCACATAGCTGTCATCAGGAAAAGTGCCCAGAAGGCTGGCAGCATTGCCACGTTGGATGACAATGCTGATTCTTTGGCCAAAAAAAACGCCAGCCCGGTCACGTGAAGAGTCGACCAGCCGCTTGGCGATATCCCGAAATAATAGGTGTGCACTCGGACCCCATGGCCCTAGTGTTTCAACCCCAAACGGCTCAAAAACATAATCACCAATTAAGCTGTTGTATTTGTATTTTTCTTTTACTTAAATATATTTAACTAGCTTTGGCCAGCGGCTTCGCCCGCGATAAAGTATTATCAACCCAAGGGAACATTATACCTGGATAAAAAGTACTCGTGCTATTCCAGACTATAATCTATCTCTGTGCCAAATCTCATCTAGATTTGTTCAGCCGTTCTGACGTGATTAAGTAACAAACATACATCCATCGAAACTTTCGCATTTATAATACTACTAGCTTCTGCCAGCAGCTTCGCCCGTGTGAATGTAGAAAATTATCCCGGGGAATATATTCCCGGCATAGAAAGTATCCTATGTGCTATTCCTGACTATAATCTATATCTGTGCCAAATTTCATCCAGATCCGTTCAGCTGTTCTGGCGTGATTGAGTAACACACATACATCCAACACAGATCCATCCAAACTCACATTCATAATATTAGTAAGAAGTGACTTCAGTTTTGTAAACTTTACGATACATATAAAGGTTTCACAAAAACTCCGCTTCAGATGTTCAGAAAATAAAATCAAAACACATACGGTATTATAGAATTATCCGCCTAATGCCAGCTTATCCGCAGTCGTTAACCATCGATACTTTCCTACATTCATGATATTGTATCAGTATCAACCTGCTGTGTTCGCTCTACAACCCTTATAAAATTATCGTCATAGATACGTCTCTTTTGGGTTTTCATTGTGGGTAAATCAACGTTGCGTTGAAGGAAATTGCCCAATTAATGCTTAGCAAACGATTTACATAAACGGTTTGACACATTCAATCTTGTGTTTCCAGAAATGGCAAAATCATAGTTGGTCACGGTCACTGCACACGGAGGCGTTACGCTTTACGCCGCGGCGTACGCGTGAGGCGTGAGAACGCAATCTCAGCATCACTATGCGGAGCAGTAAGCGTGAAACACGCGCGGCGCGGCGTCGCACGGCACGCGGCACGGCACTGATTGAGCCGCGACAAGTTAAACGATTTGAAACAATTTAATAGAGATCAAAAATTCAGGACCCCACCAGCCCGCACAAACTTTTGAAGTTTTTCCCTCGCTAAAGGGATTATCGGTGAGCGGAAACTTAGGGGGATATTTTATGGTTTTTGTGGACTTCCTTATATTTTTCCCTTAATTCGGGCACTTGTATTGAGAAAACTATAGCATACGTTTTAAAAACAAGTTATACATTGAAAGTTTGTACCCTCACGTTAAAGATTACTCAATCATTTTATGATAATCTTATTACAGTAGCTATCCCAGCAGCCTAATTACGTAAGTGAATTCTGCAAAGCAAACAAGTTGGAACCTTCCCAAAAACGACTTTTCGTATTGCATATTACACTCTGAAACGGAAAGGTTATGCTCCTTTCATTACCAATATTTTGACGTAGAATTGATTGTAAAAGAATGAATGAAAGCGGAAGGATCGAGATAAAACTTCACTATTGGTATTGTGCAATGCAAATGTCATATATCTTCAACTCCGTAGTATCTCTAAGTAGTCTGTGTTCAACTCAAAGGAGGATTTGGAAAGCTAACGCTAGCTTTCCAAATTAGTTTCGCAATACCGAAAAAGTTGAAAGAAATGATTCTGATTCTTTGAAAGAATCGACTTGTTTCCTTTGCAGAATTCACTTACGCAATTAGGCTGCAGGTCTATAGAACACGGAACTTCACTACATTACTTATTGTGCGAAAAAAAACCCAAAAAAACTAGTGTAGTTTTACTTAACCTTGAGAACAAACTAAAAGTCGATAAATATATTATGTATTTTGCAATATTCATAATCATAATGATATAAAGATTGCATCTTCATCAATCATAATCATAATCATCGTATAACTGAAAATTGAGTTTAAAATTGCTCCCCATATCCGACAAAAAAATCCTTCATATCCAAAAATGTAATAACTCACGAAAATATTGTTTTCAATCTGCGAATACATACGTTACATTTATCGAAGGAATAACGTGAGCTTTAGGTTATTATGGTGCCTGATCGAGTTCACGTATCTACTCCACTTCTTTGCTGGAAGGCTATCAACGTAAATATCTGCACATTTTTACTACCTCTTTGACAAGGTACTACGTTGTTCTATTTGAGAAATATCAATCTAATGCGTACTACGTAAGGTTGCGAGTTCATTTGGGGTTTAGAGATGGAACTTTGTCGCGTTAGGAAGGTGGGCGATATGCGATTGCGTTATGATAGGATCAGGGTTCAGCGGAGCGCGGCCCGTGAGAGAGGCGCTCCCAGCAACTCCCAGAACACGTTAATGTCATTTTAAATGTGGAAGACTCTTTGTGCTCTATTATACCTTCAAAAAAGGTGTTTGCCAAATTATACTACAGTACCTAGTTTACTATGAACAGCCCGCATTGGCAAGCGTAGTAACCGCTCATTATTTCTCTTGTATAGCTGACCCCCGCGGGTTCGCTCCCGTCTACTAGCTATCTATCTGCCTACCTGCCCTACCTGCCCTACGTGCCCTACCTGCCCTACCTGCCATACCTGCCCTACCTACCCTACAAACAAACAAACAAACTCTTCAGCTTTATAATATTAGTATAGATCTTTATAAAACTCCTTCGCAAATGAACATAAGAAAAGGTTATAGGTGAGTCAATCTTAAAAGATAGACATTTTGAACTTTAAAGAGGAACAATTCAATCAATTATGATATTTGCGTAACTTAAACCGTTTACGCAGCGCACGCAACGGAAGCTCTCAAAAAGGAATAATTTTGCCCGTTTTTGCAAAAAAAAACATTTATACTTCGCTCCCATTGGTCGTAGCGTGATATTATATAGCCTATAACCTTCCTCGATAAATGATGGGATCTCCAACACAAAAAAAAACAATTCCAAGCAATAGTTCCTGAGATTAGCGTGTTCAAACAAACAAACTCTTCAGCCTTATAATATTATAGTATAGAAAAGAAAAGTAGCCTTTGTAGCAGGACAATAACAGATGGCCTACTTTGACAGGCCCCCTATTTATATATATACTTTTACAATTCCCCAGCTGGCCAGTCCTAAATACACAAATACGAACCTCCGGTTTTTGATTTGAGATTTTGAAGTTGAGAACATTTTGAACTCTACTTTGCCATTGTCAAAAGAAGAGTTTCTTAACTTCAAATTCTAAGTTCAGTAAACGGTTGATAGAATATTTAAGAATTGATTTCTCTAGCGATTAAGCAGAGCAATGAATGATGAAACGAAACAAGATGAGTTTATCTTCGTAGTATCGTCGTAATTTTTCTTAGAGAACCCAAAACAAATCATAGTTCTATTTGAAAAGAAAATCAAATTGCCTTTACTGCAAAGCTTTATTTCATATTCATTATATCCGATCTCAAGTAAAGCCGGTGGTACAAGTCTACAAGCCAATGTGCATTGCTCTGAGGATTATTGCGAAGTATAATGGAGCAGAACGGCATCTTCCCCAATCGGCTCATCCGATATACACAACCGACCGGAACGGAGTCCCCCGTACGCATCAATCGCACTATCGCACTATTGATTGTCACTGAAAAGTTATAGTGCGCATTTCAAATAGAAATGTAGAATCTATATTGTAATCCTTCGTTGTGTTTTGATCTAATTTAGATAGTGTTTCTTATAATTTAAAGTTTGTTTGCATTGTTTAAAAGGAAATGCGGTCGCAGACATCTGACTGAGTATCCTAAGTAACAATTCATAATACGAGGTTTGGCTCTTCCCTATTTCTTCCTCCAATATTGGACCAATTTAAAAGATATTCCATATACTGAATAAGTATTTATTTTTCACTTTTTAGTTGTACCTACCTAATATGCAAGTTGTTTAGTAAGGTACCTATAACGCCAGAATAGATTACCCGATTATCATGAAACTTGAACATAACCGGTGAAATGATGATGATACATCTGCATACCCCTTAAGAACGTACTGGCGTAATGTTATGTTATTGGTAATGTTTTTGGTAAGTCGGTTAAAATAAAGATATATACTGTACTTTTATGTTTTCCTTTTTGAAGATACATTATCTTTAGATGCACTAGAAACCCTCAAAAAATGCTCAAAATTGCGCTGTCAGCAGAGGCCTGGTGTACAAATTTGACAACTAGAAATGAAAAAGCACAACATACATCTTTTTTATTCAATGTATGGAATATCTTTTAAATTTGTCCAATACTGGTGGAGGATATAGGCGAGAGCCAAATCTCGAATTATGACTTTTCGAAATTCAGTCGGAGCTCTCTGCCCGCATTATCTCTTAGCGCTGGAAATCAGTCACATGAGGACCTTAAGGACCAGTTCCTTGACGTGTGAGGTCCTCAAACTTAAAGCATTAATTCAATTTAAACTATTTACAGGCACTTTTGAATGATTAAAAACTCGGATAGTCAGAAAATATATGCTGTTTGCACTAGAATCTAGTGTATTTGTTTACACTATGATGTGCAAGGTCATTATCTAGTGAGTAGTGACTAGATTTTGTCAGCGTTCGTCTAATCAACCGCGAATGCTGAATGTTTGTGTTCGATAATCAAGTAGGACAAAATCAGTGTTGCTTCTATCTTCACTTATAGGCCGTAGTCAGAATTTGAGCCCGGTTTGTGCCTGTTTTGGCCACTTCAGGCTCTGCCACTTCACCTACCCTGCAGATATGCTAGGTGTTATACATAACACCCAGCATATCTCGTCTCGTCGTCGTCGTCGTCGTTCTCGTTTTTTTTTCGAGGTGTACCTCGTTCGGGAAAAAAAGACGAGATGCCTAAAACATATTTTTCATTCTTATTGCGACAGTTCCATGTCTAAAAGTAAGTAGGTAGAGAAGTAACATTACAACAAAACAATACTGTGAATTGCATTGTTTATTACCGTCGAGTACTCAGTTCAGTAGTGTCATATAGCATTACCAACAAAAGCTTATTCAGCACCTCGAGTGTGTCTCCAGTTGCACACTCCTGCATTGAAATGTAAATACCTACCTATAGACAAGTACGTTATAATTCTGATATTTATGTGGACATACGTTACGTATTTACCTATAGTGCAAAGTTTATTACAAGAGCAAAATATCATGGTTGTGCATTGAGTAGGTTTTCTATTTTCAGGCGTTCACTTTCCTTTGGTATCTACTTAAATACTTCGTATTTCAAAACTGATTTAAGTTTAGCTTTTCCCCGTGGCTTCGCTCCCGTAGCCCACCAATAATGTGGCTCTCTACTGGTAAAAGAATTTCCAAAATCGATTAAGTTTAATTAGTTTTTGAGTAAATCCATTGTGGTGTTCACTATTAACACTAGGTAGGGTTTGAGTTTTATAGTAAAACAACCAGATTTATCAGTGTGTAGACACCACTGAATGGGGCTTCCAGTCACCGCTTGGTGCTACGGGTGCTACCTAATAACGAATAGACGTAAGCATTCAAGTCCAGGCAATCTTTATTAACTGGATACCACATCCATTACAAACAAACTTACAAACAAATATTTCCTCTTTATAATAAACTGCCGAGCAATGAAAAAGTTCCACCTACAAAATGCCGACAAACACCTTAATTTAATTTTTTCACATTTAATTTAAAATTTGAACACAATATTTACGTTTTTAGTAGGTAATATTCTGATGCGCTGTTAAATGTACTTCAATATTGCAGACGGCGTCATTAAGCTAGCCTCTCCCGTTTAGGAGTAATTTGGTGCTATGTCACTGGAACTTTTTCATTGCTCGTTAGTGTATTAGAGTAGATATGAGTACATTTGTATCTAGAGTAGAGATGCGTATTCAATTAATTGCCATTCTTCAGAATATTTAAGATTTCCATTTTGAATTCCTCCCCCACAGCTTAATAAGCTACCTGACGGACGAGACTGCCTTCTTAGGTTTTTGCTGATACCCAATATTCCGAGTTTGTATTCCATGTGATTCATAGCTATCGAAGTAAAATAATCCCTAAGATTAATTTTCAAGAACTACCAAACAGTCCGATATAATTCATGGAAAAGCCATCAGAATCTATAAGACGTTTATAATGACTTCCTTTGATGATATTCAATCCTTTTCAACGTCTTCGAATCTCATCAGTTTCCGGTTGGGTTGCGCGTATTAAAGTCCAGAAGGGATTATATTTTTATAGTATTGGCACAACACAAACACAATCATGATTAATCGGATCTGGACAAATGACCGGTCATTTGTGCGAACGATCGGAGACCGTGAATGTCCCGGTGACTATCTAAAGTATCAAGATAATAGGTGCAGGGGCTGAGCCTCCCTGCCGCCACCGGACCGGCCCCGTGCGCCGGCCGCCGGCTGCTGGCCTCCAGGGCCACTAAGGAATAATGTAAGTGTCCGGGGCGACATTTGCACCGAACTGCCGACGACCTCCGCCTCTTACTTATGCGGTTTTTAATATTTTTATTGTAATGGCTACGGTCAATCTGGAACAAGAAAGGCATGGATTGGACTTTTAGTGAGAAGAAAATTGCACAAACTTCTTTATCAACGGTTGTTTATCTATAAATTGTTGGCAATAAGGGCAGAATTTAAATTTGGGTTTTCTAGAAAAAGAAAACAACCACATTATAACATTTTTAATCACACAAATAATTAAAACATGAAAACTGTTTGATGATTTAACTTAACCCACTATTATAATAATTCAGTTATCAAGAAAATAAAAATGTCAATTCAACAATCTAAATAATTATGCCAGTTGCCATCAACAAAGACCATCCAAAATTCCAAATCGACTACCAAATTAAGGAAAATCTAACAACAGAAAGTCTCTAAAGTTTTCCCCAGTTTCTGCATTGTGAGGTAAAGGTTGTATAAGAACGTGTAAAAAACAGCTGTGGGCGCGACACCCTCGCGTCGCGGTCACCGTTATTGTTGGCGACGCGCGGCGGTGGCCAGCGCACTAAAACTGCCCATAAAACACCATGGCTACCGCTATCGATACATATCTACACTTATTGAAACTTTCCATTTCCGATATTAATAATTTTAGATCTCGGATTGTGTAAGTTATGATATAAGGAACTTCCTGAATTTCAGTTTTTACTTTTGTTCTCATAGTTTCTCGTAGAAGTATGGAGAAACCAGACACTACAACATTGAATGACCATTATGGAAGAAATAAATGAAGCAAAGTGGTTTATGAATGAAAACTTGCCAATTACTTATAACAGGCGAACACATTCTATTCCAAAATATAACGTCTACTAGTATAAAAATGCTTAGTTACCTACACCCTCTAGAAAAGGTGCGACACTGATATTTTCCTATTTTGATACTTGTACTAAATTCAGTTTCAGCCCTGAAATTATGCTAGTATTATATTATCTGTGCCCATACTTACAGGCAGATATGCCAAATTATTTAACTTTATAGAGTTTTAACCAATTTTATGAGAAAGAAAGGTTAATTAGCTTTTAGAATATTGGTTTATCTTTTTACCCGACTGCCGAAGGAGGGTAATGTGTTTATCAGTCTATGTATGTATGTAAGTATGTATGTATGTATATATGTTTGTTCCTATGTGGCGTTCCAGGGACCAAACGCGTTGGCCGATTTTGATGATTCTTACGTCAATCGATTCGTCTGAACCCTGCGAGTGTCACTGGCTATATTAAAATTGTAAGATAGAAAAATGGCGGATTTTGGGCGCCATATTGTGGGGGCCCAAATTTTTATTTTCTGCCTATCCCATCATGTAGGGTATAAAAATAAAGGGTTTTACGAGGCGATTTCAAAAATATATAACACTTATATATTTCTATGTACCAAATTCGAAAAAACGTAATTGAAAAGATATAAATAAAAAAAGTTAATTAAAAAAAATTAAAATCCGACTGCTTAAGAAGCGACCTAAAAAGACGTAAACAAGAAGAAAATCATGCTGTGCAGTCGGAGGATACACCTGGTTTTGGTCAGCCAGCTCGCGAATATGTATCCTGCTATCCTCAGCATGATTGTCTTCTTGTTTACGTCTTTTTAGTTCGCTACTTAAGCAGTCGGGCTTTTAATTTTTTTAATTAACTTTTTTTATACATCACATGTCGGCCAGTGTCAGGTACTTAGAATAGGTGCCTAGCTATCCAATAAGTCGGCAGGTAAAGGTAGAGAGGACCTTACAGAACAAATATTAATAAAAGACGTCTGCGCGACTGGAAAGATAATATACGAGTTGAAATAAAATCTGTCAGTGACCGTTTATGGCGGAGTCCTGTTATTAAAATGTAGCGGGGCTGCGGGGCGTCCGGTCCGCGGACGAGGCACGGGGCGGCGGCGTCTCCGCGCCGGCTGCGACCACGACACGATCTGATTTATGTCCCGACCAGCAGTATTTTATTCGGCGGGCGCCTCAAGAAAACTATAAGTTTCCGTTCGGCAGGACCAGGGGAGTAGCCCAGTAAATATTGTCTCCGCTCACTGCATCAATACAGACAGATATCTATATTTATTACGCTACTTTGTAAGATAATTTAGTAATGGATTGGGATCATTACAGTTTTATTCTGTAAATATGTTTGAGCTAACTACAAGATTTATTGTTAGTGTTAGCAGTTTATTACGCTTTGTTCTTTCTCACGTTTTTGTTAAATTAATATTTTAATTAATTAGATACTGGATAGAGGGAGATACAGAACACTGGACTAATTATGATTAAGTAGAGAATTAATTGAACGAGGGATATATTCTCAAAGCATAGTTCAATTTTTTTTACTAAACCTAATTCATTTCGGCTATGAACTGACTAAGTTAACATCAGGCGAGATAGTGGTCAATTCGAGCCTATAGATTATAAAAAAAAAAAAACGTTATTCCCAAGTAATCCCAAGTAAAAATCAAGTACATTCACATCGTAACTGCGCATCAAATATGTGTGTGTGACTCCAAACGAAGCCAATTTGTATGTCGGTCTGTCACGTTACTGCTCTCTGCATAGGCAGGGCGCAGTACACGAATGGATCATGGCTTTACTGAAACTTATCCCCTAGTATAATCAAATTATTTTATGCAAATAACTAAACTGTTAAATTATAAGTCGTTTTCGTAAGTACTTGTATTGCGAAATTCATGATTCGGTAAGAAAAAATTAAAATAAATTCGACAGTGAGTCTGTGTTCTTCGTTTTTAACCAACTTACCAAAAAGGTAAGTCGGTTAACGAAGAACGAAACGAAGTACACAGGTTGGTAGGTTCTATGTGCGACTTCATGTTGGCTTTTTTTTTTGTTTGTTCACCGATATCTCCGTCAATTGTGGACCGATTTTGAAAATTCTTTTTTGTTTTTAATTTGGTAAACATCTAATGAAGTACTTCGGAGATATACATCAGAACTCTGCAATAAATAAAGGCAAATTGCTGCAATCGCATATCTGTTTATTGTTTATACCATTTCATAACATAACATCACGCCAGTACGCTTTAAAGGGGTAAATTACTATATTTTTGGAAATCGGTGTCCATTATGCAAAAAAATGGTACCTACCAAAGACACCGACTACCAAAAATAAAGTTATTTTTCACTTTGTAGTTTTCTTATTTGGAAGTCGGTACCTAGTATTTATTTGTAAAAAAGTTTTTTTTGCTATTTACTAAGAAAAATTTAGATGGCGAAAATCTTGTTGTTTAGTTCGCATGAACATACCTAATGCTAACGCTTTATTCAAGGCAGCTAAGTTTCTACATATTCCAGAACTGCCAGGTTAATGCTAGGACATACATATTATCCCTGCATTTCTACAGTCAATAATTACCTAAACAGTTACTGTTTAGCAGAACCCTTTCTGTTCTTTTTCTAGATACTTTGTGTACAGTTAATGACTCAATTACATCTCGGAAAAGAGTTCAATAAGTCGTCCCGGTTGTCAAACTGAGCTGATGAGAGATGTGCCCCGACGGAGCCCCGGGCCCCGGCCCGGCACACGATCAGTGCTAATGAGTCGTCAATGTCACCGGGCTCCGCCCCAAGAGCGGTGATCAACGTGCCTCCTGAATTCTGACTGACGGAACCTCCTTGATTCCTTTAATTTATCTAATTTGGCTTGTTTTCGCCCTTTTTGCATTTTAATGGACCTTTGAAAATATTGAAAATTTAACGTGGAAGTTCATTGTCAACTTTCAGCAGACTTTTATCCAGGGTCATCACTATTTTTCAACCGTGTCAAAGTGTAGAGTTTGATAAATAATCAACGGCAAACTCAAGTCTATGTTTTGGTCAACTTTAGACTTCGCAAAAACCTGCACTTATTTACAGAATACCCACTAGGTTTTCTTTTTTGTAAAAGTCCTGATTAACAGAGAGAGAGTACAGAGTACTAACATGACATTCAAATAGACACATTTAAACTTAAATACTTAGTTCTGAACCTTATTTGGGAAAACCGCCCACAATGTATGGGGTATTTTGCATCATGGCCTCTCAATACCCACCAGTAATTCATCATGACGAGCATTGCCCGATGGTATCTCAATGACTAGCAGGCTTCAGCAATCGATCACAACATTTCTAAGTTCTACAACTGAACAGTAGGATAAATTTACTATTCCATAGAAGCCAGTCGTAGTACTCATTACCCGGTCATTGAATAAAGCTAAGTCCAATTACGTGATTGGATTAGCCACCGGTCGCGGCTCAACGCCTGCCACCTAACTCAAGTACTTAGTTAGCACACGTAACAATCAATTATCGAGCTATTGTGATGTGACGTTGCCTAGCTAGGTGTAATAGATGATTATTCCTAGAGGTTTGCACTTTGTGGGTATTATTACATACACCAGCAGCCATAAGTTCCTCACATGTACAGGTTACAGGGCATGCTGTGCAGGACGAAAGGTGGGTCATGGTCTGCGGAGAGACGCCGCACAAATACCGGAAATCGTTACTATCGAATGATGTTGCCGTAGTTGAATATTGAGCCAAACATAACATGCCAAACACACACTAAGATGAAGCCTGGATCCTGATATTCATTAAAAAAACCGGCCAAGTGCGAGTCGGACTCGCGCACGAAGGGTTCCATACCATTATCGCAAAAAACGGCAAAAAAATCACGTTTGTTGTATGGGAGCCCTACTTAAATATTAATTTTATTCTGTTTTTAGTATTTGTTGTTATAGCGGCAACAGAAATACATCATCTGTGAAAATTTCAACTGTGTAGCTATCACGGTTCATGAGATACAGCCTGGTGACAGACAGACAAACAGACGGACAGCGAAGTCTCAGTAATAGGGTCCCGTTTTTACCCTTTGGGTACGGAACCCTAAAAATGAAATCTGTGTATTTTTATTTATAAAGCAATATGACTCTGCACTTCATCATACTTTTTAATGTGCCCACTGCTGTGACACAGGACTCTTCTCTGTGGAAGAGGAGTGGGTATATCTACCACGGAATTTGCGCTTAATTTAAGATATGGAATATCGCCTTAATCTGTGTTCTTTGTTTTAAGATTCATGCCTAAACATAGGTAAACTTTTTTATGATTTGTGTCTGTAAACTTTTTCTAACTATATAGGCCTTGTATGTAGTAACTGGTAATACAATACTTACATTATTTTGTTCGGTGCTTTACCTTATCAAACTTGCAACCCGTAAAACCCAAAATCGAAAAGATTTCAACACATAGTATTTACTTTGAATAAACTAAGTATCTACATTGTTAACTGAGGTGAACGCCCTCGAGGCATACTTACCTAATTAAGAAATTAATATTCTGCAATTACAAACCGAAACATTTCATGCAATAAAAAATGTCGACGTTAGCATTTCACTTCAACTGTAGGCAAATGTTTATTAATTGTATAAATTAATAAAATTGCTTACATATGATATTTTTTAAGGTCTCATGTTTTGATTTACCTACTTACCAGCTATTGTTTTAAAATACTAGCTTTTGTCAGTGACTTCGCCTTCGTTAATGTCAGAGATAACCCAACGAAAATTATATTTCATTTGTTCCAAACATACAGGCTTAACCGTTTATGGTGGTATGCATATCACATACCTAATTCTCCTAAACTCCTGTCTAAAAATCGTGCTTTAAAAGATTCCATGATTCTTTAATGACTCTCTCTTTTTTGCGGACGTACAAAGAGAGAAAGTAGAGATGAGATAAGTAGTAAGTAAAAAAAAAACTTAAAAACAAAAGCTTTTTGCACTAAAAGGTACTAAATGTAATATGACTTGTCAATCCATATCCAATGAGCCCAAACACCATGGTGCTATCTTGTCTGATTGAGGAGTTGCCATGGCCACCTTCCGGCTCCATCATGAGACCAGCTCCAAAGTAACATATTAATTCAATGTTTCCAACTTTAAATAAGTACACCAAGCTACGGCTTAATCAGAAGCCAGGAAGTGCTTGAAAAATTGATTACTAGATGCCGAACACACGTACGAAAGCAACGTAAAAAAACTAAAACTTGAAAACTTGTTAAAAGCAGATAATAATGTTGTAATAGGTAATTCTGAATTGCCAAAACCCCTCGCACAATTAAAAACCATGCCTAACTTTTTGAATGCGTATGTGTATTTTTGAATGGAACACAGTCAAAGACAAAGACAACGACAAAAATTCTTTATTTCGATTAGGCCATTGAGCGACACTTTTGAACGTCAAAAATTTAAATTTAGAAGTAATAACATTTGATTCTACCGTCCATTCGGAAATAGCTTGTTATGGAGAATAACTGACAAGAAACTCCACAGTCCAGTCTCTAACAGCACTTATCTAAGCCATTAACAGACAATCAAATTACCTATAAGCCAGTAACGTTAATTTGATCGTTACGCATAGTTTTGTCGACGCCGTTTCACCGAGGGTCATTAGTCCCAATTGTTTTGGCCCAATGAGCCTCGTACCGCGCGGTAGGTGTGCCCTCCGCCCTAGCCTGACCGCAGGCTGATTGTACACTTGTTTCGCGATCATTTATCACTCCGCCATTCCGATTTGTTTAACCATTTCACTGAGTATGCTGTTTTCTGTAATACAGGTATTGTACAGATTTGGCTGTGCTATTTGTATATTAAAGGAATAAGTGTTGGTACCATTGATGTAAAAGAGAAAAGAGATGAAAAGAGGTGGTACTATTGTATTTTGGTAAGGAACAATTAAACGGTGAACTTATTGAAGAGTGAACTTACAGCACTTTTTACAAGGTTATTCTAAAACACGGTTTCTATCTTGTATCTAAAAGCAGCAAGTTTTGTTTGTGTAAGTGTAAATAAGTTCTTGCATAGACAGCGCCAAGGGCGGATCCAGGATTTTTTTTCTGGGAGAGGCACAAGGGGCGGACGGGCAAAAAAATCAACAATAACTGTCAGAAATAAACTTGAAGTATCATACTTCATGTTTATTTCTACAAGTTCAAGTATGTATAGGAAGGTAAAGACAAGAGTTTCACTCATGTTCTTTCTGTTCATCATCATCATCATATCAGCCGATAGACGTCCACTGCTGGACATAGGCCTCCCCCAAGCGTCGCCACATTGATCGGTACCGTGCGTCCCGCATCCAGCGGATCCCCGCAACCTTCTTCAGGTCATTAGTCCACCTGGTGGGAGGCCTTACAACGTAACGTCTTCCGGTTTGCGGTCGCCACTCCAAAACTTTTCTGCCCCATCGGCCATCTGTTCTGCGAGCAATGTGCCCTGCCCACTGCCACTTAAGTTTGGCAATTCTTTGGGCTATGTCGGGAACCCGGATCTCTACATTTCTGATTCAATCACGCAAAGACACTACGAGCCTGGCCCTCTCCATTGCCCTTTGGGTGACTGTAAGCTTTCTGATGAGGCCCATTTTCAGCGACCATGTCTCAGAGCCATATATCATCACTGGCAACACACGCTGGTCATAGACTTTCGGCTTGAGACACTTTGGTAAGTTGGACGAGAAGATACCGCTCAACTGCCCGAACGCTGTTCAGCCGAGTCAGATTCAACGGTTGACTTCTTTCTCGAGGTTGGACCTGGTTATCCACGGCTTCGGCTGTGGAGCCACCGACCTTGATAGGAGTGGGTGCAACAATGGGCGTTCAACATCACCTTGGTTTGTCCATGTTCATTTTTGGACCCATTCTTTCGGAAGCTCTACTGAGGTCATAGACCGTTGTACTGGGGTCTTCCATGGTCTCCATGACAGCTTTATCATCGGCGAACCGAAGGTGAGTGATGTGTTCGCCGTTGACGTTGATGCCTAGCCCTCGCCTGTCCAAAACCTTGAAGACATCCGCCAGTGCAGCGGTGAATAGTTTATTTCTGTTATTTTATGCATATATATTTTAACAACTCTGATAATTTGATTTGCTTCTAAGTATGTACTGCGATGGAATCTCCACAGTACACAAAATACCGTCTGGGGGGCACGTACCCCGGTCCCCCCCCCCCCCCCCCTAAATCCGCCCTTGGACAGCGCTATAGTAGATTCACTGTAATTTAGGCAAGACAGTAAGATTTATGTCTTGTTACTTAGAATAGTGTGTATGTTACATAGCTGCCTAACCAGGAACAAGGATCGAATGACCTTGCCTAACAAACCTTTTGTACCAAAACAATATAGATGCATGTATGCTGCCCTACACAACTGCTACGTTCAGAAAGCTAGTGCAACAACTTATCTACCAAACTGTTCTTGAAAGTTCCTATTTCATTCCATAACGGGAACAGAGTCCAGCCACAAAGGCCAAACTAAAAATATTTATATAAGCGGCATAGCACACCGGATACATATTGATAAAGCGCGATTTGTATTACAAGTTATATTGTAACAGGCACCTACTTAGGTGCAGGTATTCTAAAGGTGTCACTGTATGTTTAGTATATTATAATATGTTATGAAACCATCACCTTGAGCCTGTGCCACTCGATCTCGCCGACTCCATGTTTTTGCGAACCTGACACCCCGCCCGGCCGGCCGGCGGACTTATCCATACCGTGTGACGATCCTTGATTCACTTTGTTATGTTACACGCGATTACAAAACAATGGATTTATCAAGTGCCTAAATAGACACTGTTTTTTTTGTTTTTAGCCGCTTAACCTAGCTATTTTATAGGAAAAGCTACTCTTCATCTACATAGATATTCAATTAAATTAATATGTCTGAAAGCTGAGAGCAGTGGTGGCGGTAACGGCCGTGACTTACAAGTTATAGGCCATGAGTTCGAACCCAGGCAGGCGCTTTACTATGTGTAAATTATTACATCACCACTGCTCTCGAAACGGTGAAGGAAAACATTGTGAGGAAACCGGCATGTCCTAGAACCAAAAATTCGAAAGCATTTGTCATCCACCAACCCGCATTGGGCCGCGTGGTGCCGGCCGGCCCATTCCTCTCACAAAGAGGAACCTGTGTCCCAGCAGTGGGAACATTTAAAGGCTACATATATTTATACTATGTGTTGATGCTGATGATGCTCTGAAAGCCTGGACAAAAAGGGATCTTTTCATCGATAATTAAGGAATCAATCATGTTTGACAGTTATGATTAGTTGGCCAAAAGAAAACTATTATACATTTTAATAAGCAGTAGGTTTTTAAGGTTCCGTATTTACCCAAAGGGTAAAAACGGGACCCTATTACTAAGACTCCGCGATCCGTCTGTCGGTCTGTCTGTCTGTCTGTCAGTCTGTCTGACACCAGGCTGTATCTCATGAACCGTGATAGCTAGGCAGTTGAAATTTTCACAGATGATGTATTTCTGTTACCGCTATAACAAAAAATACTAAAAACAGAATAAAATAAATATTGAAGTAGGGCTCCCATACAACAAACGTGATTTTTTTGCCGTTTTTTGCGATAATGGTACGGAACCCTTCGTGCGCGAGTCCGACTCGCACTTGGCCGGTTTTTAATGAATATCAGGATCCAGGCAGATGATGTATTTCTGTCACCGCTATAACAAAAAATACTAAAAACTGAATAAAATAAATATTTAAGTGGGGCTCCCATACAACAAACGCGTTTTTTGCAATAATGGTACGGAATCCTTCCTGCGCGAGTCCGACTCGCACTTGGCCGGTTTTTTTAGTATCCAGCAGCCTAATTGCGTAAGTGAATTCGGCAAGGCAAAGGGTTTGACCCCATGAAAGAGTATGACTAATACTCTGTAAATAATTATGTATTGCCAAAAATTATTACTCTTTCGATAACAGTATCTTCAACAATGAAAGCGTCCAATAATTTTTGGCAATACCTAATTATTTAAAATACATTTTTCATAGTCTTTCTTGGGGTAAAACCATTTGTATTGCCGAATTCACTAACTCAATTAGGATGCTGGTCTACTCTTCTATATTAGCATTCGGTCCGTTAGCTGTGTATTAGGTATGGTTTTCCATCAGGATTGCTCACCGCTTAGAGTCTGAATTTGTACCCAGTAAGTAGTAAGTGACAGCTACAGCGCTAGTACAGGCCAAAAAGGCGTGATGTTTGTTATATTAAATGTAATGTAAATATCATACGTGGTTACAAATAATAAATAAACTAAATCGCACATCAATCGGTGGTGGCTGCGAGTGTTGCCACACTTACGCAACACGCCGAGGCCGCGCTTCCGGATTACGGGACGCAGAAATTGTCACGTCAGGCGAAATCACAATGAGCAACACTGGACACATGTGTAGACACACTTACACGGAGGCTATACGTGCGGTGCTCATGCATCATGGTACCTATTGTTAAGATTTGAAAATTACGAGACTTTTTTATTTATTTATTTTATTTTATTTATTTTACCACCCATTCTAAGTAACACTTAAACATATACTTGGCTAGATACCACCGGTACATCGGTACACCACAACACAAGCGTGATTTTATGCTAAAGGTAAAATTTGGGTGTACTGAACTACTGAAACTACCACAGATAATATAATACTAGCATACCAATGCCTCATCTCATACAAAGAAACCGTGCCGACGTAACTAGCGTTTTTTATCTGATTATACCTATTATTTTTTGTAAATCGATCGCGTTCGGTCCCGTTCCACGGCGATAGATAGATCACCATCTATATCCGTGGAACCGAACCGAACGCGATCTATGTACTTAAAATAATCAGTATAATCAGTAAAGTACGTCGGCACGGTTTCTTTGTGTGGGATGAGATATCTGTATGCTAGTATTATATTATCTGTGCGTTTAACCAACCCTTTATTGGTTTTGAGTCGTGATGTTACTGTGTTGATGTTTTCAATAACAAAACCATCTGACTAAAACTCAAAAGATCGATGAATCCTCTGTGTTACCAATCAAAGCTAATGTTTACATTAAAGCTAATTCTATTTTAAGAACCTGTAACTTAAAGTCATCATGATCAGCCTTTTAATGTTCCCACTGCTGGGACACAGGCCTCCTCTCTGTGAGAGGGAATGGGCCGTAATCCACCACGCAGGCCCAGTGCGGGTTGGTGGATGTCACATGTCTTCGAATTTTTGGTTCTAGGACATGCCGGCTTCCTCAAGATGTTTTCCTTCACGGTTTTGAGAACAGTGAAATAATTTACACAAAGTAAAGCGCCTGCCTGGGCTCAAACCCACGACCTACAACTTGTAAGTCGCGGCCGATACCACTGGGCCACCACTGCTAACTTAAAGTACTTAGTTATATTATGATTTTAGCACAACATTATGGATTTGTATACAATGAGTTATCTTCTTTGTAATTCATTTCATTTATTCATTAACAATTTTACACTGTGTCTGAATGTTTACAAAAAAATCATTTAAAACTAGCAAAAATAAATCTTTAACTGAGGACCAACACAATATCACCATTACATTTATAATATTAATCAAATTTAAGTACATCCATTGCCACAATTAAAAATATTTGCATATAATTCATTTAAAAATAATAATATTTGAAAATAACAATAATCTAGACATGTCATTTACAAAAAAAGATTACTTAATTCAATATAATAAAATCTAATACATGTCAACAAAATTCAATAAATAGGTACTCTAAAAATGTCATATCAAATTTCATACAATAATCTAAAAATGTCAGAACCACAACAAATCAACCTAATTAGATACATCAAACAAACACACATCCGATGTATGATAATTAAAATAATCTAATAATAATGTCATAACCATTTCAATAACAATCTAAAAATTTAAAAATATAATAATTCAATAATATCAAAAATAATAAAGTATTGTTTAACTCTGTTATAATCAGTATGAAGACTTCCTACTATACTACTTTTAAAAGCGGAAAGGAAAGACACAATTTATTATCAACAAAATAATAAAGTATTATGTTAGTTTCGAAACTAAGTCACGCTTCTCAGTATAGATTTTCAGGTAGTACCGCGAACAGGATGTCGCCAGCAATTTGATCTGGTCGTGCCGGCCAATATGTAAACACGTTACATTGTTTCACACAGATGTAATAATTCACATTGTTTCTATAGAAGATATTGCAATAATTAGAAATAAATTGTTACACCAGTTTTTGCGTTAAAATCTTGGAATTTCAATTTTAGGATTTCTCGTAGCAAGTGCTACGATATGCTACACAAGGCTACGCTTAAGAAAATCTACGTATTGATTTGTAAATTACATTGCATTTTGCTTTACTGCGCAGTCTTTTGTTTCTGTATGCATATAAAATTTAGTCAAATTACATTTAAGAAGTACTTAAACTTATTTTTTTTCTAATAAAAGGTAAAAAAGAGTTTTTTCAATAAGGCGTATGGAGGCATGTTCATTTCATATTACTTACATACAAATTTATAAAAAAAACCGGCCAAGTGCGAGTCGGACTCGCACACGAAGGGTTCCGTACCATTATCGCAAAACACTGCAAAAAAATCACGTTTGTTGTATGGGAGCCCCCCTTAATTTATTTTATTTTAATTTAATAATTATTATTTTTTGAAGAGAATATACAACTAAATATTCTGTGAATATTTCAAGCGTCTACCTGTTGCCGTTATTAATATCGAGCAAAAAACGGCAAAAATATCACGTTTGTTGTATGGAAGCCCCCCTTAAATATTAATTTTATACTGTTTTTAGTATTTGTTGTTATAGCGGCAACAGGAATACATCATCTGTGAAAATTTCAACTGTCTAACTATCACGGTTCATGAGATACAGCCTGGTGACAGACAGACAGACAGACAGACAGACAGACAGACAGACAGACAGACAGACAGACGGACAGCGAAGTCTCAGTAATAGGGTCCCGTTTTTACCCTTTGGGTACGGAACCCTAAAAACATCGACACTGTTTTGCGATTGCTTATGTTCAATTTCTATAGATAATTTGAATAAATAATATGTTAAACAGCCCATAAATTTAAATAACTTAGGTCCATTATTTCTATCAACTTCATATTTAAGTAAGACAAAACCATGGCGTCAAATCGATTAACAGTCTATTGTTTGTAAAACTCCTCAAAACCACTCCAATATGTAAAATACTTCATTCGTATCTCCTGCAGAGATGTCAGTGATTGTACTTGAATTGTTATCTGAACAGTTGTGAACATATTTACATAGATCAAGAGCTTCAGGCATCTACTCCGTGACGTAGAAAATCTCTTAGTAAAAACTGAGGCATGAACACATGCAAAACATGTGCTGACACATATTTGAAAGAGAAATAACGGGGATAACCACAACTTCCACTTACAATTTCGTATAAACGGGTGTTTTGAGAGTGTGTGCGTGTGACAAACTTCGAATGTACTCAGTCAAACATCAGTTCAGTTTGTAATGTATGGAAATAGTCGGCAGGTGCGCACCAGGCGCGGTCTGCCGGTTCGTTTGACGACAATCGTGTTTGCGGCGGATCCCTGCGGCGCCGACGGCGTGAGCCCATCACGCGCGCGACGGTACCCAGGGTAGAAGGTGGATACAGAACTTTTAGATTAAAAAATAAAAGTAATGGTCGGAAAAAAGGCAGTAATTAAATTCCTGTGTTAGTTACAACAGCATAACGGCTGTAAAATGAAAGAGTATAATCTAGATAAATAGGTACCTATGACCTATATAAGTTTTTAAGCTGACATGGTCACAATCATTAGAATTAATATTTGTTTCGGGATATTTACCATGTATGTTTTGATTTTTGTTGAGACCTATAACCTACCCCATCCTACCATATTCTTGGGATGCAATAACTCAGTTTGAGGACAACGGCCCACCTTCCATCTTGCGCCGCATTGTCAGCTGCACTCTTAAACTTGGTAAACAAGTTTTGCCATCGAAATGCTGAGAAGAATAACTCAGTTCATCTAGCTCCTACGCCTAGTCCAAAGCAAAAATAAATCACATTGACTTTAATATTCGATTCAAAAAAAGAGAAAAATCGCTTACCTCATCAAAGTTCCTTCCACACTATTTGACATGATGGCAGGCAGTGTCTTTGATGCGGCTCCCGCGACGCGTTAAACAGGACTCCAAAGAGTGCAGGGTACCGCCGCACGCTGAAGGGCGGCATAATTCACTTAAATCATGCTTAAATCACGTACGGAACTCAAAAGAGCTTCACTTGCGGCTTTGACGCCACAGCCCACACCTCTCACATTTAATACCTGCTCTTGACGCTTTAACGTGACGTGTCAGGTGTTATGAATGTATTTTTTAAGCTTTACAAGTATACGTTATTGTTTTTGGTGACAAGTAGGTATGCTTACAATTAAAGACATAGACAAAGATATTTTATTTCAACAAGGCCACCAAGCGGCACTTTTGAACGTTACATCAAAAGAAGCTTTTTTACAAAAAAATACTACCGACTTCCAAATTAAAAAACTACAAAGTGAAAAATAACTTTATTTTTTGAAGTCGGTGTCTTTCGTAGGTACCATTTTTTTGCGTTATGGACACCGACTTCAAAAAATAAAATTATTTTTCACTTTGTAGTTTTTTAATTTGGAAAAAGTGAAAAATAAAAAGCTTTTTTACAAAAAAATGCTACCGACTTCCAAATTAAAAAACTACAAAGTGAAAAATAACTTTATTTTTTGAAGTCGGTGTCTTTCGTAGGTACCATTTTTTTGCGTTATGGACACCGACTTCAAAAAATAAAATTATTTTTCACTTTGTAGTTTTTTAATTTGGAAGTCGGTAGCATTTTTTTGTAAAAAAGCTTTTTATTTTTCACTTTTTAGTTGTACCTAATAGGCAAGTTGTTTAGTAAGGTACCTATAACGCCAGAATAGATAACCCGAATGTTATGAAACTTGAACCTAACCGGTGAAATGAGTGATCTGCGTACCCCTTAAGAGCGTACTAGCGTGATGTTATGTTATGAAATGGTATAATCAATAAACAAACATGCGATTGCAGCAATCCCGAGAGATTTACCGTTATTTATTGAAGAGTTCTGATGTATATCTCCGAAGTTCTTCATCAGATCTTCACCAAATTAAAATGGGACCAATTTCGGAACATACACTTTCAAACAAAAAATGAATTTTCAAAATCGGTCCAAAATTGACGGAGATATGCGTGAAAATACACAAAAAGACAAACATAATGTCGAACATAGAACCTCCTCCTTTTTGGTAAGTCGGTTAATGATTCTACCGTATTACTAAGTAAGATATGACTAGGTGAATCAACCTCAAAGTTCATAAGAAAGTCAGAGTCCTCAAAAGGTCATCCTCTTCTTAGTAAAAAGACAATCTTTACAAACACAAGGACCCATTACAATACATTCACATTGGGCATTCGACTTTATTATAAAAGAAATTGAAAGGACGAGGGTATGATCCAAAAATCCCGCAAATAAAATTCCAATTACACAGAAATGAAATGACATATTCGGTTTGCACAAATCCTTAAAACGTCATCCAGATATCCATTACATGTCTATTAAATCTTACGACATATATTTGTGGGGCTCAGTCAGCAGAGTTCCCCTCGCAAACACGGCGGCGATTACGAGCTCGACCGACCGAAGTAAACGAATATAAAACACATGCGGGAAGACGAATGCAAAATGTACTCGTCAAGATTTTGCATAAGTAAACATACGCATCACCCTTTTCGCGGTTTTACGGTATCGCGAGTCAGGACTACTCTTGTCAAATATTGGTTATCTGTGTTGCAAAATTACATTGAACAATGGAGACTTATAACTGATTTAACTATAATGTGATTTTTAATTTCGTGGACTAAACTGACATTTGGGGGGTTGTCACTTTATCGTCCCATAAAAATAGTGTCGTACCCTAACTATCCTGAGTGATCGAAAGTTATTCGAAAATCAAAGTAGATCGAAAATGAAACTACTTCACGGCAAAATAATAAATTTGTTTTGAAACTAGCAGCCCTTATTTAGTTTCTACTCATTTAGGTCAGACTTCATTTTATCGATTGCATTTATTTTATTGTTCATTTCATATTTAACACAATAAAAGTTCATGTACTATGTGTATGAATACTGCTATATTTAAATTTATTACGTTTATATTCATAAAACATTTATTTACACCAATTATTAAAAATAAATTGAGGAGTCATGTCACATCGATTCGATGAATCACTTATGATTGAGCCTTACCTACAACGCGCTTGCAACATTTAAAAAAAATAAGGTCATTGGCAGCTGTCAGTTTGGTCCACGAAATTAAAAATCACAGTATAAAAGAGCATCATTGCATCCCTTGCAGTTGGAACAGGAAGCCTTGAGTAAATTCCTGAAGCACTAAGAAACCTATGTAATTTTCCTAAAAATCTCTAAACGAAATCCCACGGCCAGCTGCAGTTCAAAAGCCACCTGGCTCCTGTTCAAGGAAACACAAATGTTATCAGAATAAAAATACAGATGGAAAGAACCTGTGGCTATCAAATTACTTTCAAACATCCGGTTCATTGGCTCCTATCATCATATTGACACAATTACTAGCATGCTCGAGCTTAGACAAGTGAAAGTCCGCTGAGTTGCAGTCTCATACTTATTTACGTCTAGCAGGTCATTTCCATGAACCCATTGAGTTGATAAGATTATAGATTTAGCGAATAAGTAGCTCGCGAGTCGACATCTAACTATAGATTCTAAATAAAGACTTTTGCTGAATGGACATGACATGGATAGTAACAACATGGATTGGCTATTTTTTATAAGGCTCGCGCTTCACCATCGCACTATCTCACCAGCAATATGGTAAGCGATGATGTGATCGACGGTGAAGCACGCTTGCCTAGAAAAAGCCTATTCACTCTTGACCTAAATACGAGGAGCTCGTGGCTAAATAATAACAGCCAAACGGGTTGATCTTCAAGGTTAAGCAACGCTTGACGAGGTTGGTCCGTGGATGGGTGACCATTTCAACATACCGAGTTTCCTCCGTGCCTCGGAAAGCACGTTAAGCCGTTTGTCCCGGCTGTCATTTGAATATCTTTGACAGTCGTTACGGGTAGTCAGAAGCCTGAGATCTGTCACCAGTCTTGCCAGGGGGTATCGTGTTACCCAGTTATTTATTTATTTATTTATTTATTATAAACTTTATTGTACACCACAAAATAAAAACATAAAGGACAAACATTTTCAAACAAAGTTACTGGGTTGTGGAGGTCTGATAGGCAGTCGCTCCATGTAAAACACTGGTACTCAGCTGAATCCGGTAAGACTGGAAGCCGACTCCAACAATAATTGGAAAAAAGGCTAGGCAGATGATGACTCTTGACTTAAATACACCTAGATTGTAGCTTTCAGGAAACACAGACTCCAACAGGGAATTCCACTAAGCAGTCGAATTCCCTGCCGGAGTCTGTGTTTCCTGATAGCGTACAACTAAGGAGTTGTACGCATAATAAAAGTTTGTGCTCAAATGTGCTTGTGTATCATTTTAAAGTTTTGCGTTATTTCTACGATTAAGCTTATAGGTACGTGTTATTCTGCGATTGTAACAATTACAGGTATCTTAGCATTAATTGTAAATTAATCAATACCTCACGTGTATACCAACGTGACACAACTGTGGTCATGTCAACAACACCACGTGGAGTTCAACCAACGAAAACCTGACCTACAAAGCTAATTTGAAGGACATCGAGAAAAGGAGAGTGACCTGACGTAGCAGCATCTAAAGTGATGAGTCGCGCGTGTCCGGGGAACGGCGGCGGCGGCGGCGGCGCGGCTGCCAGCTCAAGTAACGACCTATCGATTGGCAATAGTGCTTAGTTAGCAATCCGCGCTCGCCGCGCCCCTCCCCGCTCACTTCATCTAGATCTCTCTATGTTCAATACACTGGCTTTTCTAATTTATTCATGAAGAACCGTCTTTATTTGAGACTATAAGAATATAAAAGAATGTGAATGGCTTTGATTGTCTTTTAAAAAGGACCTTTGTCTAGGTCTAGATGTTTACAAAGGGCTCGCCACTTTGTGGATGTACTGAAAAATCGACCGTCTTATTATTTTTTAAGAGTTTGTATTAAAAACGCATGGCTCTTCAGACATCAGATATTGATTTTTGAACATAGTGTAGTACGCGGTAGTAGGTCGTATGTCGAGGTGACGACCCTGCTGCGACGGCAGCGCGTTGTCAGCCACCGTCAGCACGCGTCAGCTCTCGTCAGCACTGAGAGTGTTTACCCGTACAGCTGCTCTATACTGCGCCATACGACTCAGGAAAACAGTTTTTGTTTTTTGATTTGTAGACACAGGTAGTTTCATTACTTGATTTCCTCTTTTGTATCTTTATTTTAGATTATTGCTGGATATTTTTTTATTCTCTTAGTGCTCTAGCAACTTTTACTTGTATAGAGCATCTGTCATTGAAATTTGATTGTACAGTCACAGCAAAATAAATTAAATATTGTGAATCATCAAATAATGATGGGATACATCATATTGAATATAGGTATATGAATTTAAAGTTTTGATAAAAGGCAGCGCACAGGACACTTGCATCAGTTGCAGCTACTTAGAAGAACGCACCCACACTAGGTAATCCTGATCACAGCTACCACCTTTCCCATTTTCAAACGCATGAAAATCGAATATAGTTCATAAAATATCGTACCCTACCTTCTTTTTTCTTTTTTTTCAAAATAAAAAAGTTTTACTTTAGAAGCTTTCCAATTATATGAAAGAATCCTGGCCATTAGTTGATAAAATAAGTTAATAAAGCCATTAGAAATTGTTTCTTTTTTAAGTTTTTCTTTTGACAAACGGTTTTTGTTATAGTTTTTCAACAATTTCGGCCAGAGCAAAATTTCGGCAAAAGGTATGGTTGCATAATGTAAATAAAAATGTAATTGCAACATAAAATACAGCAGCTGACGCAGTAATTACAGTTTACATTATAATGTGTAAATAAAATAAAATGAAATTGTAATACTTAAATAAATTAAAAAATGAAATAAATTAAAAAAAATAGACGAAAGAGATTCTCCCACCCCACAGGGTAGGAAACTTTTTAATTGTTTTTTTTATTGATATGAAACTGCATGGTCCTAAATTCTGATAAAAGCTTCTTAGGAAAACTTTTTTTTATGTTTAATTCATGACCATATATACTAGTCTTTCAGTCAGATACATAAATGGGTTTTAACATTCTTTAGTATGCATTAGAATGCGGATGTAACAGATTTCAATGTTTTTTGGAGTATTTGGCAGCAAATTGTATCGAGTCAGCCTTCCCAGTAAGCTTTGCAGAGGTAGTCAATACTACAATAAAATTGTCCGCTCCACTATCCCGAGATCGCTTCTGTCAATGATTTCACATATTGTCCAGCTGCGTAGACAGCTGAGACACAAAACTACACGAATTTTATAAAACAATATCCAATAGAAACCAATTTGCAAATAATATTAACAGCCGCTGAACTTCACTCGAAAAATCCCGCCAGAAACTCTCTGGAAAACTTTCAAAGCCTGTGTTTATAGCTGTGAAAATTTATCAACATGTAAATTCAGCGAAGTATGGGTTTGCGTAATGGTTCTAAACAAAGTATCATTCTATTGGATATGGCGCTGGTCGCTATGCTAAAATATAAAGGATTGATCATGTGACATTTTGATAGCGCTTAGTATTCTAATACATTTTTTACTTTTTCCAATTATTTTAATGGCGAAACATAACGTAGTGGTTCATGGCCAAGATTTTTGTCTCATCGCTTTACGACCAAAAGCGGATAAAATCGATAGATTTGGTTTATCTGATTTCTTAAATAATATTTTCACAAATTTTCCGCGTCACGTCTGACCTGACCGAATTTTCAAATATGTCAAAAAATTATACCGAGGTGTTTCATAGTTTATATTTGTCATAATGTAGTTCCGCGATAGATTTAAGATATCGATTACACAATTTTCAGACACCAGTAGCGTACACGTACACAAGAGACCATTTGAGAAAATTAAAATGAGGCAAAAAATAAACCAATAACAAACCACCTGAAGATCATGTTTTTAAGTGAGCATTGGTTAGTTGATGAGATTAAATCAGTATTCAGAAGAAACTGTGAACCTTTTATGTGTTGAAATCATTTTGAACGAGTTGAAAAATTTTACCTATCGTATCGTATTTTAACATAGTGTCTGTAAACAGTTGAGCATGAGGAAAAAAAAATATCAGACAAACTTAGTGTCACATCAGACAACTTTTCAATAGTATGAAATCATTATAAAATCGCATTGCGGCGTTGTTGCAGCAACTCTCAAATTCTCAAATAATATATAAAGAGCTTTTGTTAACTGTCCTAATTGTGTAAATCTCTCCATAACACTGAGGTTTGCTGTAAGATAACAATGGTTTAAGCTCGCCTTTGTACATAAGTTGTTCTTCTGTACTTGTATATGTTTGTTTTGTGTACAATAAATAATATGAATATGAGCTTACCCGAAATCGTCCAACTGAAATTGAAGGACTTTTAAATAAATTCGACAAAAGAAAACTATTGAAAAAATGTATCGTCTTTAATCGCTGTACGACTCATCATCGTCAAAATTAGTCTCCAGACAGCGCTTGTGCCGGGCGACGAAACGTTGTTTTCGTTTTTGGAATATTAGGTGACATTATTAAAATGTCTGAAAACCATCTTTTGGTAATCTCGGCAAAAGAACAAAAGGTTAAAAAAAAACAGATTGTTATGTATGAGACAGGTTGGTTAAATTTTTTGACATTATTGAAAATGCGCTCATGCCACATGTGACGCGCAAAATTGTTGAAAACAAACATTTTCATAATAAATTTACGAAACCTATGTACATTTTAAATATCAGACATATTGTAATAAAACCGTCTGCTTCTTTTTTTGACATAGCAGAAGCGCACTATGACGCCCTCCATAACACTATGACGTTTCTGGCCGCTAATTCCCACCTGCCGGTTTAAGAATGTTAACCTAGTATAACGATGTTTATCTAGTATAACGATTTTATAGGTTTTGACCGTAAAACGATGAAACTTGGTTTTAGTATTGGGCTCTCGTACTATAGATAGTATGTCACTTGTCTAAAGCCCCTTAACTAATTATTTCAATGATGTTTTCTATCGATAACTTTAACATTTTGCATCAAACCCCTGTTTACCAAATATCTAACAAGTTTAAAAAGAATATCTCCGTAGGAGCCGGTCGACCTAGTGCGGGAGTATCGACCGCGGGCGACCCTGCCTCAGAGTGCTGGCTCAGCTCGCGTAAGCGTTCCTCTTTCCCCCATACCTCCGCTTACTATACTCCATCAGCATTTTCACATACATTTCCCGTAGTATTCTCCTACAGGTGTCTTCTTGGAAATATACAAACTTGCCAACATTCAGTGTGATCGTTTTATTCAAGTATTTAATTTATTTAAGGCGCTTAAGGCACAAAGTTACAATGGTGGATTAGCCTTAAGCATTCTCTAACCAGTCAACCAAGGGTGGTGGCGATAACATGGCAGATACACTGATTAAAGCTGCAAAAGCAAAAAAATATATATTAATAATCTATTACTATATAAGTATCATATACCTTGTGTGGTATTTGGAAGTCATATTTCGTGTGAAAAAAGCCACTAGATATCCTAAGAGCAGAAGGCTGCATCACATCACATCATCACATCATCATCCTATTAATGTTCCCACTGCTGGGACACAGGCCTCCTCTCTGTGAGAGGGAATGGGCCGCTATCCACAACGCGAGCCCAGTGCGGGTTGGTGGATGTCATATATCTTCGAATTTTTGGTTCTAGGACAGTTTCCTCACGATGTTTTCCTTCACCGTTTTGAGAGCAGTGGTGATGAAATAATTTACACAAAGTAAAGCGCCTGCCTGGGCTCGAACCCACGACCTACAACTTTTAAGTCGCGGCCGATACCACTGAGCCACCAAAGCTCTCTCTGAAGGCTGCATGAAGCTGGTCAATAGAAGTGTCATCAGGCTGTCTGAAAATCAAAGTGAAGAATGCCTGACTTGTTTTTCCTGAGTTGTTCTGTTTGAGAAAGAGTTTTTTTGGTTGATTTTTAAGTTATGTTCTTAACACAGAATAATGTGGGGCTGTCAAACTAACTTCGAAAAATTGTATTATTATTTAATTGTAGAGGTACCGGTTTTGCTGAAAAAGGCAATAAAGTGTAATAAGTCTTATGTAAACTGAACACAGTCATGTGAAAATAAGAGATCAGACTTGATTGCCATGTGATAGAATAGAACGGGCTTAGAGATGACGTGATTAAGAAGATCTCGAAAAAGTTATTAGATGATGATGATTATAATAATTGCAAAGCAGGTCGGAATATCTCACACCACGACCAGTCTGAAATCTCTACCAAAATGGTGATATTTAACTTAGTTTAAAAACAGAAAGTATGGAATGGTGACGTCACCGGCAGCCGACCTTGCCACTAGAAAAATGTGCCGCGTCGCCGCTGAGGATGCTGGCTCATCACTACGAGCGCGCGGCGTCCGGACATCGCACCCGCTCCCTGCTACTACGCAGGGGTTCAGAAAATCAGAACATCATCAAACAAACCAAGTTGTCTACAAACTGTCTGTTGGTCTGTTGATAAGTTGTGAACAGACTAAGAGATGATCTTTTGAAACATTTTAAGTTTTGTTTGCAACAGAGTCGAGAGTCGCCAAACGTCTGACAGTTTTGTAGGAAAAGCTGTCTAAAATTAAAATTTCATTCGCAAGATGGAATTTAATTATTCACTTCAAAAGTTTCCTCGAAATCGCCCTCAACCTAACCTAAATTAGGATTCAAACATCAATACTTTATAGGACAACGCGCTGCGTGCTAGGCTGCTATGCTTTTACAAGCAGATTTTTTTGTATAAATTGTCTTCAAAAAGTTTACATGCGGTTGATGCTGCATTTCTTTCTGTGTTTGGGATGATTCAAAACGTTTGTTAAGATACTAATTGGTTCATGATAAATAATGATACCACCTGCTGATTTGTTATTGAAAAGAATAACGTGAAGAGCGAAGAAGTTTTATATATGTAAAAGTGTTACTTACAAGATTAACTTTTACTGAGGATATTATAATTATGCAAGTTCATTTAGAAAACAAAGGTATTGCACATTGGTTTTTTGTAATGAATCGAGTAAGCCAGGAAGAACTTCTTTGAGTTTTTAAAGTAATTCGAGGTCCTACAACACCTACAACGATACGACAAACTAAACACAGTTTCAAATAACTAAATCCTGCTGAGAATACTTACAGTAGGTATCTGTTATTTTTGCGTATACATCAGTCAACAATTTTTTTTTTTTTTTTTTAATTATTTTAATTTTTAATGGCTGTAATAATTCGGTTTAATAACACAAATATGCCTAACCAGAGCCAGACTTCCATAAAATCTAAGGGAAGGGTAAGGGAATTCCCTAGACAATATTTTAGGTTTTACCACAATATATAATGGTACTGACGGTTCTACGTTCTGCTATGTTATAAACTATAAGTATATGGTATTTATGAACCTCAGGCCAAATAAATAGCAGTCACCAAAAACCCTTGGTCAGAAATGCAGTCCAATGGCATCGTAGAAATAATTGTCCCATATATTATTATGATGTACGCCTACCAAATGGGCCATTACAATGGCCGGGGCCGCAGTAACAATGCCCATAATTCTCCTCGACTTCATTAACAGGCCTCCATTTGCATGACAGCCTCTACTTACGTACCGCTATAGTCCATAATAAGCGGCCGCTGGTACGAGAGAGCGGAGGTGGTTGTACGCTCAGAATCTACCACTACAACTCCATAGATATACCGACCTTATTCTCCACATAAAACTTTTCCATTCAAATCTGAGCCTTATTCCTTAGAAATAGGTAAAGCAGAGATGTTGAGCAGATGAAAATGCATCGTGGTTGAGTCCGTGGCGGGTAGGCGGCGCGCAGGCTGTCTCGCTCTGGCGGGGCGTGCCGCTCCGGGCCACGCCTCTCGCGTCCCTCTACGCCGTCTCGTAGCCCGTAGGCCCCGTAGCTCTGCTACGAGATATGGACAGACTATGTTGACTTCAGACGTCGCTTGATAAATGTGCAACTAAAATAACGGATTCATGTCTGAACTAAATATGTACATAATTGCATAATTAATAAAATTTGATATTTGAGTAAGTATAGTGACTAGCACAATTAATTATAGAAAACGTTACTTCTAGAATATTTTTCGTCAAGAGGATGAACAAATGGCTTAACTGATGATGTTTGTTGAAGTGCCAGAAGGATCCTCCAAAAAGAAAAAGGACTATGGGTGTTGTGTTGTCCTTCAAAAAGGTCAGGTGCGTAGTAATCGCAACCGGTGCACGTTACACATATTGAAGATGTACGATGAGAAAGGCGTACCTACATAGGTAGATGTAGGTAGGTTTGATTGATTCATAACCGATGGCGTTCCTATAGTTTTTTTCTACATCCAGTGGGAATATAGGTAGGAGTATTATGTTTCGTTGTAAATAAAATATTTTTTCTAAGTAGATATATGTATATTTTTTCTTACTGCTGCAGTTGGGTGTTAGACTGGAGCCTGAATTGTGTGAAATTACGAATAACCGTATTTCAGTTGCCCGACATTTTACTGAACTGGTCCTATTTGGCACAGCCATGGGACACACAATGTTATCTTTATAGTACTTATTGTTTTCTCTGTTTTATATTGTTGTTTAGTTTTATTCTGTCTATGACGAATCATAAAGATGCTCACGATTTAACCTCAACTTAAAACCGATCTTCTCGGGTGAAAATAAAGAAAACGACGTTTTCTAAAAATCGAACCAAGCTAGATCGATTTATCGCCCCTGAAACCCGAACCACGACGTTAGATAGTTCACTATCTATATCCGTGGAACGGAACCGAACACGATCGATGTACCTACAAAAAATAATCAGTATCAATAAAAATACAGAGAGTAAAAAAAATTTTTTTCAAGTACATTTTGGTACTTACTTAAGGGAAAGTTTGTCATAATTTTTCTACAAAAACTGTCAAATCGCCTATTTATTCCCCAGATACATTTTTTTTTACACTCTGTATAATCCCCGGCACGTAAGTTGGCAAGATTCGTTTGATGTGCAAAAGTCGTTATTTAGGTATATTTGTATCAGTATCAGTATCAATAATAAGCTGAGTGGTGCCGATCCATTAAAAAGATGATTCTTTTTAATGGATCGGCACCACTCAGCTTAAACATCATGAAGGGAACCGAATGATCCAACACATGTACCACCATCAGAGAGCATGGCATGACATACTCAACTGCCAGGGCACACAGAAGTCAACGAAACGGCACATAGGTACAGCGAATGGTAGATTTACAGTCAGAACATAGTACTCACACATGTGCTGTGCAGTTACAATACTAAAAGAAATTGAGTTTATACAATACAAATATATTCATACAGTCTTTAGAAGGTCCAACAATAATTCAAAACTTTTTACCCATCATTTGTGAATTGATAACTTTTTAATTATTATTTACTAATTAATTATTTTGTATATATTTTTTTCTTTTTGATGTATGTGCTGTGCACACCTTTAAGTGGTAAATTCGCTGTAGTTATTAAAATTAAGATTATTATTTTTGTCATTGTTTCTGTGAACAATCCGTTGGAGTACCATAATAAATAAATAAATGTCTACAGATCTTTAAAATAGTTTAATATCTCTTCTAAATATCTATACGACTTTTTCATTGGAAAAAAGGTTGTTGAAGGTTTCCTAGAATCAATTTCTTACTTTTGTAAACCATGCAATATTATTGTGCCTGACGTTTCCAGGGTGAATCAATGAGACGGCGTGACAAAAAACACACAAAAACTTTTATGGAAAACATGCTTCCCTCCACTGCATTCCTTGTTTTCCTGCATAACTTCTTAATCTTATCCTAGATTCGTACTTATACCCTTGATTTCTGAATTGAGCATTTAAAGTTGAGTATTTGTAAATTTCTATTTTAGCCTGAAAACCTGTCAGTCTTTGCCGTTAAAGTAGGGTATGACACGTTTTTAACTCTAAATACTCAATAGGGATGTTTCCTGGGTAGAAAAATGATAATTCTATTTACCTAGTCCGTCATTGAGATTATCAAATAATATTGGACCCAATTTTTTTGCTTAATCAAATAAATAAAAATTTACAAAGATAAAGTGCATCAAAGTTCAGGAGTGGGGGCTTATGACGTCACTTTGTCAGTATAAATAACGTGACGTCATACGTTATTTCGCACTAAATCGTCGTAATTTTTAGGGTTCCGTACCCAAAGGGTAAAAACGGGACCCTATTACTGAGACTTCGCTGTCCGTCTGTCTGTCTGTCTGTATGTCTGTCTGTCACCAGGCTGTATCTCATGAACCGTGATAGCTACACAGTTGAAATGTTCACAGACACACTAAAAACAGATTAAAATAAATATTTAAGTAGGGCTCCCATACAACAAACGTGATTTTTATGCCGTTTTTTGCGATAATGGTACGGAACCCTTCGTGCGCGAGTCTGACTCGCACTTGGCCGGTTTTTTGATTAAGTGCCAAAAGAAAAATTACATATCCTATATTTTTAGGTTCTAACTGACGTACTAAAATGATATTTTTTTTTCATCATCACTATTCAGAAATCGGCACATAATCACTTTTCTTGATGCGGAAAGAACAAGGTTGGTCAATATAGAGATGCTTAACTGCTGTACCGGTCTAGGTATCTCCCATACCTAGGCCGGTACAGCAGTCGATGACTTTCGGCTGTAATCATGACAATGTTGAGGTTCTCTCTTTGCCTATGGGCTATGGGTTTACGAGCCTGGAAAGATGCATACAGAAAAACTATCCATGAGTTTCGTAAGTGCCTAAGGCATAAGTTAAATTCAGAGGAGGTCAAGGATAAAAGTGCAGTCTTACTCTCCCAAAACTCAAATGGCTAGTTTTTGTAGAAGAAGTTAAATTATCCACGACTGATTTAATAGGTTGTATAGAAATTAAAGTATAGATTATACCTATTAACCGTGAAAAGTAGAAATTTGTCTGCCTAAAATAAAATTGCAGATGCTGTTTTGGCAGAGTGTGACCGCACTTTTGACCCTTAAGGGTACACTAGTCGAAAATTCTTCCATACAAACGTAGTCTGGCTTTTACTCCACTGTTTGACGATGTACGATCAAAATAAAAAATTATATCAATTTGCCTCATCATTATCTAGCCCTGTATGGAAGCAAAAAAGTAAAAAAGAAATTTACTTGAAAGTTATGAGCTTCGAAAGTTCCATATTTTAACACTAATTTTAACGCATCTTTGGGCGCAAATAAGTACCATAAGAAGAAGAAAAATTGAAAAACGGCCTCCATACAGGGATAGATTAGTAGTTCAACAATGCAAATAATTTTATTTTGAACAGATACATTCAGTGGTTTTTTCATGATATCCAGACTCCCAAAGGTCTGTTTATAAAATTTCGCACGCTCGTTTTCGTTCTAAATCATCATCCATTTCGCTACAAATTTGCAAAAGTGAGTATTCGTACGCGTACTAGCTTCTTACTGCTCATAACAGCATCTATCTGTTCCGCACGTGTTGTCGGTTGATATAACACGCATTTTAACCCCGCGCACAAAATAGTTCGTGCCGTCGACTAGTGTACCCTTAACTGTACATAACTATTAGATATCTTTAGCGTGACCTGGTTTCCAGAGAGATAAAGTCTTATTCCAAACAGCTTCCGACTTAAACCCAACACTTATTTAAAATAAATCATGTTTATTCATTCGTACAAATAAAGGGACATTATGTCCGCCTCACTGATTGGTATTCGCCTCGTTATCAGAGAACCCGACGCCTTCACTTCTAATAACACTTCAGCGTCAGGTTACTTACGTCGCCGTGTGACGGTGTTGTACAATAGGTACCTAAGTACTCGCAACTTAGTTGTTATCGCGGCGAACAAGCGCCGGAACTCTTACAGACAGTATTTGTCTTGATCTAATTCTCGTAACTGATTTAAACATTACTTTGGAGAAATGTGCTTGTACGTACTATAGATGCACCCCTGCCTAACCTTGCAGCTTTTATGATATTATGTTTTAAATCATCGTGACGAAACCGGCACGTCCTAGAACCAAAAATTCGTTGACATGTGACATCCACTAACCCGCACTGGGCCCGCGTGGTGGATTATGGCCCATCCCCTCTCACAGAGAGGATGCCTGTGTCCCACTCCCAGCAGTGGGACTGTGTGTGTGGGATTAATAGTCTGATAATGGTGGTGGTGGTGGTGATGTTTTAAATTGGTCTCAAGAGTCGCTGGATAAAATATTGATTGATATTTCGACAGTACCATTACCATACGTTACTATTAAAAAAAAACTATTTGTATTTTGTTGAGAAATAAAAGTTATCTGCTCTTAATCTTACCTACTCAAAAGTTATCTACTCAGAAGATTTGGTTCTGAGTCGCTGAAAAAATGTAAGTCCCTAGTAGGTATTACTTTTTTAATGAAGCACGCTAAGTAGAGTCTTTGTAAGCTGCAATAAAAATACAGAGGTCTGTACCCATACCTAGGTATCGTAAAAAGCAACAAACACTAGTCAAGATTGCCTAAGGGTCTGCGAATAAAAAAAATTGCCTTTATTTTCATTATATCTAGTGAAATAATCAACCCATTAAACATACCCACAACCAAAAAGTAAAAACTATAACCCAACTACGGTTTTTTTTTATCCTGTTTTACCCGGCCCATAATAACGAATCGATTGACACCTTATTCATCAAATCAGATGAATCGTTTAGGCGTTAGAGGAACATACGTAAATACAAACATACATTATACTGCTAAAATCATCACCCTTCCTTTTGGCTTTGCCGTAGTCGGGTAGAAAGGTCTTATTAAATGAGAAACTTTTCAAAAGTAAAGCTAAACCGACGACTTGTCTTAACTTTAACATAGATCCAGAAGCTATATTACCACGATTTCTTTCTAAAACCTAACTGCTAAAGAGAGATTCTTGAAACTCAATAAAACTCCAACCTTGGAATCGAACCCAGACATCACCTAACACTCAGTAGTCATCTAACGAGGCAATCAATAAAAACAGATCAGCACGAGTTAGATAGTCAACTGCAACAATGTCTCTTGTTTACGAATGATCAACATTGATTTACGTAAGAATGTGATTCATTTCCATCAATAAAATAATGATAACACTAATTTGAAATGGTTAAAATGATAACAGATGTATCTATCCAAATCTTAACGTAACATCGCTGTTTACACTCTTAGGGCACGTGTAAAAAAGACCCACGATAATGAAAACTATGGAAAATGACTTCAAATATGGTCATTTATTTTGCGGGAAAACTAAGTTTCAGTCTAACAAACATTTCCTCAACATTGGCAATTAGATCGCCAGCGCCAACCATCAATCTTGTTGCAAAATAAATTGTAAGACTGAACTACTTCTATCTCCTGTAATGCTATGTTTCTTCACAATATTATCAACCTCTATCAGCCCGTAACCTGCCTGCCTGTCACCTGCCTGCCTTGCAGAGCAGTGGTAACCCAGTGGTAAAGGCCGCGACTTACAAGTTGTAGGTCGTGGGTTCCAACCCAGGCAGGCGATTTACTTTGTGTAAATTATTACATCACCACTGCTCTCAAAACGGTGAAGGAAAACATTGTGAGGAAACCGGCATGTCTTAGAACCAAAAAATCGATGACATGTGACATCCACCAACATGCACTGGGCCCGCGTGGTGGATTACGGCCCATTCCCTCTCACAGAGAGGAGGCCTGCACGTACTAAGCGAACCAAATCCATCTATCCTATCCTAGCCTACCTGCCTAAAAAATGCTTTATAAAACACACTGACTGGCCAAGCTTAAACGATAAATTAGTGTGATTTGGAAATTTTCACATTACCCAATTTTTGCATGTTTAGGTACATCGTAAATACCTATCAAATATGATCAAATGATACTTTTAAAATGATTTGAAGGGCATGATCATTTATCTATAAAATTACCAAAGAAACAAAATTAGTAATTATGTAGATATTGGTGCTATAAACAATATGCGCATTATTATTTATAATATTAATAATACTTACTTACCTACCGGTGCCGACCTCAATTTCTTGCAACTCTTGAGCAATGGATATTCGCGATGGATGGCGTCGCGAACTTTACCTGAGTTGCACAATTGCCACTACAAGAGTCATTGGACTCTTATTGACGATTTCAGTTGAATCGACACAAAAATATTCCCCTCAATTAGGTATATAACATTTAAGTGAAGTTATTAAAGTTTATACAGTAACTATAGCTTCTGCCAGAAAAGTGTTTTCTTATCCCAAGGGAACATACTATAAGAACCAGAACCCAAGGGAACCGTGATGAAAACTATAATCAATCTCTGGGCCAAATTTCATCCAGATCCGTTCAGCCGTTTTAGTGTGATTGAGTAACAAACATACAAATCCATCCAAACTTTAGCATTTATAATATTTGTAAGATTATTTCGCTAATATATTTTTAGCTTTAATATAAAGACGCCAGTAAGTTTTTTAACTAACTGTCCAAAGATACATATAGGTTTCTAACTAAAATGAGAATCTTATCTAAACTACTGTTATAAAGATTTGTTTGCTTAAATGTTTGTTAAGGTTCTACCTAAAGTCTGAAATAAAATAACGAGAACACTATTGCTAAGTGTTATAGTCAAACCACACTTTTTAAAATTTTACGACACCGTGCACAGGCAACGAAGCAAAGCTAATTCAAGCAAGTTTTTTGTGGACATTTAGTCAAAATAAAGTCGTTCTAAACTTTCACTACTTATCTTTTCTCGTATGTCTTTCCTTATTTTATCTTAAAGACGCTCAAACGTTGACTTACAAAAGCGACAGAAAATAAGTAGGTACAAAAAATATCATGCAGACATTTCGTTCTGCTAAGATATTTCTTGGTTTTTAGGGTTCCGTACCCAAAGGGTAAAAACGGGACTCTATTACTGAGAATTCGCGGTCTGTCTGTCTGTCACCAGGCTGTATCTCATGAACCGTGATAATTAGACAGTTGAAATTTTCACAGATGATGTATTTCTGCTGCCGCTATAACAACAAATACTAAAAACAGAATAAAATAAATATTTAAGTTTCCCATACAACAAACGTGTTTATTTGCAGTTTTTTGCGTTAATGGTACCTACGGAACCCTTCGTGCGCGAGTCCGACTCGCTCTTGACCGTTTTTTTTTTGTAAATAAATCAGGTGTATAATAGGTGTTTTAGGCTATTTAACGACTTCGCCTATGGAAAATAAAACTTCAAAAAAATATAGTAATATTAGTATCGTATATTCGTAGCCAATATTCCGTCCTTCCTAGATATAATTCAGTACCTAGATTGTATACTTCTGTACCTTCACAACAATGTCGTCTCCCATTCCTCTATTTATGAGGTTTAACTTATAAATGAAGTCACCAAAACAAAGTTACTTAAACTAAAGCATGATTGTGGGTTCGTTAATGAATAAAATTTTCTAAAGTTATAGACTGTTAGGACCAAAACTTTTATAATTCAATTAGAAATATAAACTCCTAAATATCCTTCAGAAACAGACAATCAGAAAATTATATAGCACTTGAAAATCTCTGCGTATTTGTTTGCTCTTACACGTTTCAACAACATTTAGAGCTATTTGAACATTATTTGGCATGTGCCAAATTTTGATGTTCTAGTTATTGAGGAAAATAGTAAAATTTAGGTGTATAAAGTGATTATATTACAAATTCAATTAATACTATACGATACAATGATTGAGTAAGCGCCAACATGTCATGTTTGTTTAGCTGGACTTACGGTTCTGTACAATATTTGAATCTCACTAGTTAAATTATGTTAATAGATAAATAAAAGAATATTTTCAGACATATTTTATTAGGAAAACACAAATCCTCCTATAGTTAATATTCGTCATTTATGTATCTATTTACAATTATTCGATTAATCAGTTTTCATGACTTATTTAACTTAAGCATAAATTTTTATTTTAATAATACATATAGATTAACGAAGCTATGCATATCTTACGACACAACCATATATTTAACACGGTGCTTGCGAGCCGCCCCCGACCACGACGACGCCGGGCGACGGCTACATTGTTCCACCTTAATAAAAAGAAACTATAGAACTGGAACTGATGATAATTACATTTCAAACTTAACAAAAGCACGAGTGTCGGCCCTGTGAGCCCCGCGGTCAGCAACCGGCGGCGGAGGCTCAGTAGCGCTGCCAGGCGCAGGACGAGGCGGCGGCGGTGGCGCCGGGCCGCGGCGCCGCGCCCTGCCGTCACAGCTCCGAGAAGAACTCGGGCGAGGAGTGCGGCGTGGGCGGCGCAGCGTGCGGGACCGCGTGCTCGCGCGCCGCCATCGCCAGCCGCTGCTTGAGCACGTCGCGCTCGTGTGTCACGCGTGCCACCTGCAGCTGCAGCACGTGCAGCTCGTCCTGCAGCGAACGGTTCGTCAGCTCCAGCTCCTGTCTCTGCTGCAATCGTTTACTGCGACAGTTTTGCGCGTAGCCGCGGTTTTTTAGTGTGCGTCGTTTCTGCTTCAGTCGTGTCACGTCTTCTCGGGGGAAACCATGGAGCCGTTTGTTCAGTTCTCGCACGCTCAATGTCATAAGCAAGTCATCACTGATAAGATCATCCCCACAGGAGGAAGGCTGATAGGATGGATGAGGACCGGTTCGAGGAGACATCGCTGAGCAGGAGCTGGCAGGGCGCAGCGCGACCTGTTGCATGTGGTGGTCCTGCTCGCGCCACTCGCGTCGATCCCATTCTTCAAAACTGCCGCAAGGAACTGTACGCATGTCGAGCGGTTCTCGCATGTGTGGAAGCCAAAGGACATCGTCGACCAACGCCGCACGACAAGGACTACGTCCAACAGGGGCTGGTGGCGTCTCCGGGGGCGTGCTGGGGTCCACAGCGATAGCTACGTGAGGCTGGGGGTACGGACCCGCGTCAGGCCACGGGCGGCACGCACGGGCACATGCAGGTGGAGCCTCGACCATTTCTTGCCATCCTGTCCGCAGGGGTTCTCGTTTTACAACATTGTGGTCCTCGAGGTGGTCGAGCTCAAAGTTCTGTACGTATTCGTCGGCGAGGTGGTCTTCCTCGCCATCGCGGTGTGGCTGCGGGGGCAAGGTCTGCATGGCGCTCGCCTGGGAGCAGTCGACGTGCGCGTGTTCCACCATGGGGCCGTGCGGGGCGCACGCCGGCCTGGAGCGGACTGCCGCCGCGGCACAGGGCGGCGCGAAACTCCGCCCTCCGACCCAATGACGTTTCGCGACGCGCGCATACTCATACAGCCTTTATTGTCACTGACATAAGTTCGCTAATACTAGGATAATATCATAACATAATATAATAATAACATGACATACATTACGAAATATACGTGTACTTAAGTAGGTTCGGTATAGTAGCGAATAGGATGGATATCACGTATGTATATTTGCATACTATTTATATGTATGCTTTCAATAAGTTAGATTAATAAAGATGCTGTGATAAAAATACCTAATACTACGTAAGTAAGTATGCACTTCTACTATCTGCTTAGTTAATAAAATTTCGACAAAAGGGTACCAAGATTGGTACTACGCGTCGATGCCAAAATTTCGTAGCACCTGTGCTACACCGTATGTTTTTACGTAGCGGTGCTACGCGGGTAGTGCTACGGCTACAAAAGGTCTACCTCTCGTCGACCTCGTAAGTTTTTGCACGTATTTTTGTACATCCATAATTTTAAAAGATTGCAATTTCATAAATACGAGTAACTAGGTAAGTGTGAAGTAACTTTATTGAAACCCACTTTTCAATATCAAGAATATCTCTAGCTAAGTATTAAACGAAAACTGAGAAGTATTCATGTTTTATATTAATTATTATCATATCCAATTAATTAATACGAAGCAGGGCAGCGAGGAGGCTAACTGTAGAACAAAGTGATTTCACGCGTGGCGGCTCGCGAGCCTAGGGGTGAGCTCGAATCGAGCATAATCGCGAATTACATGTAATCACCGGGTAAGCGTGACCTGCCACTCTAAACATTCAACCCCTTCCTTATTATCCCTTAATAATTGAAACGATGCTCTTGTTATTACAAGACAATGGGTTATGATTTGTATTCAAATTACAAGGTTAAATGCTTACGCGGATTTTGCTACCAGTCTTTGGGTACGGGACTTGGTAACTTAAATTGGAAGTATAAAATTTGTGCACTGCACTTTGCGATACCTGTATCGTCTGAGGAAGTTTTTGCCCGCAAAGACAAAGATTATAAATACATTCTGAGTAACCACTATTTTTTCCTTCAAACCCAAATTTTATTTTTTTGTTTAAAACTTTATGCACAAAAGAACAATGGCGGACTTAATGCCTTAGGCGTTCTCTACCAGTCAACCAAGGGTGGTGAAGAGATAACATTGCAGATTTGCAGGTTGTGCATTGTTTAAACTGGGACAAGCAAAACAGTAAAACAAAGAAATATAAATAATAAGTTGCTTACAATACCTACACATACATATTTTATATAATACATACTTTAAAATAAAAAGAAAAGAAGTTATCGAGATAACCCTTCTCCCGTTGAATATAAACCGTAATATCCGATTGAAAGCATACCGACTGGTGGCCTTCCTGATTTCGAGATGAAACGCGTTACAGAGAAGAATAGACTGAATATGAAAGGAATGAACAAAATCAGTAGCATGAGAAGGATACAATAGTAGAAGATTATTGGAGGAACGCAGATTCCTAGCGTGTGAAGAACTTAAATATTGAAAATGAGACATAAGGTGGTGGGAGAATTGAGTAGGGCGAAAAGCGTAGTTAGAGCGCGCAAACCTTTTCTCTGGCGAATGGGCATCCATTTGAGCTCGGACCTGTAGCTCGGAACATGGTCAAATTTCCTCAAGTTAAACATGAACCAAATAAATTGGTTAAGGAGACTATCAACCTTATTCAACAGAACTGCACTCAAGTCAAAATAACACACGTCGCCATAGTCTATTAAAGGGAATATTAAAGTCTGCACAACTATAGCTAAAATTGAAAGTAGATGATAAAATAAAACCTCATCATCATCATATCAGCCGAAAGACGTCCACTGCTGGACGTAGGCCTGCCCCAAGCGTCGCCACATTGACCGGTCCCGTGCGTCCCGCATCCAGCGGATCCCCGCAACCTACACCAGGTCATTGGTCCACCTGGTGGGAGGCCTTCCAACGCAACACCTAATTAAAATTACTAGCTTCTGCCCGCGGCTTCCCCCAAGTGAAAAGTGTTTTATTATCCCGAGGGAACATTATAGATACCGAGATAAACCTTCCTTTGTGCCAAATTACATACAGATCTGTTCAGCCATTCTAGCGCGATTTAGTAACAAACATTGTATTCATCCATCCTAACTTTATAATATAGTAGTAAGAATCATACGAATAAGTATTTTTACATGGCCAAATAGTTTTCATTTTGGGGTCGTTTTAGAACGAAGAATTTCCTAATTGAAGCCATTGTCATTATTTGACTACAGTAAGAGTACTGTTGTTGGAGTAAGCAGTGTAGAGACACTGACTGGCACTACAATAAATTGATTGGGAGATAAACCAGAAAAATACAATCCTCCATCGTACTCTCTAATATAAAACTTATCTAGTAACTCGCGATAGGGTTGCGCCGCAGTCGGCTGTCGGCAGTGCGGAGCGGGTGCGGTGGCCCGTGAGCTGACGCTGCCGCCGCTGTTTGCTCTCCTCGGTCAACATTGTTAGTCGCTCCCGCCACCCGCAACCCGCCGCCCCGCAAATGTTATTACATGATTAACCCGAAGCTAACACGTATCCCACTTCTGTTTGGCCTAGCTTTGTTAATTGCCCACTTTGAAACTGCGTACATCAATTATAATTTCATCAATTCAAACAATGTCGAAACACTGGCGGTTATGTGATTTAACTGAGTTTTGTACTAATGTATTAAAATAATAAAGGTACCTAACACAGTATGTGTACCTAAGTTTTTATCCTATACTACCCATGATTTTGTACCCTACGTATTACCTGTGTCAATCCTGGTTTTGATTCCCATGCAGGTTGGACAAAGCGTGTATTTCTCAGAATCAGTCAGGAATTCTGCCCTAGCCTACTGCTATCACCTCTTCAATAACTTGCTCACAGATCCTCGACGCTTTCCTCCATGAGACTTTCAATTTAGACGTTCTTAGATCGAAGTCTAATGTATATTGATGCTCATTCACAGCACTTGGTTGATTTTTCACCCGACAACGGCGAAGCCAAAAGGAAGGGTTATGATTTTAGCAGTCTATTTATGTATCTATGTATATATGTATTTACGTATGATCCTCCGTAGCGCCTAAACTATTAATCCGATTTTGATGAATCGATTCGTTATTATATCCCGGAAAACATAGGCAAAAAAATTCCGCGGTCGGGTTACAGTTTTTAGGGTTCCGTACCCAAAGGGTAAAAACGGGACCCTATTACTGAGACTCCGCGGTCCGTCCGTCTGTCTGTCTGTCTGTGAAAGATTTTCACAGATGATGTATTTTTGTTGCCGCTATAACAACAAATACTAAAAACAGAATAAAATAAATATTTAAGTGGGGGTTTAAGTCCCATACAACTTACGTGAATTTTATGCCGTTTTTTGCGATAATGGTACGGAACCGTTCGTGCGCGAGTCCGCACTTCGCCGGTTTTTTAACTTTTTGTTTCTTTTAGGTCTAAATATGTTATAAGGCACACTGATCCAGCAAAACGAATCTTCATACAACGAAGATTTCTTTCTTCATATTCTATTTTTTCTCGTAATCAGGATAGGTTCACCTATGGGACCGAGACGTGGTCGCTCACAATGGGCCTTATCAGAAAGCTTAAAGTCACCCAAAGGGCAATGGAGAGGGCTATGGTCGGAATTTCCTTGCGTGATCACGTCAGAAATGATGATATCCGCAGGAGAACCAAAGTTACCGACATAGCCCGAAGAATTGCCAAACTTAAGTGGCAGTGGGCAGGGCACATTGCTCGCAGAACGGATGGCCGTTGGGGCCGAAAGGTTCTGGAATGGCGACCGCGAACCGGAAGACGATATGTTGGAAGGCCTCCCACTAGGTGGACCGATGACCTGGTTAAGGTTGCGGGAAGGCGCTGGATGCGAGACGCACGGGATCGGTCAATGTGGCGACGCCTGGGGGAGGCCTATGTCCAGCAGTGGACGTCTTTCGGCTGAAATGATGATGATGATGATGAATCAGGATAGGTTCTTGGTTCTTTAGTAACATTTGTTCTCAATATCAATGTTTTCAGTTCATTAAGTTACTTACCCAACACCCTGTAGGTACCAACTATTTTAGATGGTAGACCCGACTACTTGCCTAAATAAATTCTAAGCCAATAAACCAAAAATCAATTAATCAAATGAACCCCTTCGCACCCCGCTTTTAAACCTGTAAGTACCACCTGGCATTGTTATCATCGTGCAACAGGAACTGTGATAAGAATGGTTGGCGCGAGGTTCGGTCGCCCGTAAGAGGTTAGCTCCCAGAGGCGGGACACGTTCGTGCCCCGCTATCGCAGCCTCTTCATCAATTGATTCCGCGCCCTCGCCGGCTCAATAGGCCGACGATCCGCTTTCCACTAAACTACAAACGTCCTAAATTCGGAAATGTAAAAAGAAGTTTGAAGAAACGTTTCTAAGGTTTACTCAATGTTGACTGTCTTTGATCGTCCTCGTCTCGTGACCCAGGTCACAGACCATAATGCCTCGTATCAACTAGGCAACATTTGACGCGCGACATGATACACAACATGTTGCTCATCATGATGAACGGCAACAAGGATCTTTTGTTTAGTAACGTCTTCTCATCGGGTCATATTGCGCGCCAGCTGGCAACGTCACCGTAAGTAGGTACGTCACGTGTTGCGCGTCAAATGTTTCCTAGTGGATAATTGCTCTTTCTCTTTAAGCAAGACAAGACAGACAAAAACAGCCAAGACAGTTAAATTCATTCGCCGGGACTTCGTCGAGTTTCATTGCCTCGGCGTTTTTCTGGTGGTCGCCACTGTTGATTCTGGCTTTCAGGAGTTGCAGTGGTTTGGGAATAGTGCGGTGGGTTTGTTTCTTTTTTATTGTAATTAGGCTTTTCTCCACACGACTTCATGTTTGGTCAAAACTTTCGAGATCAATTTCGAAAATCTAATGAACTATAAATATTATACTGATAGAACACTGAACAGGGTCGTTACTGGTCGATGATTCCTATCTTTTCTTTCACTCTAGTAACATCCCTAGCGTTCAGAAGACGGTTTGCATTACATACATCGCATAATCATTTTCTGAATGTTTACCCCATAGAAATACAAAATACAGGTTTACCTAGTCGGGTTGCAGTTGCAAAGCGCGAAAAAAGCGAGAAGTATGTTTTTGGTGTCGATTTGGTCGAATTATTCGATAAATATTGCGTATGCCTAAATAGGTGCCTACTTAATTTTAAATGGGAATAAATATAATGACCACCAAAAAAAACTTTGTGACGATAACCCCTAACCACCAAATCTAGTAATATACTGACAAAAATAGTAAATGATCACCAAATTTAGTAAATTGATCACCAAATTTTAATAGCAAATTATTGCGCTATTTAATGTTGTAAAATAGGTTAGGTTAGGTTAGAACTGTGACCAACCGCGCGCGAGCCGAGCGAGCAAAGCGAGCGGTGCCGCGGCAGCGGCCGGCGAGCGCTACTTCCAAGTTGCTCCCAGAAATTTTATAATCTTTTTGGTCATTGGTTTAATTTTGGTGATCATTTACTACTTTTGGTGATCATTTACTACTTTTGGGTTAACAATGATTTATTTGGAGTCATTTTGCCTAAACAGGATAGCGAGATGTTAAAACTTTGGTTATAATTTTACAATAAGATGCGGGTTTAATTTTGGTGATCATTTACTATTTTTGTCTGTTATATGTTACTATATCTGGTGGTAAGTTAAACATAAGCCATTTTAAATCACTTACTTCTTGTAAAATTCGTCCAGAACTATTATCATCAGGGGGTGCATCTTCAGCACCTCACCTCGAATAGGTGTATTCCCGATGACCCCGTAGTAGGATACGTACTCTACCTACTCAGCACTTGTCGACTTAATAAGTTGAGAATTTGAGAAGTAAAGTAGAAGGATGCCAAACCGAGCTCGTAAATTTTAGCATTTTTCCTCGTATTGAGATTTGCAAGTAGACGTGGATGGCCAAATTCGAAACTATAAGGAATAGCGAAAACCACTGAAAGGAGTTTCGGGCCCGATTTTGACGAAAACTTAAACATCATAGTAGCTATCATTGAATTAAAAAAAAACTATATTCCTAACCAGGAACCGAACCCGTCGATTTCGTAAAAAAAAACACGCTGTATTACACTATCCGATAGCGTCGCTAGTAAGGATAAAATTCTAAGAAGTATCTAAGCTAATTTTTAATATTTTGAAAATCTAGTTGTAGTGTTTTGTATTAACACTAATATCTATTTGTATTAATCTAGTAGTAGTGTTTTAGAGACAAAACATGCAGCCATAGCGACCTCTGATGACGCCACCGCCTTGGAAGTGGCGAAGTTGGGCCAACTTAGTTTTATACATACTGTCGTTCCAGCGACATGAAGCTCTGAATTTTACAATGAAATTTTGCGACTTGAACTAGCGACTACAGTGACACCTACCAACGATGACCAAAAACTTACTGCAGCACATTTTTTTGCGCTTCAAACACAAGTGGTGGTTGCTATGCCACACAAAGCGGCGTAGCAACCGCGCTCAGTTTTAGTTCAAGCGCAACACAACAGGTGGCTCTGCTTGTGTTGTTTTTGTCGTTTTGTATTTTCTTTACTGAAGATATTTATATTTCTACTAAATTATGTAGTAGCAATTCAAGTCTTATATAGCTGCTTTGTAATGGAATCACGGACATACCATTTCATTTAATTGCCCAATACCAGAATACCAAACAGGTACAGGTACCTTTCTTTCTGCATAGTAAATAAATTAGATTTCTCAATAAAATAATTGAGATGTTTGCGATCTCCTGTTGCCAGTCATCTAAGTTCCCCTTTATTTACCTATGCTAGACAAAGTAGCATCAGCATTCAAATGTGTCGTGTTAAGATCATTCTAATATGTATTAGCGTTCAAGGCAATTTGATAAAAGTTCATCGGCCTCTGCACATGCTCACGTTGCGTCAAAGGTTGAAGAATGAACGCACGACGTACTCGGGTCTAATTCGTTATCTATAATAAATAGTAATCGCCGTACCGCGGCCCGAACACTATCTGTCCCCGGCCATTATCAAGGTCATCACAAACATTTATATTTCTTGGAGAGCGTGTAAACAGTGCTACCCACCATCACGTGCTTAAACACATGTGTGCTATTATAAGAAACGTCACGTTCTTTTGCACTAGTATTTTTGTAACTGTTGCTACTAGCGTCTAGACTAGAATTATGTGCCAAATGATTCTGCACTCAAGTGTGTTCAACCCGGCATTCGATTAAATAAAACAGCTGTAACATTCATAATAATTTTATTTTTATAAAAATAGAAAACATATTATATTAAAATATTTGGGCATAATAATACTAAATATTGTATTATATAAATCCAATCATAACAAATTCATTTAAATGCATTTCATAAATTTGATTTTCATAAGTAGTAGTACATTATTCGTAGAAATATCGCTATTCAATAACATAAATAAATACCAATTTGTAAAACTTTCTCATAAAATCTTAAAATTGAAAGATTGTAAACTTTGTATCTCCTCATCATTATCCGAAACTAACTGAGTACTTATAAAAATATTAATAAAAAATAAATGTTTTGTAGGAATCAAAATATAAGAAATTCAATTGTTTTCTTTCGAGACATGGCCATGATATCACAATGTATCGTGTAGCACCGACGAGGCACATTCAGTCTTTATAAAAATTCTATAAATTCATTGAACAGCTGCAGTTAGAACTGACACGGTATCTTAGAAATTGCCTAATAGCCCAATCTTCTACACTAATTCTCTAACCACCTAAACCTTAAGGAAATTGTTCATTTTCAACTTAATCATCTATACATCAAACATACCACATCATTTTATATAAAAACATTTCATGCAATATTAATATAAAAAATATTCTTAATGGCTAAGTTTGTAATTTGGTAATATTTTGATTTATTACACCAATGAGCTAATATTCACGCTATATTTGTAAAAATTAAATCCTAAACAACCCAAATGTACACTGACAGACAAAAGTCTTGCACCACTTTTAGAATTGGCATACCCTAAATACAGTTGGTGAGAGAAGTGGTGGCCCAGTGGTATCGGCCGCGACTTACAAGTTTTAGGTCGTGGGTTCGAACCCAGGCAGGCGCTTTACTTTGTGTATATTATTCCATCACCACTACTCTCAAAACGGTGAAGGAAAACATCGTGAGGAAACCGTCCTAAAACCAAAAATTCGAAGACATGTGACATCCACCAACCCGCACTCGGCCCACGTGGTGGATTACGGCCCATCCCCTCTCACAGAGAGGAGGCATGTGTCCCAGCAGTGGGAACATTAATAGGCTGATGATGTGATGTGTGATGTGAAATACAGTAGGTACTACTGCACTTTTTAAATATTAATGTAGCCTGATTTAAAGGCAGCTAACTTAAAATGAAACTAAAATAGAACCATTCGAGATAATGGTTTACATTATTTAAAAATGGCGCCAGACTTTTGTCCGCGAGTGAATTCCCTGTAACTATAAAGTGTTTATGGCACTTCTTGTGTCGGTTTAAAATGCAGCATGGCGTAGTCATGGTAATACATCATGATGGCCAGTGGTTGGCCAAGGATTAGAGAGCTCCACACCATTATGTTGCCCCAGCGCGGCCCAAGCCTGAGCTCTGCGTGGCGGGAGATGATCGCGAGAGGAGGTTGGGCCATCATACCCAAGAACGCCCAGATTCTGAACATTTGCAGTGGCACACTCACCTGTAATAGTTTAGTGGGCATTAGTTATCATGGTTTCCAAATCACACTAATATTATAAAGGCGAAAGTCTGTGAGTGTGTATGTTTGTTACTTCTTAACTATCAAACGGCTGGACGGATCTGGATGAAATTTGGCACAGAGATAGATTATAGTCTGGAATAGCACACAGGACTTTTTATCCCGGAAATATCGCATGCATAGTATTAAAGTGACCGAATTCAAATTCCTATAACTCCTGATGTTGCTATAAACTGACCTTAAAAAGTATACTAAAACCCTGTGGCGAAAAAATCCCAAATTAGAGTAAGAAAGGAACAGCTCATACATCAGTCACTTTAGTATTCTTTTTTAAAAGACATTTTTGGTCACTGCCAACAAATTTCATTTTTAGGGTTCCGTACCCAAAGGGTAAAAACGGGACCCGGTTTTTATGTTAGGTCACTTTAATACTAAGGGTAAGATATGTTCCCTTGAGATAATTTTCGACAATCACGTGGGCGAAGCCGCTGGCAGAACCTAGTTGTTTTATATAAGTAACTAATGTTGAGATGAATTGTTTTGACAGATTAGGAGGGTAGTAAACATCTACTATACCTGGCACGCTGGCAGTAAAGCAAAAATCTGCCGGCCTATTGCGAACACCATCTTGACAATTTTCTATTTGCATTAAGTGATGATGATAAATTTGAAAATACTCACCAAATATTCATGAAACAGCGCAGATATGGCAAACACAACAATTCCGGCGTTAAATTTGCTGAATCCCATTTCCGTGATGGGTTTATACACGTGTCTGACGGCCCACATGTGTACTGGCATGTTCCAGGTGCTCCAGAATACGGATATGTTGTTGGAATTCCACCAATCGGCGTAGAACTTGCGGTCAGCGAACTGCAGCAATTCGCCCATCAGGTTCAGGAACGAATGGAAGCTTAGGTAGAAGAAGCAAAGCCATATGAGATGGTTCGGCACCTACAAATATAAGGGGACGTTTTAAGTATCGCCCACAGATTTCGTTGGGCCAGGATCACTGAAGGATTGGAAGCAGATCGAGGCATCTAGACAACTCATATTAAAAGGAGCAATCCACTTTCCGTGCCACGCGCCGTGAGTCGATAAGCCACGATAAGCATTAATCTTTTCTATTTTGGAAAAAAATCAAGATTACTACAAAACTACAATAGCGTAAGCTCGTGACCGTGATGGTCACGTGACTGTGGGTCATTTTAGTATTTCATGATGGGTCTTGCTAGTGCAAGTAATTACTAAACAGCGCCAGAAGATAAAATACAAATCTTTTGTCGACTTGCCAGAATGTCTATCAGCAAATCTCGTGCAGTTTCCGCGTCAACGAGCACTTGCGCATGCGGCTATTAAATTTCGAATCGGTCTGGTCTATATTCAGAAGCGAATAGTTGCCAGAACAGCTTAAGCTCAAAAATCATCAGAGAACAGCAGCTGCAATTCTACAGCTTCTTTTTATCTGATTCAACACAAGCTAGGTCGAGTCGGATGCTTCGGACAATGAGATGCAGAGGACCCTCGAAAATACCCATAAGTAGCCTTAAACCCAGGCCAGTATAAAAATGCAGAACTCACAGCTAACTTGAGTAATCTTTCTGTGATCCTTATGGGGTCCATCGTTGCGAAAGTCTCCACGGAATTGGTGATGGTAGGTATCATCCATTGTTGGAACAAGGCTAGGGCAAGATTGATACCGAAGAACAACTCCAACACTCGCTTGATAACAAACCTCTTGCGGATTCTGAAACGCATACCATGAATGATGAGACCTAGTAATATTATTTATATCTATGTTATGTAGGAAATATATATAGAATAGATACTATTCTAACCTGACATAGTAATTAGGTAATCGCATGCGGTCATCATACAAAATATTGTGTAACGGATAATAGCTACGTATCGTCCATTAACCTTAATAATGAGAAATTAGATACGCGTGAACAGAACAGTTGTCTTGAATTAATTCATATCACTTTACGACATCCCTTACGACGCGAGTCAGGCGCTATTCACACTGTTCCAAGTCAAGGTCCCGTCAGTGTTGTGTGTTCGCCAGAGCATGCACCGGGATACTGAACCCCAGTTGCGCCTAACACGGAACCATGCGAACAAAATCCGTACAAAATGTATGTAACCATTTTTAGGGTTCCGTAGTCAAGAAGAAACTTTTATAAATTCGCCATGTCCATTTGGCTATGTGTATTTGTTCATGTGTGTGTCAGAGACTCTTAGTACTAGAAAGCTATAATCTGGCATGGATATAAATATTAATTACGACGACAAAGTGGTAAAATAAAATTAAGAATAAAAAATTGTGTACCTCCTGTACACGTAAAGCACGTATGTTTTTTTTTTTCTCGTCTACCCCATGGTGCGGGGTGTCGTTAGATAGGCCATTCAAAAATATTACGGATCTGTGAAAACTATTTTTCGATTCAGGGATCTCTTTGCGTAAAATTAAGGCTTAAATAGTTTTTTTGGTTCATGTTTGTGTCCCTGCCAGCTAAATGGTTACTTTTGAATATGTGAAAAAATTCACGGCAGTAGAATATAATACAATGATATTAAAAGGAAAACTATCACAGGTAAGTAGGCTTCACAAGTGTACGAGTAGGTAATAGTCGACCAACTTATACAATTTACTTGGAAAAGCAATAATTTTGTTGTTGAATGTAGATGTTGGACGGAATGCTCGGTGTGCGAGTCGGACTCGTACTTGGCCGGGATTTCATTCAGTCCCTGACGGATAACTGACGGGACCCTGACTCGAGGAAAATGTATAGATAGCACAAAAAAAATGTAATAAATCCGCCCACCCTTGACCGCAGACATGACTTTGACTTAGATATAAAATTCCACATTATTTCCAGCTATCAGTCAAATTTGGACGTGCGCAAAACAAAAAGCACACGTGATTCGTAAAGTATCAAGATATCACAAGTGATATTCGTCAAGATAACACGACGCCTATAGTGCACGTGAACTCTCACGTTTTCTCCGAAGAAAACGTGAGTTTAATGCCCTTGTCTCACACCTGCTATTGAATATTTCGAGTAAGGTCAGCAACGAAAGTTGGCTAGCACTGTTGCATAACATCGCGACTGTATTCCCTAGGGGATTAGGCAGTTTATTGTATAATAAATCTTGTCAAATATGTTTAACTGCTAGCGGCTTCACCCGCGTGAATGTCGAAAATTATCCCAAGGGAGCATATTCCCGTGATAAAAAGTATCATATGTGCTATTCCAGACTATAATCTATCTCTGGGCCAAATTTCACCCAGATCCGTTCAGTCGTTTTTGCGTGAAATAATAACAAACACACTTATACTCACAAACTTTCGCCTTTATTATATTAGTGATGATAAGAGATATTTAATTCTCATGCATCGAATAAGGGCGAAACCACTGCCATTAACCGGACGCTAATCCAGACCCTGGACTTCTTTCGAGAAATTCTATATGAAAAACTCGGACAACCCAGTGCTCGACCTGGGAACCGCACCCAGGGCCACATAGTCAGCAGTAGCGCTTGAGAATATTAAAAATCGAAGCAGTCTATCAATGCCAATGGTTGCCATGGTTGTTCAACAACTGTACCTTCTTAATTAGTATTGGGTATATCTATTTTTTTTAACCCCCGAAGGAAAAGGGGGGTTGCTATAAGTTTGACGTGTGTACCTGTGTGTTTGTGTATTTGTATTTGTGTATCTGCCTGTGGCATCATAGCTCCTAAACGGATGAACCGATTTTAATTTCGTATTTTTTTTGTTTGATGGGTGACTTTATCGACATTCGAGAGTGACTTTGCTAAGTTTGATGAAAATCGGTTTAGCCCATAGATATAATAAACAAGATTTCTATGGTTTAGCCATTCTAAAGTTAATATGGGCGTTTAACTGTTAGAGTCGCGCTGTTTTCGCAAGATAAAGTGTCATAATTACGTATTCAATAGATTGTCGATCGAATCGTGTCTACTACTAAGTAAGTTATGTAGCATGCAATAGAAATGTGTCGAGGCATTTTTAAATTATAAAATTGTATGCAGTCGGAGGATACGTATTCGCGAGCAGGCTGAACAAAACCAGGTGTATCCTCCGACTGCACAGCATGATTTTCTTCTTGTTTACGGCTTTATAGTTCACTTTTTAAGCAGTCGGGTTTTTTGATTTTTTTAATTAACTTTTTTTATTTATAACTTTTTAGTTACTTTTTTTAAGATTTAGGTAAATTTAAACATATAAGTGTTGTATATTTTTGAAACCCTTAAAACCCTTTATTTTGATACCCCACAGTTCATATGTGGCGTCCAAAATCCGCCATTTTTCTATTTTCCAATTTTAATGTAGCCAGTGACAAACGCAGGGTTAAGACGAATTGATTGACGTATGAATCATCAAAATCGGCCAACGCGATTGGTCTCTAGAACGCCACATAGGAACAAACATACATACATACTTACATACATACATACATAGACTGATAAACACATTACCCTCCTTCGGCAGTCGGGTAAAAAGAAACTGAAGTGTTAACTTCCTTTCGTTGCCGACTGTATTCAACACAGCAGGTTTATTTACAAAAAGATAAAGATAATTAAACTTGACACACAAATAAAACAGATGCAATCAAAACTAACCGTGCAGTGCGGGGGTAATTCAACTCATAACAAAGGGTAGGTGCCAACATAAAGTAGGACAAGTCTTTTAGGTTCAGATTGTCGGGATACTTCGTCAGCCTCGCCGCAGCCGGAGTATCATTTATTAGATCTTCTTTACTCTCTGTAGGAAAATAATTGTTAGTAATCATACAATTTAGTTTCTACATTTATTTACAATGCGATTAGTTATCAAGCCTTTCACGCAACGCAACACACAGATTAGCAGATAAACGAATATAGATAAAACAAGGATGCGATAAACATAAGCGTTCAAAAGTTTTTGAATTAATCGATAATGTTGTGTAACGCTGTGATAATTATGAAAAATATAATCTGACATGATAAGAAATATAGACAGACTATTTACAGACAGTTTTCTCAAAGAAGGGTAGATAAAAATAAACTACAACTTGCAAAGTTATGTATTCTACATATACTGCAACCAAAGCATTTCTTATATAAGCATACCTATGTTCATATTGCAAAAGCTAAAAACACACTTTCATTATAAAAAAAAACACACTAAAAGCAGAAAAACAAACAGGTCTTAAGGAAGGCACACAGTAACTTGTATTCAACTTACGCTCATGTTGGGCCGTAATTAGTTTATCTGTAATGATTTAACAGTAACCTTTAAACTCTGTATTGCCTCAAATATCACTCATTCTTTTTTCTATTAGGTCAACTAACTACTAACTAACAAAGTTGATCTTTCTGTCTAACTAACTTGGCAAGGGCGTCGCCAAGGGGGGGCAGGGAGGGGCAGCGGCCTAGAGATTCTAAAAAACTTGCCAAATGTAAAGCAACCAAAGTCTTTGATTTACGGTAGAGCGATCGTTTAGCAGTCTCAGAGGAGACTAAAAACCTGGCTAAGAAGCACTATGGGTGAAAATCGCCTCAATGGTCTGGACATGATGAGTGTGCACAGAAAACTTATTCATGGAAACTTACAAGATTTTCATAATTAAGTGGTCGAAAATTTTCAAAAAGCCCCCGCAGATTATATCTTAATTTACCTAATCAAAAAAAGAATCTTTGGCGAGCACTATAATATTACAATCTGGTAATCACAAAAAAATCTGTACATTCAAATTCAAACTCCCAAATTATTTTTATTCTATTTTTCGAATAAATTTATTTTACAGTCAACAACTCGTGAAGCTTTACACGTTGGACTCTGTACCATTATTCTAAAAATCGCTGTAGATGTAGGACTCTTACTATATAAGTGAAAAGCTTCAAGTGCTATCGACTTTACATACAATTCATATATTTCTCATTCTCCATATATAAACTTGCCCCCCCCCCCTGGGCCATCGGCTGGCAACGCCCTTGTAACTTGGTAAAAATGGCGTGAGGTTAATTTACTAATTGACCAGGATCCCAAAAATACTGGTACAGGTGTTTTCAATCTTTGAAAGTATCCTTTACACCAGTAGGCCTCCAAGCAGAGCATTATAAAATTTATAAGCAGTACATAAAGTTCATTATTCAATGAATATCGACCTCAGAAGTAAATTGGTCTTGGTCATCACAACGATGCACGCACCGCTGTCTATGGCGGTCGTAATCGAAAGCAAACGTTTATCAGTGACATAGATAACACATATACTGTATTCATAGTCTGATACCAGCGTTAAACTATTTCTTAATTATTATCATAAATGGGAATGTAAAACTTACTCCAATTAGGTGCTGATAAACTCTGTCTCCTGAGTTTGGGATCCAAAAACTTTTTCTTCAAACCAAGACGACACCAGTGATTTGTTTGTACATAACTCCAAAGTTTTAGGAAAATAATTAAATAGAGCATACAGACTGTTGTTATCCCAACTGCAAAAAAAGGATCTTATTTATAAAACTTGCAATAAAAGGTAAAAATAAATTAACTGGCGAAAGTTCACACACATTACAGGCGACATCATAAAATTATAAATTAAACAGTATGATTTTTAAACTCGTAAGGTGAGTATACACCAGAGCATTTTCGCGAGCATAGCATTACAATGTAGGTACACACCACACATACACAACACACACACACACACACGCACACACACACACACTCACTATTACAGTTATTACTAACAAACCTTTTATTTTTAAATTTTTCTGTTTTTCTCTTTACAACTTTGGTTTTAATTTCATTTTGATAATTATTGCTGTGTGCTATGTAGGTTAATCACCTAGCACAGGAGTCAGGGACTTCACTGAATTGTATTATTTTTCTTATGTAAATAAAGCTATATATATTATATTATATTATTTTATATTATATTATATTATATTATATTATATTATATTATATTATATTATATTATATTATATTATATTATATTATATTATATTATATTATATTATATTATATTATACATAGGTTCAATGGAACGTTCTAACGAATAATACAATAAAGATAAATGCTCAGTTTCCTAAATCATTTCCATGTAATGTAACGTTCTTGCGAATGTTCGACACTGTGTTCTACATCATGCTCACAGCGAATGAACATTTACCTGTAACATTTATTTGTACCTTGTGTTCATTATTGACCTCACCCCACGTCACCTGCGCTCGTGCCTTTGCTCGATAAAACGTTACACCAAAACGCTTGTTGCTTTTTAAAATCAGGTTGTATAAAAGCATCGAGAGTCATGTTCGAAGTGTGGTTCGAGTAAATTTTAAAACAGCGAATGCTCGATGTTCTGTTACAAGTAAATGCTCTGTCTCTGTCTCTAGTCTATACTCACCTATCGGGAGTACTAAATATGTATATCTAGATATTATTCCCATTCTTACCAAAACTAAAATCGTCGCCCTTTACATTTAGAACTGCGATAGGTAATAAGACCATACAAAACATGTTAGACAGCTGTAATATGACGCCAAACCTCTCTGGTATTAAATCCTAAAAACAAAACAGACGTCATTATTGAGAGTTTATCTTAAGACATCAGTAACTTAAACCTTAATAAAAGAGTACTTACAACAGCTATACCCTTTTCCACTAATAGGCTCACAACAATAGGGACAATGCTAACTGAAAAAAAAAACATATTTAGGAAAACATTTTTAAGAAGCTATTATATACTTTATACTACACCTGCTCGGAAAGTACCTTGATACTTTATCAAATTTACGGTAGAAAGTACGTCATTGCAAATCGAACAAATATGCGGCGAGAAAACGCATCTGAGCGGGAGAGAAAAGTGTATGAAAATCCATTTCTTACGTGGTTTTTCTTTTTTAATTTTGGGTAAGACTATGCGCTGGTAACCTAAATATCAAAAGCCAAAAAGTTTTTACAGTGAGTTTTTATCTCCAAGTTCGCAAAATGACACTGGCCACTAGCTGTGTGTTGGATGGTGTCAAACAATTTGAAAAAAGAACATGTGAAAATTGCAGACGCCATTGGCGCCATTTTCAATTTGTGTGTTGTTTGAGGATTCAGTTTTCGTAGAAAAGTAATTTCAATTAGTAAAGATTTAGTTTTTTATTTTCCTCGTAGGTGTAGTATAAAGCACTATGTATCACTCGAGAGAAAGTGCGATTCCCGATCTCGGGTGTTTTAAAGCCCTCGCCTACGGCTCGGGCTTCAAACGACACCCTCGACGGTAATCGGTCACTTTCTCCTCTCGGTGAACAATGTACTATTATAGATAGGGTGAGTCATAAATAATGATATACTCACAAATAATCAGTATAACTGATGGATACTGACTTCTGTCACCTTCATTGTAACCTGTCAACACTATGAGCCATTCAAAGGGGTTAACACGTAATCCATATCTGTAAATTAAGGTGATGAGGTTTAACACACAATAGTGATGATTCCTGGGTAGAAAAATGGTGATTCTCATTAGTGGTGTTTCTATTTTTTTTCCGTCAGTGAGATTATCAAATAATATTGGGCACATATTTTTTGCTTTAACAAATCAATAAAAATTTACACAGATAAAGCGCATCAAATTTCAAGAGTAGAGGCTTGTGACTATGTCAATATAAAGTGTACTAATGGCGTGAAGTCACAACGATATTTCATGGCAGTATATTGTCGTCACTTTGTGCCTAATATTTTTTATTAATCTATCTGTCGGGCAAAAAACTAAGTTTTAGTTAACATCCCTATTGTTGAAATTACCATGGCTACAGTTAGAGCACACTTATGATCATGAATGAAGTACTTGTGTGATTTTATTTGATGTTAAAAATACACACAGTACACACTTACTATAATTTATTAATCTTGGCATGGCTTTGTGGTTCTATCTTTTATAGGGAAAGTTCAAAGTACAGTGAAATACTGGTGATTGTAACGTACCAATAAAACCTGTTATTCTATAAAACTTACTTAATCGTATGCCTGTAATAAAAAATATATTTCATAAGATATTATTATCTATTTTCTTTCCCCTTCAATGTTGGAATATAAAAAATTACAGTCCATTCTAAAAAGGCCTTGATATATAAATCTGTGGCAATACATTCTGGTTTTTTCTAAATTTGTAAACTTAAGTAACATCGGCTAACCTTGTCTAATTATCTATAATAATTGCCATTGGACATTGGTCAATGCTATGGTAATGCAATAGATACAAAGTTCATTTCTCAGTGTGATTTAAATAAAAATATACCACAAGAAGGCATGACTTGTGTCATTATTGTACTTTGATATCTAAAATGTATGTGTCATTCAATAAGCAAAGAAAATAACACCTTAAGTGCCTAAAACGTGGATCCATGCGAGACACAATCGCTTTTTAATGGCTTCGGTAATTACAGGACACAAACAGTTAAAGAAAAACTTGTTGCTATACATACCTGGTTTATAACTCTGAGCAACAGAAAAAAAAAATTACAAGTTAAAAACGAATTATGGTACAAAATATATGTTGTTTAGTTAAATATACAAGATGTTAAGGAAAGCACTCACTTTAAGAAATTCTCAAGACCTAATCGGACGCCGCCAACAGACAGCATCAAGAAGCCCCAGTTCACCAGCCCCGTAAAGTTGTTGAACTCTGAGCTCCATGAGAACAGAGAATCTCTTGGAAAGTGCACACTGGAACAAAATTTTTATGTTAATGGATCATATAAATATAACTGATTTCCAGATATCACTGTTCAGATGCTTCTGATTTCATATGAAACTCACGGCTTATCCAATTGTAATTTTCTAACTTTCTTCTCTGTTTCTGTTATTTCCTCAGCTTTTGAAACACTTTGCGCTCGCCTATAGCGAAGTGCTTTTTCTTCAGCTTCTGTAGTCATTTTCCTTATTTCTAGATCTGCAGCCTGTGTATTGATAAAGTTACACTAAACAATATAATTTAAATTTTGTGGGTAGATAGCTTATAAAATGTTTTAATTCATGAAAAACTACCACTTAGAAAACCTTATTCTATATAGTTTTGAGTCATAAGAAGATATGTAAGAAAAACATCAGCAGCAATTATCAATAGTAGTACAGGTGTTAATAACTTTCAGTGGATTAAGCCAGAATAAATAATAGTAAATAAGTTACATAGGTTTATTTTATCAGCAGTATGTCATCATTCTAACACAACAACAACAGTAAAGATTACCCTTACGGTAACTTAATCAGTACTCCAGCAGCAGCATAATCAGATTATCAACTTGAGGTTGAACTTAACAGGTTTATAACTTTAGCTATTTAAAAGCAACCACAAACCCACGATTTAACAATTTTCGAAATCAAGCAGATTGAACCATCTCGTACCTGTCAAACTCACAATTGAACTGTCAAATATTATACGTCAACCTTCAAATGAACTTAAAGCCGGGTCTACATTATACTTTAGCGTTTTGATACCAAAAACCCCCGAAAATATTGATGAATAAAAATGTCAATTGAAACTATTTCAACACAAAATATTATTTTGTAAGGATCTGACTCATTAAATAATACTGGTAATTTAATTAATCATAAAATCTCATTTGAACGTTCCTCGTGTGTGTTCTTACCTCATTTCTTCTTTCTGCTCACAGCTGTCACCGCATGTTACAAAACATGCCATACTACAAAATTATTTTATTTTAGTAGTTTTTTAAACACTGCAGGGCTGTGTCTGCGAGCACGAAACAAGCGGCCTCTGAGTTCTGAGCTAAGCGATGGCAGCAGTTCCCGTCACTCGAGTTATTAAACTCTTCTCAGTCACCGCTTGTTCACACGGCGGGACCCGCGGCCCTAGAAATCGCTTGTTTCGTCTACGTATCTTCCTTACTTTATTTCCGTCTGTGCAGTGGTTTTTCTTAAGCTTAATATTTATTTAGCCCAGGGAGCCATAATAGAAATCTGCTGCGATCACCATTACATTATTAAAACGTTTGGCTGGTGATCCTTATATAGGTACTACATTACTAAAATTTTACAGAAAATTATTTTTTCAAATTTATTTATACTGTGACTGAGCTCTGCTCGGGTGAAAATAGAGAAAACGACGTTTTCTTAAAATGAAACCTAGCTAGATCGATTTATCACCCCCGAAACCCCCTGCATAGAAAATTTCATGAAATTCGTTGGAGCCGTTTCCGAGATTCAGATTATTTAAATATATATATATTTATTTATTATTATTTCCTTTATTCATCTTCGTTCTTATTTAGTACATTTTTAAATATAAAAAAAAGAAAACTTAAAAATATAAAAAATAGAGGCCATCCGGTATCGGGAACAGGGTCCAAGCTACCGATGGTTAGGGCTCCAGAGAAGGAACCTTCTCACAATGCGAGCCGTATCGAGGAGTACTGCCTTCTGTATGACTGACCCTTGATCCAACCGCCCAATGACAGCCTCGACAGATGGTCATCGAGGCTCTTGGCCATCAGGCCGTTGGCCATAACGACAATCGGCACAATGATCGCCGAGTCCACATTCCACATGTCGACAACCTCGTGTGCTAAGTCAAGATACTTGATTTGTTTCTCTTCTCAGCTTTCACGAGGTTCTCGTCATGCGGGATGGTGACATCGATTATCATTGTGTGGCGCGCTAATCGGTCTATCACCACTATATCCGGCTTATTGGCAACAATAGTCCTATCAGTGATGATAGACCGATCCCAGGACAACGTGACATGGTCATTTTCGAGAACTGGCTCGGGTACCTCCGATTCCACTAGATTGTACTTCAAAGCAAGTTGCTGGTGAATAATCCTGGCCACTTGGTTATGCCTGTGTAAGTACTCGCCGTTGGCCAGACGAGAACAACCAGAGATAATAGGTCTGATGGATTCACCCGGACGGTGGCATGCCCGACATATGTCAACCGATCCGTCCATTATTATATGTCTCCGGAAGTTATTCGTCAGGATAACTTCGTCCATAATTGCACAGACAAAACCTTCAGTTTCCCCGAAAAGGTCACCGAAACGTAGCCAGGATACGGACGCTGGGAAATCTACATCGGGCCCATGGAGAGCCCGATAGAAGCGCCCGTGTAGCTCTTTGGCTTGCCATACTTCTTTGCGTTCATCAGTCGATAGTATTACAGGCTTGCGCCAGTTCTCTTTAGCCATGGACAACGGGGTCAGTCCCTTGTCCACTGCGACCATATCCCGGTACATACCCACTTCAGCTTTTAAAAAGTATTCTCTGAGGCTGCACATCTCGCGGTTGTGAAGAGTCTTGGCGTTTAAAAAGCCTCGACCCCCACATTTCCGCGGCATGTACAGTCTCATCACCGATGATCGTAGGTGATGCATCCGGTTTGCGGTCAGCAGTGTCCGGACCCTCCTATCGAGGGCGTCGAGCTCGGTTTGAGTCCATTTGAGTATGCCGAAAGAGTAAATCAAAACCGGCATGACCCAACTGTTGAAGGCGCGCACCTTATTTCCGCCAGGCGGCCAAAGAAACGCTCCTTCAGCAGTTGCTTCATGTCAGATCTGTTGATGCCTAACGCTTCCGACATACCCAAATACTTGTAAGTTTCGGTCGAGGAGAGGTGTCTAAGGTGTATGGAACCAGAGAGTTGAATTCCCTCGGATTCCATAATCTCCCCTTGCTTTACATGCATGACTGCACATTTGTACACACCAAATTCCATCCTGATGGAGTTACTCTTAGATAAAGTAGGTATAGATTAAGCACTGGCGTGGCCGCACATGAGACAGCAATAGTTAGTTCTGGTGTTACAACAAGAAAAAGAACACTACAACCCACCATCGCACTGACACTTATTATCTATGAAAAACCCAAATTCCTTGTCTCAATTAACACATAATACCACGAAATCATAGAAAATCAAACAAAACCGAGTTTGTTTGTCAAACCTGCCATTGTATTAGAGTTTGACAAACGACAGAAACCGGCCACGGTGACAAAGACAAAAAATAATCTTTTGTCCTTATCATTTACATGGAGCTGCCAATTAGCCATCTCGCTCTATCAATCAAGGTCATTTTAAGGCTTAATCTATACCTACTTTATCTAAGGAGTTACTGAAGGATTCAGTTACCTTCAGTAGCTCCGTCAGTTGGAATTTATTGGGGGTAAAGAGTTTTAGATCATCCATGTAAAGGAAGTGAGATATGACCTTACCACCTCTTTTCAACCGATAGCCTAGTCCTGAATCCTGCAGCAGTGTACTTAGAGGATTCAGGGCTAAGCAGAACCAAAGTGGGCTCAAACTGTCGCCCTGAAATATCCCCCGCTTAATCCATACAGGCTCATCATCCCCCTGAATCTGTCGACATCCTGGATATCGAAGGACTGTCTTCCATTGATTGCCCCATACATGACTCAAGGAAGGTGCATAGATTTTCATCTATTTTGTACAACTTCAGCACCCTCAAGAGCCATGTATGTGGCACAGAGTCGTAGGCCTTCTTGTAGTCTATCCAGCATGTCGACAGATCTTTACGGGATCGACGAACCTGCTGGCTTATGGCCATGTCAATGAGGAGTAGCTTCTTAGTGCCGCGGGACCCATTCCTACATCCATTCTGAGAGGTAGACATTATTGAGTTACCTTCAATGTGTTTATCAATTTTTGCTCTCAGGATGGATGTAAGAAGTTTATAAACCGTTGATAAGCATGTAATTGATCTATAATTCTTGGGTTCCGCGGGACTACCTGTCTTATGGAGCAGGTGGGTAACGCCTGTTGTTGAAAACTGCGGAAGCGACCCAGACTATAAACATAACTGGAATTGAGATGCCAGAAACGCGTGTGAGCTGCTATACTTTTTTAGCCAGAAGTTATGCAGTCCGTCCCGGAGACTTCCTTCTTCTTATTATTACTATTATTATATATACATAGATATATACAAGAATTGCTCGTTTAAAGGTATTGGATATATACTATCCAATCCAAAGAGTAATATAATAATACGGAAGATACTACCAGTCTCAAGCTTCAACGGATAGATAGCTACTGCAATAAATAAAATTGGTAGACGTCAAATCCACTGACATTGTGTGAATTGTGTGAAATGCGAAACCACTTTGAGTTATAGAAAAAACCGGCCAAGTGCGAGTCGGACTCGCGCACGAAGGGTTCCATACCATACTCGCAAAAAAACGGCAAAAAAATCACGTTTGTTGTATGGGAGCCCCACTTAAATATTTATTTTGTTTTGTTGTTATAGCGGCAACAGAAATACATCTGTCAAAATTTCAACTGTCTAACTATCGCGGTTCATGAGATACAGCCTGGTGACAGACAGACAGACGGACCGCGGAGTCCTAATAATAGAGTCCCGTTTTTATCCTTTGGGTACGGAACCCTAAAAACATAAATCCAGTCAAAAGCGCGAGCCTAAAAAGACAAATAAAAATAAAATTTAAAAAAAGTGTTAGTTGAACTCCTGCACTAAGGGTGACAACCATTAGCCAATTAAGCTGTTATTAATTTTATTATTTTTGACGAAAGAGGCTTTAGTTCACTTATTTCGTGATTTCAACTGGCTACATACCAGTAAAAAAATACATAGTCATAGTCATATGACAGACAAACCGAAAAACTGCAGAACTATTTACTCTTTGTGCAGAACGTAAACTTTGTATTCGGGCTTTATATACGTCATCTTTTTAGGTATGAAACCAGGAACCCCAAAAGGATTTTTGTTGGTAAAATTACCCAGTATAAAAATGTAACATGATATTCTATCAGTTTACACAGTAGTTTTTTTAACTTTGCATAGTAGAATCGCTGATAAGAAAATGGTCACTTCAAACCTCCATTGAGAGGATAAAGGTCGTCTGTGAGTGAATGTGAATATGTAACGGAAGTTCAAGGAAAAAACCAAGCTTCTAATGAGATAATTTTAGTATTAACTCAAAGTAATTGGTTTATTTCGTAAATATTTTATTAAATAAAAATGAAGATTTGGACCTCAGAACACACTTTCAAGTAAGTAATGACGATTGATACTATGACGCAACCTTGAATTAAACGAGACAATATTATCAGTCAATTAATCTTTGTCTTTATTCGTCAATTACAGCCATCCATGGGAGACGGTTGCCCAAGCAGCATGGCGAAAATACCCCAATCCTATGAACCCAGCAGTTATCGGAACAGATGTGGTCGAAAGGAAGGTAGTTGATGGAGTTTTAGTCACACACAGACTTGTCAGTTCCAAATGGTATTTCCCGAGATGGGCGCAAGCAGTAAGTGTCGTAATTTACTAACTTGAATGATTTAAAGTTCTATAGACGATTTTCATAAATTGTTAGTATGTATACTTAATAAATCAACCTACAATTAACAAGTATTTATTTACAGCTTATTGGGACAGCGAAAATTTGCTATGCGCGTGAAACGTCATTGGTTAATCCAACAGAACGAGAGATGACTTTACAGACCTCAAACCTGACATTTTGCCATTACATAGCTGTTGATGAGACTGTTCGGTATAAACCACATCCCTCCGACACTTCTAAGACTCTACTGACACAAGAAGCTGTAGTCACAGTACAAGTAAGTAGGATCTTTTTATTATAAGTTATTATTTCTTTTAACACATACATTACCTTTCAGTTAGTTTACCATTGCAAGAGGTTGGGCTTAAAAGGCTGCTTTGTTTTTGTCTATATCTTATTTTATTTATTTAGGAATAACCAACACACATTTAAAACTTATGACTAATATTTTAAGAAGATGATATAAATGCGCAATTCACACCGTTATCCACATATAGTCTGTCAGTTTTGAACAAACAATACAAAACAAAGAAACAAATAATTTGACATTCTGTTACGATAACAATTTAAAGGCTTTTTATTACTTCAATAATACTATCTAAGCGCATCCTATTCTTCTTCTTCTTCTTTTCGTGTCGATAAACTCAAATTTTGACTCAACTATTCTCAAATTTTGTCTGACCAGTATGTAGCCACCTGGACCGCTATTCTAGCTTATATTATTAATTCAATATTCAATATTATAAGCATTAACATTGAAATCGTAATTTCAGGGCGTACCACTCAGTAACTATATGGAGGATTTATTAGCAAACAGAATATCTTTAAATGCTGGCAAAGGTCGTCAAGCTATTGAATGGGTCATTGGAAAAATTGATGCAGAAATTAAAGAACTAGCGAGCACTGCATGTAAAAGTACTGATGAGCTATTATCACATACAAAGAAATCTCTTGATGACATAACTTCCACAGCAAGAAGATCAATGGATGATGTAGCAACAAAGGCCAAGAGGTCATTAGATGATATAGAAAAATTCACAAAAGCCAATGCTAATCAAAGAAGCTGAAAAGAGGAGTGATTGTATTGTTGTGCCACACAACTCATGACTTGCACTAAATGTCTATTAGTTAATTTATGTATTATTGTAATATTGTAATTTATTTTCTAATAGTCTTAATATTAACAGCTATCTAGTTAGACAATTTGCTTGATAGCATGCTTACTAAAGTGAATTCAGATAAAGGCACATTTATCTAAAGTCAGTTCTGCATATAAAATAATACTGATTGTGTTATCAGCTGTATTGAGGATTGATATCGTGACAGTGAAATGTTCGAATATGCTAAGGTGATTATCACACTGTCACACATCACGCTGCATGTTGCGTGAAGATGCACCTACGTACTTGCGTGCGTTTTTTCTATACAAACGGAGAATTACAAGCAACGTTAAAACAAGCATTCACACGCTATGCTGCGTGGTGCGTGGCAGTGTGTTAACCGCCTTAAACTTGCTTTATGTAAGTGATTTAGTACCTGCATTGAGTATTTGATTTTCGATTAGAAAATCTTGTTTTTGGAAAGGAATAAATTACCTCATATGACAAATTTATCATTACATCACAAAGCATGTGTTGTATATAGTTCAAGTTCATACATAATGAGTTGAGGGTAAATGTAGATTAAAGTGTAATGATTTTAAGTATTGTAGATGTATAAATGTAACTTTATTGTATGTGTTATTAAGTGCAAAATTATTGATGTTACATTTTAGAATTGTATAAAATGAAAACACTTTGTGATAAAAGGTAATTTATGCACAAAACAAATCAATCTATCAATATTCTTTTGCTTTCAAATCAACGCCAAGAATTACCAGTGCAGTGAAGACTGATACACTTTATAAGTTTACTAGCCAACTGCCCTGGCTACGCTCGAACAATTGAACATTATTTGACACCAAAACTGATCTGATTCATGAACACATCTAGTAATATCAGAGTTGTATCTGAATATACAGACTTGCGGCCTTCTTTTTTTACTCTTGAGAGAGAGATTGATGTAACTAGACTAAACTGGATGTTGTATAATGCAAAAGTCAGCTATGAACAACCATTCCTTATGTTAATTGGCTGTCGTTATGTTAATGGCAAAAGCATTCCAAGTTAGTGTCGTTTATTGTGATGAGTTGATACTTGCCAAAACTGGTGACCAAAAGGAATAAAAGCTGAATTATTGTGTTTTAAAATATATTTTTTTGTTCAAATCCTACATTTATATTTCCTTCTGCTTATATGAGTGACACTAACATCGCAGACCTGCTCAATTCCAAAGGATTTGAACATTTTGTTCTTAATGGATTAAATTGTAAAGAAATCACATTTTGAATTAGCTAATAAAATAATATAAGTAATTAAAAATTCACATAGTTACCATTATATTCTGAACATGACTCCAGGAACTTTTTGTATTGAATTAAAACAAATTATTCAGCATTCAGTGTATTTTCAATTTCATAATATTATTTGCAATAAATTTTTAATGAAGTATCAGCAATTTGATTTTTTAATGAATCACTATATTTTAATTATTTTACCTTTGTATTTTCACTCCCGACGCACCGATGGATAACGAAGGCGGATGTTGTAAGTTGGCTCTGATGTCGTTCCGCATGCCTGTCTGTCGCATCGTAGCACACGGGGTCACTTCACTGTTTCACCAAAATCTGTTCAGTCATTTTGCGGATAATTAACCCATGTACCACAGAAATTTACAAATCCTTCAATGAGCTGGTGCAGCTAGAATTATTGGCGGGCTAACCTACTGCTCAAAGAGTTCAGGCTGACTTAAAAATTGTAGTGTTGGTTTCCGATGACGCAGCAGTGTTGTAGGTGGTGGTCAGAGAGTTAGATTGTTCTGGGTGAGTAGGTAGTTGTTACGTACCTAGGTAATACTTATCCCTACGTTACCTTGTTATGACACTGTGGCCAAACCACAGAGCCGCGGCGGCCGCTGCCGCAATGATTTTATGCTCTGATCGTGAACAAGACATATGGTGGAGGTTTCTGATGGAGTACGGAGGCAGTCACATGAACACTGCCATACAAATCGTAGACCCCGCCTTAATCGTTGTCTTTTTATAGATGACTAGCTTCTGCCCGCGTATAAAGTGTAGGGAATACACTACCGGGATAAAAACTATCCTATAACCTTCCCAGGGTCTCAAACTATCTCCTTACCTATTTTCATCAAAATCAGTTCAGCAGTTTAAGCGTGAAAAGATAACAGGCAGACAAAGTTACTTTCGCATGTTAAATATTAATATGGATTAGTCAGGCGATTGCAGATAAAAGTTTAATTAAAAACCGTCCAAGAGCGAGTCGGACTCGCGCACGAAGAGTTCCGTAACATTATCGCAAACAATATCAGGTTTGTTGTATGGGAGTCCCACTAAAACATTTATTTTATCCTGTTTTTATTATTCGTTGTTATAGCGGTAACAAAAATACATCTTCTGCGAAAATTTCAACTGTAGCTATCACGGTTCATGAGATACAGGCTGGTGACTGACAGACAGACGGACCGCGGAGTCTTAGTAATAGGGTCCCGTTTTTACCCTTTGGGTACGGCACCCTAAAAACTGTAACTCTACTACCTACTATTTATCGCCTTCGCCGTAGTCGGGTAAAAAGGACCTCAGCTCAGCCAAGGAAGTAAGGATATCAGAATAAACAGACGTACACAATAGACTTATCAACATAACAGTGCAGTAGTATCTATCGACTGCAAGTGAATTGCCGAATTTCACTTACGCAATTAGGTTGCGTATGTTCACAGAGTACCGTATGTTGGCGTTGAGTCTAAAGATGACAGGGCGTACCCATACCTACTTCCACTAGAGAGCTAGAGCAATAGCAACTTGATCAAGGGTCTTTGGTACTACTGACCAGACGTAGTTCGCGTCGCGATCCTATCGCTTTATGGGCCTCTGGGACGTGCGCGCATCTGCTAGTCTTCGTGCGTAGGTGCACAGATAATATAATTCTAGCATAGCATAGTAGGTGCATATATAGTATAGTTCTCGCCAAATTTCTGGGCCGCCCTGAAGTTAGCTTTCCGATGCGCAAAGCATGAAACGGTGCTGTTTTTGTATGAGATTTACTACTGCGCAGCCGTTGTAGCCATTTTGAGGGCGGCAAAGAAGTTTGGCGAGACCTATATATACCTAACTATATTCCGTCCAACGGGTTATTGTTTTTTTGACAGAATGAACTAGTGATTCAGGATTTTGAATTTCTTTTTACACAAAATGTGTGGGATTGAGTAGGTAGTAGGTACCTCAGTAGGTATAGTGACGGAGTTTCACGTATAAGTTAACTTTTTAGGGTTCCTTAAGTCACCAAGCTGTATCTCATGAACCGTGATAGCTTAGACAGTTGAAATTTTCACAGATGATGTATTTCTGTTGCCACTTTAACAACAAATACTAAAAACAGAATACAATAAATATTTATGTGCGGCTCCCTTAAAACAAACGTGCTTTCTTTGCCGTTTTTTGCGATAATGGAAAGGAGCCCTTCGCGCGCGTTCGACTCGCACTGTCCAGTTTTTTTTATTTGATTCGCAACCGAATTTATCTCGTGTGTAATTGGTTTAATTTAGTTGCGACAGGCTGTTTCCGCAACTCCACATCCAGCGCGTATTATGCGGACGGTTGGGATTCAATTTCTTCATTCGATCCATCTCCTCGAGGAAGGCCAGCAGCGCCCTGGTGCTGCCGACTATCCCCTGCACCTGGGTCACCGAGTATTTTGCCCTGTAACTAGCGATTACAGGGCAGCTTAGGAGCAGATGTGCTGCTGTCTCATCTTCCACCTTGCATGCTCTGCTGAGTGGGCTGTCGGTGATTCCTATGACAAAAAGGTGCTTATTAAAGGTCCTGTGTCCAGTCGTTACGGCTGTAACTGTACGCAACTGTGGCTGAGTCAGTCGTAGGGCCCTTTTCATGAAACGGCAGTGGATGCAGGGCTGTGCCTCCTTGGCCTGCCTACATTCTCTATAGTCACTCCATAGCTTGATGTGTTGGTCCCTGGTGCGCTTCCTAATCCTAACCAAACCACGCAGGTATCCGAATGTTAAAGGCCCGATGAGCGCGAGGCCCACCGGTGCCGTTCGAGTCACTTCAGGCGAGCGCATCCGCAGCATAGTTCCCTCGGGAGTCGCTGTGCTGTGGCCTTTGATCCATGAGTAATGGTTACTTTATTTGACAGTGTGGCTGTTTAGTGCTTGCAGGATAGCGATACTGTCTAACTATATGTTGTGGAGATAGGGGTGAACATGCTCTGTAAATTTGATTTACATATCAACTCTGCATCACAGTGTGCCTGTAAGACCCTCGTCTGCTGCATTATTCATTAGTTCTTCTGTAGATTCTAAATCTACTATGACCCACAGAGTACATTACAGGAGCTTACTTCTGTCAATTCCTTCTGGTTAATAAGTAGGTACATTATTAAAAAACAAGAATGGTGTAGTTTAGTATTTTTATTATAGGTAAGTAAATGTTGACATCACAGAGAAAAATAAACCATAATTCATGACATTGATTCCACATTCTTGACAGGTCAATTTGGCAACACTTGAGGGAGGCCTATGTCCAGCAGTGAATGTCATTCAGCTGAAATGATGACGATGAAGTAAATGTTTATTCACTAGCCACTGCATCTATACTTGCAACATTTTAATGGATTTAACATGCAAAATTATCAAAATCACCCCTTGTATGCCAGAATGCAGATCTACGCAAGACACAATGGCTTTTTCATTGTCTCGAATGCCAATGAATACAAGGGGTTAGATGGATAGACAATCTGAGTTGTTCAACAGATTTTTATACATTGAACAGTGATTATTACTATTTTTAGGATTTGAAAAATTAATATTTGTTGAAACTTATTATATTTTACCTATATTTTAATTTTACATTAAGACACCAATTATGGCTAACACATCTTGCAACTACAAGTTTATAGGATAACTTTACATAAGTACCTATAAAACAAACAGTTGTACATTAAGAATACTATATATTAAATTAATATAATATTATAGTCTTTACAGTAACACTGTCATGAACTGCTTTATGTTAGGTATCAAGTGCTGGTGCCTGAAGATGTCATGCTGCCATTCGGAACATTTGCTCCTGCTACTGATCTTGTTGCGGACAGGTGAGAAGCTTTCAGGCGATCCAGTTCATTGACCCAGGAACGCACATGCTCTAATCGATGCCATGCCATCTGCAATACTTTCTGTGATGCATAACCAGATCCTTCATGCGGTTGGCCAGTAGATACTTGTGTCAGATAGTTAATCTGATCACTGAGCCTTGATTCCACTTGTTGCAATGTTCTTAGAAACTGTGTAGTATTTGTTTCTGCTTGCTTCTGACCAGACTTTTCTTTACTTAATTCCAGGAGTGCTTGAGCTGAAATCAAGTATTTTTAGGTTATATTATCAAAATCTCTGAACCGAAGGTAAACTGTTTCAGATTAAAGATCATGTTTACTATTGTTTGCACATATAGTACCTATTCTAAAAATGTTGAAATGACAAAAAATAATCAAAATTGTCTAGTTGATAATATAAAAAAACTGTATGGTGAAACTTTTGTCTTGTTTTTTAATTGAGTAATTTTAATTCATCGTAGCAAGGTGATGATGAAAGAAGAGAGCCTATTGAACAGTTCTTACCTGCACATTGGAGACATGTTATTATATCTTTTTCTATTTCATCAAGAATTTGTATTCTCTCCATGGGAGCAGTCATTCTCAATATTTATTCATCAATATCTGCGAGCAGATGAGGTAATTCAGAAAATATTTTTATGTATTTTCGATTTTTCGACGCCAAACGACACAACACCAATGACAAAGACAATTGACAATTTGACAAATGTGTCAAATTTTGAGTTTTCACACTTGACAGTATCACTAATGTCGTTTCGTTTGGCAAGTCAATCGCCCATCAAGGAGTCGATGAAACTCAAAATCGACTAATCTTTAAATTTACTGCACGCGCCACATTTTCTGTTGTGATAACAACTCGACACATGGACACACTAGCTATCTCGTCGCTTTCTCTAATAGGTCTCTTTCAATAATACGTCACTTTGTACATGTAGGCAGTTTACCAACTCGCCTCAAGCCGTATTTCGTCTCTTTCCCAACTCGTCCGGCGCATATGTTCAATGAACAGTAACGTACAAAATTATAAAGTGAATAGGTCCCCAATGCAATGCGACGTCAGATCAACTGGATATTAATGCCGGGGTCCTTCAGGGGTCGGTACTCTCAGGGGTTGTTCTTGCTCAACAAAACGTTCTGCTAATACACTTTGGGTATGCAGACGATAGCACTGTAGCTAAGAGATACGTGTCCGACGCACGGGCTACTAGGCCTCAGATCCGGTCTCCGGGAGGCCATGGTAGAGCGCTTGAACGTGTCCTTGAAGGCAGTTGCCGAATTTTCCAAAATATTTTATTTACATAAGTTGTGCTTAATTGTATATAAGCGTCGGACGAGTTGGGAAAGAGACGAAATCAGGGGGGTGTCACTCCGCAGTTTAGGTACGATCGGCCGGCGGTACCCTCTAGAGGGAATAACGCTTTAGGTTGCCGCTTACCGCTCGGCTCGCACGTTAGCCACGTTATTAATTTTATGATTTATACAGCATAGAACAATGACTTCTAAACGTACTTCTAAGGCCTTTCAAATATATTGTTATGTTTACGGGTGTTTAAATAAAGCAAAGAACAATGAATCGATATTAAGTTTTTTTAAAGTACCGAAAGATTTTGAAAGGTAAGCTATTTTGTTGTACCTATTTAAATCATTACATAAATACTCTGTAACTATCGGTAGTAGGTGCATAATGAGTACGAGTTTTGTAAAAAAATTAAGCATTTTTTTTTTCTAAAAGATTGAATTGGTGTGTGAAATACTAATAATTAGGTACCTACCTACTTAGATATTTTAGATTTTCGTGTTGTTCAAAAATATAATTTGATTTATTTTTTTATTGAATAGTTACCGTTTTGTTAACATAAAAATAAACGCTTTAGATCCAGTTTAAAATAAATTATAATTGCCTAAGTAAGTAGTTACCTACTTAGCCTAAGAATTTACCAATAGCCTGAGTAAGTGTACGCACTTGTTAACGTTAACGTTTGTATATAAAACTAGGTACTTACTTATACCAAACGAACAAACAAACAATATTTCCTAAGAGTTCTTCAAGCCAACTTTAAATAAATTAACAAAAAATATCACTAAAGAGTAAACAAAGAGGTAGGTACCTATACTCAATTTGAAATAACATTAGACGTCTTTACAACTCGTTTTACAGTCCGTTCAACCGATTTTATGTTCCATCTCGTACACATAAGGATGATATAAAAAGCACAAATTTGTTACCAAAACCAACTGTTTACTACAGTTTCCATTTGTCGTATCACCAACGCAATAGAAGTCAAAATCGATTGACCGGGCTGTAAAATGGGCTTATTTAAATGTCTAATGTTATAGTAAATGAAGTTTAGGTAACCTAGTTTTCATTTGTTAAGTACCTAACAAAATGACGGTCTATAATATTCATTGTCTATCTACCTACTTGACCGTGTAACCATAGGCATCAAACATAAGAAAGATTACGCGGTCAAGTAGGTAGATAGTGGATGTAAGCGAAAGCGGCAAGTCGACAACCCTTACGAGCAGAGTCAAACCGCGCCAGACAGCGACGGAGATACGCGTTAGAAGAGAGCGGCAACGTTTAGGTGAATATCACGTTAGGCACTGAGCGCTTATGCGAGCTGAATTGCACTTTGTTGCTTACTAGCAGGTGTCTCTATTTCAATGAATTATTGCACGAAGTGACTCTTCTGTACTTGTACTATTATTTATTCTGTGACGAAATACAGCTAGATACAAGTTGGGAAGTGACGTATTAGTGAAAGTGACCTATTAAGGATAGTGACAACCACATTTTCACGGATGTTCTCTGCACTCTACTCTACTACTACTACTACTACTCTATTTGTAAATGTTAGGCTCAAAAATAGAAAACGCTCATTGAACGAATAAATAGCTCAGAAAGCGTTGTGGCTTCTTACAAACGGCCATAACGCGTTCTGGTAAATTGAAACAGGACGCAACGTGAATTCGTGTTGTAGCTTTCACAATAATCGATCACACAGTAAAATCAGAGTGTGAGTTGTGAGTGTGTGTGTATGTTTATTACTTCTTCACGCTCAAACGGCTGGACGGATCTAGACGAAATTTGGCACAGAGATAGATTATAGTCTGAATAGCAAATAGGATACTTTTTATCCGTGGAATATGTTCCTTCGGGATAATTTTCGACTTTCACGCGGGCGAAGCCGCTGGCAGAAGCTAGTCACTACATATAATAAAACAAAGTCCCCCGCCGCGTCTGTCTGTTTGTGATAAACTCAAAAACTACTGAACGAATTTTCATGCGGTTTTCACCAATAGACAGAGTGATTCATGAGGAAGGTTTAGGTGTATAGTTTGATAAGGTTTTGTGAAAATTGGTTGCATTATCACGATTTATTGTTGAAAATGTCGGCAAATATCAAAACGCCTGGGAGCTTTCATCGAATACGCTGCCTAAATCCCTTTGAGATATAACAAAACATGGTGGAATTATTCTTCTTTTATAGGTCTACAGAAAAGTCTGAGATGGCATATGTCTATCTTTTAGTGATAGCTTACTTATCTACCCATTCTAACATCTATAATAATGCGGTGATTGGAAATATATTTATATGGATACAGTATTCATCCTTATCAATTTAAATACGTTAGTTACCTTATGCATTTCATGCACCTTAAGATAGGTAATCCTTTACACCATATAATTTAAATGAATATCCTAAGTTGTCGCAAAATAAAAACTAACGCGCGTGAAAATGAATTCAAGCGTTGGTCTGATACCGATGACGGGACACGACGACAAAAAAAAAGTTAATTAAAATCAAAAAACCCGACTGCTTGAGAAGCGAACTAAAGAAAAAAGAAAAATGTATCCTCCGAGAGCACAGCATGATTTTCTCCTTGTTTACGTCTTTTTTTTTTATAACTTTTTGGTTAATTTTTTTTTCGAGATAGGTACATTTAAACATATAAGTGTGATATATTTTTGAAATCACCTCTTAAAATCCTTTATTTTGATACCCCACACGATAGGTATGGAAGAAAAAAAAAATTGGGCCCCAACAATATGGCGCCCAAAAACCGCCATTTTACTATTTTCCAATTTTCATGTAGCCAGTGACACTCGCGGGGTTAAGACGAATCGATTGACGTAAGAACCATCTAAATCGGCCTACGCGTTTGGTCTCTAGAACGCCACATAGGAACAAACATACATACATACTTACATACATACATAGACTGATAAACACATTACCCGCCTTCGGCAGTTGGGTAAAAAAACATATAGGCATATGTAGGGCATATGTATATGATATGTAGGGCGAGGTGGGCAAAAAATCGTGATCAAACGAAACATGGTGATAGTTGGGGTAATTTCAATATCATTGGTTTATTTGCAGTAGGTCATAAATAATCAAAAAAATGTTTTTGTTACTCCGTTTGATCGACTATTTTTAACCCACACTGTATAAGCTCTACTACCCGTACGAAGCCAGGGCGGGTCGCTAAAATCAATATGTATTAGTCGTTACAATATTTTGCTAGTCAGAAATATTGAACTAGCTAACTCCGAGTGAAAAGACCACAGAACATTTTTACTCGAAAATACCTTCACGGCAAAATCAAAATAACTTGTTTTTTTTTTTTAATTTTATGCAGTAAATCACAAATGAAGAGGTTGATTATCTAGAAAAAAAAATTAAGTCAATTTACTGAAATAAATCGATTCAATGATTCAATACAATAATGGACAGGCATTACCTGTCCATTATAGTAGTGTATCGATTTATTTTGACAGTATAGACTCTTGTATGAACTTGATGGGAGCAAAGCCAACCATAGCAATAGTGGCCTGATTTACTTTGAAAATAGTGTTTCATATTGCACATCCTAATTACACCCTAATATTTTATTAACTTGTTTTAATTAGCCGCCACTGATTCGCAAACTACTTTCTTTTGTTTGGAAACCCATACGAGAAGAAAGGTGTATGGCATTTTAAGTAGTAAAATTCACTTTTCGTTTGCACTGTAAAAACCTTATGATAATGAATTCGCTTTTTGTTAATGCTGTAAAACATTAGTCGATTTCGTCGATGGATGGCAACATTTATTTCTGGAGAGTAGAGAGTCTGTAGTTGCTATCTGTGGTTACTAATATTGCCAATTGTGTTAAATGTTTTAGCTCCCTAGTTTTCGGGAAAGGAAATTATTGTTTTGCTAAATAATTTATTCACAAATACATTGTTTGGGGCATTGATGTATTAAAAGGAGGTAGATACGGGACTGGTCAAGGCGCTTGGTACTACTAAACTAAGTGATTGCCTGTAGTTGGCACTCAGTCACGCACGGCACATCGTTGATCACACAGATTAACAATTTCAATGTTTTTATGCTTTTTTTGCAATAAATACTTATCAAAATTACTTCTTGTTTAGCTAAACAATGTTTAAATAATATCAGGAAGAAAAATAACATGGGATCACTTAGCACTCATAAGTACAGTTAAAAATGTTAATTTGTTGAAAATTACAATCATATCTAATATTTGCTTCGCCATATTTGTGACAGCGAGATAGATATTACAAACATGCGTGAGAGACATGATACGCACATAATGCGCGAGTTGCGAGACTCATACGCGACGAGTACAGGTGTACATAGACCGAGGTTGCCTGGAGTCGTGCGCTAAGTTCAGGTTTACTGATTGCGATGTTAGCGCTTAACATATCTTCCTCCTTTTAATACATCAATGGTTTGGGGTAATTATTTAATTATCCCTAAATGGATATCTCCGCAAAATACTCCCCAATGCTTTTTTTTCTTTAGTGCTTCGGGGATGTTCGCGGATGCGCATGTAGATTTTTTCTACATAACCATGTGCAAAAGGTGGCAGGCAGGGTGTGGATTAGCTGAGAGCGCATCCTATGCATGATTTGGAGTCGCCTAGACTGTGTTTCCGTGGGTCACTGTTGCTCCAACTAACATGGGTTGCCACTTGCGACAATGGTGATCCACCACTATTTGTTTGTTTTTGTGACGAAGTGTGAGTTTTTTACTTTATTTCATAAAATATAGCTAGATCTCTGCGATAGCTGTCAGTATCAATACAGTAACAATAGCTTGACAGGCTAACATTAACGTAACAATAACGTATACGTCAGTTTGACATATGTCGCAGAGATCAAGCTATCTTTTATGAAGTATAATAAAGTTTCAAGTCTTACCACAGGTAGTATAATACTAGCATACAGATACCATATCCCATACAAAGAAACCGTGCCGACGACGTAACAAGCGTGTTTCGCCTGAGTAAGATGATTATTTTTATATGTACTTCGATCACGTTCGGTTCCGTTCCATGGCTATAGATGGTGTTAGCAGCGACTTGCAAGTAAAAGGGTTTCCTCGGTTCGTGACATTTTTTTCTTTTAAAACAGTGACGATTTGTTTAAATATTTCTGTTTATTGCTGAAATAGTATTTTTTTTGTACGTTTTTATAGTTTAATTGTATCAAAATGTATTGTAATACAAATTTAAAAACAAAAAAAATTAAAAAATCGCGCCATCTATTGGAAATAATTTTAAATGATCCGCTCAAATAATCTTTGAAATGTGAATTAAGTGCCCAATATTCCATAATTTTGTGCTTAGGAGAGTTGCTTAAAAAAGAACATACAATTTTTATTATCAATTCTATAAAATGTTAATTTTACACACAATTCAGTAACAAAACCAATGCATATCGTGCCGTCTAGTGACATTTATTTGAACCAAATTTTCTTTGTTAGCGCTGGGATCCCGTGGTCTTACTAATAATTTTTCATTTTTGAGTCATATGATACTTGAATTAATTCTATTATATTCTAATTGCTTGTCGACACAGTTTGGCGCCAAAGTAGATTTATTTCGGCACAGAGCGATACGGACGCTTGCAAGATGAAGGCGTCAGTCGCCTCTGAAGCGATTCGGTGCGACGCTTAAGGGTTTATTACACTACACGGTATTCAGGGCCCTAAACTTGTAATTTAGCGTAGTGTAATAGATGTTAGGATATTAGGGTTCTCAAAATATCGACCTTATTGTTTCGGGATGGTGAAGTGATCCGGTGTTCAGGGCCCAGTATACCGTGTAGTGTAATAAGCCCTTTAGCTTACAACTAACCTTCCAACGATTCGCTTTTGGCGCGCTGTCTGTCGAAGATGGATTTTATACGTAAAATTTGAAAAAGTCATGTGTAGTGTAATCTTGTCATGCCAGGAAAGCCCAAAGGCCCGATGTTTATAGTTTTAAGTGGGTGTTTTGAATTTTGCTGTTGGCACCCCTAACTCATGACACCTCATCAATAAAATCCTTTTCAATCGGCCATTTTTGTAGCGACTGTCTTCGAACATGGTTAGTAGTGCTAAGTTATATCCGATATTATTTCTTGGATCTCTTTTTCTTGTGGTGTTTAAATTACTGATTAATATTTGTAGTGATATTGGTTTACTATTCTTCCCAATATTCCCTACAATAATCCGTGATAATCTATTTGTCATATGGTTTAGGGTTAACATACAAATGATGATCTCCTTTCTTTATATTATACGGTTAGAACCTGAGTTCTATGTGAAGATTTTACTAGGGCGGACTGATGTTTACATCTAAATATCGTGGTAGTGTTTCATAAAATGCAGAGTAAGTTCAAACCTTAATTTATTTTCAGTCGCATAGAAAGTTTTCGGCACCCCGCCATGGGTCGATGGGATTCTACCCCAAGAAGAGGTCCCGCCGTCATCGTGGAAAGGTGAAGGCATTCCCCAGAGATGACCCCAGCAAGCCTGTTCACCTTACCGCCTTCATTGGTTACAAGGCTGGTATGACCCACGTGGTTCGTGAACCCGACCGTCCTGGATCAAGTAAGTTGTCATGCCGTATTCTATGATGCTCGATGCCGTCATGGTGACGACTTTTACCTTGCTTCAATGTGTAACTTAACGGTCTCGTAACTTTCCAGAGATCAACAAGAAGGAGATCGTGGAGGCTGTGACCATCATCGAGACGCCCCCCATGGTGGCCGTCGGCGTGGTTGGTTACATCGAAACCCCACATGGTCTCCGCGCTCTGCTCACCGTCTGGGCCGAGCACATGTCTGAGGACTGCCGCCGTCGCTTCTACAAGAACTGGTAAACATTGCTTAACGAATGACATGAATACCATGTTTAAGTCCTCTAGTATAGTTCTCGCCAAACTTCTAAGCCGCCCTAGAGTAGTTGGCTACAATGGCTGCGCACTAGTAAATCTACGAAAACTGCACCTTTGTGCCTTGCATATTGGAAAGCCAACTTCAGGGTGGCCCAGAAGTTTGGCGAGCACTATAATTCACAAACTAAGTCCCAAATTATTTGTATTATTCCATGTTACTAATCAGTTACAATAGCTCTCCTCTTAATAATGAGAGTTTGAAGTCAAATATGCCTGGAGCATATTGTTACCAATTGGTCTCCGCTCAACGATGAGGCCATTTGGTTTTTTTTACAGCGGGCACTTATGATTTAATCAATCAGGTACAAATGCAAGAAGAAGGCATTCACTAAGTCCAGCAAGAAATGGCAGGATGAGCTTGGACGCAAGTCTATTGAGAAGGACTTCAAGAAAATGATCCGCTACTGTACTGTAGTGAGAGTTATTGCCCACACACAAATGAAGCTGCTGAAACAGCGTCAAAAGAAAGCTCACATTATGGAAATCCAACTCAATGGTGGAACCATTGAAGATAAGGTCAAATGGGCTAGGGAACATCTAGAGAAGCCCATTCCTATTGACTCAGTGTTTGCTCAAGATGAGATGATTGACTGCATTGGTGTCACCAAGGGTAAAGGATACAAGGGTATGTAACTACTTTTTAGTCGTGTTATTTTGACAAATAACAGTACAATTAACAATATTAACTGTATTTATTATTTTCAGGTGTGACCTCTCGTTGGCACACAAAGAAGCTTCCGCGCAAGACGCACAAGGGTCTGCGTAAGGTTGCTTGTATTGGAGCGTGGCATCCTTCAAGAGTTTCATTCACTGTTGCCCGTGCTGGTCAGAAGGGCTACCACCATCGTACAGAGATGAACAAGAAGATCTACCGTCTTGGACAAGGTCAGTAACAAGTTTATTATACTATAATAGTTCTCTACAATCATAGCATTAGTTTTCAGTCATTTTTACCTACTTAGTGATGTATTATAATTTTAATTTGTTTTACAGGAATCCACACTAAGGATGGCAAGGTTATCAAAAACAATGCTTGCACAGAATATGATCTGTCTGAGAAGTCTATCACACCCATGGGTGGTTTCCCCCACTATGGAGAAGTCAACAATGACTTTGTGATGATTAAGGGATGTTGCATGGGACCCAAAAAGCGTGTCATTACTCTGAGAAAGGTATGTAAAGTAATTTTGCACTAAGTACCTAGACTCGCATTTATTCTTAAAGAGTAATTATTTTAATGATTTTGTTTTTTATAATTTCAGTCCCTGCGCACACACACCAAGAGGGCAGCTCTTGAGAAGATCAACCTTAAGTTCATTGATACATCCTCAAAGTTCGGTCATGGTCGCTTCCAGACGCCGGCTGACAAGGCTGCGTTCATGGGAACACTCAAGAAGGATCGTATCCGTGAAGAGGCTGCGGCCACTACGGCGCCAGCGGCTCCTGCCCAGTCCTAAACATCTTTATGGACAAATAAAAATAAGATTTAATCTTACTATGTATTTTTATTCGAACTACTCACTGCCGAAAGGCGACAGACCCCACATTGCAGAATTTAACATAAATTGTTGCCTGCGTTCAGATGATACACAGGTCAGTCGATCAAGTCGTTATCTAGATAGAGAAGGCACATTGGCGCAGTCGTTCTTAAAAACTATACAACCGACTGCCAACAAAAAAACTACAAAGTGAAAAATAACTTGAATTTCGGGAGTCTGGGTTCCTGATTTCGACTTCCGTTTTTGACGCCGACTTTCGAAATTGGAAGGTATGCATGTCCGTGACTACCGCAGGACGTATGCGTTTCGATGGCGCGGCCACGGAGATTTTTTAAAAAAAGAACTATGCCAAAAATTTGTAAAAGTTGATTCCCAAAACTATAAATTTGTCAAAGATAAGGTTAAAAAGTTTTAAGGGTTTGAACGTGGCCGCGCCATTGAAACGCGGCGAACCGCGCGGCCACGGAGATCTTTAAAACTAAGCGTTGCAGAGACCTGAAATTTAGGGAAATTATAGATTGAATTTGTAAAAATATAGAAAAAATTCCCAGGTTTATATTTTAAGAGCTGTAAGACTAAAACCCCATGGCCGCGCCATTGAAACGGTGAAAAACACGTTATCACCGATATCTCGCTGAAAAAGCATCGCAGAAGTCTGAAACTTTTTGTACCTAATACCTAGATTTGAATTTGTCGAAATAGGTAAAAATACACAAAAAAATCCTAGGTTTATATTTCAGGAGTATAAAAAGGAGTATAATTCGCAATTTGTCCAAATCGCAAATTGTCCAATTAGCAAATGGTCCAGTAAGCAAATTGACCAATTCAAATTATAGTCGTTAATTAGGTATAGATATCCTTGTTAGGTATTTTAATCCTCCTAAATCTTTTTCATACGCAGAGATTATTGAGCTTTAGAACCGCATCGTAGTAGAATAGTTTTAAGGCATTAAAAAACATTGTTCACGAAGTTTAATAGATAGATAATACGTTTCTGTTTCCTTTAATTTCGTTTTCTGATATTTATATAAACAAAAAACGTATGTATTAATATGATACTATTTATTAATAAGTACATACTACTATTATTAATTCAATTGTATTCTGTTCTGCCCGCCCCTCACCACACGGCTAGTAACCTCATTTTCAGTAACTAAACGTAGTGTTTTTATGTCTTTTTTTGAGTGATTTGATTGACATTAGGCTGATTATCAGGCTTAATTATTTATACCGATATGTGTTGTTTTTCTAACATATGTGTTGATCAATAATCATACGCATTTTTACTACGAGCCGAATCTCACCAAACCCCACGTGGGGTCGTCTAAATACGCCTCTCGTTATCAAGGACGCCTGGACTAATTGCGAATTGGACTTATTGCAAATTGGACCAGTTGCGAATTGGACCTATTGCGAATTGGACCAAATGCGAACTGGACCAATTGCGAATTAGACAGCTGGACATTTTGCGAATTGGACATAATGCGCCTAAACGGTTAAAATACTCCTATCGTTATCAAGGACGCCTGGACCAATTGCGAATTGGACTTATTGCAAACTGGACCTATTGCGAATTGGACCAATTGCGAATTGGACAGCTGGACATTTTGCGAATTGGACATAATGCGCCCAAACGCTACTAAGGTACCAATTTTGTTGTTCGAGTATAAATTAGTACCAATTGAGCACTAATTATCTACGAAATATGCAAGCAATTGGCGTTGGTGGTGCGGCGGTAGTCACGGACATCTATCCATTTCACTGTTATGACAACTATATCGATATCTTTAGCTTGAAGGCACACTGATGTTGGGTTAAAGAGCATTGAAGCATCAATCTAAATAATTTTAATAATAAAAATCAGTGACTATAACAAAGTAAAAATTATGTGAAGTGAGATTGACTGTACTTTCATGAACTTTATACTAGCGCCATCTAGTTATTAATGTATGGCCTAACGTAAATGCAATTAACAGAGGCCTATTAACGCTATCTCGATTTGGCCACTGAAACACGATACTCGCCTTCGACGTCAAACAGCCATGTGAGCCAGGAAACTGCTGCTTGCATCCAAAGTGGTTTGCAACTATTAGCGGCAATACTGACAGTCCTAACTCGCGAGGCGCGAGCGTGGCGGGTATAACAAACGCTAAAAATATTCATCACCCTTAAATAAGATTTCCATGGCATTTAAGTACTTGTTTTTATAAAGAACTATACTTTTGCTTAACTTTGTATCAGGTTTATTGGTTTTAGGCTTTACCGTATTTAAGTAAAACGTCGACACAGCTAAACCAGTATAAATTCGAAGAATTTGAGAGGATTCCAATTCCAACTCAGCTTATCACAAACATTCAAAAATTCTTTTCTATTCTATAAGCTACAACTACTCGCGATGGATGCTCTATGGACACCTTACACGGCCTGCTCTCGTCTTAGGATTGATATCCTCCCACGCTGACCGTCAACGACCAATTACAAGCCCGCGACCACCGTCAGCGCCGACGGTCAACGTAGGAGTAAATCAAGCCTTAGTCAACGCGCGTTCATTCTGGACAAGTATTTAGTTAAGCTAATAATTATTATGGTGATCATGAGTAAAACGTAATTTAAAAATTATTTCAGTTCATCATTTTATTGGATGGGCTTTTCAAAATAATTACATTTTTTAATATACCTTATACATTGCAGAACTATGTTGCGTTCTTTTCTAATTTCTGTATGTAATAATTTTTGAAGTAGTGTTGATGGTATTTTCCGTTTTAATTTATAATTTTGTCTTTCTGGTTTTCTTGGTGGAGTTATATTTTTTACAGGCTTTTCTTTAGTTTTTGTAACTGCTTCTGGGGTAGTATCATGTTCTATGTTAGCTTTTACAATTTTTACTTCTTCTGGACCTTCATTATCACTTTCATTGTTTTCTATTAATTTAGGTTTATCCTGAACTGGAGTCTCCATTTTATGGCTATCACTTTTTGAAGGCTGAACTGGATTTTGATTTTGTGTTACTGATAATTTATTTAGCATTTCATTTTCTTTTTCCTCAGTTTCTTCATCTGATGTTCCATAATCACACATTAGTGATGTTAAGGCACCGCAAAGCCCTGGCTTTGGAGTATCTGTTGTTTCGATAGGATTTACAAGGGACTCTTCATCATCATCCTCAATTAAACCATTACTGCATTCTAAAGGTTCAGCAGTATCTTCTGAATTTTGATCCATCTCTATGTTGACTATTCCAGCAAATGGTTTCAGCTTATTCTTTTCAACAGTAGTTGGTGCATTAGGTATAACTCTTGGTATTTTCTTTGCTGGTTGGGTATTAGTTGAAATTGAAGAATTACTTTTGTTGTTCTGTCTGGTCATCCTCTGATTTTGGTTCCTTTTATCAAAATTATGTTTCCTCTTCAAATCCTTGGGTCCTTGTGCTGTAGACGAGAAAATTGAAAGATTAAATACAATGACATTAGAAAGTACAGGTTGCCTGGAAGAGATCGCGGTATGCGATAAGGCCGCCCATTGTATGTATTTTAGTTTTAAGTTTCCTGTTCTATGTATTAACTTGGTGTACCTACAATAAAGCATATATAAATAAAGTATTGATTTAAATTATATTATTACTAGCTGTCCCACGCGGCTTCGCGCCCGTCAACTGGGTATCTACCTACCCTACCCTACATACATGAATTTTGCATAATGTGGAATAAATTACCTGTTGATCCACGCTTGTCATTTTTATAATCACGTTTCAAGGCCATTTTTTCACCCCTTTCTATTTTTTCCTTACATTCAGCTGCTTTTTTCTCTATGTTAGATTTAGTAGGGTATTTCTTTTTCCTTTCATCTCGCCATTTCTGTATGTCTTCAGGATTGTTTAAGTTTGCAATTTTTTTGTACAAGCCAGTAGAATGTTGCATTTGTATGTGCTTTGTTATGACTTTTGGATGTGCAATAAACTGGCAGCCATCTATGTTGCATTTCTGAAATAATAATAATGATAATATAACAACTTTCATACTACTATTTCTGTAATACTTAGTTAAAATTGATTGATCATATTGAATCTTTTGTATCATCACAGGTACAATGTTGTAGTAAAGTTCTCGCCATGCTTCTTGGCCGTCCTCAAGTTGGCTTTCCGATGTGCACAATGCGGCATGGTGATGTTTTTGTATGCGATTTACTACTAGCCACCAAAATTATTGTAACCATTGATGTTGTTGGCAATTTGGCAAGAACTACACATGGTGCTTTTTATAAAAATTATCACAATGTGTTGCCTTGTAAGGGATACAAATATTTTAATCATCAAGTAATAATGTTATTTTATCGATATTGGTTTACCTGATGCTGTAGCTTATGTTTTTCAAGAAGATCTGCTGTAGGGAATCCTCTATCACAGGTCTCACACCAGTGGTCTTCACTATTTTCAGTTCTCATACCAGGTGCTCCAAAATATGGATTATTATTCCATGAACGAGGTGATGGACCCCGATTTGGTCGCCATTGATGGTTCTGAGGCATTGGGCTACGGTGAAAGTTGTTCATCATATGTGGCCGTGGTGCTCTATTCATATTCAAGGTTTTAAAAAGATCTTGTGGAAAATCTAAGCACTCGCTCTCGCTCGAGACTGATAGAGATTACTGGTTATTTAACTGATGCATTTGGAAACAAAATCTACGGAACACCATGTGGAGTATAATAATGCGGAGAACAGTTTAACGGTTTAAACTTTCTAGTACACTTGCACTGAATATAATAATAACACACAGAAATGAGTAACCTCAAAATTTCAGTATTTAAATATGTCAAAAACCGAAATCAAACATAACATGTGTTGCCAGCTTTAGTGATTGGCATTCAAATTAGTGATGGGCGATTATAAACTAAAACTAGTCGAATTAGTCGATTGTTCAGTTAAGTCGATTACAACCGATGTTAGTCGATTGCTACTGACTAACGGCGCGGCGTGCGGCGAGTGACAATGACTGACATGGTTACTGCGACAACTTTAACTACAAATTTGTAGCGCAGCGCACCCATTACTATACACGTGTGTAGTGCGTACTGCTAAATAAGTAATTACTATAAATTGATAATCGATTGAGCAATAGCACAATTTTTGATACAGTCGATTGTATTTATTGCAACAATCGCCCATCACTAATTCAAAGAGTTATTTTTTAAGTTGGTATTCAAAAAAATCAGACAGTATGCAGTACAGTCCTACCAACTTATCTGTGAACTGAAAGAGGACGGCACCGTCGATTATCTTTATTACCGTCGAGATTATTATTATCGCTCATTCACTCACTCGAGCGGCCGGCCGGCCGGCGGCGATCGTTCGATCGAGCGTAAGTAGTAGCGCACGGACTTTTAACTACTTAGTTAGTAGTACGCGCTACGCACGTGTATAGTAAAGGGTGCGCGCGCTGCGCTACAAATTAGTAGTTGTGTTGACATGGTAACCGTGTCAGTCATTGTCGCTCGCTGCGCATCGGTAAAAATCGACTAACATAGATTGTTATCGACTAAACTGAACAATCAACTAATTCGATTAGTTTTAGTAGTAATCGCCCATCACTAAGCTGCGTGTCTGACATCTGTCATCTTGTCAGCCTCCACTTTCCGGCAGCGGGCGGTTTTGTTTTGATGATAAAAAGAAGCACAGCGACAGCAGGGAAGGAATGCCTGCTAAAAATAAATAAACAAATCGTGTAGTTTAATAAAGTCGCTATAAGTTTAGATTTTAAACATAAAACGATGAACAATTCTGCAGCAAATTCAGCAGCGAAGGTAGGTATTTATAAAACATTAGCACTAATAATTTTGCGTTACTATTATGTATAATAAGCGTATATTCCCAAATGATTTCAGGTTGGAGAAATATTTACTGAAGCCGGAGCTGCGTTTAATAAGTTAGCAGATTTAGCTATGACTTTGCATCCAATGGGAGAACCAAACCCAGGGTAAGTTATAAACATTACAATTATTCTGACTAAAGCTTATCTGGGAACCAAATCTTCAACGTGTTGACGTGGTGTGTTGTGTACTTTCGATGGATGGTAGAGAAGGTTCTCTTCCGAGTATTAATGCAATATGGATTATTCAGTGCTGTACTGGACTGTTAATTATTTTGTAACTTGTTTACTGTACATATTTGGAAATATACAATTATAATCTTCCTTAAACATCTCCAAACAATTTTTATAATTACTGCTCAAAACCAGACTGGGCTATTGAGAATATCTAAATGGAAAAATCTAATAATACACCCTTTTCATAGTATTGTTCTCCCCATAGCTCTTGGCCTCCCTGAAGTTGGCTGCAATGGCTGAGCAGTAGTAAATCTCATACAAAAACATCACCGTGCCACGCTTTGTGCTTCGGAAAGCCAACACCAGGGTGGCCAAGAAGTTTGGTGAGAACTATACTATTTGTTTAAATAAATTGATTAACATGGTTTTATTTTTTGCTATTTCAGCCAGCAGCCCAAAACTCCTGTGAAGAAGAAAATAACAGAAGAAAGGACTTTAGCAAGCAATGTACCAACCCACAACCAGCATAATATCCACACAGCACCTTTATCACAACAGGTCTTGCTTCACTTTTGTAAATTATCTTTATCTTGTCTATGGCAATAGGCTAGAACAGGCTCTATTAAATAGAACTTAAACATAGTATAATGGAATAGAGATGACAGACAGATGTTATGAATAAATTGTAAACTTTTCAGTAGGTTTATGATACACACATATTGCTTATTACTCATTGTATCCTAAAAACAGGTTTATCTAAGGCCTAGTGGAAATAAGACATTAATAATATTAGGTCTTATTTAGATTTATATTTCTACTGGGAAAACCACCCAAACAAATTGTGGTTGACTTCCAGTCAAACAGGATTCAGCTAAATACCTACCTGTACTTTACATGGAGGCTGTCTATATGACCTCCACAACACAGAAACTGGGAACACAACACCAATGTAAGGAGAAAAAGTGTCGCCTCACACGGGTAACACGCAACAGCCACAAACGACGCCACGAGAAGCTAGAAGCGTGTAGCGTGTGCGGCGAGTCCATACAAAATCTACGAAAACTACAGGAAATATGCCGACGACGGCGTTTTGTGGTTGTGGCCAGTGTCCCGTGTGCGGGGAACCTTAAGTACTGTTTGTTGTAACTGTGTTTCAAAACAAATCTAGATTTTGTTTTAAATTTTATAACTAGACATTTTGTTTTATTTCCAGGTGACACTGAATATGTTAAATGCTCATGAAACAGAGATAGATGCAGATGGACTAGGTGGAGATGTAAAGCTGGAGTTTGAATCAAGCACAGAGGAAGTCACAACGTAGAATAAAACATCAAAAGTATTGTATACTTTATATAAAAAAAGAAACACCTATTTTGTAAATTATGTAATACTTAATGATTAAGGCATATCAGTTAAGTAAGAGATAGCGTTTGATACATATTTTCCAGTTTCATGCATAAAATAAGAGATAATGTTTTTAATAGATCAACAGTGTTTCCAAGAACGAATTATTAAAAGTGTAAATATTAGAATAAATCTGTTATATATATGTTCCTAATAAGCATCATAGAATTAAATAAATGATATTGGTGCACAAATCATTGTCTTTTAATAATATTGTTTTTTAAAATGAAATTACTTAACACTTTCAACGCCACCTCATGAAACACAATAGAAAATGTATTGTTTCAGGTCAGCTGTAACCAGAGTGGTGTTCAAACTCATGGGTTTAATGAATGGAAGCTTTGGACCCTTCTGTTCCAAGAAGAGTTTTGAGATTCATAAGTTTTGGAGTGCGAGCCCTCTGATAAAGTTTTCTCAATCACAGAGTCTACATTACTTTTTATTTTCAAAGATTCATAGAGATCAAAAGAGCTGCCAGATTTTTTTACCCTTCTTTGGGCATTTCTATAGCATTTCCATGGCTGCGGCTCAATTATGATTGTTTTAGAGATAGACTTTATAAGCTTCAAAAATTCTAGTAATCCTTCATCTCCATTGTTCAAATGAATCCACATAGTTACTGAAAAACAAAATGTTAAATCAAAAGCTACATGTTTACAAAAGTCCAAATAATTTTGAATATGAAGACGGTCATTCGGATCCATAATGTTACAAGTTATAAACTTAATATTAGAGTATTCATTGGATTCGTTGGCCCTTTCTATTAGTGTGGAATCAATGTCTACAGCTAACATATGGATATCACAGTTTGGGTAAACGGTTTTTAGGTACACATATAGAGCCTTGGACAGTTCTCCTGTGTTGCACCCGACGTCTAGGCACATCAGCTGGTTGTCTACTGGTTCTGGAAACATTTGTGGATGAAGATTGTTAATCCTTTCGCTCACATCGTGGAATGAGTAATAGTTTATAAAGTTTCCAAATTTAACAGCGCCTGGGTCACTTCCGAAAAATTTGAGTGTGTTAGATTCTATTTCACTTTCACCTTTCATTTTTTTTATTATGGAAAATAAAGTTGTTATAATGTTTTCAAAGTTTTAAAACGTGGTGTTTTGGTTGCACAGCTGTATCGAACGCTTTGGAATCGGATGGTTTGTCAAATCAAATGACAATGACAGTGACAGGTCACAGTACGTTTTGTTGCGTCGAATTTTTATGTGGTTTTGATCTAGTTTTTGATCTCGATTTTCCGAAAACAGTTTAGATTTTTGGAATGATTTGTTTATTGATAATTATTATCTTTATCATCATCATCATCTTCCTGCCCTTAACACATGTTACTTGGGGTCGGCGCAACACGTTTGCTTCTTCCATACCGTCCTGTTCCCCGTCATGTTATTACTGACTCCCTTTTCTTTCATATCACTCCTCACACAGTCCATCCATCTTTTCTTTGAGCTTCCTCTCCCTCTCCATCCATCCACATTTATATTCATAACTCTTTTAGTAACATGCGTTTCATCCCTCCTCATCACATGACCATACCAGGACAAACGGTTCCTTTTTAACTTTTCTGCCACTGGCGCCACTTTCAAACTGCCTCTAATATACTCATTTCTTACTTTATCCAATCTCGTCACGCCGCACATCCATCTCAAAATTCTCATCTCTGCTACATGCAATCTCCTTTCATCCATCTTTTTCACAGCCCAACGTTCCGATCCATACAGTATGACAGGTCTAATCACGGACTTGTAGATTTTCCCCTTTAACTTGAGGGGCATCCGTGGGTCGCAAGATGTTCCCACTGGAACATCTTGCTCCTTACTCAGGATGGATAAAATGGCGACAGGTCACTACCTGTCGCCATTTTATCCATCCTGAGTTGATCCGGTGCGTTACGTCTCGGTCTACCTCGCCATTCCCTTGGACAAGCGACCCTAGGTACCGGAAGTCGGAGCAGATTGTTATGGGTGTTCCAGCGAGAGCTATGGGCACGGAACTGGAGAGACCGCCGAAATCGCAAAACAAGTACGGTCAAACCTGGGTAAGTGAGAACTGGATAAGTGAGAAAACTCTATAAGTGAGAGTAATAGCCTGGACCCCCTAATTTTAAGCTGCCAAAACCTCTATTAGCGAGAAACAAAAACCTCTGTAAGAGAGAGTCGTTTTTCCTTCGTGGACCTCCGTAAGTGAGACTGCTACTTATCTATACCTCTATAAGCGACAGTCGAGCTTTATTTATTTATATTATTTAGTAGGAACTATAGCTACAATAAAAATACACACACATAAAAGATACACACATACAGTAACAAATGACAAAACAAATTACAAATTTAACATCTGCTATTTTATGACTCATTCTTAACTTTCGTGGCATTTCCTACCATTGTTTTTGTATTGTTTTCTCGTCAATATTGAACCTATTCTATTTCGTGGAACTAAATAACGTTGTTATTTTATCGCATTCTTTTCGAATGGACACGTGTGCCTGTGTACCGTCCTGTTTGTCGGACTTACTCAGTTTATAGTTAATCAATTGCGAAGGAAGGTTCTGTTCTGCATCATGTCAAAACGGAAAATCAAAGTACTGTCATTAAGTGATAAACTTAAAATAGTGAATACGTTTGAATCCGGTAAATCGCGAAATGAAATTCAGAAGGAGTTTAATTTACCAGAATCCACCTATTATAAAATCAAAAGACTACAAAGTCTGAGTGCTCTGATGGACATGGAAATATTAAGAGGACATAGTGCATCAATTATTGTTTTGTTTTCGTAAGCATCTTGATACCTACCCTTATAAAGTACTTATATGTCGAAATCTAATGAACGTAACATATACCTAGGTACACACTATTAAAAATATATGTGTACATAATATATGTTGTGCATATTATGCACATAATTTTATAATATTAGGTACATATTTACTACATTCGTACTTGCTGTGATTTGTTATTGATGCGTACCTCTATAAGAGAGAAACGCTACTCAAGTACCTGCATTAGCGAGAAACTCGGGTTAGTGAGAAACCTCTATAAGCGAGAATGAGATTGTGCTCCCTTGAACTCTCGCTTATCCAGGTTTGACTGTATTCAGTTTTGCTTCTGCTCAATTTCAGGCCAACAATCTGCTCTGGACTTCTAGGCCACTCTCGGCAACCAGCACAATGTCATCGGCCAACAGCATACACCAGGGTGCCTCTTCCTGTATGTCCGACGTAAGAGCGTCCATTATCAACAGGAAGAGATAGGGACTGAGAGCCGACCCTTGGTGCAAGCCGACTGCCACACTGAAGCTGCCAGTATTGCCCACTGTAGACCTAACTTGTGTACTGAATCGACCGTACTTCGCTCGAATCTACTCTACATACTTTCTAGGCACTCCTTTCTTCTTAATTATTATCTTGATATGACTTAATATAAATATATAGGCGTAAAAAGTTTCAAATTTTGGTCCACCACACGTCTGTGGTAATTATACATATATTTTTATTATTTTATTAGTAATTTAATCGTTTTTAATTTTTATCATCATAAAGGTCATTAGCAGGCTATAAACTAATAATAGTTTATGTAAATCGACCGTAACTTCATTTAACCACGTCAAAGATTTGAAAAATGACATAACGAAACACACACACAAAAAATCTAAATTTCTAAAATTTATTACGCGTTATGATGTAGCATGAATTGTATGTCGTCTTGATTGCCGTGTATGGTACATTAGCTCGTGTGAGTACCAGCCCTTCAGTTCCATTCATTTTCAAAAAAAATACCTACTGTGTTTTCTCCCATAGGAAAAAACACAAAACTTTTTTACTAACACGTGGATCTTTTTTACCCATACATTAATATTACATATAGAGACAAAACATTTTTTTTTTCCATAATTTAAGTTTCTATTGAGTATGGAGCTTGATTTTCAGACCACTGTGCCTCGCCTCGGTTGGGTAATTTTTTTACGTTCATCTAATTGAATGTATCTTGAAGCTAGAAGCTAAACTAGAAGTTTTGTATCACACAAAATCTCGGCGTTTCTCTCCCACTCAACCAGTCTCATCCGAAATATCGCCAAATTCATCAAAATCCAACTCTATGTTGCTTTTGGAAATCGACGTGGATGAGATTGCCGGAATTATATCGTCTTTGAAAACCGACTGGCTATTGGATGCGATCAGATATCTTCCCGAATTATTCGATCTGGTAGCGAGATCCTGGTGCAGGTAATAACTCATGTGTGCAATCTCGCCATTAGATCTGGTACTTTTCCTACAGCTTTTAGCTATACTCCACCCAATTAACTAAACAGAGAACAGAGACAGACAAAATGTTATTTTAAGTCCATGCAAATCTGTTGTACACTCATGTTTTACAAAAATAAATATCTTATCTTATCTGTGCTAACGGCTTTGTCGAAGATAAAACAATAGATTGGTAAATACCTCACCGCTAAATCAATTTTAGCCCCGAATCAATACGGATTCAGATCACCAGCCTTATTGCGTAATGAATTGGCAAATCACAAAGTCAAAAATCGACCAATCACAAGCGAGCTGAATGTGTATTTCCGTCTATGTGATTGGTCGATTTTTCATACTCTTTGCCCTTTGCGAATTTATAATAAGGCTGGTGGTGTTTGTACTGAAGATGCTGTGAGAGATTTATTGCATGGTGCAGTTATGGCCTTGGATAGCAAAGTTCCTAACTGTATTTCTAGACCTTTCCAAAGCATTCGGTACTGTCTCTGTTCCCATCTTGCTCAGGAAGATGGAGAACGTCGGAGTCCGAGAAATCCCACAAAAAATATTCAGGGACTACCTATCAGAGCGTACCCAGTCCGTTAGAGTCGGAAAATATGTCAGTGGAGAGATTGGATCTGTGGTGTCCCTCAAGGCAGTATTCTTGGTTCCTAATATACATCAACGAGCTATGTAAACTGAACCTTTCCAATTGTAGCATTTATACACTAATGTTAAGATATTGTTTTAATTTTGTTTATGTAAGATAATGTATAATTTTCAATTCTAGTGTAATTCTAAATTTAATTTAATTGATCATTTTTAATATAGTTTAATTGTATGATCCAAAGTTGATTGAAATAAATAAATAATAAAAATAATATGCAGATGACACGTTCCTTTTTATTCAGGGAGACTACTGGTCGGAAACATACTAAAACGCTGAATCTGCTCTCACTGTTATAATGACATGGTTGAGCTCTAAACTTCTAACCCTCAACGTCGCCAAAACACAGTGCATAGCGTTTTCGATCATGTCCAACCAATCCCCACCAGGTAATTACATATTAAGAGCCCACACATGCGCTTCTTCTCCAGAAGTTTGCGCCTGCCTAACTATAAACGGGGCTCTTACTGTAAAATACTTGGGTGTTTACTGTAAAATTTGAAAACAGTCCACTATGCACTGTGCCAGTCAATGGTCTCTTATTGTCTGCCGATTTGGGGTGGTACAGCAAAAACCTGTCTTCTCCATTTAATTTCACTTTAATTCTTTAATTTATAAGGTTAACTTAGATTTAGTTTTAAACTCTATTTTCTGTAACGTGACTTAGAATATTTTCAGTGAAAATTGTAAGTGCATGCATGCTCTATTAAATGTATTTGTAATTTTCTTTATTTTGCCTTATCGTGTATTTCTTATTAGTAAACAATTTTTGTATGGCTTGATGAATGAATCAAACTTATTAAATAGTACCTACATTTCATGTCGAGCATAAAAAGTCGAGATTTTAACACGAGCGATGTAAACCAATGTTCGAATTCGAAAGCTAGGTACATGCGAGTGTTAAAATAAAGCCTTTTTATGCGAAACACGAACGATTCTTTTTCCACAACCTGATGAGCTCACTTAATTAAAACGTTCAGACTAAAAACCACAGACTATATTCACAAGATAATCGCGCGCTTTTTCGAGAGGTACCGAACTGGTTCAGTACCTATCATTTTGCCAGTTACGTAATGATATCAAAACTCCATACAAAAGTAATTTCGTAACTGTTATTAAGTAATTGTTTTTTTTTTTAAGTTTAATTTTATAATCTTGTGTTTAAATGTTCATATTTCGAAACGAATTTCTTAGGCAATGTGTTACATATTAGACAAGGTAGTCATCATCATCATCAGCCCATAGCAGTCCACTGCTGGACATAGGCCTCTCCAATTGCACGCCATTTGGTTCGATTTTCGGCAACTGTCATCCAGCTGTTACTAGCCACCCTGCGAAGGTCGTCGCTCCACCTAGCCTGAGGGCGCCCTACCTTACGTTTACCAGTTCGCGGCCTCCACTCAAGAACACGTTTACCCCAACGGTCATCGGTTCTACGACTTATATGGCCGGCCCATTTCCACTTCAGTTTACTTATTCTGTGAGCTATGTCGACAACTTTGGTTCTCTGCCGGATCACTCATTTCTGATTCAATCCCTTAGAGAGACTCTGAGCATAGCCCTTTCCATAGCTCGTTGAGCAACTTTGAACTGATGAACCAGCCGTATTGTGAGTGTCCACGTCTCGGCACCGTAGGTCATGCCAGGTAGGACGCACTGGTTGAAGACTTTAGTCTTCAGGCTTTGCGGGATGCGCGACGAGAAGACTCGACGAAGTTTTCCAAACGCCGCCCAGCCCAGCTGTATTCTTATGCTAGCATCCTTCTCAAAGTTGTTCTTACCAAACTGCAAAGTTTGCCCGAGGTAAACGTATTCTCGAACAACTTTGAGAGCACCGCCATTGACCACAATCGATCCCGGTGTGACGCGTGAATTAAACATAACCTGGGTTTTATCCAAGTTCATCCGGAGACCGATGCGTGCAGAAGAATCAGCTAGGCCATCCAGCATCTGCTGCAAGTCGTGCAGCGACTCTGCCATTATGACGATGTCATCCGCAAATCATAAGTGTGAGATGTACTTGCCGTTTATGTTAATGCCGCGTCCTTCCCAGTCCAGCGTCTTAAACATATCCTCCACTGCGTTACTAAACAATTTCGGGGAAATTACGTCCCCTTGTCTAATTCCTCTTCGCAGTGAGATATGCCTAGTTTGCCAGTCTTGACTTTGAACGGTCATTGTTGCGTTTTCATAAAGACATCTCAGCACTTGGATGTATCGCCAGTCAACTTGGCATCGCTGCATAGACTCCAAAACAGACCAGGTTTCGATGGAGACAAAAGCCTTCTCATAGTCCATAAAAGCAAAACACAGGGGCTGATAATACTCTTCGGACTTTTGTATAATTTGCCGCACTGTGTCGATGAGGTCTATGGTGCTGTATCCTCTTCGGAACCCGGCCTGCTCTGGTGGCTGAAACTCGTCGAGTCTTCGCGCTAGACGATTCGTGACGACTCTCGAAAACAACTTATAAACGTGACTAAGAAGCGAAATGGGTCCTTAATTCTTCAAAAGGGTCTTGTCACCCTTTTTGAAGAAAAGAACGACCACGCTCCTCTGCCACGCCAATGGAGTTCTCCCAGAGAACAGGACAGAGTTAAAGAGCTCCCCAAGCTCCTTCAATACGGGGCGTCCTCCCGCTTTCAGGAGCTCGGTTGTAATCCCGTCCTCACCCGGGGCTTTTCCATTTTTAAGCTGTTTGAGAGCCGCCTCGATTTCATCTTGGCTTATTTCAGGCAGGTCTTCTGTAAAATGGCGGGTTAAGGTGGCTCTAGAATCCTCATTTTCGGGATCAGGCCGAGATGCATGCGATGCGTATAGTTGGCTGTAGAAGTCCTCAACTTCTGAAAGAATCTCCGGCCTCGAAACGACGATATCCCCACTCAATTTAGCCAGCTTCGTCAGATGGCTCCTCCCAAGTGGCTGGAAGAACACTTTTGACCCCCGGTTTTGCTCAATCGCTTTCTCTATAGAGAGCGTATTGGATCGTCGGAGATCGCGTCGTACCAGTTTCCAAATTTTTTTGTTGAGTGCCCGCTGTTCTGGCGAAGTGGCTGGTGGATTTTCACGTCGCTCCGTCATGAGCTTTAGAGTCTCTTCCGAAAGTTTAGACTTCCGGCCCGTACGCCGCATCTTACAAAATCTCGTACCTTCCTCCCTGAGGATTTGCACCATGTGGTCGAGTGTCTGGTCAACGTCGTCTGTGGTTTCCACGACAGCGAACCGGTTCTCCAGGTCTGACTGGAACGCTTCAGATCCTAACATAGTTTGGAGCATGTTTGGACGGAGCCTAGACTTTATCAAACGAGTTCTCTCAAGCTTGAAGTTGATATTCAGAGAGCCTCGAACAAGTCTGTGATGGCTGCCGGTATTAAACCTGTTGATCACTGAGACATCCCTGAATATATGCTTTTTATCTGTTATGATGAAGTCTTATCTCACTTTTGGTCATAGTGTCGGGGCTTTGCCACGTCCACTTCATTTGGGGCTGTTTCTTAAAAAAGGAATTCATAACAAAAAGCCCCTCTTTCTCTAGGAAGTTGACAAGCATTTGCCCCCTATGATTTCTGCTGCCAAATCCGTAGGATCCTACTACCGATTCGCTGCAATTCTGTACTCCCACTTTAGCGTTAAAATCCCCCATGACAACGCTGTAGTGGGTCTTAGTGGTGGAGTGCAAGGCCTTGTAAATGTCGTCGAACATTGCCTCCACTTCGTCGTCCGAGTGCGCCGAGGTCGGTGCGTAGACTTGCACAACCTTAAGGCTATACCTCTCGGTTAGCTTCACTATGAGGTACGCTACCCTGTTCGACACACTAGAGACTTCCACAACGTTGCCACAGATGGATTTGTTAACCAGGAACCCGACACCGCCTTGGGATAGCTGTTCTCCCTCTCGGAAATACATAAGGTGGTCCGATTCAAGAGTTATTGTGTCCTCTCCCTCTCTTCGGACTTCACTCAACCCCAGAATGTGCCACCTTATATTCTTGAGCTCCTGTTCAAGCTGCACGAGGTGTTCGTCAAGCCGTAACGTGCGTCCGTTGTACGTAGCCAAGGTCGGTTTTGTTTTTTGATTTTGGCGGCCGTAGTCCGTAACCCGGAGATTCTTCGCACCCTCGAGTGCCCTGCCGCTACCGTGACCGCCGCCATAATCAGGAATAACAGCAGGGCGGCCGGGAACTGGGGGCCGTGGTTTCTTTTGACTTGCCATACTATTGGAGGGTTTGCCCATAATCGCCACGCTGGGCATGCGGGTTGGCGATCGCAGATCGCAGTTTCTCACATTGGTGACGCTGCTGCCCGTCACCAGTCTTTGCCATTTGACTGCGAAGATTTGTTGGAATGGTTATACCACCATTTGTCGGTTGTCGTCAGAGCCTCGTTTGTTGATCGGCAGGATGCACCACGAACAGGTGAGGTTGACTTGGGGCGCTAAGTTTGTGAGTGCGCCCCCTTACATCCCAAGACAAGGTAGTGGAAAAACATTATTATTATTATAGGAGTTACTGTGCCGACTCTTGAAAAAACATTGATGAAAGAGATTGTAAGTGCGAGCTCGACAATTTTCAGCACCCTGCTTTTGACAGGCAATAACATATCGGTTGTATATGTATGTTTATAAAACGCACACTATGCACACACACATATCACATCATCAGCCTATTAATGTTCCCACTGCTGGGACACAGGCCTCCTCTCTGTGAGAGGGAAATGTGCACTATGCAGGCCAGCATATTATAAGGATTACATCGCAGATAAAAATGATTGGCTCAATGCAGGTCCTGCTCCGCAGCCACTAGGGCGCATTATTTATATTGTTGGACCTGGTGAAGACTGTATATTTGAATTGTATAAACTCAATTTCTTTTAGTATTATATAACTGCACAGTTCACATGTGTGAGTGCCATGGTCCGAGTGTAAATCTACCATTCACTGTACCTATGTGTCGTTCATTGACTTCTGAGAGCTTTGGCAGTTGAGTGTGTCATGCTTTCTCTAATGTCTCTCTGATGATGGCACATGTGTTAGATCAATCGGTTTCCTTGATGATGGTTGAGCTGAGTGGTGCCGATCCATGCGTCATGTTCATGAAAGGGTACCATCAGTTGGGATTGGTAATAACTTAACTGCCTCGGCCTATTATTGTTTTTTTTTAAAATTGTTTGTTACTCTAGACGCTTTTACGTGCACGTCTTTTTACATCGTTCTCACATACTTGTATTACATTTTTTAAATAAGAATGAGTGTAATTAAATCTGATGGAAAAGAGTGCCCGTGGAGTTTCTTGCAAATTCTTCTCCATTGAGACCTAAAGACGCTTGCGAATTTGCAACAAAGTTCTTTTTTTTTGTTTGGCAATTCAAAAGTACCTTAAGGTTAATTTGAAATAAACTATTTGATTTAGATTTTTTTGAAACGTTGAGACGTGGGAGACACAAAACTGAACTTACAGGCATTAAGGCTTCGCCATACTGGATGCGTTTGAGTGATCGGACCGCAGGACGCAGAACGCATCCAGTGTGTCAAAGTGAAAAAAAAAACCAATCGAATAGAGTGTATTTGGTATTGGAGTTAAAATCTATAACAAACTCCCAATATGTAAAACGTATTTTTCAATTAACGAATTTCTTAATGACCGAATAATTCACAAATTTTTTTTTGGCTTGTAAATGTTAATTATATGACCGTGATAATTGTCTAATAATTAATGTATTATGAGGTTCACTAAAACTTGATATGTTAGACTATTTTATTTTATTTTATTAACGTTAGATTTATGTCTGTGGTGAAAACACACAAAAAAAAAAATGTGTGTGTGTACCAGAGTACACAGGTAAGAAGTGAAACTTCTTTACGACACATCATTTTTCTACTATTTGCAACTTCACGAAAATGGGGTAGATAAGGCTTAAGCCTTAAGAAAAACAATTTTTTCCGTATTAAATTAAAGCTATTTTATTATTATAGACATGCATACAATTAATGAGTAATTTATATTTATAAATTAATTAATTTATAAATATTAAAATCATGCTCATACGTGTTGAATTTATAAAACGAAATATAATATCACTCACTTTTCTTGTAAATTCACTTAAATTTGAATAAGTATTTTTACTAAACTTTGGTAAAAAAACAACATGGCGCGTAACCGAAAAACGTGACGATAGAGTCCGTCCAACGAAAGAAGTCCCGTAGACGCGGCGCTAGTTTCTATGCGACTGTACGCTGTCCTCTAACAAATCTTGTTAGTTCCATGTATTTCCGCTGGACTTTTTTCGTTGGACGGACTCTACGTACAAAATTTTCTCCCATACGTCGATAAAGAAGTTTCACTTCAAAAACATACAGTCGAACATAGAACCTCTTCCATTTGGAAAGTTGGTAAATAGGACAAACCTATTCAGCCTAGGCTAAACTGGTTTCTCTTATTAGGCTTAGAACGAAACAATTTAGCCTAGGCTATACCTATTAGTAGGTATATCCTATCTCGTAAGGATGAATTAGTTTAGTCTAAACTCCATTTACTATAGCATTAGACATTTCAATAAGCCTATTTTACAGTCGGTCGATTTTAACTTTTATTGCGTTGGTGATACGACAAATGGAAGCTATAGTAAACAGTTGGTTTTGGCAACAGGTTTATGCTTTTTATGGCATCCTTATATGTACGAGATAGAACTCAAAATCGGTTGAACGGGATGTAAAAAGAGTTGTAAAGACGTCTATTGTTATTTCAAATGGAGTATAGGGCAATGATTATTGGGACAAAAAAGAATAGGTTAGGCCTAAATCGTACTGCGATTCCGGTGTACTCCGGACAGCTAGTACTCCGTGACACGGAGTCTAGCCTTATAGACTAATTCTTTTAGCACGATGGTACACCCCGTAACTGCAAAAAGTATACTCTTTGACATTACTGGTGACCCATTTTCTGGGTTCTGAATACTTGAAACGACTGTATCAAAGATTCACAAATGCCAGCCGGGACTAACGGTTTAGCGTGATTTCAGAGCTACGGAGAAATCTAGAGATGGTCACCCATCCACGGACCGACCTCGGCAACCGTTGCTTAATCTTGAATATCGATCCGTGCGGCTTGTATTAACCAGTCACGAGCTTCTCAATGTTTTGATTACAATAATTTTAGAAAATGGATAATTTGGGAAACGCCGGAAGGGGGCGCCCTAGAAAGACATCATCATCATCAGCCTATTAATGTTCCCACTGCTGGGATACAGGCCTCCTCCTGTGAAAAGTGGTGGGCCGTAATCCACCACGCGAGCCCAGTGCGGGTTGGTGGATCACATGGTCACATATCTTCGAATTTTTGGTTCTAGGACATGCCGGTTTCCTCACGATGTATACCTTCACCGGTGAAAGAGATACATAAGTCTATACCTTATAGGTGATGTTTTTCAGAAAGGCCAGGTGCGCAGTACTTATAACCGGCGCGGCGTTTGTGTATGACTAGATGTATGAATGTGAGTGAAGCAAAAGAAGTATGTAAGGATTGTAGCAGTTGGTGGAGTACGTAAGGTCACAAACTATATTTTTTCCTCGCAGTTTCTCCAGCTTGGTACATAGACTTCATTCCAATGTATGTTGTTTGGCAGTTTATTTAGGTTCACAGTGGTTAATCGACGAACACCGAACGTGTCTTTTAGGTTAGGTACCTATATAATCATTGAGAGCAGTGGTGGCCCAGTGGTTACGGCCCCGACTTACGAGTTGTAGGTCATGGGTTCGAACCCTAGCAGGCGGTTTACTTTGTGTAATGTATTTCATCACCAATGCTCTCAAAACGGTGAAGGAAACATCGTGAGGAAACCGGCATGTCCTAGAAACAAAAATTCAAAGACATGTGACATCTACCAATCCGCACTGGGCCCGCGTGGTGGATTATGGCCCACTCCCTCTATGAGAGAAGGCCTGTGTCCCCTACATTAAAAGGCTGATAACGATGATATAATCATTATACGTATAGTTATCGGCACGTAACTTGGCAAGGTTTTGGCGTAGTGGGGGTAAGCTCGCGCATAGTGCACGAACTGACCAATCACCAAATAGAGCGAACGGGACGTGGACGCGACGTGATTGGTCAGTCGATCCTTGTGTCAACTGACCAACCAATCGCGCGCTCGGAACGGTGCTAAACGTACCCCGCGTCCCGCTAGGTAACCAAAGAAACCTAAAAAATTACTTGTGCGCATCTAACGACTCTTGCCAAGTTACGTGCCGATGACTATACCTACAGTGGTTATTGTTGAAGCATTATCAATAAAAAACAACAAACAATCGCAATCAAGAACGAAACATTGAAAGAACTGTTGAAACAGTTTACTTTGCCTATTCGTGTCAAACACAACTGCGTGCACACGATTAAGCTTTCTTTTTGCTATTAATGTAACAACGGAAGTACTGGTCCTTTGAAAATTATATCAATTGCGGATTGTAACTTTGAGGAAATTAAAAATACTTAGTTATAAAGGTAATAGTCCAACAATAATGCCTTTCTGTATTTTCTTTCATTTCCGGTTTCGTTATTTAGACAATTTGTCTTGAGTGCATTTTGATAATAAAATTTATCGTTCGTTTAATTACTGTACCTGTACCTACTGAAAAAGTAATGAGTACATAGTTATCATATCATTAAGTAATTTGTTAATACAATTAACACGTTGAAGCGTGACAGTGAATTAATATCCGAAGTATTACTGCGTTGTAATCAACAAGAGACAAGTAGGCGTTGCAGCGTTGTTACAGCGATATAAATCCAATTTCAGCTGTCCTAGATATTTATAATGGCTCTGATGTAAGTAAAACCCATAACTAAAAATTTACTAAGATTCTTTCTACCTAGGAAATATTAAGATAGCCTCATTAAATACTTAGGTGCAGAGTTTTAGCCGCATCTAAGAACCTAGGTAAACTAAACGGAAAACCGGCCTATGAAATGATTACTTTAGAAATATAAGATGTATATAGTTAGGTACATAGCTAATAAAATTAGGAATGGGCAAAAGTCTTTTACGAGGCAACAAAAAAGTTAACCTCTGTAATGGTTCTTAAGTTTTCGCCGCACATCATCTTTTTTTTTGTTATTGGGAGGAACCTTCAAAAGATGCCTGGACGTTTGGGGAAAAGGACAGGGAGTGTGGGGGTTTTACCTCATTAAACATTTACTCCGGTAATCTTCAACATCGGCATCAGCACATGGAAAGGGCACCCTTCTGTGCAACGCCTGTGAGGCCACGTCTCACATAACCTGATAATATATAGAAATAAATAAAACATTTATTGACTCTAAGAAAACTTACAGCATAAACAAAACACAAGATAGTTTCAAAGCACAGTATTCCCAGTATGTCAAAAGAAGCGGGTTCAGCCGAAGCTGACCAGTGTGCAGCATGGATACTACGCTGGTCAACGCTGATTTCCAGCCCGCCCCCTTTCTTACAGCACTTAGCATAATAAATCACTTAATAAAATACCCAACCCACCCTTAATAAATACCCTTAACCATCACATCCGTAACTGCACGATTCGAAGCAGATTAGTGACAGCTACACCAAGAGTGTATAAACATTAAGAAATATGACCTAGTTCTTCATCTCTGCTCAAGAAAGCGTGAGATAGAGAAGATATTCGTCAGGAGAGCACTATTAGCATAGCGAGCTGGTCTGAGAGCATTGCTACTATTTATTCTGTGGAATTGCGGATAAACTTTTATGGGTCATAGACTGCCTCTACCATATGTACGATTAGTCTGCCATCATCGTGTGGACATACAACACCTTTCGTTAATATGACTGCATATTGAATAAATTAAATTTCAGATTGTATAAAAGTTAATTAGGTACCTATATTATGAGGCTAATATAATATTTATAATGTTATGAGAACTATAAATTACCTACACCTTCACCGACACGGCTCGTCACCGCTTTTACTTTCCTGTAAATAGTCGCGGTTCCTTGTAACTGTAGCGACTTCAACGTGAGTTTACACCAGAGTGCAAGGCCGATACAGTTCACCTGACGCCCGCGCGACGCTAACTTGCACCCTGCGCACGCGTTCTTAAAGACCGATATATTTTCCACCGGCTCAGATTCGACGGCAACTAATCAACTGAAATCGGTCGTTTGCGAATGAAATGTGGGACTGAATGGTGTTCACAACTCACGCAAGTGGCTCGTAATTACGCTTTTTCACACACGTGAACGTGAAGTAGGTGCAGCACTCGTTGCAATTGGTAACAGATATGTGTCTTGCTTTTTGCCGTGCATTTTATCGGAGAAATTGGCTTGGAAAATGGTTCTCGATCATTTTCAAGTTCAGTTACATAAGTGCGCGTGCGGAGAATTAGTGCGGAATAGCGGATGTTTGGTGGTGCTCGACGGCCAAGTGGCGCACGGTTATAAGCTCTCACCCGCTCCACCGCCGGGCAGTCGCTGCTGGACCACCCTCATACACGTTCAGTTATAGTTATAGTGCTGTGTGTGACAAAAACGAACATGTGTACCGCTTTCCGGATATACGTTGTATCAGTTATCTGTGTGGTAGTCGCCGCGAGCAATGTGCACGGGCCTCGAAGATCCCGAAGGATGGAGGTCGACAATACAGCAGAGAACGAAATTGACAGTGGAAGAGCTGAGGACAGCTCGTGGTGGTGGACAGGCGAGCTCAATGTTCTACAGAAACTTTACGACGATTGCAGTGCGCAAAAACACATGTCGATGTGTTTGAAGGGCAAGGCCTTAATGGCACTCACGAGAGCAGTGGAACAGGTGATGCAGCTGAGTGATTTGTGTTAGTTTTACCAAATGTTTTAGTGAAATCAATAGTGTAATGATGTTTCTGTTTGTGCTGTACAGGAGAGCGTTCAGCTCGCCGATGGGCTGACGTTGGTGAAGCAAGCTGACGCACCCTCCGCGGTTGCGGAGCCGCGCTTCTTCCCTGGTATGACCACAGAAGACAAGCTGGATACCCTGTTGCGCACAAGGTTCGAGCAATTGATGAGCACACATACAATTTCAATGGATTTGGCCTCGGAAGGCAGGGGTAGAGGTAAATATTTTGTATCCTATAGCATTAATAGGTAAAAGTATATTTAAAAGTTCAGCTGTAGTGCCTTGTAACGTGTTTTGAATAAAATTATGATTTTAGGTAAGAAGGTACTACCTTACCTGTTACTCGGTATTTTCACCACCGTAACGATCGTGGGAGGAATGGCCCTAAAGACTCTAGCAGCGATTGCCGGCAAAGCACTCATCGCCAGTAAGGTTGCCCTGACTATCGCCGGTATCATCGCCCTGAAGAAACTGTTCAGTCACGATGGCGCTCCCGCTGAAACTACCTTCCAAGTGCATGCAGATGGACACCACAGGTGAGGCATATAGTGTAGGGTAGTTGATGTGGTCAATAGTGTTAACTAGCTTTCCTTGCTTTGCCCCATTTATTAGAGATACATAATGGTTGTTGATTTAATTGAAGATTGATTGATCAAATGAAAACGTTTGTTGTTTTTTTTTAACTAGTTAATTGGTTTTAAACAGATAAAAAAAACTCTCGTTTTCATTTATTGGTGTTCGATTTTTAGTCAAGAGTTTTTGGTTCTGCAGAGGGATATTAATAGGCTAAAATGTGTATGCTTGTGGCTTTTGCTTCATTGTTTTAATTCAAAATATTTTAATTCTAGTATTTAATTCGAAGGCGGAACCTGTATGTGGTGAGGCCAGCGAAAGCAGGCGCGGTGGATCCGTACTTCTACGGCGAGCAGACGACGGCAACCGTGTAGCCTTCGTCTTCCCGTCGGGGGCCGGCGCCCGGGCCCGCTGGCCCAACCAGCCCCATCGGCCCCGCCGGCCCCGAACACCCGCCAGCCACCGGTCCCAGCTCACCGCGCCAATACACAAAATAACCTCAAACCAAAGTACCGTCCTCTGCGGACATCCTTCTGAGACCAAACGGTCGTCCATCTTGATTTCAAATCTATGTCAGTAAATTATTTAATGTAATTTATTTATTTGTGACTACAGTTGTATGTTTAATGTTAATTAATTTATCAAAGTGATGTAAGAGGTAATAATAAAAAATGTTACACTCAGTTTGGTTTCATTTTACGTAACTAACTATAAATCTGCTTAAAGTTCAACTTAATCTGATGATGAGTCATATGATGAAATCACAATGCAGAGTTAACCGAACTAACCTACCTACGACAGATTTGGTTTGCTAGACACGCATTATGATTTGTTTGACGAAGGTAGAGACGAGTTAAGAAAACCAGACAAGAAAAGTCAACCGTATACTAATAACACTAACTGCATCACTGCATGTTTAATCTAATGAACGATGTAGATACGGTGTGCACAAATTAACATGCATATTAATCACTTTTCACACAGATATGGTGTTTAAATGATTGCTAAAGGCCGCTTTCTTTACACGCTCTAGTGGAGTGGAGTCCGAGAAATGTGTCTAGATTTTCCGTTAATGTGGGCGCTACGGCTATGAACGTGGAAAGTAGAAAGTTTTAATCGATTCACTGCACATGCACGAATACTGTTACAGTGCATAGCTATTTTATTATCATCTCTGTATCGTAGCGTGTATTTATTTGGCTTACGAGCGCTACTTACACGATCGATTTGTTCATTAGAGCCGAATAAATAATGTGTTAATGAATGACGAAGCCGTGTGTGCACGGAACTAACTAGCTAGATAGTGGAACATTTTACAGGCAGAGGAACAGCGGAGTGTGGTGTGGCGTTTGTTCGGCTGCGGAAGGTCAGCACGTTGATTAGCCGTGCGCCGGTACAGGCCGACCACAGCGCACGTTTGTGAGCCCGGACGCTGTTTATAATGCAGATATGTGTTTGCCCAATCGCTGCACGCTACGCTGGCTATATGGCATCGTTAATGCGGCTGGCGTCTCTTTGCATACGCAAATATAGGGCGGGCGGACCAACGCTGATTAAGCGGTGCAGCGGCGGCGGTAGCGCTCGCTTCATTTCTGTATCAGGAATTGTAAACCTTACTTGATTAGTTTTTAGCTTGTATGTTTATTTGACAAACAGGCTTGTCGTGCGATAACTTTGGTTTGAGCTTAGCTGCCATGGCATGAACTGAGTTAAACCTAAATGAAACGTTTTCATGTGTGTGTATTCGTCCTTAATCTAGCTTTAACAAACAACGACAGAGCATGAGATATGTCTGTATCTGCACATGCATGATCAATGTAACAGCTGCCAGGAGCGGTGATCCTCCGGGGACGTCACTCCGTTGGCAGCCGCCGCTTGAGCTAATATTATCGGCTGACTTACCTTAGCAGCCAAACACATGGCGGCTCAGGTGTCGCTGTCCACCACCAATCTGCCCATCTGCCCACCCCTCAATACTTGATGGCTGTCTAAATCTCGAAATAGGCTAACAATCCAAGTGATGTCTCTACAGATTACTGATTTAGGTGCTAATGCAAATTGTGTGCTGAATGGAAACTGGCTAATGCACATATATACAAACACACTGGCCTCTATGTTATGTATAAACAGAATTAATAATGTCGTAGCTAAAGTTGTAACATTTCGGAGCATATAACAATTTAGGTGAGTAATGCATTTTGTCAATGTTCATAGGTTTGTGTAAGTAAATACAGGACGCGAGGCTGCGGGCGTCACTCGTACAGCGAAGTTACTTTACGGGCGAATGGTCAAAGTATTCGACATAAACCTATTTTGTTCTCTTCTTATATTGGATGTGCGCTCCCTTCTTCGCCTTCACCCGCTGCCGCTGTCCACTGCTCTAGGGTTGTCCTGCATTGAAAAATGTTAAATTAGTACAGGATTATACGAAAAAAAAAATTTGGTGTTTTGCTTGACATCATACTCAATTTTCAATTTTGTATATTGAAAACCAAGTTTAAATAAAGTTGGTATCAGGATAAAAATCTCAAGAAATAATTTGTATGTTATTTTTAGAATAAGAAAGTATTACTCGTACTAAGTACTATTTGATCTATTCATATTTTTCCTTAAAATATGAAAGTAAGATTTAATTTATCGAATGAAAAACCTTATCGTAAAAAACACGTAGATTACTACGGTTTTTTGACTACGAGGATATTAAAATCGGAATATATTGTATAGCAGCATAAGTTTCGATGACCAGCAAACGGTGGTGATAAGTGCCAGGGGTGCAGCACATATTCCCACTAACAAGCTGGTCTAATCCGAGCACATTACAGAAGACACTTTCACTCTGTTACGGTTAGCTCGACTCGTTACTCCTGATACTATGTGCTGATATCGGATTACCACTTCGTACACCTTACTTTCGTTAGTTTTCTATCTTTTATCGGCATAGAAATGCAATTTTCCTGCTCATTGGTATCTAAAGAAATTATGATTGAATTTCAATGAAAATCAAGTCAAAAAAAGGTTTTACTACCAATTTCTTCCACTAGATGTTTAAATAAATCCGAGGAAAAACACGCCGTCTTTCGTAACTCATATTTTATTTTGATTTTTATACAGATTAACCTATTGAAAAAACGACTCCGTATCAAAGCGGTCTATTCGCAAAACGACTTATGAGCAGATCGAAAAAAAAATAAAAAAAATGCCGCGGTTTTGTAAAATTGTTCTGCTTCTGTCATTAATGTGGCGCTATCTGATCGATCAGCTTTGCGTAATGTTTCCTATTGAAGGTGGTCTGATTAGACGTGTGTGTAACAACCCTGGCATACTGGGGCGGTGGGGGTTATGTGAGGAAGTTTTGCCGGGAATTATGTTGGTACGTGCCAAAGCCATTATTGCTGCGAGAAAAGTTCATCAATTTCATTTCTGGCCCCATGCACGTACGCCGCGCGATCCTAGCTCGTACCTCATACCTAACTGATATCGATGTTCTTTTTATTAGCACATAATGTACGAGTAGGGATCAAAAAGTAGTGATTATGAGATAGTATATAATGTCTATTGATAACTAAATAATTTATTTTTCTACATAGTTTCCGAATCTCTCTACACACCGAGTCCAGCGCTTTTCCAAGGCTACAATCCCTTTCAGAAAAAAAGTTTTGTCTTGGTCCTGCAAAAAGCTCTCCACGGCATCCATCACCTCGTTATCGTCTTCGTACCTGTTTCCCCTTAAGTATTTTTTCAATTTGGGGAACAGATAAAAATCGCTAGCCGCCAGATCTGGTGAATAAGGGGGGTGGTCAACCAATTCGAAGCCAGCTTGCTGAATGGCAGCCATCGCAACTGCCGACCTGTGCGCGGGTGCGTTGTCGAGATTAAACAGCACGCCTCTTCGTTTCCCCCTCCTTTTCTCTTTGATGGCATTCCTCAACTTGGGAATTAAAGCTGCATAATATTGGCCTGTAATAGTGGTTCCACGCTCCAGGTAATCAATCAACAATATCCCTTCCGAGTCCCAAAATATTGAGGCCATAACCTTGCCAGCCGATGCCACGACACGAAATTTCTTCGGGGTCGGTGATGATGGCCGTTTCCATTGCGAAGATTGCTGTTTTGTCTCGGGATCAAAATGTTTTCATTTCAGAATCTTCTTGAAACTTGTCCAACAATATCTTCGAAATGTCAAGTCGATTTTGTGTCTGAATGTCTGTTAACATTCTCGGCACCCATCTTGCGGAGACTTTTCTCATATTCAAAGATTGTTTCAATATGGATTGAATACTTCCATATGAAATGCCTGTTTCTTGAATTAAGTATCGGATGGTAACTCTTCGATCGCTCAATACAATTTTCTCGACTTTCGCAACATTTTCTTGGGTGACTGACGTCGATGGACGGCCGCAACGATGTTCGTCTTCCGTGCTCGTTCTCCCTACTCGAAATTGAGAAGCCCACCTTGCGACAGTGGAATACGGCGGAGCAGACTCCTAATGTTGCCTCCAAATCGCAATGAATCTCTTGCGTCGTTAACTTTTTAAACAGAGGTATTTAATAACGGCTCGCACTTCGTTTTTCTCCATTTTCGAGAACACGTTCCGTCACGAAGCAAAGAAATGACATACGGTAGCATCTCTAAGTAGTCTGTGGAAATGACTACATTCAGAAAAAAACAAAAGAGAATCGAAGATTTTTTTCTTTATTAATATTACAAATATGTATCTGAGCTATGCCTGCCAGTATTTTTTTTTTCTTACCAAGGAATATACTCCTAGTACTTTCATCTATTTATTTATTTATGTACACACAAAAACACTTTACAGAGAAAATAAATAATACAGATTGAAGAGCACAAAGGTACTGCTTATTTCATTTAGAAATCTACTTCGGTTTCGTTATATTCGAATTACAAAATTGACAGCGGTTTCATTATGATACCCATAACGACATCGCGTTGCATGCTTCATAAATTCTAAAACACCAGCAAAGACATTCTGAACATACAGCCAGGTACCTATAATATTACTTCGAAATCGAGACAATGTAAATTATGTTTTTAAAAATGGAACTAGTTTAGAACAAAAGTATCGTATACTATTTGGCTGTTGCTGCTACAAGATCTTTGCGTTATACCTAATAAAGACTAAATAAAAAAATAAAATAAAATATGACGCGGGAAAAATTTTCGTGTAGTTAAGTTTCTATTAAAAATACTTATTTGTCTATATCTGTGTTTTATTCCTTCCTTCGTAGATAAAATCTTGTATGCAACTGTACGTTATTTGTCTTTTAATAACTCGTGCATACCTATTTCGGTACGCGCTACGCTTGTACCGAAAAATGGCACTCGTATTGAAAGACCGTCCATAACGTAACAGTTGCATAAATAGCTATTTAGAGTTCCGTTCCTCAAAAGGAAAAAAAGGAACCCTTATATGATCACTTCGTTTTTAGTCTGTCTGTCCGTGTGTCAAGAGCTTTTTCTCTGGAACGCTCCTGGCGTTATCAAGTTGAAATTAATATCTTATACTCAGATCTGCAACCCCTTGCAACTATGAAAAATCTAACTTCTAGATTCTAGATCAACGGAATCAAAAGTTATCGCTGTTTATGTCGCAAATTTGACGAATCGCAAGGGAATCAAAACCTATAGAGTACTTCCCGTTGACCCAGACTCATGAAATTGGCAATTAGTTTCATCACAAATATAGAGAAGTCTGAATTTGGTGTCCTATATAAAGCTATTATGAAAATGTTATGTGAAGGTAATTCCAAGCCGCAACTTTCAAAGTGTTTATCTAGACAGTGTTCCCTCAGGAAGGACAATTCTTCGACGCAATGTCTTATAGCACACGTAAACGAAAAATTCCGAAAATCGTAGTTATACACAAATAAAAAAAAAAGATTATTAACTTATTTACAGTTGGTAAATTGACCGGGAATTATGTCGATGTATGAGGACAATAGTTTTCAAACGGCAACTGTAATTTTGTCCCTCAAAACAGTTTATATTTTCGTTAGAGCAATGTTCGAAGCTTTCATTGTTTATAATCTTCAGTAATGTTATCTAATTATTTTGATGAAATAATTAGAAAACCTTCGGTGCGCGGTTTTTTATCCAGCTGGAATGAAAGGGTTATATTTTCGCGCGTATCTTGTATGTATGTAATATTCTTGAGATATGTGGTAATAAACTCATATCTTAGAAACCGCTAGATGGATTTATATAAGGCATCGTTAGATGCGTTTTGACCGACCAAATGTTCTTAGAAAAGTGACGTTAATAAATAATACACATGGCGGATTTTGGACGCCATATTGCAGGAGATCAATTTTTTTTTCCTTCCATACAAGGAAGAAATAAGGGTTGGTGTCAAAATGAAGGGCTTTAAGAGGTGGTTACAAAAATATATACCACGTATTATGTTTAAAAGTAAATCGAGAAAAAAATTATAACTGAAAAGATAATTTAAAAATCAAAAACTCGACTGCTTAAGAAGCGAACTAAAAAGACGTAAACAAGAAGAAAATCTTACTTTCTACTAATATTATAAATGTGGCAGTTTAGATGGATGTGTGTGTGAATGTGTGGTTGTATGTTTGTTACTCTAATTTTTGTTATATAATATAATTAATTATGTCTATAATATAAATTGTAACATTGGATTAATTTGACATTCTAAATTGTTTGTGACATATTTTTAGATTTATTTGACATTATAGTTCTTGGGACATACCTACACTGGATTTATTTGACATTCTTAAAATATTTGTGACATTGATTAATTTGACATAATAATTGATTATTTTGACATTCTAATTGTTCGTGACATATTGATAGATTTGACATTATAATTCTTGTAAGATATATTGGAATGAATCCTCTTTTTAATACATCAATGGAATGAATCAATATTTTAGTTAATTGTTTGTGACATATTTGATAAATTTGAATTTTTTAAATGTATAATCTATATAAGTTATGTTGCGGTGACCTAGATATAATAAGTTGTGATTTAAAACTATGTCTGTTAATTGCCTTTATTTATTGTTTTAGAGTCAAATTATAAATTTTGCATGCCTCTTGGTAAAATATGGCCGAACCTAATTTTTATCTGATTACCACCATGTACTGTACCTACCCATATTTGCAAAATAAAGAATTACTTACTTACTTACTTAAGCTCTATCCACACATATCAGGGGCGTGCCCGGGACGTGACAGGGCCGGGTCTCGTCAGGGGCTCAAAAAAATATCGGTGGGAACATTTTATATGACATCGTTCACACACGTCCGTGCACGGGACGTGCCCGGGCCCGTGCACTGACGTGTGTGAACGATGTCATATAAAATGTTCCCACCGATATTTTTTTGAGCCCCTGACGGGGCACGGTCTGTCCACGTCCCGTGCACGTCCCGGGCACGGCCCTGATATGTGTGGATAGACCTTTACTCAATCAAATTTGGCACGGAGATAAATCCCTTTTTAGGGTTCCGAAGTCCCCCCCCGGTGGGTTCCCGCATTGTCGAGGCGGGGGGGCTCAGTAACCGTGGCTTGGTCACCCACGGTGAAGCGAAGAGGAACCCGAGGAGGGGCCGCTCGTCAGGGCTTTTGCCGATAAGCCGACGACGTAGCGGCCAACATGTAGGTTGCGGTGCTGCCTGAGCAACATCGCAACTGAGGCGGGCCGTGATGTCGTATGGGGTCTCCCAAACCCATACGATATCACGGCTGAGGGTTGGAGGCCGCGGCGGGAGAGGAGTGCCGGTATTACGGTGCGCCGCTCTCCCTACCTTCCGCGGCCTAGACGGGGTTGCCACCGTCTGATGGCGGACGCGGTGGGGCCGCAGGGGAGGAGGAGTGTCGGTATAGCGTTGGCCGCTCTCCCTATCCTCTGCGGCCGAAACATGGTAGGTGGCGGGGCCATTGACCTTGACCCGTCACAAGGGGACCAAGGGTGCCATACACGGGGTCGTCTGGCACCCATGTACTGGTTTGGTCCCGGGGTGGTCACGGTAAACAGTGTGTTCTGGTGCGCCGGTGATGGGGGGTAATCCCCAGAGGAGGGTCCGGTGACGGACAGCCGCGGCGGGTTCGCGGTGAGTGCTAACGCGTACCCGTGTTCCCGCCATAAGCGGCACAGGAGGACACCGTGGAGTTTTAGTGGGTTAGAGTCCCACATAACTGCGCTATCTCCCCGTGGTAGCGCAGTATGCATGAGCATTTCTCCACGCAAAAAAAAAAAAAAAAAAAAAAAAAAAAAAAAAAAAAAAAAAAAAAAAAAAGGGTTCCGAAGTCAACAAGGAACCCTTATAGTTTCGCTCTGTCCGTCTGTCCGTCCGCAGCTTAGCTCAGAGAATCTAAGTACTAGAAAGCTATAATTTGGCATGTATATGTCGCAGGGATATGATGAAAACAGCGATTTGATCAAATCACGGAGGATGTTAAAATAGAGCCGACGGAGCCCCGCTGCGCGGGGCTCCTATTTCTGTATGCAGGGTCTAAAGTAACCTAACACGAAGGAGATGACGGGAGCTGAGTTCGCTCGCTTTGCTCGCTCACTTCAGCTCCCGTCATCCCCTTCGAACCTAACCTGTCCGTGTCGATTATTTTAACATCCTCCGTGATTTGATCAAATCGCTTAGAGATTTGATCAATTCCCTGTTTTCATCATATCCCTGCGACATATATACATATTAATAATTCCGACAAAGTGGTAACATAAAATCAGATAAAATATTTTTTTTTCGGGTACCTCCCATAGACGTAAAGTGGGGATGTATTTTTTTTTCTCATCTATCCCATGGTATGGGGTATCGTTGGATAGGCCATTCAAAAATATTATGGGTTTGTTAAAACCATTTTTCGATTCAGAGATTCGTTTGCGTAAAATTAAGCTTTAAGTTGCAAATTTATGTTAGAGTCAAGTGTCCCCCCCTGCCAGCGAAATGGTTGCTCTTGGCTATGTGAAAAAATTCACGGCAGCAGTAAATATAACGAAATTAAAAGGAAAATTATCACGGCTAACAAGGCTTTACAAGTTTACGAGTAATAGTCGACCAACTTATAAAATGTACTTGGAACAGTAAAAATTTTGTACAAATGCCATTGAAAAATTACTTAAATAAAGTTGATAGCTGTGTAAAACAGTTAGTAAATATATGCTTATGAACCATGTAAAAATATACAAAAATAAAATCATAACATCCTTAATAATAATGATTTCTAAATTAATAATGTTTAAGCTCGAATAACGCATTGGAGTGGCCGGAGTCGTTGGCAGTACCAGAACGTAGTCCATACGGCGCATGCTCGCGGTGGAGTCTATTTTGTGTTAGTGCAGAAGTATTTTCGACGTTTTGTAATTAAAACGTAAAAGTAAAGTCAAATTAGATTCGATTTCCAAGCAAATTACTTATTTTCTTTTGTCGATATCTTCTATAAAGTTAATATTCGACCCGACTTCGTCACTAATTGAGTAGCGTAAAACTTTCACTAATTGAGTAGCGTAAAACTTTCCAGAATGAAATAGTGAATACCGCAGATTAGAGGATTCACCTCTAATCTGCGGTATCAGAGGTGATTAGAGGTGAATACATACGCTTTTTTTCTAATTCCGAAAGAGAAATAAACAAGGAGCGTGTACGCAAGGATCCAGGGAACGAATTATACCATTCCCCGTGGCACTAACGCGCGCTCGTATCGGTTCCTTTCGCAATTCGCACCCGCGGTGGTACTCAAATAGATAATATTTTTCTAACTTCAGTTGCGAAGTTGGATTTTATAACTCCTTCTTCAGTTACCAGTTAGTCCTTATTTAGTTTAAGTCAAGAGTGAATAGATTACATCTAGGCAAGCGTGCTTCACCGTAGACCACATCATCGCTTACCATCAGGCGAGATAGTGGTCAAACGCGAGAATATAGATTAAAAAATCCTATGTGGGCTAGGGCGTGCAGTTTCGTACATTTTCAATTTCGAAATTAGCTTACGAAATTGGACTTCTCAGTTTCGAAATTTCGAAACTGTGGAGCCAACTATAATGGAAAATAAAAAAATACTTGAACTAAACTCAAAACACAGAATTTGTAGTCTGGAGAGGTGCCCAAGTGCAATTTATATTCAAACAAAGTGATTTATTTCTTCTACAAATACTTCGACGATAGCAACCAGCTTTCCGAGCTCGGAGTGGCAAGAGGCTTTCGGTCAGCGTTGATTAGCGAGCTGGGGTTAAAGATAGTTACAGATAGCGCCTCATAAAATTGAGGCGCTGCCGAAGAGTAGAGAGCCATCCAGCTCAGCAGTTAGTGACAATAGGAGATGCGCAAGTCCACTATCTTGGTTTAACCATGTACGTCAGGGCTTCGAAAAACATTTCGAGCTCCTTTTATCCCGTATTGGGCGGTAAGTGGGTGCTTTGCATAGACTGCTGCCCAATCTCGGAGGCAGAAATAGACTGTCAGATGTACGACGCTGCAGGACTAAAATCAACAGCCTGTAGCGGAATATGGTCATTTGAATAGCACGTATGGCTGAAAAGAGCGGAGTGCATCTCCTACAGGCATATTCAGGTACTGATCGGTCACGGTTGCTTCGGTGAGTACCTGATTACGATTGGGTGATAGGTCACGGTAAATTGCCATCATTGTAGAGGCAACTTGGATTCTGCACGGCACACGCTCGATGAGTGCCTTCTTAGGCCTTTGTGCGGTGGGTCTTAGTCGCCAGGATCGAGCCCTGTCTCTGCCAATATTAGTGAGGAATATGCTGGCGCAGAGAGAAAACTAGAGTGAAATAGCCACCGAGTGGCATCGTGAGAAGGCCAACCCCATTCATAGAAGAAGGTATCGTGGAGGCAACCACCTCGATGTAGACACGCCGAAACCCCGCCTTTAACATTTATGGCAGGTGGAACTCCGGGGTTTTGGGCGCTCAGAGTGGGGTCACTGTCCGTCCACCGAGTGACCTCAGGAAAGACAGTGACACAGTGATCACGTGCTGCCATCCACAGCGAGGTTCAAGGGAGACTCCTTTATAGGCTCCCCAAGGATGTGGTATTTTAAGAAGTGCTGATGGGATCACCGGTTTGGTTTTAATGAGGTAAAAATACCAAACTACCTGGTTTTTTTCCCCCAAAAATTCAGGCGAAGGTTTCCCTCCAATAGTAAATAAAATATTGGCATTCCCAGCAAACGATTTTACACCTTGTCAAAGTATTCCCCTCACTGGCCACCATTAATACAAAGCTCGGTTTTTTTTAATGGCCGAGTTTTTTTCACTCTTCTTTATTTATTTAACACCATGGTTAGCCTTTGTTTTATTGTAATGTTAGCACACATGGTCACAAAACAGCCCAACACAACGGTCTAATTGGCTTTAGATCCGTATTCAGACTCATTTTCAGATGATCCTCTTTTGGTTTCAATAATAAATTTAATTATTGTATAAAAAATTACATAATATTTAAATTAAATCCAGTTTCGAAATTTCGAAATTAAGGCTGTCAATTTCGAAATTAATAAACATGCAAATATGGTCCGAAATTTCGACACTATGAAATTTCGAAATTTCGAAATGCATGCCCTAATGTGGGCCCGTTTTTACCCGACTGCCGAAGGAGGGTAATGTGTTTATCAGTCTATGTATGTATGTAAGTATGTATGCATGTATGTATGTATGTATGTAAGTATGTATGTATGTATGTATGTTTGTTCCTATGTGGCGTTCTAGAGACCAAACGCGTGGGCCAATTTTGATGGTTCTTACGTCAATCGATTCGTCTTAACCCCGCGAGTGTCATTGGCTACATGAAAATTGGAAAATGGCGGTTCTTGGGCGCCATATTGTGGGGGCCAAATGTTTTTTTCTTCCAAACCTATCGTGTGGGGTATCAAAATACAGGATTTTAAGAGGTGATTTCAAAAATATATAACACTTATATGTTTAAATGTACCTAATTCAGAAAAAAAAAACTAAAATGTTATAATGCTTTTTGTTTACGTTATCGCACTGTTCTATTCATTTGAACATTTAAATATATGCTTATCTCGCTCGCACTCAGCATTGATTCTAATTATTGCCATTCTCCTCGCACAGCTACCTACAATCTTGCTACTTTTCGCCTTTAAACTCGTGCTGTTTTTACTATATATGTGGGTAATTATCCTACCAGCTGTTTTTTTATTATTTGCTAAGATGATTATTTTTAATAAGTGTGAGTATTTATTGTTCGCAAATTTTAACATTGATAGTGGAATCGTTAATTGTTTGTTATTTTGCTAAGTATTCTGCTTCTATATCTTTTTTGAATTATCAATGACTTTGAGTAACTTGAAAAAACTACATGTTTATTATCAGAATGTCCGAGGGCTCCGTACCAAAACTGAAACTTTCTATCGCGAACTGTGCCTCTCTTCTTATGATGTTATTGTATTGACGGAGACCTGGCTAGTGGATGGCATCTCAAACTCGGAGTTATTTGGTGATCAGTATATTGTGTGCCGTCGCGACCGGGATTACTGTCTCACGGGTCAGACTCGTGGAGGTGGTGTTTTGATAGCTATCCGTAAATGTATAGCTGCGGTGCCGCAACCGTTATTTCATTCCACGGCTGAGGACTTGTGGGTAACATTGAGTGTACGTCAGCCTAACTCTAAAAACTGCGTTAAGTTAAATATCTGCACCGTTTACCTATGTAATCAAAACCGTGGTTTTTCATTTTCCGAGCAACTGTCTAATTTTCTCCGTAGTTTAAATAACTCAATGATAAATAATCCAACTGATTACTATTTAATTATTGGTGACTTTAATTTGAGCGGAATCTTATGGCAATTGAATGACGGCTCATTGCTGCCTTCGAATATTTGTAGTGGTGATGAGTACACGCTTACTGACGATATGCGTATTTTGGGGCTCGCTCAATATAATGGAATACTAAATGCGTTTGGTAAAATCTTGGATTTGGTGTTGTGTAATGAGATTGTCTCAGTGTACGAGTGTCTAGCGCCTTTAACGCCTATTGACAAATATCACCCAGCCCTTCGTATCGAGGTTAACTTTTTTGAGTACAGTCACTTAACTCCTGCGCCTTATATTCGGTATCTTTACGATAAGGGGAACTTTACTGAAATCAATAGGGAAATATCGGCTATAGACTGGACGAATCTACTCTCTGATATGTCGCTTAATGACGCTGTGAACTTTTTTTATTCTACCATAGAGGAAATTCAAAACAGGTATGTGCCTACTGTGACAGTCCTCCATAACTCATACCCAATTTGGTATTCCCCGTCACTTAAACGCTTGATTAAGGAGAAGTCTAAATATCTCCGTAAATTTAAATTGTACGGTAGGCTGTCTGATGAAGCTACCTTTAAACATTTACGGGAAAGAGTTAAAAGGCTTGAAGTGGATTGTTATGCCAACTATGTAGCGGCTACAGAAGCCTGCATTGAACTGAATCCTAAGCGCTTCTGGAGCTTTGTGAAGCAGCGGTCTAAGACCAATATAATGCCCAGCTACCTGAAGTATGGTGATGTGACACTTTCCTCCCCTGAAACTATCTGTAATGCGTTTTCTTCCCACTTTTATTCTACATACCTTAACCCTTCTGATGTATCGTCTACTATTAATAATTGTTCTACCCAAACGGCTGTACATCTAAATCTTAATATGCCTTCGGATATTCATTCTATTGAAATTGACCCAAATGTTATAGTTAAATTAATTAGTAATATTGATCCATTTAAATCTGGTGGCCCGGACCACTTATCACCAAAATTTCTGATTGGATGTGCTAAATCCATTGCCTTGCCAGTGTCTCTCTTGTTTAAAAAATCACTATCTTCTTGTACTGTTCCCCATATCTGGAAGTCTGTCTTTATAACTCCAGTGCATAAAAAAGGGCATAAAAGTGAAGTAGTTAACTACAGGCCAATTTCTAAACTGTGCATATTGGCTAAAGTTTTTGAGAGGGTGGTCTATGACCAAGTGTATGCTGCGCTCAGTCAGTCTTTTAGTCCCTCGCAGCATGGATTCCTCAAAAGCCGTTCAACTGTTTCTAACTTGACTCTGCTTAATGACTTCGTAACGGAAAGGATGGATGATGGGGCACAGGTGGATGTGGTTTACACGAAATATAGCAAAGCTTTTGATAGAATCGATCATAACATCCTCAAATCGAAGCTTTTTGATAACGGGATAAGAGGTGATTTACTCCGCTGGTTTTCCTAATATTTAGAAAACAGGTCCCAAGCAGTCGTTGTCAGTAACTACATCTCAAGCTGGGTTTCGGCTCCCAGTGGTGTTCCCCAGGGTTCTCTGATGGGTCCGTTACTTTTTATCATCTATGTGAGCGACATCGGCTCGTGTTTTCATCATTCTAACTTGCTCTGCTTTGCTGATGACATGAAGATATTTTCTTCAATTTCATCATTGGATGATATGGATGCTCTCCAATCAGACTTAGCACGTTTGAATGATTACTGTCGGATCAATAAATTGGACTTGAACCCTTCTAAATGCTCTGTAATATCGTTTACCAGAGGACGTGTGCCACTCCCTACTACTTACATACTTAAGGGGCAGCTACTACAGCGATGTGATGGAGTGCGTGACTTAGGAGTCTATCATGATTCTAAGCTTTTATTTAACACACATGTGGAACACATAGTGGCTAAAGCCTCGAAATCACTCGGCTTTGTTATGAGACTTGCAGGATGCTTTAAGAAAGCTAAAACCCTAAAGATTTTGTATTGCTCATTTGTGCGGAGTCATCTTGAATATGCGTCTCAAATTTGGAACCCTTGTTACAATAAATACATAGACCGTATAGAAAGTATCCAAAAAAGATTCGTTCGTTTTATGTGTTTTCGCCTCCGTATTCAATATCGTTCTGAAAATTACTTAGACCTTTGCAAGAAATTCCATCTACAACCACTTAGGAATCGTCGCAGAATGGCGGATTGCTCATATCTTCTGAAAATATTGTCAAATGAAATCGACTGTCCTGATCTCCTCCATAAACTGCATTTTAATGTTCCTCAAAGATCAGTAAGATTTAATCCACCTATCTCCATTCCCTCCTTTTCATCTAACTACAGGCGTAATTCATACTTAGTGCGAGCGAGTAAAGATCTTAACCTATTGTGTAAGGAATTCTCGTTTGATGTGTTTACCACTAAAAGCTCATCAGTGCGTAAGCAGCTTAACCTTGACTTTTTCAAAAATGGATAGTGTGCAATATTGTCCTTTAGCGTTGGTGATTTAATTTTTCTGATTGTTGTGCCTGCTGCTAGTGATCCCTAAGATCTCTTTAGAATTATTATATCTCTAGCCGTGAGAACCTGTAATTGGCTTAGTGTAACATACTCAACTTGTTTATTAATTTTATATATAGCTGTTGGTTTTCCATCTAATAAATAAATAAATAAATAAATAAATAAAAAAAAATATTAAAAAAAATCAAAAACCCGACTGCTTGAAAAGCGAACTAAAAAGACGTAAACAAGGAGAAAATCATGCTGTGCAGTCGGAGGATACGTCTGGTTTTGGTCAGCCAGCTCGCGAAGATGTATCCTCCGACTGCACAGCATGATTTTCTCCTTGTTTACGTCTTTTTAGTTCGCTTTTCAAGCAGTCGGGTTTTTGATTTTTTTAATATTTTTTTTTATTAGACTTTGTGAGCCGCTGAAACCGTTCTAATGTTCATGTAACAACAACAAAACCCTCTTTTTAGTCCGCATTATTATGCAACTTCGGAACCCTATTACTGCGCGTGGCCCGACACGCACTTGGCCGGTTTTTTAAATTTCTTAACTGAAAGTTACTAACACAATTTGAACAGGGCAAGGCGTAATTATTACATTTAGCTGAAAATGTTGACTAAACAAAATCGTGATACCTAAAAATTCCTATGAAAAATCATGACATGTTGCAAAATATGAAATAACTTACAACTGGACATTAATTATTTTTGCTGTACACGATAGGAGAGTGAAATTGATGTGTAGTGTGGAAAATCAACTGAAGTGAAAGTAACACTCGCGCACGCGTCCAACTGTTAATGGAATTATTGAAATCTAAGTGCATTCGAAATTGCTCAGTAAACTGTAACTTTCTAATTTTCTAGCAAATATGATTTTATTGATGTGCAGATGTGATAGTAGTTAATGTAATTAAACGTATTAGTGTACTAATTAATTATACAATAATAAACAAAAGTAAACTATACAAAATTATACTTAAACTAACTACTTATACTATATACAAAATAAAGGTACACTAAGGCGTCGAAGTACTCCTCCACATCGCTGTCATCCGGGAACGTGCCCAGAAGACTGGCAGCATTGCCACGTTGAATGGCAATGCTGATTCTCTGCGCAAAGAAAGATCTAGCCCTCTGGTCACGCACACTAATTAATTATATTTCTTGTGAATTTAAAGGTCTATCCACACATATTAGGGCCGTGCCCGGGACGTGCACGGTACGTGGACTAGACCGTGCCCCGTCAGGAGCTCAAAAAAATATCGATACGTTCATTTTATATGAACTCCCTGATATGTGTGGATTAACCTTCTGTGTGCATATTCGTAAGCAAAAATAAAATAAAATAACTCATTTGTTAAATTGGTCTGTTAATAAAACGTAGTCAATAGTGCACGTGCGCACGGTTGGCGCAGTGATTGAACGATTGATTGCTGCGCTGCGTGTCGCGGGTTCGATTCCCGCACGGAACAAATATTTGTATGACCTACAGATAGTTTTTCCGGCTCCGGGTGTTGTGTATGTGAGTTTATATGTTTGTAAACGCACCCACGATACAGGCAGAAATTCCTAGTGTGGAGCAAGGATTAAAAAAAAAAGAAACAAAAAAAATACTGCATATATATTTTTAAACTTATATGGCTTACGCTCTGAACATGCGTACAGGTTATCTCCACAAATACTGTCTATTGATTAAGCAGGTACAAGTTATTCTGTCAGGAAGTTAATTCCACTTTACGAGCACTGTCATACATTAGTAATGCAGTGATCGATGCCAGTAACTCGCTCCTATTTCTCGTGGAAGTAAGTGGTAGCCGTAACGGGTCACAATAAGCTGCTATTAAGTGTTATTTTCTGCGTACGTGCGCCTGCGCATGTATAATTCTGAATGAAATCGGTGCACTGGGTCCACCGTGCAGTAACATGAGTTTGTGCTTCCACAAACCCGGTTATGAATGTAATTTGAAGTATGTGCACCTTGGTCTAAACGTTCAGTTCGTAGATTGATCAAATAAATTGATAAGAATGATACCCATTTCCTACGATTATGTACGTCTTCTAAAGAGTTGATTTCTTTTCTATTTCATTGTTAATAGGACCCGTTTAAAGTCTAACCCTTGCCACAGTTAAACCGAACCGATCGTTAACCAGACTCAATGACAGAATGAAAATAACTTCATCCAGTTTGATGTCTTAAAACCGTAAGCTGTAGCGTATACTAGCCATTTGTCCTGTGTAGGTAGTTTAAAATATCGAAATGATGGGTGCGCGGTTGGTAGACGACCCCAATTAGCTGCGGCTGGGGTGGTCAGGTGGTCATCGACGGTCACGAGTGCAGGGCGACAAGACCCCCGGGGAGACAACTAACAGACCTTGACTGCGGCGGGGACAGGCGACAGGGCCCTCGGGCTCCTGCGTTACGGGCGAGTATTGTCCGCCGAGGTGGCAGCTCGGGTTGCCTGCCGGCGTGTGCCCCCCCAGCCCACGGCCGCCGTCATTATGTGTCATTAGTTTTGCGACACTGACCAAATGACTGGTCTGCGATATCGAATGACTCATTCTGTTCGTGATTAGTCTATTTAGTTTTATCAGTGTCTGTATAAAGGTAATTTCCAGTTCAGGTTACAGTTTTACCTGTTGTATTTTGGTTAAAGCTTTTACTATGTCTAACTCACAAGACTGGCTAGTAAAAGTTTCTATTCGGTTAGTAAATCGCAAAAGTTACTTTCTTTGTTAATCTTTATTGCTTTTATGTGTGCAACATTAATGTGCCTTAAAATTGTTTATGACGTGTGGCAACTGTCGTTTTTCGTTGTCACTTGTATGTAAATTACGTCGAGTGTCGACCATTGGTACTTTTCTCTGTTTAAAATAAAAGTCCATATTTTACTTTTTCTCTTTGTTTTATTCCAAACACCCCATGATTATTGTCAGTGCATGCTGTGCTTGATCAGAGTGTGTTAAATTGGTTTGTAAATATCCGATAAGATAAATTGTAATTAGCGACAGCTCTTGCTGAGATCGGCTCGCGATCAGCTGCCCTAATACCATAAATTAAAATTAGCGGCAATAGCTACAACAGATCGATGTTTTCCATTAACTACTTTCTTGTGTTATTGGATTTCAAAGCCTTAGGGGAACTGTAAATACTTATAAACTAAGACAAAGACAACTCATTTTCTGCTACCTATAAGTCTTATGCTTTGTGTGTCTGATGATTTTTCCAAACATTACATTTTCTTTCAGAATCTTCCAGACATAACTTCAGTCGGTCTCAAGATAAATACGGAAAGTGCGACAGAACCCATTTGTGTACAGTAATAAGTCTAATCAAAGTAGTTCCTAAAAACAGTAGGTAATTACACGCACGGCTAACGAGAGCGGGCGGTGGGCACTTGGGCAGCGTGGATTTATTCGGAGAGGCTTCCCCGCCCGGCGCGGCGCGGGGCATTGTAAAGTGTATATCTGAAGGAAAACGTTTCATTCCCGCCGGAATATAATCGTCCGGTCGTAATTTATATTGTCTGCTGCAGAGGCGAGTCCCGCTGCACATTCATTTATTTTATGTGCCATTTACAATTGTCGGTCGATGGTCAAGGGAGCGAGTGAGGGGCGCGGGGTGGAGGGCGCGGTGCGGGGGAGGACGGTGCCTTCGCATTATAAAACCGTGCGGTCATCTGCGAACTCCGTAATGGTATTTGTAATAGGAGCGGTCCGCATGAGCTGTGATGACCGCCGCACAACACATGGGTCTGATGCTTTATTTATAAGATTAATGTGCTCATGTCCGTTGCTTGCGGTCCGGTCCCGCTCTTAGGTGAATGAATATGTAAACCACTCGAGGAGATGATGGAATTGAATTTTACGAACGGTGAATCATTGAAGTAGATTTAAAATGCCTAGGTACGAGTAGGTAATGTACATGTTTTAAGTTATTGAAAAAAGCATTCCACATCAAGAGTGTAGATAGTCTGTAACTGTGTACTCCCAGAGGTTAGTAAAAATGCTTTCATAGGCAGGTACCTGAAAACCTCTTTATCAAAGTCCTGTTACTCCTACCTGGGCAACTTATATACGTTGTTCAGTACAACTTTTTAATTAAGATTTTATAGCCTAAGTGCCGACTTTCCTTTAATATGCTAAGGAGTGCATTCTATTTGTGTGGCACTTAAAACAAAGTCTCGAGGAATTCATAAAACCCAATTACAGTTGAAGCGTCTCCGATAAAGAAAGTTCCTAATTTTGTAGAATTCGCCATTCTTCTTTAGTATTTAATTGTCAGTCGTTGCATTTTTCGCATGAAAGTCGAACGAGCAGCGTCGGCGGGCAAGAGGCTGAGTGGCTCTGTATTCTTTTGTTTTTTAATTATAACGCCAGCGTCCGTGGGGTGATGCCCCCCTGCCAAGTTCTGGTGGAGGTGCTTTCTTGTTAAGCGCGGCGGCGGGCGCTCGCCTCCTACGTGCCTCGGCCATTCATTTCGTAGAAACTTATAACCTGACCCGCGTACTTATGAGCGTCGCCAATAAATATAGCGATGACCGGAGGCGAGGTCCCTGTCGGACGAGCGCGCGCGGCCCTGGCCCGAGCAGGACGGCGCTTGCCGCTTGCCGTCGCTCGCGGCGAGGCATTGTTAGCTAAATATCTAGGTGGTCAGTTGGGCGGGCGGGGGCTGGGGCGCCTGAAGACGGGCGGGGGTCGGGGGTCCGGGGCGACGTGCCGCCCGGCGCCGGCCGATGTATTGAGCGCGTATTGCAGACGCGGTCACGCGCTGCAATATTGCGTTCGCTCTGCGATATTGCCCCTCGGTAACTCAATTTGATAAATTGTACAAAGTTCGCTTGCTCTGTATTGCCATCAACTAGATCGACATATTGCCGCGCACATAGGTAATGTTATATGCATGCTATCTAATACGAAACAAAAGATACGTAAGATTATACTTACCTACAATAATATTTTTTATTACATTGTATATTAAGAATTGCTGTAAAAACAATTAATGAAATTTATTTCAGCTGAAAAAGATACAAGGTATGCGCCACATAGAACATCATGTAGGTGGAAGTTCCTGCTGTAATTTTTTGTACATAAAAAATAAGCCAGCAATATACAGGAGGCCGACAATATCGGGCCGGGCGACACCGGCGCAAGTTATGTGTGTAGCGGCCACCACAAAATTGTGTCTTTACGAGTACGGTGCGCACAACAACAAGCTTTTATGTTTTTGTTTCAACTGGTTTTTTTTTTGGCTGCACGCGTACAGAAAAGTTGTAATCGATTTTTAAACCACTTTTTTTTAAGATGAATTACTGATGTCGCTGCTGTGAATGTGATAGTTGTTTAGTGTATGTTTTGTAACTAATACAGCTAAGAATTATTGAACACATAGACATAAGTAGTACCCTTACTTATAAGTACCCTTTTAAAACTTTTTAGGGCAACCGTATCTAGTACCTATACCGACGTTTACCAACTATTTTAAATAGGTATTAGTTTTTCCTTAGGCTTGTAAAGGAGACTATGGGGTCTATCAAACGGACTTAGATGTTTGGATTATAAAGTTAACTTACTGAACTATATCCAGATATTACTACACATCAATGGTTCAAAGAAAATCACTGGAAGCTACTTAATGACGTAGGAAAGTGATGGCTTAACCACCTGTAACCATTCACGAACTGCTGAAAACTTTAACCCGCTCTACTCTTATGTTAAAAGTGCGACCATAAAGAAGTTTTTGTGTTGCAAGACATTCACTTGTGCATGTAAACAGATCTAACTTTAAATTGATTTGTGTATCTTTGGGACCAGATTTTTTATGGTTCATCCTAACTTATTTTTCACTACAATTTGTTTTAATTTTCTTTTGTAAATTTTTTAGCTATAACAATAATATAGATAGGTATAGACTCCAGTTTCCTTGATTGGAAGACAAAATGATTAATTAAGATTTATTGCTTATTTGTTTTTACAGCCTTAATAGAGTTTAGTCAAAGTCAATTAAGTTAGAAGACATTGTTATTGTCTTTTAAGATCCAACAAATTAATATAAGTTAATATTATTCGGTATATAAGAGATAGTACAGTCGGCAGAAAAGGAAAAACAACTGTGTATTGTAGCGGGAAGTATTTGGCGGGCGAGTGGCGCGGCGGCCGGAGCGGGCCGGATGCGGGTTGCGTGTGGCCGCGGAGCCGGAGCCGGCTTCAGCTCAGAAAATGATTTATATTGTTTGTGTAGCGGCGGCGGCCGGGGCGCGGGGGACGCTTTCTCAAGCAGATCCAGTCCACTGCAGATATGGGCGAGTATTATTATTGATCCGGCTCCGGCGGTCGGCGGTCGGCATTTCCTACCGCTCATACACGGGCGGGGGGGTCCGGTCGCCGCCCGGCATATTTATTGAGGCGCGCGGGACACACGACGTAAAACTTATTATAACGACGACCATCTACTTCGGTGCACTAACCTTTAATGAGAGGCGGAGGGCGCCGTGAGGGCGGAGGGGCTCCTCACCCAATCCTAACGCGTTATGATATTATATCAACTCATATCGGCCAATCCCCGCTCGTTATGATATTGTAGGCGGGCAGGAAATGCAGCCGACGGTTTTCCGCGTAGGGCGGGCGGTTTATGATGTACAGTTATGAATATAATGGGGTGCGCATCTGGTTTGTACCTATCAGGTACGAGCCAGTTATTATATTAGGTACTTGTTTATGGGGATGATACATAGCGTTTTATCTTTTGGAAGATGATATTTTTATTTCTTAGAATTTTGATGATTTATTATGGTAAATAAGCACCTAAGGAGTTAGTTAAAAGTAAAGTTACTTACAAAACATTATGACTTGTTGTTGTTGTTGTTGCAAATATAATCGAAATTTGCTTTAATACAGTTTTAAACTAAGTCATAATTAGGTAAGTACTTAATTAATTATTTGATACATAAATAAAAAAACCTTTCAGATTTAAGTCTTTCGCAAAATAACTACATAAAATTATATATTCTTATTTTATAGTAAAGTCACAAAGGGCTCAAAAGTCATTTTAACCAATAACACTAATATTAGATCTCACAAACCATATCAGGAAAATCTTTTATAAAATGTTTAAACATTTTCCGCAAACAAACAGTTTTGTATGATTGAAAAGTAACCTCTATACCAGAGTCAGAGGGTAGGTAAGTATTATACCCAAGGGATCAAAGTTCATATGCTTCGCTGTTTGTTTTGCCTTGAGATAAATTTACCACGTTTTCCTGAAGTACACAGGGAACGCGTGTATTTAAATACTTTTTTCGAGAAGATTTTGAAACAATAAATGGCCATTATGTATACCTACATAATGGCTATTCATAGTTTCAATATCTATTAATTGTTTGTACACTTTTGGATCTTGGACAAGACGAATACCCCAAAACACATTAAAATTTTGTGTATTTTTAGTTTTATGAAATTTTATAATCGAAAATTTTAATTTTTTAATTTCTGACATTTTAATTTTTTTATTTGTAACATTTTAATTTTTAAATTTGTGACATTAATTTTTTTTAATTTCATTCATTTTAATTTTATGTCATTCTAGTCTTATAAATTTAATTTAATTATTTGACAATTTAATTCTGCAACATTTTTACTTTTTGACAACTTTAATTGTAATTTAAATATTGTGCCTTTCTTATTTGATTTATATTTGTTTATATTTTTCATTAAATTGTTTTTGTCATTTACTAATATTAATTCTAAGGTTGTGTACTAACAAAGAATGGACTCCAAAATTGTCTGAATATGAATAAAATTTAATTTAATTTAATTTAAAAACCTAGCGAATGTTTTATCTAACCCACAATCAATCAAGCGTCTTTTACAAACCAGTTAACGTCTACTTACAACTTCAAATTCTTTATTGGTATTGATTGGATATCTTGTTTACTAAAAATAATAGCTCGAGTTTCATAACACAAAAACAAAGCCCAGTTTAGACTTGATGTGCCCCGCGGCGCTGCTCGTCAGCTTCAGTATTATGATGACATTTCAGCGCTGTCGACGATCTCTATCCAATATCACATTCTCCATTTCGACTGTGAACGGAGGAACGTTTGATTTTATTTTCGTCGATTTTGCAGAATCGTGACCTGAAACGTAGATAAGGATTTGTTGCGCAACTTTCATCTGCGACTTTGTCGGGCCTAGCGATAATTCTGATTTAATACCATTCAACCTTCTTAGTACCAACGTTGGCAGAGTCTGGCTCAGAATTTAATTTTTGTGCTTTGTTTTTTTTTGTATTTTTTATGTATGTATTGTATGTTACTAAGTCTAAGTAATATTATTTTTGGTTTTTTGTACACTGACAGCCCTAAATTCTTCTCCTATCTTTCAGTCCATCCAAAGGTTGTCTGTAAGAGATTGCCTAGTGCGATAAGACCGCCCATTGTACACTTGTGTATTTGAACATTTGTCCTGTATGTTTTTCTGTGGTGTACCTACAATAAAGTATATAATAATTTTTGTTTCGTTTGCTCCCGAATTACCGAACAGTTTCTCAATCACAGATCTGGTTCTCTATAAAATCATACTGTTTATAATAAAGTGTGTCTTACTTCCTAATTGTTTAGAGTTCGTTGTAATAAAAGCGTATTGAATTAAACAGCGTCCTTGTTCAGCAAATGAGTTGATCATAAAACGATAATAAACAAGCGCCTTTGTAACAAACTATAACAGATCGGTAATTGCTTCCACGATACCTCCTCGCGTTATTACGCCTTTAACGACGCCGTATGGGGTGAATAAAACATTTTTACGACCGGCCATGGCTGCTATAATACATACACACACACACATGGCTCCGTACATACAGGTAATAAAGTATAAACTCAATATACACATTTGTACCTGTCCTTATGTGCTGCGATCGTAACGCCGATATTGAACTTCATTATAATAAGACAAAGGCGGGTACTTGACTTCACATTTAAACGTGTTGTGAGCTCATTTATCACTTGGGGTATTTCTGGAAAGTTTTGAAAAACTTTGATTTTGATTATAGATTACAATTCCAATTATCATGACGTAGCCTCCCATAGTAGTTTTTATAAAAAAAAAAACATTTTACCTATTTAAATTCTAGGTACTACTCACAAAGAAAACTAGACGATGCTAAAAATATCTATTAATTCCGAGTTGGTGTCGTGTGACGTAATAGATACGTTCCTGTTGCAATTATTTGCAGAAAGTTAGTGATTAGCTAATTAGTTAAACAAGTATTTTTTACTTGAAAGCATATACTTTTATTTCCTGAAAGATAATATCAATTAATTTTCAGAATTTACAAATGATTGTAATATAATATAACGTAAATAATTAAGAGATTTCTTTAAAAAAAGTTTAAATCTCAGTCATTAAACGTTGGCTACACCCACACGACGTCTGCTAAACTAATTACCCACAACACGAATCTCTTCATCGATCGATTCTTCTAATGGAAATGAGGGAATAACACTCTGTCGCTAGCCCTATAATAAACTGTTCAAATTATAATAGAAGTCGGAAGCTCGCGCTGGGTGCACACTGCACGGGGCCACAGGGTAGACTCGCGGGTGGACACATGGCGCGACTCACTCAAATAGATTGCGTCATAGCGTAATGTCGTCCCCGAGCGCAAAACAATTATAGACACGAAATGAATAAAGTATCGCGTCCACCTCCGCAGCTAGCTCTCGTTTCATCTCAACGACGTTTTCTTTGTAATTTGCTGTATACGGGTAATGTGACATTTGTTGAACGAAGATACAATATATATTTTTTTTATTTTTTACTCTGGGGACACTTTTTCGACCCTCGTCCGAGCGGTCTCTTTGAAAAGTGGACATCGGAACGCGAGGGAAGGAGCCCCCGAGGACAGTGGACAGAAAATGCGTTGTAAACATTGCGACTACATTCAATTTCCCGTCATTTTTCAAACTGATAAATAATTCTGTCATCGAACGTTCGGACAGGGGTCGCTATGAAGTGATTGTCGATGGAAGGACGCCGGCGCCGTAAAAAATAGCGGCCGATGAGACTCGGCCTCTGCTTCTCGTATGTGTGCGATAAATTTCTTTTTTATTATCAGATATCGAGGGACTCGGGAATCGAATAAAGCGCTCATATTTAATTCATAAGATACCGGCCATACAACACTACTCCGGACTATTTTATTTAAGATGTTGAAAGATTACGGAAACGGATGCGTGCTTATTCTAAGCAGTACCTTTGGCCAACTTCTGTCGCTATCAATCATGCATCGCTGGAAGTTTCACGCTGTATTCAATATGCTATAGAAATACCAAACTTTTATATTCGTCTCTCTTTTCAGACTCTAGAATATATAACTGAAGTATAATTTAAAAATAGTCATAAACTTATTTATAAAAATACTAACAAACGATATGATTTCGATATTTAACAAATCGATTGGTATTTTTTTAATAGTTATTATTTATCGAAAAGCAGAAGTTTGCCACTTGACTTGCTTTTTAATTTAGGTATCATATATAAAATTGTAAAGAAAGTAACTGACAATATAACGCGAAAACGTGATGTGAAGGAAATAAATTCAAATTATTTAATTTATCTTGGTGGCAGTGCGTCTTGTGTCCGGCAGATGTGCTCAATACATTTAGAGTCCAGGCGAGAACGGACCGGGGGTCACTAGCAGTATTAAATAACTCTCCGACAGCTAAATGAGTAGGGGACGCGAATAACCTCCACGCAGGATTATTCTGAACGTTTTCAATATATTTTCGCACTAGGGTTTAAGTGTAGATTGTTAATGTGTTTAAGTGTATTCATGTTTGATATTGAAAGTTTAATGTTTGAAGCATCTGCTGAGTCTTCAATAGTAATCAATATTATGAATAATGTATGTCTACATCCTATCTATACATGTATCCTGAGGAAATACCGGGTGAATACTTTTTAATCCGGAAAAGAAAATGCATAGATATCGCAATGAAAAAAGTGGGCCAATATCCCTAAGCTGATTGATTATAAAGGCGAAAGTATGTGAGTGTGTTTGTTACTTCTTCACGCTCAAACGGCTGAACGGATCTGGATGAAATTTGACACAAAGATAGATTATAGTCAGGAATAGAACATATAATACTTTTTATCCCGGTAATGTGTTTCCTCAGGATCATTTTTGACTTTCACGCGGGCGAAGCCGCTGGCGGAAGCTAGTAGTATATATTATCGTGACTCAGAGGTGCCTAGCAGTACTTGTCTAGACAAGTGACATACTGTCAACGAAATCCACGAAAAAACGGCACGTGTATGGAAATTCCAAGCACTATCGAAAATCTAGAGATCAATCCCTTACATTTCGGGATTTCTACGAAAGCCACAGAAATGAATAGTGCCTACCCATCTAAGTAGTCATTTTTATACAGGTGGTCGAAGATTGTCGTTGTAGGCGAAGCGGGATTGACGCCAAATTCGTAGGCGTGGGTGTTATGGAGTCAGGAGTGCAATGACAAACGCTCACGTGTTTTCAACACACCTGCAAAGAAAGGATTCTTATTGTAACAATATTTTTGTGAGAAATGGTATATAACTTGCAGATTTTTTTCGTGTGAAACTAAAATTAGTCCAATTAGAGCCAGTTTTCGAGTGTGTTAAAAATTCCGCCCCTAACCCACTGACCATATTTATTTCCTACTAGCTGTTGCCTGCGACTTCGTCCGCGTCAAACTTGTAAAATTTTTTTTTATTTCTTTTAGTTTCCCGCCGTAACTATGAATTTTCTCGTGATCAAGCGTAGCCTATGTTACTCGTTATTACATCAGCTATCTGCCAGTGAAAATCCCGTCAAAATCGGTCCAGCCACTTCGGAGATTACCCGGAACAAACAGACAGACAGACAGATAGACAGACAGACAAAAATCTAAAAAATTGCTTATTTGTTGTTAGTACCGTATATACTTTCACGGGCATTCAATAAAACGTTGTTATTTTGATATTACATACAGACACTTCAATTTAATTTATTTGTATTGTATGTATTGTATAGATTAAAAAAAAGTTTTATCAAACAAGCTGTTCAATTGCAAGACCCGCACATAATAACTAACTAAATACTAAAAAACCTTTTTCGATAGGCTCGCGCTTGACCACTATATCGCCTGATTGTAAGCGATAATGAGGTCTACGGTGAACCACGCTTGCCTAGAAGTAACCTATTCACTCTTGACTTAAAGATCCCAAGGAAAAGTGAAGTGTTACAAGAATAGTGTCGGAACTCAGAATAACCCTCTGGATTTGTTACTACCCGTCGTGGTAAGGAACAATAAAGAAAATTACGATACCGACCTACCTATACCGCCTTTATTAGTACGTCGTTTCTTTATTAAAGTTATTTTTAGTGTACGGACCTGTGTAGTTAAATATTGACATATTATAGGAACCATAATATCCGTGTTTTGGTAGATTGTATAGTATCGACACTGACACAATTTATTGTTTAATGCTTGAATTTTAATAATTGTTGTTATGTAAACAATAATTATCAAAAATTGTAAAATAATTTTTGTTTCGTAAACAACAATTATCAAAAGTTGTAAAATAATTGTTGTTTCGTAAACAACAATTATCAAATATTGTAAAATAATTGTTTGTTATGTAATCAACAATTATCAAAAGTTGTAAAGTAATTGTTGTTTCGTAAACAACAATTATCAAAAGTCGTAAAATAATTGTTGTTATGTAAACAACAACTATAAAAAGTTGTAAAATAATTGTTGTTATGTAAACAACAACCATAAAAACTTGTAAAATAATCACACAAAATAACACAATCTTTTTCAGTATTTCAATGTCTATTAGGTACATAAAATGCTGAGAGACATTGTCATTAAGAGATAAACAAGTTACACTTTTATTACTTGAATCGAAACTTGAAAAAACTGAAGTGATAATTGATTTATATTGTAAACCGTACGTACTGCTTACGTTAAAGTATTGCGCCATCTGTGAAACCTTTCCTGAAACAGACTTGTCTTCGAGGACCTACCATCAAAATAATTTTTCAATCTCTTCAAGAATATTTATCTGCCTTTTTTATTTCCATGCATTGGTATCAGTTGTATTTTTGTTTTAATTTTTATGTTTTTTTTTTGTATTGTTTTATCATGGTGTACAATAAAGTATATATAAATAAATATATAAATATTAGCAAATTCAATAACCCTTCCATATTAAAAGTCAAATTCTCTGACGATAAAATGATTATATTTCAGCTCTTTTAGTATTAATGACATTCTCTGTAAATTCGTAATCCAAAATTCAGGTCGATTGCAGCGAAGGGATGAAACAAAATAATACAACATATCTACCGATCGTCTTCATCTTCAATCTCGGTCGGCAAGCAATGTCATTGTTTAGTACACGAGCCGAACATTCCCCTCAAAGCTTTGTCGCAAAACATATTCAACAAAACCGATACATATTTTATCTGGTAATATTATTTGTCTGGACAAAACGCGACCTGAACCTGTGTTAATTATTAACAAAGACTGTTTTATTTAAATTTCCAGATCCAGTGTTGTTTACGGCAAATAATGTAGAGATTTCTTCAAAATCCATAGTGCGATCGCTACGAACACGCCTGATAGGAACTCAGTTTATATTTTATTCATACATTGTATTGTTGGAATATCAATTGCCTCGCCCGGCGGTAGGTAAAGGGTACATTTCCAATCCGCACGGGATTCACTTAGATTTGAAGGAAAATAGATTTCGATTTCCAAAGCTGCGACAAAGCAATCCGATATATTTTTCAGACAGATATTGCTAGCGATTTCTTTTGAGCTTTGAAATATAAGGGAGGGAATTTAAAAAGATTCCATGTATTTTCTTTTCTATATAGAAATAAAAAGTTATAGAGTTGAATCTTTTGTTGCTTAGGGGTAGTAAGTTTACGTTTTAGTGAATGTGGAAACTTTTTAAATGGTTTGAGTGTGTACTTACCGATGCCATTTGTTTTGTCCATATTAGGAAAGTTTTTTATGATACACTTAAGGAATCTTAATGATGTTTTTATTAATAAATCTGTAGGAAAATTATCTGTTTTTGTTATCTTATCTTACTTTGTGGAGGGGCTAGAAATATCTCGGACACTTCGACCCATTGGGATCTATTGAGTTCACTCTTCCCTAATCTCGTTGAAAACTCTCTTCATAACTCATGACTAGGAGATATGAGCCTATAGTCTTCTGGTCTTGGATATCCAACCCCTAGGAGACTCATTCGCTTACCAGCTAGTGCATCACATGTGCACAGAAGGTGCTCCAGGGGCGTTCCGTATGTTCCCCACACAACCTGCACATGGGTGGCGCAGTTAGACCCATCTTCATGAGCAAGAGGTACCAAAGTGCCTAGTAAAGACCCTAAACAGGTAGCGGATTTGCCCCCTGCTCATATTCCAAATGCATTCCCGTGCATTGAACGTAGAGCACAGGAATTTCTTCGAGTGTTGCAGACCGGTATTAGACAGCCAATGTGTTTGTTGTCTGCAAACTCCCTAAATGTGACTTTTACGAGACACGTCGAAATGCCTACACCTTTTGGTTCTGGACCCACAAAATCATTTGCTGAGCCCTCTCTTGCCAGTTCATCTGCCACTTCGTTACCACGGATTCCTTTGTGCCCAGGCACCCACATCAGTCTTATTCTGTAATGTTGCCCAACCTGTTTAGGGTTTGGATAGAATCCAGAATAAGTTTGGAGTCCACTTTAATTTACCTATGGTTCCTCTATCTATATTCTCTTGAGCACAGGTTATTATGTTTCTGCTTGGAATACAGTTGCCATCTTCCCTAAGCTTTTGCAATTATTTTAACGTTTTGCGTATATTCCCGCTCCTGTACCTGATTCCATTTTGGATCCATCAGTGTACCACACCAGACTATCTTGTTATGGTGAATCGAGTCCCTTCGTCCAGTCCTCTATTGTTGGTATTTGGATCTTGAAAGACCTTTCAAAGACAAACATAGTTTGCATTTTATCGGATATTATGTCTTCATTTCCATCGAATTTTGTATGGTTTCTTGTCTTTGGCTTAGAGGCATCCCATAGCCCAGCAACAGCAAGACGATGTAATGTCTTCCTTGCCTCGAGTTCAACCATCATATGCAGAGGAGGGATATTGAGGTATCTCTCAATCGCCGCCGTGGGTGTTTTTCTGAAAGCGTCCGTGATTTCGAGACACACTGTTCTTTGTATCTTGGTAAGTGTTCTTGGCCACCTCACTATGCTGCCGTATGTGATAATAGGTATTATCACTGTCCGGTACAGCCGTCGTATCACTTTGGGTTTTAGCCCCCAAGTTTTACCGTAGGTGGAACGATACATGCCAAACACTCGCAGGGCCTTTCTTAGGTACCTGTCTACCAGTTTCTCCAGAGCTTTTAAGAGAAAGGATGATAAACTGATGGGCCTGTAAGCTTTAGCTTCTTCATAAGTCGGTCTACCCCCCTCCCTATATGCCTTGGGTACGTACCCAAAGGCTATGCCTTTGGGTACACGGGTACAGGCTCTGTAGAGCTTACTCAAATGGGGTGTCAAAGCAAAGAACTCTTCTTGCAATAGTATTGGGTAGATGCCATCCGGACCAGGGAATTTGAGAGGCTGGAAGCCCGCCATGGCAAGCTTCAGTTTATTTTCATCTACCACTTTATTTGCCGTGAGCCAGTTATATATTATAATTTATTATTTGACAGAGCTTCGATGAAGGTGCAATGCTTCCGCCAAGGACTTTCTTATGGCCTTGCGTACCGCCTTGTTATACCTCGTCAGCATGCTAGAATTGCCAGAAAAATCTTTGCCGGCTTTTGCATTATTAAAGGCTTGTCGTGTTTCCTGACGGCCTTTTTCTCTGGGCAATTATCTTCCTATGCACCGATGGTGCCCGCCTTGATTTTGTCCACTTTAAATTCTATATTCAGTATGGAATTAAGCTTACCTTTAGGGCTTCCTAGATTTACTTTGAGGAGGTTTGAGGTTGGAACTCGTACAGACGTCCTGTATGAGTCCCAATTTGTATGCTTTGGGTTTCTCCTTCGTCTAGTTTTGGCTTCTCCCGCCGACCTAAACCTAAAGCATATACGATTATGGTCAAACAGAGAGATTTCGTCCGATACATGCCAATTTTCAATATGAGCGCTGGCTCTGTTTGAAGCCAGTGTCAGGTCAGCTTCAGTTCTCGTTGAGGTCCTGAAAATAGGTTTATTGCCTGCATTAAGGATCTGTAAAGAAGAGCTTACCACAAAGTCCAACAAATCCTCCCCTCATTTGTTGAAATCTGAACTGCCCCAAACGACGTGGTGTGCATGCGCATCGCAGACAAGTATCAGGTCGAGATTTTCTTCAACCAGTCTTCTAATTAGTGGTATTACTGGTTCCTTTTGTTCATATGGGAGATAGGTCGAGGCAAAGATAATTCTCCTTTTCTCTGTTCCCGTCCCCACTTGGATTATAGTTGTTGTGAGATCCCTGAAACAGAATGTACGTAAGGGCATTGTCTCGAATCTATACCACTCCTTATATAGACGCAAGTCCTCGCGTCATTAGTTGGACAGTCATAGATCATCATGCCCTCTGTCCCACCTGAGCCTTTTATGGTCCCTTTATGCAAGTAAGGTTCCTGTTCGCGTTGACGACCTTGAGTTTCAGGGAGCCAAGATCCACGTTGTGGATAGCACTCCGAAACCAGCATGCTACCTCAGAGTTACAGGATACATGTACTGCACCTGCGACAATTCCGGGAGCAACCATAAAAACAGGCAGAGGATCCGACGCTTCTTCCAGTTTCTCAATTATGAGTTCCTGGATTGGCACGGATTGTACTTGACTGTGACGAGGGTGACTTTCACAGTCGCTACCGCATGCCTAAAGGATCCGGTCGAGGTCAATTGCCCTAGGGACTTCATCTTCTTGGCCTCCATGTCCCCGCTGTCACCGCTCAGAACAGCACGCGGTCTCTTTGATGGGCCCTCCGTAGGAGTCCCCTTTAGAGCCGCCTGCTGTCGCAGCTTTAGCACTTTTTCTTTGCGTCTCAGATCGTCCAACCGGGTGCCAGCCTGCTTCATGTCGGCCGCCAGGAGACAAAGAGGTGCTGCCTTTACCGGTCGCGTTTGATCCCTAACGCAAGGTTCCCGCGTCGGCTTGATTGCAGTTCCACCCATCGGTGGTCCCGCAGCAGTGCTGACCCTTGACAGTGCCGCAGCAGTACCGTCTTTTTACGGTCCCGCCGCAGCCCCACCTCGAGACGATCCCACTGCAGTCCTCTGGGCGGTCCTGCTAGAGGAGATGCAGTCCCGGCTTGCGCCGGTCCCGTCTTGATTTTTTTTTTAATATTTCTATCCATAAAAATATCCCGAAAAATTGTTCATCTCTCGACTACCCCCACCCACCATTGAGTGCTCAAGTGGTGATGCTACGGTAGCACCAGGGATTAGTTAAGAGATATTGATTTAATCAAAAACAGATTTTTGGGCCTTTTCATAGCCCATTTATTTTTTGCTGCGATGTGATTTTAATGAAGTTTTTAGGCAACATTAACTACTATCATAATGAACATAATTCCTGTGAAAGTACTAAACTAGGATGTTTTTCACATCAAATATCTTTACTTTTTGGGCTACTATGGCAAACTTTCTATGTGTTTGACAAGTCATAAGAACCATTCAAACGGTCGCCTACTTGGGAAACATCTTTTGATAGTTTTCAAAGTAACATGTACAAAGTTCAGCTTTTATGCTATGATGAAAGTTTCATAACAATTTATCATACTTTAAGGGTGTCTAATAGGGGTTGCCACCGTACTAAGTGTCTGCCAATGGAAGACGTAGTTGCTAATGTATAATATACCAAATAAAATATATAATAAAAACTGTTCTTTATACTTTAATGAAAGCGAGGCGCAATTTTATACACCATTTTGTACATGATATCTCCCAAAGCCACCATGATCCAAACTTCATATTCGGGGATCGTTCTTATCTGTATATATTGGGTAAATACACATATAAACTGCCAGATTTTATAAAATAACGAAGGTCAGATCGTCGCGGGCTCTTGGGATATTTTATGTTTTTTTTTTTTTGAAAAATATGAATAAACGCCACTTTGACAATTCGATCAGAACAAAATTCATGTCATATCGTGTGATATTTTCGTGTTTCCCTGTTTGTTTTGTTTAGTGATCTTATTAATTGTTCGTCTCGAGGATACCGTCGTCGATTGCTTGTTAATATATACCTGAGGCACTACACAAGTGTCATTCGATGTCAGAGATGGCGATGGTATAGTCCCCGTCACGAGAAGCTATAAATTTTGTAAATAAAGAACTTCTACTATGTTACGTAGCGACAATTCAATCAACAACAAATAATCCCAAATTTAATCAAAAGTAACGTATATGAAACTAACGAGCAATTTCACTTGGCCAGAATTTATTTTTAGCGATATAAGCGGTGTCGTCTAACGTTTTGTGGTACCGGAACGTTCCATCCGACCAAGTGAAATTGCTCGTTAGTTTCGTATTACACGTATGTAAGTTTGAGTTGACTGAATTTGGGATTATTTTTGTCGCTACGTAACTTAGTAGAAGTACTTTATTTACAAAATGTTATAGCTTTTCGTGACGGGGACTTATAAATGCCAAAATGTAAGGGATTGGTCACGTGACATTACCATACATTTTTGATATTTTTCCAATTGTTATCGCCGCGGTTTCGATGATAGAATGTCACTTGTCTAAGGCTTCTGCTTTGTTTTATGGACTTGACAACTGCTTCGAACAATTCATCATCATCTTCATCAGCCTTTTAATGTTTCCCATGCTGGGACACAGACCTCCTCTCTGTGAGAGGGAATGTCTTGGAATTTTTGGTTCTAGGACATGCCGGTTTCCTCACGATGTTTTCCTTCACCGTTTTTTGAGAGCAGTGATGATGAAATAATTAACAGAAAGTAAAGCGCCTGCTTGGGTTTGAAGTTCGAACACACGACCTACACCTTGTAAGTCGCGGCCGTTACTACTGGGCTACCACTTCTCTCCTTCGAACGATTACTTATTTGTAAATAGTGTAAAGAATAAATATTAAAATGGGATGTGAATATTGTGTCAATTGCGGGTCAGCTGGTGGCTTCATGTTTTTAGAAAATGATACCATTCTTCATACTATATAACAGTGGGCTAATCTTTGCTCGGTAAGTAAAAAAAGTTAAATAAGCTTTTTTTTATTCAGGTTTTAGTAGAAAAATCTTAATGTTTTTGAAATTATTAGATGGCGTTGGTATCAATCGTAAATAGAGTATTACTCTATTTACGATTGATACTAACGCCATCAGCCAGCTCATTGAGCTGATTAAATTAATTAAATACTAGTGTCCCACCCCGGCTGTACCTGCGTTATAATAATTTATAGCATATAACCATTTGGAACAATGCACCTTTTAAATGGTGAAAGATTTTTTCAAATAGGTGTAGTGGTTCCAGAGATTACCACACGTCAGAACAAACTCTCAAAATTCGGGCTCTCTTTATAATATTAGTTAAGTAAGACTAACTGTGCCCGCGGCTGCGCTCCCATTAACTGCCTGCCTTCCCTACCTACATACACAACTAGCTATCCTACTAACCTTTTGGGGGCTGAGTCACCCTCGTCCGTAGGAGAGCACCCCATACGATTCCCTACACGTGGCCCCCGGGTGGTGCTAATCAGGTGACACAAACTGGTGGTAGGCTTCGGCCGAAGGCTTGCGACCACCCACCGGGCAAAGACGTACCGCCAAGCGGCCTAGCCGTGTTCCGGTACGATGCTCGGTGTAGTCAACTAGAGGAGTTGGGTCGAGATAGCTGTTCCACTGCAGGCGGACCGGTCTGACGCGCGCTGTTATGGGCGTATCGGGAGACTGGTCGCGGAGGGTAGCGGGATCCGAGGCACGGTGCGCCGCTGGCCGACCGCAGGTAGTTGGGGGCCCAAGTAGTGTGCCAGCCACACACGAAAGGCTGCCCCGCCAACTGTCGAAAAATCCCGGAATGCACCATCGTGCTGGTTGGCGACCAGAAGACGGGGCCCGATGGACATTCCCGGGGGGGCTCGGGCGTCCCCGCAGTCTCCAGACCAGTCCCCCATTGATGGCGTCCTATCAGTGCGTGTCTGTGGGTTGCCAGCGTGGAACCTCTTCTCACTGCCTTCTCCTCCCCTTTTTCACTCAACTATGCCAAGGAAAAGTAAAGGAAAAGCTGTACAGCGGCAGCACTCCCTGTCACACAAAGTGCACCTCAGCAACATAAGAGGGCTGCACTCAAATCTCGAAGCAGTCCATCACCACCTGGAGACTGATAGACCAGCTCTTCTTTTCCTTTCGGAGACGCAGATCGGATGTCCGTCAGACGTGTCGTACTTATCATACCCAGGGTTTACCCTGGAGCACAATTTTAAACCACGCGCGGGTGTATGCATGTACGCCCGAGACGACATCTGTTATCGGCGTCTCCGAAACCTTGAGGACTCAAGGTTTTCCGTGCTCTGGGCACTGGTGGACACAGGCCTGGATAAAATTATCTACGCCTGTGTCTACCGATCGCACAGTGGAGATCAGGAGACAACCAGGCTTACAGAGCATCTGTGTGAGGCGGCTGATGAGGCACAGCAGCGGTACCCTTCTGCCCAATTAGTGATACTGGGGGATTTCAATGCCCACCACCAGGAGTGGCTCTTCCCATACCAGTGCACTGATCATGCTGGGCGAGAGACGCGAAAGCTTGCGCTTGCGTTAAATCTCGCTCAGCTGGTCCAGGGAGCAACGAGGGTGCCGGATGTTGATACGCACACTGCCAATTGCTTGGACCTTTTGCTGACAACAGATCCAGACCGCTACTCTGTGTCGGTATCTTCACCTTTGGGTAGCTCTGACCATTGTCTGGTGAAGTCTGTATCCGTCTACTCCCCACCCGATCCCAGCCCAAGAGGTACTCGGCGGGTTTGGCGGTACAGGTCAGCAGATTGGGATGGGATGCGTTCGTTTTTCGCTTCTTATCCTTGGCGGCCCACTTGCTTTTCTTCAGCTGATCCCTCGTCGTGTGCGGACGCCGTCGCCGATGTGTTGCGTCGGGGAATGGAGTACTACATTCCATTCTCTGACGTAGCAATGTCTAGCGTTGACCTGCCATGGTTTGGCGCCGAGTGCAATCGCGCCAACACGCTTAAACATGAGGCGTACCTGGCATGGGTCGACGCTCGGACGCGCAAGGCTAGCGACGTGGGCCAGCGGAAGAGAGCCTTTAATAGGGCTGCCAAGTCCTGCAAGAGGGTATTGCGAAGGGCTCGGTTTGACCACATAAGCCGTATTGGGACCAAACTTGCTTCCTACCCAGCCGGTAGTAAAGCGTTCTGGTCCCTGGCTAAGTCGGTTGAATCGAATTTCTGCCGTCCCTCACTACCACCACTGCTGAAACCCGATGGAACACTGGCCCACTCCGCTGAGGAAAAGGCAAATTTATTTGCCTCTCTTTTTGCGGAGTCGTCACGTCTGAATCCTGGTGATGCGCGCCCCCCTCCTTCTCCTGATGGATGCGAGACGAGTATGTCGGACATTCGTATCCATCAAAAAGACGTCCGTAGGGTGCTGCGCAACCTCGACGTGAACAAGGCTAGCGGCCCTGACGGAATACCAGCAATTGTTCTTAGAACCTGTGCGCCTGAACTGTCTCCGATCTTGACACGCCTATTTCGCCTTTCGTATGAGGCTGGAAAAGTGCCGAATGCTTGGAAGCAGGCTAACGTACAGCCCGTGCCCAAGAAGGGCAGTCGTGCTGACCCGGCCAACTACAGACCCATATCTGTAACCTCCATACTCTGTAAGAGTATGGAACGTGTACTCAATTCTAAGCTCCTGGCATACGTAGAAGCGAACGATATCCTAAGTGACCGCCAATACGGTTTCCGCCGAAATCGGTCTACTGGGGATCTTCTAGCGTATGCCATTCACATCTGGAGTGAGGCCATCGAGAGGCACGGGGAAGCGCTTGCTGTCTCCCTCGACATCTCGAAGGCTTTTGATAGGGTCTGGCACGAAAGCCTTATTGGTAAGCTTCCTTCATTCGGTTTGCCCGGTGGTCTGTGTGATTGGATTGCTGACTTCCTGAGAGACCGGTCCATTCGAGTGGTTATCGATGGCTGCTCGTCGGACCACTTGGATATTAATGCCGGGGTCCCTCAGGGGTCGGTACTTTCAGCAACTTTATTCCTGCTGCACATTAACGATCTGCTAAAACCCGGCACCTTTGGGTATGCAGACGATAGCACTGTTGCAGAGAGATACTTGTCCAACGCTCGTGCTACCGGGCCTCAGATCCAGTCTCTCCGGGAGGCCATGGTGGAGCGCTTGAATCTGTCCTTGCAGGCAGTCTCCGAATGGGGCGATGCCAATCTGGTCAGGTTTAATGCTGCTAAAACCCAGGCGTGTCTTTTTTCCGCTAAAAAGAGCCAATTTCACCCGGCTCCAACTTTCCGAGATGTGACCGTGCCAATAACTGACCATCTTGAGCTTCTTGGCGTTACGTTGACATCGACTCTCAATTTTGGCCCATACATTGAGGCAAAGGCTCAGCTGGCTGCCAAAAAGTTGGGGATCCTTGCAAAGGTGAGAAGGTACTTCTCGCCAGAACAGCTGCTCAGCTTGTATAAAGCGCAAGTTCGATCATGCATGGAGTACTGTTCTCATCTCTGGGACGGATCTGCCAAATACCAGCTTGATGCACTAGAGTCGATCGAAAAGCGGGCAAAGAGGCTCATCGGTGATGAGGCACTGGTTAAGTCAAAGCTCCAGAGCCTTGAACATCGTCGCCGAGTTGCCAGCTTATCGGTTTTTTATCGATTACATTTCGGGGAGTGTGCGATGGAATTGCATGATCTAATTCCGCCCAGCCCGTTTCATCATCGGACTACCAGACGTACGGCGATGCGCCATCGGTACATGGTGGACATCCCACCCATACGCACTAAACGTTTTGAGAATACTTTTATTATGCGTACAGCTAAGGAGTGGAACTCCCTGCCGGAGTCTGTGTTTCCCGATAGCTACAATCTAGGGGTCTTTAAGTCAAGAGTGAATAGGTTACTTCTAGGCAAGCGCGATCCATCGTCGACCACATCATCGCTTACCATCAGGTGAGATGGTGGTCAAGCGCGAACCTATAACAAATAAAAAAAAAAAAAAAAAAAAAAAAAAAAAAAACCTACCTATACACCCTACCTACCTGGCAATTTTTTTCTAGGGTCATTCTGCCGTGGAGAATCATAACACCGCCATTCAGAAAATGACGTCAAATGCACAACGCCATCTATTGAATATGGACTTCAACTGTCCAAGTGTTGTGATATTTTACTTCTTAAACACATATCTCTATTATTCATATATCTTTTGATACATCGAAGTGATTGCGATGAAACAAAAACTATGTAATACTTCAAGTTACGCACAATTTTTATATATTAAAGATTTAAGATTCGTAAATTTTACGTGATGCGTGCGCAACTAAACAGACAAAAATGCCAAGACTGCGGGAAATGGGTTTTGTTGGTTATCCTATAACAACCTGGCTTTTTTGGAAATATTTTCTATGAACAAGAACGACTTTTCTACAGATTTATTATATGTATTGATATTTATATTGACGATGATATTGATATTCATAACTCTAATAATATTTTTTTTTTTTAAAGAAAGAAATAAAATCTTGTCACAAAAAATAAACCGACTTCCAAAGCAAAACACTAAATATTTTTCAAAAAAAAATAAACTTAAATAAACTTTTGCTTTGAAGTCGGTTTATTTTTAGTGACAAGATTTTATTTATTTCTTTTTAGTTTTGGTATTCCATCACTAAAAAGTTAGCAAAATCTATAGCAAAACCTAAAGGATTGACAAAATACCCAAAATAACTCAGTTTCCACATTTGTACTGTTTGTCGTTAAGTGGTTCGGTTGTATGTTCCATATCTTGAAAATTGCAGAACCGTTTTTAATGAAACTTGTACTGTTCCCTTAGTTGAGAGACCTTACCTAATTCAATAAAAATAATGATCACGATCCGGTTACGAGTTTTGGAGATATGCGTCGACAAACATACAAACAAACATATAAACAAACAAATATACAAACAAACATACAAAAAAAAACATAGAAACAAACAAACAAACATACAAACAAACAAACGTACAAACAAACATACAAGCAAACATACATACAAACATACAAATATACAAACAAACGTACAAACAAACATACAAAAAAACGCAACGCACACACGCACGCACGCGCTCGTGTTTGCTTAAAGTTGTTAATTTTGCAACAGTATAGGTGAGTCGTTAAAGAAATAATGAGTTTCAAAAGTCAGACTGCTATTATAGAAAGGTCATCGTCGTCGTTTAAATACAGCGTCAGTTGTTGCCTCTTTTTTAATTTTGGCAGGCAGACAATGCACCAAAGGAAAACAGTAAAGGGGAGAACTCCAACCCCTTTCGAAGTGATTAATTTATTATGTTCTTTGTTTCTGTTTTGATTTCGGTAACATGAAACAATAAGAGAATGTTAAAGTGGTCATGATCCTGACTTTAATGTATTGTTTTGTTGAAATTATAATGGTTTTAATTAGGTTATTAAATAGGCTTTACAACTAAAGTCATATATTCGTAATTTACTTTTAAATTATTTTTTATTTGTTAGTAACAAGTCAATAATATAATTTGCAAATTGAGGTAAAATGTTATGCAAATCTAAGTATAAATTTCAAAATGCATTATCATTATCTACCTAGGTAGGTATGTAATGTATAGGTACTGCTAAAAGCTCCGGTATAAGTTATGTATCAAACCCGTAAAAGTATCACTCGTGCAATATAAAAGTTAACGACACAAGAAAACGCGTTTTCCACAACATTAAAGATAACAACAATACGGGGGCGAGCGAGTGTAGAGCCTCCCGCGAGGGTGGCGGGCGGGGGTCGAGAAAAATTCAATATTAATATGAAGGAGGTGCGAGCGAGAGGCACGCTCCGTCCCACTCTCGCGGCCAATGGCGAGCGCCGCCGCCGCTGCGATATGATGAATTTATGGATGTAATAAAAGCGAGGTGCGCGATTGGAGGAACGGTCAGGGAGAGCTTATTTTCTTTTTATTTTCATATTTGGAATGTCGATTGTCGGTCTCAAGTCGCTTGCAGTACGCCGTGCACGTCTGACGTTTCTTCACTGGCCTCTTGGAGTGGGTATACCCCACCACTTGATAATTTATATTATGTTGACGCATGTATGTGTAATATAACATATTTACTCAGTATATGAAGTCTTCATTCTCTTTATTGACAAGACAACTCTATATAATTACTTTTGTTATAGTATTTGTTTTAAGTTACATCAATTAAAAAGTAACATTGTGTTAAATCGTCTTAACACATTGAATACATTTAATGTTTTCGAGACGCTGAAGTTTGTGTGGTAAGGCTGAGGGCACTCGTTGTACAAAGGCTCGTAACTGGCAGTTGATTGAGGCGTGAACGACGCTCGACCGACGGTCCGGGTTTCTTTCTTGATTTGCTACTCGAGTGGCCGAAACGACACTCCTATTTGCATGAGCTGATTTTGGGTATTTCGTTTTAAATCAAGGAGATGACGCTAAGACCGAGAATACGTAATGCGGTGTCTTTCAGGTGTCTTTGTATTGGGACTTGTTGTTCGGAAAATAGAAATACGTGTTTGTTAAGAATCTATTTCTTGTTGAATGTAGGAATAAGTAACTATGAGAATAATTGTTTGTGAAATGCTTGTTCTATCCATAGTCGTTGAATGATGAGCACGTTCTTTATTTTTTATCAAAACTTTATTGGTTCTGCGTTGATCTGCGAATTCCGAAGGATTTGGAGGTCACTGACCCGAGATCAAGAGGTTTGGTCATTCCGCTTTTCTGCCATTCGTTTGAGAGTCTAATAAAACTTCGAATGTTATAATCTAATTTATCATTAAAATGATTTTGTGTGATTATTTAATATCATCATCTAAACGATTCGATACAAAATTAACGTAAAACACTAGATCATTACAGCACCAAAATCCAATAAAAATAAACGGTACCTCTTACGTCGCAGCTGTACGGTGACTGATCAGTACATTATGTGAAGGGAATTGATACCGTCAATATAATGCGTCGGATTGAAAACCGTTCAAAAGGCAGAGCCGTGACAGCGCCAAAGACAACGCAGACAAAATAAATAGGAGGGTAGGGAGTCAGCGAGGTGGAAGTATTGGGGATCTGCCACCGCCGAGTTTTGAAGTCCAATTATATCGGAGGCAGGTGCCAGCCCCAGGCTGTTCTGCCGACGGCACTCAACCCTTGCTGAAGAATCACGGCACACGGAGGCGCTCTTTGAACGTGGTTCTACAATTAGTCACCTGGATTCGACAGGTTCTGTGCTGTTTCTGTTAGTTTGGTAATCGGTGAGTTAGGGAATATCTTTGAGATAGACTGTAGAATTAATATATTTAGTCTTAAGTAAGTGGAACATTTATTTATAGATCATAGGTAGAGGTTTCAGGTTATCAACAGCCTTATTGTGTAATGAATTCGGCAAGGCGAAGGACAAAGAGTATGAAAAAACCGGCCAAGTGCGAGTCAGACTCGCGCACGAAGGGTTCCGTACCATTATCGCAGAAAACGGCAAAAAAATCACGTTTGTTGTATGGGAGCCCCACTTAAATATTTATTTTATTCTGTTTTTAGTATTTGTTGTTATCATCATCTGTGAAAATTTCAACTGTCTAACTATCACGGTTCACGAGATACAGCCTGGTGACAGACGGACAGACAGACAGACAGACGGATCGCGGAGTCTCAGTAATAGGGTCCCGTTTTTACCCTTTGGGTACGGAATCCTAAAAATCGACCAATGACATAGACGGGAATATACATCGCGTCTGTCTCGCATGTGATTGGTAAATTTTTCACACTCTTTGCTCTTAGCCTTACCGAATTCATTACGCAATAAGGCTGCTGATACGGTGCTACCTTTTAAATTGTTTCGTAAAACGAATATTGTTTTAACAAAATAAGTAGAAACCAACTTAAGTGTACATGAAAATTCTTGTGTACACTTAGAGGATTATTTACTTTAAAGTAAACATACGTTTTATAATGGCATTCCGACAATAGATGGCATGGATAGCACACAGATACCCACATATTTCACGTATTAAGCGAGCTCTTCACCGTAGCGGTGTAGTGGAGTACAAAGCCGAAGTTTTCCCCGCAGCGAGATTCCTTTTTCTTTGTTTGGTGTATTTATTGTAAATCTACTCATAGCGGCCCGCCCGTTAGAAGTATTCCGACATAACTTTTGGCTCGAGCACCTTATGTACCTACCGTTGGTATCGTTCGGTTTTAATGCTTTTATTTTTATGTTTTTCTGTACACGGGTTACGTGTTACAGAGTCAACTTTTTGTGATATTTTGTTGGTTTTGGGCCGACGCGAAGGTTTATAGATGCTCTTGGAACTGAATATGACTTGGTAAGCTGTTCTAGCAACATTGCTCATATTCATATAGAGGGCACTATATGAAGGTACTTATGGTTGTATTGCTGCAACAGCCCTAGTGTCTAGACGATGACATCATCCATCAATCTTTCGATCAACCAGAAAATTCAGAAACATAAAACCAAATAAGAACGTGTTCCTAATCAAAATGGAAATGTAACAATATGTGGGTCCAGGGTGCAGAGGATTAGTGACGGAATAGTGAAGTGCCTCCGGAACTGGCGCCGTACCGGCAGCGCAGCCGTACCGTACTAGTTAATATGATTTGCTCGCACGCCGTACGCTGCTCTCCGGTGCGGCGCTCGCACGTTCCCGTTGACATTTTAAGCAACTTAATAAACTAGTGCCTCGTACTGTACTCGTGCATACTGTTTTTCTCTACACTATGGCACGAATTTTAAAGTCAGTTTACTGCTTTTGATTAGGGAGGTGGGTTGTATTTTTGAATATTGCAACCTGGTTGAAATATTTTATTAGAAAATGAATTTCAATATTTTTTATAGCTGTCTATAATGGCTTGTTCAAGCATCAGTTTTGTAGCATTTGTTAATTATTTTTATCAAGCAGATCAGAAAATCAAAACATACTGGGATAAAGTATTCGCTTAAGTGCTTAGGAAAGTGCTTAGAGCTAAACACCGTCAAAGGTGTACATACCTTAATAAAAAATATAGAAGTTACAATAGATAGTTGGCAATAGTTACCATCGATATATTGTAATAAAAGTAAGTTTACAACATAACATAAATGCCCATTAGAGTCCGATGTGGCTACGGGAAGTGCTACAGAAGACGTGTAGTGGGCTGGGGGTGGTGGAGTCCAGTCTTCAAGATACTTAAGGGGGCGGCGGCCCTCCTCCCCCGGCGCCGGACGACTTGCTTATTCTATCAAGCGTGGACGCACACACACACAGCGTGCACACACGGGCGCACACACACAGCTCGCATTATACGGCCGGCCACCACTCCACTGTGTCAATACAATACGCTCTCTTCGACTGGACTTAGATTATTTAGAAAGCACTTGTAACGCTCATATAAGGAGCCCGCGGAAGACGTATTCCGCGTCACAATGGCCGGTACGTGTCGGCAAGGGCTGAGCGAGGATACGCGGAAAAGATTACGATCCTAAAAAAACAGCCCCCACTTGCGAATATACCTAATATTCTTTTCACAATTGACTTAGGGTGACGGGATAGCTGTTTAGTGTTTCTTCCTCTCATTGTTTGAACTGTTAATCACGTTTCATTTCTCAAACATAATTCAATATTGCAAGAATCAACGCATTCCTAAACAGTTCTATTGCTAAACAGTAACCCATTTCTCTTTTTGAAGTGAAATGTATCGTGTCAAAAAAGGGCTGGGTGTAAAGCTGATTATTGTTAAATATGTATGCAGATCTGACAGATGCATTAAGCATGACAGGGAAAGCACCGAGTACACAGATATGTGTAGAGGGGAAAGACCACTAGAGTCATATCAGCTACTGCGGGAGGCGTGAGACTACGCCACTGGACGCGGATTATCTGCTACGCGGCTACGGCGTAGCGCGCACTGCTACGAGCGTAGCATTATTCGCCCGCCAAAGATTGTCACAGTGAATACTTTTGCGGATTATTTCAGTAGCTGCTAGTATAATAATTATTTAAAGACCGTACGAAATGTATGGACCATTAGTTTAAAAGTAAGTAGTACCATAAACTAAATAGTTTTTCGATCATTACTCTGGTTTAGTTTAACTTCATATCACTACTTGGGCCCTCCAGAATTAACGATCCTTTAAATTAATAAGTGTCAAAGTTTAACGGTGTTGGCGTGTGTGTGTGTGTGTGTGTGTGTGTGTGTGTATGGAGTTACGTTCCTCCTCGGTGGTGTGACGCGTGTGCGCCAAGAGACATCGGCTCATGTGTGGGTACTTTCATAAATCTGTTGGGAGATATATGAGAGCGCAATTTCCGGTATCCGGCCATTAGCGCCGAGCTTTTATAAGCTTAAAGCTTAGGTTAAAGATTTTCTGGGTAGTTTAATGCGAATCTTGTAATAGGTACGATAAATTTTGTATAAAGTATGTGATTGCATATTAGGTGTCGATTCGGGAACTTTTAATGTGTGTAACTTGGCCTAATGTCTGTTGGGAGCTTGTGTCTACGACTCGGCTTCGACAACTCCGATAAATAAATGTGTATTGCTGTGGCCCCAGAAATAAAACGATTGTTTGTATATGTGTTCACATCGGTTCTTGGAGACAAATGAAAAGTGCTACGAACAAAAAATGAGCGGTGTCCGAATGTGGGCGGAACGGGATCCGTACGTCTGTGTCCGAGGGGGTGCGAGGTTTAGGTGGGCGGGGGGGCTAGCGGGAGCACCGACTTATTATTTTTATCGACCGTAAAAAGGTGCCGGACCTTGTGTGGACCCTTCCACGACGACTCCTCTGGAGAGATTCCAATTATTTACGGATATTTTGTTCCAAATCCCGAAAAATACTGTCCAGTAAAAGGGATGTCCTTACATTATGCTTGAGTAGGGCCTATATGTTTTGAGAGCCGTTCGTTGATCTACTTGAAGTTTAATGGAGTGCAAACAGACCATAAAACAGTATTCGAAGAGCTGTACATATAAATTAAAAGTCTTCATTAAATATTCATGGAATAAAAAATGGGGCATAAAGTCATTGATATTTAATAAAGGTAATGAACAAAATGGTGTCCATTTGTTCCGCTTGTCGAGTGCCACGGGCATGACAGTGTAATGACACTGCAGCTGCAGCCCTCAGCTCGCCAGTGCAGACACCCTGCGTCGAGCTGTCACTACTTACTCAATAATGCAACAATGCACACCCATTGTTCTACTAAAACACTGCTACATACAAACATGCTAATACCAACATGAATCTATACCGTTGCACTTCACGTTCAGTGATTTATTCAACTACCCAAATATTTTACAGATTACAATCGCTCCTAAAAAATCTTTCCACAATTAAGGCGACAATCTTCATAAATCAATTTCCCCCGAATTGAATGTCAATAAGGGACGGCTGTTAAACGACGCGCCGTAAAATAAAACTTTCCGGAGGGCGGAAAGTTCTGAGCAAAAAGAATATTTACATTAATTCTCTTCATTATGTTTTGAAGAATAATCATGGCACCGCTTCCCATTCCACTCTCTCGATTGAGTTTTTATTTGAATATTTTTTTCTCGTCGCTCCCCGAGTTCGTCTCTGTGTTACAAAAGGAAGTTTTTATTAGCATCTTAATGATTTTACGGCGAGTCCCCGGTTACACCAGCCTTTATGTCGTCAGATTTTCTTAAGTATTTTTTGTCGAGTTTTTTGCATCTTACATTATTAAAGTTTTCATTCCGTCGTTTAATGAAGCTCATTTCTTCTGTTCGCTCGGGCCTTGATTGCCTTTGTTTTGCATAAATGTAAGATTTCTATAGATTTCTTCCTAGCAAATCGAGTCAGTTCGAAAGACTTGGAATTCGTTCTTGAAAGGGGCAATTAATTGTTATTTTAACATCTTTTCTATTTTAATTGTTTGAAGGTAAACGAACAAAGATTTAAAGATACTTGATAACACACAATTATATCGTGTAGGATTTTCATAAATAGCTAGGAGCGGCTTGAGTATGAGTCGCGTGTGTGCGCGGCGCTAGGCGGCAAACGAGGCTCGCTCGCAGATCCGATTTGTCCCGTCCGGCACGGTAATTACATTCATCTCTGCTCCAGACTGATTTATGCTGCGCCTGTGCGCCTTCGCCCTCTGTTCTGTCATTAACTACTTTTCCGGCCAAGTCTTACGCACCACAAAATAATAATCGTCCGGAAAATCGACGGAGGCTGTATGTAATGTTATGAGAGGAAGGCCGCTCGTTTTTCTCGGGTCGCAATCGAGTCCGAGATCTTGCTTTCTTTTTAATTTCCCTGCGGCCTCCTAATGAGGTCCCAGCGGCGGCTCCGCCGTTATCTATGATATTCTTGAGGTTGATGCTTATTGTGCGTGTCACTGATGGCTTCCCTTTTTATTATCCTCTCGAACACAATTCAGTGGCCGCCCAAATGAGTTCTTCTCATTTGCTTTGCTCTCTTTATTTCTCCAGGCGGCAGTTTGTCTTGTGTCGCGACTTAACTTCTTTTAATTTTAATGAAATGGCCACCGACCGAGGAGCGCCTTGACTTTATTTTTTCATGTTATTTTACTTTGAAACTCTACTGATAACATCTTTTTTGTGTGAAAACAGTTTAAGTAACATCTATTATGCTTTGAATATTATAAGGGAGGGTTAAATAAACGCAATGTAAAGCCGGTGGTATTATGAGAGTAGTCAGTAACAAATCACATGACCCCGCCTCCACTTATCTATTAAAATGAGAGATTATTGTCGGCTCACGCGATACGCTATACAATATTCGGGTGTTATTTTCACTGGATTGTCCAATATTGTCACAATCTCTATAGCAGGGCAATTAGAGACGTGTGACGCGTGGCGGGCGCGTGGCGCGAGCTCCCGCGCCGTAACCCGCGCCGGATCAGCGCACGCGCCGCGCACCGCACCGCCTCATTACGACCCAATGTTTATACTGTACCCGACAAGAGGTGACACCGGGGTGTCGCTTCTAAAGATAACACCACATATTTATTCTTCCTTAAATCCCCAACATATTATGTAATGCGAACGGTTCAAAATTGTTAAAACGAAAATTAAAATGACAGATGTTTCCCTGTCACCCCAACGCGATTACACCCAACCTCACTGAATTAACAAATGAAATTGCAACAGAAAAATTCGGGTATTAAGGAAATCCCCTTCGAGGAATTCACTTCATTTAAATATCGCATTTTTCTTGAAGATTATACCTTACGACAGCCATAAAAGAAAACAGGAGACCCGCCCCTCGATAATGCGACGAGCTTGAGGAATTTTTATTCCGCTCAAATCTCTCCTGACATAGGTATATTTTTGTGAGATCGCCTGGAGATTTTAATACCCGATTTTATTTAAATTCGTTTAGGCGCTGTGGGTGACTGCGCCCCTAGACATTTATCGCAAGGGCGTGATTGTACTTATAAGCAGACAACATTCCGGAACAAACATTGTTGCTGAATAGAAATCATTTTATGATACTCCTAAATATATATATAACATTAGAATTTTTTACGAACATTATTTGAAACGCCGCAAAAGTAGGTAATAGACATCTCGTACCAATCAATCAATAAAATATCTATTTTTTATGCCAAACTATGGTTTGTAAAGATAAAATGTATGTAGGTAGTACGAGACAGGGTGATCCGTCACTTAGCGCGACGTGTCATAGCGCTGCACCGCCCCTCGCTGCAACTGCTCATCATTCTTCATTTGCCAGCCTCCCGCCGCCATCATCCTCTTGACCACACAACCCCATTATTATTTAATAGATTACCTTACGACTCTACCTAGTACACTTTCAAGAGGGTGTTTTTCTAGCAATAACAAATTTTCCTGTAACTTTTCATAGCATATAGGTAATTCGAATCTAAGATGATTTGCCTGCCTTTACCCTCAAATTGCGAAGAAACAGTAGTCAGATCAGTCAGAAAAATTGCAGTAATTTTTCCTCCTGTTTTTGCGGATTCCATCTCAATGAATTTCACCGCCAAAATTTTCCTTACCATTTGTTTCCATCGCGTAAGATCTTTTCGTATGAGGCGAGTTCTGTGTTAATATATGTGCCCGGAATACCGTGGCCATATATTACGCCGACCTCTGGCGGACCGGACATAACAATCCTCGATTTGCTATAATATCGGTCGTGCGTCCCTGTCTGTAGCCGGGGCAGGTGGCGCGAGCGAGCAAGCCGGCGCGGGGTGGCCTACGTGCCGCGTATAATAAGCATTTCATGCACGGGGTGCGGGCGCGGGCTCGGGGCCACATACATACCTATTTCCCGTAAGTCGTGTACCTAACCGGACCGTACATTATGAGCTGAGGGTCAGCGCGTCTCGTGCGCCGTCTCTGTCTCGCTCGCCGTAACAACGCAGCCCAAGCATAATTTCGTGTGATATATCGCACACGCTTGGGTCGTCGTGATGGACCTCTATGAAAATCGTCCTCCGTCCGTGGAAACTACTGGGCATTTAGACGAAAATAAAGGCTCTGTTCAAACAGCTCGCCTTCAATATGGCCAGTGTCGCATAAATAAACTAACCTGGATAGTTACTTTACGTCTGACTGTTTGTATTTATACGAGGACGTAAGGTATCGCCCACATATATTATATGGTATGTAACGTCGGTAGCGGTCGCTTTAGCGCGGAATTCATCTTCTATCTGTACGATTTATACACGAGGAGGCCGTAAAACGGAACAATAAAAACCCAAAACAGCAATAAATTTCAAGCAATAGACGCAAAGGTTCGAGCGCGCCTTATCAATTCCTTCCACGCATGGGATTCGAATCGCACAATAAACTTATGACGCAAGCCTCTGACTCCTGTTATCTAAAAATAGCAAGGGGGTCATGATAACACCAAGAATACGATGACGTTACTGTAAGATTTTGTGAAAAGTAAACAGTTGAATGCTTACAAACGCTGTTTACAAGCAATCAACACTTAGTGGACAGTTGTACGAGGGTCGCAGCTCGCAGGTAGGTAAAACAAATAGTGGACAAGCCCGCTGCCTCCACAAGGGGAGGGTCATCTTAAAGGACAAGGAAATGCGGCCGGTGTGAACACAGAACATGTTCTTTATGCATTAGTAATGTCATGTAATTGAAACCGCTTACAGTGTTGACCATGCCTTAATCTTAAATTTAAATCCTGCGTGAGGATTGAATCCATTTGTGAATTCTTTAATTAATTCTCTTATATTCGCACTGGTCCAATGGCGAACATAGAAAAGCATGGCAGCAGAAGGAGGTATTTAATAACAAGAGTAACACTGTGGTGCGCGTACACAGCTATTAATAATTCGTGAGTGCGGTCCGGCGCTCTTACAGTGCCGATTCATTATCGTTACGGTCTCGGCCCGACGGAGATCTACGATATAGCTCCCTGATTGACCCCGCATTAAAAATTACATACAAACAGATAGAGGAAGCGGACGCTAATAACGGACCTGTGTACTTTCTTTGTTTCGATTCGTTTCCGAGACCGATCAAAAATTTATAAGCGCACGTAGCCGATCGATCGAGGTTGCGGCGAGCATTCATAACGTAATTGGCGCAGATTGTACGTAAGAATGGTTCAGGTACTATTTAATGGCCGCTTTGATTCGTTAGGTTAATTTCAGAGGGGCCCGGGAGGGTAAGCTCCGCAGTGGTCGCCGGAGGGTCGAATAAATATGTCCCAAAGAGTTAAGTGGGAGAGAAGTGCGGAGCGGAGACCGCGTCCGACGTTTGCTCTTCCACTCGTGTTGTTGCACCACTTATTACACACAAAGTTCTGTTAAAGTTTTCTCCGACACTCGAGCACGAGTTTAATTTACTCGATAGTGTAAATAAAGCGGGCGGAGTGGGAAGTTTCGCGGCGAGCCCCTGGCGACGCCGACGTCGGCGACACCCGGCTGCGGTCCGCTGATAATAACGTCCCGCCGCCTGGGACTTCCTTATTAATCGAGAACGACAAATTTTAACGACAAGAATTAATGAATCTCGTTACACGGGTTAATCCCCCGCTCGTAAAGTGTGCGCTCCGAGCAGTAACATGCGCGGGGCGGCTCTCCCGCACCTCGCTCTACCTGCGCCATATCACACGTGTCGTATTAATGTTCACACCATTCATAATATTAAAATAAATTCGTCATTCCGAATTTATTAACACATTTAATTCCCTGTCACAAATTGCATTAAATCTCAAGCAATTTTAATTCTCACTTGTAACTTTTTATGTTTAAAGTAGTTGAAGATTTGTTCAAGATCCAATAGTTAAAGAACAATTAAAAATTAAAATTGTCATGTGAGGTCGTGTGTCAAGGCGGTAAGATGAAACGAGTGCGAAAGCCGACTTGACTGAGGGAATCCAAGATATATCGTCCAGTTAACGACCATGTGCGAATGGAACTTTATTGTAATTGCCTTTTGTAAGATCGGACAGGGTCATTACGGACCGTCCTCACAAACCGACCTCCCGTTTGCTTCAAAACTTTTCTTGTAGTAGTTAACTATAGATATTTGGTTGCTAACTTGAGACAGGTTGAGGTTTAAATAAACTAAACGTTCTTAACACATTTTGGAAGTAGATTATTGTGTAGTCGTTGTCTTAAACACAACAGTAGGCAGCTTTAATTACAATGTTGATATTGAATTCAATCAGTCGCGAGGCGTATGTGTAAAGCGTATTCATCAGCAGAGAGGTGTGTGCCACATTAGGGTCGGGGCGGCCTCAAAGCCAGAAGACTGATTATGTCTATCCGCAATTTCTCTCCGGCCCTATTCTCGCGAGCGAAAACTAGCGAGTTTTCCACCGCGCTATTAAGCGGTCGCTTTTACATTTGTCCTTATAATGGAAAATGTGCTACTAATTAATTTAAAGCGAAACTCATTTATGTCGAAATGCGTGTCTATTAAGCGATGATGGGATGAACGCCTTTCGGGTTTGCTCTTACGTTCCGCCGTGAATGGTTTTATTGTTTCTAGATAAGTGGTTTTGAGCTTTTGTCTTCCTCGCGCGGAGTAGTGAAAATTATACGTGGTCCGGTTACAAGCCCTCACCCCATTAAGTAGAGACGAGCTCATTCTCGGTAAGACTAATCAAATAACAGTCTCCCCATCGCTTCCCCGCGCCTCCTCGCCTCCTCGCCCAGCGGTCATCTCTCTTATCGATTGTGGTGGAATTCGTGCACAGAATGTGATATTTCCCAACAATCCATACATATAGCAACACAACGGGAAATAATGTTCCCTTTCGTCTTAAGTTGTCGAATCAAGTCAAGAAAGCTGTTCGGCGCTAAGCACAACTTTGTTTCACGCACATTGCACCTAAACAAATATTCTCAGTGTTGTAGGAAACTGCAATTGATATGGCGATATCAGGCGCTTCTTGTTACTTTTAAGTGCAAATAGTTGTTACGTTCTTATCTCATATTAGTGAACTACCTTGAATAAAAATAAAAATCTAATTTAATTTTAAGTGAGATGTATGCGACACTGAAACAAGATCGTTACGGACAGTAAGATTTTCAAGATAAAAGTTTTGACAAGCAAGAACATTGTAGTTTGTCAAATTGATCTACAAGTAACGAATAAAAAGTAGTTTCACTGTAGTTTTATTCTGAAAAAAAAAATGTCTATAATATCAGTTTTCCTTATAGAAAAGACGAAGCTTGAGAAAAGTTTAAAATATGGTTAAAGTAGTCTTATGTTTTTCTAAATTTTAGACACTCAATATGCTCACTATTTTCTGGTGGAAATGGAACATTACGTTCAAACTTTAATATCTTCAAAAGTGTACCTCGGTCTATTAAAATTGCCCTTTCCTGAAACTCTTCGTAGTTACAATAAAATTAATTATTATTAAAGCTACACGTGAGGTACTTGGTGAGACAAATGTAAATGATGTCGCGTCGGTGTGGGTGCGGGCACGGTCCGGACGCGGCACGGCACCGGCCGGCAGCCGGACGGCCACCGGACCGCCGGACCGTTCCGCCATGTAATTCTAATGAGTATTAGTGTCGTCCGTCTGCCTCGTCCTCTCTCGCTACATTCTATAAAGCAACCTCCTATTTCGGCGCTGGTAGGTAATACGATTGTGCATAATACCTAAGTGCGGGTCAAACTGTACTCGTATTCAAGTACCCATTTATGTAAAGGGTTTAGCAATGTGGATCCCTTTGGCTGTGTTATGGCTATGTGAAGTTATTTTAACAACCAGTCATTCAACTTTTTAAGGGTTTTCCTACAAGGTCAGTTGATTTGTTGATGTTTAATTTTTATCACAGCTAGTTTATGGCCTTCTTTGTAATTTTCAGTCGGAATACATGGACTTTTGTTGAAACTACTTAATTTGTTACAATGAAATATAACTTTGGAATAGTAATTATGAGAAGTTTTCTGATCATTTCTTTTGATAAAAATAACTTTTAAGTGCTAAGTACAATTCTTTTTCAAAGAGAAAACAAAGTTAACTAACAAATTTCTTGCAATTGTCGATTTGTAGCAAATCAGTATAATTATATAATTACACTTGTGTGTAGCAGAATCAAGCTGTGTGAACGTAAAGTTCTCGCTTGTAGCGCCAGCGCTACGTTGCCGACCGTACGTTGCTTCACTGGACTGTGAAAATGATTTTGATTTGACCCTTTGAAGGGTACTTCCACCGCAAAATTACATTTCCATATGTGAATTTGCGTATGTAGGTACCTGACACCCCATAGCACTATGTAGTCAAATTGGATTAAGAGATTAATTACGTAAATAGTGTTTTGGGTTTTAGATCTACGTGTTTTCCGACAATTTCCTTACTACTTACGGACATGAAAATTATTCATCATCATCTGCCTAGCCTTTTTCCCAATTATTGTTGGGATCGGCTTGAAAAAAAAAAGAAAACTATGATCTTATTAAATTCTGATGCACCACTGTCAGGTAGGTATATTTCCTCGTAACTCGAAAACAGTCTTCTGTATCAAAAGCGTCAAAATGTAGCGGCTCTTTATCTCCAAATGTGGCGTCGTGGAAGATAATTTTATTCTGAGAGTATCTCTCCTTACTGCTGATGTATTCAACAGAATATTCCCATATGTGCGTAATTCTGCGGAATGGCAAAAAAGGTCTGTTTGAGGGGTGAAATATGTAAATTTATTGTCTTGGGCGGCACCGTCGCGGCGCGGCGCGGCGTGGCTCAGCGCGGCGCGGTGCGGCGCGGTGCCCCCGTCATACGCCGACACGTAGGATAAAGGAAATGTTAATGCGCACCAATTTATGTGCTTTTCTATGATTTCGCTGAATCGGGCGCGTCGTTTTCCCCTTTATAGCTCAGCAGCCGAACATTTTGTTTATAAATTGAAGTGTTTCCAATATCACTATCAACTCTCTTCAAAACATCGACGTAGGGGGTTTATTGTATTTTTGTTTTGGCGTTGAAGTTTGTTTTGAATACTTAGATGTCGCATACTAATATGATGGCATAATTTTCTTAGTGATTAAGAGTTTTGTCAGCATTTGGAATATTAAACAATTACTAATTATTACTTATCTGTAGAAACAAAGGCACTTTGATTTGAAACTGTCACTTTTTAAATGAGACTTGACTACCCGTCAATAAATATGATAATTTCGTTACAAAAGTAATAAATCCATGCATCGGCACGGTCGGTTAACATCAGCGACAAAAATCCAATCTGTTCCCCCACTGATATGCAGTGACTAATTCACAAAGGCCAAATGCGACATAATACCAGCATAATTCAATGTTTTGCTCACCATATTGTATTTTATTTATGAGTTATACCCCGATGAGTATTGCAGTATCTCTTTCTTTCATTAATATTTCTATATTTTTGTCCCTTTCGCGTCGTGGGGCTGCGAGGGTGTTGTTTCATCGCGGCTGTATGAGCGGATGGTTAAATAGTACGAGTTAACTTACACCGCATCCGCTACGCGTCATTTAGGGGTGCTGTGGACCGCTTTATGTCCTAATGCTAATTGCTAAATAGTAATAATATATTTTAGGCAAATAGTTGTGTGTGTATATCTCAGTAACGACTCTCTACTACTCATTATGTACTGTTTAAAAAATACTTTTGTTTTGGACCAAACATTCTTACTTATATAATTTTTTTTTGGTAATCCTAGTCGTGCTCGTGGCTAAAAAAGAAATCGTGGCTAACTAATACCAGCCGCACGGGTGGATCTTCGAGGTTAAGCAACGCTTTTTGAGGTCATTCCATGGATGGGTGACCATCTTAACATACCGAGATTCCTCTGTGTTTCAGAAAGCACGTTAAGGCTATATATACGACCCAATGTTAACGCAGTATTGGTCGTGCGCCCGCTCTGAGCCAAAATATCAATATTGAACCTCCTTTTGAACAGTTTTGTTTGCAAAATATTATTTGATTTACATATGCTATTTATGAAGATATTCCAGCCATCAATTTTTCTGTGTAACAATATTTTTAAACTTCTAAGTTGTTTTGGAGGAGTATCGAAAAGTTGCGAAAAAATATTGTGTACTTAATTATTTTTTTAAATCAAAACTATATGTTACACGAATAAAAATTTGTTTAAAAAATTATGTACATGAATCAAAAATATATATATTTTTTTCTAACCTTTTCTAACCTAGCCGTTATTGAGGAGTATGCTTTAGAAAGTTACCGTTTTACGGCACTAAAGCGGTTGTAGGCCCTTAAGCCGTTGGCCCCGGTAGACAAGAACATTCATGGAAAAAAAGTTCAAATAGAATTAAAGTTCGCTGAAGCGCTAAAATATTTATGTTGTCTAATCAAACTATTAAAACATGCAGCGCTAGATCGCTTATAGAGTTTAGTTTGCCCTCGATCAAAACGTCTTAAGCGCCTTGAAATTCATGGCACTTACGCGTTTCGTTCAACGTAGTTTAAAGTAAGGTGTACGGATTGCAGTACAGTTGAGTCGAACAGAGTGAGTGTTCGGATGGCAAAATTTAGTGCGTAGTACATTAATATATCGATGATCTCGGCTGTCATTTGAAGATATTTGACAGTCGTTACGGTAATTCAGAAGCCATTAAAATTCGACACCATCGCATCGCATCTTGTTACTGGGTTGTGGAGGTCAGATAAGCAATTTCTCCATGTAAAATGCTGCATCCAGTGAGGCTGGAAGCCGACCCCAACATAGTTGGGAAAAGACTAGGCAGATTGATTTATAGGCCTGCTACGAAATTTGCTACGAGTGCTACGCGGCTACGACCTTCGCCTACGAAATATTTTTTGTGAACGCGTATTTAAATCCCACGTATAATAACTATTACATACAATAGGTTTTATTCGTGGGATTTATTTACTATTTTCAATCGATTTCAAAAAGGAGGAGGTTCTCGGTATGTTTTTGTATGTTTGTGACGCGTTTACTCCACCAATTATGAACCGATTTTGTCGGAAAAATCAAAATCTGACGAATAGTTTTTAACTTATCCTTAATAATGCGTATTTTCATGGTAATCATAAGGTACCAAAACTAAAAAGGGAAAAATAAAAACTTTTTAACAAAAATATTTTACCAATTTCCAAATCAAAATACTACAAAGCTAAAAATAACTTTCTTTTCGGCAGTCGGTGTCAAAAACGAAAAAGAAATAACCAAAGATACATACTGCCGAAAAAAAAGTAATTTTTCGTTTTGTAATGTTTTGTTTTTTTTTTTTTTTTTTTTTTTTTTTACTATGTATAGGCCTGTGTTTGACCACAATCTCACCGTGGTCAGTGATGATGTGGCCGATGGTGGTAAGCACACAAAGCCTAGAAGGGAACTGGCTCTCAAGTGCTGCTGTCGGAACACACCGGAAGGGAAAGGGAGGGAGGAGCGAGGGGCGGGGGGAGGTTTTGTTTCTAACATATTTATCGAGATAGTTTTATTAATATTATAAGTATATAAAGATGCATTGTGTGTGGCGTGGGTGATCCTTCATGATAAAAAAAATGTCATACTATTATAAAGTTACTATATTAAAGGTTAGAGTAGAAGCCGACCCTAATATAGCTAGGTATAAGGTTGTACGTTGTTTTATTTTTATAGAGAACAGTTTTATAGAATTTTGTTTCAATTTTTTTTTCTTATTTTCATTTCATAGAATAATCAATACGCAGATTACTTACTTTGGATAAATTTATATCATTGATAATAGTTAAATAAAAAAAATATGTTTACATATTCATATCATAGAATAACAAATCAAATATTATTTATCCTCATATTATTTAGTTAATATAAAACTTATTACTAAGCTTCCTTTATAAATGTAACTTATAGTGTACAATAAAGTATATAATAAATAAATAATAAATAAATAAATACTAAGAAAATAATTTCATCGAGTGATAGTTTCTAAACTTTTCAATTAATACATCAAAAAACTTTAAAGTAGCTTTTGCATCGTCGCCGGCGCTGCGGGAAGTGCAACCCCTTCATGCCTCTGGTTTTTATATACAATCTAGGGGTAGCAGCCAAAAGACTGCGTGAAGTCGGGGTGACCTGCAGGCTTATTACGTATCTTTTGCAAGAGCAAAACGATAGCGATTTTTGCGCAATAATTGCTCTTCCATACAGAAATTTTAAAGTTGTTGGCGGTTTTTTTTTCAAATAAGTGCATTTGTCAAACAGCGAGTGATTAGCAAACGATTGTGTAGGACCTACCATACCTACACTGCAGGTAATTCCGACTTTTATGACATAAAGCGTTTGATCGCTATCGTTTTGCTCTTGCAAAAGATACGTAATAAGCCTGCCGATTCGGTTTTGGAACAGATTCGACCTATTTTAATCATGAAGCTACACTGAATGAATCACACATCATAATAGGTCACCGACCCAAAAAATGGCGGCAAATATTCCGTTTCATTATCGTTCACATAATATTTATTATTAAAATACACTGATGAAACAATATTCGTTAAAAAAATAATTCTACTGTTTGAAAAGTGTGTTACACAAAAAAAGTGATAATAAAATTCATTGAACTGTGTTTCTGTGAAATATGTTTTATTCAAGTAAATAGTCGTTGAAATAATAATATTCGAAATAAAATACAAGACCAAATTATATGAAACATTTTCTGCAAAACGAAATTCTATGAAATTTCTGTCTGCGAAACACGAGGACACCTAAGAAAAAGCTAGACAGATTGATTGATTGAGGGAGTCCTCAATCTGCCTAGCTCATTCCTAGCTATATTGGGGTCCGCTTCTACTCTAAACGGATGCAACTGATTACCAGTATTTTGACAGTTGGGACTACACCATGACGTGCTTTCCTAGGCACGCAGGAATCTCGCTATGTAAAGACCCATCCTCTGCCCGACCTCCGCAATCGTTGCTTAACCTTGAAGATCGACTCGTTTATTCGTTCAAATAAGTTATATTCGATAGTGTTTGTTAACATACAACAAAAATCTTGAAATCTTTTTCATTCTTGTTACTTACAGCATAAAACATCCTCATAGATACCACCTCACAACCGAAACGTCGTAAATGGAACGAAAAAGTACGCAAAGAGTGCGTTTTAGAGCAGAGCCCAGTGAAGCATTTTTCAGATGTGCGTTCATTTAATTTAGGAAGGGTCCGCTGTCGATATTTAAATTTTTAAACGTCGCCCAGACAGGGACACGGGAGGCGCTGTACAACCAATTTGTGTACACAAATTTGTCAGCCAGCCCAGTAATGTATTTCTGTTATTATGATCGTTTTTATGTACATTATTATCTTATTTTGCCTTAAATTTAACATACTTTCTTTCCATGTTTTATAGATTTTATGAGTAACACACTTTTATTAGCTTGTTATACAGAAACCTATAAAAATAAATATCTCTTAGCACCAACATGAAACTAACCATAAAAAAACTACTCATAAAAAAACTACTTTGTAACCCTATAAAAAGTTGGGTTAATAAGCACGACAGATGATATAAACAAGCAAAATGTCTGACACGGTAGCCACATGTCCGCGATGAAATTAATAAATCTGACTAAATGGCTTGTTTAGCGGCGCGTGCGCACGGCGGGGGGCCCGCGCTGAACATACATGTTTGATTATTATGCTGCATTAATAAATTTTACGCGTGACAATTTTGTTTTTGGTAGTTTATTAATATGTTCAAATAAATTAGATATTTAATTTTGTTTGTTTGGGTTTTCTAATCCAGAAGATTATTCTGAATTTATATAATTTTACTTTTCTTTTTTGAATCGTTTTCTTTACATGATATCGTAAGTAGCAATATAGCCGTATCACCTATTTTTACTTGTCTAGGATGTTAAAGATATCTTTCTTATCGTTACACAAATCTTGTATCGCAAAATCGCCACTATTGTCGACACATCGTGAGAGTGTGCGCATTGGGGTGTTAATGCAAATTGTGGATTTAGCGTTATGGCGATTGCTATCTGCCGGCGCGTCGCAACAGGGATTTACTGTTCATGATTTATTACCATCGATGTCATAGACCATATCTATAAACATTAATAAAGCTAATCCATTCAAACTAGATGGCAAACTTTCAAAATATTTCATTTCAGCGGGCCGTTACGAGTTTCATGAACTTATGCATTTAAAAAATATCAACAACGTTTCAGCATAAATAAATAATTAAGGAAGTTGGTAAATAAGCGTGCGGCCTCATTTATTATTCTTTATAAGGAAACAAAGGCGAGGGTTAGCCGTAATAAGGCTCCGGCACCTCGCCGGCTTATCTTTATTGCCTCCAACCCACGTAGAATAATAAATCGTTTTCATCAAAAACAAATACTCGACAGTTTTTGTCGGAGTCGAGCGAGCGGGCGGAGGGTGGCAATTTTCCACCCCCATAATACAATATTTTCCGACATTTTCCACGGGAATACAGCTTCGAATCGCTCGCTCGCAACCGGCAGGTTCCTTTAATGTGTATTTTTCGTCCAATCAGAGAGCGGCGAGAGTCTCGATATTACCTCAACTGTCACACATAAAGTGGAAAATATGGTCGGCAGATGTGGGGGGTGTTCGCGGGTGAGGTCGGGGGGTCGCGGGGGGGGACTGCTTGCCAGTCGGCGCGCGTACGCGACGCTCCGGCGCGCCGGAAGAAACGCTTCGAACAGGTTTATAGCTTTTCTTTCAGCTCCACTCAGGTACGGGCCGTATCATAACAGGGAATAGCGGCGCGTGATGTGAACCCGTGATAAAATAAATGTCGAGATAGGCTTATGTATTGTACTGTTTATCTTAATAATGGCTGCCCGGAGAAAAGTTTAGATTAAACTTTGGCTTTTTGCAAAGCTTTTTTTTGTTCGTGTTTTTAACGTAGACAATAAAGCAGCTACACACATACAGTAAACGGATAATGAAACGTTTCATTTACAAAAATTGTAATTGATGGTTTTTCCGATACCTATCTTAGACATGACAAGACAAATAATAATTGTATGATCCTTAAACTAGAAACCTTCTAAACCATCACTGCCTCGATCAATGTTTAGCAGAAAATATAAGCAAGTTGGTAATAAGATAAAAGAGTCACGTAGATTATAAAAACTAAAATTAAAATCGTAAAATGTAAAGAAATTCATAGAAACTGAAAACTGTAAAACCGCTGAAAAGGAAGGCGGCGAGCACACCGCGGCGCGCGGGTGCGACTGCTCGCGAGAGGCGGATACAAATCGCGATTCATTTCTCATCGTAACTTTTTGTAGGTTCTTATCTGTTACACTTCACTTTTCATCATCCGAAGGGATTTATGTAATGCCTAGTCATTTCTCGGCGTCGAGGCGAGGCTTATCGGCGAAGCGCGAGCTGGCTTGATTGATGAGCGCGCAAAAATAAATGTTCAGTTAAATTATTCGATAAGTTGGAAACGGAAGTTAAACGGGAATTATCTTTGTCTTGCCCCCGAAGATTTCACGGTTGTAACTGTTATGCTGGGAGTGATTGATCGATTGAAGCTCCTTGCGTCGGTCGGGAGGTACTCGCGCCTACTAAGTAGAACAGTTTGGGGTGAAAAAATGAAGATGTGTACCTAGTCTGCATGTGATAAGGAGCGGTTATTGTGTGGTTAGTAGTTGAGGTTGTTACGTGTATCTGTATCAATAGCAGCATATTATGTTTATTGTCTGGTATTTTAAGAGTTTTTCTTACTATGTTTTCTTGGGTGATTGAAATGGATTTGTTATGATCGATTAGTAGCAACATTGTAGCAACCTTGGTCATGTTTTTAAACAAGTAAAATATACACAAACATTCTGGTACACACGTCAAACTTATAACACCACTCTTTTTTCGTCGGGGGTTAAAATAACACAACGTAGTTGAGTAAAGAAGGATTCTCAAAAAAATCTGGCAATATGTACAGTCAAGGGTCAAAAGTGCAGTCATACTCTCTCAAAACTCAAATGGCTACTTTTTGTAGAAGAAGTTAAATTATCCACAACTGATTTAATATTTTGTATAGAAATTAAAGTATAGATTATTCTGTGGTGTGTCACGTACGTCACGTTTAGATCTTAGTTTAAGTTAAGGTAGATAAGCTATGTCCATAGTTATATTATAATATATGTCACGCACGGACTAGGTATATATTACACTAATAAAGGGAGTCTTCAGTCTTCAGTCTCCAGTTGACTCATGGACAAGTACACGACATGGTATTTACTTAACCCCTCCTTCCCTCCACATCGCATGGCGACCCTGCCAGTCGACTGGTTGGCGTTATAGTTGCCCGACCGGGATCTCGTCGGAGTCACTTCAGTCGGCTTCAGTCAGTTTCTCGACAGTTGGTTAGTCACAGGCCATGGGGAGCACGTCATCCAAGGAAGAGGTTATTATAGCCCAGACAGCAGCGGGTGGTTCAAGTACCGCGACAGTAACACAAGGGCAGATATCCACCATCAACGCGATGCTGTTGTTTATCGCCGTGTGTTTGGCGGTTGTCATCATTGGCGTGGCAGTCCGGCTGTACAGGAGGTGTCATCAGAATTGGATCGAAGAGAAGATCAATCAGCGTGAGGTGCAGCGAGCTGGTGCAGATGGCCTGACCGGGAGCTGGCGGAGCGACAAGAGGAGTAAGTGATGTGATTTGAACTTAAGTGTAGTGACGAGTGTTTTCGGTCATCTATCAGTTAGAGACATTAATTTTAAATGGAAGTGGAGTTAACGTCACTGTTTGAACAGCTTAAGTTATTGAGGGAATCAATTGTCAAGTTAGGTCCCAGTAGGCGGAAAGGCAAAAATTTTGATGGGAAGATAAGCGAGGTAAAAGCCCTGTATTGTAAATTTAAGTTTCTAAGTGTAGCAAATTTTCGGAGGAATTAGCACAGCTAGTGGGTAAAATAGAAAATTTGAATGTAGACACTATTAAGTTTGAAAACGGTACCGGAACCGATACAGAGATGGCGTTGGAAAGGTTTTCATTGAAAACGGCGGTTAGCCTACTCCCGAAAATGAATGGGGATGAGCAGGTAACCCAAGATTTGATTGATGCCATAGATTTATACAGCTCTATGTTAGAAGCGGCTGATAGTGCTCATTTAATTAGATTCGTGCTAACTACGCGACTTACCCAGGGGGCTAAGATGCGATTGTCCTCTACTTATACGACTGTAGACAGTCTTTTAACGGACATGAAGAAGCATTTGTTGGCGGTTAAGTCAGACGTTGCAGTGCAAGCCAAATTTGCTCGCGCTAGGCAAAATGATAGGTCGGTCACGGATTTCGGGGCAGAGATAGAGAAGTTAATGGTAGATTTGACTATTTCTCAAGCCGGGGAAAATTCGGAAGCTTATAAAATTTTGCGGCCTTTAAATGAGAAGTATGCGGTTAAAAAGTTTGCTGACGGACTTCGTAATCAGCGTCTTGGTACAATTATTACGGCACGGAACTTGACTTGTTTGAAAGATGCTATCAGGGTAGCGGAAGACGGAAATTGTGCTTCGTCGGGTCAAGTCATGACGTTCCAGCGGTGGTCCGCGGGTGGTAGTTTTTCTACGGGGAGTAGGGGTCGTGGAAATAACTATAGGCGGCACGCTGTAGGTAATGGATACGCGCAGCAAAAAACAGCTGTTGGGCGTACGTACCAAAATGGAAACGTAAGGTATAGTAGTGGAATGCGCGGTCGTAGCAATAGTACTCATCGTGGACGGCAGACTCAGCAAGGTCGACAGCGCGTAGCGTGTCTAGAGCACGTGCGGGGCGATGCTGACTCAAGTGCAGTGTCAATGTCACGGAGTAGCGAAGGCAGACAATTGAATGAAACGCAGTTTTTTCGAGGCTAAGCATATTTTAGCTTGCAATAGTGTTAACTGGGTGAATTTTCTAGCAAATAATGTGGATTTATGAAAAAACAAATACTTTATTTAGGACACGTAATTTCAGCGGAAGGTATTTCACCAGATCCTGAAAAGGTAGAAGCCATAAAGAAATATCCGCGTCCATCGGCAGTTGATGAAGTAAAGCGGTTTGTGGCGTTTGCAAATTATTATAGGAAATTCATACCAAATTTTGCTAGTATAGTGATACCTATGAATAAGCTATGTAAGAGGGATGTAGTGTTTAGTTGGACCGATGAATGTGAGAGGTCGTTTTTGTTGCTTAAGGAAGCGTTAATGAATCCACCAGTGTTGGATTATCCAAATTTTTCTGAAGACAACACGTTTATATTGCAAACCGATAGTTCGGGTTATGCGGTAGGAAGTGTTTTGTGTAATGGGAACGGTAAACCCGTTGCATACGCTAGTAGGTCTTTGGGGAAAAGTGAGTTAAATTATCCTATTATAGAGAAGGAGTTATTGGCTATAGTATGGTCAGTTAAATATTTTAGACCGTATTTGTATGGACGGAGGTTCGTTGTAAAAACGGATCACCGGCCACTATTATACTTGTTTAACATGACAGATCCATCAAGTAGGTTAACTAAGTTTCGTTTATGTTTAGAAGAGTATGACTTTGAGGTCGAGTATATTAAGGGGAAAGAAAATGTATTAGCTGATGCACTTTCTAGGATAGTAATTTCAAGTGAAGATTTGAAAACCATGCGTGAAAAAACTATATCCGTAATGACGAGAGCGCAGTACAAACGGTTGGAAGAACCAAATGTTGGTGATACGGACTCTGTGGTATCTAGGACTGATCACCCTAGGATCGTGGAAGTTCTTAAAAAACAAGGAAATGACATTGAGATATGTTTGAATGAGTGGGAGAAGATGTTACGTAACACTAATGGTGAAAAAATATTTTCAAAGTCGCGCAATTTAATGTATATGCCAGAAAACTCGAGTATTTACGTAAACTATGAATCTTTATCGGCATCATCGCGAGACGAGTTGTCGAGAGACATAGTCACTTTTTGTATTGAAAAGGGCATAAAAGAAGTTATTATTTTGAAAAATCGTTATAACGTTAATTTTATTACAAAAATGGCCAAATATTTGAAGGAAAATAGTAATTCGATATGTGGAGATTTTAGAATATGTGTAGTGAAGGGTGTACGGAAAATAGAAGGGGCAGATGAGAAGAGAATTGTTTTAAATGATTTTCATATTTTACCTACGAGTGGTCATTCAGGAATACGCAGGATGGTGAATAATATAAAGAAATATTATTATTGGCCGTCAATTGAGAAAGATGTAGCGGAGTACGTTGGTAAATGTGATAAGTGTAAAAAACAAAAGTTTTCCAAACATACTAAAGAACCAATGACAGTTACTACCACTGCATCTTCATCTTTTGAAAAGATTTATTTAGATATAGTGGGGCCACTTGATAGGGACGAAAATGGTAATGTTTACATATTAACTCTTCAATGTGAACTTACGAAGTTTGTGGAGGCTTATCCACTAAAAAATAAATCCGCAAATGAGGTGGCAAAAGCGTTGGCGGAAAATTTTGTGTTGAGATATGGGATACCGGGAACAATTGCTACGGATAGGGGTTCTGAGTTCATTTCGAAAGTAATGGTAGAGCTATGTAATGTCTTGGGCATCAATAAAATCTTATCAACGTCATATCATCATGAAAGTATAGGGTCTTTGGAAAACGTTCATAAAACTTTAGGTGCTTATTTAAGGATACAAACAGATAATAATCCATCATCGTGGAGTTCTTGGATTCCATATTGGTGTTTTTCTTATAACACAACAGTTAATACTGTGACTAAGTATACGCCTTATGAATTAGTTTATGGTAAAATTTGTAGGTTACCAAGTAGTCTTCAAGGTGAGAGTGTTGAACCTTTGTATAACTTTGATGATTATCCTTTAGAATTTAAATACAGGTTACAAAGGGCTCAAAATGATGCAAAAGAAAATTTGGTATCAAGTAAGTTATCAAGGAAACATTGTTATGATAAGAATCTTAATTCTATAACTTATAAGGAAGGTGACTTGATTTTGGTAAAAAACGAAGTAGGCAATAAGTTGGAGTGTATTTATAATGGACCATTTGTAGTTGTAAAGGACGAGTCACCAAATGTAATAGTTAAATATAAAAATAAGATAGATGTAATACATAAAAATAGGACAAAGTTATACTGTAAGACTTAGAATGTAAGTTTAAAAATGTAAAGAGATGGGGGAAAAAAAAACAATGTAACTTAGTTTTTTTTTACTTTAGGAAGGGTGATGTGGTGTGTCACGTACGTCACGTTTAGATCTTAGTTTAAGTTAAGGTAGATAAGCTATGTCCATAGTTATATTATAATATATGTCACGCACGGACTAGGTATATATTACACTAATAAAGGGAGTCTTCAGTCTTCAGTCTCCAGTTGACTCATGGACAAGTACACGACATGGTATTTACTTAACCCCTCCTTCCCTCCACATCGCAATTCCTACTAACCGCGAAAAGTTGAAATTCTGCTGCCTACAACAAAAAAATTGCCCTTTCTGTTTTGGTAGAGTGTGACTGCACTTTTGACCCTTATAGTACTTTCTTTTAACGTTAGCTTTAAGTTAGTTTGCATGATTGTGTCAGAATATATGAATATAGTAAAGAATGGGAATAGTATTACTACCCTGCCACAAATATATAAATAATACACCAAAACTAACACTTGTCAGTAAACAAAACACATATTGTGTAAATACATAGGCTACTAGCATAGCTACATAAGGGACCTTAAAGAAGAAATCAGCTTCTACGAGTGAAACACTCATAAATACAAAACATTAAAATCACAAATTAGTTCAACGATATTGCCTGTTCAAAATGAGTGGGTGACTCAATAAATAGCGCAATACTTGACCGCAACGGGGGAGCAATGTAATAACTAGCCAAGTAGCAATATAGAATTAGGCATGAAAGTTAATGCCATAATTGAAGGCAATCAACGCCCCTCCAGATGATTTATGTTCCACCGCGCCGCGCCGCGCCGAGCAGCCCTAGCTAACATTTACATCTTTCGAACATTTGCCGCGATTGCTACATGTACTCTGTTGCGGTGACTGAGAAGACCGTTATTAATAGCAGTATCCCTCACTCAATGAACGAAAGAACGTAAGTCGTAAGTGCGAAAACAAACCGTAACATTTAGGCGTCTAATTACCCAAATTGTGTTCTAGATTCTTAAATTGCATGCGGGACTGCAGCTGGTCCACTTAAAAAGAGCATTGCGGCTAATCTCGAGCGACACATGTACAAACAAAGTTTAATTGTGAGCGGTGGTGGAGCGCTGGCGGCCCCGGGCAAAACCGATTACAGTCTTAGCGGCGCTCACCTTCGATGCCTGCACCACCCGGGCCCCGGCCACGGGCGCGGGCCCCCACCCACACATATTCAATTCCAATCAATCCTGCCACACATATTTATATGTAGAAGTCGAGCGCGTGTTTTTATTGCGCACTGCATCGAATGACGGCCGCAAACATTGCATCCGCCTCCCTCGCCGCGTCGAAAAAACCTTTTATTTTTAATTTTGATTTTGATTTTTTCCGAGCGTGCCGTGTCGTTCCACTTTTATTTTGTTTCATTTCATAGCGCAGGGTGGCTGTGCGACAGATCGGAATTTCAGATATGTACAATTTAAAATCGTGTAAGTACGGTCAGCGTGCGGTGCGAGCGATGGGCGGGCGGGCGGCTACGGCCGAGGGCGGGCGGCTCCCGCTAGACTGACGCCTGTCGGTTTGTTTTCTTTGCTTTTTTACGAATTCTATTTTCATTTGATTGCATTTGAATTTCCGCCGCCAATATCCGCTAACTAAACACGATTAATGCGGAGCGGAGATGGACAGGCGGAGGCAGCGCGCGGCGACGGGGCGCGAGCGGGACGGTGGCGGGACGGTGGCGGGACGGTGGCGGGAGCGTGACGCTCTGTCGGGGTTTTGTCGTTTTATATTAGAAGCCAGCTAATTTATTGCAAACTGCGCTACGGGAATCCTCTTACAACATTGAAGGCGACTCGGTATTAGTAACATTATTTACGCAGCTCCAATTGAGAGTGCAAGCCAAAGAATACATTAAATTCTGTTGAACCGCGCACCCTTGAACTCGATCATTCTCATAAGAACATGGCTCTGAGTAATTACTCATTTTATTGCATGGAGAGTAAACATATCATATGAATTTCATTCAGTCATATTGACTACGATGCGCCACACATATAGTTTATTTATCTATTTATTTACCACACGCACACCAACGTTTTGATTATAGATTTAAACTTAAATAAAACATTTAAAAAGAGTATGTTTAAACAAGTCACTTATTTACAAAGTAGATCATAATTATAAAGGGTCTTTCAACAAGGACGGGTCGATGTTAAAATTTAATAAAACAAGATGTGTGTGAGATATTAACGAAATTATTTTTTTATTTAAAAGGCCCATTTATGCCATTATGGATGGAATATGACATCGTTCAAATGTCCGCCGCGGCTTCGTATGGTGGCACGAATCCGAGAGGTCCAATTTTTAATGACTCTGCTGCATAGATCGAGCGAGGGCTACAGATCAATGATAAACAATTTGTTTAGGCTTGAATTGAACAATATGGACGTGAACGACATGTGGTTCCAGCAAGATGGCGCTACTTGCCACACAGCGAACGACACAATCGACATTCTGCATGAACGGTTTGAGGGTAGAGTTAGAGTTCCGCTAGACATTTTCTTGTGGGGTTTTCTGAAGTCGCAGGTCTATGCCAATAAACCACATTCGACCGTTGTCCTGAAAGCCAACATAACGCAGGCCATCGCTCGGATTCAGCCGGATCTATGCAGCAGAGTCATTAAAAATTGGACCTCTCGGATTCGTGCCACCATACGAAGCCGCGGCGGACATTTGAACGATGTCATATTCCATCCATAATGGCATAAATGGGCCTTTTAAATAAAAAATAAATTTCGTTAATATCTCACACACATCTTGTTTAATTCAATTTTAACATCGACCCGTCCTTGTTGAAAGACCCTTTACATTTTAATGAGAATTTGATACATAAAATAATCAAAGATGAAATTGAAAATATCATGAATTATATTAGAATTTAACCATAACAATACTTACCCAAAAATAATTAAATTATTATAAATGAAGTTAAACTTACTACCTGAACCCGAGTCAAATTAAACCTATATTAAACTACAGTTTGATTAATGAATCACACACAGTAAAAGTTCATATTGCGCAGAAATTTTCAATAAATAAGACATTTTAACCTCATTCCTAAACATACATTTGTCTCAACGTCTGCCTTACATAATGAGGGGCATTATAAATGCAAAAACGATGCCTAGACTGGGCATCGAATCGATCACGGCGTTCCGTTATTGGGAAACTTCTCCACAACACGAGCCTTGATTAAAAGTATGCAAATTTTATTACACGGAGCCGGGAGGGTCACCTCTACTCGCCGGAGGGCCCAGAACTCGCATGACTATCATTTTATATGCCTTGACGAGGTTTCCATGACATTCTGATAGGAGTTAAGATTTAATAATCATAATTTAAGTGTAGATATGTGTGTTAATAATGTGTTAGACTAGCTGTTGTCCGCGACTTCGTCCGCGTCTAACTCGTAAAAAATATATTTTTGTTTTTTTAATTTCCCGCCGGATCTATCAATTTTCTCGTGATCAAACGTAGCCTATGTTACTCGTTATTACATCAGCTATCTACCAGTGAAAGTCTCGTCAAAATCGGTCCAGCCGTTTCGGGGATTACCCGGAACAACCAGACAGACAGACAGACAAAAATCTTAAAAATTGCTTATTTGTTTTTAGTACCGTATATACTTTCACGTGCATTCAATAAAACGTTGTTATTTTGATATTACATACAGACACTTCAATTTTATTTATTTGTATAGATAGAGAAAGTAAGTATCCAAGTACATAAATAAGTACATAACCTGACCATCTACTAACACAAAATAGGTACTTCTTGTTTATATTAATCGGCCCGAGCGGTTGATCGTCGTGTATATCTGATAAATAATTCGCAGCAACGTGCAGCAGTGGGGTTTTGTTTGTGTCAAATTGTAATTTATTGGTTACCCGGATCGACTTGGATATTACACCAGGAGGTCCGCCCTCCCCCCCCACCCCTCCCACCACACCCCTCCCGTCTTCCGTTCGATGAAAATTTTATATGACCGTGTCGTCGTTACGTTACGTCATCCCGTTTTTTCTTGTCCATGACCAGCTAAAGCGATCTTTTGATTAAATTAAGGGGATCAACAGGGAATTTTTACACTGATGGATAGGTTGACACAGCGTTTCAAGGAACATTGTCGGAATTTATATTGGGTATAAGTGATTGAGCGTAAATTTGTCTTTGTATAATTTATACAGTTAATAAACATTAGCGGAGACCTCCTCCGATCGAATCGATCAGGATATCGCTTCTATTTTGCATTTATTATGTAAGGGGATAGTTTATTTTGGTACAGTATAAAGTTTTCAATATTTATTACTTTTTCAATGATAAACATCGAATTTAGGATAGCATATTTTTACAGGTTCATTATTCAATTTTCCATCTTTAATTATCGTTTTTTAAATCAAGGTCTCTTTACAGATCACCTACGTCGTTAAAATACTCATTGTAAGTATCACACTTATATTATAAAAGCGAAAGTTTGTGAGTGCGTGTGTGTGTTTGTATGTTTGTTACTTCTTCACGCTCAAACGGCTAGACGGATCTGGATGAAATTTGGCACAGAGCTAGATTATAGTCAGGAAAAGCACATAGCATAGGCATTTTTTTATCCCGGGAATATGTTTCCTCGAGATATTTTTTGACTTACACGCAGGTGAAACCGCTGGCAGAAGCTAGTAAAGTTAACACGAAGAAAATAATCAGACTGAAGAATTAATAAATCAAAGTAAAAGCCTTTAAGCCTGAGTGCAGTGGTGGCCTAGTGGTATTGGCCGCGACTTATATTATAAGTTGTAGGCCGTGGGTTCAAACCCAGGCAGGCGCTTTACCTTGTGTAAATTATTTTACCGTTTACCTTTTACCTTTACCGCTACTGCTCTCAAAATGGTGAAGGAAAACATCGTGAGGAAACTGGCATGTAATAGAACCATTCGAATACATGTGACATCCACCAATCCACACTGGGCCCACGAGGTGAATTACGGTCCATTCCCTCTCACAGAGAGGCCTGTGTCCCAGCATTATTTGTCAGAACATAAAAAGACTGACGATGATGATGTTTAATGAAATAACAAAAAATACTATTGATATGTAGATTCAGAGTAAAACTAATAATCAAATTCGCGTCTTAGTGCGTTGTCCCGTAGCTTTGGACAACTCTTTGAGAAATTTAATTTTGCTATAAAATAAATTGCTACTATTACTAACATTTATTCTTCGTGTCGATGATTCCTTGATCTTTAACTAATGAGGATGAAATAATTAACGTCCGTTTAAACTTGGAACGTTGACTAAAGTCCATAAATATAGCTGTTAAACGTTGTTACAACGCGCACGGTACCAACCATTATTGCGAAGCCTCTTTTTTTCGAAAAAAGCAGTATAACATTTTCCGAAACATAAAACTCTATTCATTTAAATTCACAACATGTTAATGTAAATAAACTCGCGCTAAATGCCAAAAAGCTATGAATTTTGACATATCGGAGACCTCATGCCACACCAGCGCCTGTAGCGGCGAATTCATACGCGGTAGACCCCATTTCATTCGATCAGTACTCAGCTACGTCGATAGCTTTAGCAGCCTCGCAAAGGTCTTGCATGGTGAATTTATTTACTTAATTAAAATAGCACAGCCACATAACTTACACTAAACATACAACAATCTTAACAACTATTGGACCAATGCACATGACAAGTACGGCGTACATAGCACTCGTTGTGTCCTGAAATTACTTTAAATTATACAATTCAATTCATAATGAGATAAAAAGAAGTAAATTTTTTAAATATAGGCTAAAATCAGTAAATCCGTATAATGATCAAAGTAGATTTAAAAAAATACACTTGTATAAATACATACAAATTAAATTAAAAACATAAAAATTATTAAAAATTATAAAGTCAAATCTTGTCCAAAACCGGGATAAATGGAAAGAGGAAAGGTAGGTCTTTTCCCTGCAGTAGGACAATACAGGCTGAAAATAAATAATAATAAATATATAAAGTCAAAATCATCCAGAAATAAAATAAAAACCATAGTGTCGAAAATCAAACCATAAACTCAATAATCAAAATCATAAATCAAAAATCTAAATAAAATCGTAATGTATATGCATTTTAGTTTTTTAATGATTTTATTAAAAAATATAATACAAAAACATTATTATATGTATATGCATTACTACAACTAAAATATTATGAAAAAAGAAACGCACAATATTTAAAAAAAAGCAACTACTTTAATGATTTAAACATAATAATCAGTTATAACAAAAAAAAAACTTGTATAAAACAAACAAACAGTAGCAAGTAAGCGTGAATCTGATAAACTCCCATGAATATGATGTGTGCAAACATAGTCCATCGATTATAATAACGGGATGACTGTCCCATTGATAGCCAAATATTTGTCCGGGTCACGACCCGTCACCCCGTCACCCCACCCTTAAGTAAAAATAGATTCGCCCCAACTAATCATTGCAAATTTTTGACACACCGTTACGATACAGCATTGTGTTGGAAAAAGGGACACTTTGAACTATTATTGGACGGACATTAAACGTTAATGTGTGGATTTTAATTAAACAAAAGTTTAATTTTTGTTTATAAGTTTGTTTTTGTTATGTGTCGTTGTCGAGTGACAGTTTTAGAATTGCTTGATTATTTTAAATAAAATTATACATGTTTTTTATTTTAATTAGGAACTTTTAAAATATTATTGTGTTTTACGTATCATTGTAATAGGCAGGTATTTCAAATACTTTTGTTTTAAAATAAATGTACATAGGTATTTATTTAAACAAAAACCTTTCTCGTTTCTAACTCTTTCTATTGGTGAAAACCGCATAAAAATCCTTTTTGTGATTTCTGAGTTTATCGCGAACAGACGACGCAAGAGACTTTGTTTTATAATATGTAGTGATTAAAATAAGATTATCAAATCAAACTTTCAAGAATTTGGTAGATATTCATGTTAGATTATTATTGCTTTTAATAAATAAAAGTTATCTACTAGTAATAGGATGGGAAGTTCAGGAACATGTCATAGGTAATAGGTTGTCATTCATAGGTTACTTCTAGGCAAGCGTGCTCCATCGTCGACCACATCATCGCTTACCATCAGGTGAGATGGTGGTCAAGCGCTAGCCTATATCTAAATAAAAAAGAAATAAAAAAAATTTAGTAGACGGACTTACTAGAATTATCATTTTTCTACCAAGTAAACAAACCTATTATAAAAAATAAACAAGCTATTTAGTTGATGTATTTGGTTCCACTTTGGTTCCATTTTTTTGGTAAAAGAAGAGAGTAGATAGGAAAAGCGGTCTTTGGCCTATTGTCATCGATGAAATCGAAATATTTTTTCAATAAAGGCATGCCGAGTTGACAAAAAATATCTATTTGCTCCGTCAGTTAGATAACATAAAAATATCGGACACGTGTTTTTTCTTTTGACAAGTGACGACGATATAATGCGATGAAATATCGTGTGACGTCACGCCGTTAGCACACTTTATACTGACGCAGTGACGTCCCAAGAAACAAACTTTGATGTGCTTTATATTTGTAATTTTTTATATATTTTTTATTTAATAAATACAGGTCCATTATTATTTCATAATCTCACTGACGGACTTACTAGAATTATCATTTTTCTACCCAGTCAACATCCCTATTTATTTATTTATTTATTAGATAGAAAACCAACAGCTATACATAAAATTAATAAACAAGTTCAGTATGTTACATTAAGCCAATTACAGGTTCTCACAGGTAGAGATATAATAATTCTAAAGAGATCTTAGGGATCACTAGCAGCAGGGACAACAATCAGAAAAAATAAATAAATTAAAAATTTAATCACCAACGCTAAAGGACAATATTGCACACTATCAACTTTTGAAAAAGTCAAGGTTAAGCTGCTTACGCAATGATGAGCTTTTAGTTGTATTAGTATTATAGTTTTAGTATAAAAATAAACAAGCTATTTAGTTGATGTATCTCGCTATCATCACACACATAGTACATCTCGGACTCAAGAAGAAGTTAGTTGAGTGTCGCGTAGTCGTTACGCTGCGAGAGGAATTTGCCGACTTAAGCTAATTTTACTTTAACTCGTCCAACAACTTATAATAGAGTAACTTTGAGATTAATCTATTTTTCATTTAAGATACAACAATTTGTGTGAAGTAAGTCGAGTTATGTACGCTACTGTACTGAAACAGAAAGTTGAGAGCAGGAGCGTCCGCGAGTAGTTGCAGGAGCGTTCGCAAGTAGTTGCAGGCGCGTCCGCAAGTAGTTGCCGTGTCTCAGTCGAGATATTCGGTAGGTAGAGATACTTTTTTATCCGAGTGACCCGCGGGTCGCTACTCCCGCTGATAAGCAGTAAATTGCTTTTCTTTCCATTTCTTAAATAACCGGCCCACCCCTCGCCCGCCCCTGCTACTGCTACAAGATACGCTCGCATCTCGCAATAATCTTTTAAGAAAAGTTTAATTACAAACCTGCTTAAAAAGGGCGAAGTCGCGTTATGTTCTAATTATTGTACCAACAATAAAAATACGCAAACGAGTGTATTATACAATTAGACACTTCTCCCCGATCGTTAAAAGGGAAATTTAAATGGAATTTTTATGTCCAGCAATTAAGGATAACGTCGGCGTACTAGACATTTTTGTAATTACAAAAATAAGATTCTTGAAATGTAGCGTGAAAAAGAATTAGGGCGAAGTTCGCGGAAAATACTTTGGACGCTACAAGTTGACAGATGGGATAAGTGAGAAATGTTAAAAACTTGTTTGCTATTTAAATTAATGTCGCAAGGCAATTTAAAACAAGAATATCCTTGTCTACTTGACGCTACGTACATGTATTTTTACTAATGGACGTAAATAAATGAGTGACTTCATCAATTACATAATAGAAGTTTGTTATGAACGTTTTGCTAACTGAAAGCCAGTGATATAAAGTCGCACTGTGGACGTTGCATAAAAAATGTGTACTTAGATATTAGGTCTCAACGGTCGGCGTCGGTAGTCGGGGCATAGGAGCATCGGTGTTGGTGTGTACATGAAGATGGAGAACGGTTAAGAAGCCCGAGGGAGTCTCGGATTTATCGCCGCAGCGGGCTGACGAGCCCGCGCCTCGCCGCGCCGCTCCGCTCCGCCCGCTCGCGCGCTGATTTATACCGCGCAATCTCGCAAAACTTACTTCACATTTAAATTTTCAAACTGTCTAAGCTGCTCTTAACGTCGACCATATTATCTCATTCGATCGCCTATAAATTTTATGAGCTGACTCGCCTTTGTCGCATTTTAGCTTTGACTTGAATTAATAGTCTGAAGGGATCGTATGCTCTTTGTTTTTATAGCTCCGCTTCAATTCAACTCAAAAATATATGACCGATCAATAAAACTGTGCCGCCACTGACCTCTGTGAGGTCGATATCGGACAAATCATTGCATGTAGCAAGCCTACTTGTTTCTTATAACTGTTTCGCGTGCTAGTATTAAGTAACTGTTATTGTACTGGGATTTACGAAATGAACAAATCTTGGCGCCTGTTATGAATATCTAATATAAATTTGTAATTCTCTGAGTGTGACACCGATGTTTGTTGCCACAGCCTTCTCGAGCAAACACTCGTCCGGTACCACGATACTCGTTCCCCGTACTGTTGCGAGATAACTTCTCGTCCAACCAGTTCACATTCCTGACGATAACACCCCTTTGATTAAATCTCGTGGACAATCTTGGTACGGAGTCCATCGGCGCAACCCCTCTCATAATTTAGTTTGAAACTTTTTAATTAGCTTTATATTTGTGTTTGCAGATTGAGACTTCGTCTCTCAGTTAGTCATTCGGGTGACTGCGGTTTACAAGTTACATTATTAATAATACTGTCAAAGATGTATACACTTGATGTTATTTTCGGTAACCATGATTTTCTCTAATCTTGGATGGACGGATGGATGTAGGTTTGTTACTCAATCACGCCGGACTGGCTGAACAGATCTGAATGAAATTTGGTACAGAGATAGATTATAGTCTGGAAAAACACATAAACTATCTATCCCGTTATAATGTTTTCTTGGGATGATAAAACACTATTCACGCGGGCGAAGCCACTGGCAGATGCTAGTGTTTAATCTTTACGATCAAACGTTTAGATGCCAAATCAACTTTCTAGACCAGAATATACTTATAGGTAGTATTAACGTACACATATCATGGCTGGTTGCTCAAGTTAACTTGGCAAGTGAGCTGAATTGATATTCGCAAATACTGAAAGGTTTGAAGAAGGCTTAAAGTAGTCCAAATGGCAATAGAGAGAGATATGCTCGGCTATTTCTTGCGTGATCGAATAAAAAATGAGGATATGTGCAGGACGACCAGGTTACCGACATAAACCCAAAAATTTCCCAACCTATAAGGCAGTTGGCAGAGAACATTGCTCTAGAACGGATGATCGATGGGCCGAAAAGTTCTGGAATGGCGACCACGAACGGGAATACGCAGCGTTGGAATTCACCTGGTGAAGACGGCGAGAATCTGGAGACTGGGGGAAGCCTATGTCCAGCTGTGGACGTCGTTTGGCTGAATTGATGATGAGGTAATGGCAAGACCGCAGGACCACCAGTGACTAGACAAGTCATTGTAGATTATGATTACACTCGTAAATAATGCTGTTTGAAAAAGTTACTACCTACTAGGTAAATTTTTGAAATAATAATTTCAGTAGATAGAATTATAGATATCTACTGAATTCCACTTGATCTATCGGGAATTCCAATTTATATATTTTTTTGTAATATCTTCTTTATATTCTGGCTATACTAAAGCAAATACAAAAAAAAAATTGGGGTTCCGTACCCAAAGAGTAAAAACGAAACCCTATTACTAAGACTCCAGTGTCCGTTTGTCTGTCTGTCCGTCTGTCACCAGGCTGCATTTCATGAACCGTACGATAGCTAGACAGTTGAAATTTTCACAGAGATGATGTATTTCTGTTGCCGCTATAACAACAAATACAAAAAAATAAAAATAAATATTTAAGTGGGGCTCCCATACAAGAAACTTGTTTGGTAAAAAACTGGCCAAGTGCGAGTCGGACTCGCACTTGGCCAGTTTTTTTTAGTAGCAACAGAACTGTATTATAGGTAGTAATAGGTAGGTAGGAATTGTCGTATTATTTACCTATCACTGCAGCAAATACCTTGTTCATAAAAAATCTCAGTAAGCCCAGAGAGAGCCAGAGAGATGTGACGCAATATGCAAAAGGATGTGTAGTATTTGCATGTGGAGTGGCTTGAGTATCGTGTGTGGTTACCGTTGTCGTCGGCGCATGACTTGAATGTGATGAGACCAAACTACATTTTATCCACAAACATACCTGGTCTCTTGTCTTGTTACCCGCCGTAAATGTGATTTACGACGTTCAACACAAATATTGGAATACGTCTTGTTGGTTTGTACCGCACTAATTAGATAGGCCTGGACTATATTCAAACTGAATATTAATGAACCAATACCAATTAGACGTTGTTGCTGAACTCAAATATTCGGAGACACCTAAATACATTAATCAATGGAATCTTTATCTAGGATTCTTGATTGAAACACATTTATGAGAAACTAGATTTAAAATCTTTTCAGTTTCCCATCGGTAGTTTGTGTTCATCGCAATATACAGGCAAATGCCTAATTTTACGGTTTACCGTCCATCCTAATTTGATAATGCACAATTTTTAGGATTCCGTACCTCAAAAGGAGAAAAACGGAACCGTTATATAGGATCACTTTGTTGTCCGTCTGTCTGTGTGTCCGTCTGTCTGTCAAGACCCTTTATCTGAACGCGTGGAGGAATCGAGTTGAAATTAATATCGTATACTCAAGTTTGCAACCCCTTGTAGCTGTGAATCAAACTTCTAGATCAACGAAATCAAGATATACAGACGACCTAGAATCATGAAATTTGGCAAGAACCGATGTCTTATATCACAAGTAAAGGAAAAAATCAGAAAACCGTAAATTTGTTTACATAAAAAATAAAAGATTATTAACTTATTTACAGTTGGTAAACTGACCGCGACTTATGTCGATGTATGGGGACTACAGTTGTCCAACGGCAAAGTTAATTTTGTCCCTCAATCCTGTTTATCTTATCGTTAGAGCAATGTTCAGTGCCCTCATAGTTTATGAACTTCAGTAATTTTATTTTATTATTTTGGTGAATGTAGCTGTTTGTACGGAACCGTCAGTGCGCCAGTCTGGCTTGCACATGGCCACTTTTTTTTAAATAAATGTGATTTGTTTTGATCGCAGAGAAATCTTCACCGATCATATTAGAATATTATTTCTAATTAGAAGTCGTATCTCCAATAATGTCCATTAGACATCACAATATCAAAGAATGATGTCATGCGATTTGTTAAGCCAAAAACTTAATAGAACCCCAGTTGACGAGAGTATTCCATATCAGTATCAGATGTACTCATCTAATTCAATGTTTGTTCTGAGTAGGGCGAGTTTGATGGTGAATTTCGTAGCAATTCATGTTTGACATACTAATTAAAATTATACGTTACTCATTTATTTTATTAGGTTAACGTCGATGTAAAATTATAACTGAAATTAAAATTGTTAATGGAAAATAACCTAATTAGAATGAACTTGATTTTTCTTGTAAGAACCTATTAATAGATACCTATAGTGCGCGACACGTAAGTTGAACCAAAATGTATAATCGTTCTATTAAAATTAAACAATTTAAACTGAAATAAATCCCTTTTCTATGACCTCACCGTTTACGATATACAAATTGTCAACGGTTAGGTCATATAGAAAGGATTCATTTCGGTTTAAATCGTTTAATTTCATTAAAACGTTAATACATTTTGGGTCAACTTACGTGTCGCGCACTGTACGTCTTATATTTTTTTCCAACGGGCAACAGTTTGAAATACCTCCAAGTTCTGTAATGAGATTTATCCGAGGTTATAAGTGCTGTCCTATTTTCAGCTGTATAACTCTTAGCTATCGTCGCATGCGCATAGTTTCAGATGCTGTTCGTTTTCCACGGCTTATTTTGACTTTTAAGTTTGAAGTGAAATTCAGAACGTGATATTGACACCAACATCAAACATTAGAACCAATGTTGGTAAATGATATTCCAAACATACAGCACATGTCCAGGATTTATTTAACTCAGCTAGGGTGCAGGGGTATCATTGCGGCGTCATTTCATGCACGGCTGGCAGTGTTTGTAGAACGCATGACGCACTCTACTGCTGTACTGATTTCTCTCTATGAGCATCCCTTTGCTTCACAAAATAATTAAATGTGATTTTGCTGGTGTCATGTACAGGACTTGAATAACTTTTGAACTAACAAATATTGTTGTAACTTTTGAATTTAACTTTTTGTTATTGCTTAACTTTACATGATATGTATTTTATTCTGAAATGCATAGGAATTATTTTTGTAGAACTTTCCTACTAGAAAAGGAAAAAAAATATATAAAAAAGCCAGCTAAACAGTGGTGATTTTCGGTTTTCCGATTGCAGATTATGAATTCAGTTCCATAGAAATAGTTTATTTTTTTGAGCTATCGCCGTTTTTGTTGGCAATAAAAAGCATGAGTAATTTTAAATTTTACGGGTGTTGATATTTATCGATAGTTGAACTAATATATCGACATCGCCAACAATGATCACCAGGCAGCGCCTGGTCATGTACTTGCAGCAAACTCTCATCTTCGCAACTTGGTTGAACTGCCTTTATGTGTGATAGGTTTATTTTTAACCACTGTCTGTACACAAAAGAATAAACGACGTGGTAAACAACAGTTCATGATGTTTAAGTACTTTTTATTCACCAGATTTTAATTGAGATGCATGACAGTTTTGAAAAACAATAATCTTCTTTTTTAGGGTTCCGTACCCAAAAGGTAAAACGGGACCCTATTACTGAGACTTCGCTGTCCGTCTATCTGTCTGTCTGTCTGTCTTGTCTGTCACCAGGCTGTATCTCATGAACCGTGATAGCTACACAGTTGAAATTTTCACAGATGATGTATTTCTGTTGCCGCTATAACAACAAATACTAAAAACAGAATAAAATAAATATTTAAGTAGGGCTCCCATACAACAAACGTGATTTTTTTGCCGTTTTTGCGATAATGGTACGGAACCCTTCGTGTGCGAGTCCGACTCGCACTTGGCCGGTTTTTTTTATATACCTAATGCATTTCTCTACTGTACATACTTAATTAAGTAAATCTGCATTCCCAATTTTTCATGGTTTTCTAATTTTCATGAAGTAAGAAGTTTTCAGTTGTCGAGACAACATAAAGAGTGCTCATTTGGAACGACATCGAAAAGGACGACATGCTTCAAGATCAGTGACAACTTCAAGCGTGTCATCCCAAATGAAGCATAAACTTGAATCTTTTTTTCAGGTTTTTAGTAAATATACCTACATAAATAACAATTTACAGTACGAGCAATTAAGCATTCCCTGACTAAGTATTGGATGAAATTAATCGAAGTTCGGATTACGGCCACCGGGGCTTTAATCTGCTCAGACGGTATCAGGGCGCGGACTTGTTATCTGTTTAATGTCTGGTAAACAACGGGATCAAGGGATAAGGAACGTCCTTTCATACGGTACTGGCCCTCTGGCGTCTGGATTAGTGCGCCTTCCACTGACGAAGATTGCCGCTCACGTATTACATTTTACGCGAATGTGACTCTGTATGTCTCTTTGTACAGATGTTACATGTTGACTATAACATTGCTAGTATTCAGCTTTAGTAACAGAGTCTATTGTGTACCGTGAATGAAGGCCCTCTGAACTCCAAAATCACGTTCGAATCGAAGTGCTGTTAGGTCTGCCTAAACAATTAGAGAGTGGAGCTCAACAGGCTTCGGTGCGTAATCGCGCCGTCCCTAACAGTTGGTGAACTCGTAATTGTCCACCGGATGAGGCAGCGTCTCAATCGGTGTCGACTTAAGACTCCATGCAAATTCAATTTCGTGCCCAAGCCAACCTACACGTAAGGCCAACCGAACATATTATTGCTGGATTTATCTTTATTGCAGCCGTAGAACACTCCAACTAAGTTCGACTGTCGAACTTGCGCCATTAGTGAAGACACCGAGATACAGGATTGTTTTGGTAGGGGCGGAGTTGTAAGTCTTATTGCTTTTAGTGCCAGCGTAGGGCCGGATTGTTTAATCTAAGGTGTTGTTTTGGGGTTGGATCTTGGACGGGTTAGTGTATTTTTTAAGGATGAACTTCTGTATCTAGTTTAGGGAAGTTGGAATTTAAATCTAAAATATATCTCAAAATATTATTGTATGGATTTTTCTTTAGTATTAATCTACATGTTTAATTACAAAGATGTCACTGTAGGTACCTGCTTTTGAAGTCCCATCTCTGTCCTCGAGTGCACTTCACCGAGGTTAATCCAAAATCGTCTGTATTATTAATATTGTACAAAAAGACAGGATGTTTACAGTGTTATTGTCAACTGAGATTCAATTTAAAATAAAATAGAGCGACAAAAAGTATGAGCGAGTGCGTCGAGCACCTCACTGTTATGACATAATGCGCGCAATAGCAAACCATAATACGGGAGACGCATAAAAAGACATCGCTGCCGGCCTCGACAAAAGTAGACGTCACGAGCTAATCCACCCGTAAAATGTCCCAAATCGGTACAAAAAGCGGCCGACAAAAGTGTTGTTGTATAAACGTAAAATGAAATTTAATAAACATCGAACAATGGGACCGGTTGTAGATATTTCGTGAAGATAGTGAATGGGAGATAAGCTGGCAAAAGGTTTGCAGGCACCGCGTATGTTTGATGTCGCCTCTCGTCGACGGAGCGTGAACGGTTTAAGAGCAAAATTGCACGAACGCTAGTGGCATCTGTTAACTGAGCACTCCGCACAAATAGATACTTTTAATTTTGCAGATGGAATGTCATTGAACGACTGCTATTCAATCAAAAAAAAAATTGAACGAGCTCCCACTGTTCTAGATGGAAATATTTCAATTTTCGATGCAATTAAAATAAAAAGAGGAACTGATAATTGAATTGAATTATTTGCTATTTACTACTACATAATTTGTAAATATAGAATTTAGACAAAACAAGGTATGGGGTAACAAAAATCGTAATAAATTAAGTATGTACCTACAAATTGCACAGAGGATAACAAAATAATTTTTTGGTCAATATTAATCATGATCATGGTTCCGTCCACCTGCCACTGAGGCAGCAGCAGTTGTTTCCGCCTTCCCTGTGAACTATGTCATGCTTTTCTGGCCCATACTTACCGTATTCCTAGTTTTGTTAACAGAACAATATTTTCCTGTAAGTACGAGTAGGGTGTCAACGATAAAAGCACTGCGCCAGAGAAACTAGTGCAGATAATTTCACTTGGTACATTGCATATTATTGGCGAAGAAGTGGGCAGTAGCGTTATCATAGTTACACCCACAATGATTATCCATTGACCGTATTAGGGTTGATATGGTAATTTTATTGATAGCAGTTTCTCACGACTTATTTCCGCGTTCAACTGGCTATTGTCTAAGAATAATCTTGAGTTTTTACAGTTTTTGGTGCTTTGTGTAATCACATGTACATGCTATCGACTAATTTCTATTTGCCTAATTGCCAATAAATTAATAAACTTATAATCTTTTTAATTTATGTCATGTTAGCCTGTTTATATTTTTTATTATCAGTAGCTTTATTATTTGAGGTGGGTTTGCTCTTGACTCTAGTCTTGGTCAGAGATGACAGAGACAAAGTCGAAGATGGGGCAGCTTATCCGGAAGAAGCATGTTCACTCTAACTTTGAAGATACTTTGAAGAGTTACACACAAAGATTAAATAGATAGACTAAAGAAATACTCACTCAAAATATATATAAGAAAAAAGGAATTTTATTGAATGATGTATTCAACAAGACATTTAACGGATACCTATAATGATAGCTGTAATCATTCTCTTTAGCAAATAAAATAATTAATTTCGTTCAAATCGCGCAATCATCCCAGAAGTGTATTAGGAGATAAGTATCAAACGTTTCTATTTAACTTCTCTCTCGGGCGGAAATTCCCCGAGCGCCATATTGAAATGTTTATAATTAAATTACATAAAGACGAAGAAAATTAATTTCACAGTGCGAAGTGGCGAGCGCCTCGCGCCTCGTGCCTCGCTCGCACAAAAGCGGAAGCTGGCTCAAAGGAGCCGCCAGCCTCCGTTCGCGAATTTAATTTTCTAGATGTTTTTGGAAATTGCCGAGGAGTTGAATAATCACGTTATAACTTAACGGTATTAAATTTTATACGTTAAAGTGTTAATATTTCATTTTCAAGTTTAATTTAATTAATTCCAAAGTTAGGATTCGTCGGAATGGCGGCGGCGTGGATGGCTTTCGGTGATATTTCTGAAGATACTTACGACTTATTTATGCCGATGAAGTCATTGGCTCAATCATTAAATAAATAATGGTTAAGATTATAGTTAATTGATTTCTAAAAAAATAAACGTCCTAACACTAGTACCTACTGATCCGTAGGTGCATGAAATAAAATTTTATATTATTCTACTTATGGCACCTGCGAAAAATATCGGTAGGTGCCGTATGTGGAATACCTCAGATGCCATTATGTACATTTTTTAATTGATATATAAGTAAGTTATTGTGTGTGTAAGATTATTGTGATTTATCATGTTTACTGCTGATTGTTGTAATGGTATATTAAGCTTTATCCTTTTCCAAAAATTGCCTGATTGTACTTAAATAATATAACCCAAAGTTTTCTTTCTAACTGTACAAAATTTGCTCAAAAAATTATTAATAATAATAAATAAATCCTGTTTCGACCGGATCGGGCGAAGCTCATCGGCCGAAACGCCTACTAAGCCTGATTTTTTAATGGTCATGATCATTCATGTGATACAGTAAAATGTAGTTTTTAATTATCTATATTCATTGTAATTAATTTATAGAAATAGTAAACATTTATCCCTTAGCCAAGCTTTTATTGCTGACTGTACCAAACATTCTCATGGACCCGTTGGGAAAGAAAATATTTCATATTTTAAAATGTCGTGGACCCGTTGGGAAGTAAAGTATGAATTAAAATTTTTCGAGAACAATAGAATCGTGGACCTCTGGGAATAACCCCTACCTACCAATGCTTTTAATACTCACAATTCAAATACGAAATGAGTCATACCTACTCAAAATATTTTAAGTAATTTCAAGTAAAGTTACATGTACTCTACCACCTTTCTAATAAATAGGAACAGACGGCGAAGTCTATCGGAATCAGACATTTAATTTTATAGGATCTTAATTCAGAGTGTATCACAGATAATTTTAATATATATAATGAAATATATTGTAGTAAAAATACTCTAGTTCTAAACTGCTCACAAAATATCTCAAGACCCATCTCAAAAGTGTGAGCCTTGTGTAGCGACTTCCGTGAGCTGGCAGTACAGCGCCTCGCGACGAAACAAATTGATGTACCTAAATAATTATTAATGCCTCACGAAATTTAATTGGAAAAGTTGAATTTGTATCGCGCTCACGGCGTAGGTGAGCGATTTGAGTCGCGACGCGCCTGCGACTGTTTACGAGATAATTAATCTCAAAGTATTTACTGCTTTAATCGAGGCACTCCCGCCTGATGGGGAGCGAATAACTCGCGTATGTAATAATGTTGCCTCCTATGTCGATACGTCTATCTACAATAATACATTGTCTGTCTGTTGCTAGTGTTTTAAGTACTGATATTTAATTATTGTTGTTTTGATCAGTATTCTTGTTCTTAGCCTTGTATAGTTACTCGTCTACCTAATCTAGTTAGATTTCTAAACAGAAACCACTTGAGAAACTCATTAAAAGTGAATTTACAAAAGGAATCAGTTATCTATCGTAACCATATTTTGTTTGTTTTCTCCAAGCACCTAAGCATCATAACCAATCTATTTCCTCCCAAACGAAGATACAATAGAGTAAATGCGTTTTCCATAAAAAAATTACAGGTGATTATCTTTTATTGCTACGCAACCATGCCTAAATAATACTAATTAATACACGAAATGTATGGGTATTAAAGCTGTTCCTTAATAATCATAAAATATTTCAATCTCTAACTACTTAAGCGAAAACTGATAAAAAAACGCAAAACGTTCCTTCAGCCATTTTTCTTAATCTATTCGACAACAGGTGGCGCTAGGAGTATGGTCTACGGCGGATTGCTACGAAATTTTAGTTCTGCAATTTGCCGTAGCCCAGTAGCGCCACTCTCTAACTAACTTTACACTCAGAATAATGGATGTTTTAGGTCATGCTTAGATATTATTTTTATAGAAATATATAATAACTAAATATAACTGACTCAATTTAGAGTAGAATATGAATTACAAGAGTTAAAAGAAAGAAATTAGTGTAGTGTAGCTGTGGCATCACGATCTGGCGTTGTACTGGCACTCGACAGGTTTTGTTTGGCATGGCACAGCGCATGGGCCGTTTAAGCTAATTAACAATAGATCGAAACCGACTGCAGCAACAATGAAAAACGAAGAATAAATGTCAATTTCACAAACGACGAGGAGGGTTCGGCTTTAAATCGAATTCCGTTTAATAATAGTACTGCGTTAGAGTTGAATGCACTCTTGATAGTACGATAGTTTATTGTATTTTAAACGTTGTGTTATTAGAATTTTTTGAACATTTAATGAGCAATTTTATGGTTATAGGAGACTCGGCTAAAATTATCTACCGATTGAAATGTGGTTATTGAATAGTTGGTTATTTTGGTACGAAGTATTAAGATTTTTTTATTATGACGTATATATATAAGGTTACCCTAGTCGACGGCACGAACTATTTGTGCGCTGGGTTAAATACATGCATAAATATCAATGCATATGTCATCCAACAACACGTGCGAAAGAGATAGATGCTGTGATGAGGAGAAAGAAGCTAGTTCGCGTACGGATACGCACTTTTGCAAATTTGTAGCGAAATGGATGATGATTTAGGACGAAAAAGAGTTCGTGCAATTTTATAAACAGACCTTTGGGAGTATGGATATCATGAAAAACGCCTAAATGTATCTATTCAATATACAATTATTTGCATTGTTGAATTCTTAATTCTTTATTGTACATCAAAACAATACATTTACACAAAGTGATATCAATATTCATGTACAAAGGCGAACTTAACTCCAAAATGGAGTTTTCTTCCAGCAAACATTTGAGTGAAAGAGATCATAATAATGATTGAGGGCAGGAATCCAGTGTACAATTTAACAGTAAGATACTAATTAAATATATAATAAAAATACATATCTATAAGAACTACGTTCATAAAGACAAATATATATACATATATCTTTTTATGGTATTTATTTGAGCCCAAAGATGCGTTAAAATTAGTGTTGAAATGTGAAACTTTCGACGCTCATAACTGTCAAATATATACTATTTTTACTTTTTTGTTTCCATACAGGGCTAGACAAAAATTAGAAAAAATTATATATCTTTTTATTTTGAACGTACACCGTCCAACAGTGGAGTAATCGCCAGACTACGTTTGTATGGAAGAATAGGGCAACCTTAAGATTTAAAGGTATTTAACATTGAGGAAAATTAATATATGATTTGTAAAAAAAATATTAAAAGATTCCAGATGGAGGGAGACATTAAGACGATTCATAATAATGGAAAAAAATTATATTAAGATTTTTCAAAGAAGTACTTAACCTATTATAGGATGTCGTACAATAAGAAAAGTTTAAACGGTAGTCCCGTTTAATTAAAGTTCCAAATCCTTTATAAAGAGAAGAGAAAATGTCGCAGAGAATCGGATGGAAATTTATAAAGCTCGCCACCACAAAATAAACCATGGGCTATTTAGTGTCGGAATAGAATCGGATGAGTCCCCTTGACCGTGGACGCCGATAAGTATCTGCTCAGTGAATTCGTTCATTTAAAGCATAAATGAGTCGGAATTGGTGAAAAATCTCGTTGAGAATGCGAGTGCTGAGTTAGTCGTACGTAGGAACCTACTTATGGAAATGGTACAAGCATAGTCTGAGTGTAACTGCATGTGCATTTGATGCTATTAGATGGTTATCTAAACTATTTTTTTCTTATGTTATTTGGATTATCACACACATCACATCATCAGCCTATTAATGTGAATATGAATTTGAGAGCAGTGGTGGCTCAGTGGTATCGGCCGTGACTTACAAGTTGTAGGTCGTAGGTTCGAGCCCAAGCAGGCGCTTTACTTTGTGTAAATTTCATCACCACTGCTCTCAAAACGGTGAAGGAAAACATCGTGAGGAAACCGGCATGTACTAGAACCAAAAATTCGAAGACATGTGACATCCAACAACCCGCACTGGGCCCGCGTGGTGGATTACGGCCCATTTCCCTGTCACAGAGAGGAGGCCTGTGTCCCAGCAGTGGGATTTGGATTATATTAAGGCGATATATACGCCTCAAAGTTACGCAGTACTGGCCGTGCGCCCGCTCGATGCCAATGTATCAATATTGAACCTCTTTTTGAACAGTTTTTTGTATGCAAAATATTATTTGTTTTACATATGCTATGTTAGTTATGAAGAAATTGCAACCATCAATTTTTCTGTGTAAAAATATTTTTAAACATCCAAGTCGTTTTGGAGGAGTTTCCAAAAGTTGCGAAAAAATAACGTGAAGTTAATTATTTTTTTTAAAGCAAAACTATTAGTTACACGAAAAATCCTTGTGTTAAAAATAATGTACATGAATCAATAAAAAATATATATATTTTTTCGAACCTTTGAACCTAGCCGTTACTAAGGAGTATGCTTTAGAAAGTAACCGTTTTACGGCACTAAAGCGCATGTAAGCCCTTAAACCGAAGAATAGGGTTGTTAGTTACGTATAAAGTTTGTTAAACACTTGAACGAACATTTTCAGCATTTTTTTAATATAATAAGTTAGATAGTTTAAAATACAACAACAAACTAACCATATTATAGGTAGGTACACTGCTTAAACCAAAATCAAAAGGTGCATAATATCGTTTCCAAATTCCGATTACACATTTAAAATGCCTCTACTACTCTAGCGCCCAGTAAAAAATAAGTCTCAATAATTAAGCAGGATACAATGAACAATAAAACTTTAGTGCTTATCAAGTTTTGCGAAACTGAACATAATTAAAGTCGACAGATGTACATACATACATAAAGCGTTGTGAAGCAGCTGAAACATGTAAAGTAACATTAAAGTTAACACGGTCTAGCACGAGAGGAATAATTGCCGTCCGGGGCCCTACCGACGGTTCGAGTATGAGGAACCGTCCCTCCCCGGCTGACCACCGCCGCCCGTTGCCAGGCAACCACCCGCCACCTAATCATCATAAACAGATAAACCCGCCATCTTTGAGAAAGCTTAATAATATAATTTTATAAGCTTGTATTTAACTGGCCTTGTTAGTATCGTAAATCAAATCTTGCAACTGAATTTTAAAGAGTTTTACTTAACCTATTGAGTTGAATTTTTGGATACGCGTTTGATTTAGATTACAATGCACGATGCAAAAATCGACCAAGTGCGAGTCGGACTCGCGCACGAATGTTACCGTACCATTATGGCAAAAACGGCAAAAAGTCATTGTTGTTGTTGTATGGGAGACCCACTTAAATATTTATTTTATTCTGTTTTTATTTTTTGTTATAGTGGCAACAGAAATACATCATCCGGGAAAATTTCAACTGTCTAGCTATTACGGTTCATGAGATACAGCCTGGTGACAGACATACAGACAGATAGACGGACCGCAGAGTCTTAGTAATAGGGTCCCGTCTTTACCTTTTGGGTACGGAACCCTAAAAAACATTGAATAAAGGCCAGTTTAAAAAATGTTTTTAGATTTATAATTTGTAACCATGTCGACGATCTTTATTCTGAATAAAATCAAGTGACACAAGGGATGCTCGAAACCGGACGTAAATTAAGTATTTTAACGATTCTATGAGTGTAAGGTATTTTAACGATTCTATGAGTGTAAGGTATTTTAACGATATAGAGTTAAATAGATTTTTATAGATATATTACACTGGGCTTCTGCGCGTACCTTCGTCTGGGAGAAAGGAAGGCACTACAGGTATCATAAAACATAAATAGTACCGATGGCTACAATCTAGGGGCCTTAAGATAAGAATGAATAGGTTATTTCTAGGCAAGCGTGCTTCACCGTCGACCACATCATCGCTTACCATCAGGTGAGATAGTGGTCAAGCGCGAGCCTATAGACAATTAAAAGTATATATATAAAACTCGGAAAAATTTCCTTTCCATCAGTGAAAGTATTTTCCTGCCGCTTACAGACAAGCAATTTTTCCTCTTTATAATGGATGTTTTTATAGAGGATTGGTTTTTAAAATTAAATAAAACACGTAAAAATAATAGCCATGGTAATGACTTGAATCTTATGCCCGAAATCATGTTTAACATGATTTCGGGCATATGGGCGCCACGGCTGGCTCGAATGAAGCGTAATCGGGCAGTCCAATTTTCGACCACTTTGTCGAGCTACTGGGGCCGTATATCGGCAATAACGCGGCTAATGTTGACTTCCAAGTGGTCCAATGTCTGTGGTTTATCTGCGTAGACTAGTGACTTCACATAGGTATTCCCAAAGAAAGTAATCCATAGGTGTGAGATCACACAATCGTGGTGGCCTGATGGTGTCGCGCTCTGTGTGGCACGTTGCACCACCTTGTTGAAACCAAAGCTCTCCCCGGTTTGCTCGATAAAGTGGTCGAAAATTGGACTGCCCGATTACGCTTCAGCCGTGGCGCCCATATGCCCGAAATCATGTTTAAGCACTAATAGCATAAGAATATCTTTTAAACAAAGCCAATACCATGGCAATAAAATTTATATTTACGTGTTTGATTTCATTTTAAAAAACACACTCTATAAAAACACCTTTTTATATTAATTTACATTGATTGGTTGCCTGCTGAACTGTATCACAATTTTAAGATTTTCCTGAATGTTACAAGATAGAATGGCTTAGTATCTACTTGGTTAATCCAACACAGCAAGTAGGTCAAGGGATAGGAATCACGATAACAATTTTCATAAGTTTAATTTATTTTGATTGTGCGTAATACCACGACCGTTATGATACTAGAATTGCACTTTATGATTTATCAAACGAGTTAAATATCCAGATATATCTATGTGTTTTGTTGTTAATGCTAAGAAAAACTGAAATATTCTCTAAAGCCAGCCAAAGTCAATGTCATTTATAAAGTAATGTAATCCTTTCAGTTGATCGTTTAACCCCCCATTTAAAGTTTAAGCCGTCTGAATATTTTACAAATTTCAAAGAGATGTCAATCGAGTGTTTTATTTTGCATAGGGTTTAGCGCAAACTCGCAGGGGTGCGAGGCGCGGGTGTCGCGAGTACATTTCGATGTATGTCGTTTGTTTGTCTCGGTAGGCAGCTAGCAGCCCCCGCACTACAACCCTTGCGCCCAAATATTGCACTTATTATTGACAGAATATCAAATGACTATTTGATTTTGTACATTATAAGTGCTATTGGAAAATATTAAAACATTTCTGTATTTACATTGTGCCTTTTTTTGCTATAAAGTGGTATCCAGCCAAAACTGTCAATAGTTATTGCTTAAAATTATTAGCGGAACTGTAATACCTACCTGATTAAATAGATTGTTGGGTTCATTAGACACACATGGGTGGTTCATTATAAACGATCTATTTAAAAGAAAAAGTGGACGTTGAATCTAATAAGCTGCTATGAATTTTAATTCACCGATATCGAGCATGTTTTAAAGAGCAACCACCATGTCACAAAGCGGTAATGGATGCATGTCTTGTCGGCCATTGTCTTAGCGAGGGTAATCGCTTCCGTGAGAGTAAGGCTGGCGCGGGCGGTGGCGGTGCGGTGGCCAGCGATCGGCCGATCCGACAGTTTAAATTTGTATGCCGAGCACCGCCGCCCGGGCCCTGTCGCCCTGTCCATGTCGCCCACCCCGCACGTTCTCACGCCACTTCTTCATTTAAACTAATTATTATTTTAGTTTTTAACAACTGACACATGTTCCGCTGCTAACAATTTATTGTAAATTGTCCGCCGTGACTTTAATACAAATTGATTTAATCATGTGACCATTTCGAAATAATGTTATTGATATTTCATTAATGTGTTCAATGAAAGTAACAGGTTGGACACTTTCTTGTAAAGGTGCTATTGTTACTGCAATTTGTTAAACTTTTTCAAGAAGTTCTTTAGCTAGGTGGTTGTTTCTCGAAGCGGTATTAAAAAGCAAAGTGGTTGAGTTAGTCGTATAAGGCGAGGCCATTACAGCCCATTATCATCTATTCAAGGGAAGTTTTCACGATCAGGGTATTTTGTGGCTCATCTGTGCTTAGCCTTGACTTGTCCTGACGTTGAAACAAGAGCGGCTACCTTTGAATGCGACCGAAAAAATGTATAAAGTGAGTTAAGTCAGAAGATGAATGAACAAAAATTGCGCATAGCGGGTGAGAGACGCGCGCCACAGCGGGCACGCTTCACCACCTACCTATTCAGGATGTGTCGGTTATGGTATCGATCTAATGATCCTATCCCCATTTGGCAGTACTTCGAAATACGACTTTTTGTCGTTTTTCTTGCATCCGATGTGGCTGTCTGCAAACGGGACGTCATATAACGGAGATAACAGGTATTCTATGTTAAAATCATATTCATTTTCTATTTAGGTATGTAGGATGATGTTTCTTGAGACGCTACCAGTTATACTACGGTTACTACGGTTTTGTGGGGCTTAGTTTATAAGTTACTTACCATTATGTGCATATAAATAAACAACAATAAAATTATAATGAGCTTTAGCTATTTAACTACGGAGTGCCGTTATATTCCTAACTAATAATTTTACGAACTATATTGTATGTGCAGCGTATGCAATAAAAAACATTGCAGGTAATTAATATGCCTTTACATACGAAAGTAGACGAATTTGAAACATTTCTAATAGAAACCAAAAGCTCGAATATAGACCCCTGGGGGAGGAGGAACGCCACAATTGCGGCGATAAGGCCCCTCTTTGAGGAGTGGCTTGAGAGGCGCTACGACGTCCTCACCTTCCGCCTGACGCAGGTCTTCACTGGTCACGGCTGTTTTGAGAGATTCGTGTTCAGGATAAGGCGGGAGGAAACGCCCGGGTGTCACCATTGTGTGGATCGCCTGGAGGACACGGTGGAGCATACGGGAAAGATCTGCCCCGCTTGGGCGGAGCATCGCCGTATCCTCGTGGAGGCGATCAGCGGTGGCGACCTCTCGCGTCTCTCCCTGGATCAGGTCGTCACACGGGGCAAGAGAACATGGGAAGCTGTCTCCTCCTTCTGCGAAGCAGTAATGCTCGCGAAGGTGGAGGCGGAACGCGTGAGGGAGAAGCAAATTAGACGCCGTCACGCCCCTAGCCACCGCAGGAGACACCTTGGGCGTCGGGAAACGCAAGGTGATTCCCGGCCACCGTAGGCGCGGGCTTACGGATGGCGAGTAATGGATAGCTGTCCGATAAGGACCAGGCCCGAGTCGACGGCGCGTAGTGTTTCACGCGCGCCTCAAAGATATTTCATCAAAACTGACGGGGTACGCTAGGGCCGATGACTGTCTGGATCGCGGATAAATTTGAAAGAGAGTTAAAGCGGCCCTGGTTTAAGCAACTGAAGGAACACGGGTGGGTTTTATTCAGTAAAAGCCTGATACGCACTCCCGCTTAACCCTGAGCGGGAGAAGTCATTGGATGATATCTCCTCCAAAAAAAAGTCCCTTGGGAGCACCGCGTTGTTTTGGCAAAAGCTTTTGACTCTATGTGACATTTATCTTAATTTCGATATGCTTCGTTTGTGCCGGAGTAATTAAGAAAGAATCAGAAAAAATATATGGTAGGTTATATAATACCTACTCAAGAACATAACTAGGTACGTAACATATTTATCAATTTCATAATTAAGAGCAACCATTTCATGGTAAAATGTAAAAATCTACTTAAACACAGTCCAGCACATGCATTTAAGCAAGTATTAAAATAAACGAGTTGTTTATGCAAGCATTATAAGCGGTACATAAGTGTATATTGCGAGAATCACATTAGAAGCATTAAAATCCTCCTTGCATTCGTTAACCGCGGCTGTGTATGGCAAAATATGTGAACCGACTTGCTTTTGCTATTCGCTCCGTATGATTTTCAGAAATGGCCACAGCTTATAGGCAGTAAGGATACAATATTTTTATGCGGTGCGTTTTTCCTTAGTGGTTGTTTTTACGACCATTACCGTATCTAAAGTAGGAAAATCGCTCGAGATGCTACATTCTAATGATGGCTCGCAAGTGAGCGCGTGCGCCGGTACTCTCCGTGTCGTCACAGGGTTGTCCCAAGTCTTTAGTCATTACGTTACAGTTTTATTTTATACCAACAAAACGTTACATAAACAGTAATAGATATTTGTTGCATATTTATTCATTAGTCTTTTTAATCGTTTTAATGTCAAACTGATTTGCCTTGCCGTGGCATGATTATACCAATTAAGGAATTTAGAATACATTCAAACGAAAGGCGTAAAACTATTGTTATTATTGACATCATTTCAGCCGAAGGACGTCCACTGCTGAACAAAGGTCTCTCCAAGTATAACCACATCGGCCGGTCCTGTGCGTCTCACATCCAGCGGTTTTTTTTTTTTTTTTGAACTTCGCCCTACACTAGGAATTTCTTCATGTATCGCGGGTGCGTTTACAAACATATAAACTCACATGCACAACACCCAGAGCCGAAACAACTATCTGTAGATCATACAAATATTTGTTCCGTGTGGGAATCGAACCCGCGACACGCAGCGCAGCAGTCAATCGCACAACCACTGCGCCAACTGCAACATTGCAAAATTCTGCAAAATTCTTGCAACCTTAACCAGGTCATCGGTTCACCTAGTGGGAGGCGCGGTAGTCACTCATGAACTTTTCGGGCCACCCGGGACTATCCGTTGTGCCAGCAATGTGCCCTTGCCACTTAAAAATCTTCGGGCTATTTCGGTAACCTTAGTCCTCCTGTCCACAGGAGGACTTCTTCTCTGATTTGATAAGTCAAGGAAACACCGAGCATAGCTCAATCCATTGCCCTCTGGGTGACTTTAAGCCTTCTGATAAGGTCTATTTTATATTTATTATTGACGTCTGCTAATAATAATGATTTGTTGAATGGCGTACAGTCCACCGTTCTTCCGTGAAATCAAATAGACATTTCGTAGCAATATTAACAGATTTCAAGTGTTACACTGCTAAATCCGGCATGAATATTTTATTTATAATTTAAATACATAATTCCACACATCCAGATAGCATCTCGAATAGAGATTAAATATGAGTAAAACACGAGGCAATACTGATATAGGTGAACCCTGCGCAGCTTGCCACACCTTACAGATATAACACATACTACAAATGACTCTAGGTATCGAGAATGGAGAGGTATAAATCAATATTAATGCAACTATGTTTGTAGTCTGCGCCTTAACCACCTATACATAAGAACTTACAGTAGTAAAAGTTTTCAGGAATCCCATTTTTATGGCATAACTGGCCGCGGTTCTGAAACTACATAAATTTACTTGTTATTTGCTAATTTTTGAAGCTCAGCTACTGATTTTTAGTTCTTCTGAAAATATAGAAGCTTAAGACCGACGACCGTCAAACCATGGACACGTTTTTCGGCACCAATGAACAGAAACCTTTAGGTAATGGTGAGATAAGTAACGGCAGAAAAAAGTTCTTGCCGAGACGCCCGGAGTCACCAGAGCCATTGCGCTTTTCCACTTCGCACATTACGGGGAGAAATATTCGGAGGAGATGGCCAACCAATCCAATAACAGAATTGTTGAAAAGATACCAGCAGAAGAAGAATATTTGAATGGATTAGTCGATTTTAACTATCTAAGTATTCACAATAGGGACTAGTATTTTTTATCGTTTTAATTTATTATGATAAAAGACAGATGCAATAGCTGAGTCCAGATACGGCTAAAACAGGATACGATAATTATAATTAACTGTTATGTGAGAGTAACAACAACCAATACACATGTTAATGAAGTGCAAGCTTGTAACAGCAACTTAATGTTTCTTGTTTATAGTCTTAGGAAAAGTTATGACAGTTGTGCATATTTGGAGTTCCAATCTCTATGCTAAGTGGCGCGCAGTCTGACCAGATGCTCATCCGGTGAAACTTACTAGAATAGTTAATGTTGTGGGGATGAAGTTAAGCAGGTAGCCTGGTAAGTAGGTACAAGTTGCACATTTGCGTCAAGAATATACCGCGAGATGTGAATTGATTAAAAATTGAAACGCACTTGGAGGCTGACAACATGCACACATCACGACCTGCCACTACCATATTGAAGAAAATAACTGGACCGACCACTATCCACAGTTTATGATTTGCGTCACTCACTGGGTTTATTAGATTAATCTATAAGGCAGCTGTGACTTGTCAATGTATTTTATTAGGACATGAATCGGCCATGTTCGCATAAATGTAATTATTTACAATCGTGGTTGGATTTTGATATGCGACTCTCGCCATATTGACAACCGACTTAAGGAATTCCTATGTAAATCAACTCTATGTTAATGTTGATTTCTAAATATTGCACATAGATCACTATAATTACACGGGCAAATGATTTGCATAAAATCTTAGCTTAGGCATATAAAATTATATTAGCTTATGTTGAAAAAACTGAATATATCTTACAAAATAAAGTAAGTGGAAGCGTTTAGCGAGCTAATTTGAAGGAGTCGGCGGGAGTGTCGCAAGCGATGGCATCTTCACGGCTTACAATAGTAAACAAATGTGTCGCGCGGGCGCAATTACACGGGCAGCGGCGCTGCGCGGGCTGCGACTGCGCCGGTCGCGTCACGCCGCCCGACGGCGAATCGCGCACATCACGCTTTGCTCCGGACTTATGCTAATGGCCACCGGACCGCGTAAATTGGAGTGAGTTTGCTGCAAAACAAAATGGGTCCGCCTCTTTATCTTATTACTGCAGCATTTTCCGTGACCGAGCCTCCTAACAATCTTCGGAAATGAATTCTATGCTATTCACCGATGGCATATTTTCATACGTGTGAAAGGCGAGGAGTCCCGGTCGGACAGTAAACCCGCAGATTGGCGAAGTGAAACTCGAATACAAAAACTAACGCGGGAAGGAACGTGAAACCGATTAAAAGGCTACATCACGATTTTGTATGCACTTTGCACTCATTCTATCCCGTGAGGAAAGTACCGGCTACTCTACCGATACATTGATTTTCTGTGTTTTGTATAGATTAGTCAAAGGCGCCTTGTAATTAAGGTGCTTTCGTTCTGTGATTATTCTTTAAGTTTCTCTTCTTTTGTTTCACTACAATCACATTGTATTCTTTTGTTTAAAGAAAGGCAGAGGCAACGGTCAACATCGTTACTGCCGATTAACAGGCACAAAGAAATTCTGCTATGTTATCGATGTTTGTAGGATCCAATTTCAAAAATGTTATAAGCGCTAAACAGTGTAACTAATGCTGTGTTTTTTATAAGCACACAGAATCCATCAAGTGGAAGTGAAGTAGCGTGATGATTGAATATTCATCCGTGGATCAACAATAATAGATCCCATCAGTGGCTGGTATGTGGCATCACATTTAATATAATAAGAGTTCAATACATCTCACCGTGAAATGTGTCGATACAAAAACTTAACTAAGTATAACTGCTAACGTGTGAATCGTATTAAAAAGCTGTTTAGTCATTCGACTTCATAAATAGGTGGCATTCGATTTGTCGTGATTAAATTTCGTCCATTAGGACACCGTTATATTGATCGGAGAATGTATTCGGATAATGTGTCTAATAATCCGACAAATAGAATTTGGACAGTGATATCGGCCCGCAGTGTTATCTGATAATAATTTAATGTTGTTCGGTTACATCGTACGATGTTCTGTAGCCCGACTGGCTTCATGAACTGTATCTACCAATGTGATTTAAAAACTCAGTTTCTCCGATTGCTCTTTAATTTATATATATTGAATAATTCCGTGTTCAGTGGAATGATTTAATATTACTTTTATATTAAATCAATAAAAAAATCTCTTGGTCCCCTTATTATACGATTTCTGTTAAAGTAACAATTACTAATATGAATTAGGCACATAATCCCTTCATCCATGAATTGCTTTTGATAAATTTATTTAAAAGTGTATTGAATAAATTTACCAACAAACTAAACAAATGCTCGGAGCACCAACATAATGTTCTCAATTGTTGCAAAATGGCGTCAGTCCACTTACAATCGTTCATATTGAATGGGCGGAAATGTTCGCCTTGAAATTAGCGTAAAAACAAGAGAAAACCTTTAAAAGCAGCTCGTTTATTATATTTAAAACGTTTTAAATTGAAGAAAGGTACTAAACCGCCACTAATGTGTTTACCTTGTTAGACGTAGCTTAACAAAAAAACTTTCACATTTTTATGAAGTTATTGCTAATGTGGTTGGGGCAGCGTTTTAAAAGGTATTAAATAAACTAAAATATGACAAAAATGATCAAATTTACTAAAAATCCCTCGATATTTTATTTTATTCAATAAATAACAACCTAATCCTAACAGTCAATTTGATGATTGAGGACTTGGTGGTGTTGGGGATTTGGAATATAGCTAAAACACTTCCAGGGTTCCAGGTGCCATGTCATGATTTGTCCGATCATACTGATGCTATCAAGCCGGTTTCGGCCACAGCGACCGCATTCATTGGCTACTCAATGTGGTTGAGAGCTCAGATTTGCTGCTCAATGTGCTCTCATGGGACTTGCATATCCACCCTTGGCCGAAAAACTCCGAGCACAAAGCGGACACGTCGGAACACCGTTGACGACGTGATAAATAGTAGCTCTTGGTTGTCTAGTTTTGAGGGCGTCGCGTTTCTGGTCCAATTCCGACCTCCTTCTATCCTCAAAGGCCTGCACCTGCCGTTGCACCCGACGTCTCCAATCGGGCCAATTTTGTGCCTGATTCTCCCAAAGCGTGGTGTCAATGTCACCTACTCTCTTCATGTGTCTTTTTGTTATTTATTAGAATATCGGAGCGAATATCACCTACTCGTGGATTCACCGCGAACAAGAAATAAAAGTCGTCCGAGAATCCTATTACAAAACGCATTTCACATACAAATGCCTAATTTCGGGGTAAAGTACGCACATTATACAGGCGGGTTCGCATTTAAATTATTCCAGCGGATCGTTTATAGGCCATAACCGAATTTGGGAATTAGCTATAAAACAACATTTGATACGGGCGGGCGCGGGCGGTTTGCAATTTGAATGTTTCACCCGTTTCAGATCTCATTGGGTTGCGCGGCGCGTGCACCGCGTTATCTATCCTCGCCGTGCTGGAGCCCTGCGCCACCTCCCACCGTCATGCGCCACCTGACTGACACCCTGACCCTCATTTTTGTTCACTTAGGAATATGAAATATTGGTGTTGCCAACATTATACTTTAGATAGTAGATACCTAGATATAAATCATCCACAACTTTGGCTCTCCCGGCACAAATTATTGAAAAAAAAAAACCGGCTAAGTTCGTGACGGACTTCGCACATTTAGGGTTCCGTACAAAACCGCAAAATCAAGTTGCTTGAAATAGGAAAAATTAGCGAATTTCAAAGGAAAAATCTGATTTATCAATATATTGTTACTTATATTAACTTTAAAACTTTCGCGTTTCATAACCGGGACCACGGTCGTTGCAACACGGCCGAAACGTCGTGTTAAATATGTAAATAAATAATCGAAATCATCGCGTTAAATACCCGTGGTATATTGTTTTTCAATATTGTTACTTGTTAGCAAAATCTAATAAACATTATCACCGTATTTGAAGTTCATTGGTCAATGGGAAGTTAGAAAATTGTTCGGAACAAAATTTCGTAATAAAAACTGATTTTGGTAGCATGTCATTCCTTTTTGTTTTCCTTTTTTTTAAATAAAATACACAGTATGTATCTACTAAACGAGCTCTAAACAACGATACCCCAATCGATGCGGTACGTCAATTAATTTTTCGGGCCTCTTTTAGCTTTATGGAACTCCTTAAAAACACTTAATAATATTTTTTGTCAATTTGTATGGCTTTGGGTCAACAAGATGCTTATACTGTGAAAATTTGAAGACTTCAACCGTTTGGCTGTAAAACCTGTGTGACAGACGACGGACGGATAGACGGACAGACGGACACTTGAGTGACAGCAATACCGTTTGGACCCTTCGGGTACGGAACCCTAAAAATTAAGCATAAAATTATAGTTTGAAATAACTGTATAGGAAACCTATATTTTAAGGGCATATGGAGCAGAGGTGACAAAGGACTCAATACATACCTACATAGAAAACCACGCGATAGTTTGCCCGACACAGAAATCAAACACTTCACACTCTTGAACATAACCGCACTAGCAGGGAAAGAATTAATATTAAAAGATGGAGCAATGTAATTTTCGAACCAAGATTCCATATTGTTTTGATATTATTTTTATGCCTTACTTGTAGTTTAAATAGTTTACCTAAAATTATTTTTTTTATGAAATAATTTATATGCCTTTGGGTATTCATGAATTAGAGAACTAACCAACAGAATAATGTCTGATTGTAATGATAATTACATTTACAAATACAAATGATTTGATTTTGATTTATAGAAACTTTGTGTCATAGCTTTACAGTAACAATTTATACTAGTTTTAACCTTCAGACTGAATATTAATGTTTCTCCTATTACAGTTGCGCATTTAGAAAACATGCGATGCATATAATTCACGATTGACTAAACAATTACGTACCAACATATATTAGAAGTGGGGCTTGTCACGTCAAAGAGTCGTCGTTAAGTAGGTACACGCCAATGGCTCCGCAGCCGTGTGAATAGCGAGCCCCACCATTAAGTGGAGCAAGCAATTTTGCAAATAAAACAATAATGATAGTGCCTGCAATGATGTTTCCTCTAATTTTATCTGCGTCGTGACCCACCCGCTGTATCTGTGGCTTAGTAGATACATCTATCGTCTGATGCAAACTAAGTGGGAGATTCGCATTACGTGCATTTGAGTTTTCCTTATGAGGCCCATGGTTTTTGAGAGGTAGTAACTCAATCAGACTTACAATCAATCAAGTGGTCAGGATTCACCAATTTAATTTAAATCGCATATTCCTAGTATAACTAATTTTCAATATCATATCATACAAAGGTTGTGCAGGTTCTTAATAGTTATAAGTTCAGTTAAACATTGATGTTATTCCGCGTTGGGCCCTCCGGCGCCGTCAGTCCGGTGCTGTCCGACTGCCGTGTCCGTCAGTCAGCCGCGTCAGTTCTGCTCATTGAATTGCATAATTGTGTTCCTGTACCTGTCTCAAACTATTTGGAAAATTGGAACATTAACTACATATTCATTTTCTTTATGTGATTTTTTGTACTTTCTAGCCAAGCGAAATAGGTCTAACTTGCTGTAGACACCGTGTTTCTTATAGAGAAGTTATGGAATTCTTAATATCATCAATTTTATAAATTTGATCAACCAATAATCGCTAAAAGTTTACGTCATACAAATAAGCAGTTAAGACCCTTCTAAATAAATCAACATGAACTAAATTAATTTTGGTAACACGCGATGAAACACACAATTTGGTTTTGAAATTGCTTTCTTGATAATTTACAACAAGATCGTTTTTGTGGTTTTTATGTCAGTTACAATTATTAGATCTGTTATCAGTCATTGTTCCGAAGGTTATCGCAAAATTAGATCAATCCTAAATAAGTGGAAGAATTTGGTTGGTAGGTCTAGGTAGTTAGGTGATGCGCTCGAGACCCCTATATTAATTTTACTTTATTAATACTTGTTTTTTAATTTGCATCCTGATCGGATGCCCAAGCCCTTAACCGATCTGTTCTAGGAGTTTATTGTCTGGAAAGAACTGTTCCTCCAGTGAGGAAGCTGTCTCTTATTAAATTAGGATTTGTTAGTGAACAAAGTCCCATATGTGTTGTCTTTTGATTGAGCCTTCTGTCACTTATAGGTTCACATAATGCTGTTGCTAGGGTATTGGTATGAGCTGTTATACGGTTTTTGTATGATTTGGCTCTGTGTTCGACTTACTCCTTAACTGTTTACCTTTCTGTGTACATATGCAATTCAATGGTTCTGATACATAGAGAACGGACGCAAGACGTACTGGAGTAGACGAACCGGAAGACATTGTGTTGGAAGGCCTCCCACCAGGTGGACCGATGACCTGGTGAAGATTGCGGCGATCCGCTGGATGCGGGACGCACGGGACCGGTCAATGTGGCGACGCTTGGAGGAGGCCTATGTCCAGCAGTGGACGTCTTTCGGCTGATATGATGATGATACATAGAGGTGAATTTGTTATCATTTTGAGTGTTTTGTGTTGGAACCGTTGTAAAATCTCCACATTAGAATTCTATGCTGATCCCCACAACTCAGTGACATATTATGTCCAAACTGACTTGATTATATCTAATATATAAAATTCTCGTGTCACAGTTTTCGTTGCCATACTCCTCCGAAACGGCTTGACCGATTCTCATGAAATTTTGTGAGCATATTGAGTAGGTCTGAGAATCGGCTAACATCTATTTTTCATGGTAGGGTAGGTAGTGTAGGGTTGTTAGGGTAGGGTAGGTAGGGTAGATGAATGTTTGGTGTTTTTATGGCAAAACAAAGTTTGCCGGGTCAGCTAGTAGTTTTATAAATAAGTATCTTATTTGCCACGGTGACTGGTGATCTTCTTTTAACTTTCTTCTTTATTTTTTTTACTGTTTTTATACTTATAATTTCAAACACAATGTGAATTGTTCCTGAATAAATTGAAATAGTAAAATTTAATTCTACCTATTAGCCATTTAAGTTTCTGTGCCGTAAATTTAACTAGTCACGTTTATTTAATGTGTATTTTCATATTGTTTCATAGCATTATGCATGCCTAAATATTTTTCTGAATCTTGTTGTGGTAGAAACTCATTTCGAAGTTTAATTGGGGGAAAATTGTCCTTTCTTAAAGTAAAAGTGACATTTTCCATCCATGCGTTAATTTTGTTAAGGTGACTCTGCAGCATTAACGACGCCACACTGGGGTTTACATGATTGCCAAGTGCTGCGGGGTCATCAGAAAATGTGGCTGACAGGACATTTTCTGATGTATATCTGCAGTGTACACAAGATATAAAGTAGGGCCCAACATGGATCCTTGCGGTTCCCAGCTTTTACATCATGAAAGGCAGAGTAGCGTTTTGAGAATACTTTTATTATGCGTACAGCTTAGGAGTGGAATTCCCTGCCAGAGTCTGTGTTTCCCGATAGCTACAATCTAGGGGTCTTTAAGACAAGAGTGAATAGGTTACACTAGGCAAGCGTGCTCCATCGTAGACCACATCATTGCTTACCATCAGGTGAGATAGTGGTCAAGCGCGAGCCTATAATAGATAAAAAAAAGATTTTTACTCTAAATATTATTTCTTCCAGATACGATTTATAATAATAGAAAGTTGAAGTTATGTGAAAAATTGTTCTTCTATTGAAAAGTAGGCCTAAGTGCCAAACTTATTGAATGCTTGCTGTACATCGAGAAAGACAGCACAGCAGTACCGTTTTTTCTCGAGGGCTTCACTTATTTTGTTGGCAACTCGATGAACCTGTTTAACAGTCGAATGGCCAATTCTGAAACCAAACTAATGCTGAGAAATGGAGTCACTTTCGTTAAGTATTCTTGTTAGCCTTCGTAAAATGATCTTCTCAAACATTTTCGATAAGGTTGGTAACAGATTAATTGGTGTATGATCATTATTATCTTTGCTATTTTACATTTCATTGGGACATGTCAATCCTAATTCCGTGCCGATAACGGACCATCTTGAGCTTCTTGGCGTTACATTGACATCGACCCTCAATTTTTGTCCATTCATTGAGGCAAAAGCTCAACTGGCTGCCAAAAAGTTGGGGGTTCTTACAAAGGTGAGACGGTACTTCACGCCAGAACAGTTGCTCAACTTGTACCAAGCGCAAGTTCGGTCATGCATGGAGTACTGCTCTCATCTCTGGGACGAATCTAACAAGTACCAGCTGGATGCACTAGAGTCGATCGAAAAACGGGACAAGAGGCTCATCGGCAATGAGATACTGGTCGAGTCTAGGCTCCAGAGCCTTGAACATCGGCGCCAAGTTGCCAGTCTGTCAGTTTTTTATCGGTTACATTTCGGGAAGTGTGCGATGGAATTGCATGAACTAATTCCTCCTAGCCCGTTCCATCATCGGACTACAAGACGTACGGCGATGCGTCATCGGTACGTGGTGGACATCCCACCCATACGCACCAAACGTTTTGGGAATACTTTCATTATGCGTACAGCTAAGGAGTGGAATTCCCTGCCGGAATCTGTATTTCCTGATAGCTACAACAACAAAACAACCTGGGAGTCTTTAAGTCAAGAGTGAATAGGTTTCTTCTAGGTAAGCGTGCTACATCGTCGACCACATCATCACTTACCATCAGGTGAGATAGTGGTCAAGCGCGAGCCTATCAATAATAAAAAAAAAATGCTATTAGAAAGGTGTGTTATACCAACTGTAGATTTTTTAGAAAGTTTTCGTACAATTTAAACTGTGATTGAGCAGAAACCAGGAGCCTTGTTTAACGCTAGTCCTTTTATTTCTCTTTGACTTCGCGGGGTGAGCAGCAATTGGCAGACATAGTTTTAGATAATCTTGTATTTATTTTTCGGTTTCTAGATCACCGCCATTCGGAGTAAAGACTTCATGCAGGAATTGTTCAAACGCCTCAGCCCGTTCCTTGGCAGTCCTAGCCCGGGTGTTGTTATTGTTTTTGATAGGACGCTGTGCAACTTGTAGGGCCACCTTACTCTTTCTACCGTGTTCCAAAATGAATACTCGTTTTAGCTTGGGGATTCAAGTTTGGCAAGTTTTATTCTATAGGGTTACCTCTTCGAGATCCTTAAGGTACTGTTTTAGAACAGCGGCTGATTTATTAAATTTTATAATTATTTTGTCTTAGGAATGTCAACTACAATACCAGTGTGGCATTCTTCTGAGTCGACTCTTTTAAGATTTTTGTTTTGATGTCTTTGGGTATGTTCTTACTACCTTGTTTTAATGTGGTAGCCGGTGTACATTTCCATGCGGTCATTTGTATTAGATTTGTCAAAGTTGTTGCATATTTTTAGATGTCTTTTGTTTAAGTTTAAAGTTGAGGTTTTTGTCAATGTAGTCCCTGAATGCATGCCAATCAGTATTTTTGGTGTGGAGTCGCTCTTTTACTGGTCTTTCAATGATGGTGCTTATTGTGGCTATTAGCCAGTAATAGCCACAATGAGCACATGGTCTGAACGACTGTCCAGAGACAAGACTCCAAATTTAAGTAATGGTTTGACAATCCTTTTTACACAAAGAAATGCAGCAGATCTGGTGTTTTATTTGGGTATGTAGGCCCAGTAAAGGCGGCTAATTAATAGTGTTATCAGAATATTTTCAAAATTACTATTAATATTAATATTTCACCTTATGATTGCGTCACCGAATGGTGTTGCTGTGGCTGAATTCTGGGCCAAACACAATATTTAACTTTTTATATTTGCCATCGACACGCTAAGAAGAAGATCAGAATATTCCCAACATAATAACAAAAGAAAGTACTAACTAACAAAGAATGGACTCCAAAATTGTCTGAATTTGAAATAAATTTATTTATTTTTTATTTATAATAGAAGGGCAAAACTCCCGCAGAAAAGAGATAGGGCCTAGCTCTGTTCTGTTTTGTGCATGAATTGGTTTGGTTGGCCCAAGGCGCGAAGTGACGACTACATCTAGAATTGTTCTCCAAATATTTTATCAAGTCAATCCCGCATGAAATGAAAATAAATCGCACTACCTATTATGATGACATAACTGGGGGCAATATTATCGCGCCCCACTGGGATAAGTGAAGGCAGCACGCACAGGAAGTGGGTACGTCCGGCGCCATGCATCGCTTCCTCTCGCCGACTGTCACTACTTCCGCTTCCGCTTGATCATGTCTTCTACTCATGGAGGAAATCTCCGCCCTACTCCGAATATTTTCTACGAGCGAGCTTTGATCACACAATTTATCTGCTTGTCAATATCAGGAAAAGGTCACGTGACTCTTATGGCTGTAGGCTCGATTGGTTTCATGCGAACGAACTTAATATTATAATTTTGCTTGCAAACTGATTATTATCTGTAGTGGAAACAGAATTGTCCCATCATGTTAACTTGGAATCAAAGACATTTTTCCACGATTTCCTTCCAGAAGTTCCGAAATTGTCGATAGACAGTGTGATAAGATAACGATGGAAAATCAGAATGATACATTGAGCGTGTTAGTGAAATGACAGGCGCGAAGATTATATAATTTGATGAGCGGCAGATAAGCTGATCGGGAGAGCCGTGCTGGCCTCATCTCGCCGTGGGGTGCCCGCCGAACATGTGGACAATCCTTCACGCTCATGTGTGCACACCCTTTTTTGGCGAGGGGTAGATTGTGAGAAACTTGTGGACGTTCATATTGAATTTTCTTAGTTTTAATATTACTTTCAAACAATTTTATGCCATTCGTTGAAAAAGGTTATTTTTGTTGTTGAAATAGTTGATCTTATCAAAATTTAAACTGTTGATTTTTAGACCATTTTGGACAGTCTATTCAATCATTACGTACATATTAGTATTTTTTTAAAATTGACAATTTTTACCTAGGTAAGTATTATTTGTATGTCTCTGAAAATGCTTGCAGTGATTACCGAGGCGTATCTACATTAGGATCAATGCGTCGTTGATTAGAGTCCACATGTATAGGGTGCGGGGAAGAGACCATGAAATTGTCTGCTCACTTTTGTAAATATAATTTCGGCGACAAAAGGTCTATAAATGATATACTCAGGGTCACAGTGCAAGTGTGTCGCACATCTCCTTACACGGTTTAAAAACTATCCCTTTGATGCATTGTGGGGCGTAGTCCAGAAGAAACTTACAAATACAGACGTGTGTTTATATTATGAAGATCAAACATATACAATATATTGTATGTTATCGATATTTTTTTTATATCCAACGTACCTACCTGTAAGTAAGCTAGTAACTGTAAAATTAAATTTAACATCGAATTACCCATCAAAAACCATTGTCTAACAAAATCTACCTACGATTTAGTTACTGCTACAAGAAAATCTAAATGAAGTCAGACGTTATCAGTATTATATACAACACGTGTTATCAATAATAGCCAAAGACATAAATATTGCAAAGCTCAGTTTGATTAATTGTAGTTTATATTGCACGTTGCTTCAAATGCGCGTAATCGTTATATTAGTAGAAAGTTATATTGAATCAACACATTAAAGGCGTGACTAATGAAATCACAGAACAAATAAAATTAAAATGTAAATAGTGTGACGTAGAAATGCTAATAATAAATTTCTCCATTTTAATAACTGTAACTGTGCGCGAGGGGAACTTCTGGCCTGTTAAGTCAATATAACACTTCCATTACTCCAAATTAAATTCCTCGGGGAGTGAGATGAAGTTTTTATTCGGCGCAGACAAAGACCCAGAAGACAACTGGCCATGCAATGCAATGAGGGATGGATCTTTGCTATATGTTGTACTGAATACTTTTTTATGCCATGTTATAAAAATTAGAAAAAAAAAATAAGGAAAAAATAAAAGTAAAAAATTGCTAGGGTTACAATTTAGGTACCTAATCGTAGATGTATTTTTTTTGTGCATTAGGTATTGCTCTGCTTAGTAAAAATAATTTCCTTGTAATATTTTTCTAGGAAAGCAAGTATTTTTCCAATGAAACACTATATCATCCAAGGCAAAACTACTTGGCTAACATAAAGCCGTGAACAAAAGCGCACTTGTGTTTTACTTAATTTCAATAAGCCGTTTATAAAGTGCTGTAGTGTGCAGCGCGGGTGTGATGTGTATTAATATTTCACGGAATTAATCATTATAATCTTTCTGGCAAACAAGTCGCCCTCGGGGGCGCGAACAATATAATGAAGTTGTCATTTTTTAGACTACACGGGGGAGGCTGGAGGAAATCCAAATTGAATCATGCGGCGAGGGAATTGTGCTATTATGTTATTAAACAGACGAGGGCAGGACCCCGAGCACGATATTTTTTGCGAGGAGGGTCTCAAAGCCAGTTGTCTCGAAACAGTTTTCACAATAGACTTGAACAGACTTATGATATAATTAGATAACACTGGTGCCGAAACCTGTGCAATGAAGTCTAAACTACTTTATTTCAGATTTTGAAGTAGCTCGAAGGTATAGGTACCTGCTAGCTACTTCAAAAGCTATACTAATCTATACAAACAAATCAAATTGCAGTGTCTGTATGTAATATCAAAATAACAACGTTCTATTGAATGCACGTGAAAGTATTTACGGTAACAACAAATAAGCATTTTTTTAAGGTAATCTCCGAAACGGCTGGACCGATTTTGACGGGACTTTCACTGGTAGATAGGTGATATAACGAGTAACATAGGCCACGTTTGATCACGAGAAAATTCATAGTTCCGGCGGGAAACAAAAAAATTAATATATATTTTTTACGAGTTTGACGCGAATGAAGTCGCGGGCAACAGCTAGTCTATACTAATATTATAAAGAGGAAAGATTTTTTTGTTTGTTTATTTGTTTGTTTGTACCGAATAGGCTCCGAAACTACTGGACCGATTTAAAAAATTCTTTCACCAGTAGAAAGCTACATTATTCCTGAGTAACATAGGCTATTTTTTTATCCCGAAAACACGTCCTGTGGGGTGGTCCACGAGAGCGAAGCCGCGGGCAACAGCTAGTAATATTATAAAGCGGAAAAAATTTTTTGTTTGTTTGTTTGTACCGAATAGGCTCCGAAACTACTGGACCGATTTAAAAAATTCTTTCACCTATAGAATGCTACATTATTCTTGAGTGACAGGCTTTTTTTATCCCTTAACATTTCCTGTGTGGTAGCCCACGGGAGCCGCGGGGAACTGCTAGTCTGAAATAAAGTAGTTTAAAATGATTTCATTGTTTTAATAATAATCTTCTAAAGTAATATTTATTAAACCTATTAACCGGTCTACAACCAATTGTTGTCAATGATGGTGCTCTAATTTATGGCTTTTTGATATTACCTTCGGCAAACTTTGCAGTAGGTAAGTACACAACCCAACTAACGGTAAAATTATCTTCTTCAGCAAGGCTGGTCGCCGTTTGGGAAATTGTGTCATCCTTTTGTTCACAGAACCCAAAAACTATGTTCTTCAATCAATAAGAGACAGAGAACGAGACGTGGAAACTTACGTGGTGCCAAAAATGGAAAAGAAGCTATGGAAAAAGCAATAGGTAATACTTGGAGTCCCCCTGAAGGTTGAAATTCAAATGGAAGGGATTTAATACTTACAGTAGTCGACACACAGAGCACAGAATATAGGTTGAGATGGCCAGATAAAGTGGCAGTGCTGGCCATATCAGTCGGAAACCGAAGACTATCAGGGTGTGTTCCTCTGCAGGCCTTTGATCGGAAAATGTAGGAGTGACAATGTTCGCAGAGGGGCGGGTAGTAGCAAGATGAGAGTAGCGACTTAAAACTGATGACTAAAATTCTTTTCTGGTTTTGCTTTATGTATTTTTTAACTGACTTCCAAAAAAAGGAGGATGTTCTCAATTCGTAGGAAAGGTTTTTTTATTTATGTGCCCCGATTACTCAAAGACACATGGACCGATTTAGAAAATTCTTCTTTTGTTTTAAAGGGTATATATTCTTCCCAGGTGGTCCCATGGTTGTCAGGTCAGGATCTGATAATGGGATCCTGAGGAAATCGAGGGAACTCCTAATTTTTTTTTAATATATAGCGATTTTGGTATTTTCATCAACATGGTATGCATGGCATTCAGAACATATCATTTGGAGAGTTGAAACTGATGAAGAAGAATACAGATGGCCATTGGAACTTCTCAATGATAAGTATGTTTTGGTTATAAGATATCTCGAATAGTTAAATGACTGTCTTCTTCCTCCTTGCCTCATCCCATTATTTGGGGTCGGCTCTCCTCGTTCTGATGCACCAGGATGGTCTGTCCTGGGTTGTCTGTCCTGTAAGTTGGGCTCGTTCCAAGTCGCGGGTTACTGTAGACCACCATGTGGCTTGAGGTAATAGTTAGAGGTAATAGTTAAATGACTGTGATGAAGCAAATTTAAGTAAATGGTTCTAATGAAAATGGTACCATTGAACTGATCTGGTGATGAAGTTGGAAGGTAGGCACCGTAACTCCCTAATAAAACATTGTATTTTTCTTAAATGTATAATTATAATAATAACATTAAGATTTTCATTAACATTATATTTTTATGTTTTATTTAGCTGTTAATGTCCCACTGCTGGGCAAAGGCCTCCCCCATATCTTTCCAAGTGCTCTTTTCGAGCGCCACTTCAATTTTAGTTATTTATATATTAATATTAATTAATATTTATATTAAATATTTATCGGTCCAGGCGTCTTTGAGAAATCGGGTAAAATACATTTAAAAAAAGTTTCCGATGAATTGAGAACCTCCTCCTTTTTGAAGTCGGTTATTAAAATATAATCTCATTTTATTTAAACAATTTTGTTGTCAGATTTTTGTTATTCAGATTTTTTTAAGCATTTGGGATCCAACGGAAATAGATTTTGGGATTCAACGACAATAAAACGTATTTCTCTTGCATTTTTAAAATTTGGGATCCAACGGAAATACATAATGTTTTGTGGAATCCAACGCCAGAAATATTAAATTGGGATTCAAAAGTGGGATCCATCGAAAATAAATCGTTGTGTTTAGGCTTGTTGAAATTGTTATGAGAAGCGCTTTGGCTATAAATGATTTTCACTGTAATATTAGGTACCAAAACTAAAAAGAGAATAATAAAAAATAATACAAAAGGTTAAACCGACTTCCAAAACAAAATACTAAAAATAACTTTCTTTATAGTCGGTGTAAGTCGGTGTCAAAAACGAAAATAAAAAAATCCAGTCATCGACTGCCGAAAAGAAAGTCGTTTTCACTTTGTACTGTTTTGTTTTGGAAGTCAGTTTAATTTTTTTGTTAAAAAGGTTTTCATAATAAAATGTTTCTGTACTTACAATGTCTATCTACCAAAGCGCCTTTTAAATTGTTTATTTTTAAATGAAAGTATATTTTTCGAAATCGATAAGGAGAACTATATCAATATAATACGTATTGTATAATTTTTTTTAAATGAAGCATATTTTCCGTTTTGAAACATTCCTATTTTATTTACCACAAATACTCTCATACCTACAATTCACGTAATGTATAAAATGTACTTATCTCCTTATATCACAGTCCAAAGAGCTGACACTGAAATGAAAGCTTTTATCCATATGTCAGAAGAGTACTTACAGCGGCTTATTGTCACCCCCGCTAGAGAATTTGATAAAGCGTGCGCGAATATTAACAAAAGGAATATCTTGTTAAATTGATATTGCCTGATATGCCAAGTGAAATTAAACCTTAAATCGTTATATTTGTTCTGACATCGGATGTATATAGACTGCACGAAGTTGAACAGTTACTCCGTTTCGCCGTAAGGGGCGTGAAATTGTCTCCGTTGGAAAGCGTATTATTCAAAGGGGAAGATTAAAATATTATCCATGTTAAGTAAATATTCAAATGAATATTTTCCGTGTTAGACAACAATGGGCGCCTGCAAGGGGGAAGGTGGCGTAATTTGATAGATACCTATCTACAAAACGGTCTCTTCGTTAAGGGACCTCCCTGTTATTATAAATTATAAGCGCGATTTGGGAATTCTCTGGAATTAAACGGTTCTCAGAAAAGTAGGCGGGGAGATTCTGCACATTGATGTTGTTTAATGCCTATTAGCTTAATTATTATGTTATTAATAACTTTAATAACATAATAATTCCTCCGTGCCTCGGAAAGCACGTTAAGCCGTTGGTCCCGGCTGTAATTTGTAGATCTTTGACAATCGTTACGAGTAGTCAGAAGCTTCAGATTTGACACCAGTTTTGCCAAGGGGTACCGTGTTAACCAGTTACTGGGTTGTGGAGGTCAGATAGGCAGTCGCTCCATGTAAAACACTGGTACTCAGCTAAATTCGGTTAGACTGGAAGCCGACTCCAAGGCGGGAAAAGACGAGGCAGATTGATTGAATAACATAATAATTAACCTAATAGGAGTTAGGCGGCTGGGTCAAGGGCCTGATCCAGAAAGCAGTACTGCAGGACACGGCTCGTATTGTTAGGAGGTTCCTCTCTCTGGAGCCATGACCACCGGTAGCTTGGACCCTGTTCCCGATACCGGTGGGCCTCTATTTTTATATTTAAAATGTTATTATATTTGTTTTTTTGAAGAATATTTAATAATGTAATACAATAAGAACAAAGAATCATTGTTGGTGGTAGATACATGCTCAGCCTTTTAAATCACCAAGCCCTCCCGCCAGTAGTTTATGATTCAGTGCCTATATGTTATTCGAAAAACGTGAAAAACCTAGGCGTCTATATGGATACTAACCTCTCTTGGGAGGTTCATGTTGCTGATGTTAGTAAAAGAGTCTTCTACTCTTTTCAGTCTCTTAAACGTCTCCAAAAACTCTTACCATTTCACACTAAGGTCACTCTTGCTCAATCTCTTCTTCTACCGCTCATAGACTATGCGGACGTCTGTTTTCTAGATGCAACGGAGGTACTTCTAAATAAACTCGAGCGACTGCAGAACTTGAGCATCCGCTTTATTTTTGGCCTCGGCAAATACGACCACGTGTCGGAGTTTCGGACTAAATTGAAGTGGCTGCCGATTCGGCGTCGTCGAGATACCCATATCCTATGTCTCCTCTATACTATCCTACACAATCCTAATTCTCCTCAATACCTTCGTGAACGCTTTGAGTACTTTGTCCCGAGGGGTAAACCCTGTCGCACTTCCACTTCTCTTCTCCTTCGTACCCCACGTCACACCTCCAGCCGTTATGATGGCTCCTTCTCTGTTACTGCAGTGCGTCTCTGGAACTCTCTGCCACATTCCCTACGCGACAGCCCTTCTCTGAATATCTTCAAGAGGAAAATCAAAGATCATTTTCTTTCGGAATGACATAATATTAGTATATGTATATATTTTTTTTTTCTTGTACTTATGTATGTATGTATATTTAGGATTTATTTTATTTTATTCTAAAATTGTACCTGGACTACTTCTCTTCTTCCTTTTGTAAACTCTCTCTATCACTCTGACACTGGATATCACACTGGTTTGCTGGTAGAAAACTCTTATTTGAGTTAAGCTCGCCTTTGTACGTCAACTTTAAAATCACTTATGTTGTATATGTAATTATTTTTTTGTGTACAATAAAGAATTAAGAAAGAACCAATTTTTGGTAGATTACATGAAAAAAATAAAATCAACGTTATTTTGGAATTTGGAAGAAAAAGGAAAATCGGGCACAACCACGAAATATTCACTAAATAATATGATTTTTATTTCTCATCAACTGTAGTGATGCAAAAAGGACCCTAGTTTAACCACCTACACAGTGTAGCTCCTTAATTAATATACCTTCATGTGAAAGACGGACGTATTTGGACAACCAGAGTTGCGAGATTATTGATGTAGTGAATGAAACTGAGTGTATTTGACGACAATGTGTCATCTAAATTATACACTTGCACCCTAGAATAGGGGGCCCGCTCCGTAGGGACCCCGGAACAGTTCGGCTTCTGAGTCTATTGTTATAATAAAATGCCATCTCACTGAGGCCCATTAAATTTAAGAAAAACATTATTATTAAGATATAACTTGAGATAAGAACTGTGTAGAAGTGTCAGCGATGGCTGTTTACATCTTTTTAGTTCGCTTCGTAAGTAGTCGGGTTTTTGTTTTTTTTTATTCGGAGACATGTGACATCCTCCAACGTGCACTGGGCCCGCATGGTGCATTACGGCCCATTCCCTCTCACAGAGAGGAGGCTTGAGCCCCTATATTAAAAGGCTGATGAGGATGTGAAGTTTCTTGTATCTACTATACTTCACTCGTTGGTTCCTGTCAGAATGTCTTGATCTCTATACTCCATTTGAAATAGCGTTAGAAATTTTTGAAACCATTTTAACAGTTCCTTCAACCGATATTGAGTTCTATTCCTTAAACATAAAGATGACCTAAAAAGCATAAACCCGTTACCAAAACCAACTGTTTACTACAGCTGATATTTGTCGTATCACGTACGCAATAGAAGTCAAAATTGTTGGAAAGGTCTGTAATAAGGGATTATTTAAATGTCTAAAATTATTTAAAAATATAGTATTTTTGCAATAGGATAGGATAGGATTTATAGGATTTAGTTTAATCGAAAAAGTGAGTAAAGTAAGTAACGTGACATCAGTATAAAAAACAAAGCCATATTTCTACTGATGACACTTTAGTTCCTTAGTATGAAATTTTATTAACAAGGTTATTTCTACAGTTGTAAAATAGTAGATATTTCGAAATCTTATTAAAACTTCTTGTTGATTATTGTATGGTGACCAAATACTGGACGACTTAGGTTATCTACCTTTTGTCATTGGCTGGTGTGCACACATTTTGAGGGTGTCGTTAATATGTTTATTTTAATACGCGTGTCATGTGTATAATATGGAATTTATTATGGCCCTGAGTCCCAACCCTCCCTCGGATTAATGCGATACGGAAGATTTGAACGAGGAGCATTCACTTAGATTGGTGTGTTCAGTAGGGTTTATAGGATTGCGCAGCAAATGGTATCAAGTATAAAATTTAAAAACAACACAACATAATAATATGTATATTTGTATATCTGTCTGTGACATCATAGCTCCTAAACAGATGCACTGATTTTGATTTAGTATTTTCTTGTTTGAAAGGTGACTTTATCGAAAGTGTTTTAAGCTATGTTTGATGAGAATCTGTTCAACCGTTAAAAAGTTATGGGCGTTTTATTGTTTGAATCGGGGTGTTTTCGCAAGATATCTTGTCACGTGTCAATTGATTGTCGATCGAAGCGTGTCTAATACTAGATATATTATGTAGCATGAAATAAAAATGTGTCGGGGGTTTAAAATTTTACTTGTATATTAGCAGTTTTACTGATCTAAATTATAAGAAATTTATATTTCTTGGGTTATCTCTAATTGTCAATTGTATTTTTATTTTTTAACTTACGCTATTTATTTTAATTGTTACAAGAAGTCATGGTCAAGATGTAGGTTGGTAATAAAGATAACAACTTTTTAAAATAAAATTGAAAGTAGGCAAGAAAAACAAGTACTTAACGGGACTAAAGAAAAAGTAACTGTAGTGAAATTATAACACGAAAAAACCGGCCAAGTGCGAGTCGGACTCGCGCACGAAGGGTTCCGTACTATTATCGCAAAAAACGGCAAAAAACATTGTTTTTGTATGGGAGCCCCACTTAAATAATTATTTTATTCTGTTTTTAGTAATTGTTGTTATAGCGGCAAAAGAAATACATCATCTGTGAAAATTTCAACTGTCTAGCTATCACGGTTCATGAGATACAGCCTGGTGACAGACAGACAGACAGACGGACCGCGGAGTCTCAGTAATAGGGTCCCGTTTTTACTCTTTGGGTACGGAACCCTAAAAAATAAAACTCCTTATGCTAGTATAATTGATGTTTTACCTTAAATATTTACTGATTTGCGAACTTTGTAGTGCAATATCATCAATTTACGAAGGTGGCTTTTTAATACGGGATATAAGTGTTGATGTTGCTCAACTCAGATAACTTTTGTCCGAAGAATAATTATGGCAATATTGGCTATACAAAATCTGCTAACAATTTTATTGTATTCCTCAAATAAAAGTTGTCAGACTATTGAAAAATCGAGTGAGTCACGATTGCCAAATGGTCGTTCGCCCAAAGAATGTTGGTCGAACAAACGTTTGCCCGAAGAACGTTCATCCCAATCCATAGTCCGCCCGAAGAAAATTCGGCTGAATGATCTTTCGCCCGAAGAAAGAAAAGAGCACTGTATAGGTCACTGTAAAAGTCCGAACTACGGTAAAACTTAGGATTTACCGGTACAACCTAAGATTTACCAAGTATTATTCGGTACAACCTAAGATTTACCAAGTATTATTCGGTAAAACCTAAGATTTATAACCAACCAAGTCTTATTGGTAAAAGCCCGAAATGATTTATTATAATCGCTAATTTCGGACTTTTAATAATTCGTAATCACACAGTAAATCTTAGGATTTACCTCGGCGATTGGTAAATGCTGAATATTAATAATGTCTATTAAACACTATGATACGATATGATGAGAAGAATTAAGGACAGATGATTATTAAGGTAATGTGTTTATCAGTTTCTTTTTTCATTTTAATAAAAACGTTGCCCCACACTAGAAATTTCTTCCTGTATCGTGGGTGCGTTTACAAACATATAAACTCACATACACCAACACCCAGAGCCGGAACAACAATCTGTAGGTCATACAAATATTTGTTCCGTGCGGGAATCGAACCCGCGACACGCAGCGCAGCAGTCAATCGCTCAACCACTGCGCTAACCGTGCGCCCATATCAGTCTATGTATGTATGTATGTTTGTATGTATGTATGTTTGTTCCTATGTGGCGTTCCAGAGACCAAACGCGTTGTCCGATTTTGATGATTCTTACGTAAATCGATTCGTCTCAAGCTTGCGAGTGTCACTGGCAACATTAAAATTGGAAAATACAAAAGTGGCGGATTTTGGGTGCCATATTGTAGGGTACCAAATTATTTTTTTCTTCCTAGCCTATCGAGTGGGGTATCGAAATAAAGAGTTTTAAGAGGCGATTTCAAAAATATATAACACTTATATGTTTAAATGTACCCAACCCTAAAAAAAAAACTAAAAAGTTATGGGCATTAAGTCCGCCTTTGTACTTGTGCATAAAGTTTTAATAAATAAATAAATAAATAAAAAAAGTTAATCAAAAAAATCAAAAATTGCTGTGCAGTCGGAGGATATATCTGGTTTTGGTCAGCCAGCTCGCGAATATGTATCCTCCGACTGCACAGCATGATTTTCTTCTTGTTTGTCTTTTTTTTAAACTAGTAAGAATGCCCATAATTATTCCTACAAACTCATTATAAACAATGAATGCTCCGAATAAAGTGGATTGAGGGACAAAATTAACTTTGCCGTTGAAAAACTGTTGTCCCCATACATCGATATAAGTCCCGGTCGGTTTACCAATTGTAATTAAGTATATTTTTATATAGTTAAAAATTTACGATTTTCAGATTGTTTAATCTGAATCGGAGCATTCATTGTTTATGAAACAATGTCAGGAAACCCTGACATTGCTTCTTGCCAAATTTCATGATTCTGGGTCAAAGGGAAGTTCTCTATAGATTTTAATTTCCTTGTGATTCGTCAAATTTGCGACATAAAAGGCGATATCTTTTGATTCCGTTCATCTAGATGTTTGATTTTTTCACAGCTCCAAGGGATTTAGGACCAACCTTGGCATCTACGCTCCACTTCTCCACATGTGTAGAAGCTATAATAGTTTTTGTACAACTCCAGATACTGACATACACGGTGTTTCACTCAATAAGTTTAGAAGAGCAGTGTCGGAGATACGGGAGCGCGCAAATCCTTCAACTTAGGCTAATTACGAATATATATACATCCTGCTTCTATTTTTTATTCTGTCTGTTTTTCATTTTGTATATTTTTATTTTTACTATGTTTTAAACTTTTTTAACTTTAGATTAATTTTTATATTTTGAAATTTTAAATACTTTTTTGTTTCTGACCATATGGTGTAAGCTGCGTATACCTGTAATAGGCATACATACCAGCACCTTTATTTGTTCTTGTTAAATACAAAATGTTATGTATGTAATGCTGTTGGTGTACCTTATAATAAATAAATAAAATAATTGCAGACTTTAGTATAAGGAATTTTAACTTGATACATTCAAGCATTCTTAAGAAAAAGGTCTTGACAGAATGAATATTGTTTATTTTTTTATATTTATATGTATGTACAAATTTACGGTCTTCGGATTTTTCCTTTATTTGTGCTATTTGAAATTGTTTCGTGCCAAATTTCATGGTTCTAGGGAATCTAGGTCAACGGGAAGTACTCTGTGATTCGTCAAAACAGTCGGACAAACAGACAGACAAAGTAGTGATCCTATAAGGATTCCTTTTTTCCTTTTGTCAATACCAGTTAATTAACCTTCACTGTTTTCTTCGAAATGCCGTATTAATTTACTATTGCAAATTAGAAAAAGCTGGCATTGTTCTTGTAGAAGTTATAACATTTTCGCGTTAAAAACACTGTCCTGAAAACTAGTGATTTTGCAGATAACAACACACCGACTTCTTCGACGTTCTTTGCTGTAGTCGGTGTGTTTGCTGATGAAAGCCCAAAATTAGTGATTATCAAAAATCATTACCGTAGTGCCAGAAAGCGTTTTATAACATTAAAGATTACGTTGAGGACAAAAAGGCTTGGTATTGAGCTGCTCCAATTAATTTCGTTTTTTATTTTGCTACGTGAATTTAGTTTTTAATATTTTTTTTTAATTTTTCTTGCAATGACAAGAATATTTACTTTTTAAAGTATTATATTATTTTATTTTAATTATTGTGAATGTAAAGACTATGTGGATCATTCTTTTTTTTAATTTTAATTTATCTTAGTTAGTTTTTAATCATGGTCTGGCAGTTTGAGTATTTATGCGGCCTACCCGAATGTCCTTTCTTTGGTATTGTTCGTCAATTCGTTGAGCTCCTTAAATTCTAAGTTGAGCTGCACGGTTATTGACAAATGCGTGCACTGACTGGACAGGTCCACTCAATCCGGCTGGTTCTTTTCTCAAAAGACCGTTTCAGACATCAGTCTACATGGTCTTCACATGATCTAACCAAGTTTTTGTCTGGACTTTAAAAGAGACTGTGACCTCTGAGTTTGTTTCGGCCTTTCTTCTCAGAGTAGTCAGACAGGAAACGCCGAACTCATCTAGTTTAAAAAAATATGATCGACATGTGAAAGTGTTTGTACAAACCAACTTACAGAAAATAAATCATTTATCATTTATCATTAATAATTTATTTATTTATTGCAATTATCTCTGCACTCACAGTTTGACCCAACACGTGCAGAGAGTCAATAATTATTTAATTACAGACAAATAATTTTTAACAATTTAAAATTCACACAGACTAAACCGACTTTTATCAGTAAGACTTGGTAAATCTTAGGTTTTACCATAGTTCCGGCTTTTACAGTAGGTAATATAATTATATATTTTTGTTTCTTACAGATTGTGGAGTTCTTATTTATTTTAATTTTTATTTATTCAATAAAATAAATAAAATAAAAAATAAAATAATTTGAACATCTTTATAAAGTTGGAAATATTTGCCTTGGGAATTAGTGTTTTTTTGTATAAAACTTATTTTTTAATGTTCCAAGAATATTTTTTTTTTCTCCTTGCTATTAATTATCCCAGTTTATCATCAGCCCTCCTAGTACCTACTTCTGCAAGTACGGTTGTATAAAGAAAGAAAAGAAAGAAAGAAAACTATTACATTTGGCACACACAGATACACACAATGTAGGTAGTTTATGTTGTTACATTTCTAAATTAAGTAACAATTTGTAGTTCATGGGTGTGTATTCGAAGACGTGTGATATCCACCAACCCGCACTGGCCCAGCTAGGTGGATTAAGGCCCATTCCCTCTCTCAAAGAGAGGAGGCCTGTGTCCCAGCAGTGGGAACATTAAAAGGCTGAAAATGATGGGGATGATGATGGGTATTTATTTTAGATTAGTTGTCCCTATAAAGCCCTAAGACTAAAAATTATAAAATAAAAAGTGAGTAAATAAAACTGAGTGAAACGATGATTAGTAACATAATAAAAATAACAATTGCGATACGATATGGCAAATAAAATAACAGTGTCATAGCAATTAGTCCTAATTAAAACCAAGTGAAACTATGAGCAATATAATAATGTCAATAATTCAATGCGTAATGGCCGTTGAGTGTGTCATGCTCTCTCAAATGTCTCTCTGATGGTGGCGCGTGTGTTGGATCATCCGGTTCCCTTCATGATGGTTGAGCTGGGTGGTGCCAATTCATGCGTCATGTTCGTGAACGGACGCCGTCAGTTGGGATTGGTCATAACTTGACTGCTTCGGATGTTAATGTTTTTCTAGTATCTATTATATAACTGCACAGTACATGTGTGAGTACTTCTAATACTTTATGTCTGTAGGTGGTATAGTGTGTAGTGCTATTCTGGGTGCATTGTTCTCACATATATGAACTAATTACTATATATGTACCTATGTTCCTAAATATTGTAAAAAAACATTTTTTTTTAAAAGAGTAAGTATGGAGTTTCTTGTGCATTCTTCTCCATAACAATCTACTTTCCGAATGCACGGTAGAATAATTTTTATGTACGTACAAAAGTGCCGCTTGGTGGCCTAGTTGAAATAAAATATCTTTGTCTTTGTCTTTGTAAATTAATCGTAAAAACTTTTTATCAAAATAATATAACCGGCTTCATAAACAAAACACTACAAAGCGAAAAATAACTTTCTGTTCGGAAGTCGGTGTGTTTGGTACATATTTTTTTAGGGTTCCGTAGTCAACAAGGCACCCTTATAGTTTCGCCATGTGCGTCTGTCCGTCCGTCCGCAGCTTAGCTCAGAGACTCTTAGTACTAGAAAGCTATAATTTGGCATGGATATATATATTAATCACGTCGACAAAGTGGTAAATAAAACCATGAAAAAAAATTGTTTTAGGTTACCTCCTGTACACGTAAAGTGATGATGTTTGTTTTTCTCCTATAGACTCTTCGAAAATGTTATAGATCTGTGAAAACTATCTTTCTATTCAGTGATGCGTTTGCGTAAAATTAAGCTTTAAGTGCTTTTGGATATGTGAAAGAATAGTACACTCGCGAGCAATGAAAAAGTTCCAGTGACATAGCATCAAATTACTCCTAAACGGGAAAGGCTAGCTTAATGACGTCATCTGCAATATTGAAGTACATTATTTATTAACAGCGTTCAATGCGTTCACCAACGTTCACTGAACGTGAACGAACGAACGGTGAACGTTTATGTTCACCGAGCGTTCTATGTCTTAGATGTTCCGCTATCCATAGTAGTACAGAACATCCAAATTGAGAAATCTATTCACACACAAAAGCTACTAAAGGGTCTTTCAACAAGGACGGGTCGATGTTAAAATTGAATAAAACAAGATGTGTGTGAGATATTAACGAAATTTATTTTTTATTTAAAAGGCCAATTTATGCCATTATGGATGGAATATGAAATCGTTCAAATGTCCGCCGCGGCTTCGTATGGTGGCACGAATCCGAGAGGTCCAATTTTTAATGACTCTAAGAATGAATAGCTAAGCGCGAAGGTTTACTAGCAGTTCTTTAGGCAAAAAATAAAATCCTATCTATATATATAAAAGGCAAAAGTGATTGACTGATGTATCAACGCACAGGCCATACCCTTAGGGCTAGAAACTTAAAATTTCCCACACGTATTCCTCTTATGACGTAAGCATCCACTAAGGAAGGATTTTTCAAAATTCAACCCTTAAGGGGGTGAAATAGGGGATAAAAGTTTGTATGACATTTTTATTAAAAAGTCATCTGTAGGATGAGACACGGATCACGCGAATTAAGTCCTAGTATATTATAAATTACTATTCCATTTATTCGTCAAAAGTATAGAACGTTTCCTTGGGCAGCCATCGCTTTAGGCAAGTCTTCACATGAAAAGGGCAGGTTGTAGGTTAAACACAAAACAATCGACATTTTTAGTATTCTTCACTTTAGATCTTATTTAAAGGATCAGTCGCTACGGATGTTCAATGATTTATAGCTACTAATAACGGGAAAAACTGGCTATAATCTATTTTGATTTGTATACAAATCGGTTGAACAAAAAACCATAAAACACCCCACACAAAGCATTTTTGTGTAAACATAATAAACATAAAAAAACGTTATATCTGTTGTTTTAACTCATTTCGAAAGTCATTCATTACGTGCATTGTATTGTTACTATTAAAAGATTTTACTAGATACCCCTTACGCAACCCAGTGCTTCTTAATATAAGTTCTTCAGTAACTAAAAGTCCGGCTTCGTATGCACTTAAATAAAATATTATTTTTTGGGAAACTTGCCAACGCACAGGTTGGAAAGTTTAAAAAAAAACTATATATATTTTTTTTTCTTTTATTAATTAAAACGTTGCCCCACACTAGGAATTTCTTCCTGTATCGTGGGTGCGTTTACAAACATATAAACTTACATACACAACACCCAGAGCCGGAACAACTATCTGTAGGTAATACAAATATTTGTTCAGTGCGGGAATCGAGCCCGCACCACGCAGCACAGCAGTAAATCGCTAAACCACTGCGCCAACCGTGTGCCCAAACTTGGAGGATGATATTTGGTAGAATATAAACTTTATGGATTTATAATTTCACTTACCTACCGTGTGAATGTGTGTTTGTTTGTTATGCTTTCCCTCCTTAACAGCTGAACGGATTTGGATGAAACCTGGTATATGTATAGACCAGAACCTGGATTAGGACATAGGATACTTTTCATTCCGTTATAATGTTTCCTAGGGATAACATAATACTTTTCACATAGGCGAAGCGGGTAGAAGCTAGTAAACACTAAATTTGAAGGTAAGTTTGGCTTTCGTTGAAATTGTCTGCTACAGGCTGTTTATGTCCTGGAGTAACACATAAAATACTTTTATCCCGGCAAATTACGTGACTTACCGATTGTTATCAATTTATGTTACAATGATTTACAATATTAGTAAGCTTACCCATTAAAGTTATCCTCGTAAGGCCCAATGTACAATGTATTGAACAAAGTAACATGTAGCATTCCGGCCCAGACCTAAAAACAAAATCTTTTCCTAAACGCCCAATGTACATTACAATGTACATTTAGTTTTAATGCATGTTTCTTTAAAATTTTCGCGCAGACTGTCATTTGACGTGAAAGTTATGAGCTATTTTGACAGCTGACATTTAGGAGAAATTCATAAGCAACTTGTCAAAATTTATCATTTTTGCCACCATGCCGCAGATTCAGGAAACACGTGATTAAACATCTTAAAATCATTGACACATTTTTCATTTCTCTCTAGACCCAATTCTAATGTTCACAAAGCTAGACTTCTTCTTATTGTAGAAATACATAGAACACTTGATATAATGATCCCGTGGGATAATAATAGTACAATAGTCAAGATTTTAACACGAGCGATGTAGCTAATTTTACTAAACAACTTGATTTGTAAAGTGTTATTACGTAATTTTTTTATTTTTTTAAATTTATATTTTATTATATTGTTACAAAATACTTTTTCAACTACCTTGTATATTATGTAACACATTGCCTAAGAAAATCTTTTCGAAATATGAACATTTAGACACAAGGTTATAAAATAAAAATTAAATAGTACAAAATTACATAATAATAGTTACGAAATGACTTTTTCCACTACCTTGTCTATTATATAACATAATGCCTAAGAAATTCGTTTCGAAATATGAACATTTAGACAAGATTATAAAATAAAAATTCAATAAAACAAAATTACTTATTAACAGTTACGAAATGACTTTTGTATGGATCATTATGTAACTAGCAGAAAGATACTGAACCTGTTACCTCTCGAAAAAGCGCGCTTTGATTGTGTGTATATAGTCTGTGGTATTTAGTCTGAACGTTTCTAATAATTGTTGTTGGAACTTATTTGCATTTAATTAAGTAAGCTCATCTGGTAGTGGAAAAAGAATCGTTTGTGTCTCGCATAAAAAGGCTTTATTCTAACACTCACATTTAGCTTTCGCGCTACATCGATCATGTTAAAATCTTGACTTTTTATGCTCGACACGAAATGTACTATTTGATGCGTGTGAAATCGCGAACAGAAACTAGTAGTACTCGTAGATATAATTTCCGTAATCAGCTTTATTAGCTACCTGCATCGAACCCAGCACTGATGATAATACGAGTAATGATACAATTCAAAATTCGGGATACAATGTCAAATTGTATTCCCATACAACTAGAATTTATAAGTTTTATTGCTTATGTAACGCGAAGCAACGAAATGAGAAAACAAATAATTAAAAGGCTGTTGGCGACTTAGTTTGGCAGAAACAAATTTAATTAACATTCGTTTATTTGTCCGCTTGATCCGAGGGAGACGAACGCTAAGTAAAATTTATGTATCGGCATCAAATTCAATTTCGTGTTTACATTTTCTACACTTTTTTAGAACTGCCTTACCTTGCAAAGTGAAAGATTACAGAGGATACGTCACCATTTTGCATCTGTGTAAGTAAAAAACAAAATACCATACCTGTTTCCCGTAACTCGATAAGGTGGGACTTTGAGAGGCCGGCTTTCGGATATTCAAATGCGGTGCATTTTCAAGGCGACCGACCGTGTTGCATCCGCGAGGATGCCGCAGGGTATCCCCGCAGTAATCTATGTGTCCGAGGCTAATATAAAAAAACCGGCCAAGTGCGAGTCGGACTCGCACACGAAGGGTTCCGTACCATTATCGCAAAACACTGCAAAAAAATCACGTTTGTTGTATGGGAGCCCCCCTTTATTTATTTTATTTTAATTTAATCATTATTATTTTTTGAAGAGAATATACAACTAAATATTCTGTGAATATTTCAAGCGTCTACCTGTTGCCGTTATTAATATCGAGCAAAAAACGGCAAAAATATCACGTTTGTTGTATGGGAGCCCCCCTTAAATATTAATTTTATACTGTTTTTAGTATTTGTTGTTATAGCGGCAACAGGAATACATCGTCTGTGAAAATTTCAACTGTCTAACTATCACGGTTCATTAGATACAGCCTGGTGACAGACAGACAGACAGACAGACAGACAGACGGGCAGCGAAGTCTCAGTAATAGGGTCCCGTTTTTACCCTTTGGGTATGGAACCCTAAAAATAACATAAATTACATAAAAACACATGAAATAAACACTGAGCTATGAAATAAATTTCCAAAAAATCGTTTCCACCTAGGCTGCAAACAAAAGCTATGGGTACCTGTTATTAAGCAGGTAACAACCTTGCCTCACTTAAGCTTGTCAAACTTGTTAATATAAAACTAAAAGACCGATTGAAAACGTTGCTGTCAGGTAAACAACAGAATTTATGGACGAGCAGTTTAAGCAGATATTTTATTAAAAACTGGATTCCCTGAAGACTTCGAAAAGGTGGAAAGACCACATTGTTAAAGGACAGTCAGATTTCTAGACTGGAAGTATTTGGGGGAGAATCCGCCTCAGGCTATCCTTACATTGAGATCCCAGACAATGGAAATACTCACACAACACTAATAAATATTAAGTTATATTTTTATTTATTTTTACTTACGTATTTGTTGTCCAATCATGATACAAGTAGGTAAAAACCTTTGTAAAAAGGAATTAATAAAATCTTTTAAATTTTAATTTTCATATAGTCACATAGTGTTAGTGAAAACGGGAATGAGTCCGCCTGCTAAATAAAAAAACAAATTAGAAATCTCATTCTTATCCTTAATAACATACCTTTATATTTTACGCAAATTACACGCTTTAACGTGGAGTTGTGGACATCAGCCCGATATACATACATATACCTAATATGTACTTCGAAGAAACCACAATAATACGTTGCCTGTAAAAATGTAGGATTTCAAATTCAGTTATTTCATATGTAGAAATCATTCATAAGCTGAACCACTTCTGAGATTTGCAGAAAATGTTTTAATCAGAAAATGGAATTGCTGCTATTGTGGACTACTGAATTTGCGGAATAAGGAAAGGTCCTTATAAGATTCGTGCTCGTGCATGGTATTATCAGAATCATCATAAGCCATCAGTTTCTATGAGTAAAAGATGACGTCTCCTGACACGCTTGGTTGGTAAATATGAAAAGAGTTGAGCACAATGCACAGATACGCTTCGGGCGGACTGCTGCCAGCGGCCGCTGCGGCGGGTTCGCTTCTACGAGTATAGTGCGTGTCGACAGATAACCAATTGGTATCGAATAATTTAATAAAATATGTGAGCTCGCTTTATGAATCAAATGGCAAACCATCAAAAGAAAAACACAAATATATTGAAACAATAAAAAAGGTCCAACATTGCAGTTCCACGTGTCTTTACGATCCCGTGAAATTTGTTTTCTTTCAGGATTTTTCTAATCTTCTTTAGCATCGTTTATATTGATTATAGAGCTCCTCCTGCCTAATTTATATTCCGCTAGTGTTTTTTCATCACGCCTTGTGCTTAATATCGCAATTTGTAGCGTAGTTGGCGTAAGCCGAGGGGACCTGTCACCTTTACTCTCCGATGCCCGTCTTTCTTTGTTCAATGCCTATTTTATTGCTCGCTTACACATAAACAACCAAAGTTTATGATGGTTTTTAAATTAAGAAATAGGCCAAGGACAGAAATAAACCTATAACTAATATAGTACGAGCGCTCATCGCCAAGCTACCACTCTGCTCGACAAGATTTTGACACATGACATGTAATAGTCACAGTGGATCTTAGTGTCTCTAAAGTTGGTTCTGTCAACCATTGCGCAAGAAACAGTTTGTCATTGAGTATACTGCATAGATTAAGCGAGATAGGACGATGCGACAAACGTAAGCTAATGCTATCTTCTACTTCAGCATTGACACAAAAATAGCTACTGCACAGGGTCTTGCAGCCAATTCCTTCCTAAACAGCTTTGCAAAAAAAAACTCTCAGTTTGGTTACAAGGTCTGGATTACGATGCCACGGAGCAGCTGCTCATTGTTCCCTCGTAGAATGTATCTTGGATCTTACCATCATGCCTAAATAACCAGCACACATGCGCTCGCGCACGCTAACACCTTCATACAAGCTTTCTTTTATATGCACACTCTCACAAGCATCACTTGTTATTCGATAAAGATTTACCTAAATTGTACTATATTTTCTGTTTGTTTATTAATTGGAATTTAATTTTTCCCTTTTTATATTTTTTCGGAGTTGTGTTGAATTAACAATATTATTATCTCCTAATATAGTATGTGATTTGTTAAGATTTACGTATAGCTATAATTGACATAGACGCGGATTCGGGGTGAGAGCCTGGTGATCCGTCACACAGGGTATCCTAGATGGACTCCAGTCTCTCACAAAGGATCATACTTTGTATGCTTTTTTTGTTGGTATTATATAAATGTAGTATGTACTGTTGTGAAACTTTGTGAAGAGTGAAATAAAGGATTTATTATTATTATAATTCAGAGAAATAAACATTGTGTTATAAACCGTTGTGAGTATTATACTAGCTGTGTAGAAAGGTTGTTGAAAATTACGTCACAAAATTCAGGAATTTATATGAACTTTCAACATTCGAATTTGTTCAGAAAAATAGGTAAACGCAGCTATTTTACAAAGTAAATTTGTAAAAAAATATCGTTACAATGCATGTCCTCTAAAAGAGCGTTTTCCAAGCAGCCAAACTGTGCGGAAAGTGTCACTTTTTTAACTAGTGCTTTTTACTTTTCTGTATTTTTTTAATTTTTAACTCCAACGTCAGCCCGACGCACAGAGTTTTTATTATTTGAGAATAGTTTTACAAATTAGTTAAATACAGATTATCATTCATATAAAAGGTAAAATAAAACTAATACTTAATTACAGGCGTTTTTAATTACTCTAGATTTAGATTTTGATCAATAAATTAATTTTAAATATTCATTAAATATGTTTGGCAGAACGTATATTTTGCTCGTGCCTTTTTGCGTTACGACATGACAGCTATTTGAACATGCGCAGTAGATATGCCCGAGGAACTTTTAGTTAATCTGTGGATATGCAGAGCGCGCTTGAATAAGCCCGCCATTTAATTAATTTATTGCTTGGTTCAGATATTTTTTTTAATTTCCTCGCACAGTGCATAGTAAAATGTTGAATGATACACGTACGTAAGATGATTTCCGACTCAATTGATTGATTGTCGATTTATCCACTCATCGGAAATGACCTACCTTCCGCACTTGTAGCATAAATAACTATTATTTACATGTTGATGTCGGCTAAACCGCACACCATTCCAAACGGTAGACAACTTAGATTCGCAAAATATACTAGGAGGGATCAAAAAGTAGTGAGAACGACATACTCCTTGGTAAGAAAAAAAAATACTGGCAGGCATAGCTCAGATACATATTTGTAATATTAATAAAGAAAAAAATCTTCTATTCTCTTTTGTTTTTTTCTGAATGTAGTCATTTGTTTGCTTCGTGTCGGAACGTGTTCTCGAAAATGGAGAAAAATGAAGTGCGAGCCGTTATTAAATACCTCTGTTTAAAAAAGTTAACGACGCAAGAGATTCATTGCGATTTGGAGGCAACATTAGGAGAGTCTGCTCCACCGTAATCCACTGTCGCAAGGTGGGCTTCTCAATTTTGAGTAGGGAGAACGAGCACGGAAGACAAACATCGTTGCGGCCGTCCATCGACGTCAGTCACCCAAGAAAATGTTGCATAAGTCGAGAAAATTGTATTGCGCGATCGAAGAGTTACCATCCGATACTTAATTCAAGAAACGGGCATTTCATATGGAAGTATTCAATCCATATTGAAACAATCTTTGAATATGAGAAAAGCCTCCGCAAGATGGGTGCCGAGAATGTTAACCGACAGTCAGAAACAAAATCGACTTGACATTTCGAAGATATTGTTGGACAAGTTTCAAGAAGATTCTGAAAACTTTTTGTCTCGTTTCGTAACAATGGACGAAACATGTGTCTATCATTTTGATCCCGAGACTAAACAGCAATCTTCGCAATGGAAACGGCCATCATCACCGACCCCGAAGAAGTTTCGTGTCGTGGCATCGGCTGGCAAGGTTATGGCCTCAATATTTTGGGACTCAGAAGGGATATTGTTGATTGATTACCTGGAGCGTGGAACCACTATTACAGGCCAATATTATGCAGCTTTAATTCCCAAGTTGAGGAATGCCTTCAAAGAGAAAAGGAGAGGGAATCTTAGAAGGGGCGTGCTGTTTCTTCACGACAACGCATCCGCGCACAGGTCGGCAGTTGCGATGGCTGCCATTCAGCAAGCTGGCTTCGAATTGGTTGACCACCACCCTTATTCACCAGATCTGGCGGCTAGCGATTTTTATCTGTTCCCCAAATTGAAAAAAAATACTTAAGGGGAAACAGGTACGAAGACGATAACGAGGTGATGGATGCCGTGGAGAGCTTTTTGCAGAACCAAGGCAATACTTTTTTTCTGAAAGGGATTGAAGCCTTGGAAAAGCGCTGGACTCGGTGTGTAGAGAGACTCGGAAACTATGTAGAAAAATAAATTATTAAGTTATCAATAGTCATTATATTCTATCTCATTCTCACTACTTTTTGATCCCTCCTCGTATGTGCATAAACAAACTTTTCGCTTGCTGAAAAGTTGTAAAAGGGCAAAATAAAGATATAATATATTTATTTGCGTTCTTATTTTTGTAATTTTTCATGCCTAACTTCCTAAAACGAACAAATCTTGAAAATAAATACTATTTAAGTCGCAATGTGTCATTTCTTTTTTGTTGTATTTTTTTTTGTGCCGTGCTTTCACCCAAGTCTTTTAATCTTCTTCTTCCACCCCGCCACTTCCCGTTACTCGGGGTCGGCTTTACTGGTCATGAGGCGCCACTTGTTCCGCTAATAAGCATCGTCAGTAGATAGTGTAGCGTTATAGTTCTGATGAACTATACGTAAGCCACGTTTATAATAAAGTTAATAAAATAAGAAAAAGGATATAGGTAAAGAAATTCAGATCCGGCTTCGCACGACGTGGACAGGTATTTCATAGCAATCAGGCAGTCTAGGCAGCTGGATGGATACGAAGGCGTGGAATGCCCGAGGTAGGCAGATGAGCTCGCAGATGAATCGCTTAGTTAGGCAGTAGGGTAGCCAGCAGGACGAATGGGCTGGCACACAGTTAGATGGTCAAGGCTTGAACCAATTGTCAGGCTAACAGACAGTAGCACAGGTGTAAGAACAGGCACCAAGGTTTGCGGTGGCCGGGCTGTGGCTTCGTACGCCGATCAAAAGAGCCCTTTAAACTTGAAGCGGTGTCCGACAAGGTCAATGAAATTTAGGTTCCACACTCAATATATTTATATTTATTGCACTTCTAAGATTTTGTTACATTAACAGGCTGTATATAATATAGTTTTCAAGAGTTTTTTTAGATACAATCGTATACTTCATAGTATTCAGTAGGAAACGGACTATCAGCGTTCCGTTCAGATTCAAGACTCCAAAAAAAGTAACTCCCGTTTTTCTTCGTTCCGACATGTCTTCTAAATTTTAAATTCAAATATCAATTAAGAAATCATAAACGAATAAAAACGGTTTACAGAGGCGCAGTCTGCCGCTGCCCTTATTATGAAAATTATAATATACAACGAGCTTAAGAAGTATTGCCCATGGTATCTTATGTCTATGGTTTAAGAAAATAAAATAGACAGATGGTCATGTCATATAAAAATGTCAGAGTTAAAAATAATATAATAGTTTTGGATGTTAAAACAAATTTTATGATTTTCAGGTGTATACCAATGTAAAGAATGATGAACATGAGTTGATACAATTTAAAAAGTTATGATGATGAAATTTGTAAAATATATTATAAAACTTAAGTAAACTAAGACATGTGGAATGAACACCACAATAGGCAGCACTTCTTCATCTCCTTCTGGATACTCGTCATCCAATATGTCAGCGGTCTACCTCTCCCTCTCTATTCTGTCGTCATGGAAAGGCACTTTTTCACGATGTGATCATCGGGTCTCCGCACCACATGGCCGTACCATCGAAGCCTGAATTCGGTAAGTTTTTCGGCGATGGGTGCAACTTTAAAACTACCCCGTTCATACTCGTTCCGAATTTTATCCTTGAGAGTAACTCCACCTGCCCAGCGCAGCATGCGCATCTCCGCGGTGTGCAGTTTCTGCTCGTCACTCTTTTTGGTGGCCCAGATTTCGCTACCTAGTAAAACTGGTCTTACCGCGGTTTTATAGACCTTGCCTTTTGTTCTTATTGGCATTTTTGGATCGCTCAGAACCCCCGTTAATGTACGCCATTTAATCCATCCTGACGCCGTTCTGTGAATGATGTCATTGGATATCGATTCATCTTCAGATATCATTGATCCCAAGTATTTAAATTTATTCACTCTAGATAAGGCTCGGTCGTCAAGTATTCGGGCTCGGTTAGGCTGGTATCGGGGTTGAATCTGCATACCATATATTCAGTCTTCGTTCGACTGATGCCCAGCCCGTTAAGTTCCAAAGCCCTCCTCCACAGCTACAAACTTTCTTGTATTTCCTGTGCACTGTCTCAGATAAGGGCCACATCGTCTGCATATAGAAGGTTCCATGGTATAGGTTTCTGGATTTGCGCTGTGAGGTAGTTCATGTATTTATATTGTTACAGATCTGGCTTCTTTAGGCTAGCCTGAAGATTGACTAGCGGACGACCGTTTGGTGCATGCTGTCGGACCCGACGAGTGTGCGGACAGCGTGGCCGACCCACTGCAGAGGTAGCATACGCCTATTTCGTCCTCGTTCGAGAAAGCCCACCAAGGTACAAACGTCCTTCGCTATTGTCTGTTCCCGACCAGAGATTCTGTTCCGATATCGTCCCCGTAGGACGCGCATCGCCGTGTGGTTCTCGTGCTGGGCACGTTAAACTGATTCCAAGGGGCTCATTGTTCCGCTAACCAGAAAAACCAAGTAACCAAGTACCAGAAACCAATAATCAGTTAGGCTAACTAGGCTGTAGTAATGTTGAATTTACATTGCGTTATATTTTGAGAGAGTTAAGGACCCTCATAGGTTCATTTATAGATAGGAAGATCTAGTATTGAGTGGTTGTTATAATTTTGAAGTGTAGGATGTGTCTTTGAGGATAACCCTATATGCTGCACTGAGCACAACTAGATCTATCCGTAATTAATCTACTTATACGATTGAGCTACGAAGAGAGTTTCTAATTGGTCATCTCACGAAACCCATATATATTAAACGACCCTGAGTTTGTGTAAACGTGTACACGTTTGTTGTATGTACACACAACAGTGTTTCTCATGTTACCTGTTCAGCTTTGAACGAAGACAAGTTCTGAACAGGAGCTTTTGGCTTCATGTAAATTTTTACAGGGTTCGGAAATATTGAACCGGGGTGTACCCGTCCAATTGATTGAATAAATATTGTATTTGTATAGATGGTTTTTGTTTTAATTTGAATATTTCCCTATTTTCCATACCTACTAAATTTACTATACTCGTAGCACGGTAGGAGAACTACCACCTGCCGGGTTACAAGACATATTGTAATAAAACAGTCTATTTTTTCGATACAGCAGAAATGACCCTTTCCCCCCCATAAAACTGTGACCTTTTTGGTCAGTACTGCCCACCTAGCCAGGTTCTAATTCATTTAATCTGGCGATTTTATACGGTGTTGACCGTAAAATGATGTGACATGACAAAGTCTGTAGGTATCAGTAAATAAAAAAAATATTTTATGTATTTCAGTGAAAAAAATAACCGACTTTAAAAGCAAAACACGTGAAATGCTAAATAACTTTCGTATGAAAGTCCTTTTTTGAGCTACTCACTTAAAATTTTGCAGGGAGGTAATTTAAAGTAAGAATGGATTTTGCGACATGGCCGGATTTAGGGGGTCTAAGGTCTCTAGCAAGTCCTGCTGATCTAAGGCTGTCTACCCCTAGCACTGGATTAGATGATATTTACGCATTCAGGAAAGAAATGCGGGGGATGTTTGCCTCATTACTTGCCGCTCAGCGACAAGAATTTAATAACATAAACCCCACGTTGCAAGAAAATTCAAGAAACCAATGCCAAAATTGAAACTTCTATTGAATACTTGCAAAAAGAGAACGCAGAATTGAAAAAGAAGATTGTAAATTTAGAACAACAGAAAAAAGAAGATGTGAAATATATATTCACCCTTGAAGACAAAATTGAAAATATACAAAAAATCTACAGAAAAGCCAACATTGAAATTAAAAATGTGCCAAAATTAGAAAAGGAAACAAAAGATGATGTGATTAATTATGCTACCAGCCTATCCACCACCGTTGGTGCAAGCATGACGAAAACAGACATCAAGGACATTTACAGGATTCGTGTGCGGGGAGGGAGTGTCTCTAATGCATCTATCGTTGTAGAATTGACCTCGACCTTGCTAAAGTCCGATATACTGCAGAAATGTAAGGTGTTTAACACAAAGAACAAAGTTAAACTTCGCGTAAAAAACCTGGGATTCCTTATTAAAGAAGAGACTGCTGTCTTCGTCTCTGAGCAACTTACACCCAAGGCCTCACGGTTATATTTTCTTGCGCGGGATCTTATAAAATCTACTGCTTTTACCTTCTGTTGGACGGCCTACGGAAATGTATACGTTAGAAAGGACGAGAACTCTCCAATAACAACTATCACTAATGAAGCTCAAATCAAGCAGCTTTTCAACACTATGACTAGATTTATTTATAAACTGTAGTAGTATTATTGGTGCCCATATTTCTTGTATCTTAATACTGGTATCTCTAATTCATGTACTGTGTAAAATTGTAAACAATCTTTTTTTTTTTTTTTATTTATTATTGATAGGCTTGCGCTTGACCACTATCTCACCTGATGGTAAGTGATGATGTGGTCGACGATGTAGCACGCTTACCTAGAAGAAACCTATTCACTCTTGAATTAAAGACTCCCAGGTTGTAGCTATCAGGAAATACAGACTCCGGCAGGGAATTCCACTCCTTAGCTGTACGCATAATGAAAGTATTCCCAAAACGTTTGGTGCGTATGGGTGGGATGTCCACCATGTACCGATGACTCATCGCCGTACGTCTTGTAGTCCGATGATGGAACGGGCTAGGAGGAGTTAGTTCATGCAATTCCATCACACATTCCTTGAAATGTAACCGATAAAAAACCGACAGACTGGCAACTTGGCGCCGATGTTCAAGGCTCTGGAGCCTAGTATCTCATTGCCGATGAGCCTCTTGGCCCGTTTTTCGATCGACTCTAGTGCATCCAGCTGGTACTTCGCAGATCCGTCCCAGAGATGAGAGCAGTACTCCATGCATGACCGAACTTGCGCTTGGTACAAGTTGAGCAACTGTTCTGGCGTGAAGTACCGTCTCACCTTTGCAAGAATCCCCAACTTTTTGGCAGCCAGTTGAGCTTTTGCCTCAATGAATGGACCAAAATTGAGGGTCGATGTCAATGTAACGCCAAGAAGCTCAAGATGGTCCGTTATCGGCACGGTCACCACGGAAAGAAGGAGCCGGGTGGAATTGGCTCCTTTTAGCGGAAAAAAGACACGCCTGGGTCTTAGTAGCATTGAACCTGACCAGATTGGCATCACCCCACTCGGAGACTGCCTTCAAGGACAGATTCAAGCGCCCAACCATGACCTCCCGGAGAGACCGGATCTGAGGCCCAGTAGCACGCGCGTCGGATACGTATCTCTCAGCAACAGTGCTGTCGTCTGCATACCCAAAGGTGCCGGGTTTTAGCAGATCATTTATGTGCAACAAGAACAATGTTGCCGAGAGTACCGATCCCTGAGGGACCCCGGCATTGATATCCAGTTGGTCAGATGAGCGGCCATCAATAACCACTCGTATAGACCGGTCCCTCAGGAAGTCCGCGATCCAATCGCACAGTCCACTGGGCAGACCGAATGAAGGAAGCTTACCAATAAGGCTCTCGTGCCAGACCCTGTCGAAAGCCTTCGAGATATCGAGGGAGACGGCAAGCGCTTCCCCGTCCTTCTCGATGGCCTCACTCTAGATGTGAATGGCACGCTAGAAGATCCCCAGTTGACCGATTTTGGCGGAAGCCATATTGGCGGTCACTGAGGATGTCGTTAGCTTCTAGGTATGCCAGGAGCTTGGAGTTGAGCACCCGTTCCATACTCTTGCAGAAAATGCACGTAACTGAAATGGGTCTGTAGTTGGCCGGGTCAGCCCGACTGCCCTTCTTGGGCACAGGCAGAACGTTAGCTTGCTTCCATGCATTCGGCACTTTTCCAGTCTCATATGAAAGGCGAAACAGGCGTGTCAGGATCGGAGTTAGTTCAGGCGCACAAGTTCTCAGAACAATTGCCGGTATCCCATCGGGGCCACTAGCTTTGTTCACGTCAAGGTTGCGCAGCACCCTACGGACGTCTTTTTGATGGATGCGAATGTCCGACATACTCGTCTCGTATCCGTCAGGGGAAGGAGGGGGCTGCGCGTTACCAGAATCCAGGCGTGAAGATTCCGCAAAAAGAGAGCCAAATAAGTTTGCTTTCTCCTCAGCGGAGTGGGCCAGTGTTCCGCCGGGTTTCAGCAGTGGTGGTAGTGAGGGACGGCAGAAATTCGATTCAACCGACTTAGCCAGGGACCAGAACGCTTTACTACCGGCTGGGTAGGAAGCAAGTTTGGTCCCAATACGGCTTATATGGTCAAACCGAGCCCTTCGCAATACCCTCTTGCAGGATTTGGCAGCCCTATTAAAGGCTCTCTTCCGCTGGCTCACGTCGCTAGCCTTGCGCGTCCGAGCGTCGACCCATGCGAGGTACGCCTCATGTTTAAGCGTGTTGGCGCGATTGCACTCGGCGCCAAACCATGGCCGGTCAACGCTAGACATTGCTACGTCAGAGAATGGAATGTAGTACTCCATTCCCTGACGCAGTGAGGGATCAGTTGAAGAAAAGCAAGTGAGCCGCCAAGGATAAGAAGTGAAAAACGAACGCATCCCATCCCAATCTGCTGACCTGTGCCGCCAAACCCGCCGAGTGCCTCTTGGGCTGGGATCGGGCGGGGAGTAAACGGATACAGACTTCACCAGACAATGGTCGGAGCTACCCAAAGGTGAAGATACCGACACAGAGTAGCGGTCTGGATCTGTTGTCAGCAGAAGGTCCAAGCAATTGGCAGTGTGCGAATCAACATCCGGCACCCTCGTTGCTCCCTGGACCAGCTGGGCGAGATTTAACGCAAGCGCAAGCTTTCGCGTCTCTCGCCCAGCATGATCAGTGTACTGGTATGGGAAGAGCCACTCCTGGTGGTGGGCATTGAAATCCCCCAGTATCACTAATTGGGCAGAAGGGTACCGCTGCTGTGCCGCATCAGCCGCCTCACACAGATGATGCGTAAGCCTGGTTGTCTCCTGATCTCCACTGTGCGACCGGTAGACACAGGCGTAGATAATTTTCTCTAGGCCTGTGTCCACCAGTGCCCAGAGCACGGAAAACCTTGAGTCCTCAAGGTTTCGGAGACGCCGATAACAGATGTCGTCTCGGGCGTACATGCATACACCCGCGTGTGGTTTAAAATTGTGCTCCAGGGTAAACCCTGGGTATGATAAGTACGACACGTCTGACGGACATCCGATCTGCGACTCCGAAAGGAAAAGAAGAGCTGGTCTATCAGTCTCCAGGTGGTGATGGACTGCTTCGAGATTTGAGTGCAGCCCTCTTATATTGCTGAGGTGCACTTTGTGTGACAGGGAGTGCTGCCGCTGTACAGCTTTTCTTCTGTGTTTCTTCATATCATTAGTCAGAGTGAAAAGGGGAGGAGAAGGCACTGAGTTGAGGTTCCAAGCTGGCAACCCACAGACACGCACTGACAGGACGCCATCAATAGGGGACTGGTCTGGAGACTGCGGGGACGCCCGAGCCTCCCCGGGAATGTCCATCGGGCCCTGTCTTCTGGTCGCCAACCAGCACGATGGTGCATTCCGGGATTTTTCGACAGTTGGCGGGGCAGCCTTGTGCCTCGTGCGGTGCGGTGCCTCGGATCCCGCTACCCTCCGCGACCAGTCTCCCGATACGCCCATAACAGTGCGCGTCAGACCGGTCCGCCTGCAGTGGAACAGCTATCTCAACCCAACTCCTCTAATTGGCTACACCGAGCATCATACCGGAACACGGCTAGGCCGCTTGGCGGTACGTCTTTGCCCGGTGGGTGGTCGCAAGCCTTCGGCCGTAACCTACCACCAGTTAATGTCACCTGATTAGCACCACCCGGGGGCCACGTGTAGGGAATCGTATGGGGTGCTCTCCTACGGACGAGGGTGACTCAGCCCCCAAAATAATCTTAACATAACTACACTTACCACGCTTTCTAAGATATTCAAAACCACTCGCATACACTTACATCCATTCACATACACAATATATACTTTTAACACTCATTATATACACAGATTAGCCCTAAACAAAACTTAACTTTACTCCACACTTTAAGCGCTCTTAATTACTTTTGCTGCATGCGACCACTCCCCCACAAAATGTAATTCAGTCTGAACCTATAAATAAATGTCAGATGACCTGAGACACCTAAATGAAATAGACGACATCGCGATTGCAAAATCGGTGATATGTGACATAGCATATTTAAACAAACATATAAAGTTTAACAAAAATGATTTAACATTAATTCAACAAAATATAAGAAGTATTTATTGCAACTTTGATAACTTTGATGCCACACTCTCGGATCTTAATTCAGATATTGACGTAATAATACTTACCGAATGTCGCCTCAGCATAAACAAACCAGTCCCCTCTTTAAGAAACTATATTCATTATGCTACCACGTACAATTGTAATCAATATGATGGAGTGGTCATATACGCCAAATACAAGCTAAATCCAGTTTTTAAGGAACATAACCTGGATAACGCCTCGTGCATACAGTTAAACATATGTGGGAGTACCATACTGGGCATATACCGGTCACCTTCACATCGGAATGCATCTAATTTTATTACCTCACTTAATAATTTATTATACACAATTAAACGCAATCGGAATATTATAATATCTGGTGATATAAATATTAACCTAACTATAAAAGATAATGAATCATCTTACGAATGTAGTAATCGACCCTCTTATCTTAACATGCTGTCCTCACATGGTCTTCTACCTGGACACGTAATTCCTACGCGAGAAAATAGCTGTATTGACCATTTCATTTTAAAAAATTGATAAAACCAAGCTATCAGCCAGCATTGAAGTCTTAAACACTGCTATAACTGATCACGCCTCGGTCTTCATGAGTATATCCAAAATAAAAACTAAATTTCGTTCTCCAACTATCAAAACCTTTATTGACTTAGAAGATTGACGAAGAAGCTGCTGAAAAGCTTATAAACAAAAACCTATCCAACTTGTTATTAAGTGACGACCCTAACTTTGTGATAGAACATTTAATTAATAAACTTAAAACATCCCTGGATAAGAGTGTTAAGGTAAAGAGGATCTCTAGTACACAACGCATTATCAAGCCCTGGATAACCAGTGGTCTATTACACTGTATCAGGAACAGTTTGTATTGATACAATTAAAAACGCGTTCAAAAGTTTCAACATAAAAAATACTGAAGACTTGTGGGGGATATCCGTTAGGGTTCTTGGAGATATTATTGACTCAATTGCTCCTGTCCTAACAGGCATATTCAATCAATGTTTGGACAGCGGCACTTTTCCTGACTTAATGAAACACAGTAAAGTAGTACCAATTTTCAAATCAGGCTGTAAGAGTGATCCCTCTAATTATAGGCCTATATCCGTGCTTCCAGCATTGAGTAAAATCTATGAAAAAATCATGCTGGAACAGATGTTGTCTCACTTCAATTCAAATAAGATCCTGCATAGTCAACAGGTTGGTTTCACGAAAGGTAGGTCGACAACGGACGCGGGAGTAAAACTCATCAGCCACATCTTGGAATCTTGGGAGAAGTCCCAGGATGCCATTGGCATTTTCTGTGATCTCTCAAAAGCGTTCGACTGCGTCGATTACAACACACTGATCTGTAAATTACACCACTACGCAATTCGAGGAAAATCTGCTGATCTTGTGCTTTCCTATTTATCAAACAGACAGCAAAAAGTAAATGTTAATGGGGCGACGTCCTCCGGGTCTCAAGATGGGCGTGCCCCAAGGTTCAATTCTCGGCCCTTTCCTTTTTAGGGTTCCGTACCCAAAGGGTAAAAACGGGACCCTATTACTGAGACTTCGCTGTCCGTCTGTCTGTCTGTCTGTCTGTCACCAGGCTGTATCTCATGAACCGTGATAGTTAGACAGTTGAAATTTTCACAGATGATGTATTCCTGTTGCCGCTATAACAACAAATACTAAAAACAGTATAAAATTAATATTTAAGGGGGGCCCCATACAACAAACGTGATATTTTTGCATTGTTTTGCGATAATGGTACGGAACCCTTCGTGTGCGAGTCCGACTCGCACTTGGCCGGTTTTTCTTGTTTACATTAATGATCTCCCTTTTATGATGGCCGAATGATGATACTTCGCTAATTTTTTAAATAGATAGGAAAGATACGGATGTCTTACATGTCAACGAAAGTCTAATTGTTCTCTCTAAATGGTTCGCAGCTAACAATCTTTTACTGAATGCGAAAAAAACCAAAATGTCTGAAATTCTCTTTACCAAATGTACCACAACGTGACCTAAATTTAAATCTTGACGGCAAAAATCTTGAAGTTATAAAGGAAACTGTATTCTTAGGGATTACTATCGATTCAAAATTGCAGTGGGGCGCGCACATTAGAACTTTTTCGGGTCGGTTAAGTTCAGCTGCATTCACTGCTGAATTTAATTTATATGTTAGAAATTATTCAAAATTATTTAAAAAAGTTTGTTGTTTGGCCAAGTCGCGTTATTTGAGTTCGAAGATTAAAAGTAGTAGTAATGTTATTAAAACGACTTGGAATATTATTAATAGTGAAACGGGAAGATCTGGTAACCGGAATATTGACTACAGCCTATCTATTAATGACAACATCATAAAATCAGACTCACAAGTCGCAGTGGCTTTTGAAAATTTCTTTTCAGATATTCCCATTTCAACTACTAAATCCCTAAACTCATCACCTTCTGTTGCTGAGTCTATACTAAAAGAAAATGTTAATGTTTGTGATTCGGAATTTCTTTTTGAACATATTACTTGTAGAGACATAATTAAAACCTTTCACACTTTAAATGTTAAAAAGACTGCAGATCTGTGGGGACATTCTGTAGAAGTTGCTAAGTCCATTATTGACATTGTCGCACCTAGTTTAGCTATTATCTTTAATAATTGTATCGACAGTGGGGAGTTTCCTGACCTAATGAAAAATAGTAAAATAATACCTTTGTTTAAATCAGGTAGTACTTCAGACCCTACAAATTATAGACCTATTTCAGTACTACCTACGTTTAGTAAAATATTTGAGAAATTAATTTTAGAGCAATTGCAAAGATTTTTTAATAAACATAAATTATTACATAGCAAACAGTTCGGTTTTACAAGGGGTCGTTCAACTACTGATGCCGGTGTTGAGCTTTTAGGACATATTTATAATGCATGGGAAGATAAGTGCGATGCCTTGGGAATATTTTGTGATTTGTCCAAGGCATTTGATTGTGTTCTTCATGAAACGCTAATCAGGAAACTCCGCCACTACGGGATCCGGAACAGCGCTCTGGCTCTTCTTACTTCATACTTGAGTAATAGGATTCAGAGCGTTGACGTTAATGGAAAAAGATCTCCCGGATCTATAGTAACAATGGGAGTCCCGCAGGGTTCAATTCTTGGCCCTTTCTTGTTTCTTATTTATATTAATGACTTGCCTTACCTCATAAAGGATAACCATGATATAGTGTTGTTTGCGGATGATACTTCACTTTTGTTTAAACTTAAACGTCAGCAGCTGGTTACTGACGATGTAAATAGCGCGATCTCAAAAGTAGTTCACTGGTTCAATGTTAACAATTTACTTTTAAATGGAAAAAAAACCAAATGCATTAAGTTTACCCTACCTCACGTTAGGCAGGTGAAAACTGATGTGATGTTAAAGGGCGAAGAATTGAATCCTGAAAATAGCACAGTATTCTTAGGCCTAACTTTGGATGCTAAGCTTCAGTGGGGCCCACATATAGATAGATTGTCAAAGAAGCTAAGCTCCGCAGCATATGCTGTTAGAAAGATTCGTAATTTAACTGACATAGAGACAGCCCGTTTAGTATACTTTAGCTATTTTCATAGTGTAATGTCGTATGGTATTCTGTTGTGGGGAAATGCCGCCGACATCCAGACTATCTTTGTTTTGCAGAAAAGAGCTGTTCGATCAATTTATAAATTAAGCCCGAGACACTCTCTCAGAGAGAAATTTAAGGAGATTAATGTAATGACTGTGCCTTCTCAGTATATTTATGAAAATCTTTTATATGCCCATAAAAATATAAAATTGTTTAAAAAATACAGTGATATCCATAACATAAATACTAGGAACAAACACAAATTTGTAGTACCTACAACAAGGCTCAAGAAAATAGGTGGCTCGTTTAGATGTCAATGTGTACGCTTTTATAATAAGCTTCCAAGCGACGTACAAGGTTTAAGTGTTAATAAATTCAAATCATTCATTAAACGTAAGTTGTGCCAGAAAGCGTTTTATAACATTAAAGATTACGTTGAGGACAAAAAGGCTTGGGATTGAGCTGCTCCAATTAATTTCGTTTTTTTATTTTTTTTTTATTTTGCTTCGTGGATTTAGTTTTTAATTATATTTTAATTTTTTTAATTTTTCTTGCAATGACAAGAATATTTACTTTTTAAAGTATTATATTATTTTATTTTAATTATTGTGAATGTGAAGACTATGTGGATTATTCTTTTTTTTTAATTTTAATTTATCTTAGTTAGTTTTTAATCATGGTCTGGCAGTTTGAGTATTTATGCGGCCTACCCGAATGTCCTTTCTTTGGTATTGTTCGTCAATTCGTTGAGCTCCTTAAATTCTAAGTTGAGCTGCACGGTTATTGACAAATGCGTGCACTGACTGGACAGGTCCACTCAATCTGGCTGGTTCTTTTCTCAAAAGACCATTTCAGACATCAGTCTACATGGTCTTCACATGATCTAACCAAGTTTTTGTCTGGACTTTAAAAGAGACTGTGACCTCTGAGTTTGTTTCGGCCTTTCTTCTCAGAGTAGTCAGACAGGAAACGCCGACCTCATCTAGTTTTAAAAAATATGATCGACATGTGAAAGTGTTTGTACAAACCAACTTACAGAAAATAAATCATTTATATGCAGTAAGGAAAATAAGGCAGTTAACTGATGTAGCCACAGCTAGGTTAGTATACTATGCTTATTTCCACAGTATTAATATCTTATGGCATTCCGCTGTGGGGATCAGCAGCAGACGTTAACTCAATTTTCATCTTACAAAAGAGGGCAATCCGCGCAATCTATAAAATGAGTCCATGAGAGTCCCTCAGAGAAAAATTTAAAGAGATCGATGTACTGACTCTACCTTCTCTTTATATATTGCAATGTATTTTGTATGTCCGCAAAAATCGAGGGCTTTTCAAAACTAGAAGCGATTTTCATAATTTAAATACACGCAGTAAGCATGAAATTGTAATACCCAAATTCAGATTAACGAAAACTAGCAAGTCTTTTCTTATAAACAGTATACGCTTTTATAACAAGTTGCCAAAGTCAGTTATAAAATTGACCGATGGAAAGTTCAAAAACTACATCAAACGTGTCCTTATTAAAAAAGCATATTATAAAATCAAGGACTACGTTGAAGATAAAAATTTTAGCTCCTTCTGCGCATGCGGCTTCCCTGGTAACTCATAAACGGCACAAATATGTGGATGTCTCTAACTATTCTCAATCTCATTTTTACTTTTTTTCCTTCTTTTAATTAGACTTTTTACAATGATTTCAATAATCTTTATAGCCCTTTGCTATGAATAGTTACAGCACTGATAACAACATTTGTGCCACATGTTAGATTTAGTCTTGTTATATATTTTTATTTATTTTTTCCTTTGTATAAATTCTTTTACTGATTGTTTTGTGAATGTGTGAGCATTGTAGGCATTCTAGATTTCTAGACGCTTGTTAACATTTGTTAACTCTCTCGTTTAAACAATTTTTATTTTTTTTATTTTCTTACGGCTTATTGTCCCCCCATATCTAAGCACTAATACTGTAACATGGAAATATGGTAAAAACAAACCAATTTTTTTAAAAGAGTAACCGTGGAGTTTCTTACCGGTTCTTCTCCACAGGAAACGACCAACCCGAACCGTGCACCTTTTGTCGACGTTTTATAAGTGCCCATGTAGGCCTATGTGAAAAAAAAAAAAAAAAAAAGAAACTGAATGCAACTAAAATTAAAGTCCGGTCTGTTTAATGTAATATTAAAAATAACATTTACCAGGTACCGTAATTATTGTAATAAATTAATTAAAAAATTAAAACGTAAATATGAATCTGAATAACTAAAAACTAATATTAAAAACTCTAAAGCACTATGGAATCGATCAAACAAATAACGCAACTTAACACAGCTAAAATTGGAAGCTGTGAATTACTTAATACTCAAAGTTCTCATATATAACCTTCGATTCCATGAATGTAAAAAAACAATTGTCCAAGAACTCGAGGCGCTTGGTTACTGTGTTACAGAGAACTTATTATTTAAATACGAACTCTAGACAATACTCATGATTTCTAATGATACTTCCCGATCCCAAGATATTACATCGTAGGGCTAGAAATCTTCCAATAGGAGCATAATTCACAAATACTATATTAGAGTTAGATGTTCTTATAACTATCATAAAGGCACACACGCACGCACACACACACATACACACACACTCACACTTACACAAAGAATTCGTACCAGTATCTTTGCCTTAACATTCATTTTATTCTTGTTTGTAAAATTTACTTGAAATAGTTTAGTTAACTAGTTACCTAAAAATATGTATATTGATCCTAGGGAGGAACGGAACCACCCAATACAAGCATTACTACATGCTTCCTGGGTAGTTCCAGCCACTGAATAATATTGTAAGAGAACCATTAAACAAATAAACTATTTTTTTTTTTGAGCTTCTAACTTAATATTTGGCAGGGAGGTAGTTCATAGTTAGTAGACATCCGCTAAGAACGGATTTTGCGACAGAGCCGGACTTCAGGGGTCTAAAGGCTCTCGCAAGTTTGTATGATAGTCCTTAATTTTTTGAGCTACAAACTTAAAATTTGGCAAGGAGGTAGTTTATAGTTAGTAGGTGTCAGCTAAGAACGGATACTGCGACAGGACTGGATAAAGGAGGTCTAAGGGCTCTCGCAAGTTTGTATGAAAGTCCTTCATTTTTTGTGCTACAAGCTTTAAATTTGGCGGGGAAGTAGTTTATAGTTAATAGACGTCTACTAAAAACAGATATTGCGACAGGGCCGGATTAAGGAGATCTAATGGCTCTCGCAAGTTTGTATGACACTGCTTCATTTTTTGTGAAACAAATTTGTAATTTGGCAGGGAGGTATTTAATAGTTGGTAGACGTCCGCTAAGAACGGATTTTGTGACAGGGTCGGATTAAGGACGTCTAAGGGCTCTCGCAAGTTTGTACGAAACTCCTTCATGTTTTGTATTACAAACTTTTTTTTTAATTTTTTTTTTATTTGTCGATAGGCTCGCGTTTGACCACGATCTCGCCTGATGGTAAGCGATGATGTGGTCGACGGTGAAGCACGCTTGCCTAGAAGTAACTTATTCACTTTTGACTTAAAGACCCCAAGGTTGTAGCTATCAGGCAACAAAGAATCCGGCAGGGAATTCCACTCCTTAGCTGTGCGTACAATGAAAGTATTCGCAAAACGCTTTGTACGTATGGATGGGATGTCCACCATGTACCGGTGGCGCATTGCCGTTCGTCTTGTTGTCCGGTTATGGAAAGGGCTATCAAGGCGGAATCAAATTGTGCAGTTCCATCGCACACTCCCCGAAATATAACCGATAAAAAACCGACAGACCGGCCACCTGGCGTCGATGTTCAAGGCTCTGGAGCTTTGAGGCGACCAGTCTATCGTTGCCGATAAGCCTCTTTGACCGTTTGTCAATCGACTCAAGTGCATCAAGTTGATATTTGGCAGATCCATCCCAGAGGTGAGAGCAGTACTCCATGCATGACCGAACTTGCGATATTTGGCAGGGAGGTATTTAATAGTTAGTAGACATTCGCTAAGAACGGATTTTATGTCAGGGCCCGATTAAAGAGGTCTAAGCACTCTCGCAAGTTTGTATGAAAGTCCGGAAATTCAAGTAAAGTGCTAAAACAGTATTAAATATAATATCCATAAGTTTTAAAAATAATGTCAAACAGTTATAAAATATAAAGTCAAAACAGGATTAAAATATAATGTCAAACAGATTTCAATATAATGTCAAACTGTTTTAAAAATAATGTCAAACAGATTTCAATAATGTCAAACAGATTTCAATAATGTCAAACAGATTTCAATAATGTCAAACAGATTTCAATAATGTCAAACAGTTCTAAAAATAATGTCAAAAGATTCTAAAATTATATAAAGTCGTTTTTCTAATAAAAAAGCTTTTAATTTTGTTTTAAACCATTGGGTGTTATAAATCAGGATCTTTATCTCAGAAAGCAACCTATTAAATATCTATTATCTCTACAGCTTGGTACTTTGAACAATGTTCTACTATATTAAATATTGGTTACATTAGTTGCTTAAAAATTTTTCTTCGCGTGCTCTCTCTAATCTCACGTTCTTCTTGTGATTCAAACTCATGTAGATACTTAGCAAAATGAGTCAAGAGGATCAATATATTATATAGGCTAGGTACTGTTAATATTCCCAACTTTTTAAAGTAAACTCTGCATTAGACCCATTGTGCAATTCTGACTTATCCTTATGGATCGTTTCTGCAGGATGAACGCTCTCTGCCAGTTATAACTGTAGCTATTTCCCCAGAGCACGATGCTACACCTTAACCTAGACTCGGCCAGCGCATAATATACAGCATTTAACTGTTCTATGTTCAATTCATCCCTAAGGCTCCTGAGTGCGTAACATGCTGATGATATGGATGATTCAATAACGCAAGCACCGATTTCCAATTTAAATGCGAGTCTATATTAATCCCTACGAATTTAACCTTGTCCAATAATTCAATCCTGTCTCCACTTATTTGTATATCTAATTTGTCATTATGACGAGTCGTAGTCTTAAATAATACGATGTTAGTTTTACCTATATTTAGCAATAAGTTATTGGTTGTAAACCATTCGCAATTTTTTTTCTATAATTATATTTGTATTTAATGTCAATTTTTCAATGTCTTTTGCCCCAATGATTATGTTTGTGTCATCTGCGAAAACAACAAGTTTCTCATTCGGTTGAGTTTTATTCATGAAGTTGCGTAAGTCATTTGTAAAAAGAATATATAGTATAGGTCCTAAAATTGAGCCTTGAGGCACACCACGTTTTACATTTGTAATTTTTGACTTGTATATCACTTCGTGATTATTCTCATTTATACTTTTAATTTCTACATACATTCGTCTATTTTGCAAGTACGATATCATAACATCCGCGGTACCAACGCCTTTCTGATATCTAAATTGTCTCAGGTTAATAATTTTGTTAATACCTAAATGTACCATCAGTCTACTTTTTATGATTTTTTCAAAGAGTTTTGATAAGGTGGGTAATAAGGATAAAGGGCGATAATTCTTCGGATTGGTCTTAGTGCCCTTTTTATGTATTGGAATCACCTTGGCCAATTTCAACTGGTCCGGAAAGATTGACTCATCAATGCATTTATTAAAGAAATCAGAAAGAGGCGAAGCTAATATCTCTATATTCTCCTGTATAATTGATATCGGTACATTGTCGAAGCCACACGAATGTTTATTAGCCATTTTGCTAACCAACTTTGCAATTTCATTTGGTGTAGTTGGTTTGAAAGTTATATCATTTTCAAATCTTTTTGTCGTATCTGTAAGAAAAGACATTGCTCTATCCTTATCTTTATTAGCTATCGATGATTTGAAAAAGTAACTGCCGTTAAATATATTTTCATCACACCTATTCGAAAAACGACAATTGTCTATAGAGGATAGCGGGAGCCAAATCAAATTTTGCGCCCGTAGGAGTTTGAACTTTCTCTTTTCTGATTGGTCCGCTTCGTGCTTCTGATACATTTGCGTAGTTGGGTTGGAGGCGCTCGCGTGAAGGTCTAATGTAAAAAAATATCACTAACATTCAATTCTCTATGGTGATAAACTCATTTTTGTGATTGGTTAGTAAGGAGTTAGTATTATACTTATATACTCTTTGTTGATAAGTATGTGAAGTTAACCAAATAGGTCGAACGCATATGTTTGAATAAGTTACTGGCTGGTTCTAAGTTATGGCGGCAGTGTGCTTTAAAAAAACTGTAGTTCTTTCTTTAAATTTATTTTTTCTCAGCAATTTTTCACACTAGGCTTCGCCATAGAGGAAATACTAGTTTCGAGTAGGTACTCGTAGCTTTTTATTTTTCTCTTAGGTAGTGATGTAAAATAGTGTGTACTCGGGGACAAAATATTTTGTTCTCGGGCGGCGTATATTGAATTCCAATTCGCTCAGGATCTCAGACGAGCTCAGGATCGGACAAGCTCAGGATTCTACGTTAGAATCCTTCTACTTAGATTCTATAGTAGAATCACGAGCGTAGCGAGGGATTCTAACGTAGAATCCTGATCTTAGCGAGGAATTCAATATACGCCGCCCGAGAACAAAATATTTTGTCTCCGAGTGATACACACTATTTTTCATCACTACCCTTAGAAAAATAGTGTGTATCACTCGGGAAAAATAAAAAGCTACGAGTACCTACCTACTCGAAACTAGTATTTCCTCTATGGCGAAGCCTAGTGTGAAAAATTGCTGAGATAAAATAAATTTTAAGAAAGAACTACATTTTTTTTAAAGCACATTGCCGCCGTAACTTAGAACCAGCCAGTAACTTATTCAAACATATTTAGTTAGTGATATTTTTTTTAACATTAGACCTTCACGCGAGCGCCTCCAACCCAACTACGCAAATCTATCAGAAGCACGAAGCGGACCAATCAGAAAAGAGATGGTCACCCCCTAAGACTCTTTTCAATTTACTTGATGCTTTAATACCTTTTGTAATCCACTTTATTTTATTGTTATTTTTGGACTTTATTCTAATCGATTTTTTGGGATAACAATCTTGGAATATTTTGTTGAAATAGCTTAGAAACTGATTTATACCCATATTAATCCAAGTCTTTTTAGTAAGGCTTCTTTTAAAAACGACTTTATTATTCTCATTACATGATCTTTTAATTACTCGACCTTTTTTGATTTTTTATTGATTCCATCAAGACCCACATAACAGAAGAACCCCATGACCAACAGCTAAGCCATTATGATCCACAAAACACTGATCTATGTAGTCACTATCAAGATTTGTGATTATGTTATCTAAACACGGCTGAGAGTTATTATGATAAATGATTTTATTTCTGTAAGTTGGTTTGTACAAACACTTTTACATGTCGATCATATTTTTTAAACTAGATGAGGTCGGCGTTTCCTGTCTGACTACTGTGAGAAGAAAGGCCAAAACAGACTCAGATGTCACAGTCTCTTTTAAAGTCCAGACAAAATCTTGATTAGATCATGTGAAAACCATGTAGACTGATGTCTGAAATGGTCTTTTGAGGAAAGAACCAGCCAGATTGAGTGGACCTGTCCAATCAATGCACGCATTTGCCAATAACCGTGCAGCTCAACTCAGAATTTAAGGTGTTCAACGAATTGACGAATAATACCAAAGAAAGGATATTCGGGTAGGCCGCATAAATACTCAAATTGCCAGACCATGATTAAAAACTAACTAAGATAAATTAAAATAAAAATCGAAAAAAAAAATGATCTAATTAAAATTAAATAATATAATACTTTAAAAAGTAAATATTCTTGTCATTGCAAGAAAACAAAAACAAATTAAAAACTAAATACACGGTGTAAAATAAAAATAAAAAAAACTAAATTAATTTCTGATAAAGGTCGAAGTTCTCACAATATATCTAAAGTCATATCATGTCAATGTGCTTAAAAACTTAGATGATTTTTTGTTTTCAACAAGAACATCAAAGTCAACATTGAAGTCCCCACATATAATACAGTTTTTGTCAATAAAGTGTTCTAACAATTTTTCTAAGCTAGAAATAAAGCTTTCGATGTTTTTACCATAGGGACTTCGGTAGCAAGAACAAATGTATAACCCTGTTGCAACATCTTTTGCACCACATATCTCGAAACTTTCGGCTCTGTAAAACTTACTGATTGATTCAATGTTTTCGCATTCTTGCATCTTATGTGCCAAACTAAGATTTTTTATTTATAAATTAAGATTAAGTTTGCGTTAAACATCATTAAACTATATGAAAATTTACGAACTACAAATGATGACCATATACCTACTCGGGTCCCCTGATCATACATCAGAAGCGTGTATAGGTTTAGCCCAGGAATCGCAAGGTATTGGTGATCCACGGCGAGTAATGTTCCAGCTTCAGAACCCTCGATCTTGGAGTACCAGCGTTGATGTTTGCCTATCAAAAGCCTATTCAAGGTAGCTCTCTTATTATTACCCTCACTAAAACCTTAAGGACAGTGCTAACGCATGGCTTTCCCAAGAATGCAGGCATGATCTGGACAGAGTTTATTTTTGCTTTTTATTTGAGCTATACCCTCACAATAGTCAATCAAAAGAAGGAGATTCTTTAGCTGCAAATACCAGTCTGTAATAGCCTAGGTGTCGAACACATTGCTTTTTATACTGTACTGGCCCAAGTCTCTAAATTAAATTCCCGTGCTCATCGACTAGTATTTTCTACCAAAGTACCTACTAGGTATAAACTTCAACAAGAACTGAGTGTCTTGTCCCATCTTTACTCTGAACAGCACGATTCTTCTCAACCTATAATGAAACATCTGTCCGGAACGGACCAGCAAGGATGAAGGCATCAACACTGCAGGTGGACATGTCAAGAAGGAGCGTGTGGACGTGTGGAATGATCCATACACACTGATATTTATGCCAATCTGGTAAGTCGTTTTCGATTTGTTATGACTATGGACTTGTGATAATTATTCAAAATTTTGGTTTTGTTTACGGTATGGCCCATGTCAGGTCATAATCTCATTCTTCATATTCATATTGTATATTGTACACATAATAAACATTTCAAATACGAAAGGAAACCTTATGTACAAAGGCGAGCTTAACCCATAATTGGGTGCTCTGACAACAAACCTCAGTGCTGTCATGTTAGTTATCGCTGGTCAAGTTTTAGTTTCGCTGAAGAGTTATTATTCTACTATCACTGGCTGGTCCTTAGCTGGCTATTATTGTTTGGACGTTAGAGCGATGTAGTAGCATTGCCGTGCCAAACAAATCATTCTGAAAATTCCAAATGAAATAATGTAGTGAGAGTTAACTAAGTTTGAGAAGAAGCATGGTATTCTTCTTTTCGAGTCGAGAGTCAAACTATCTAAAAGTTGGTGTCCATAATAACCCATTTTAACGTTCCGGTTTAGGTTACTACACCGCTGCACAGGTTAATTTCCACCAAAGCCGTGTTCTCGTAGTGTTTTTCACGTTTCAGGTACCTTAATGCGACACAGTGGGACACTCTGCTGCAGGCTAGTGGTTCAGATACTGAATGAGAAGGATGACTTGTCAACATCTGATAGGTTAAGACCAACGGCAGGCTAGCAGTACGCATATGGTAGCCGATCGTTATGAAAACAGCTGTGAGGTCAAGAGCGCGCAATTTTGGAATGGTTTATTCGGTGAGTCGCTTCCATTTTATTTCGACAGTGAAGTCGAATGATTTCTCGTGAAGAGATTAAATTTCGAAGTTTATGTTCAATCACTGAATTGGTAGTGGACAGATTGATAGTGCCTGCGTGAGAAGTCCCGTTTTTATATAAATAAGGCTCAAACTGGTTAGTTTGATGTTGGCGATTTTGTTCATAATAAAAATGAGGAACGAAATCAAGTTAAACTCGGTACAATGGTTATCGAATCGCTTGAAGGTGGTCTTGACGCTTAATCGGACTCCTGGATTCGGACGTTGGTCTTGACGCTTATGCGGATTGTTCTATGTTGACGCCTATGCGATTTGTCTGTGTTGACGCGCGGGTTATTCTATGTTGACGCCTATGCGGGTTGTTCTATGTTGACGCCTTTGCGGGTTGTTCTATGTTGATGCCTATGCAGGTTGTTCTCTGTTGACGCCTATGCGGGTTGTTCTATGTTGACGCCTATGCGGGTTGTTCTATGTTGACGCCTATGCGGGTTGTTCAATGTTGACGCCTATGCGGGTTGTTCTATGTTGACGCCTATGCAGGTTGTTCTCTGTTGACGCCTATTCGGGTTGTTCTCTGTTGACGCCTATGCGGGTTGTTCTATGTTGACGCCTATGCGGGTTGTTCTATGTTGACGCCTATGCGGGTTGTTCTATGTTGACGCCTATGCGGGTTATTCTATGTTGACGCCTATGCGGGTTGTTCTATGTTGACGTCTATGCGGGTTGTTCTATGTTGACGCCTATGCGGGTTGTTCTATGTTGACGCCTATGCGGGTTGTTCTATGTTGACGCCTATGTGGGTTGTTCTATGCCACTCAGAATTACTTGCCAAATCCCATGGTGTGATGTTGGCTGGGAGACATTGTCTCTATTATAGTTGAGCTATGTATTGTCAGTAACAGTATGGTCATTTTGAATGGTTGCCATGCAACTGCTATTGATGATGATTTTATTTGGCAAATCCAGGATTTTTCTTTTCAACATACCTGTTGTTAAGGTTTTTGTTTGTCAGAAAGGCCGATTGATGTTCACCAAGTGATTTTTATGTTCAGAACTACACGTGGACATGTAGGAACGGCAGTTCTGGCCGTGTCGGAGTTGGTTATCAATTACGGGTCTACCTTTTATAGCAGAACTTTTTATGTCATAATATTATTATGCATAACAACGGATAGCATAAACATCACTTCGCAGAAAATCGTTTGGCATACACTCATTTATCATACATTCAAACTCATAATTTTAGAAGTCAGAATCATCTTTAGGCTTAAATTTCATATCGATAGTCATTAAAAGGCCATCATATCGCAGAAAGTTCACAGACAGAATCGTCTTTTGGCATACATTTCATATTTAGGGTAATTTTGTATTTTTTACCATAATAAAAGATTGATTGAACACAATTATTTTAATTCGCTGTATGAAGCATGCAAACAAGCATACACCATGCATGCAGCAAGCATGCAGCATGCAAACAAGCATACACCATGCATGCGGCAAGCATGCAGCATTCAAACAAGCATATACCATGCATGCAGCAAGCATGCAAGCAAGCATGCAAGTGAGCATGCAGCAAGCATGCAACATGCAAGCAAGAATGCAAGTGAGCATATAACATGCAGCACGCATCGTTTCTGTCACGGCTCTGGCGCTGCGGGTCTCCGGTGGTCCCACGCAGCTTATCGTCGCTCACCACCTGCTCCTCTGCTCGCATGCCGCCTCGCCCCTACGCGCCTTCGCGGGCTTAAATTACACTCTAGGGGTAGGGCAGACAAGACTACGTGGAGTCAGTTTTGCAGCGATTCATTTCTATCACTAAGTTTTTTAACACAACATATTGACTTTTTAAGACAGTATTTCAATCTTAATTTAATGTTAAAGAAAGTAAAATAGCACTTTTAACATGCCTAATACAATTATTCCAAATGAATTTCTGCCATCTTCATATTATGCCAAGTGAAATTATGCCAAATAAAGTTCTGCCATCTTAAATGTAAGCAATTGTAAATTTGGACATAGAAACATTCGGCCAAACAATAGTTATGTTAAATATATTTTATGCCTTAAGAACATTCGTTTAAAGAAGGTTATGCCAAGTGTGTTATGCCAAATAAATTTCGGAGTATCAAGGCTCTGCCAGATAGAGGGAACCCATCAATTACAACTGTGGGTAGTCAACAGAATTTGTAATTATTATTTTTCTTATTACTAATTTAAGTAATTTTACTATCAATTATTGCCTAATAAATCGGAACATAATATATCGAGTACTCAGTGTATGCATTAATTGATACAATTGTTGACATGTTAATTTGATTATTCTTTGTGTAATCACCATTGTTTTCTTACGACAATTATTCTTGTATTACTTGATTATTTTAGAATGTAAGTCTTATTAGATTTAGCACATTTTAGTGTTGGTATCGAGTAAACACGTGACTTACTTCCATACGTCATCGGACAGAGTTGTTGTGGAGGGATTGCAAGGTATAAAAGAGCTTGCATCGGTATGCAAGTTAGTCGATCTTCGAATTCGATTCAATAAAGAGCTCCCGACAAAACTGTCGGTTTATTTGGTACAGCGCTGCTGTATATTAACATAGCTGTATTGGCTTGCTGATGGCGAACTATACACCTTGTATTTGGGTGGCTTAGGCCGCTGTATGAACTGTAACCTTAAGGGTTTGTTCAACTTACTTCTTTATATCCTACTTTATTTAGTTACCATTTGTATTGTTTTTTATTGTTTATACAGTCTTGTTTATCCCAATAAAATGGGAATTCCAAATTATGACCATATACCTGCTCGGCTCCCCTGATCCTACATATTTTTAAATAGCAAACAGTCTTAGGGATTAATAAAAAAAAAATCGAAATAGTTTTTTTATTTTTGACCCAAAAACAAAACGTAGCCATATTTACTTACTTGGCAGTACACTTATTCTGTAACTTCAGTATTATTTGTCGTTGCTGTTGTATTATTTGTCACTTCTGTTGTATTATTTGTCGCTGCTATTGTGGTATTTGTCACTTCTATTGTAGTATTTGTCTCTGATATTGTAGTATTTGTCGCTTCTGTTGTATTATTTGTCGCTTCTGTTGTATTATTTGTCGCTTCTGTTGTATTATTTGTCGCTTCTGTTGTAGCTTTTGTCGCTTCTGTTGTAGTTGTTGGCTCTTCTGTTATAGTTGTTGGCTCTTCTTTTGTAGTTGTTGATTCTGATGTAGTTGTTATTGTTTCTGGTGTTGTTGTATATGTTGGTGTATCTTCTGTTGCTGGAGTTTCTTCTGTTGTTGTAGTTTTTGGTGATGGTGATAGCCTGCCGGCGATGTGATATAGACGTGGACTTTGAGTACTAGGCAACGTCTTTGTAGTACCATTAGTCCGCCACTTAAAGAATGGTAATATGGTTGTGGTCTTTAGCCCGTGACAGCTACATTTGCAACGAAAATCCATTCTAAATATTTGAAAACCAATGCTCTTGCATGTAGTCATACAAGTGAAACTTTTAACGTAGTCGCTGCATTTTGAATGATAACTCAAACCATAATGTTTCCGAGTTTTTTTGTCGTCACCTGTAAGATGAATTAAGATCTTAGGCAATATCAATAGACGTTAATTAGTACATGCTATGGTCAAGCAGCATTTCAAAGCCACAAATAGTACTTTCATATGCATCTGAATGCGTAAAGCTTCTCTATATTTTGAAAACAATACACGCTCTGTATTATTACACCATACGATAGGTTAAGGGCTTACATCCGCTTTAGCTTCTATCCGGTTACTTTCTAAAGCATACTCCTTAGTAACGGCTAAGTTGAAAGGTTTGAATAAAATATATATTTATTATTGATTTATGTACATTATTTTTAACACTAGGTTTTTTGGGTAACTAATAGTATTGCTTTAAAAAAATTGTTAAAAATGCGATATTTTTTCGCAACTTTTGGAAACTCCTCCAAAATGACTTGGATATTTACAAATATTTTTACACAGAAATATTGATGGCTGGAATTTCTTCATAACTAACATAGAATATGTAAATAAAATAATATTTTGCAAACAAAACTGTTTAAAAGGAGGCTCAATATTGATATTTTAGCATCGAGCAGGCGCACGGTCAGTACTGCGTTAACATTGGGGCGTATATAGCGCCTTAATGCTAATAAGGAATAAAATCTGCGAACTATTACTATTATTACTAGAAGGCAAAGTTAAAAAAACCGGCCATGTACGAGTCAGACTCGCGCACGATGGGTTCCGTACTATTATTGCAAAAAACGGCAATTAATTCACGTTTGTTGTATGGGAACCCCACATAAATATTTATTTTGTTCTGTTTTTAGTATTTGTTGGTATAGCGGCAACAGAAATACATCATCTGTGTCAGACAGACGGACAGTGGAGTCTTAGTAATAGGGTCCCGTTTTTACCCTTTGGGTAACCCTAAAAACTAGCTAATTTTTAACAAAATACCATCGAAACACCAAAATCTCTTACATATGAGGTAATAGTTAAATATTTAGTGAAAACAATACAATACATCAGTGTTCGGTGATGCTCATGTTCATTTTGTGATGGAATACTGAAAAGCGAGTTAATAAAATCTAGTTCTCAAAATACTAACCGTAAGTAGGCAAAATAGATGTTTGAATACTAACCGATATCGTGGAGCGAAATAACGGATGCAGCCAATAATAAAGCAAATGAGATCTGGATATTCATTTTAATACACCCATTCAAATAATTCAACTGATGTAGTTTTCTTTGATTTTCGATCAATATAAATCAAGTACCAGCTTGCGAATGACGACAAAATAAGGAAATGCACACTTAACATAAAAAAAAAATAACTAGGCAAGCACTTAATAGTTTAATAGCAGGAAATTGAGTTTATTTGGTTATCGCTGTGATGCTTAATTTTCTGTTAATATTTAAGCATAGTACTAACTAAAATTGGTTTTTTATCAAACATTTTATGTAAAAAACTTCGTAAAATATCTGGATATGAAGTTTCCAATTTTCGATGACCTATTACCTCGAATATTAATTAGTTTACCTACAATATACCGAGAGTCGTCGTTCTAAATTCTCTTCCAATATGATTTTAACTTCCAGTCCTAACCCCTGGCGTCCTATACATAGTCCATCAAAAACTCAATTCTTAGTTTTTAGGGTTCCGTACCCAAAGGGTAAAAACGGGACCCTATTACTAAGACTTCGCGATCCGTCTGTCTGTCTGTCTGTCTGTCTGTCTGTCTGTCCGTCTGTCTCCAGGCTGTATCTCATGAACCGTGATAGCTAGACAGTTGAAATTTTCACAGATGATGTATTTCTGTTGCCGCTATAACAACAAATACTAAAAACAGTATAAAATAAATATTAAAGGGGTGCTCCCATACAACAAACGTGATATTTTTGCCGTTTTTTGCTCGATATTAATAACGGCAACAGGTAGACGCTTGAAATATTCACAGAATGTTTAGTTGTATATTCTCTTCAAAAAATAATAATTATTTAATTAAAATAAAATAAATTAAGGGGGAGTCCCATACAACAAACGTGATTTTTTTGCAGTGTTTTGCGATAATGGTACGGAACCCTTCGTGTCCAACTCGCACTTGGCCGGTTTTTTTTTTAATAACGTTGCCCCACTCTAGGAATTCCTCATGTATCGTGGGTGCGTTTACCAACATATAAACTCACATACACAAACACCCAGAGCCGGAACAACTATCTGTAGGTCATACAAATATTTGTTCCGTGTCGGAATCGAACCCGCGACACGCAGCGCAGCAGTCAATCGCTCAACCACTACGCCAACCGTGCGCCCCAGCACAACCGTCAATATTTTTTTCTACAGTGGAAATGTGTTGTTTACGAACACACCTTTTAGAAAAAAATTAGCTGTTGCTCTATCACAAATAGATTTTTTTAAAGATGAAAGCCTAGCGAAGACGGTCGTATCTCCGCTGGGAGTAAATTTTTCAATCGTTTGTCATAAAATCTATTGTCGTATAAATATTTTATTGTTTTGTATCTTTTTACTTGTGGTTGCAGTACATGATGATATTTACAACATATTTTAGGTTTGCCATGAATATATTTTTCACTACATGGTAAAACCTAAGATTTACAGTCGGTAATCGCTGTTACCTGACCCACTAAAAGTTAAACGAATTTGATCCTTCTGCAATATGGAATATGAATGTATTTTTTATATTTTTGAATGATATGTCACATCATTATATACATGTAAAAAACCAGCACCAAAATACAACGTTCGGTTCAAAAACGAAAGTTTTAAAATCGTAGGCTGATATCAGTTTCTTAAAAGACTTGTCGTGATGTCAAAATCTACAACAACAAACAACTAGTGAATAGCTGCAGAAGTATTTTGGGCTGTAATCTATTAATATTTCGTCGGTGCTCCGTAGTTTTGTGTTTTACTTCATGGACGTTATGTATATCAAATGATTATATACTTCTAGGTTATACCCATCTATTGATCTCTGTGGTTTTTGTTATGAATAGTTTGGCAGCGAAATTATATAGGTATAAATGTTTTAGTATCACTTCACTTGGCATTCAGGGCCTGATTAATAAATCAGGAATGTGATAATGACATCGGAGAGAGACAACTTTGGACTGAGACGAATTTCTGAGAACTAACTTCTCTATGGCCACCCAAATGATGATTTAATTATCAGTATGATTTTGATTGATGTGGCAGAAGAAATTTGGCGGCAGCCGAATTCTTTTCATAACGAACGTATTTGCTTTGTTTATTACTAAGAACTAATTGATCTGCGGCGCCACAGTTTTTGGCTACGTCGCAGTATCTGATTGAAATAAAATTTAGACGTTTTCTACGTCGTCGCATAATAAGAGTGACTAATAAAGAAACCTAACTTATGTACCTAGGTAAATGGTGAAGGAGCATTTCCTTTCTCTGTAACTATTCTTCTCCTTTCTCTGTTCTATATTTTATATTTATTAGTATATTATTTTATTGGTATGTATGTATTTTATGTAATATCTAAGTAATATTATTAAGATTGTTTTTGTACACTGACAGCCCTATGTCTATCTCCTCTCGTTCAGTCCATCCAAAGGTTGTCTGTAAGAGATTGCCCTGTGCGATAAGACCGCCCATTGTACACTTATCTTTAAAAATATTGTCCTGTTACTATTTAAGTGGTGTACAATAAAGTATATAATAATAATAAATATAGGTAGATATAACTTTATTTTCTGATAACTGCTATTTAATGTTCGACATCTAAACCAAACAGTCATTGGATTAAATTAAATTAACAATAAAATAAAATTAAAACATTAACATCAAAATTAAACCGATTCCAAAACAAAACACTACAAAGCGAAAAATAACATTCTTTTCGGAGGTAGTAATTTTTTTGTTAAATACTTTTTATTTTTCTCTTTTTCGTTTTGGTTCCTTATTTATATTTGATCAAATTTAAATGGACCCAGTTCTCAAATAAAAAGAATTATCGAAATCAGTTCATAATTGGCGGAGTAATCGCGTAATAAACATACAAAAACATACAGTCGAATTGAGAACCTCCTCCTTTTTTAAATCGGTTGTAAAACAATGTGTAACTTGTGTGTGTGTGTGTATGTGTGATGATGTGGAGCACAAAGTGATCATTAAAGAAAGTAACCAAATATGGAATGGTACCTATCTTATTATGAAATCCTATGATTTCTTCGAAAATAAAAGTTGTTCACTAGTAACATGAGTAGGTCTTTATCTTTTGTTTTATTAATATGTCGCATCAAGGCTGGCCGGTAGATGCAAACCATCGGGAAGTCAGGATGTATTCCCTTAGGTTAAGACATCGTGAGTGGGCAGGTAGTTGGGTAGAATCGTTAAAATGAAATCACACAAGTTATTCGATACACTGGGTTTATTCAAATAGTCACAACTCAGTTACAATTTTCGTCACTAATATTACGGATCGACACTGATTCTACGAGGTGTTAGCTCTAAGGCTGTCAGTACTCAACTGCCTTATTCCCCACGTAGTAGCTCTTGATTGCCGCCAGGGGCGTGCTTGTTATTTGTTTTGACGTCCGTACTATTGACTAAACCCGATAAATATATCTTACTATCGTAATCCTACCAACGCGTAGGTACAGTACAGCCGGTTTGATTTGCGCCTAGAGCTTAGCGAGTCATCTGGCGAGTTGCGAAGTGGAACAAACATACTAAAATTTTGTAAGTGATTTTTAACCGCAATCGTGGTGGTTTGTAAATTGCATAGAAAAGACAACGAAATACCATTTAAATATCCAATCTATACTAATATTATAAAGCTGAAGAGTTTGTTTGTTAGTTTGAACGCGCTAATCTCAGGAACTACTGGTTGGAATTGAACAGATCTTTTTTTGTTGGATAGTCCATTTATCGAGTAAGGTTATAGCCTATATAACATCACGCTACGACCAATAGGAGCGGCGCATAAATGAAAAATGTTGCAAAAACTGGCAAAGATATTCCTTTTTGAGAGCTTCCGTTGCGTGCGCTGCGTAAGCGGTTAAAGTTACGCAACATTCATGTATGTAGGGTAGGTTAGGGTAGGTAGGTAGCCAGTTGACGGGAGCGAAGCCGCGTGGGACAGCTAGTCTAAAAAAATGCGAGATTGAAAAGTAAGATTTAAAAATACAAGATACGAAAATAATAACAGAAAGTAATCGTGCAGGGTTTTTCATAAAACAAGTCTGTAAAACACTGGACGCACGCGTGTTCCGCCACGCTGGGTGACTGGATTCGCACTCAGAGGCTATAGACAAAGTTAGTATAATTCTATCAACAACTAGCTGACCCCGGCGGCTTCGCTCCCGTCAACTTGCTATCTACCTACCTACCACGTACAGTCGAGGGTCAAAATTGCAGTCAGACCACAATGTTTATAGTCACCTGTATGGCTCTGTGCATATAAGTTTGTGCGTGATGTTTCAACGCATACAATAGAAATCATACAGTAACTACGAGGTGATTGTGCGTGGTCAACGCCACACAAAGATAAAAATATATACTTACTCGTTTCACTTATACATAACTACAAAAGTCCGTGTCGAGCCGGTTCAACACAGAGTCTAAAATTCGTCTTAGTAGTGATCGTAACTCGTGGCAGACTTGGGAGAGAGTGCAACTCTAAAGCGGGATCGTAGTAGACGCGAGTTCAAATCTGGGCTGCACAAAGTTTCTTTTTGTGTTTTTGGTAACCTATACTCATGGTAACAAATAGTTACTAGTAAGTTACACGAAAGGAATGCATCTTAGAAAAGCTATAAAATAAAAACAAATGCTTTTTATGCATCCTTTGTTAATATTGTTTATACCCAACCATTAAAAAAGAAAACATGTTGAAAATAAAGTAATTTATTGATTTAATAAATATTATTACAACTAATTTAAATAGTAGGCAGATAAAAAAGATAGATAAGTTTAAATTTTTGAATAATAATATGATAACTATTATTATTGAGGCTATAGCTTAATTATTTCATTTTCTCTAGGAAAATAGGATTGAAGCTTAACCTCAACAAAACAATCGTAATATTTACTATTGCCAGGGCATCCTCTGTATCAAAACCAACCAACCATTGATTTAAATAATATGATACAATGATGTTTACATAGATTACCGTTAATAATTAAAATAATAAATTTAATAGTAATAAATAATAATATTGTAACACAATTAAAACCTTTTTTACATAATAAATTGGTTCTTAGATCGGTTTAAATATCTTTATACACATAAAGACAAATTGTCACTAACATTACAACAATATGCAAACATTTAAGAAGTATTCTTTTCTTTTTCTTTCTTTTTTATAAAAAACGTTGCCCCACACTAGGAATTTCTTCCTGTATCGTGGGTGCATTTACAAACATATAAACTAATATACACAAACACTCAGAGCCGAAACAACTATCTGTAGGTCATACAAATATTTGTTCCGTGCGGGAATCGAACCCGCGACACGCAGCGCAGCAGTCAATCGCTCAACCACTGCGCCAACCGTGCGCTCAAAAAGTAAGTATTATCCCAGTGAGGGTAAAAGAAAAACAAATGGTTCGCTGTCCGCTAGTTAAGAAACGAATTCAACACATTCCCGAAATAAGGCGGTGGTCCAAGTTAAAATATTTCAAACACTGATTTAAAATACTAAATTAAGTCACTTATTACCTTCGGCATGCAGTGCGCGTTGAACAGTGCGCAATGACGTCTCGAATTCACTAGCAAAACGCCTAGTTGGTATAAAACCATTGTTTTCATATTCATTCACCATAAAACTTCATTGAGACTGACTTATAAGCGGTGGTCTGCCACTTCATGCACGACTCTTGAGACTTCCTTCTTCCTCAAACTTCGTTATGTAACGAATCACAGTTCTCCTCTAAAAATAAAAATAAAACACTTATTAAACATTTCAAAAAAAAGATTTATTTGCTTACTTGACAAAAAAATATCACGCACCACATTTAAAATGATTTTTTTAAATAACTTACACACTATCCGGTTGCATTAGAAATTTGTGATTGTATTTAGCCTATTCTTAGGCAAGGCACCAATGTTTGCCCTATTTTCTAAACTTATATTTGCTTGCATTATGATATTCAAATAAACACCGCTATTATAATAACTCGAACGCTCTGAATGAAGTTCACCAACCAACAACGTCGTACTAAGTATTTCTTCAAGCAATTCATATTGTTTCAATATACCCTCATCTTCGGTGATTTACCCACAAAAATAAAAAGTTCTACCCTCATTCAAATGCAATGCTCAAGATCCAATACTAAAGACTTAAACGCAAATCTGCCGGACAAATACATTAGGACATAATATAAAGTAATTAATGCAGCCACGAACATAATATTATTAAAAAGATAACAAAATTATTATGCTATGGTATTTAATGTTTTTCTATTATTTATGAGATAACATTAAAAAGCTAGTTAAGATTTAAATCTTTATTAATATTAAGGCATTTAATTTCAATGAAGAAATAGATATTCATAAATTAAGTTTATTAAATTTTAATAATAATAATTTGATTATTATATAATACATAATTTGATAATTTTTTAAGTTAAAAATAATATTTAAAAATTTATAAAATGTATATAGAATAATAAATAAAGAAAATAAAATAATATTATTTTTATGAGATACGGGCTTCGAACCAGGCTTTATGAGGTTTATCTAGCAGTGTTAACCGCTAGGCCAGTTAGACACTTAAGTTTGACCATGAAATTAAATACCTCATCTAATCAAACTAACTTAAACTTAAATGATTATTTACCGTGCTCTCTAGGATTCTTGTTAAATAGCAATATACGGGAGTAAGTGCGATCGATGTTGGCGACAAAACGTGTGGGTATTGTGTTTGAAATCTACCCACAATGTTATAAAGTTTAACCACTCTGCTCGACAAGATTTTGACACATGACACACCAGCTGAGTCGACAGGTTGTTGCAAATTACGTCATGAAATTCAGGAATTTACTTGAACTTTCAACATTCGAATTTATTCAGAAAAATAAGTTTACGCAGCTATCTTACACAGTAAATTTGAAAAAAATATCTTTATTTACATGTTGCGCTCGGTTAAACCGCGTCAGTCTACAGCAAAATGTGTACAAAATACGAATTACTACACCTTTCCAAACGGTAGACAATTTAGATTTGCTCAAAATATGTACATAAACAACCTTTTCCCTTGATGAAAAGATGCAAAAGGACAACACAAAGATATACTCATTTTATTTGCGTCCTTATGTTCCTAATTTGTCATACAAAAATTCATAAAAAAACAAGCCAAAATCTGGAAAAAAAATTGCTTAAAATTTTGATGCAACCTTGCAACATGACATTTCTTTGGTGTTGTTTTTTTTTTGCTGTCCATTCACGCGTCTCATAATCGATTAAAACTGCATTCAGCCTAATCGATTAAGTGTATTTCGATTATTTAAAATTATTCATTTAAATAAAAAAGTGATTTTCAAAAATGTATTGTTTTAAAATTAAAATTAGTTTTTAGGCACAAAATAAAATAACAACTTATAGTAATAATATATAGTAATAACTATACATAAATGCTTTCATAATGTTATCTGAAGAGTAAAATGAAAAAAAAATAGGATTCGTGGCTAATTTCGCGCCGAATTCGCCGAACGTAAAAGAATTCAAAATTCAAATTTGGAATGCAGTCGGTATTCAAAATATTTTATCGGGCACATTTTAATATAAAAGAGAGTTTTACATTGATCATTTCAGACGGTTTTATACAGAATGACCAGTATAAATATGAGTATGTTTATGTATGACTAGCACTCCGCCCGCGACTATGTTCGCGTGATTTCGTTTATCCTATAAATGATTTTCTTATATGCAGTTAGTAAAGGCAACCAAAAATAAGATATTATTAAAACTATTAAAAACTGGGTATCGTGGATTTGGGTTTGGGGTTGGTGGGTTTATTGGATTGGGACGATTCGTTATTTGACTTAAACAATAATACATTTTAGGTTATCGCCACAAAGTAAAATCCTCCCCTAAAAACTTATCAACCCTTTTTGCCCCGTTGAGGGTCTAGTTTTGAACTTTTCACTCCTTTCTTCTCTTTTTACCCGACTGCCGAAGGAGGGTAATGTGTTTATCAGTCTATGTATGTATGTATGTAAGTATGTATGTATGTTTGTTCCTATGTGGCGTTCTAGAGGCCAAACGTGTTGGCCGATTTTGATGATTCATACGTCAATCGATTCGTCTTAACCCCGCGAGTGTCACTGGCTACATTAAAATTGGAAAATAGAAAAATGGCAGATTTTGGGCGCCATATTGCGGAGGACAATTTTTTTTTTCCAATCTCATCGTGTGGGATATCAAAATAAATGGCTTTAAGAGGTGATTTCGAAAATATAAAACACATATGTTTAAATGTATCTAAATCTTAAAAACAGATAACTAAAAAGTTATAAATAAAAAAAGTTAATTCAAAAATCTAAAAACCCGACTGCTTTAAAAGCGAAATAAAAAGACTTAAACAAGGACAAAATCATGCTGTGCAGTCGGAGCATACATCTGGTTTTCGTCAGCTAGCTCGCGAATATGTATCCTCCGACTGCACAGCAAGATTTTCTCCTTGTTTAAGTCTTTTTAGTCGCTTTAAAAGCAGTCGGGTTTTTAGATTTTTTGAATTAATTTTTTTTATTTATCATTTTATGTTAGTCAGATTGCGCTGTGAGTTGCCTCAAAAAAAACTTTAACACCCCTAAACCCAATCTGGGAGGGAGTTTTCAAAATGTTTTATGTAAATTTTGATCATCAACTTTATCCCCAAAGAATTTGATTTTACATACAAACTAATTTTTACCCTTTTCACTTCCTTAAAGGTTGAATTGCCGCAAAATCGTGCCTTAGTGCTTCCCTAGAAAACCACGTCAAAAACGGAACCCTGTCCAGTAAGATTCTTAGCTTGAGTTAGTTTCGAAAAATGTATAATGACCACCTTTATTGTTTCCTTAGGTTGGTATTTGTACCAAATTTCAAATTTAATTACCCGGGAAATAAAATTCTTCAAAGCACTTTAACTCCCCAAAAATCGTATTTTGGGACTAGATAAGTAAAACTAATAATGAAAACCTTTATGGTTCACTTAGGATGGGTATTTATGTAAATTTTCAAATTTATTAACCAAAGAAATATTTAATATGTGATTTATGGGGTGTTAAATTATTTTTTAAATATACAATATTTCAAAAATAATTTAACACCCCCTAAATCATCTTTTGGGGGTAGTTTCGAAAAACTAATAATGAAATCCTTTATTGTTTATTTAGGTTGGTATTTGTGCCAAGTTTCATGTTGATTGACCCAAGAAATCAGATTCTTCCATACAAACTTCAACATCCCCTAAATCGTCATTTGGGAGTTTCGAAAAACTAATAATGGCAACCTATATTGTTTACTTAGAATAAGATAATATCGGCCATAATTCTTGAAACTTAGCACAAGCTAAGTTTCAAGAATTATGGCCGAAGGAATTAGATTTTTCATACAAACTTTCAAACCCCTTTTTACCCCCTTAGGGATGCAATTTCCAAAAATCCTTTCTTACTGCACAATTACGTCACTTGAGGAACCTTTCTGCCAAATTTCATGCTTCTAGATGATTTTCAGCTTAGTTGGTTGACAACCATGCCATAACTCGCTTGGAAAGGAACCGCACAAGAAGATACGCACAAGGTTATTGATATTAATAGTTTTAGGGGTATGCAGATGTAAATACAAACCAAACTTATGTTCTTAAAATGAAACAAAATAAAATTGTAAAAGTATGTATAGAATAACCAATTTTCATAACATTACAACAAACTCGACCGAATTCAAAACCTAACCATACCATACTCTCAACTCATTAGCCAATATATAATTATAATAATAATACCAGCCTATAATTGTCCCACTGCAAGGCAAAGGCCTCTTCTCATACAGAGAAGGCACGAACATTCATCACTACGCTTGCTCAATGCGGGTTGGCGATTTGAGACTATAAGACCAGGTTTCTTCATGATGTTTTCATTCACCGTTGTCAACGATTTCTAAAATATACTTAGAAAGTACATGAATGAATTTGAAAATGGAAATCATTGGTATTTGTCCAGATTTGAACCCATGACCTCAGGCAAGGCGAGGCCTTTAGCCACTGGGCCAGTACGACACTCATTGCAATATAACGAATAATCACAAAATCGTTGGTTCCCCGAAACTAAATTTATCTACACTTGCGTTACAAACTTACATAAAAATATACTAGGCACTCTGTATACTTCTGAGACTATCAAACATAAAGACTCAATCATTATTATTTTTATACAAAATAGTTTTGAATAGCGAACGCATTCCGAATTTGAATTTTGAATCGGATAGATAATTCGGCGCGAAATTATCCACGGTTCGATGAAATTGTTTAGTTGGTTGTAGTCAAATAATGTCCAAAAATCTATTAAGATTACTTTAAGAAATAATAATAGTAATAATTTAAGTACTAATTGTATTTTAAGCCTAAAACAGGATTTTTCTATTTTTTAAGAATCGATTTGGGATAATCGCTCATTAATCGAGTGGATAGCATAAATAAAATCGATTGCTAAAATCGTTTTGCCACACAACTATTACATTAAAAAAAAACAATCTACTTGACGAATTGGAAATTTAACAAAAATAAAGTAGTGGTAATGAATTTTACGTATTATTGGACTGGTGTTTGTTAATTATGTTAAAATCAGGGCTTCTTCTTGTTGTTTATTATATTTAGAGACATAATTGTCATATTTGTAATCAATTTTACATGTGGAAGGGTGATATTTGTGTAAAATAAAAATGTAAACAAACACGATTGGCGCCTAACTTCGACTTTGAATAACAAATAACTTCATTACCACTAATTATTTATTTTGAAATATGGATGAATTCGACCAATAATTAAACAATTAGCAAACCTTTACCCCTGTCGTGGAGTTTGGGTGTCCAAAATCTGCATTTTTATGTTTTTTAGCTTCGACCACCACTGTCATCAAAATGGCGATTATCGTATTATTACACTTGTTTTTAACAAATGTAAATTAATAAACTTCGCACTTAATCTAAAAAAAATGTTTGCGCTAACATGTACGCTTTTTATCCAACTATTTTAATTAAAGCCCCCACATAAGATTCGTTAGGTATCTTAATCAATAATTAAGTTATTAATTAGGATGTCGTATGACGTAAATCTGGGGTCCAAAATGAGCCGCGGCTGAGCCAGCGGAGGTATGCTTGTCAAGCCCCAAAATGTACCCCGTCCGTACTATACGGTTAAATAAATGTTTGTTATAATATCTACAGATGAGGATGGATTTTAAACACCACCACCCACATGTTTTGAGATTTTAATAAATAGTATGACGTTGTGGTCATATCGCGTTCTCATTGGTTCATTATGAAAGAGTTCGATAAACAGCAGCCGTATTGCGTAAGTGCGCAAAGAAGTCAAACTCTATCCAACCGACCAAATCGACCAATCACATGCTAGATGAATGACGCGATGTTTTTGTGTGATTGGCCGATTTGGTCTTTGGATAGAGTTTGACTTCTTTGCGCACTTACGCAATACGGCTGCAGGTCTGTGTATGAGTGTTATGTGTCTATAGAAGAAGATCGTAAGTGGAACTGATTGGCTATGCTATAGTTTCGTGAAGTTATGACTGCAATTTTGACCATGATAGTACCTATCTACCCTCCTTACCTACTAACCAATTTGTTAAACTATTTATTTGAATAAGAATTAATACTACAATACGAATGTAACCAACTTTTGTATCTACCGGCGATCTAATTAAATTTTAGAACACAAAAGTTGCTACTGTGACTTTACTATGACAGTGAGTTATATTCTCTCGCAGACTTTTTTGTATTTTATAATGAGTACTTTAATCATGTAGTACGTAATTTTATGTATCATCAATAGTTTTCATAATTCTGAATTTAAATTAAATTATAACATTAAATTATAGGCAAAATTTTGCTACTTTGGGTAACATTATTGCAATTTTCATAAGGATCCCTATTTAAAAAAATAGAATAGCCTGTGTTACTCGGGAATAATGTAGCATTCCATAGATAAAAGAATTTTTAAAATTGGTTTAGTAGTTTCGGAGCCTATCCGGTACAAACAAAAATATCTTTCCTCTTTATAATATTGATGATGATGATGATACAGATAACGATTGTCGACAAGTACAAAATATACTGGGTTACTGCTAACTCGTTGTATTCTCGGCACGTCGTGATAGTGTGACTCATTTGCAATAATAAGCACCCGAAGAAGCCTAGTCGGAAACCTATGGGTTTCGAGAAAATCCAAGTTTTAAGAAATCCCAGAATTCGACACTAAATAACTAGCATTTATTTTTATCTTTTTGATAATCAGTTACTACATTTAATCTGTTCCTTTTGACAAACCAACCATTATTAAGCTAAACCTAGCTAGCTAACGCTCGAAGCTAGGTATTCGCGACCAGAGAGAGCCCCCTAGCACAAGTGACATTCTATCATCGAAAGCGTGGCGATAGCGATTGTCAAAAAGGCAAAATATGTATGGGATTGACAAGTGATATCGAAAAAATCACGTGATCAATCCCTTACATTTTGACATTTCAACTGTCGCCTTCACTGACATCGAATGCCACTTTGTCTAGAGCTTTAGGGCATCAAGTTGTGACGCTGCTTTTGAGTGTGTATCTGGGTCACAGTCTACTCACTGGACGGTATTTCACTGTACTCTGTTTTTTTTTTTTTTTTTTTTTTTTTTATTGTCTATAGGTATACTATCTCACCTGATCGTAAGCGATGATGAGGTCGACGATGAAGCACGCTTGCCTAGAAGAAACCCATTCACTCTTGACTTAAAGACCCCTAGATTGTAGCTATCGGGAAACACAGACTCCGGCAGGGAATTCCACTCCTTAGCTGTACGCATAATAAAAGTGTCCCCAAAACGTTTTGTGCGTATGGGTGGGATGTCCACCATGTACCGATGACGCAACGCCGTACGTCTGGTAGTCCGATGATGGAACGGGCTGGGCGGAATTAAATCATGTAATTCCATCGCACACTCCCCGAAATGTAACCGATAAAAAACCGACAAGCTGGCAACTCGGCGACGATGTTCCAGGCTCTGGAGCTTCGACTTGACTAGTGCCTCATTGCCGATGAGTTTCTTAGCCCGCTTTTCAATCGACTCTAGTGCATCAAGCTGGTATTTGGCAGATCCGTCCCAGAGATGAGAACAGTACTCCATGCACGATCGAACTTGCGCTTGATACAAGTTGAGCAGCTGTTCCGGCGTGAAGTACCTTCTCACCTTCGCAAGAATCCCCAACTTTTTGGCAGCCAGCTGAGCCTTTGCCTCAATATATGGCCCATGGATTTTTTATCTGCTAGACCAAAAAGACAGCTGCGGGCTTTTTTTTTTTTAATGTTGCTAGCGTGGGGCATTAGTGTTTAGTATGGCTCATCATCATCATAATTTTAGCCGAAAGTCGTCTACTGCTGGACATAGGCCTCCCCCAGGCGTCGCAACATTGACCGATCCTGTGCATCTCGCACCCACATCGTCCAATACATCGTCTTCCGGTTTGCATTCCAGAACTTTTTGGCCCCATCGGCCATCCGTTCTGCAGGCAATGTGCCCTGCCCACTGCTACTTAAGTTTCGCAATTCTTCGGGCTATGCCGGTAACTTTGGTTCTTCTGCGGATATCCTTGTTTCTGATGCGACCACGCAAGGAAACGCCGAGCATAGCCCTCTCCATTGCCCTTTGGGTGACTTTAAGCTTTCTGGTCACGTAGGTGATCACTGGCAACCCACACGGGTCATAGACTTTTGCCTTGAGATACTGCGGTAAATTGGACGAGAAGATACCTCGCAACTTACCGAACTCTGCCCAGCTGAATCGGATTTGAAAGAGAAAAATGTTCAAAGTTGAGGCGGCTGATACGGCACAGCAGCGGTACCCTTCCGCTCAATTAGTGTTACTTCTTCTTCTTAGCGTGTCGATGACAAACTGACTCTTTTTAGTTAAATGCCTTGCCTGGCCCAGAATTCAGCCACGGCAACGCCCTCCGCCGACGCAGTCATAAGGTCCTCACGTGAACAGGCAACAGGACATGCGGCACAAGCCGTAAGGTGGGCCATGGTCTGCGGGGAGACGCCGCACAAGCACCGAAGATCGGAACCATCAGAGAACCCCCACCTATGGAGATTGTCTTTGCTGCGGCCGACCTGAGTGCGGAGTCTGTTCAGAGTTTTCCAGGTCGGCCAAGGCAATGTGTGCCCAGGTGAAAGGGTCTCCGATGGCTCCAGAAAATGATCAGGGAGTTCAAATTTCTTTCGTCAAAGATCGCATCTTTCCGTGGTGGTGTTGCCGGTAGATGGACTCACGCAACCAAGAAAACTTTTTCGACTTTTAAGCCTCTGGGGCACCGAGGTGTAGTTGTGCATTGGGTGGCGCGAGTCAGTTTCTTGCTTTGCCCTTTCTATACGGCTTCCCATAGTCCTGCGCACATCCGGGGGCGCGATGCCGATTAGTGGATACAGCAATCGTACCGGAGTTGGTTTAAGGCAGCCAGTGGATATTCGGCATGTCTCGTTTAGTGCTGTATCCACTAGGCCGGAGTGGGCGGAGCGGCTCCACACTGGACAGGCATATTCGCCAGCGGAGAAACAGAGCGCCATTCCAGTAGTTCGCAATTAAGACTTGTGGAGATGCTCCCCATCTAGTGGATGTAAGGCGGCGTAGCAGGCTTTTCCTGGCATGCACCTTTCGCTTAACTATCTCACAATTTTTCCTGTAGTTGAGGGACCTATCCAAAGTGACGCCAAGGTATTTTGGATGGGGACTGTGGATGATTGGTAGCCCCTGCCTGAGATGTTGAGTGTTCGACCCGCTTGTCTGTTACGGAGGTGGAAGGCACACGACTGTGTTTTTGAGGGGTTTGGTTTTAATGCATTTTCTGCATAATAGTGGCTAAGGTCTGAAAGTGCGATGGAAAGGCTGGTTTCAATCTCCTCAAAATTTGTGGCTCGGCAAGTTAATGCCAGGTCGTCTGCATACAGAAAGCGGGTCGTGTTCGGACTCACCGGTTGGTCGTTGGTGTAAATGTTAAACAGCAATGGAGCCAGTACACTGCCTTGGGGTAATCCATTCTTCTGGGTCCGCCACCTACTTTTATCATCGAGAAGGTTGACTTGAAATCGTCGGTTACTGAGGAGCTCTCTAAGAATTCGAACAAACTTTGGGTCCTCTGTTAGGTTTGTAACCTTCCATAACAAGCGCCTAATGTTAACAGTGTCGTAGGCTGCCAACAAATCCACAAATACTGCACCCATCACTTTCCTGGTTTCGAACCCGTCCTCAATATGTTGCGTGAGGTTAAGGACCTGCGCGCAGCAAGACTTCCCAGGTCTAAATCCTGATTGCTCTGGTATAAGTTTCGGGTCGACAAGCTTTAAGAGACGGGCTAACAGTAGTCTTTCGAAAAGTTTGTAAGTGTGGCAGAGGAGCGATATATGTGCTTAATTTGCTCAACTGAGACCTCGTCCACACCAGAGGCCTTACCAAAGCTCAGTTTTTGTATGGCTAGGACGATGTCTGCTAGTTGGAATGGGTCGCACACTGATTCACTGGAAGATGCCAGGTTGCCAATTTTAGGAGTTCTGCCTAGGCGTTGTGGTGGTTTGCCATTAAGCAGGAGTTGGTGGGCAACTTGGTTAGCCGTTACTGCACTGGGTGTATGAGGAGGTGGTGATTCGCTCGTGAGTCTGCGGATAGTGGTCCATGCTTTTTTGCTATTATGTGTCAAGTCAATTTTAGTAACCGTGTCCATCCATTTTTCCTGGCGTTGTTCGCATATAGGTACGTGACAGCAGATTTTTACCGGCTTCAACGGTTTCAGCTGAGAAGGGGTCATCGTCGTATAGTTCTTCGTACGTCTTTAGCAGTTCGCAAGATTCCTGGGAAATGCCGGGGATGTAAGATGTGCGACACCCTCGCGGGATATATTTTCGAGATGTTTCTGCGACTACGCTTACGAATTTGTCGTAATTTTGCGGGGTAGGCGGAATGTAAAGCAATTCGTCATCTACGGTCATCGAAAATTTTTCCCAGTCAGCTTTTAAATAATTAAAGCGCCGTTTGAAAGGCATAGTCACTGGGAGTACAGCGGACTGGATATTGCACATTATAGGTCTATGTTGGGTACGGGGGATTGGTGGACAAACGATCTTCTTGCTTTGGCTGCTGATATTTGAGCTGACAAATACGAGGTCAGGATTGTACCCACGCTTCCATCGTCCACTATCAAAAGACGCAGGTTGTTTTGGATCATGGATTAGGTTCAGATCGTTAGCCTCTGCCCATTTTTCAACAGTTTGACCGTCCGAGTTCGTCGAGCGATAGCCCCAGCTGGTGCTATGGCTATTGAAGTCACCAATCACAACTTTTGTCCGCAGTGTGTTGAAATTACCCGAGTTAAATTCAAACGGGGTGCCTGGGGGTTTACAGTGATGTTACAGTGCAGTTACCGAGGTCTACTGTGATAATTTCGATGTTATTATGGTTGGAACACTTTGTGGAAATAATTCTTACGCCGGGAGCAGCAAACACTGCGTTACCGTGCTTCGGATGACAGATCTCGGCGATAAGTGTCAGTCCAGGAATGGAAGGCCTGCCCTGCGTGGAGTCCCGATGGGTCTCTTGGACACATAGGATGTCACAGTGTACCTTGCGAGCTAATTCGGAAAGAATCTCTGCTTTGTTGCGAGAGAACCCTTCGATGTTGATTGAGACTACACACAAGGCTGGTTTTGTTAGTGGACTGCTTGGCCCCGATAAGGGCCGATTGGAGTTTAGGTTTGCCATCGAGGTGAAAGGATTGGCCAATCGACAATGTCGATTGCCCAGGGTGCGCCGGACGTGACAGATGGTTGGATGGTACGTCGCTCGGGGAGGCTCCTTTCATGCACCCCTGTTAGTAATTAGTGTTACTGGGGGACTTCAATGCCCATCATCAGGAGTGGCTTTTCCCGTACCAATGCACTGATTATGTTGGGTGAGAGACGAGAAAGCTTACGCTTGCGTTAAATCTCGCCCAGCTGGTCCAGGGGACAACGAGCGTGTCGGATATTGATTTCGGCCATGGTTTGGCGCCGAGTGCAAGCGCGTCAACACGCTTAAACATGAGGTGTACCTGGCATGGGTCGACGCTCGGACGCACAAAGCAAGCGACGTGGGTCAGCGCAAGAGAGCCTACAACAGGGCTGCCAAGTCCTGCAAGAAGGTGATACGAAGATCTTGGTTTGACCACATAAGCCGTATTGGGACCAAACTTGCTTCTTACACAGCGGGTAGTAAAGCGTTTTGGTCCCTGGCTAAGTCGGTTGAATCGAACTTCTGCCGTCCCTCACTACCACCACTGCTGAAGCCCGACGGTTCACTGCTGGCCCTCTCCGATAAGGAGAAAGCAAACTTGTATGCCTCTCTTTTTGCGGAATCTTCACGTCTGGATTCTGGTGACGCGCGGCCCCCTGATCGATGCGAGAAGAGTATGTCGGACATCCACATCCATCAAAGGGACGTTCGTAGGGTGCTGCGCAACCCTGAAGTGAACAAAACTAGTGATCCCGACGGGATTCCGGCAATTCGGATTGGTCAACTGGGGATCTTCAAGCGTATGCTATTCATATCTGGAGTGAGGCCATCGAGAGGCACGGGGAAGCGCTGCCCAGTGGTCTGTGCGATTGGATTGCAGACTTCCTGAGGGACCGGTCCATTCTGGTGGTTAATGATGGCCGCTCGTCTGACCTATTGGGTATTAATGCCGGGGTCCCTCAAGGGTCGTGTTGCTGATAGATAAGTGTCCGACGCGCGCGCTACTAGACCTCAGGTCTCTCCGGGAGGCCATGGTTGGGCGCTTGAATCTATCCTTGAAGGCAGTCTAGTTAGATAGTCGAGTGGGGCGATGCCAATCTGGTCAATCAGGTTCAATGCTGCCAAGACCCAGGCGTGTCTTTTTTTCCGCTAAAAGGAGCCAATTCCACCCGCCTCCTTCTCTCCGAGGTGTGACCTTGCCGATAACTGGACATCTTGAAGATCTAGGCATTACGTTGACATCGAAGCTTAATTTTGGTCCATTCATTGAGGCAAAAGCTCAGCTGGCTGCCAAAAAATTGGGGATCCTCGCGAAGGTGAGACGGTACTTACTTACTACCACTCCGCTGAGGAGAAGACAAATTTATTTGCCTCTCTTTTTGCGGAATCTTCACGTCAAAATCCTGGTGACGCGCGGCCCCCTTCTCCTTCTGATGGATGCGAGACGAGTATGTCGGATATTCGTATCCATCAAAAAGACGTACGTAGGGTGCTGCGCAACCTCGACGTGAACAAGGCTAGCGGCCCTGACGGAATACCAGCAATTGTTCTTAGAACCTGTGCGCTTGAAATGTCTCCGATCTTGACACGCCTATTCCGCGTTTCGCATGAGGCTGGAAAAGTGCCGAATGCTTGGAAGCAGGCTAACGTACAGCCCGTGCCCAAGAAGGGAAGTCGAGCTGACCCGGCCAACTACAGACCCATATCTGTAACCTCTATACTCTGTAAGAGTATGGAACGTGTACTTAATATTAAGCTCCTGGCATACCTAGAAGCAAACAATATCCTAAGTGACCGCCAATACAGCTTCCGCCGAAATCTTTCTACTGGGGATCTTCTAGCGTATGCCATTCACATTTGGAGTGAGGCCATTGAGAGGCACGGGGAAGCGCTTGCCGTCTCCCTAGACATCTCGAAGGCTTTTGATAGGGTCTGGCACGAAAGCCTTATTGGTAAGCTTCCTTCAATCGGTTTGCCCGGTGGTCTGTGTGATTGGATTGCAGACTTCCTGAGAGATCGGTCCATTCAAGTGGTTATCGATGGCTGCTCGTCGGACCGCTTGGATATTAATGCCGGGGTCCCTCAGGGGTCGGTACTCTCAGAAACTTTATTCTTGCTGCACATTAACGATCTGCTAAAACCTACCTTTGGGTATGCAGATGACAGCACAGTTGCTGAGAGATACTTGTGCAACGTTCGTGCTACCGGGCCTCAGATCCAGTCTCTCCGGGAGGCCATGGTGGAGCGCTTGAACCTGTCCTTGCAGGCAGTCTCTGAATGGGGCGATGCCAATCTGGTCAGGTTTAATGCTGCTAAAACCCAGGCGTGTCTTTTTTCCGCTAAAAAGAGCCAATTACACCCGGCTCCAACTTTTTTGAGATGTAACCGTGCCAATAAATGACCATCTTGAGCTTCTTGGCGTTACGTTGACATCGACGCTCAATTTTGGGCCATACATTGAGGCAAAGGCACAGCTGGCTGCCAAAAATCTGGGGATCCTTGCAAAGGTGAGAAGGTACTTCACGCCAGAACAGCTGCTCAGCTTGTATCAAGCGCAAGTTCGATCATGCATGGAGTACTGTTCTCATCTCTGGGACGGATCTGCCAAATACCACCACACCACTATGCACTAGATTGAGATTGATTGTTGATGCACTAGAGTCGATCGAAAAGCGGGCGAAGAAGCTCATCGGCGATGAGGCACTGGTTAAGTCAAAGCTCTGCGCCTTGAACATCGTCGCCGAGTTGCCAGCTTGTCGGTTTTTTATCGGATGCATTTCGGGGAGTGTGCGATGGAATTGCATGATCTAATTCCGCCGAGCTCGTTTCATCATCGGACTACCAGACGTACGGCGATGGGCCATCGATAGATACATGGTGGACATCCCACCAATACGCACTAAACGTTTTGAGAATACTTTTATTATGCGTACTGCTAAGGAGTGGAATTCCCTGCCGGAGTCTGTGTTTCCCGATAGCTACAATGTAGGGGTCTTTAAGTCAAGAGTGAATAGGTTACTACTAGGCAAGCGTGCTCCATCGTAGACCACATCATCGCTTACCATCAGGTGAGATAGTGGTCAAGCGCGAGCCAATAAAAGAAAAAAAAAAAAACTACACGCCAGAACAGTTGCTCAACTTATATCAAGCGAATGAGTTCGATCATGCATGGAGTACCTACTGCTCTCATCTCTGGGACGGATCTGCGAAGTACCAGCTGGATGCACTAGAGTCAATCGAAAGACGAGCTAAGTGGCTCATCGGCAATGAAGTACTGGTCGAGTCTAGGCTTCAGAATCTCGAACATCGGCGCCGAGTTGCCAGCCTGTCATTTTTTTTATCGATCACATTTCGGGAAGTATGCGTTGGAATTGCATGAACTAATTCTTCTTAGCCCGTTCCATCATCGGGCTACAAGACGTACGACGATGCGTCATTGGTACATAGTGGACATCCCACCAAGCGGCACTTTTGACAATTTTCAATTAAAATTTACAAGGAATAAATATTGATTCTACCGTGCATTCGGAAAGTAGCCTGTTATGGAGAAGAACGCACAAGAAACTCCATGAATTATAACCTATGGCTCTGAGACAGCCTCATCAGAAAGCTAACAGCCACTCAAAGGGCAATGGAGAGGGCTTTGCTCGGAGTTTCCTTGCGTGATCGGATTAGAAATGTAGAGATCCGCAAGAGAACCAGGGTTACCGACATAGCCCGAAAAATTGCGAAACTTAAGTGGCGGGCAGGGCACATTGCTCGCAGAACGGATGGCCGATGGGGCAGACAAGTTTTGGAGTGGCGACCGCGAACCGGAAGACGTTGCTTCGGAACCCTCCCACCAAGTGGACCGATGACCTGGGGAAGGTTGCGGGGATCCGCTGTATGCGGGACGCACGGGACCGGTCAATATGGAGACACTTGGGGGAGGCCTATGTCCAGCAGTGGACGTCTTTTGACTGAAATGATAATGATGATGACATTTAGTATCGCACGATTTAAAAAAAGAACAGTGATGTGCAAATTCTACTTTAGATAGCATTACCTAACAGGAATCGCTGCAGTAAAGCCTGAGACGGCAGGAAAGACTATCATGCTCGAGCGGTGGCGCAAGCAGCTACAGCAGTCGCAATTTTCGCACAGGCGCATTTCCGATACCGTCTTGCCGCACTTCGAATAGGCATGGACGAGAAGCCACAGCAGTTGTCAACATAGCGGAGGCACCCTTGATTCTGCACGACACACGCTCGAGGAGTGCCTTGTGTGGACCTCTGAGACCTGTCCTTGCCAGTAGTTGTGAAGGCCATGCTGGCAGAGACCGAAAAATGAGTCCAGTCCAGAAGGAGGACGCCGAGCAGGATCGTGAGAGGGCCGATCCCACACGGAGAAGAAGGCGTCGTAGAAGCAACCGCCGCGATGCCTGATACGCTGAAACCTCACCCGCATCATTAGCAGGCAGAACTCAGGAATTGCGGGTGCTAAGCGTAGGGACTCTGACTACTAACTGAGTGATTCAAGGCAAGATGATGTCACAGTGATCACGTTTGGCCGTGCGCAGCGAGGCTTAGCGGAGTAGAGAGAAGATAGGGGTTCCCGTGTCGTCTTTTACGAGGTCACGAGAGTCTAGAAGCTGATGGTTATCACCGGGGTGGGTTTAGTGAGGTTATAATGTCACTATAACTGATCATTCCCTAAAAATCCAGGCATCTTTTGAAGGTTTCCACCCAATGGCAAAAATAAGGTAGGCATAATAAACTGGTAACTGTTATCAGCAGATTAAATTAAAAGATTTACTTACAAATGCAATTAATTTTACAACACATAAATTTTGTAATTAACAACTATACTAAAAATTGGTTTAAAAAGCTAATATATGAGCACAACTTACTTACATAAATATGGAGGGAGTCCTACTCTTGCTACTATTAACTTCATTAAAATGGTTCGCAATATTAATAAATGCAGAGGCAACTATCAGTAAGTAACCAGAAAATAGATTAATTAGGGTCTTCGAAAACGATATGATGAAAAAAGTTAATAAAATAAAAAAACCCGATGCTTAAGCAAACTAAAAAAATGCAAATAAGAAGAAAATCATGCTGTGCAGTCGGAGTACGTATACATATGAGCGTGCTGGCTGACCAAAACTATAAATATTCGCCGACTTCACAGCATGATTTTCTTGTTGTTTACATCTTTTTAGTTCGCTTAAGTAATAGGGTTTATTGATTTTATTAACTTTTTTTAGTTACAACTTTTTATTATGTATATTTTTGTTCGAATAACTTTTAAACAGATGTGGTATATATTTTTGTAAACACCTCTAAAACCCTTTAGTTTGATACCCCACTTGATGGGGATGGAAGAAAACAAAAATTGGAACCCCCACAATATGGCGCCCAATATCCGCCATGTTTATTTTTTTTTACGTCTCTTATCTAAGAACACTTGGGCGGTCAAGAGTCGAGAAGTCTTATTATTATAAAAGTCCGTCTAGAGGTTTGAAAGATTTGAGGTAATAATAGTAGTTTATGCAATGGACATATAATAAGGGTTATTAAAACACGAGCGTAGGTTTATCAAATGAGGCGAAGCCGAATTTGATATTAATATTACGCGAGTATTTTAATACCTAATTATATGCCGTTGCATACACTACTTTATCTTCACTCATACAGTTGAAATAAAACAAAAGTGGAAAGGGAAAAATATTAGATATGGCGGGCAATTTAGATTCTCATTGCGCAGCGCGCGCATCCACAGACAATGAAACTTCTTTACTACAGCCCATACGCGCCAGAGAATTAAAAAGTAAAAGTGTGCTATAAAAATTAAAAAGTTATTTTATGATGCATTGTTTGAAAATCGAAGGAAAATGTTGAACTGTAATGGTTTTTTTTTTAATTTTACCTATCCACGAATATAAAGTACGTGTTTATACAATATTTTTTGAATTCGTATTTAGAACATTACGTTGTGAGTGTAGATAAAGAATATTACATACATGCAAACATGCATACATACAAGATACGCGCGAAAAACATAACCCTTTCCTTGCAGCCAGTTAAAAAGCTGGCTAGGCTAAATGGCTCAATTGTAATCTAACTGCATTCGTTTTTAGGGTTCCGAAGTCAACAAGGAACCCTTATAGTTTCGCTCTGTCCGTCTGTCCGTCCGTAGCATAGCTCAGAGAATCTAAGTACTAGAAAGCTATAATTTGGCATGTATATATATATTAATAATTCCGACAAAATGGTAACATAAAATCATGAAAAATATTTATTTTTCGTGTACCTCCCAAAGACGTAAAGTGGGGATGTATTTTTTTTTCTCATCTCTCTCATGGTGTGGGGTATCGTTAGATAGGCCATTTATATTATGGGTTTGTTAAAACCATTTTTCGATTCAGAGATTCGTTTGCGTAAAATTAAGCTTTAAGTTGCAAATTTATGTTAGAGTCAAGTGTCCACTCCCCCCCTGCCAGCGAAATGGTTGCTCTTGGCTATGTGAAAAACTTCACGGCAGTAGTAAATATAACGAAATTAAAAGGAAAATTATCACGGATAACATGGCTTTACACGTTTACGAGTAATAGTCGACCAACTTATAAAATGTACTTGGCACAGTACATTTTTTGTACAAATGCCATTGAAAAATTACTTAAATAACGTTGTTAGCTGTGTAAAGCAGATAGTATATATATGCTTATGAACCATGTAAAAATATACAAAAATAAAATCGTAACATCCTTAATAATAATGATTTCTAAATTAATAATGTTTAAGCTCGAATAACGCATTGAAGTGGCCGGTGTCGTTGGCAGTACCAGAACGTAGTCCATACGGCGCATGCGCGCGGTGGAGTCTATTTGGTGTCAGTGCAGAAGTATTTTCGACGTTTTGTAATTAAAACGTAAAAGTAAAGTCAAATTAGATTCGATTTCCAAGCAAATTACTTATTTTCTTTTGTCGATATCCTTCTATAAAGTCAATATTCGACTCGACTTCATCACTAATTGAGTAGCGTAATTTTTCCAGAATGAAATAGTGAATACCGCAGATTAGAGGATTCACCTCTAATCTGCGGTATTAGAGGAGATTAGAGGTGAATACATACCATTTTTTTTCTAATTCCGAAAGAGAAATAAACAAGGAGCGTGTACGCAAGGATCCAGGAACGAACTATACGAATCCCCGTGGCTCTAACGCGCGCTCGTATCGGCTCCTTTCGCAAATCGCACCTGCGGTGGTACTCAAATAGATAATATTTTTCTAACTTCAGTTGCGAAGTTGGATTTTATAACTCCTTCTTCAGTTACCAGTTAGTCCTTATTTAGTTTAAGTCAAGAGTGAATAGATTACACCTAGGCAAGCGTGATTCACCGTAGACTAGATCATCGCTTACCATCAGGCGAGATAGTGGTCAAACGCGAAAATATAGATTAAAAAATAACATCATCCTATGTGGGCCCGTTTTAAGACTTTGTGAGCCGCTGAACCCGTTCTAATGTTCATCAACAAAACCCTCTTTTTAGTCCGCATTATTATGCAACTTCGGAATCCTATTACTGCGCGTGGCCCGACATGCACTTGGCCGGTTTTTAATATTTAACAAAGATCCATTTTTTTTATATATTCATATTCTTCTCCTCGTTTAATTTATTTCTAAAAGGTATTAAAAAAAAATCATTTAGCGTTTCTACATGAGTTATTAAAGCCAATCCCGTCGCAGCAAATCTTCTAGCTATGGTGATTCACTAAGGATTATTATTTATCAATAAGGCCTTAGTAAATACGTCCCATACGAACGCCGTAATAAGTTTTGTAACTATTGGAGCATTTGGATTATTAAATGTATGGTTGACTTAACGAAATTAAAATGGCGATATATGAAAGGTCACTTTTGTTCAGGTATTTTGTGTTAGTGACGAAGCGGGAAGAAGCCAACCGTATGACTGAAATCGTATTTAGCATTAACGTAATAATATTTTTTTGATATTTCAGCTACGTTTCCAACTTTAAATGCGACTGATTTGAAAAGTAAGTTATTGCAGTTTTGTTTAACATGTCTACGTATATTATACGTTTTGCGTATCATCAGCATCATTATATATTTCCTTATCCTAACAGGCAAGTTACCGCACAATAAATAGTCAAAGTTGTGACTGACATAATTCTAGACCTAGGGCATAACATAGGCCATGCGACAATTTACTCCCGCTCGTGCGATTTGACAAACCTGACACTTTCCTCGTTTCGCAGTACGCTACCATACAAAACCCTATCCTAGCTCTGTCCAACGTGATTACGTTTTTAACAAACTCTGGCAACTCATGGCACGTAAATTCTCGCGAATTTCGACAATAGGGATGATGACTAAAATATTTTGTAGTCCGTCAGGTAGATAAAAAAAAACCGGTCAAGTGCGAGTCGGACACGCACACGAAGGGTTCCGTACCATTATCGCAAAACACTTCACAAAAATGTTTTGCGATAATGGTACGGAACCCTTCGTGTGCGAGTCCGACTCGCACTTGGCCGGTTTTTTACTAACGTAACAATTGAAAAAGTACGTGTCGAACGTTTTTAGGGTTCCGTACCCAAAGGGTAAAAACGGGACCCTATTACTAAGACTTCGCGATCCGTCTGTCTGTCTGTCTGTCCGTCTGTCACCAGGCTGTATCTCATGAACCGTGGTAGCTAGACAGTTGCAATTTTCACAGATGATGTATTTCTGTTGCTGCTATAACAACAAATACTAAAACAGTATAAAATAAATATTTAAGGGGGGCTCCCATACAACAAACGTGATATTTTTGCCGTTTTTTGCTCGATTTTAATAACGGCAACTGGTAGACGCTTGAAATATTCACAGAATATTTAGTTGTATATTTACTTCAAAACATAATAATTAATAAATTAAATTAAAATAAATTAAGGGGGGCTCCCATACAACAAACGTGATTTTTATGCAGTGTTTTGCGATAATGGTACGGAACCCTTCGTGTGCGAGTCCGACTCGCACTTGGCCGGTTTTTTATTTCTAACATTATAAGCTGCCGAACTTAGTTGCCCTGCAAGAGATATAAAATAAATCCAGTGATGCAGTTTTAGTTTCTATCAAAATCAGGCCTGATGAGACATCATCAGGGGGTATTTTTCGTTATTCCTCATTCGGATTTGGCCATCCATGCCCACTTGAAAAATGTCAACCTATTTATAAAAAAATTGGGATTATGTTGCAACTTTCGCATGCAATTTTTCTTACAGGATTTTTTCTTAATCTATACTAATATTATAAAGGGGAAAGATTTGTATTTTAAAATTTTTGTATGTAACGAATAAACTTAAAAACTACTGGACCGATTTAAAAATTATTTCACCGTAGGGAAGCTACACTATCCCCAAGTGACATAGGCTACTTTTTATCCCTGTATTCCCACGGGAATGGGAACTACGCGGTTGAAACCGTGAGGCGTCCGCCTAGTTTTAAATAATGATATTCAGAAGTCCGTCAGACATTTCCTCATTTTATATATTTGTAAATAAGGATGACCAATACTCTCAAATAATCCTAACATAGTCAAACTTTGGATTACGCAAACTATTTAGATTTAAGTAATAGTAAACGGAATTAGTAGTAAACGGAAATTTCAAAATTTTCTTATAATTACCTAAGTAATGCTCTCTTCTCTGGGCCGGATCTGCATATAAGGGTACATCAGAATTGTTAACAAATCTTGACAAAACGTGAAAGCGAGCGTTTTGGCGCGTGTCTTGTTAGGTACCTATTTATTATGTATTTATTGATTTATTAGTCATGTTTTATTATTTTCAGTGCAAACTTATTATTATGAATTGACTATGGTTCGATCATTACAGGTTTCAACAAAAGTTCAATTCTTCGTTATGGCCACCACAGAACTCAAAAGTGCTCTAACTTCGAAAAAACTTACGTCTGTATAAATTCATGCCTAGAACGTGGTTATGACATTGCTTCTGCTAATGAAGATTGCGAGTGTACTTGTTTTAAAGACAAAGTAAAATCAAAGTATACCGGTAATAACAAAAAGAATTGGAAAATCCCAACTACTTATAGACCTCACTGGGCTGGGAGTAACCCATCAAAAAGGCCAAAAGGAAAATTTGTGTTTGTGACCTCCCACAGTACTACTTATAAAATACCCGCCTACCTTAACACTCAAGTTAATGATTCTGATCCGTATTCTGAAGTGAAATCCAACAATTCCACCGAAGAAATCAAATCACAAGTGAAGTCTGATAAAGATAGTTCGAATGAAAATGTCAAGTCACAAGAGGAGACTGTTGAAGTTAGTTCGACTGAAAATGGCAAGTCACAAGAGGAGACTACTGAAGTTAGTTCGAATGAAAATGTCAAGTCACAAGAGGAGACTGTTGAAGTTAGTTCGACTGAAAATGGCAAGTCACAAGAGGAGACTTCTGAAGTTAGTACGAATGAAAATGTCACGTCACAAGAGGAGACTGCTGAAGGTATTTTGAACGAAAATTTCGAGCCACAAAACGCGACTGAAAATGAAGTTGCAGAATCATCAAAGGAGACAGTTGAAGAGACAAACAATACGACAGAAGTTAAAAATTTAGATGAATAACAGCAGTAGAATCAGTAAAATCAGTAGAAGCAGGAGTAACTAGCAATCGTTAGCTAAATTATATATCAAAACTGTTTTAAAAATAAAATCGCTTTATTATTTACGTGTAAGCTGAGTACTTTTCACAAATGTAAATTTAAATTGAATGTAAATTATGTTATTTAATATTCTTTATTATTATTAGTAGCCTTACCAACTATCTACCTAGAGGCCTACTCCCTTCTTTGCCTTGTTTCCCAGGATTGCGCGAAACTCATCTAGGCCAACGCTCTTGCTACTGTTTCTCAGCAACAATTCTGTTAAGGCTCTCCTACACTTACTACCGCAACATCTATCATTATTATCATCGTCAAATGAGCGGCACCGCTATTAATCATTTGTAAAATAAAAAAATGTGAAGATCCAAATGCAACGAATTGAGTGTACTATGATGAATTAACTAACTACTTATATTATAAATGGGAATGTCTACATGTTTGGGTATTTAGGCCTGATTTTCCAATAGTCTGATAACTTTTAACTGAGGCATAAAAATGGCGGTTTGACAGCTTTTGTATAGAAAATATGTCAAACGGCCATTTTTATTCCTCAGTTAAAATTTATCAGACCATTGAAAAATCAGCTCTTAAATTAGTAAGAATCAAAAGATTTACAATTCGTTTTATACATGTGATGGTAACGTTTTTACAAATAATTTTATTTTGGTGCTCCCACAATAATAAGGGTGGGGAGCAAACTTTTTATGGAATACCCGAGAGGCACAACTGCTTGTGTGTGACAGCTATGACGTATCACTAAGTTTTTTCACTAATATAGTGATAACATACATATTTTTGCTTTTATATCGATATATCAATTTCTTATTGGATTTGACACTTTCAGAAAAATATTCAGAGGCACTTTTGGGACAAAGGTAAAAGTGCTCCTAAGAAATATTTTACCTACCGTGTTGCCGTAAGGTTAATTTTTAAGTTTTATTATACCATTTAATAGTTGTTGAAAAGAATCGCTATCGTCAGTGTTTTAGCTTGTCTATGTACCTACCCTAACTTTCTCCAAAATCTTGATTTTTTGCGTTAAGATGACTCCGTATCAAACCTAGCACTGTTAAGGTGTATTAATAGTTATTTAATCCATATTTTTCAAGTATCCGACTGAACCTTATTTGTATTTTCAACTTCTTTACAAACTTTTACAAATGAAAAAAAGATTCCGACGAATTGAGAGAAAGAAAAAGAACATGTGCTAACAATAAACTTCATGCAAAAACTAACGTCATCGTCTTAACAGTTAATATATATAGAATAAAATAATTGCATTTAAATGTTAACTAAACAAAGAGAAAGAGAAGGTTATTAACTGAGATAAGTCGGCTAAGCCGAACGAGAATACTTTGTTGGAAGATTGATTTATTTGAAGTAAATCGCTTCTGGACTCTCTTTTATCTGTCTAGGCACAACCGAGGGCGAAACAAGAGAGGAAGCCAAACAATAAATCCACCTCCATAAAAATTGCAACAACTTTGTTCATAATGCCGATAAAGGCATCATCAAAAGTTAGTTCGCTTCGCACCCTCGCGCCCATTCGTGCAGAGATTACCAATAAATCCAATACGGGATAATTGGCCGACTTAATTCTGTTCTATCTTTCTACTTAGTTCAGTCGTCAGTATGTGCCAGCTCAGGCCCCTTGGGATAGTCCAGGCGAGAGCACAAACATCGCTTGCTTGCTGAACAAAAATAGCATCTTGTGCATTTTGATAGGAACGAGTTTCATTTGCAAATGCGAAACAAAGCAGAATAAATGACAAATAAAGAAATTGGCTCTGTTAATGATCTATTTTTAGGATTCTGATGTATGTGTTATTGTCCAAAATACATGAATTTATTTGTGTTTTTTTCCAACATCCCCTATGAATTTAAGTTCATTTACCTAGGTTCTTCTTCGTCAAATGGATGGGAATGATGGAATCAAAGGGTGGCATCAATTTGACATTTGCTTTAGTTGGGGCCCCTGGGAACGCTGGCGAGCTGCTACGTGATCCTATAGTGATGTCGGAGCATACCGAAGGTAGGGGGTACCAAATATGGAAAGTGAATAATAAAATATTCCTATTACCTACCTTTTATCTATAATACAATCTTTTATCGGATTAACATAACTAGAGACCTAATATTTTTTATTTAAGCGCATTATAGGTACGATTGCCAATCATCTGGCCCAATTGGTTTGAAAGAGTTACTTTCGAAATGCAATTATTCCGGGATAAAAAGTCTTGGCAATAATGCTATAATTATCGTTATCCGATCATTACTGCCAGAGATTATCATTTGCTTTAAAATTGCTAAGCCTCGCCAAGTTTAAAAAACCGGCCAAGTGCGAGTCGGACTCGCGCACAAGGGGTTCCGTACCATTATCGCAAAAAAACGGCAAAAAAAATCACGTTTGTTGTATGGGAGCCCTACTTAAATATTACTTTTATTCTGTTTTTAGTATTTGTTGTTATAGCGGCAACAGAAATACATCATCTGTGTAAATTTCAACTGTGTAGCTATCACGGTTCATGAGATACAGCCTGGTGACAGACAGACTGACGGACAGCGAAGTCTCAGTAATAGGGTCCCGTTTCTACCCTTTGGGTACGGAACCCTAAAAAAAGAAAAGTTACTTACTGCTATATTCGGAGACTTCAATGTAGTATATTATAATAATATACGTATTGAATGGAACACTGTGAGGCGAAATAATGATGGGATGAGCCGAGATCCTTCGACAGTTATTATACCTCAGACTGCCTCAATTCAACTAGAATAAAGAAGACTGTGATGGAGGTAGAGTTAAAAAGTGAAAACAGCTCGACAATATATCCTACTCTGAAAATGGCTACTTCCAACTTTTTTGTAAGTAGATACGAGTATCTCCCGACATATCTATTAGTGTATTAATCTTCTCCCCATGACGAGTTAGAATTAAAACGTCAGCCAAAGCGGGAAAATCTCGTTCCAAAAAATTAGCCAGCAAAATTCCAACAAATAATTAATCTGGAATAATCATACAAAACGATGCGAGCGGGATGCTCGGCCATTATTACCATTCATTTCAAATCAGGCGTGCGGAGGGTTGAGGAGGGTTGCGGAGGGCAGGCCGCGCTCGACCTGAATAAGCATACATTTTCCAATCAGGACACGTATCATTTAACTTGCTATAAAATTCGACTTCTTCCCTCTGAATTATTATCATGTCAAAAAGGATCTCAGTAAGTAAATGCGAGTTTTATAATTTCGACAGGAATACAAAACAAAAAGTAATTGCGAAATGCAAAGAAATCCATAGACGTTTTCGCCCTAAAATTTATTGTGTGGTGAGTTCATTGAAATTCTCAAAAGCCGGGTGGTTCGTTATGCTAGGAGCGAAATACTTTTCATAAGCGCCGTCATAACATTCATGCTTAAGACCTTTTACGGTAATTAAGTACTCGCTCCGTAAGAGCTCTTTTAGTGAATTAGATTTTTGTGGGGGAACTCATACTTAGTTGTTTTCTTACATCTGTGAGCATGAGGATGAGCTGTTCAGTACTAAATAACGAACCCAGATGAACTGTTTCGTCATATTATTATGCGTGCGCGGGATAGCAGATCAAGCGGCTACCTGCCACGCCAACCACGTCACGCGACACCGGCCCACCAGCACACCGTCACACCGACCGAGTGTCTCGTCACTCACGTCACCCGATCTCCCCTTATTAATTTAATAACTTGAACACCGTCATTATCCGACTAATTGGAGGGGTGATGGGCTCCTTTTAACACATTACCTAAGCGTTTAACGTTACTTTTATGAACTGTGTAATTAATATTCACTTCGCAACATGACATGTAGGTATATATAGCACATACATATTATTACGACATGATTTTTTTTTATTTAAAAGTTAAATTGCAAGAAGGTTTTAAACAAAATTACCAAATTGAAACAAAACCAATTTTAAGGTTTGAACCCTTATCTAATCTAATTAAGGCATAGAGTGTAGGTACCTATGTTATAGGTAATAGTAATTTGATAAAATTCTGCAGTATTTTGAGTGTAAAAACACTTGGTGGAATCGCTAGGCTTTATAGTGGCCATACAGACATGCAGACAGACTGTTATCACAAAGTATTCATTAACGCCTAACTGTAAAATGTTCGTTGTTTACAAACATATCATTTTGCTGTCCTGCCGACGCTCTAGGCTAAATTTTACTTAGAAATTTAAGAGATATAATTAAGAATTTTGCAGAGCGCAATAATTTAGGGCTCGTCATTAAATTAAGAGTGATATCAGGTTTCGCGTAATTAACGCCGAGGGCGGATTGCTATTTTTGTTATCAAATATAAATGTTAAGTTACTCTGATCTGATGTTTTATTGAATCGCAGTACTTTAGTGAAAGAACATTGTGGGACATAGAGTAGTAAACTTGATACCTACATCATAATACATTAAGTGGATGGCGAAGACCTTGGCGAGCGGTGTACGTTTCCCTGTATGTACGACTCGTCGAGGCCCTACAATCGCGAGCGTGATACAAATATACACATAATTTTAATGCCGGGGGTGAAGCATTAAAAGTCAGGGATCAAATGCCTTTAATACTACACGTGAAAACTATGGAGTTGTTTTTAATGTTAAAATAATAGAATTAATATTTGTTTCGGGATATTTACCATGTACATTTTGATTTTGATTGAGAGCTCGATATTTCTTATTATTATTTTTTTAATTATTTTTTTTTTTATTGTGACCATGTCAGCTTAAAAACTTATATTGTTAAAATAATAATTAAAAGAGAACAATGAAGTTGGTAGATTGCCCACAGTTACAAAATTAACTGAGAACTATAATGATTTTGAGGAACGGCAGTAGCATTCTAAGCATAATGGCGTCTTTCAGTTAAAGTAGATAGTCTGTTTTCTTTGATAAGGTTCCAAAAAAGTAGCGAAAAAGCCACAGTTTAATGGCAACTCGTTAAAATCGTACATTTACATTTTGTCCAGTTATGCGAACAAAAATGTATAGAATATCTGTTTTCTTAAGGCGCTATATAAGCCCCAAAGTTAACGCAGTACTGGCCGTGCGTCCGCTCGATGCCAAAATATCAATATTGAACACCTCCTTTTGAACAGTTTTGTTTGCAAAATATTATTTGATTTACATATGCTATGTTAGTTATGAAGAAATTCCAGCCATCAATTTTTCTATGTAAAAATATTTTTAATCATGCAAGTCGTTTTGGAGGAGTTGCGAAAAAATATCGTGTTGTTAATTATTATTTTAAAGCAAAACTATTAAATGCACGAACAAAACCTTATGTTAAAAATAATGTAGGTACATGAATCAGTAATAAGTATATATTTTTTTCAAACCTTTTAACCCAGACGTTACTGAGAAAGTAACCGTTTTACGGCACTAAAGCGCATGTAGAAGAACATTTTTTGCATAAATCGTGTTGTTGATTGGTACCGAATGCCTGGGCAAAATTTAAACGATTATAAAGAAACAGGCAATACACCTAATCTGAATTAGGTGTATTGCCTGACATGAAATATCGAGGGTGGAAAAAATGTGTTAATCTCCAAAGTTTTCGTAGGCTAGGCGTTTCAAGCAGCGGGAGGCACGCGACGCGCGACGCGTTGGCGCTCGCATTACTTGTGCTACTTACTTTAATCTTCACTCATATTTACTAATTACATATGTACATGGGTACTTTTTCGAATCCCTCTTAATAGATAACATTACTACAATAGGTATTCTTGACAAACATCAGAACCCAAGAAGCGCAGAATAAATCATGAATCATCTCATATCACACTTCACACTAATGAAGTTTATGAGTGTGTGTGTGTTCTTCATGCTCAAACGGCCGGACGGATCTGGATGAAATTTGGCACAGAGATAGATTATGGTTAGGAAATAGTACATAGGAAATTTTTATCGCGGGAATATTTTCCCTTGTGATAATTTCGACATTCACGTGCGTGAAGCCGGTGGCAGAAGCTAGTTGGTACATAATGTGGGTGAGAGGAAATCATCACTAAATGAAATAGAAACAGACATGTGGACAGCAGGGATCGCATGATAATTTTGTCCTCCTTACTCTAGTCCACCTCGAATCACAGTTACAGCTTGTTATTTATAGACGATCGAGGGTTTCTTCCGTTGTTATGGCGACCGAGTGGAGTGAAGATCTTTCAATCTGATTTGGAATATGTCAAAATACATAATAATATTAATGTTATAGTTACGGCACTGATAACAACATTTGTGCCACATGTCAAATTTAGTCTTGTTATACATTTATTTTTATTTTTTTACCTTTGTATAGATGCTTTTACCGATTGTTTTGTGAATCTGTGAACATTGTAGGCCTTCTAGATGCTTGATAACATTTGATAACTTTTTATCTCGTTTTACTTTTTATTTTTAGTTTCTAACGTCTTACTGTCGGGCCTACGTTGTCCCCCCATATCTAAGTAATGCTGTAACATGGAAATATTGTAAAAACAAACCATATTTTTAAAAGAGTAACCATGGAGTTTCTTGCCGGTTCTTCTCCATAGGAAACGACCAACCCGAACCGTGCGCCTTTTGTCGACGTTTTATAAATGCCCATGTAGGCCTAAGTAAAATACAAAATAAAATTATTTTGATTTTAATGTGCAAAGCATCCTGCCATCCTAATGTGACACAAATTAATTTTTCGGTAAAACTCTCTTTTTACCCGACTACGGCAAAGCCAAAAGGAAGGGTTATGATTTTAGCAGTCTATGTATGTATGTATGTATTTACGTATGTTCCTCCACAGCGCCTATTTTATCCTTCCGATTTTGATGAATAAGGTGGCAATCGATTCGTTATTATGGCCCAGGTAACATAGGCTAAAAAGTAGTCGGATTAAAGTTTTTACTAAACTTTTTGCTTGTTCTAGAATGAACCTGCTATATATCTCTACTAGGTATCTGTTGGCGAAAAAACTAGTTAGTATTGTTTACAGTTTTTTAGGGTAAACGTGGGACTCTATTACTAAAACTCCGCGGTCCGTCTGTCACCAGGCTGTATCTCATGAACCGTGATAGCTAGACAGTTATTCTGTTGCCGCTATAATAACAAATACTAAAAACAGAACAAAATAAATATTTAAGTGGTGTTCCCATACAACAAACGTGATTGTTTTGCCGTTTTTTGCGATAATGGTACGGAACCCTTCGTGCGCGAGTCCGACTCGCACTTGGCAGGTTTTTTTATTAATTGCTGCACAAATTACTAAGTTAGATAAATAGATAGCAATAGAATAATGGAACCGAATAAAAGGAACTAAAACACAAACACTATAATAAAAGTCAATTTCAGTTAAATATTCAACAATACAAAATATAAAATTACAAAAAGCTTTTCACAAAAAAATACTACCGACTTCATCACAGCTCTCAAAACGGTGAAGGAAAACATCGTGAGGAAACCGGCATTTCCTAGAACCAAAAATTCGAAGACATGTGACATCCACCAACCCGCACTGGGCCCGCGTTGTATATCTTCGAAGTTCTTCATCAGATCTCCACCAAATTAAAATGGTACCAATTTCGAAACATACTTTTTCATACAAAAAAAGAATTTTCAAAATCGGTCCAAAATTGACGGAGATGTGCGTGAACAAAAACGAAAAAAAAAAAACAAACCTAACTGCCTCCTTTTTGGTAAGTCGGTTAAAAAGTAGATATAGTGTTCAGATGTAGTGTGTGACGTGTGAATAGATGAAGTTTTAAATAAATTGTGTTCTATGGGCACCTGTCACTAAAAACGTTTCTCTCTGATTCGTAACAATTTTAAAGCTAGCCTACAAACGGTTACTACGAGTGTCTACGAGCGGAATCCGCGACATAGGTAGGTAAGTTACTTGCCGCATCGCTATTATCTATCATCAAATATTCAACCAGCTCCGCGCACGTATAACGCATCCGTCAATAGGGTTTGAGCCGTCACCCTTTTAATTTAGACTGGGACGAGGGGTCATTAAACAATAAAGTGTTGATTAAAAGCCCCCATGCGCGGGGCTTGTTGCGAATAACTGCGCTTCCTGCACCGGACCCATTATATTATCACCGATGATTGGCACGGGCTCTCCCGACCCGACACGCGGCTCGAGTGTCAGCACTTCTTCAACTAACTATACCGAAGGTCAAACGTTATAGAACGTGTTTTGATCATAACGATCCGTCAGCTAGATTGACTGTCACAGCTAGGGCCTTAGTTAAAACAAGAAAGGTAGAGAACGTTAAGGCGCGGATACCCCTGAGTAGCTGTTTTTAAAATGAGTATCACCTCTAAACGGCCAGTCGTAATTTTTATAAAAAAAAATATTCGTATATTAGACCATTATCTTAATAATTTGATCTGAGACAATTTAAGAGTTTTATTCGTAGAACATAGTGTAATTAATTTGTAAAGTTATGTCTAACACGGACAAAAAAACGACAGTCGCACCAAAACCGCAAGGCATATTTTAATGAAATTTTCACCACCTCAAAGACAATTTAATTATCTACATTTTGATTTGCGCCTTTTTTTAAAGTCATAGAAAAATAAGGACAGTACAAAAAATTACTTAGAGTCGCGCGTAAATTTTGGATCGCACCGGTGTGAAACGATTGCGCGTTTTGTACCCTCAAGGTCATTGTTGACTATCGTCGTCTTAAGAAATAGAAAGATAAAATCATATAACGCATATTTCTTTGGGGATCATCATTATATAATATCATGCGCTTTATACGTAGGTTTAAAAAACAAAAGAAATAACAACCTTTTAATGAAATAGTAGATTTATTATGTTGTATGTGCGCGTACGGTATTTTAATGCAAATTTGTTAGATACTGATCATAAAATCTACTTAGTTTGGAAAAATTTATAACGCTAGGTACTTATTAAGTTTTTAATTGAATAGGTGCCTGATAGGTAACATTTATTACCTACTAATTTTTATGATGTAAGATTTATGTTCACACTCATTTCCGATGGTTAATATTGATAATAATCGTAAGATAACGATGTTAATTCAACACACTTACACACACACACACACACACACAACACACAGACACACACACATACATATTTATACATACACATTACACACACATACACATATACATTTTAAGACCTTGGAAAATCTCATAAATGTAGATTTTTCTTTTTATTTATGTCTATTTTTGGGCAAGATAGACTCATTCGTGTTATTTGAAAATCTATGTTTGCATTATGTTTTTGTCAGGAAAATATTTTTCTGGCAATCATTCTCCTCCTCCTCGCATCGTGTTCCTCATTACTGAGGGTCATGATTCCCTGGTCTTCGTGGTAACAACTTCTTCTTCACCAATTTGCGCCATCTGCTTCTGTCTTTGGCGTCGTGGAGAGCATCCTGCAGCCTGGTATTTAACGAGGTACGGACTTGGTCTGACCATCTGATTGGACTTCGAACTCTCGGACGTTTCCCTTCGATCTTGCCAGTAACCATCAGCTTGTTTGAGGTTGTGTCCGTCCTTCCTGGCTATGTGACCAAAAAACTCCAGAATCCTACGAAGGCAGACCGTGGACAGTCTGATATTTATATTTAGTTCCCGGAGGATAGAATCATTGGTACGATAGGCAGTCCAGGGGATTTGAAACATCTTCCTCCAGCACCACATCTCACGGTCTCGGTCGGCCTTCTTCAAAGTCCACGTCTCGGACCTGTAACTGAAGATGGAGAACACCAGGGAGTTGACCAGCTTCACCTTCGTCTTCCTTGAAATGTTACGGTCTCTCCAAACGTCTGGCAATCATATTCACGGTGATATCTGACGGCCACATTAACGAGTATTCTCTGGATTTCGAGAGGCACTCGACTGGTAGTTGTGGCGATGCTTGGAGAGGCCTAACTCTAGCTGTGAATGTCTTTGAATGGTGATGACAATAATAATATTCTGCCATTTCATGATTAGGAACGAATTCTGTTACGAGTCCTGTCGCTCCCACGACGACGGAGTCTCGCGCACAGCGCTTTTCATTTATCATTGTTCGCACTCGGACTCGGACCAAGCCACAATTAGAACTTGCTGAAGGAACCGCAGTCATTTTAACATAGTGACGTGTTATGCCTTGTTATGTGAAATGTATATCGAGCACAGAGATAATCTGGAAAACCTTTTATGGAAATTGTATACCAATCGTTAAAAAGAGAACCGTCCTGTTAACAGATTTTAAATCATTGCCGTCACTAGCCGCCATTGTAACGTCAAGTTAGTTCAAAAGCGGTCGTTCCAGTCGAACAAAATGATCGTCGTCGGAGCGGATTGTGGGTTGCACACCTCGCGGATCAATAGATCTCATTCAAATAATAATAAGGAGTTATAGATCAGTCGGCGGGTGCACTGCGCCCGCGCCCTCCCTGCTCCTGCACTCTGCCTACATTTGAGTATGGAAATGGATATTTATTTCACGTGTCGGCTGCCCGCCGCAGCCGTCTGCGGTGATCGCCGAAGATGATAACGCTTCGATTTATATATTTCACTCGATGATCGGTAGCTGCTACTATGTTCACCATACAACTGCCAGAATGGATCGTTTTCGTGTATACAGGATGTCATCTGGTTAACTCAGATTATAGATATTTTGAAAATGGCTGTAGAACGGAAAATGTTCAAATAGTCAACATGGAAAAGCTACCACTAAAAGCAGTAGGAAACTATATTTTTTTTGCAAATACTACCTTGAATCAGACTAAATAATTGTTTAAACATGGAATTATGATTGGGGTGCAATAACGTGTGCGCTATTTTCTTTGCTGTTTTCATTTCGTAAAATTGGGGTACCAATGAATGTGTGACTAGTCGCAATATATCTATTAAAAATATTACAATCATCAACTTCATGCCACAAACACGACATGCATCTGCCTTTATGTATACTCACTTTTTTAACATAATTTAAGAACTACCTACTAACATTATCTTTAAGGGATTAGTTAGTAAAATCAGCTACCACTGTTCTTGTAATGTAACATTTGTATGTCGTTTTGTGGCAATGAAATACATTTTCTTTCTTTTTTCTAACTTCCTGCCCTTAGCCCATGTTACTTGGGGTCGGCGCAACACTTTTTCTTTTTCCATACCATCCTCTCCCCTGTCACGCTATCACTAACCCCCTTTTCTTTCATATCACTCCTCACACAGTCCAACTGTCTTTTCTTTGGCCTTCCTTTTCATCCATCGACATTTATATTCATAACTCTTTTAGTAACATGCGTTTCATTAATCCTTTCTGCAATGGCGCCACTTTCAAACTTTCTCTAATATACTCAATTCAATTACTCACTCATTTCTCACTCCGCACTCCGTCATTCCGCACATCCATCACAACATTCTCATCTCTGCTACATGTAATCTCTTTTCATCCATATTTTTCAAAGCCCAACATTCTGATCCATAAAGTATGACAGGTTTAATCACGGGCTTGTAGATTGTATTAAAAATATTACACAAGGTGATAAAAAAAAACAACAACCTGTAATCCAAAACTTGAAATTGCATGCAAAATCTACTATTGGCCATAAAGTCGCCTCCTCGCTTATGGTTGAGAGATCGACGACAGAAACGGAATGCGTCCGTTGTCACATTTAAAGGGCATAGAGTTGATTAGCATCTAATAATTGAAGCGTAGATAATCTAAGAGACTTTGGTGTGCAAATAATAGGTACGACTTTTTAGTTGTTTAGAGAAATTGTAAACATAAACGTCGGTAATGTAGGTATGAACCTGCTTATGAGATTACGTATAAGTTTCAGAAAACACTGTTTTTCAATTAGTTGCATTGGCTATTCCTACCTACTATTAAACTGCTACAGTTTGTGTTAAGGTGCTTAAACGTTTGCTCGATTTTTGACAGCTCTTAATGTGGCTCGATATATTCTATTTTGATTTGACAAACAATAAAATCTGTCACTTTCTGACAGATTTAATAAATTATAACGACCGCTTCTGTGGGCTGCTTATGATTGATAGGAATATAAAGTTAAATTCGAGCATTACTCAATGAGGTATCTATCGACTAATACGAGCAACAGAATTGAACAGATTGACAAAAACACGAAGTCGATCGTCTGTTTGTTGCATCATTACGAAGTGTTGTCAGCACCACGTGGCAGAGTAGGTAATAAAAAACCATTTTAATTGAATGCAATTTATAATGTTTAAACCTTTTTTATTAACTTTTATGTAATCTTATTGCGAATTTGAATTTCCCGTGTATTTTTATTATGATTGATATAGGTATTGGGTAGGTACTAGAAATTAAAATTAATTGATTAATTTAATTATTTTACACATTTCCTCGTTTTTTAGGGTTTCGTATCACAAAGGGTTAATTTTAGGAACCCTTAAAAGATCACTTCGTTGTCTGTCAAGACCCTTTTTCTCAGGAATTTTTTGAGATATTAAGTTGAAATTTATATCAAATACTAACTAAGCAATCCCTTAGAGCTGTGAAAAAATTAAACTTCTAAATAAACGCAATCAAAATATACACCCGTTTATGTTGCATATTTTGACACTTGCAAGGGAATGTATCATCATCATCATATCAGCCGAAAGAAGTCCACTGCTGGACATAGGCCTCCCCCAAACGTCGCCACATTGACAGGTCCCGTGCGTCTCATAACCAGCGGATCCCCGCAACCTTCACCAGATCATCAGTCCACCTGGTGGGAGGCCTTCCTACGCAACGTCTTCCAGTCCCGTCGGCCATCCGTTCTGCGAGCAATGTGCCCTGCTCACTGCCACTTAAGTTTGGCAATTCTTCGGGCTATGTCAGTAACCCTGGTTCTCTTGCGGATCTCTACATTTCTGATTCAATCACGCAAGGAAACTCCGAGCATAGCCCTCTCCATTGACCTTTGAGTGACTGTAAGCATTCTGATAAGGCCCATTGTAAGCGACCACGTCTCAAAGCCATCACTGGCATCACACACTGGTCATAGACTTTCATCTTGAGACACTGGTAAGTTGGACGAGAAGATACCGCGCAACTTCCCGAACGCTGCCCAGCCGAGTCTTACTCGACGGTTGACCTCTCAAGGGAATCTATAGGGTATTTTAATTTATTTGCTAATATATAAACTTATTTGCATTAGGTCAACTGATCGCATCGAGCAGTGGTGGCCCAGTGGTATCGGCCGCGACTTACAAGTTGTAGGTCGTGGGTTCGAGCCCAGGCAGGCGCTTTACTTTGTGTAAATTATTTCATCACCACTGGTCTCAAAACGGTAAAGGAAAACATCTTGAGGAAACCGGCATATCCTAGAAGCAACAATTCAAAGACATGTGACATCCACCAACCCGCACTGGGCCCGCGTGGTGGATTACGGCCCATTCCCTCTCACAGAGAGGAGGCCTGTGTCCCAGCAGTGGGCAACATTAATAGGCTGATGATGTGATGATGTGAAACTGATCGCGACCTATGTATAACAAAAAAATTACTTCCAATCTTTAAGATAATAATTATTTATATCGAAATTACAACGTTAATTGAATTACATATTAATTTCTGTTAATGTACCACATGGGTCACCTTCGCTAAAGAGTACGTATGTCTGCCTGATTTATCTGTTTTGTTCTCCACAGAAGTCTATTTCTTTTTCTCGGAGGTTTCGAGCAGATTTAAAATTTATATCTCGAGCATGTCACGTCCTGGGTTAATTAGGTGTATACTCCGGGAGCGAACGATGCGGCTGCGCCTATTATTTACACCATTGCGCACGTATGCCGCTCAGAATAATTATGGGCCTCCTTGCCACCTTTACACACATTTTGCATACTTACTTGCCAGATAAAAGTATATTTTATTGAAGTGTTTGTAATGCTACGAATAAAGCCGCTAACGAAATACTTCTACCTAGGTACTTTATATAAGGTCTTTGTCTGATTTGTAAACAGTGTTACCAGTGTTACATTGTTACTAAAGCTGCCAGATCTAGCTGTAATTTTTTGAAAGTTAATACTTTTTATTTCGTCAGCGGTGTGTGGACCGCCTTACTTGAGAAATTATCGGTTCACCATACAAAATTTTAACCCCCTTTCCACCTCCTTAAGGATGATTTCCGGGATAAAAATTATCCTATGTCCTTCCCGTGGTCTTATACTATCTCCATAACAAATTACATCTAAATCGGTTCGGCTGTTTAAGCGTGATACGGTAACAAACAGACAGAGTTAGTTTCGCCACAGATAATATAATACTAGCATATTCGCATTTATATCATTACTAGCTGTGGCCCGCGACTTCGTCTGCGCAGCATTAGTACTTCGAATAGCCCATTTTTGGGGTTCCGAAGTCAACAGGGAACCCTTATAGTTTCGCTCTGTCCGTCTGTCCGTCCGCAGCCTAGCTCAGAGAATCTAAGTACTAGAAAGCTATAATTTGGCATGTATATACATATTAATAATTCCGACAAAGTGGTAACATAAAATCATGAAAAATTTTTTTTTTTCGGGTACCTCCCATAGACGTAAAGTGGGGATGTATTTTTTTTTTCTCATCTATCTCATAGTGTGGGGTATCGTTGGATAGGCCATTCAAAAATATTATGGGTTTGTTGAAACCATTTTTCGATTCAGAGATTCGTTTGCGTAAAATTAAGCTTTATGTTGCAAATTTATGTTAGAGCCAAGTGCCCCCCCCCCCCCCCCTGCCAGCGAAATGGTTGCTTTTGGTCATGTGAAAAAATTTACGGCAGTAGTAAATATAACGAAATTAAAAGGAAAATTATCACGGATAGCAAGGCTTTACAAGTTTACGAGTAATAGTCGACCAACTTATAAAATGTACTTGGAACAGTAAAAATTTTGTACAATTGCCATTGAAAAATTACTTAAATAAAGTTGATAGCTGTGTAAAACAGAGTAAATATAATGATTACGAACCATGTAAAAACATACAAAAATGAAATCTTATCAGGCTTTACAAGTTTACGAGTAATAGTCGACCAACTTATAAAATGTACTTGGCACCGTAACTTTTTTGTACAAATGCCATTGAAACATTACTTAAATAACGTTGTTAGCTGTGTAAAACAGATAGTAAATGAAACATGTAAAAATATACAAAAATAAAATCACAACATCCTTAATAATAATGATTTCTAAATTAATAATGTTTTAGCTCGAATAACGCATTGGAGTGGCCGGAGTCGTTGGCAGTACCAGTCCGTAGTCCATACGGCGCATGCGCGTGGTGGAGTCTATTTTGTGTTAGTGCAGAAGTATTTTCGACGTTTTGTAATTAAAACGTAAAAGTAAAGTCAAATTAGATTCGATTTCCAAGCAAATCACTTATTTTCTTTTGTCGATATCCTTCTATAAGGTCAATATTCGACCCGACTTCATCACTAATTGAGTAGCGTAAAACTTTACAGAATGAAATAGTGAATACCGCAGATTAGAGGATTCACCTCTAATCTGCGGTATTAGAGGAGATTAGAATACATACGTTTTTTTTTCTAATTCCGAAAGAGAAATAAACAAGGAGCGTGCAAGCAAGGATCCAGGAACGAACTATACCATTCCCCGTGGCTCTAACGCGTGCTCGTATCGGCTCCTTTCGCAATTCGCACCCGCGGTGGTACTCAAATAGATAATATTTTTCTATTTTCAGTTGCGAAGTTGGATTTTATAACTCCTTCTTCAGTTACCAGTTAGTCCTTATTTAGTTTAAGTCAAGAGTGAATAGTTTACATCTAGGCAAGCGTGCTTCACCGTAGACCACATCATCGCTTACCATCAGGCGAGATAGTGGTCAAACGCGAGAATATAGATTAAAAAAAAACATCATCCTATGTGGGCCCGTTCTAATGTGCATGTAATAACAACAAAACCCTCTTTTTAGTCCGCAGTATTATGCAACTTCGGAACCCTATTACTGCGCGTGGCCCGACACGCACTTGGCCGGTTTTTTCATATCGCGCCATAATATTGTAGGTCTGTGGGCCACCTTCCTTGAGAAATTATTAGTTCACCATGGAAATTTCCACACCCCCATTCCACCTAAAGATAAAAACTATCCTGTGTCCTTTCCAGGGTCTCCAGCTATCTTCATACCAATTTTCATCTAAATCGGTTCAGTGGTTTAGGCGTGAAAAGGAAACAGACAGACAGACTATTGATGTTACTTTCGAATTTGTTATGATTTTGACAATTTCAGGAACCCAGGGCCCCGGTCGTTTGAAAGGCGTGCGAAGACCCGAAGCCCACTCGCAGAGGCCTGGCTTGTATCAGGCAATACTCATATGACACCAACCGATATTAATATTATTATTAAGTATGGATATATAAGTATGGATCCTGCCATATAAAAACCAGCCATCACTCTCAGCTTAAACAAATAAGGATTTTTGAGACTTTCACTGTTACAAAAATATTAAATATTATAGGTTTTCGTTTTTAAAACTTAGGCTGTTCTCAAAATACGATTTACTAACGTAGTTTAGGTGGCTCTGTGATCTCTACACACTGTTCATCGTCAAAGAGGGATAAAATGGCTTCGTAAAACGGCATAACGGAAAACTTTTAAAATAAATAAACTTAACAAAATTGTAACACATGAAAGCGATTTAATATAAGCGATAAAGGGCCGTACATTATGAAAGGTTAATAAAACACGGCTCGCGGAGGGCTGCCGCATATTTCCAACATTAATTGGAATATAAGGCGATAAGTGGCCAAGAGGTGGTTCTTCATCATTAAGATAATATGCAAATATCTGTAGGAGAAGACGCTATAAATTTTCTCGGTAAGACACTACGGATCAGACTTGATTGATTCGCAGATGATAGCACGGATAAAATGCGAGTAGGCAATTATTATAGTGGTGCTAGCCACAGTGGTTTCTATTTATATGTCGTTAGGCTAATCTACGCCAGTGTACTCATGAATCTCTTAAAGCAGCGTTCAGAATATAAACTTAGATTCTCGATTTAGATTTTCATTCAAGTTTATCAATTTCCCCAATCGGATAAGACCGCCTCCCGTGCCATGTGCCTGTAAACGATTATATTTGAGTACTAAACCAGTGAGTAAGAAGACTTAATGAGTCTATCTACGACTAAAAAAAATATTGCCGTACAAATAGTTAATTGACAGTGAAACATCTAAGATAATACTTGTTTCTGATCACTGACGTTGTAATCACTTTATTATGTCGACTAGTCCGTATTGATTAGGTCCTATCACTCGTAGTGAATATTACTCATGCAACCGCAATGGAAAGCTTGATTTGTTTGGGTAACAGCTGTTATTGATATATCCGAACCGTCCTTTGTAAGAATATACAATTCCGGCAAATGTTGCTAGTTGTTTGCTGCCACGTTTCTCGCTACAATGCAGGATAGTCAATGTGTGACCCCTGCGCTTGCGCATATTTACATCTCACTTTACGGCTAACTAGCTGTACCACGCCTAAGCCCATCTATTGTACGGAAATGTCGGGCGATGCACGAAACAATCCTACTTTACCGTAATATCTGCATATAAATGTTTGGGAACTCCGTTTTGGTATGTGATCGAGAATGCTGGCTTGCTTTAGTTTCGCTGAGGGCAACTGTTTTTATCGTAATCGTACTTGATATTAAATTGTGAACCTACTACTACTATAAATATACCTACTGTATTTTCTTCTATATAATGTAAGACATTCCGTAATGCTATAGTAAGTATAAGTGGATCGAAAATATTTTTAATTATAATCGGATCGGATCCGTCCGTACAATTTCTTGAATGCGTTGAAAACATACCTAATTCCTTTAATTAGATTTGTTTCAAAAAGAGGGCATCTACAATAGGGAGTGTGTATATTATTGTAGATATAATAATATTTATGTATTTGAAGTCAATGCTGCTTCTGACATAGACAGACGGCATGTCAATGGAAATAACGTAAGTAATGGAAATTCTATTATTACGGCCTTTTATTTTTCAATTACGAACCCCCAAGCCACCCCCGCGCTTTAGCCTCGGGGTTAACTCTGCGAGACCCTGAGATGTTTTATTCTTTTATTAGTCAGCGTTTGATTATTTTTTAGATTAAAATTTGTTCTTTTGGTATAACAATAAGTATGTTTTCGTTCTCAAACATAATTTCCATTCATTATCGTCAATGTTAAAGCTTTTCCTCAACTGTGTTGGTAAGCTAACATAGCTGAGAAATATTCATAACTAATTGTACTAATGAAGAAAATGAGATCACATCTGAATGTCAATATGCCAATTCTGGTAATATTCTGGTGGTATTTATGAAGAGCTCCCTACTGTCTTATAAATAACAAAATATAAATAGTTTACTAGTATTAAAAATTACAAAACAAGTGATACCCCGAGCTAGGTTTTTCAGGGGCCAGTGGCCTCTTCCGTTACGTTACATGTAATTAATTAGACACTAATGCAATTCATAAATATAAAATTCCTAATAATCAAATACAGACTCAAAATAAGAATTACAATTTGAATAATTGTTCAATAAACAATAAAAATCTTAGATTAAAATCAAAATCATAATTACAATCCAGATCAAAATCAAACTCAAAATTAAAATCGAGATCAAGAATAAAATTAAAATCAAACAAAATTACAATCAGAAACAAATTTGTATTTTTGAAAATTCTTTATGATTCTGATGAATTTAAAGTGTATCACACAAACCTTGTACCGACTGAAAATTTTAAACACAAAAAAATAAGCCTAATAAGTGCAGCCGTTCTGTAATGATACGCTTACATACATTCGGCAATAGATTTTTTTATATTATAAATAGATAGATAACAACGTCACTTGGATTCCTAAGTGAAATATCACAACAACACGAATAAATATAGTGTGAGAAACAATTTGGAGTTGAGCATGTAAACGACACTCATAATAATAAAGTGTTTCGTGTTTGTCTAACGATCACAGGAGCGTAATTATAAATCATGTAAGTCATAACAAGGCGTGTTTTAAATTTGTTCACGAGCACTCCATTAAGTCAACACTGGGGAGTCGGGTCACGCAATGCAGCGCCAACGTGCAGATATTACACAATAGTTGAACCAACTTAATTTAGAGATTATTTTTACAAAGTAATAACTAGTTTTAGTAACTTATTAAAATAACCTATCTTTTTGTATTATCTCACAAAATAATTATATGGCATCTTTAACACAGGTTACTCTGTAACTTAGCTAAGATGCCAGTTGCGATACGTATTATGACTCCGAAACCGAATTTACTGTTACATTTTTATTTTAAATTGTTTCTGGTTTATTATTATATTTCGTTTGTTTAATTAAGTACACATTTTAAATTTACATTTTTAAATATTTCTTTATATTATTTTATTATTACTATTGTTGTTACACACATAATAATGTTAGGTTTTCTTTGATAAATACATCTTTTATTTGTTAAGAATTAAATTATTTATATTTAACATCAAATAGTACTTAAAAGTTGTTAAATTGATTATCTTAGAAAATACTCAAATTTCAAATGTCGTCACATCTAATGACAGTTGTCTATTGGAGGGGGAGTCATCGTCAGTTCGTCAGTCTAGTCTGGGCGGGCTTGAAAGATTGTACTGTTGACCTAAGTGGATATATTGTATGGAGTTGATGGTAACTTAGTGTGAAATGGTAAATAAATAATAGTTCAAAGTCCAAACTGTGTGTTATTGCTGAATTACCAACTACACGTAAGTATTATCTATTCTTGAGTATTTTTCTATCCTACTGACCTACCGCTTTGTACTAGATCTGTTGTCTATCTAGTGTTCTATTACATTTCAGAAGCGGGAAGTACACGCCTATTACGAAATCAAGTGCTTTTGATTATGATTTTATTAAATTAGTTTTAAATGTCTTATTAAAACTATATTTAATGTATTTTAAAAATATGAGGGTAGAACAAAAAAACAAAAAAAAAATTGTGACTAAGTATCTTGTCCCTTAAGCGGGGTTTCTTAAAGGGTTGTGAAAATTTGGTTATTTTTTGGCTCGGACGCACCGTTTCAGAGATATATTCAAAATACCCTGCATACATTTTCAAATATATTTTGTGTACTTTAGTTATTCTTAAACCATTTCTATTTGTTTTATGTACATCATGCCTCTTGAGGCGCCAGCCCAAAGCGCACCAGTCCAGGACGCCACAGCCCAAGGTGACGCAGTTCAGGACGTCGATGCCCAAGGCATATCAGTCCAGGACGTCACAGCCCAAGGCGCAGCAGTCCAGGACATCACAACAAGAAGCTACTACAGCAGCAGCCTGGATGTACATAGCTAAGTGATCATTAATCTTTTACCGACTCTACTACTCAAATTTTCTATAGACTTATTCCATATTTTTGGCTTTGCTGAGGGAGAACCATTTGCTTAGATGGGTATACTTCTCTACAAACTTGAGAGGGATGTCATTTACCTAGTGGATAACATGTGGTGATTATTTAGTCAGTTAGTAATAGTTAGTTAATTTTTGCTGGTATTTTGCTGATATGGCTTCTTTATTGATAATGCCCAATATCCACTGGATTACCTTTCGTACAACAGGATGATTACTGATTTCGGCACAACTTTTTCTTCGAATATTTTGCTCCATAGAAGCATGATAGGTCTTAATAGTACAGTCCTTGCAAAGGGCAATAGGCAATTTTGTCGCAACCCAGTAGCGATATGATGTGTCGTTAGATGGATCTCTTCAGGGGGAATATTTCATGGAATATGGGTACTTTAGGAGCTAGAGAGCTTTAAATGTGAGTCATTTGAATTCCGGTATTTTGTCAACTAATTACTTTCATTAGTACTGTGCATTTCAATAATTGTTTTATAAATCTATAAGCATTCACTTTGAAATATTGGCTTCTTACATGCCGATTTAGGAACAATGTTTTAAGAGTCTGCTCGACTAGACCAAACGTTAAGCCTGTCCTTCGCCCCAGTAGCGCTGGGATATGTGTCTGATGAATCTTTTCAGTTTGAATATTCCTTATTATAACGACTTCTCTGGATAGTTGACACGTGAGGAGCTACAGAGTTCTAAATGTGATCCATTAAGTAGATATCATTTAAATTCTGGTATGTCGTCAATTGACTTACTTGGCATTTTGTTTTTTTTTGGGGTTTGGACGTACTCGCTAGCCGTGTTTCTGTGAATGTAGTGACCCTTAATTAAAAACTTTTCGAGTTCGGTGTTCGACTGGTTTTCCTATTGGGGTCGTTAACTCTAAACGGACTAACTATTGACAATAGTTGTCTTGTAGCAAGGGTTCTTGAGTTGATTTTTTTCGGTGGCGTTTGTCTTGTGGCTGTGAGGTACCAAAAGAAAAGGTAGTAATTTTGGTGCCCAATTGCTTGCCTATTTAGGTAATTGAATCTGAATATTTTTGAATTAGCAAAAGGCAGTTTAATATTGAGTGTTCTTTTGAAAAGTTTTTCTGTTTTGTATCTTATGGCAGTTGGACATCGAGCACAAGTCTTGGCTTTGATGTCTAATGAGTCGCCTGTTTGGGTCACTAACGCTGGACCGACTTTTAATTGGCAATATGGGTTTTGTGGTAAAGATTCTTCTTGAGAGGCCCTTTTCGGCAGTGTATAGTCGTAGCTATTGGATGCCAATCCTTAACGTCGCTGCTCGATATAAGTTACCCGTTTAGGTCAATAACTCTGAACGAGAACGGGCCTTGTAAGAAGCAAGTGTTTTCATGATCGGTTGCATATATCGTGTGGCTGATGAGTTTTTGGCCAAATTTCCATAATTGGATTCCAGCCCATTCTCCTACAATTGTTTATGTACCTGCCTGATTTATCTGATAGCTCTTCTCTGGTTTCATTTTCATTGATTGTTGTAGGGTTACAGGTACAGGGGAGTATTTATTCCCCGCTTTGTTTAATCATACCAGTTTGTTGTAATGCATCTGGTTGGTTATATAGTTTGGCATAATAAACCGTAGCTATATTTATGATCTCCATTCAGTTTTGGTAGTGTATTAGAGATGGATACATTTCTTGACAGGTGCTATACAGAGAGTCATTCGATGTCAGCGGTGATGATACTAAAGTGTGGGGGTCAATTTTGTGATACTACGATAGCACTTGACAATCTCATACATTTTGCATTTTTTTATAGATATATTTGTACGCTATAATGTGGTTGTTCTATAGGGAGCACCTCTTTATTTCTGTGTTGGTATTTTGTGAACATTTCTTTATCGTTTTTGTTCAGTTTTGGCTTATTCTGTCATTGGTTTCTTCCATTAACTGTGCGGTTTTTCTGATAAATTCTATATTATTCTTTTAGTAACTTTTAAACATTCCAGTATAGAGTGCACGATTTTTATGGTAATATGCATTAGGTTTTTGTGTCATACTTTTCACGTGACGCTATAAGTCCTGGTAGATTATTTTTAGGACCTTTTATAACTTCTTGCTCGTTCAACGATTTCATTGTTAATGGCGTGTCAAAAAAGTGCGCATGCTTCTTATCATGGTATTCTGTTGGATTGTAGCTCTCTGCATTATGTGGTCTTATCCAAACGAAACTGACGACGATACTTCGTACTTTGAAAGTAATTGTGGGTTCTGTTTTCGTATGTTTATTTTGGAGAGGTCGATTAAGTGTTAACATGAACATCTTGTTTATGATTTTGAGGTTTTACTCGTATGCGTATTGAATGAGTTTCACTCCACGAGTTCTGGTGGTTCCATAACCATATTTTCCAGCAACTAAATGCTAATGTTTCTTACCGATACCCCGATCTGTGCATTGAAATCACCCATAGAGGTAATTTATTTTTCAAAACAGTTGTTACACATTGCGTACTTTCAGAGGCTATAATTACGATTCGAAAATTAAATCTTGTGCATAGGCACGCAAATTAATTCTGTTACGCGGTCGAAACTTTTTTTATGAGCTCGATAATTATTTTCGCAGTTGAGTTTTAAATGTATAAGTCAATTTAAAAAAGATTAGTAGCAAGGAGTTTTCATACATAGAATAAATTGGGATAGATTTTATACGAGGAAAAATGAATGAGTCCATACGTCTTAGCATTGAATTCCCAAAAGTCTATTAAATGGTTGTTTAGGCTTTTGTTTTTCAAAAGACGAATAGTTTGCATAGGCTGTTTTCGTTGTAAAAAAATATATATCCAGTTGCAAACAAATGCCATTTCTAAAAATTTTAATTTTTGTTTGATAATTTGATTATTTTATTTTGTTTATATGAGTTCAAGTAAAAGTGATGAAATCGAATTAACTCCACGCGATATTTTATGAGGCGAAATAGCGCAAGATGAAATTATACCCCCAAAATCTCGAGAAAGATATATGGCGACTTACGATAATTTTATTTTATGAAAAAACAAATGTAATTCTTTGATTGTTTTTTACTATTTCCCACAACTGTATTGAAAAACGTCGTGTGATGCACGGGTGTGTGGGTTGTTGCGGACTCGTGTCGTTGTAAACCCTTGCCTTAGGCTCGGGCTTGTTAGTGAAAGCTCGTTTGCAATAGCCTACTTTCCACCCTTGTATCACAATGTACTATTATGAAGGTACTCGTAAAGTAATGAGTATTTCCAAGTTTTAAAATTTAATTAGCGACGAGGTTTCCAAGGTTCCATAAGCCTGCATAATTACAAAGGGCAGGTTTTCTGGAACTATTTGTGGAACACACTCTTTCTGATATTTCGATGAAAGTTGAAATGTTTTACTTGTCTTTTGTCTTTACTAAGGGGATATTTTTGGTTTTCCTATGAAATACGTGTAATCATAGTCTTCGATAATAGTTTCTTTTAGTAGATGGACTTCAGTCAATCCCAGTATGTCATGGGTAATATTTGTAGCACTGTTTTAGCTCAATATGTTTTGTTTTGATGATAGTCATTTAACACTAAAAGTGCAATGTTTAAATCACTATTCGGTATTAGTGTCTTTGGAGGGTTTAATACTAATACTCCGCTGGCAGAACGCCGTATTGGTCATATATGGAATTAGTATGAATTGTGATATTAACCTTATACTGAATGAGGTCTTGCTTGAAGAGTAGTAGAGTGCGGTCGAAATTGTAAAAATTAAATGTTGTTGGAAATGATTTGGTATGTTTGCCAATTTTTTTATGTCTGTGATTAAGTCGCGGGGCTTGCCTATAGGCGAATAAATAGCAAGAATTGCCCTCGGGCGAATAAAATCGCAGTACTATTAAATTTGAGAACAAGTTGTGGTCTTACCTACAGGCGAATAAATCGCTATATGCGAATAAGTCGCGGGTTGCCTACAGGTGTATAAATCGAAGTATTATTAAATTTGCGAATAAGTCGCGGGCTTACCTATAGGCGAATAAATCGCAGTACTTGCCTACAGGCGAATAAATCGCAATATGCGGATAAGTCGCGGGTTTGTTTATATGCGAATAAGTCGCGGGTTTGCCTACAGGCGAATAAATCGCAGTACATGTAAATTTGAGAATAAGTCGCGGGTTTACCTACTGGCGAATAAATCGCGGGACTTACCCACAGGCGAATAAATCGCTATATGCGAATAAGTCGCAGGTTTGTCTATATGCGAATAAATCGTGGGTTTGCCTACAGGCGAATACATCTCAGTACATATAAATTTTAGAATAAGTCGCGGGACTTGCCTACAGGTGAATAAATCGCAATATGCGAATAAGTCACGGGCTTATCTATATGCGAATAAGTTGCGAGTTTGCAAACTAGCGAATAAATAGCAGATGTTGTAAGTATATGAGTACCATGTTCCTATGTATCAAATGGATAAATTTAACTGTTAATGCTTTGTACCTAAGCATGGTACAACCGTGTTGTTCTTGATGAATCATGCTTTAAAAATTACTCACGTATAATGTAACGAAGTAGCCAAATTTAAACGTTACAATTGATTAGATTTGTTTCCTAATTTTTGTAAGTCTATATGCGAGCAAGTCGCGAACTGATATATATGCGAATAAGTCACGGGTTTCTATACAGACGAATAAAATGCAGATTTTGTAAATATGTGAGTACCATGTTCATATTTATCAAACGAATCAATATAATTGTTATTGCTTGAAATACTTTTTATATATACATAGAACAGCCGTTTTATTCTAGGTGAATCATACTTCATAAGGTACTCACATATAATTAATGAATTAATAATGAAAAAAAATATTTAAAAGAAGTTTTTTATTTTAAAGAAAAGAGTAAGTGTGGAGTTTCTTGTCCATTCTTCTCCATAGCAAACTACTTTTGCGAATGGAAAGTAGAATCATTTTTTTTTGTGACTTTGAACTTTTTACATTCAAAAGTGCCATTGAATGGTTTGATGGTGGAAACGATTTTAGAAAACTGACTCAACAGGCCGAGTGTTAGGTTATCACCGGATACGTGTATGGGGTCATACACGTTGTCAGGATGGTCGAGTGTTAGGTTTTCTTTGATAAATACATCTTTTATTTGTTAAGAATTAAATTATTTATATTTAACATCAAATAGTACTTAAAAGTTGTTAAATTGATTATCTTAGAAAATACTCAAATTTCAAATGTCGTCACATCTAATGACAGTTGTCTATTGGAGGGGGAGTCATCGTCAGTTCGTCAGTCTAGTCTGGGCGGGCTTGAAAGATTGTACTGTTGACCTAAGTGGATATATTGTATGGAGTTGATGGTAACTTAGTGTGAAATGGTAAATAAATAATAGTTCAAAGTCCAAACTGTGTGTTATTGCTGAATTACCAACTACACGTAAGTATTATCTATTCTTGAGTATTTTTCTATCCTACTGACCTACCGCTTTGTACTAGATCTGTTGTCTATCTAGTGTTCTATTACAATAAATAAATTATTATTTTTAAATTAAAGTCTTATACGATGTCATCATCAAACTAACACATGCTCAGAGGCTCTAGATCATTCTATCAACAAAGGCTATAATCAAAATGCTAAACTGTAAGAGATGGGTCATGTGACATTTTGATATTGCTTGACATATTCATACATTTTTGGCATTCGTAATCCCCGACGGAAAAAAGAGGGGTGTTATAAGTTTGTGTACCTGTGTGTTTGAGTATTTGTGTCTTTCTTTCTATTTGTGCATCTGTCTGTGGCATCATAGCTCCTAAACGGATGAACCGATTTTGAAATTTATCGTGTTCTTAGCTATGTTTGATGAAAATCGGTTCAGCCGTTCAAAAGTTATGGGCGTTTTACTGTTTGAATCGGGGTGTTTTCGCAAGATATCGTATCATTATTACGTTTTCAATAGATTGTCGATCGAATGTTTGACAAACAGCGAGCGTTTAGCAAACGATTGTGTAGACTACCATACCTATATACCTACACTGTAGGTACCTAATTAACAATTTTATGACATAGAGCGTTTGATAGCTCGATAATTGCTGATTGCTGTTTCTTACGTAATAAGCCTGCCGGTTTCCTCTTGTCATACCTACTGGTGAAGCTCAGGCATCCTTTAGCAATTTTTTTCTAGTTATTAATTAAATAAGTTATCTATATCAGCTAGTAAAAAAACGTATAAAAAAACAAGTCCAAGACCAAAGTCATGATCACAGACAGAGCTGGACTAATAGCACGCACGAGAGAACTTGTAGATCTAGAGTTCGTCAATGAGTTTGTGTACCTGACCTCCATGATCAGCGATCAGGGGGGCTGCAGCGGGGAAATTCGGAGACGTACGCAGATGGCCAAAGCTGCTATGAGGAGATGAGGAGATAAGATGTCGAGGATATGGCAAGATAGGAACATCTCTAATAACACCAAGAAGAGACTCGTTAGAACCCTGGTATTCTCAATTTTCCTTTACGGCTCCGAATCTTGAGCAATTCGCTCGGTGGATCGAAGAAAGATTTAGGCTTTCAAGATGTGGTGCTGGAAGAGAATGTTGCGCATATCATGGACAGCAAAACACACAATTAACTCCATTCTCGACCAGTTAAACATCAAAACCAGACTCTCCACGATCTGCTACCAAAGAGTCCTAATTTACTTTGGTCACAATGCCCGGAGACCGCCAGATATCCTGGAAAAACTGGTTGTTGTGGGCAAAGTGGATGGGAAAAGGCCACGCGGACGCTCACCCACTCGGTGGTCAGACCAGATCAGGGCGATTACGGGCCTCACGGTGACCACTGCTCTGAGAAGGGCCGAAGACAGAGTGGCTTGGAAGCAGCTCGTCAATGACTCTGTGAAAGCTTTCCAAGACGGGCACGACATTCAGTAATGAAGACAACGAATAAAAGAGAGATCAAAAATCTATCGGCATATGAGTATTACGTTATTGTATTGCTTATGTGTAATATTTGATATTTTGATACAATTCGGCAAACTTTGTCATTGCAGCTGAGGTGGAATATACTGAAGTCGAGGCAATTATGGAGCAGAGCAAATGGACAATTGGTAATTGCAATTGTGGACTGCAATGACATATACCTCAAACGACGTTTTTCAACACATTTACTAAACAAAAACGTCTAAAGGTAATAGAATAAGGGCCCGTTTACGAGTTAACAGTGTTGAAAAATATAAAATATATTTCCATTTTCATTGCTTCTACAAACGATCAAGTCCAGACTTGTTTCAAACCGGCATTCTGTTTTTTGCCTATACATTGTCTTCAAAATAACTACAAATGATAGCTGGCACGGGTCTATACCCGCGACTCCTCGACTCCCTCGGAGCCACTCCACGAACAAATTAAATCATTTCTACTTGGTCTGCGATTGTACGCACGCGATATCCTCCGTTATCATTGTGAGGACATATCGCGTCGACACCGCGAACTTATTGTTTTGTCGAAAATGTGAGTAAAAACACCGGTAACTAACAAGGAATAGTTAGCTACTCAATAAACTACTTATATCCTATTCATAGTTATTGTATTCTTAAATTTTTTTTTTTCAGTATTTGACTCACACACTGTTCCGTTGTTGTTGAATTAGGTATTCTACCTATGTTTGCAATATTTGTAAGTATGTGAGAACCATGTTCCTATTTATCAAATTAATGAATTTACCTGTTAATGCTTTTATTTCTTTATACCTGTACGTAGTATAGTGTGTAGTGCTATTTTTGGGTGCATCGTCCTCACATAAATGAATTTATTAATGTATGTACATAAGTAAATATAGTAAAACACCATTTTTTTTTAAAAGGGTCAGTAAGGAGTTTCTTGTGCGTTCTTCTCCATAACAAGCTACTTTTCCGAATGCACGGTGGAATCAATTTTTATTACTTGTAAATTTTAAATTTGAATTTATTATTGTTTGCCGTTCAAAAGTGCCGCATAATGGCCTAGTTGAAATAAATATATTTGACTTTGACTTTATATTATATGTAAGAGGAAATATTAGTTTGGAGCTTTATGAGAAATCAAAAAGATATAGAATCATATCAGCTGAAAAACGGTCATATGGATCCCCCTAAGCATCGCCACAATGACTGGTCCTGTTTTCAACCAGCAGATTCCCTTGACATTCATCACGTTTATTATAATTTTGCATCAGGAATTTGGTAACACTGACTTCACTTTTTACACGGTCCTTCTACCCCAAATTTGGAGTACATCATTTCGCATCTTCCATTCGAAGGTTGTTGGAGGAACAACAAAGAGAGAAGCAACTTACACTAGTTACACTGGCGTACATTTTTAGCTTCAATGAGTGTTTCAAATACTTCTAAGTTCTAAAGCATCCATCTAGACTGACGCGGCTTAGTGTTCTACCCAGAGTTAATCTGGATCCGAGTTATCCATGCTACAATTGCATCGGACTTTGAAGTAAGGTCGTATAGAAAAATCTTGTGCTATATCTAAGCTCATGGATTAAATGGCAGTCTCGTGTCTTAGAACACCTTTACTTGAGTTTAAACGTAGATATGATCCACGCTTATTCCTACATTATAACCACTGGTTCGACTAATTCGTAGGTCGCAATAGCATGTCGTGCTCATTCGTAATAAAGCTATAATAGGTGTTTTAGCACTAAAATAATGATGTGAGACGTAGGTATTGACGTCGTTGAGTTGAGCGGGCTGGTGTTTGAACACCTACGGCATCGGCGTAGCAGCGGCGCATGTACCGCAGTGCCGTAATGCACTGCATATCGAGAGATCCATCGCGTATCTGTTATAAATCTAAACACAACGAGAACATAAAATTTTATTCGAAACGACCACTTGTTAACGTATGTTATCCGTGTGTCGCGCAATTTCACAACGAACCGCCGCGCCGGATCACGTACTCTGAAATCCACGTTCACAACATAAACTATTTACCAACTATTCAATATTCAATACGCGATTGCAAAATACGCCAAATTATTGCATTAGTAGCGAACAGGGATTCCCGATATTGTGGTTCAGCGCTCGGTAGTCGGCGCACCGCGATATGCGGCATAAATAATTTAATAATTCGCAATACGGAATTTACCATACGAAGTGTCGTACCGTTTGTCTGCTTCGTATTCAATATGAGTATTTGATTCTCATACTACTGTCGCATTGGGCAACGTTCAAGCGGCGAGTTTTCACCGAACGAAACGGTGACTTCCGTGCTGCGTATAAGGTTTATTTTAATAAAGAGATGAGTGTTTGGCTTGGATCTTTTCAAGCTGCATGTGTTCATATGTAGGTGAATAAAGCACGTCTGTACATTTCAATATCGGGAACATCCGTGTTATACGCGTGACCTTGCAAATCACAGCCTGCTTTCCAAACGACTTCACAGAATCGTCGTTCGGCGTCTGTATTGCGCGGCCGCGGCCGTCACATTGTTTATAGAATATGTTATTAGTTCGAACCTATTGTCAAGTTATTTAAGCAATGATAAGTCAACCGCTATGAGAATTATTAACGAATATATTTTTATTCCCGAGGCGTATTTTCAATCATTGTCTCGAAGCATATTTTATTGTCATGGGAGTGTTTTTATTATGAGAGAATTTAAGCTCATAATTATTCAATTCTAAATTCCAGCTACGTGAGTCTTTTTGATTCTTACGACTTAAGGTTAGTAATACCAGTGGTGTCTCATCCCATACAAAGAAACCGTGCCGACGTTCTATACTGATTATTTTTTGTACATCGATCGCTTTCGGTTCCGTTCCGTTCCGTTCCACGGATATAGATGGTGATGTATCTATCACCGTGGAACGGAACCGAACGCGATCGCTTTACAAAAAATAATCGGTATAATCAGATGAAAAACGCTAGTTACGTCAGCACGGTTTCTTTGTGTGGGATGGGGCATCTGTATGCTAATATTATATTATCTGTGGTAATACCTATTAGCAATCAAAGTTGTTAATCTCAATAACGACCATAATAATACAACCTCTTCTATGAAACGTCAAGTAGATACAGACGTGAAAATATATATGAATGCTGAAAACATGTCCATGTGTGTTACAGAATTTTGCAGTAGATACATATTAGATATTGAGAGAAAACTGGCAAGAAATTGTGTTTTGACTAACCAGCTCAGGAGAGTGAAGTCATTGGTAGGTAATATATGTATGAGTGAATACCGTTATCACATTTCTATGTAGCTATCAGTGGGTCGGTGGCAGTTCTCGCGGTCAGGTTCACACTAGCCGTTCCCAAGGTCGTAAACTGAACCGTGTCAATATGGCAGCTAACCGCGATTCCGATGTATAATGCCTACTGTCGATAATATCATCCTTTGCATGCTAATAACTCTATTCGGCTGTTTACTGTCACGAATTCGGTTGTGACATGTTTGCGACACTGAGAAGGGATCCGCTGACCGTCGCAATGAGTTGTAGTCAGCTCGCCCAACTATGTGGAAATTGGAATAACTTTCGCATTTCCAGTGCTTTATATTTGTCACGTTCGTTTACTATAAGCACCAACAATCGAGACCGCTTTCTTTTTTTAAGCTCTTTAGCTACGCGCAGTCGTGCACTTTAATAGAATATGCACATCGTATTAATTTAACTCGAGCAATAAATTCATCAAGCTAGTCATTAAATTCGTAGATAGAAGTCAAATGACCAGGACAGAATAGTTATGAACATAAAAAAATATACGGCTCGGATAAATCTCGCTCACGTTAAAAGCCCTAATATAACTTCATATCTTAATTACTGCAATAAAAGTATACCTCTCTTAAAACCTCATAACTTTGTAGTGAAAAATAGGATGACAAAAAATCTTCATAAAAGATAAGGGCGGGCGGTGAACAAATTGACCGATGCTTATTGTAGCAGCGCTGATAGCGGCCGCGGCGCCTGCCCACGGGGCCACGAGTCCACGAGCCCACGACCCTCGCCGGCCCGCGACGTAGCAGACTGATAGTGTGGGCCTAAAATAAATTATACACTTAATAGAATCTTAGAGGTTTGTCCTTCACCACTTAACTTAAAAAACCATATTAAACCAAAAAGTTATAAGTAGATAAGAAAAGCCACAGAAAAAACGTAAAATGGTTTAACGAATTCATTCCGTCTTTCATCTGATTTCTCAGTGCATCTTGCTAAGTATCGAATCGTGCTCACCCTTTTAACCCTAAGGAAAAGAATGAATAAAATAATCAGAGTCGCCTGAGCAATTATGTGGAAATTTCCTGACAAATACACGTTATTGGTGAGGAGTGGGACACGGTAGCGGCGGCGTGCACGGCAGCGGCGCGGCGCGGCGCGATGCGGTGCGGAGCGGAGCGGCACGGCGTGCTGTCGCCTAATGAGGCCGCATGCTTCTTTTATTTATGTGACAAATGTAAATTGTTGGGTGAATCTTTCACGAATATTTAGTGCGAGAACGGTCGGATACACGCCGTGTGAATATTCAATTACGCACTTTTCTAAACGCGGATACATTGTTGCGAATACGGTATACACCTATCATGCAAAGAGGATTAGTAAAGATTCCATTTAGGGAATACCAAAATATGTGATTCGCGACAAAAGGTTCCGTGATCGTGAGATATAATTTGTGGAATGATCAGTAACAGTGGAGCGCGGATACCTGGGCCTGGTTGCTACGATAATAAATTTATCTTTTACGGGCCTCCTACATGTAGATACCTAGACGTGCATAGAGTTTACAAGTTTAGAGCGTGTACACTAAAATTTATGTTTGAAAGATTTGTTCGCCACAAATAAGGTTGTCAGCGTGTGTTATCTAAGGGATCGTTAATTAATTAGAGAAATTGAACGACCGCCGCGTCGCACGGGGAGCAATAACTCGCAACCCGGCTCGTATCATAGCTTCACTCGCCTTTATTTATTTTTACCACTCACGTAAGCAAAATTGAATTCGAATAGGTCGTGGACATGTTCATGCAAAGTGCAACACTTATTATGTACGTTTTGACATTTAAATGTAGTATAATGATGACAACCTACACTCCTGAGTTGTTGTTCATTTATTCAGATCGAGTGAACGTCTACATGTTTATGAGAAGAACTGAAAAGGTAAATATTTATAGATTTGCAATTTTTATAAATCTACGAAACGGATGAATTGACACCTCTTGGAAACGAAGACAGCATCCATTACTATCACGCAGCCGAAAACGTCCTCTGCAAGATTGCAATCAACCACCACAGCAACCAGTCCTGCAGCCTAATTGCGTAAATGAATTCTTCAAAGCAAACAAGTTGGAACCATCCCAAAAACGACTTTTCGTATTGCATATTACACTCTGAAACGGAAAGGTTATGCTCCTTTCATTACCAATATTTTGACGTACAATTGATTGTAAAAGAATGAATGAAAGCGGAAGAATCGAGATTAAACTTCACTATTGGTATTGTGTAATGCAAATGTCATATATATTCAACTCAGTAGTATCTCTAAGTAGTCTGTGTTCAACTCAAAGGAGGATTTGGAAAGCTAACGCTAGCTTTCCAAATTAGTTTCGCAATACCGAAAAAGTTGAAAGAAATGATTCTGATTCCTTGACTTCCGACTTGTTTCCTTTGCAGAATTCACTTACGCAATTAGGCTGCTGTGTTTCTCGCATCCGTTGGGTTCCACGACGTTTACCATACGTATAATAGCCACAGCGGATCTTTGTGTCTCTGAAGTTAGCTATGCAAACCATTTCGCAAAAAACAGTTTGTCATCGAGTATACTGCATACAGTAAGCGAGATAGGACGATGCGACAAACGTAAGCGAGTGAAAGAGACCAATGCTATCTTCACCTTCAACATTGACACAAAAATAGCTACTGCGCAGGGTCTTGCAGCCAATTCAGAGAAACAAAGATCCGTTGTGAGTATTATACATCTTGTGAAAGGCCTGCCTAACTATGAGGCATTTAAAAAATGCGTATAATTATAACGGGGACTGGTCACTTACTGTTGAATGCTTTCCCCTCGTCCCAGTGTCTACATTGACAAGGTGTGACAGTGGTTACATGCCCTTATCACTACAATTAGCCACAATGAAAATGCTAATTGAGTTGTTTTGAACGACGAAACATACCATGTCGTCAGCAGTGTTCCGGCTAAAATATGATCCCTCTGGGACACTAGAATTACGATATAAAATTCTAAATCATTGTGTAACACATTATTTTTAAAACAGTATTTGTAGAGATAGTTGATATTTAACACTTAAGATACCGTCAAATATAATATTTTAACTATGAAATACCTCATAATATTTAGAATACAACAAATAAAAATTAAAAATTTACAAAACCCCCAACATTTTATTTATTTCATACTCTCTCTCACGCTCTATGTCATAAAATTCGTAATAAGATACCTACAGTGTAGGTATGTAGGTGTGATAGTCTGCACAATCGTTTGCTAAACGCTCGCTGTTTGTCAAACATTCGATCAACAATCAATCAAACAAGTAATTATGACACTATTATCTTGCGAAAATACCCCGATTCAAACAGTCAACATCCTATAACTTTTGAATGGCTAAACCGATTTTCATCAAACATCCTCATCAAGCTAAGCACACTCCCGATAATGTCACCTTCCAAACAAAAAAAAAAACTAAATCAAATTCGGTTCATCCGTTTAGGAGCTATGATGCCACAGGCAGATAAACTAATACACAGGTACACACGTCAAACTTATAACACCCCTCTTTTTCCGTCGGGGGTTAAAAAAAGAACTCTAAAAATGGTAATAAAAAAAATCAAAAAACCCGACTGCTTGAACAGCGAACTAAAAAGACGTAAACAAGGAGAAAATCATGCTGTGCTGTCGGAGGATACATCTTCGCGAGCTGGCTGACCAAAACCAAACGTATCCTCCGACTTTTGGAGTTGAACATTAGGTCCATAGGGTCCGAATGCGCATTGAATTTTTCGAGATATTAGCACAAAGCTCGTCGACTCTTCACGTGACCAGAGGGCTGGCCTTTTTCTCGGCCAGAGAATCAGCATTGCCATCCAACGTAGCAGCTGCCAGCGTTCTGGGCACATTTCCCATTGACATCGATGTGGACGAATTTTTTGATGCACAATGAGCCCTTTTCCCTTTCCCCTTTGTATTTGTATATACGAATGTTTTTTTTTAGAATATTCGATTGTATAAATGTTATTATAACATTTAAGCTGTAAAAAATAAAACAAAAATTTACGTTACGTAAAATTTTGACAATCTGACCGAAATTGATTTTCAATAATCATTAAGATACGTACATCCTAGTATACAGGGTGGCCAAAAAGTCGTAGATCAAACGCAACTAGGGGTTAGATGGGGTCATCAGTTGCAAAAAATTGTTCTACGGCAGGTATTTCTAATACGCCAAAACTTGTAATACTGGGTCACTTTTCGGTAGAGTATTTATTTTTCACAGTTGGGTCCGAAGTAAATAAAAAGATATGATATTAGAAAAAAATAATCGTAAAACTTCATATTATCATCAACACACCCAATAAACAACCATAAATAGCATGTCTAACGCAAGGACTCATCAGTATCAATCTAGTGAAAATTATAAAAAAGATACAGCATGTAGATTTTTTCGAATTTTCATAACAATTAGTAAAAAAAAAGTAAATTTTCTCATAATAACACAAAATAAATTATAACTCTGCAGGGGTTGACCTTAAGGACCTCTCATAGAACATTTTTTTGCAGCTGATGACCCCATCTAACCCCTGGTTGCGTTTGATCCACGACTTTTTGGCCATCCTGTATATTTACGGTCATCTGGTAATCGTATTGAAGTGCTTAACATATACCTAGGTAACAAAGATGAAACGGCCACTATGACAAAAACATATACAATGATGCATGCACGTTTAGAACTTCAGCAGAGAAACAACAAAATGGCCCAATAAAATGGCGGAGCATAGACAAAACGCTACAATAACATCAGAACGGGAACGAATCGCCAGTTTACGACATGAGCGCAACGACCGACTGTTCTACAAATGAATAAGCCATCTGTTCTAATAGCTGCAATTAAACATGGTCGTCCGAGCCGCTCAGGTCCTTACTACACATTTGAACATAAGAATCCATAAAAACTACAAGACGAAATGAAGGCACTAATGTATGCAACGCCTTGCAACATAGCGACGCACAGACTAATGAGAAAACTTATCCTTTAAACGACATAATTGTCCTTTTTAAGCCCGATTTCTGCGCAGACGCATCTGTATGCAAAAAATGCTGCATTATCTTAAATTGTTATCAAAAGTCGTTGACTCCGCCGTGTCTAAGATAATGTAGGTAGCAACTATAAAGCTTTTTTATAAGCTGTCAAGTTGCTCTATATAGCAGAACTGTTATGGGACGAATGCCTGTTTTTTGAGTCCGTTGGCCGCAGACACGATCAAGTAAACCATTCATATATGGCGAACTGTCATAATTAAACTTAATAATGAGGCCCCGTCGATACGTTTTTGTCGATACCGAGAATCATCATAACTTAACGTCAGTTTGATGAGCGCCATCATGACTGAAATTTAATGATTATCATTATGTTGAGATTTCCATACAATGGTCTTATTGAGAACAAGGAAATACTTAATGGAATTTGAAACGTGTTGATTTGTACTTGATTTTATGCGATGAGGATTGCCTGGCACAATTATAACTATAATGCGCTGAATTTCCGTCATTTAAGACAAGTGTTCACATTTTTTTAGCTATAAATTAATTATTTATGTGAACGTTTTTTAAGATCAAAGACAAACATAGTAAGTGGAGATATAACTGCAGGCTAGATAAAAGATATTCTATGCCAAAGCTCACACAAATGCATTTTATTAGGCGTAAAGCACGTAACACAACTCTCCTCTTTATCCGAGATGAGGAGGCGAGTATCTGCGGCTGGTGGACGTATATTTTTGTAAGTGAACATTCAAAATCACAATGGCGGTTCTGGCGGAGTGCGAGTAAACCCGGTGTCGGTTGTCGTGCGCGGCAGGCCGCGGCAACCACTGAGCCTCTGCTTGCTGACCCGTAATTGCCAAGTATTTTATTGCACTATCTCAGAAGTTTTATGTCATTCAATCCACGACTCTTAATTGAATAAGCGACATGAAATTTACAACCGTCATACGTTTAACTCGTCCTAGTTAAGAATCTTTGACGTTTTGCGCGCTCTTCTCTCTGTGCCATTAACTTCGGGGTTCCGTCTTAGTGCGTGAGGAATTAAATGCCTTTTTATTATTACGCATCTTACTTTAAGCTATTAAAGTTTCACTAATGAGAAAATTATGTTCGTTCGTCCTATCATATGGACAGTTACCATTTTTTATACACTTAAACTCATCTTCAAAACAGCTATTTACCTGCTTATAGTACGTAACAGTACCAACATAGTAATATAAAAACTAGTACAAGTGATCGATGGCCCATTGCGTAATCTTTTAGCTGCTCAGCTTGAGCACTGGTCGTTACTAGATTTGGTATCAATTAATTTTTCACGGGATATTTGCTATGTAGCGATGAATAACTCTTACAAAGCTAAACTTGTTAGAATACTCGAACTGCATGCCTGTCGTAACCATGGAGGCTGTACCTTTAATTTAATACACCATACTGATCTGAAGACTTGGCCTTTTTAAGGATTGGAATCTACCCAAGTAATAAATCTGCTGGTATTATTCAAAATGAGTGGGTGAGCACCTCGCTTAGTTTTATCCAATTAGTTATTGCAGCCACAATGTCAATGGCTTAATTTGTGGACCCTCAATTTTATCTATGTGACCTGAGGCCTTAGTGCGAGTTTTTTAACGTACTCACTCGTGATAACGTAAACGATCTCTTATGTCAAAATGTATACAAAAAAGAGGTTTCTCCGTACCGTCACCAGACGGCGCTTATCCAGTTTCAATACAAATTGTAGTTTACGTTAACGCGATTGAGCGTGAGTAAAAACTCGCACTAAGGCCTCTGTAACCACTAGTGATATTGTTATGGGTTTTTGACTAAACAATGTTAATCACACTATCACACTTAATATTATAAAGACGAAATTTTGTGAGTGCGTGTGTGTATGTGTGTTTGTTACTTCTTCACGTTCAAACGGCTGGACGGATCTGGATGAAATTTGGCACAGAGATAGAATATAGTCTGGAATAGCACATAGGATACTTTTTATCCCGGGAATATGTTCCCTGCCGCTGGCAGAAGCAATTTTGACACAGACACTACAAATACGAATAGAGTCGTATTATTAATATATATAGTATATATGTATATAATATATAGAATTCTAATAATTGTTTGCTTAATATATTTAATCATTTATAGACTTAATCCCAACGTGGTTCCCCTTCAATACAAGTCAGGTATATTGACATTTGCTATCACATAACTTGCCATGATTTATTTGAAGAGTGGCAGCGGCCATCATGTTGAAAAATGTCAGCTTCTTATTTATGTGTTCTAATAAGGCCATAAATATTGATTTTAATTGCGCGTCACGACTCAGCGATGACAGTGGCGTAATGGACGCCGCTTGACGTGACCATGCCATGTCTGTGACCAATGTGACCATGCCTTGTGTGAATATGGGTAATTATTTACTACCTATCTTAACCGACATGATATATAGTGTTTTAAATATTGACGGATCTAAAAAGAAAATCTGGGTGTACATGGCAATCACCTCTGAAATATTATTTACTGTTTGAAAGACTAAAAACTACTTGTTTATAATTTTGATATGTATCGTGTATATAGATTCGACTCCTCCTTATTTAAGCCATAAAGACAAATGCCTCACATGCGAATTTAAAAAACCGGCCAAGTGCGAGTCGGACTCGCGCACGAAGGGTTCCGTACCATTATCGCAAAAAACGGCAAAAAAATTACGTTGGTTGTATGGGAGCCCTACTAAAATATTTATTTTATTTTGTTTTTAGTATTTGTTGTTATAGCGGCAACAGAAATACATCATCTATGAAAATTTCAACTGTCTATTTCTCTATCACGGTTCATGAGATACAGCCTGGTGACAGACAGACCGACGGACAGACAGACAGACGGATCGCGGAGTCTTAGTAATAGGGTCCCGTTTATACCCTTTGGGTACGGAACCCTAAAATCGACATCCAAATTTGAGATGTAGATAATTAAAAGTTATAGACACACCATGGAACTTAAAAATTAAGTTACACTCGAGATTTACCTATTTACCCAATAAAAACAATTCTACAACTCTCTACCATTAAAACAACATTGCAATTGATGAAATTCATTTGACATGCAAAATCAATCACACCACAAACGTATTTCGCGTTAAAAATACATACTAATATGTTCCGATGTTAAAGAATAACCTGATTCACGAAGGTTCGTACAGGTAGGTATGACATTGTCCCAGCCAGGCTTCTAATAAAGGTCCACAATGTAAAGGGGCAGAATGGCCCGGTTCACCCAATTAAAGATGAATCTCCCCGCGGATCATGTGACAACAAGTCCTGATGAAATATAACCAACTTGTCTCCAACAGATCGAAGTGTCTAGATACTTGAAATAAGATTTGATTACTTTTTATTAATATTTATTTTAAATTATCAGGATTTGCATGTTGATTACCTACTTATATGCGAGATGCATGATGTGAAGAAAAAACTGCCCATATCCCCTAAAGCAACCCCATTCCAGTCCCTGTTCTCCAATTCTTAAGTAAACAGGTTGTTGGGCAAATTGAATATTAAAGAGTCGATATGACTTTAACAAACTAATTTCTAAATCCCTAAACATTGATCGTCTTTCTTTTTAGTATTTTAAAAAGCCAAAAATATCAATAGTATCAAAACTGTTCAGTCCACAAATAAGGATTTGCTAACTTCCAAAATGGGACTGACATACCAATGTAGGTAACATGTATGTTATATATTTCAGTATGAACTATCGTATTTTTATTATAATGAGCATTAAAAGTCGCTCCCGCGTCCCAAAAAGGCTGAATATTTGATGGGTCGGCTCATATTTTACTCTCATCTCGTGAGCCGAAAGCAGACATATAAATCAAAGACATGTTTGCAAAGAAGGCGACCGCTCCGCACGTCTCTGTAATTGCCGCAAAAACACACGTTGTGTGATTTTCGAAGACGTTGGCAAATTTCCGAATAATTTTTAAACCGAAAGGCATAGTGTAACAATGTCTTCCATGGCAATACCAAAAGAGGCGTTATGGGTGGCGATTGATTTTTAAAATTTACATACATTATTCGAAAATTCAAAGTACGCATGGGTTTGTATGTGAAGCTGCCTAATTAGTTTAAAGATGTCATCGTTTGAGAGCATTTGGAGCAGGATAAAGATGCGGCGCAAGCAACAGGTAGCTTATAGTTTGTTGGTCGCGAGCTGATTAGCAAGGCCTGCGCCGATCTCTCAATAGCACGGAGCGAGCTCCCCGGTGCGTCATAAATTTCCATTGATTGGATTAATCTGATTTGGATGTCAATTTTGTACGGCAAGTACTGGCTCTTTATAAGAGAATACAATCATGAGGCCTCTGGGATATTCAGATCGCGATACATAACAAATATATTGTATCAGCAAAGTAAATATACGTCTTGTCGTATGCACGCTTATACATTCTTTTATGTCTTATTTTCTACTAATGGAATTGTTAAAAGAAATATAAACGTACTTAGACTTGAGGTTGTGGCTATCTTCCTACATTTACTTAATGAAATAAATAGTGTTAATAGTTCGTGAATCCACGCGAGACACAAAGGCTTTTCTATTATTTCGGTAATTACGGGCTCACGAGCGGTTAAGCAAATCTCAGATAAAAATTGTGTCTACACCAATGATGTTATGGTCTACACCAGTTAGTTCTTAGTACAATTTTCGCTTCTATGTGTGTTTTACCAAGTTATCTGAGGGGATCCAGCTAGCGTTCATTAACTGACAGTTTACCTCGGTACTGTTATTGTAAAGATTTGTGCAGATATTTGATCTACTCGGCTAAATTATTGCAGTTGAGTATCGTTTATAAAAAGTGGGTATTAAAAGGAAGGTGGTGGTGACTGCATCCCGTATGCGCACCCGGACACTGCATACTGTGAGCTACCTGTTTCATTGCTTTAGCTTTTCCAGTTATTATGACATGTACGAACCACTTTTTACTTCACATATTCATTTGCTACCATCGAGCCATAATATATTATCGCCGCTCTCCATATTCAATGATTGAAGACATTCGCTCATAATCTGCGCATAGGGCGCGGTAAGGGCAGCGGTGCATACTTTGACAGCATTATGATTGAATTATGCAACGTCGGTATCTAACAGAGCGATTGATATAATTTATTGTACAATTTATAGACATCAGCTGCGTGCCCTCAGTCACAAACGAGCATATTTCCCACGTCAATTTTGATTGCGATATCATAGTGAACGATGACATTTGAGTACGTACTAATTTAAGCCCACAAGAGCGCCTGCGAGGCGGTGCGCTATCGCACATAGATACAGAGTCGTGTTTGCAATACAGCAAATTTCTCCTTATATTTCTGCGCAGGAAAGTCTATTTTTCAAGCAGTCGCGCCGAGGAGGTAATCACGCAATGCTGGCCTCTTAGCGCTGAGTAAACAAATCTTCGACATTGTATCTGTTCGCCTTAACTCTCTTTATTCAAAGGAACATTGTCAAGAGAAATGTACGATTATTGTAGTGTTTCTTATGGATTGCGTTACGAAAATATATAACTCGTGGTCTACGCTAAGGAGGGTTTCGCTATCTTTGATTTCATGTTGTTTATCAATTCGAACAGGCCAATAGACATATTCACTCTCGTGCACCTAATCTATGTCTGCGCTCTTTACAAGATCCACGATTACCGTGAAGTTAATATAGAACCTATGTTTAGACAAACTGGGATATTAGTATAGGGAACTTGGCGGAATGTCGTCCGTAAAATATCAACTCATACAAATATTAAAGAAATATAATATGGTGGTTGGAATATCAAGAATGGAGCAATGGCTCCCAAGACTCTACAGTTCGCACAATCAGCAGCTAACATCTCTTGCTTGAGGAGGGCTATAAATTTCAACAATCATATAGCCGGTCATCTTTCTTTGTTATCATATTAAAGGGACGGCATTCCATCGACGTAATTATGCAAAAAGCTGGACCGTGGTCGCGGCGGCTGTCCTTTGACAACCGCATCATTATAGTTGACATAAACTAAGATTTATGCGATTGATTTGTTAATAAATATGAATTTATTATCTTCATCGAAATATTTGTTCGCAACATAATCCTGACTTAAGCTTCATCTATTGCAAAGGTGGGTACAAAAAAATGCAAATGTATAATAGCGAATAACTGCAGCTTCATTTGATGTCAAACGTAACACAAGTAAAGCAGGGAGACTTCCGACCCTCGAGCAAGAGCAAACGAATGCGTAATTCGGTGAACAGTGGTTAAAATTAGCTGGCGATGCGGGCGTCTTTATAGTCCTTAAATTGGCAAAAAATCGAGACAAGCTTCGACTGACACCGATCGCGGAGGCATCAGCGAAACAGGTGTTATCATAAACATACATTTTGCGATAAAAACAAAATAATTTTCATGAGTGGCCGGTAGGCGCGAACTGCCGTTCGTGTCGCCGACACAATGGCGATTTCATAGTTTTTTTTTGGTTCGTCGTCGGCGTAAAAGCCGACGATATTAAATTTAGTAAGCGGAGAGGTGTCCGAAATCTCACGCAGACGTGCGATCCGCCACACATATTTCCATCTGCACAAAAAGCGGAACTATAGCCATAAATATGTCCAAATAAACATTAGTCGACGACCGACTGAAGAAGGTTTCGCAGGGTTCCGTTTGTTTTCAATTGAATAGTAGGTTACTTTTATGGATACCTACTTAATTTGTAACTAAATATTATATTACTCTAAAAACTTGCCATGAAATAATATATGGGCACCTATCCCTATATATAATGCGGATAACGGGCATCTGACATGTTCATCTATATGTAAGATACTAATGTCTGTTGTTATCTAGCAAGTGCTAACTACTTCGTCTGGCATATTTCGGTATTTTCTACCCATGTGTCCTTTTGTAAATTTTTACCTAAAATAAAAACATTTTTTTATTTTTTTCCTAAAAAATATAACGGATTTTCATCGAAAATTAGAAAACAAACTCCGAAATTTTTTCATGGTAGATGCCTTCACGAAAATTACCTACTCTCCTTTAATGTATCGAGCTGTAATAATTCTTTATAATGTTTACACAGATATAATATAGATTAAAATTAACCCATTATGTCCCTTAATAATACCCTTATTCTTGCACAGATGCGACGCACAGCCTATTTGCCCTTGTTGTTTCAAAGATGGATAATTTTCCACTCAGTAATCGGCATTTCGTTTAATTTGTGATTGTTTTGTTTGTTTTCATTTGGTAATGTCGAAACATATTACGCAATAAATTGTCTTTGGCCTCTCACCCACAGATAACTGTTTATTGCTCTCATCAAGCAATAGACAAAATTGACAAACTTTTATAATTTTTTGTTTTAAATACGAGGCTTTTGGCTAATTTGTGACTTTGGTGAATGCCACTCTTTATTTTGTATTGTGCGTTTAGTTTGTGCAGAATAAATAATTTTTCTTTCTTTCTTTCTTTCCTTATTATTATGTAAATATCTAAGAATACATTGCAGATTACATTTCAAAATAGCTACATGACAAGTACCTAAAAATGGTATGTAGACCTAACGAAGGTGAAATATCAAAACAGTAGGTAATGACGAAGGATCAGTGAGCTTGGCATTGTCCGCTAACAACGCGTGGCGTGTGCGCAGTGTCGGAGAGGTGCGCGCGCGCATCGCGCTGACAGCCGCGCCGCGCACCCGATAATATGTGTACATATGTAACATTAAACTGCACAAATAAACGAGACTTTCACACTACATGGGTTCAAGAACAAGTTTTTCCATAACACAAAAGACGACACTGAATAGTTATAGCTGCTTCGCGGCCTCGCCGCATAATCCAATAAAACAATCCGCGGAATGTACCGTCAGAACAATATGTGCCATTGCCTAGCACAATGTTCTACCAGCTCTCAGCTGGACGTCAAACATCATGCACTTATAAATGTTCTCATCAATCATTTGTATTTGTTTCATGCAGTATATAATATGTTCCACCATAGAAATCAACAGGTCATTTTAAATATCCATTATAGATTTTTGTTTTTTCCGACTATACCTCAACTGGAGATAAAAATCTGACACACGTGACACGAGGCTTTGAGAAACTTTAACAGGAAAATGAAAAAAATATATTAGGAGCAGCAGTGTTTTATTGAAAACTTTTTTCCTATCGGTACAAATGAAATTGGCGACTGAATCTCAAAATATATGAATTTGATTCAATGGAAAGGCAAGCGGCTCCTTTCTGTTATTCCAAGGGCTACCACCGGGGCATTCGACGGACGGATCTTTTATTATTTTTAATATTATGGCCGCATCTTCGCGACTTTACCAAAATATTCTTTCATATTTTTGTGTGCTCAAATAACTTGAGATTAATATTAATGATATGATAAGCAGGTCGTGACTATGCTTACAACTACAACGTGATTGTAGAACGGAGGTTACTTTAGTACATTTACGTATTCAAATGAACATATTGGCACAGTCTGTGAGTATTTAATTATTTACTTCATACTTTCTATTTATTTGAATATAGCTATGTACCGTCAGGGAAATGAATTGTTAAGCATATTGTAAATTGTTAGCCTGTCGCCTGCGGTGGCCTGTTAGTGGCATCAAATTATCTATACTAATATTATAAACAGGAAATATTGTTTTGTTTGTTTGTTTGTACTTAACAGGCACCGGAACTATTGGACCGATTTACTGGTACATTATTCCTGAGTGATATAGGCAATTTTTTAATACCGAAAACGGGTCCTGTGTGGTGAGTGAGGTGCACGGGAGCGAAGCCACGGGGAACAGGCAGTAAATAATATATACAATTATTTAAATAAATTTTATAGGAGTACCCATTCATTTGATGCCACATATAAAAACCCGGCCAAGTCCGAGTCGGACTCGCGCACGAAGGGTTCCGTACCATTATCGCAAAAAAAACGGCAAAAATACACGTTTGTTGTATGGGAGCCCCACTTAAATATTTATTTTATTCTGTTTTTAGTATTTGTTGTTATAGCGGCAACAGAAATACATCATCTGTGAAAATTTTAACTGTCTAGCTATCACGGTTCATGAGATACAGCCTGGTGACAGAGAGACAGATAGACAGACAGACGGACCGCGGAGTCTCAGTAATAGGGTCCCGTTTTTACCCTTTGGGTACGGAACCCTAAAAACAGAACACAACAAAAACTGAAGCTTTTCCTTCTTGATTACGATTACATAGGTAGGTACTTGCAAATTTTCTAGATAAGTTCTAGGTAAGGGCTATTTGAGGTAAACTCTAAAGGTAGGTGGGTCTACTGTTTACCTGCTACTCTTCTAGTTTCTAGTTGTGCCTACAACGAGAATCTAGAATATATTTAAGTTAGTTGCGCCGCGCAGATAGCCCTGCCATCCATTATGCAAGTCGGTAACACATGTAGTAGTCGGCCCGCACCTCGCCGACACCTTTACCAGACTTTACCATAATTGTCTATACGTACGTAGGTACCTACTTATTGTTCAAAAGGCGATAATAATAAACTCTAATAAATACAATTTAACATTGTATTCATTCCATTTCTGAAATTGTGGATTTCAATATTATGTCACTCCTTGTTGTTAATTAGTTGTGTTTTATGAATAAAAGTATGGAGCTGTTTATAGTTCTTTAAATGTTAATTTTGATTGGTCTACATTTGGGAAAACTAGGAAGTTTCCAAGCCCAAATTATTAGATAACTTTATATCCAGCGGCCAGTACGAGTAGAATTATGTCAATGAATTAGAAATACTTGGTTCGCTGTGTCTAAGTTGGTCGCCGTGATTTGTCTCCATTATTTTCTCTTTTATTTTCATTCACACGCTCCGTCGAAGTTCGCCCTTTCCTTTTGTCAAACATAAGTTTCTATTGTAAGAACTGTCATTGTTATGCTACCACCCGAATAGCAAGGACCTGGAGGAACACTTTTATAGCCTCTTCTTTCGGTTCACAAGGAAAATGTCAGATTGCGTTTCAGATCACGCAATGGTGTTGGAATTTCGTATGAGTAGGTGCTCAACAGTAAATATTTGCATGATGTAGAAATCGTACGTTTACCTAGATTTACCACACAACCTACGTCATCTATATGAAGCTACATAGTAGAGGTAGTGTATAGCTGCTGTTCAACCTACCCGAAAAAATTAAACATTTAGGTACGCTTGATAGGATGTTTGTTCGATACTTTATAGTGGTAAAAACCCTACAAGTGAAATACTTACAAGATGTTGTTCCAAAAAAGGACAATTAACAAGATCAATTAACGATTTCTGTGTCGAAGTATTTTCACGGTAGTTCCTTGAATAAAGACGAGCCTCCTCAGAAACAACTCTCGAGCTGCGAGGAGATTCCGCCCGACTGGTGGATTCGAGTGAGATGACTGGTTAATTGCCTTGTACGCAGTGCACGTACCGCCACTGACATGTCACAAGACGTCTGCCACCGGCAGCGGCGATCCCTCAACGAATTCCAATCGGGAAGAGCGAAAAAGACACGAGCCGAGCATGCGCGGATAAAAAGTAGCGGAGCAGGCGCAGCGCCGCGGGAGGCAGCGAGCAGCCGCGCGCCCCCGCGCCCGCACCCTCCCCGCCGCAAGCCTAATGCGCAACTGAATCACTCGATTAAAACGTTCACTACTATGCGATACATCCCATCTTGCCAGGAGTCATTCATGTTTAGTACAAGTCCTTTTTATATGACACCGACTGGCGGAAACGCTCAGCCGGCCGTTCACATCCCTCTATGTCTAGATGTAGCGATGCACGATCACTGTTATTTACATTAGCGTCAATTTGCAAACAAAAGCAGGCGTAGTCGTGTACGAGCATACGTCATCTTCAAAGTAGGCAGGTATGTGTTTGATGCGAAATGTCCTAGTTCCCAGTATTGTTTCGGTCGATTTAAAGAATCGGCGGCGAAAGGCCGGCCGGCAGGCGCGCGTCGCGACTCACAAAAACAAAGCCGTCTGGTGCGGGACGCAACCACGCAGCCACGCAGCCACCGCCATCAAACATTCACAAAGTTCGCGACAGCACCGCGGACTCACGCCGCCACGTCACTGCCCAAACTGCCTCATAATGACGCAAGCATTTTCTTCATCATTGCGTCCCTATAACAATACCACAGGAAGCGTTGGGCTATTGAGCATTAAGAAGGTACAAAGCCGAAGGCAGTTCTGAAAGTAAATCGGCTCTACAATGATGACAGTTTCTGTCTGCGTATAAGTTTTGAGGAATAAAGTAATCGTGTGATCGCGGGAGTCGCATGCGCACCGCCAGCATAGCAATGGGCAGCGTTTGCCGACGCCGGCGTCATACGAATGATGCGATATAACGGATCGACCCGATTATTTCTGTCCATTTCACGACTGTTTAATAGCAATGTTAAACTCGGCGAAAGCAAACATACACGCCCTGTTTATCGAATATTTTACGATCTTCACCGGATTCATTTTAAAATGCTAAGCTTTGTGGAAGCGGCTGAAAGATTGTTTGATTCGGACGCATGTTACTAGTTTTACTATTTCAGATATTTATATTACAGTTAGTCATTTACCATTCTGATTTACCTGCATGTATGTTTATTCAGACGCAGGTGTTTATAATACACGGATACTTTATTTCAAATAAGATTTACTGTTCAAGAAATAATTTGGCGTTGAAACATCTGGACGAGTTTATCTAGCTCTTTCGTTGCCCGCCCAATAACATGTTCAGGAAATATTTAATACCGACTTCAGAGAATTCTTATAACGCGCAGAATTTGCTTTATTCTATATTTTGAATAGTGCGAATATACACAAATGAGGAGTTACCTGAAATGACGCCTACGAATGATTATGTTTTCACTCAACAAAATGTGATCTACGAAGAGATAGTCCCCTTGTTTGTAAACTTTGATAGATCAACGTGCATAAATAACAATGTAATTATAATTGGGGTACTAATGTGGTTTTTGTGTTAGCGACACCGTCTCGCTTCCGTTCAGGTGACGCCGCCGATAACATCTACTTGCACATAACCCTGCCTACACCGTTTGTTACTCTGTTCATGTTATATTTTAATATATTACTTATTATAATAGATATACGGCGTTCTCAGACCCTAAAATTAATAGCTTTTGCTACACAGATAATGTTTAACGCTTGAGTGTTGCTACAATGTGTAGATAATATTGTCACTTATGAACAGTCAGGGAAACATAAAGTTCAGGACTATTAATATCAACTTAAATTGTCCTTACATTAATATTACTTCTTTCATTGTGGTAATAGCTAGACGCAGCGACATTTTGTTCTCAAAACAATTCCTTTCTCTGGTAAACCTTTTTTTTTGTGTTGGTGTGGGAAATCATCCAATGACTTCTCCCGCTCTGGGTGAAGCGGAAGGGCGTGTTAGACTTTTACTGACTAAAACCCACCCGTGTTCCTTCAGTTTCTTGTGCTAGGGCCGCAGTAACTCTCTTGCAAATTTATCCGCGACCCAGACAGGCATCGGCCCTAGCGGACCCCATCAGTTTTTGCTGACGCGCGCGTGGAACACTACGCGCCGTCGACTCTGGCCTGGTCCTTATCGGACGGCGAGCTAACCATTACTCGTCGTCCGCAAGCCCGCTTCTCTGACAACCCTACTTGTATAGTAACTATCAACTAATTTGTCAATTTCTCTATCGTGGCTGGTTATTTTTTCCAGCTTCTTTGTAGGATATAGATTCTACATCTTATAGGTGTGACAAACAACCGAAATCAATTATACTTTACACAAACTTTATGATCTGTTCATCATAGGTATTTGACTCTGTTTGTTCCTAATTTCAGATACAGTGTCTCCTTCACTGGGACAGACTGGGTGCGGCGGGAGAAGGCGGAGAACCAAGTGTTGTGATTCACATACCACTTCTTTCGTTCATCTGAAAATTCAAAACCATAAAATGAATTAATATAAGGAATTTACGAATCAACATCTACAGCAATGCGGATAAACATTTCAACGTCATTTTTATTTTATTTGTAGGCTTAGTTAGGACTTTTGATGTTAAGTATGAATAGTTCCCAGTCGATTTCTGAATAATGCCTATCACTTATTGGGCCGTTTCATAAAAGGATATGCTTTTTTGTTTTTTTTTTTTATGTTGACATTGGTTTTAATATAGATAGAATAGGTAACTACGATTACTATTTCATCACATCATCACATCGTCAGCCTATTAATGTTCCCACTGCTGGGACACAGGCCTCCTCTCTGTGAGAGGGAATGGGCCGTGATCCACCACGCGGGCCCAGTGCGGGTTGGTGGATGTCACATGTCTTCGAATTTTTGGTTCTAGGACATGCCGGTTTCCTCACGATGTTTTCCTTCACCGTTTTGAGAGCAGTGGTGATGAAATAATTTACCTAAAGTAAAGCGCCTGCCTGGGCTCGAACCCACGACCTACAACTTGTAAGTCGCGGCCGATACCACTGGGCCACCACTGCTCTTTACTATTTAAGCAAAAGATAATCTTTTTGTTTTTGGCTTTTCTTATATATGAAAGAGTGATTCCAGTAACGTAGGTGGTACTGTTTAACTTTAAGTCATGCTTCGGTAACCAAAAACATTACAAAACCTGCCAAAAATGCGAAGATGAAGAGTAAAATAAAGTACTAAAGATAAAATAATTTCCAATAAATTAAAAAAAATATAGACAGCAGAAGAACAAAAGAATTTATGGGTACGATCACCTATTGGTACTGATAACTAACATGAAATGCTTAAAGACTTAAATATTTTTAGATTGTACAATAATGTTCATCAATTTACTGCCTGGTTTCTGGGTCCAAAGTCTCAATAATAGTAAGTCAGCTCAAAGAAGGTTCCCAAAATCCAAATTGTCTTAATTAGTCCTTTAGTTTAATTTTGTCCATTCCGAAAAAAATATTCATACTTAGAACAACATTGTTCTAAGTATGAATATTTTAAAGTTCTAAGTTCTAAGTATGAATAAACCAAGTGTACATACACTTGATTTATTTTTACACAGTTTGTTACTGTCCTAATGAAATGGATTATCATTCCGTCTAGTTAATAGTGTACAGAAATATCTGCCGATAGTTGAATCTTTGCCCTTAATATCATCACTATCCGATGTCAAGGAGATATATAGATTATGGCAATAATCCCGGACGGCAGAAACGTCTTAACATCAATACATTCAATTAGAATAATAAATGATTACTTAGACCTTACATACCTTACATGGGAAAAGACAAGACTTGTCATCCATGCAGCATGCATACCAACCATGCATATTCAGAGCTTGATTTCATTAGTAGGTACTAATCAGCACAATTCAGGTACTTTAGTGTACTATTATTGCTTGACAATTTGTTGGGAAACTTGCCCATAAAGATGGCTATCACTTGACGCGTAAAATAAAACCTGACACCGCCATAAATTCATTGTATTCATAATAATACATAATTATCATCACGATAGATTATGAGACCGTTCTGATTAAATTTTATGAATAATTTACTTTTGCTCCGGAAATCCTAACAATTGTCTGTCGTCCGTTTCACAAAGGCCGCTTTTGTTATTTTTTTCCTGATATTATAAAAAAATATGCAAATCGATCGGCGCGACAGGATGCTCATTTTAGTAATAATGTCGATGTATTTGCATGTAAATGACGCCGTATCCGCGGATGTTACAATTACTAATTTTAAATGTGCATCGTCATACTTGTAAACAAACTGCATACCTGCACATTCATATATTTAACACACAAATATTGCTCTCTTCCGTTATTATATATTCATTATTATTCTATCATCCAAAACAGGAACACAAAAGAAAATAGTGTGGCTATAAAAGTTAATAGATATTCTTAATGACTCTAATAGGCAAACAAAAGATTAAATAACTTTAAAAAACGGTTATATGAGCTTGTAGGTGTTATTATATTAATTTACATAATTAAAATGTTTAATGTAGTCGTAACATTCAAAGCTTGTAAAAGTTGTAAACTCAAGGCCTACAGTTCTGCTACCGGCCGACAGATGGCGTTACTGGTGTCTTACTGTAACCGCTGTTAGTTATTTCGGCTACAGTTTTTTCAGGACTCATGTAGAGAATTTGATTAGAAAAAATATTTTATTTATATTATTATCGAAAAGTAGTTTTTGAAGATTGATATATTTTAGTTTATTTCTAAATTTTGTCGAATGCACATTCACTTAGAAGGAAAATGGCTATATTATATTTTGTCGAGTTTTCTTTTGAGTCCTAGTCGTGGGTTGTCTGTTGTGACGAGGTGCAAGCAGTGCAGTGTTGCAGAGTGCATCGTTCAAGGCGTGGGGTCAGCGAGCAGGCTGCACCGCACGCCCCCGGCCCGCCCCACGCCCCCCTCCGCCCCGCGCCCCGCCACCCTCGCCCGCTCGCTCAAGACCTCACTTGTTTTGATGTAAGGTGTCCACTGGCCACTATGCAAAACTCATGGCTTGCGAGAGAGGTGGCAAGTTCGCCGTCCTTGTCGCTATACTACCGAGATAAACTTTTGAGTTCGCACGCTTCAACTTTTGAAGTTGTTTTGTTTTTAGAGGCGATTGTTCTTACAAATTTGAAATAATAAGTTGTTGATTGATATTTAAATCTGATAAAGACCTAGGTCCTTGTTTAGAGACCCTTGCTGCTAACCAATCATGCTGTATTTTTTTTTAATCCAAACAAGTAATTACCAACATAATTAATTACTAAGTACTTACTTAAGTTAGTCTGTTGTTGTTTACTTTGGTATCTACGTATTCTTATTATGATCAGTTACTTTTGGGTTATATTTGATGAACTATATGTAGCTAGTGGCTTGATTAGGACTGCTAATAGTAATCCAATAAGTAATGGTATAATACAAATTAATGAGTATATTATGGCTAGATTAGTCATCATAGCATAGGTCTTGATAGCAGGAGTTGCAACCAAAGTAGACAGCATTAAAAAAAAAACATCACAAGATTAGAGAGAAGAGAAAGTTAGAGCTTTTTCACATATTTGCCTTGAAATATAATAATAGGTGAATAGGTTTCTTCTAGGTAAGTGTGCTACATCGTCGACCACATCATCACTTACCATCAGGTGAGATAGTGGTCAAGCGCGAGCCTATCAATAAAAAAAAATAAAAAATAATATCCAATGCATTTTTAACATAAGTTAGTACATCTAAGTTAGTAACAGTGGCCCTGATGGGATTTCTCAGCGATAAAAATGAAGACACATAAAATCTTTCATCCTCTATAAGGGAACAATACTCGAAACATTATAACTTTATTGCCAACAATATTAGTACAACCAAACTTACTTACTAACATTATTTGTGGGTGCACATAACAGTAGCCAATAGGTGTACTAGTGTATAATGTCTCACGGTAGGACAATCTTCCTCAACTCAATGACAAAAGAGTGACAAAATTTACAAACACTTTTGTACATTTTGTCTCACACTTTTGTACATGATATCTCATATAATTTTTTTATTTTTATTTATGATGGGTTTACTCTTGGCTCTAGTCTAGGTCAGAGGTGACGGAGACAAAGTCGACGATGGGGTGAGCTTACCCAGAAGAAGCCTGTTCACTCTAAGTTTTGAAGAGATAATAACTTAAAACTCAGGTTATTTACACTAATTTGCGAGTTACAATATGATTCGTTCGAATATGGTTGTTAAAACCTTCTCTTCGTGCATATTCTTCAAGTTTTTAGAACCAGCTGTTCAGGCTGTGCCTACAGATAGTTATGTGGAAGCCTGAAATTGGCACCGGTGACCGAAAAGTTGTGTAGAAATCGATGGTCATGGTATTATTTGTGTATACTCGCACTGGAAGGTCATGCAGCAGTTACACCAATGGAGCACAAACTTATACTAACTAGATATAATAAGTCAATGTATGGGCACGTAATGCGAAGGAATCTTAGTAATAATAAAAATGTCATAGTTTGGATGGATGGATGTGGGTGTGGATGTATGTTTGTTACTCAATCACGCCAGAACGGCCGAACGGATCTGGATGAAATATGGCACAGAAATAGATTATAGTCTGAAATAGCACATATGCTACTTTTAGCCCGGTATATTCATACCTTCCCTTGCCCCTGATGATGATGCCCTCAAGTTAAAGGGGAAAATCTACAAGTCCGTGATTAGACCTGTCATACTGTATGGATCGGAATGTTGGGCTGTGAAAAAGATGGATGAAAGGAGATTGCATGTAGCAGAGATGAGAATGTTGAGATGGATGTGCGGAATGACGAGAATGGATAAAGTGAGAAATGAGTATATTAGAGGCAGTTTGAAAGTGGCGCCAGTGGCAGAAAAGTTGGAAGGAAACCGTTTGTCCTGGTATGGTCATGTGATGAGGAGGGATGAAACGCATATTACTAAAAGAGTTATGAATATAAATGTGGATGGATGGAGAGGGAGAGGAAGGCCAAAGAAAAGATGGATGGACTGTGTGAGGAGTGATATGAAAGAAAAGGGAGTCAGTAATAACATGACGGGGGATAGAACGGTATGGAAGAAGCAAACGTGTTGCGCCGACCCCAAGTAACATGGGATAAGGGCAGGCAGATGATGATATTCATACCTTCCCTTGGGATGATAAAAAACTTTAACGCGGGCGAAGCCACTGGTAGAAGCTAGTAATGATGAAATAAATGAAGTTAGAAAGAGATGAAGAATGATAGATGGTTTGTAAGTTAAAGATGATAAATTGACTAGAAAAGAAGCGGCTACTGAGATGACGGCGAATACAGATGTATGGAAGAAGGAACCATGTTTCGTAGACCCCAAATAAATTGGGGTAGTGGCTGGAGGATGATGATATTAAATCGCTATGTTAATGTATTCCTCTCTTAAAATTTGGAATCTTTAATACTTATTTCTTCGCTGATAGCATCGCAGAAATTGATTTGTTTAGATTAGATACAATTAATATTTTCTTCCATCTAAGTCATAAAAATCCACTTCGAATAATATTTTTTTATTTTCAAATGTCTGTTAGTGTTAATTAGCATTTCAATCATAATTCCATAACAATCTGAAGGTTTTATCAAAATCTAAATGCTTATAGTATGAGATCCCACTGCAACAATCTGCAGGTTTTTTTTTGTTGATTAAACTTGATTTTGATAAATGATTCTTGATGGTAAAATAGTTTACTGCATGGTTGCCTGGCCAAATCTTGCCGCAATAAGTATTTTTTTTCCCTACTCTATAAATTTCTCTTATATCGTGGGTGCGTACGCAACATCATCTAGCTCTCAGTTAGCCGCCATTCATGTTTTACCAGGTTCAGCAATTTAACTGGCAACCCACTGATTGCGAGAGACCTGGCAACCTTATTTTTTCCTATTTTCTATACCACTTTCTTTCAAATGACGTTAGATTAAAGTGAATCTAACGTCATTTGAAAGAAAGTGGTATAGAAAATACATTTCAATCCATTTAATTAAGGTAATTGCAGCAAGATATAACCAGGCAAACCTGCAGAAATCTATTCTACTATCAAGTATGATTCATGAAAATTTAGTTTAATCAAAAACCCTGATGCCTGTAGATTTCTGCAGTCGGATCTTGGGCTATAACCATTTATAATATTTTTATTCTAAGCCATACCAATATTCCATATTTTTCGGTATTTAATTCTGTCAACTTTTTGATTGTTAAGTGCCAGATTTTATTAGATTTTCTTAACTGCAGCCAAACCGTATTTTTTTCTTGCAATGATTTTCTCTAGTTTTCTAGCTGCATGAAGTTGAGGTGTATACCTTTATATATCCCAGGTAGTTGAAATCTGAAATGAAGAAGTGCTTGCTCAACAAAAGAGAGCACAAGATAACAAGAGTCATCACATGATCTCTGACCTTCTATAATACAATTTCTAACCTACTTATGTAGGGTAAGTATATTAATAATAGCCAGAAATGAAAATGATGTTAGACCTATCGAAGAACTACGCTTATAAATTGTAATTCTATCGAAATGATTGAACAGTTATAAGACCAAATACCAGCAAACATTAGCAGCATGGTGGTTAAAGAAAAAGAAGTACCGCACGTGATGTTTGCATAAAAGCCAAGAACGACCCGGCACGCCTACCTTTTTGCTATTGCTACGGTTTCTAAATTTCCAAATTTTATCCAGAAGCAGAATAACCGTAATATGAAAACCGTTACTAGTGACGTGATCTGCCTTTGTATTTAGGAATTTATCGGTTTATCTGCCTATACGGTCAGCAACAGTCATTCCGTCACGTTTGTTTTGATTCTACGTTACTATTGCGAAGCCGGATTCAAATTTAATGCTTGTGCCCATGCGTTTACTGTTTGTGCCTGTTTATTTATTACCAAGTAGAAATATTGCTATTTACTTTTATTTTCCAGCTCTTCACTCTCTTTAAAATCCTTTTTATGGTTCCGTACCCAAAGGGTAAAAACGGGACCCTATTACTAAGACTTCGCGATCCGTCTGTCTGTCTGTCTGTCTGTCTGTCTGTCCGTCTGTCACCAGGCTGTATCTCATGAACCGTGATAGCTAGACAGTTGAAATTTTCACAGATGATGTATTTCTGTTGCTGCTATAACAACAAATACTAAAAACAGTATAAAATAAATATTAAAGGGGGGCTCCCATACAACAAACGTGATTTTTTGGGCGTTTTTTGCTCGATATTAATAACGGCAACAGGTAGACGCTTGAAATATTCACAGAATGTTTAGTTGTATATTCACTTCAAAAAATAATAATTATTAAATTAAAATAAAATAAATTAAGGGGGACTCACATACAAAAACGTGTTTTTTTTTTTTCAGTGTTTTGCGATAATGGTACGGAACCCTTCGTGTGCGAGTCCGACTCGCACTTGGCCGGTTTTATTGAAACGTCAGACCTCTCTTTTAGACTATTTCAAACCTATGCTACTAATATTATGAATGTGAATGTCTGTATATTTGGATGTTTGTCAATCAATCACGCCTCAGCCCTCAACGGCTGAAAGGACTCTTTTTATCCCGGCGGTACATCCCTTGGGATAATTTTCGTATTTCACGAGGGCGAAGCCGCTAGCGTAGCGGGAAAGCGTTTGTTAAAAATATGTTTGTGTTTTGATTTGGTTCGAATAGGTCAAAATCGTAATCTTCATCATCATTTTCATCAATTGCTACTGCTAGACTTTAGTTATAGTCTAGTTAAAATGTCAGATTTAACATTAACGTCAATGTAGAAAACCGGCCCAGTGCGAGTCAGACTCGTGCAAGAAGGGTTCCGTACCATTATCGCAAAAAAACGTTTGTTGTATGGGAGCCCCACTTAAATATATATTTTATTCTAAATTTCAACTCTCTAGCTATCACGGTTCATGAGATACAGCCTGGTGACCGACGAACAGGCAGACAGACATACAGATGGACCGCGGAGTCTTAGGGCCGATTTCATCAATTATATTAATCACGATTAGTTCAACTAAATTCAGTTTACGCAAATACAGCGTTCTGATTGGTAGTTTCTCAGCGGTCTCAACCACCGCGATTAATATAATTGGTGAAATCGGGCCTTAGCAATAGGGTCCCGTTTTTACCCTTTAGGTACGGAACCCTAAAAAACGAATATTGTAATAGAAAGTTGACATCGTTTATACTTTGTGCAATCAATTAATATGTAGTTTTTTTTGTGAACACTAACTGAAAATTTCAGGCAACGTGACTATATTGAAAAATTGCGGTGTACTTTCCATCTACTGACATCATAGGCAGTAACAACGAAATATACATAGAGTAATGTAATTGCCATGCTATGTAAATACCCGCATACAGTTTAAAGGTCCTGTACAAAAAATTTACATAGCCAATACCTCTTTAGAGCGACCTTTCTTCCTAAAAGAATCAGTGCCGTAAAATGCCGCAAAGAATTCGTCCAAAGAAGACCATAAACGTATTATGTCCGCCCCTTATGTTCTCATATAAGTATGTTTAAGTATTGTAATGACATTTAAAGAATGAATTAAATATTTACACGACACGACATTGTATTGTTTTATCACTGACAGCGGAACTTGATTGTCACCGCGAAATCCTGGAACGGCTATGAACAAAACGAGTTTTGATGCAAAAAATAAGTTAATTGATTTCGTTAGTTTAGTCATACTAATTTGCTGATTAATATTAAACAACCGCCATATACGTGCCGATGTTGCAGATGGCTTGTAACTACTTGTTTTACATCAAGGAAATTTTATGGTTTTGACTGCGTTTTGTAAGTCCCGGCGGTATCAAAATGTTTTCCTGTGGTTTTACTTTTACTGATCTATTTGTGTTTGGTTTCTTTTTCAGATAGAGTTGGATTTGTGCTTTAGAATATTTTCTTGGTAACCTATGGACATCTAAGAATTAGTAGAATGTTTGTACGAAGGAATCACGAATGGAAAACAAGCCCTATCAAGAATGTTTAATATCAACTTCTTATTTCTATTAAGTAATACTATTTCATAAAATTCCTTTGATGGATGGAAAATCTCTCGCTTTATAGCCTAATTTGTAGATACATAGAACAGCTTCCCACCATCATCTTCCTACCCTGATCCTCGGTCGAAGCAACACGTTTCTATCATTGACTCTGATTTGCCGATTGATTGATTGAGAAAAGAGACTCAATGTCATCCATTTTAATTACACCTTCCCCTCCCTCTCCATCCATCCACATTTATATTAAAAACTCTTTCAGTAACACGCGTTTCATCTTTCCTCATCACATGACTATACGGACAAACGATTCCCTTTCAACTTTTCTGTCACTAGTGCCCAAACTTCCTCTAGTGTACTTTCACTTAATCCATTCTCGTTACTCCGCACCTCCATCTTAACATTCTCACCTCTGTTACTTATATGCAATCTCTTTTCATCCGTCTGTTTCACAGTCGATTGAAGTTGATAAAAAAAGTGAAAAATAAAAAAACTACAAAGTGAAACATAACTTTATTTTTGGAAGTCGGTGTCTTTGTTAGGTACCATTTTTTTGCGTTATGGACCTAATAAGCAAGTTGTTTAGTAAAGTACCTATAACGCCAGAACAGATTACCCGAATATCATGAAACTTGAACAAAACCGGTGAAATGAGAGACCTGCGTACCCCTTAAGAGTGTACTGGCATGATGTTAATTTATGAAATGGTATAAACAATAAACAGAAATGCGGCAATCCCGAGAGATTTGCCGTAATTTATTGAAGAGTTCTGTCGTATATCTTCGAAGTTCTTCATCAGATCTTCACCAAATTAAAAGGGGACCAATTTCGAAATATACTTTTTCAAACAAAAAAAGAATTTTCAAAATCGGTCCAAGCGGAGATAAGCGTGAACAAACACAAAAACACAAAAAACAATGTCGAACATAGAACCTCCTCCTTTTTGGTAAGTCGGTTAAAAATACGCACTAAATAAGAAACATCATTGCTACTGTGTAATTATGTCCATCAATTTGTGGAAAACCATGGTGTGGTTTGATCTATGTTTCTACAAAACCATGGTGTGGTTTGATCTGTCACACGAGATCTAAACACACGGCAGTATCAGCCAAGTTCGTGATGCAGAAGGGCGACACACCGGCCAAGGTTCAAGTTAACACATACTTGACTAAGTTTTATCTACTAAAACTCAAAGATTAAAGTTGGTGGGTAAGTAAGTGGATAAGTCCCACTATTGAGTGACAAAAAATATAAAAAACATATTTTAATACAACTGAAGAACGTTGTGCATGTGCCCGACAGAAGCAGCATGTTTTAAGAAACTTCGAAAAAACTTGGTATAAGACAAAGGAAAGATATTTTATTTCAACTAGGCCACCAAGCGTCACTTTTGAACGTTACATAAAAAAATATTCTACCGTGCATTCGGAAAGTAGCTTTTTATGGAGAAGAATGCACAAGAAACTCCATACGTACTCTTTTAAAAAAAAAATAGTTTTTTACAATATTTAGGAATATAGGTACATACATTATAAAATTCATAGATGTCAGGACAACGCACCCAGAATAGCACTACACACTATACCACCTATATATATGCAGTTAGATCGAAGCCGTTATCAATTACCAAGAACTTGGCTCTCTTTCACATTTCTGTTTTGGGTGGAAATTTTAATCTTCTAGATAGATATTTAACACAATCAATACTCACTTACATACTCTCTTCACATGTGCTTTTGAATTAGTTACAATCAATGGTGATTTTTTTAAAAGAAGCTAAAGTTCCTTTTAGACCACATACTTGCCCATTTTTACCGACTTCTAAAAAAGGAGGTTTTCAATCCGACACGTATTTTAGGTAATATTGTTAGAATTGCAAAATATTCACATATGTTCCTCTATGTGGGCTTCTAAACACGTGGGCTTCTAAATTTCATAAGTGTAGTCGATATATATGTTTGTTTGTTTGGCCACGCATTTCGACGAAACTGTAATCGGATCTCTCCTTTTTATTAGGTATCTCTCAACTTAGGGAATAGTACAATTCTCATCATAATCGGTTCAGCAGTTGTCACGATATGGAACATATAACCGAACTCATCACGACAAAAAGCACGAATGTGTCCTTTCGGTACCTTACTATAGAACTTGCTCACTTTAAAAACTTCTTCTTTCATAGGTAAAGCCTGTTATTGAAGGGTTATGCGCACTTCTTCCCATTCGCACTTTGTCCCATTCGCACTTCGTCCCGCGTTCGCAGTAGGTCCCATTCGCGGTTAGTCCCATTCGCAGTTGGTCCTCACCCACCTCTTATCGTGCTGTCTGTTCAATACCATCTGAGGCTCTAGCTTGACAAGTGTCATTCTATCATCAAAATCGATGCCTCAGCAGTCTGAAAGACCGAGGCTCTAACCAAGCTGCATTCGATGTCATGAAGGCGATAGTCGAAGTGTCAAAATGTACTAATGGATTGATCACGTGATTTTTCGATATCGCTGGTCAATCCCATGCAATTGTTCCTTTTTTAACCGACAAAAAAAGGAGGAGCTTCTCAATTCGATTGTTATGTTACTCGATTACTCAAAGACGACTGGACCGATTTCGACAATTCTGCTTTTGTTAGTTGGTCCCATGGTCATCAGGTCAAGATCTCTGCACGATGGGATACTGGAGAAATCGAAGGAGCTCTTCAAATATTATAAGAAGCTGATGCGTGTTTTTCAAGTAGCTAGGATATATCTGTTCTTGAAGGAGTTCAGTGCGGGAGCTGTCACAACACTCTCCGGTAGCCTAATCCATACTGTTAGGCGAGAAGAGGGATGTTAACTGAAAAGGAGACGGGCATTTCTGGGCCCAGCAGTTAACTAGATGAAATGTGTATTAAAAAATCCGTTATATTTTTCTAAAGGAAATCACAAAATACAGTACCATGTTTCTATCTAGGAAGCGAGAAAAGTTAAATTAAGTTATGAAACTAAATAATCGATTAAAAAAATCGGTAAAATCTTAGACTAATGTATGAAAATCGAGTGACAAGTGCTTATCAATCGTTTAGTGGAAACGATTCATAGCGAATCGAGTTACGTTAATTTTTCTTCAGTTCGCAATACTGGTCACTGACTGCTGACAGACAGATGACAGGCAGAAAAAAATAAACGGGCACTCCACAGAGAAAAATAATACACTCGTTCGTTTTCTTTCGTTCTGAGTGCGCACATATTTTCCATGTTTCATTGTAAAACCCCACCACCTCGGCTTTGCATACTTTAATGGACTATTCGACGGATCATACTATTTTGAATTACCTGGCTCTCTATTTTGGACAACTGATTACGCCTATCGATCGGATATTGACGACATGGATCGCTGTGTGAATTGTACCATTGCGACTGGTCGCAATAACTCTATTGGCAGAAGAGTCTTGGACGATGAGGCGATTTTATCAATTATTCGTCGGTGGCGTGCATCTCAGCCTGTAAGTAAATATTCAAATCGGACTTTTAGCCTTTCAAGCGAACAAAACCAGACTTAAGTGAGTGATGTACCTACTATTTACGGTCTCCGGCGTTATGTATGTCGGCTTTCTTTTTGGTGGATAGCATAATAATAAGAAAGACTTAATGAATAATCTAAGACTTAATCTCTTTCTTATCACAATAAGATAGATTCGGTCCCAGGCTTTGGTGCTTTGAGGTATTGACAGTTATTTGGACTATTTCGGTCTCAGCCGAGACGTAGCGATTTGATTGAACATGATTTAAATTATTTCAGGTTACCAGTGAGAACTATGTATGCCAAGCATGTTGGAACATGGCCCAAGACGTGGGAGATGTCCGATTGAAGCATCACACCAAGTTGGTCATCCCAGAGGCAAGAGAGTAAGAGAAGAGAGGCAAGAGGCAACTTCTTCTTCGACTAACGGCTTCAAATATTTCTTGGTTATTGCGGGGACATATACAATCCCGCCATATAAGTCGCAAAACATATTTTGTTTACGTTTTAGTTGACAGCTGTCGAAGAGGACGAGATTCAATATTAGGTTATTGTTGTAATTGTATTGAAGGTAGAAGGACTGTAGGCTGCTGTGCCCATGTAATGTGCATAATATGGTATCTCAGTTGGGCAAGATACCAAGAAAATGTCGTACCTCCTGCACCATTCTTAGATAATATTCTAATAATTATTGAAGATGAATAATAAATATTTAAAACGTAATGATATTGGTGTTTTATTTTACTTCCTCTTCTCAATCTGCCGAGCCTTTTCCCAATATATTGGGGTCGGCTTCCAGTCTCACCTGATTCAGCTGAGTAGATATAGATAGAGCTGGAGCGACTGCCTACCTGACCTACACAACCCAGTGACTGGGTAACCCGATACCCCTTGGCAAGACTGGTGTCAGATCTCAGGATTCTGGCTGCACGTAACGACTGTCAAAGACCTTCAAATGACAGCCGGGACCAACGGCTTCACGTGCTTTTTACGATGCTCGGAGGAATCTTGTTATGTTGAAATGGTCACCAATCCACGGACCGACCTCGACAAGTGTTGCTTAACCTTGAAGATCGACCCGTGCGGCTGTTATTATTTAGCCACGAGCTCCTTTTACTTCATCTTCTCCTTTTTTTATTTAAAAGGTACCCGCTGCTTCTAAGTGCAGGATATTGGATGTGGAGACTTGTCTTCGACTGTAGTGATTGTCCGGCCATGCCAAACGTGTCAGATCTTCGACACGTCACACATGGAGATTTTCTACTTGCACTCCATACATAAAATCATTACACAACTGAAGCCATTCAAAAATATTTCGCAAATAACATAAAAAAACTACAATGTTGTATTGTAACCTCACTTTTACAAAACTTCATATAACTTGATTCCTGGATAGCCAAATTTCACCAAATTTTCAGCGAGGCCTTGTTTATATATGCTCTTACAAATAAAGCTAGTTTGATTAAGTTAACACCTGGGCCCAGAATACTATGGAGTCTTGCCCTTCTCCTTTGTTTTTTTGTCCGTCAGGTTGATTAATAAAAAATATTGGACACGCGTATTTTTATTTTGACATTAAACATAAAATAAAGTGACGACGATATAATACGTTTAAATAAGTCACGAAGTCACGCCTTTAGTACACTTTATGCTGACATAGTGACGTCACAAGCCCGCACTCCTGAAATTTGATGCGCTTTATCTTTATCAATTTGTATTGATATTGTAAAGCAAATAAATAAGTGTCCAATATTATTTGATAATCTCACTGACGGACTTAATATAATTATCATGTTTCTACCTAGGAAACATCAATATTGTTTCAAAGGATTCTTCCTAGATGACTTTCCACATAGCTGTCTCATGAGATTGTCCTCGTACTTAGTCGTAATAGTAAGTCAGTTTTGTTTAGGTTTTATCAAATTTATTGGTTCGCCAGACAGTTCGCATTCACAACTACCTTCGAATGAAGGAGTGGATTGCAAGTATAGCTTGACAGTGTATTCCGGCCAATATATACACTAACGAGCAATGAAAAAGTTCCAGTGTGTGTGTGTGTCGTTTTGTGACAAATAAACACTTTTTCTTTCTTTCAGTGACATAGCACCAAATTACTCCTAAACGGGAAAGGCTAGCTTAATGACGCCGTCTGCAATATTACAGTACATTTAACAACGCATCAGAATATGACCAACTAAAAACGTAAATATTGTGTTCAAATTTTAAATTAAATGTGAAAAAATTAAATTAAGGTGTTTGTCGGCATTTTGTGGGTGGAACTTTTTCATTGCTCGGCAGTTTATAATTAATCTATCTATCTACATATATAAAACTGATATATCAACGCCCAGCCTAAACCACTAATGATAGAATTTTGAAATTTTGAGAGGATATTGATTTTATACTGTAGGTGTCATTTAAGAAAGGATTTTTCGAAATTCATCCCCTAAAGTAATGAAATAAGAGATGAAAGTTTGTATGGTCATTATAATTTATTCTAAGCCCATCGTCTGGGAGCTCATTTATGAAACATCTAACTGACTAAACTGACCAGAGGAACAGAATCCTGAAGTATAAAAACCGGGACTTTTTTTTTGCACGCTTGCCTAGTAGTAACCTATTCACTCTTGACTTAAAAACCCCTAGATTGTAGCTATCGGGAAACACAGAGTCCGGCAGGGAATTCCACTCCTTAGCTGTACGCATAATAAAAGTATTCTCAAAACGTTTAGTGCGTATGGGTGGGATGTCCACCATGTACCGATGGCGCATCGCCGTACGTCTGGTAGTCCGATGATGAAACGGGCTGGGCGGTATTAGATCATGCAATTCCATCGCACACTCCCCGAAATGCAATCGATAAAAAACCGACAAGCTGGCAACTCGGCGACGATGTTCAAGACTCTGGAACTTTGACTTAACCAGTGCCTCATCTTGCCGATGAGCCTCTTGGCCCGCTTTTCGATCGACTCTAGTGCATCAAGCTGGTATTTGGCAGATCCGTCCCAGAGATGAGAACAGTACTCCATGCACGATCGAACTTGCGCTTGATACAAGTTGAGCAGCTGTTCCGGCGTGAAGTACCTTCTCACCTTTGCAAGGATCCCCAGCTTTTTGGCAACCTGCTGAGCCTTTGCCTCAATGTACGGGCCAAAATTGAGAGTCGATGTCAACGTAACGCCAAGAAGCTCAAGATGGTCATAGAATCATGAATTTTTGAAATATCAGGAGAACAGAAATATAAAGAAAAGAAGTATATCCGGCAATGGAATCCTGAAAGGATTCTAAGATATCTAAGGTAATCAGAATCATGAAGAAGTAGATCGAAAATCACAAAATCTATGTTAACGCGTGCGAAACCGGGGCGGGCAGCTAGTTATAGATATTGATTGTGAACTGGTTTTCTAACTAAAGGATAAATATTGGAATATTATCAACTACCGCTATATTCAATGGATTGATGATAAATTGTTGCACTTTATAGGTTTAAACATTCATAATAATATTATTATCATTAAATATTACCATGATGCTTTATGAAGGTACTCAAATTAGAAAATAATTGATTCCTAAAAGACAACTTATGAGTAGAAATAAAGTATTGTGTGAAGCTCATTATGTAAAACCGGCCAAGTGCGAGTCGGACTCGCGCACGAAGAGTCCCGTACCATTAGCGCAAAAAAACGGCGAAAAAACACGTTTGTTGTATGGGAGCCCCACTTTAATATTTATTTTATTCTGTTTTTAGTATTTTTTGTTATAGCGGCAAAAGAAATACATCATCTGTGAAAATTTCAACTGTCTAGCTATCACGGTTCATGAGATACAGCCTGGTGACAGACGGACAGACAGACAGACAGATGGAGAGACAGACAGACAGACAGACGGGCCGCGGATTCTTAGTAATAATGTCCCGTTTTTACCCTTTGGGTACGGAACCCTAAAAAAGCCGGTATTTAAGTCTCCTACGCAGTACAGTTTTTACACGAGTTTTTAATATTTAATTCAAGTACAAAGTCGATTTATGATCGTGGTGGGAATATCTATAGAGTATGTACAACAGTAATTTAATAAACAAGAAAAGCCAGTGGAGAATTGTTAGTTTTTACTAAAGCGGAGATCGGCGCGCGCAGGCGATCCCCGCGGGTGGCGCAAGGCGCAGGCGCGGCCATGTTTCATAATTAGCTCTGTTATGAATTTTATAAATGTTTCATGCGCTACATGGGTAGCCGACAATTAATTAACTCCTGCGCAGTGCTTATATTAATTAGCAAGAGACATGTCATGTTCCTTCGTCATACATTATACATACAAGCCCGCGTTCACTTGGAAAATTTATTAATATTACGTTACCTTTCAATAATTCAAACTGAATTGTACTCATTCTATATTTTATTCCTAAATAATTGCTAATTGGACCACCCCTGCTGTATTTTGGCGGCAAGTAATCAATTTCCTACCTAATTAATGTGTATGATTATTTTATTATGCTGTTTTTATGTGTTTTTAAATTGGACTGTCCACGAAATTCATTAATACGTCCTCTATTATGTATTTATGATACTTAATTTGAAACTCGTGTCAGTTACAGGTAGTAGAGACCTGTCAATAAACATACATATTTATAAAATAACTAGCTGCTCCCCGCGGCTTCACTCCCGTGGGCCACTCCACAGGGCCCGTTTTCGGGATTAAGAAATAGCCTATGTCACTCGGGAATAATGTAGCTTTCTATTGGTGAAAGAATTTTTTAAATCGGTCCATTAGTTTCGGAGCCTATTCGGTACAAACAAACAAACTAACAAAAAAAAATATCCTCTTTATAATATTAGTATAGATATAACCTGTTAATAATAAATAAAAAAAGTTAATTCAAAAAATCAAAAAACCCGACTGCTTAGATAGGGAAGTAAAAAGCCGTAAACAAGAAGAAAATCATGCTGTGCAGTCGGAGGATACATCTGGTTTTGGTCAGCCAGCTCGCGAATAGGTATCCTCCGACTGCACAGCATGATTTTCTTCTTGTTTACGGCTTTTTACTTCCCTATCTAAGCTGTCGGGATTTTTGATTTTTTGAATTAACTTTTTTTATTTATAACCTTTTAGTTATTTTTTTTTAAGATTTATTTACATTTAAACATTAACACAAGAGTTGTATATTTTTGGAATCACCTCTTAAAACCCTTTATTCTGATATCCCACATGATGGGTTTAGAAGAAAAAAAAAATTGTCCCCCACAATGTGGCGCCCAAAATCCGTAATTTTTCTATTTTCCAATTTTGATGTAGCCAGTGACACTTGCAGGGTTAAGACGAATTGATTGACGTATGAATCATCAAAATCGGCCCACGCGTTTGGTATCTAGAACGCCACATAGGAACATACAAATATACATACATAGACTGATAAACACATTACCCTCCTTCGGCAGTCGGGTAAAAACACTTTTTCCAAAAAAATACTACCGACTTCCAAATAAAGAAACTACAAAATGAAAAATAACTTTATTTTTGGCAGTCGGTGTCTTTCGTAGGTACTATTTTTTTGCGTTATGGACACCGACTTCCAAAAAATAAAGTTATTTTTCACTTGTAGTTTTTTAAATTGGAAGTCGGTAGTATTTTTTTGTAAAAAAGTTTTTTTATTTTTCGCTTTTTAGCTTACCTAATAGTCAAGTTGTTTAGTAAGGTACTTACCTATAACGCAAGAGAAGATTACCCGAATATCATGAAACTGAATATAACCGGTGAAATGAAAGATCTGCGTACCACTTAAGAGTGTAATGGCGTGATGTTATGTTATGTAATAGTATAAACAATAAACAGACATGCAATTGCAGCAATCCCGAGAGATTTGCCGTTATTTATTGAAGAGTTCTGTTGTATAACTTCGAAGATCTTCACCAAATTGAAATGGGACCAATTTGGGAACATAGTTTACCAAACAAAATAAGAATTTTCATAATCGGTCCACAATTGACGGAGATATCGGTGAACACAAAAAAAAACAACATCTAGACGCACTGCAAGTTACCATCCTTACCTTGTTGCCATTCCACCAAGCGCTTCCAGACATCCTTCATAATGCGCACAGCGAATGAATGGAACTCACTACCTGCGTCCGTGTTTCCGAACGCCTTCAACCCGAATCTCTTCAAAGTTAGAGTGAACAGGCTTCTTCTGGGTAAACTCACTCCATCGTCGACTCTGTCTCTGTCACCTCTGACCTAGACTAGAGTCAAGAGCAAACCCATCACAAATAATAAAAAAAAAAAAAATAATAAAAAAAAACTTAATGTCAAACATAGAACCACCTCCTGTTTGGTAAGTCGGTTAATAAAACAGTTAGGAGCTCGAGAACACAGACATGAATCTTGTGTTGATTACTTCCTTTCAGTTCACCCGGTAATGAACAATAAATATCTAATCCTAATTTAGAGTGCAGTCGCCATGCCATTTCACCCTCTCCCCTTCGGATAGAGTAAATGAGTTTCCTTATAACAATGATATCACTCCTATATCTAAGTATTTAAGCCATACAGCCAGCACTTTCTCATTTAGCTTCAAAAAGGGTCTGATTTTCATTCTCTTTTACATCGTTATTAATTGCCTATAGCAGGATTTTGATATCGTTCGTAACGTAATAAAAACCGGCCAAGTGCGAGTCGGACTCGCGCACGAGGGGTTCCGTACCATTATCGCAAAAAAGGCAAAAAAGTCACGTTTGTTGTATGGGAGCCCCACTTAAATATTAATTTTATTCTGATTTTATTTGTTGTCATAGCGGCAACAGAAATACATCATCTGTGAAAATTTCAACTGTCTAGCTATCACGGTTCATGAGATACAGCCTGGTGACAGACGGACAGACAGACAGACAGACGGACCGCGGAGTCTAATAGGGTCCCGTTTTTACTCTTTGGGTACGGAACCCTAAAAATGATGCCTTAGTATAATATTTATTTTATCCGATTTATATTGCACTCCAATAAATGGCCGACATTAATAATCAAAGTGGAATATTTCATTAAGACAGTAGAGACCACTAAGTTTTACAACTTAATTGCGTTCGCAAACTATAACAGGATCAGTTTTTATGATACACCCACAAAGGCGTCCCGAGAATCTCCGCTGTAATCATTCATACTATTTATTTTTTGTTTCATAATTCCTCGCGATGAGGAATGGGCGTCGATCATCTCGATACTTTTATTCATTTTTTAACGACAAAGTTATGAGTCGGCAATATAGCTGAACTTTCTACGAAATCTGTACAAATCAGGAAACAGCGCCGGTGCGGCACGAATGAATATTGTCGGTAGGTACTAAACATTCTAATCATCCTACTGTAATCTAGAGAGTATTTGTCGAACGGCATGGAATATTGCGAATGTCAGGAATAAGCCGCAGCGCACAATGGGCCGCGGAGTGATAAGGCGAGCGGCGGCCTGCCCGCAGTGCCCACCAGCGACCCGACCGACCGATTACCCGACCATCGGTAATTTTCCCATGATCGAGAATGTAGCGAAGCGATACCCCAACATTGTCTGCACTCGAAAAGCTATCGTTCAATGTATCATTTTCAACGTCAAAATACTTCAGCAATTATTATAATTCCCATCCAGTCCGCATTCATCCCCCCTCGTATTGTGAGTCAAGTAATTAAAGAGGCATTGTATAATGGATAAAAGCTTTTCAAATACAGTCTAGATGAATTAGGGATACGAATTCCTAAAAACAATTGAAGCAGTCGATAAAGTTAGCCGTCTACTTAGCAATTAAAAAGTAAAAGAAGAATGTTTTGTTGCCAGATAATAAAGCTTCAGACAAAGAGTATAAAGTTCAAAATGGTATTACAATTTACATCCGTCGAGAAAAATAACCTTGCTTGAAGTGAGAAAGCTTTCCACCTATTCACTGAGAATAAAAAGTAAAAAAGTGGATGTTTTAAAGAAAATTAAACACAAGGAAGTTTTGCCGATTGCGCCTGGTACCTAATCTACTCCGTGTAAAGAAGAAATTAACACAACTTTCTTGGATATTTATTACGCTACTTTTATTACCTTTACTTTTTAATACGGGTTGAAATTTAAAACAGCCATTTTCCCTACTAATGTTTCAAAATTCGTGATCACGAGTTTGAAGATTAAGATGGTAATTGGCATATGCCAATCCACTTTTGGGCAAAGGTTTTTATGTGATAGTAGAGGCACCTGCCTCTACGTACCTATGTCAAATATTATCCGTCACAATAATTCTCTAAAAGATTTTGAACGCAGATGCAGTCAGAAGATACATATTCGCGAGCTGGCTGACCAAAACCTGATGTATCCTTCGACTGCACAGCATGATTTTCTTCTTTTTTACGTCTTTTTAGTAGCATTCGAGTTTTTGATTTTTTTTATTAACTTTAATTATATAAAACTTTTTAAATATTTTTTTTTTTCCAATTAGGTACATTTAAATAAATAAGTTTTCATATTTTTGAAATCACCTCTTAAATCTCTTTATTTTGATACCCCACCCGATTGGTGTTGCAGATAAAAAATTATTGGGCCCCATGTAAAATTGAAATATGGCGCCTAAAATCCGCCATTTTTCAATTTTACATTTTTAATGTAGCTAGTGACACTAGCAACGATTGACGTAAGAATCATTAAAGTCAGCCAACGCGTTTGGTCTCTAGAACGCCACGTAGTAACATACATACATACATAGACCGATAAACACATTACCCTCCTTCGGCAGTCGGGTAAAAAGACAAAACAGTTCGGAAAATGACGAATCGTCTACGTGTGTATGCTTTCATATTATTATTGCTGATCATAAGTACGGACCACTTACAGACAGATAATACATTTCATTTTGGCAGTTCAACATCATTCATTACATTGTTTCAAACAGGCGAATTTTTCAAACATATAACGCAATGGATCATGGCAATGGGTCCTTCAAAATCTAAATTAAAACTCACCTTAGTACTTTCTAAGTGATTATTTCGTGAGTGTAATGCTAATTAACTATAATTATATCACGACTCGTTATGTAGCTGTATTGCTAGTTATGAATCTCAGTATAGAAATGATTCGTCATATTTTGTGACCGATATCCCTTTTTAACCCCCAACGGAAAAAGAGGGGTGTTATAAGTTTGACGTTTGATCTGTGTATCTATGTGTCTGTCTGTGGCATCATAGCGTCCAAACGGGTGAAGCGATTTTGATTTAGTTTCTTTTGTTTGAAAGGTGATTTTGTCGAGAGTGTTCTTAGCTATGTTTGAATAAAATCGGTTCAGCCGTTCAAAAGTTATGAGCGTTTTACTGTTTGAATCGGGGTTTTTTCGCAAGATATCGTGTCATTATTACGTGTTCAATAGATTGCTGATCGAAGCGTATCTACTATGTACTAGATAAATCATGATTTCATCATAATTTTGAAATATTATTTGTATGTATGGGATTAAACACCCATACCGGTAGGTGGCGATGGTTCCCCGCATGGTTCCCTATTACCTATTAATGAATTAATACTATGCAGATAACAACTCGACGCAAACAGGTTAGTCCGGTAGTAAAGTTTAATAATACTTTTAATCAGTCTAAATCAGGTGTCAAGCTATGCTGCGCATTGCCCAAACTCGTGAACACTTTCATAAGCACACACATGATAACGACGTAAATAAATTAAGCTTGTATTAAATCAATGCGGTTGTGACCGGTCAATAACAGAGAACTGAGGACCGCCCACGAAGATGTGGTCGGGTAGCTGAACGAAGATGTTACAGAACTCGCAAAACTTTGCCGCTCGGCAGTGTTCATGATAACTGTGCCTATACATAATGACTTATTTACATTTTTATAACGTCGGTATCAAGTCATAAACGGGTGTTAAGCGTCCCCGGGTTATTGCCAACTTCCGTTACCTATAAGTTCCGCGCCGCGTCGCCGCTCGCCTATCCTACAGTCACGAATGCCTCGCCACGGAAACTTGATTTGTGGTACAACTTCAAAACTTATTCAACACTTCAGCCGTGATAATAAACAGATCTAAATTGCCGCGCTAAGTTTAGAACAGTGAAACATAAACATCTGCTCGTGATGGTATTGTGTCGGATCTACGACCTTTTTCCTTCACAGATATAAAGTATAGATGGTTATCGATAAAGTTATTTCAATATACTGCACATTTAAAAAGGATTTTCGTTATGGAACCGTGTCGACATTTCTGATTATTTATCAAGCTACGAGGGCCATAAAACTTAAAATGCCTTTAAAAATCAGATTATAAAACAAGTTCTTTGTTTCTGTGTTAAAATTCTGGATGACGGTCCTTTGAAAGGCTATAATGAGTATTGATTTAAATTACGTGGATTTAAAAATCTGGGAAAAATTATAACGAGAGGACGCCGCCATCTGTTTGCCTACGATGACAATAGCGTGGACCTTATTCTGTGAATTAAGTCAACGATACTCTATCGAGAATTCGGTTCGGGTCGGATCAACCTTTGGACATATTGTCATTACTTATAATCTTACAGAAATGCGAGTTTATACTTTTAAATGGATGACATGGCATTTCAAATCAAATCAAATATTTTATTTTTATTTTACATAGGCCTACATGGGCACTTATAAAACGTCGACAAAAGGCGCACGGTTCGGGTTGGTCGTTTCCTATGGAGAAGAACCGGCAAGAAACTCCATGGTTACTCTTTTAAAAATATGGTTTATTTTTACAATATTTCCATGGGACAACGTAGGCCCGACAATAAGACGTTAGAAACTAAAAATAAAAGTAAAACGAGATAAAAAGTTATCAGATGTTATCAAGCACCTAGAAATCTAGAAGGCCTACAATGTTCACACATTCACAAAACAATCGGTAAAAGCATCTATACAAAGGTAAAAAAAATAAAAATAAATGTATAACAAGACTAAATTTAACATTTTGTATATTATCTTTATTACCACTATGTTATAAAATAATTCGCATAAACTTAGCTTATTGATCTTCATTTTATTCTTATATTAATGTCGTGTGAAAAAACACAAACCACAATAACATTTCGAAATATTTATAGCACAATTAAAATAAGTCCTTATTGTATCCATTCCACATTAATCCTCTCGTGAATTTTTTTAAGAATAATGAAGCAGACATTTTTATAACAAAGGTCCTTGGCCGTGCATCTTGATCTTAATGTTATCTCTAATAGGTCAATAAATAAGAAGTAACGTGCGAGCATCGGCGGAGGCGGGGGCGGAAGCGGACGCGGGAGCGGGAGGCAGCGGAGACACAAACACGCAAACCGCTTATTAAAATAAAAAATAATCAATACAATCTCTGTTCACAATATTACACAGTGTTTATATTCATATTTTAATTTCTACCCGCATAAGGGCAAGAATACTTCGACAACTTTGTCATGCAAATGTAAATATTTTTTTATTGTTGCCTGTAAAATCCTTTTAAATGTAACTGCAAGAAATATTCTGTATATAAGTTTCTCTCGTAGCAATACAAACTTTTCTTATTGCAAAGGAAGTTAAAATGAATGCAAACAACCTTCAAACGAATTATAATAAAAAGCAATATAAAGTTAGGTTTTATGATAGGACAATCTGGCTTATGAATGAAATGTAAACAGCCGCAATGAAATGATATAAATGATGCGCGGGGTACCGTGCTGCAATCACACGGCGGCATCTAGCGGCCGGCGAGCGGCCCGCCGCTGCTGGACCGGCCCGGCCCGGCCGCTTTATGATGTTCCACTCTTTTATTTAGATATTTGTACGGATCCCCTCATTTTTATTCACCCGAAAACATTATTATGCATAAATAAGTACTCTTTTATTTTATTCCCATCGTTATTTTAATACGTTGAGTTTCAAAGTCGACTTCGTCACCTCTTGTGCGTGCGCCCGCGCCGCCCGAGATGTGGCGACAATATTTAACAGATAACGAGATAAGACTCTTTTTAAAGCGGTTTGATGTAACTTGATACTTTACTGTATCTATTATTTTATGCTTTATGGATAGGGTGTGTCTGTGAAAAAGGATATTTACGTTTGTCTTTTTAGGTTTTATTAAATTAATATAAAACTGAATTTATTATCGTTTCGCACTATTTATTTCAGCAAATGTAGATGATAATGGGGCTGATACTTTTATATAGTGATATCTGGATTATTTTTTTGTTATAGCGTGTGACAGCGTGAGTTAGGAATTAGCAAACATTTATCATAGTGCTGTAAGGTGTCAGGCAGTAGCGGGGGTCGAGCATAACAATTAGTTGGCACCGCCGAGGCTCGGCGTGAGGAGCGGGCGCGCGCGGACGGTAGCGCGCCCCGCTGCGGCCCGGGCGGCCCCCCGTCGAGCAACGCGCGACCCCGGGTCCCGACACGACAACGTGTCTCATATTTAATATCTTAATAACCGATTAGGGTGTTTTAATATGCACTTTGAATAATTACACACTTCATTGTAACAAATCGATCTCTGATTATGATATTTACAAACTCAGCCAAACAGACGCTATCCGCTCGCAATGAGACGCCGCGTCACAAGCTGCTGCAAGTTGCGTAACTTCACTTGCATGCATGTGAAGAGGTCACACTCACACTTCATACTAATCTTTAATAATATGACTTAGTGCTTAATTCAGTACCGAACTGTGATTGATTAAGAACATTTTTCATTGTTTAATTTAGTGCTACATAAGAATAATTCAGATCGGTGTTTGTCAATTACCATGATCAAATTTTATTAAAAGCTGTTCAAGATTGTAGCAATGACGTGACCTCCGTCTAATGACAAATGTTGTTCGTAAGGGGTCGTTAATGGCTGGAAAGTTCAGCGTCGACGAGGAGAAGCGAGGAGGCGCGGGCGCGCGGGCGACGCGCATACATCGGTTATTGAGAGCGATTTGGGCAAGCAGTCTCAATACGAGTACATGCGACTGATTTACGAGACGAGCGTGTGCCCTTTGTGCTCCAGCTGACTAATGGACGGACGCTCACGGACATTTATGTAGATTGATTGTATGAATTTTATTCACAATGTTAATACAGTAACAGATTTAGATGTCATTTAGAAATGGAGCTCTAAAGTTGTGCAATTTAGGCCGTGAATAATGGATGACGAATGGTTAGTTTCTATAGGCTCGTGCCGCACGCCGCGAGGTGGGGCTCTTATTGTGAAGGCTGCCCTAAACGCACAAACACGATATGTGGACCGCTCTTAATGTGCCTACGTACCTATTCAAATTATGGCTACATCACTCGGATTCCACTGCAGTAATTTGGATACATATTAACGCCTGATAAGAATCAACAAGACCGGCCAACTTGACCACAGCGAATGTTTATCCGGTTGAATACTATGTAATTTAAAACCTATATTTAATAGGACGGCCGGGTGGCCCAGTGGTACGGCCGCGACTTACAAGTTGTAGGTCGTGGGTTCGAACCCAGGCAGGCGCTTTACTTTGTGTAAATTATTTCATCACCACTGCTCTCAAAACGGTGAAGGAAAACATCGTGAGGAAACCGGCATGTCCTAGAATCAACAATTCGAAGACATGTGACATCCACCAACTCGCACTGGGCCCGCGTGGTGGATAACGGCCCATTCCCTCTCACAGAGAGGAGGCCTGTGTCCCAGCAGTGGGAACATTAATAGGCTGATGATGTGATATGATGTGATTTAATAGGAAACTATACAATACTTGGAAGTTTACCGCCTTAGTTGATTTTGTCATGGTTTTAATCTTTACTCATTCCAAGGAACGATCAAGGGCGACTTCTAAGCCTACGTTATGATACGTTTCGTAATGACATATACACCAAATGACATACAGTCCAAAATGTTTCAAACAATATAGCCTAAAATCCAATCCTCTATCGCAGTAACAACATGAAGCTTTCGGTAAACAAAAATATGAGACATAGGGTGGTTACGCACTACATCGGATCCGTGTCCGTTAAATTTTGGTTCACGGACACGAATCTATTGAGATTGGCTACTTCCATTGTACTTCTTGTAGGGAAGCATAGGTACTACATCCGACGTTATGACGGATAGAGTTATCCGTCATAACTCAGAACATTTTGAACTCTGAACTCAAATCGGATAGGATGTAGTGGATGTAGCCCTTGAAATGTCACGTGGTAAATCCTAAAGATCTCTAGTTATGTGGCATTCGATGTCAGCGAAGGTGACTGTCGAAGTGTCAAAAGAGATTTTTCGATATCGCTTGTCAATCCCACACAATTTTGCCTTTTTGACAATCGCTATCGCCAAGTTTTCGATGATAGAATGTCATCTATAGTCTAGAGCCTTTTATCACTTTTCATAGTGCTTTCGTTCGTAACTTTCTACCACCTCTAGACCATATGGAACAGGGTGTAAAGTCCCACAAAGCTCCATAGAAAAGGGAGGAAGGATCTTCCAACCAGACGGGGGTTGTGTCTGGTCCGTGCAACTGCCCAACGGTTATTATCGAACTGCGTGTTCAAATCGCGGCGTAAACTTTGCTTAGGCGATGCAGGATTTGTGTGACGTCATGTCATTAGTTCGTAAATGGCGGTTTTGCGGCTATATAAAATTCTGTCAGCGATTATGTGGCGATAGTGTTTGTCAAATGAAAAAAGTTTATGGAATTTACAAGTACTATCGAAATGTCCCTTGATCCCTTGCATTTTGGCATTTCGGCAATCGATATCGCTGAAAGGATAACACTGCCAAGTCTAGGGCCTCTAGTCAGATAAATTTATGTCGCATGTCATGGCTTTAGTGTCTAGGAATAAGTTGTCAAAACAGCACCATCATAAGATCCTTTTTAACTCAAAGGTGGACTGGTAGAGAATACCTTGCTGCATTAACGCCGCCTATGTATACATGAATATCAAATAAATAAATAAGGTTAATGATGCTCACTCTGAAAAGTGAACAAAATATTTTTTAAAGTTTAACATATTATTAGCACTTAAGTATATTTATTTTAGGTTGGTTTTTTAAATTTATTTTAAATAAAAGAAACTTAAGTTCGTTGATGATAAATCTTTTCGCTCCAGAAATATGATACCCGACCAAAATCAGTGCCTATGTCATTTCATTCATACTTAACAACCTTTATTCACCTTATTGGCTAATCAGTTACATCTACCAACATATCTTGCACCTGCATCATAAAAAATATGTTGCCCAAAAAATCGTCCACCACACAAAAAGTATAATTTAAAAAGTTATTAAAGTGAGTGAAATAAAAGAAGTGTCGATGCATTCTTGATATTTAAGGGCATAATATTTTAATATCTACCTATAAGACGTAAAAAATGTATAAACATTTAGTTACGGCTCGAAGCAAAAGGAGACTATGAGAAGGACATGCAGCGTCATCTTATCGACACGGATCAAACGTTGTTAATCAGAAATTTTAATGACCATAGTTCAGAAAATAATAACTTTTCTTTAGCTACCAATACACGAACTGTAGTCTAGTGGAATTGATACTTGCCTAAAATAGAATAAAAAAATTAAAAGTTGGATTGGAGATTAAAAATTAAATTCGCCTGTGTGTATGTTTCAGAGTTCAGTGGGCTGAAAGGTAGACTGAAAGGTAGGTAAGTAAATCGGCTAAAAGTTTAAAATTTGTAGAATTTGCAGGATTTTGAATAAAATTCATAATCTATTTCTTCATAATTTGCGGACAGATTGTAACGTAATCTGTCAGGTGAGCAACGTAAAAAGAAGGATGTTTCAAATACTGAAGAAATAGATTATGAATTTTCTTCAAAATCCTGCAACAATTACCTAGTTCTTTTTAAACAAAAGAAAATGAAAATCACAAATTATTGCTAAATGTTTGAAATAAAATCGACTGTTCGAAAACACGTAAATCTGACTAATATTATAAATGTGAAAGTTTAGATGATGGATGTGTGTGTGGATGTACCAATGTTTGTTACTCAATTACGCCAGAACGGCTAAACGGATCCGGATGAAATTTGGCACAGAGATAGATTATAGTCTGGAATACTATAATCTATATTTGTGCATATACTATATTCTGTCTACAATCCTTTGCTAGTAGAAGTTAGTAAGTAGTGACACAAATATTGTTAAAATTTAGTAAAAAAAGGCAATTAAATTGCAGGAAATTTTACTTAATCTTACAATGATTTTACTTAAATCGATATTATGTCACCTAGTTTTTTTATATTGTTTTTCATTTATTCCGATTACGGTCCAAAAGAAAATTCACAGATTTTCTCTGCTACTAGATATTTAACGTGTTGTTTACCCTAAGTGGAACTACGTGCCACGTTGTGCACCAAGTGCAGAACAAAAAAGCTTCGCCATCGCAAAGCCTTAATTTAAAGCAAATATCCCTATTCGAATGCTCGAAGCATCAAGATTGTTCAGGAGGAGCACTAATGGTCACGCGTAGTGGCGATGCGAGACAGCTCGGCATTTAGGCTCATTGTGCCCAACTTATTGACAGTATTCGATCCGTCCGTCAAATTGTCGCCCATCGAGATACGTGCTACAGTGCCGCGAGGTTCCCGAACCACGTTAGCTCTTCTCGGAAATCACAATTCAGCTCCCATACCACCAGATCAAGAACAATCTGTGGTGTGATTCATATTGGCAACGCAACCAACTGTAATACACAAAAACAAAGCATCCTCTTTACTGCTGTGAAGTATGGCATGTAGAATTAAACATCTGATAAAAAATACCAATGAACGACTAGGCTTATTCTTTTACAGTCGCCATAAACGAGGCAGTGCAGTTACAATGACAATTTAAAATGCTTACTTTATATAAAAGACCAGGTTAATAATGATAATTTTTCGATTTAAACTCATCTGGCGTCATAACAACATAAAACGATTTGTTCGACGCGATTTATATCCTACTTTTAATTGTAAATTATCAGGTATCCATAGCTTTAGAGCAAAATTATAATTGCTTGTTCACTATGGATAATATAATTCAGAATGCTGATAGGTGAAAGAGGTTCTTATTGTGTTAAGTTAGAGTTAGTTATTGTTTGTGAAGGTTTTTAAGAATGGTTTATGAGTGAAGCGCGGGCTGCCCAGTAGCGCGGTGTAATCGATTAGTCACGGATGAGTATCGCCCGCGGTTCGATTATATGTCGATGGTTAAATTAAAGATTAAACTTGTCTGAGACAATAATAACAACATCTCCTTTATTTTATTACGTTTTTATTTGTGCTATTAACTAGGCAGCTTTAAAGGTACCTACAACGAAATAGCCCAAATAATAGTGAGGTAGTCTGGTAGACCGCATTGTATGAGGTGTCCACTAACTACCATAAAGTACGTGACGGTGATGACCAAAATCGATCTCAAATAGTGAACCTGTTTGAATGGAATATCATCACGCAGCGGGATCGTTGCGCTACCGCACTATCAATACAATAAAAAAAAAAATGATGGTCACGTACCCCACGAATTATATGGACGAAACCAATCGACCACTTCAAAAATCATAAAAACTTACCCATCTAAGCTAAAACGAAAATCTAAATTGATGCGATGGTGAGATGGGTTTTTTTGTTTTCAAAACTTATCTGCCTATTATCCAATCACTGAATGTTCAAATTAAGCACGCTTTACGCAGTTAGTAGAGTTTGGAAGGCATGACGGAACAATAACTAATAGAAGTGGAGAAGACATAATAGAGTCCGTGCGCGGCACTGTGGCCGTGTTGTGGCTGTGGCGTGGCGGTGCTCCCTGGATGTGGCCCACGCGAGCCGATTTTGATGTAGTTATCCGCAAATAATGGTGGGTGCGGCAGCGGGCGGCTCGCTTCGCTGCCGCTCGCATTGTGCTCTCTATAATAAATGGCAACAACAGGTGAATAACTAATTTCACTCATAAAATTAGATCTTCATGGGTGGAGTGCAATATTTAACTGTCGGCAGCATCCGCTTGTTTATGTAGGATTGCCGTCACATGAGTAGATAAACGGAACAGAGATAAAGCTTCCTAAGAACGTGCAAAATTGTTACCTATTTTGGTAGGGTTTTCACAATAGGTGAAAACAAAAACAAAACATTTCTTTAATAGTTTTATTATTTATGATGTATATGATAGAATACTTTACAAATTACTTACTCTAATAATATTCTTTTTATAATTTTTGTTTTTTAGCAATTTATTGTTTTTTTTAATGGTGTGATAAGTTCTAAATCTAACATAAAGTTTTTTCAAGTAATCTAACGGGAAACACTCACATGGCATATCAAATTTACAATCTTTAATACGTTTAAGTACTTCGTTGCCAACATTTACAATATTTATTTCAAGATCGAAATATTCGCGAAACCACCCACATACTTACAAATGTTATTAAAAGCTTGTAATAACAATAAAAATGTAAAAACACACCGTGTAGTACCCTCTTCTTATCAAAAAAAGGAATATACAATAAAATAAAGGTAATTATTGAAAATGTATTAATCCAATATTTACTTACCTCCTTGGGATAGTTAAAGTATAATATATTTTTATTTTTTCTAGTATTATTCATACACACAGAACAATAAACAACCGCATTGCAAATGCATTTATAATAAAATACATCGTTTTTAGTGTTCTGTACTCAAAGGGTAAAAACGGGACCCTATTACTGAGACTTCGCGGTCCGTCTGTCTGTCTATCTATGTGTCTGTCTGTCACCAGGCTGTAACTTTTGAACCGTGATAGCTACACAGTTGAAATTTTCACAGATGATGTATTTCTGTTGCCGCTATAACAACAAATACTAAAAACAGAATAAAATAAATATTTAAGTAGGGCTCCCATACAACGAACGTGATTTTTTTGCCGTTTTTTGCGATTATGGTACGGAACCCTTCGTGCGCGAGTCCGACTCGCACTTGGCCGGTTTTTACATTAGAATATTCAAACCTGCAACTAACAAAACAAACAACGTGCGTTTCACAGACCCTGAGATTGTACACTGGCTGTGCCAACGTAAACCGGTTTTTTCTAGTTTCGCCGCGTACGCGACAAGCAGCCAGTGGTCACGCACTCATGCGTCCGCGTGCTTGTAGTAGTGCAACCGATTCGCGCGGTTGTATGAAGCTTTATCTCTGTTCCGTTTATCTACTCATGTGTTGCCGTGACACAACTATTCACATTCTAATAGAAAAACGTGGATAAAAAGGTAGAAAGCATTGCTGCCTTTTACTGCAGTGAAAATAGTGTCACAAATAGACAGTACTGTAACGATTGTCTTAAAAGCTTTCCGATTAAAATAATTGATTTATTATGGAAAACAAATGACATTTGCAAAGGAAACGAGCGGTTCGTATATCCTGTAAAATATCCCCGGACATTGTTTTTGTCACTATTAAATATGCAAAACTCAGAATGAAATATTTGATGCGGTCGATGCCATTATATAAATGGAATTATTCATGGAGCCAGACGCCGGAAAAAGCCAGTGAAAATCGACAATTCATTTGTTTGTGCGAGTGTTGTGGCTTCAGCGCCGTTTGATGCAACGCTCGAGCCGCACATATTAAATATTCCCAATTATTTTCACCTTCGATAATTGGGTTAACGATATCTCGTGACATTTCAGTGCGTTCATAATTCAACTGTAATTAAAGAATTAATCAATGGGATTAAATCATTTGTTATTTTTAACGTCAAGCTGTTAAATTGATATGTGTAGTAGGTACTTACGTCAGAACGACACTTCCTCGTATGCAAAATAGGTAGGTAGGCTGGTAACCCCGCGCGGCTTTCCCCACAAGTGTTCAAAGCGAGCGAAACGACTAGTCAACCCTTTGCCGCTCACTCGCACGTGAAATCACTCAAATACTGAATATTTTAATCTGAGCAGATAACGAGCTCGCAATTCTATTAGATGAACATAGCTATGTGAGGTTAAACTCTGGCGGCCGGGCCCCTGCACTGGCGGCCCGCGATGCACACACACACACACACACATACCTATTTTATGTTATAGGTAGTGCTGCAATCAAGCGGCTATCTATTAATCCTTTAATGATGAACAAGGAGAATAATTAGATTCTATAAATGGATGACTATTAACTGAATCTTATACTAATTGATTTTTTTTTAATGAAGGTACTGAACAATATCTTGAGAAAGACTATAAACGGAATCGATTATAGTAATTTATTTCTGGAATTGAAATACTTAAACCTAAATGTGCTCATGTTTCAAACACAAGTCATTTAATCCATCTCTACGAAAATTCTTTCTTGCACAAAACGATAAATTCCTACAAGGTTTAGAGATATACAGTTCTAAACCAACTTTATTTTAAAAGCATATATAAATATATCAGGTTGAGCAATAAAGCTATCAAATATTTACTAATCTGAAACGGTGAGAGCGTCGCGCGAACCCCTTCTGGGTTCGGGGCTCATAAAATAAATTGAAATAGTCGCGCCGCCCCCCAAATTAAAATATTCAAATGGGACGCACGCGCAAGAAAATTGAAAATTGTCGTCTATCGCCCGCAAATGAAACCTATAACTCCTCACATACACTTGGAGCCAAAAAGGTGGGTAAACATTTCGATAGGATATTGCATTGCGAATTTGCGATTGGGAGGGAAAAAATGTTACGACGCCTAATGGATAATATGGATAATGATGAACGTACGGGATTTTTTGTAAGAGTTTTATGTTATTTTTTACCGATTAGCGATTCCAACCAAAATATGAGTATTTTTGCAGGCATTAAAAACCGGTTTAGAGTATTTTACAATTAACTTAAATCTATTTTTTATAAACGCAGTTAAATACAAAAAAAAATGATAATTGCTAAAACCGATTACTTTGGTGCAAATTTATAACACCCCAACCGTGGGTCAATTCCGCTGCACTGCAGTGTAACTCGGTATAGAAAGCACGGTTTCGATATGCCTTCGAATAATGCTATAAATGGTCTTCACTTTTATGACTGCAATTTGGCTCAGATACTGAATTAGTGTTTGTTTTATGCAAGAATGGATTTAATTTATAAACTGCAATCCAATAAAAATATCTGTAAGTAAGGTTTGACAGGAGGGTGAATAATTGATGGTTTATATTTGTAATAGAAACTTGAATAGTTTATAGGCTGTCAGATTGTAGACGTAGTGATTTCTGTATGGTAATAAGTCACAGGTACTCGTACGTGAGAGAGTTGGGCCCCTCGGCGGTGGCTTCCGTTGTTCTGCGGCCGCCGCTGATTTTGTGGTTACATTTCGCGTAACTTGATAGAGACGTATACTTCACTTGCACATCCTTATAGTTCGAAGTGGTGAGCCAGTGGTGGGTGATATCGATATTTGTATCGATATTTTGTGATCGATTGTTTTTCGATTTTTAGTATCGCCATTTAAGAAAGAGAGAGAGTAGTAGCTAAATGGTCATACTGAAATTTTATTAATTATAAAAGAATTAAGTACCTAATCTAAAATATAAATAATTTATGAATGCAACGAACAGTGTCTACTTTCAGTGTAATTCAGTGAACATTCGTCGAATTTCATGAAATTATGTTTTTTTTTTCAGGTCTTTATATTTTATTGGATAATCGATAACTACAATATGTATCGAGTGAAACTGTGTAGAGGTACGTCCTAGTAAGCGGACAGCGTCCGGTGTTCGTGCAAGTGATACCCTGGGAACCGACCGCCTTCCGTCGCACTCGCCTCGCGTCCCGGCGCTGCTCGTACCTTACCCCTTCGCATCACCCCCGGCACCATCACCTCTCTATAACCACGTAGGAATATACCGCAACACCTTATTACTTTTTAACACCTTTAATTTACAAGCAGACGACCTCCATCGCCCCGTCGGAAACGCTTTTTATTCATTTCATCGCATTTAAAGATTTAAACCGTTTGCTTCCATTCATAAAATTATTAATGTGATCGTAAAATTGGGCAAATTTTATTGTCTCGAAGGCATAATGGGAAACTAATGTAGCGTGTTATTATTCAGTTCGGTTGTAGCCGTAAAATACGGGTGTTTGTGAGAGTCCGCGGAGTCGCTGCGAGCGCCCACCGGCCCAGTGCTCCCAGCGGAAGCTCCCTCGGCTATTTGAATATCAAACATATTTCGGTCATATTTCATTGAAACAGTTATGATATTCTTCCTTTACAATTCATGTACGTGCATTTAATTCTCACAGAAATATGTAAATAGCTATGGTCAAAGTTTTATTAATTTCCATATCGTTTGACGCTCTATTATTGCCTTTCGATTGAATCAATGAATATTTCTTATTGTTTTATATGATTAAATATTTGTCAATCGATGGATAATTAAATCGTCTATTACCTTTGGAAAGATATGAAAAAATAAATTACGAACAAAGTACGTATTGTATGTAAATATTCTAATACAATAAAAACTGATTACGTAATTCGGCCCCTGTGGAGTCAACGTTTGAATGTAGTAATATGGTATTATTTAGTGTGTTATGAGTAAATAAGGCCTGTTGGTAGCGGCTCGCACAAATGGAAAGGTTCACAGAAGTGCACAGAGGCCCATTTGTTCCGCGCATTACGGTCACTGCGCGCTGAGTTGAGCGTCTGCTCCCGACGATATGAAATTATTATTAGGAACATATGATTTCGCGGAATTACTGCCCTCTTAGCTCATAAAAACACAACTATATTTTATTATATCTACGATATGCTCATAAGCAAAGTTTATAACTTAGCAAAGAACAATGGCGAAATTTTAGCTGACTTAAATTTGAGCGTCTTATATACGAAAGACATTCTATTAATTGTCTATGTTTTTTAAAGTATAATTAGGCCTGGTCCAAAATAGATAAAAAAAAACATAATAAATAAAAAGTTATTTGATTTTTTAGTTCATTTCTTTAGCATAGTGTTGCCATTATATATTTTATCTGCTAAGTGACAAGTAGTAACTATATTAAGTAATAATATCATTATTGTATTTATTGCAGTAAATGAGTTAACAATACAGTTTATATCTAAGTGTAGATGTTCCTTGCAGGTAGGTAAGAATATTGTAGTGTAGTAGAAATAAATGAATTACTTTCAATTAATGATTGGCAAAAAGACTAGTACCCAAGTCTAAAAAAAATATAGCTTGGTTGTTGACGACAACCTTTTGATAAACGTCAAAGTCACTTAGTTTAAATAAATATACTCTTTCCAAAGAGTATACTACACATTTCATGCTAAAATAACTAGGTAAGGGAAATAATAAAGCGATATTCCCCTTATACTTCCACAAAATTGAATAATATTACCTATTATACACATTATTAAAAGTTACCCAGACATAACCTACAAAAGTTTATGACTGAATATCTATTATTCCCTAAATTCTCGAAAAAAAATCTTGCACAAACTAATTCAGAACATCACCCTGAGTTAAACCAGATATTTTTCATTTAAAGACTTTCGAATTTAATCTCAGCTAAAACAATGTATGGGCACCTGCCATTGTTCTTTCTAATAAGTAGATACTCCGCACTATCTCAGTGTTCAATAATATGCTGTTAGAAACGTCCTAAAGTTCAGTAGGAAGACAGACTTTCAGGTCGAATTAACATAGTGAAACTTTACCTGATAAGTCGGGTATGTACAGACTGCAGCGTATTGACAGAGTTTATCGCCGCAGACACCATGAGCAGCCATGGACAGCCCGTTAATAAATTGGTACTAAATACTCGAGGTGGTATTCGAGTGGCTGAAGTATTTTGGACACGACGAATAAATATTAATAAAACAGCACCAATGTCATTCTTTCTCGAAAGAAAATATGCACGGGAAGAGCAGACAATATGCTTTTGTTTTTCTTTATTGTTATTGCCGTAAAACATTTAGCGAGCAGCGTTCGGCGATAAAACACGTTATTTTGTGTGGCAAAACGTCGCGCTTCATGAGAAAATATTGACCCGCAGATAGTGGAATAAGCGAATTATTGGTGATACCCATCTCGGAAAGGAACCAGCCACTCCACCACTCCGACTCACCCGCTGCCAACATTACGTATTATTTTTATGATAATAATTAGGTCGAGCACTTGATGCTTTTAGGTCACCCTATTTAAATGAAAATAACAAGGTGCGGTTACTAAGTAGGTACACAGGTACAGATATACTTTATCGTGTTCTGTTTACTTGAAGATTTTATCAACTAAGTGACATCAAACTGAAATAATTTATAGTAAAATTAAAACCCTCAAAAGCGTTTTAAAATAAAAAAAGTAAATTTAAAAAATCAAAAGACCCGACTGCGTAAAAGGCGAACTAAAAAGACGTAAACAAGAAGAAAATCATGCTGTGCAGTCGGAGGATACATATTCGCGAACTGGCTGACCAAAACCAGATGTATCCTCCGACTGCACAGCATGATTTTCTTCTTGTTTACGTCTTTTTAGTTCACCTTTTAAGCAGTCGGGTCTTTAGATTTTTTAAATTTACTTTTTTTATTTATAACTTTTTTGTTATATTTTTTTAGATTTCGGTACATTTATTCATATAAGTGATATATATTTTTGAAATCACCTCTTAAAACCCTTTATTTTGATACCCCACACGATGGGTATGGAAGTAAAAAAAAAAATTGTCCCCCACAGTAGTGCGCCCAAAATCCGCCATTTTTCTATTTTCCAATTTTAATGTAGCCAGTGACACTCGCAGGGTTAAGACGAATCGATTGACGTGTGAATCATCAAAATCGGCCAACGCGTTTGGTCTCTGGAACGCCACATAGGAACAAACATACATACATACATACATACAAACATACATACATACATACATACATACATACATACATACTTACATACATACATAGACTGATAAACACATTACCCTCCTTCGGCAGTCGGGTAAAAACGATAAATACAAATATTCAAAGCTTTTTTGTGGTAGAATTGTATTGATGGAATAAGTTTTCTATTGTTAGTTGGTTCCCTCCAACATGTCTTATCCATATGTTAATGTGACGAACGATAAATTGGCCACTAATAAGATAATTGGCCGCGCTCTATACCCACGTAAATCAACATCTTAACAGCTGCGCCGGCGCAGGCAACTCCCGGACTCAACAGAGTGTCCAAATACTCGACCAACATAACAAATATTACAAGTTTACTTTATTTAGTGACCTTTGTCATGCCTTCGTGATATTTTGTGTTTACATAGTTCTTGTTGATCCGAACAAATAATTATTAGTGAATGATGAAATTAAAGGTGACACCCGTTATCGTGAACGTTCTGACACTTAGTCGTATGCCTGTTGGCAACATTAGTGTCTGCTAGAATATATTACGCGTTAATGGCTTCAGTCATCGCCTCAGAAATCGGCCATATTGTGCATTGTGATAAATTACAGAAAAAAAAAATTGCGCAACCACAGAGAGCTTTAACAAATCTATTGTGTTAAATCTTCATAAAATATGACTCTTTTATTCTCATTAATACATTTACTGTTTTTTTATTCGACGAACATTTCATAGGTTATTATTTTCCTTAATGACTTCATTATAGATTACAGCAGTCGTGTAATAAATTTTCAGATTCGTTTATTCCTGAAGACTCGTGTTTAGAGCACCCTGTGCATCGTATGATTCACTTCATTGTTTTGGAGCTATTTGAAGTAAACAATCAATTAGATTCGAATTACAGTACGACCAATAATAGTGGATATTTATTGTCGTTGGAACATTTTATAACCATTTTATTAATTTAATTGATATTGATGAGGTTCACTGGGCTTCGCGTGGGCAGATAAATTCAATGTTCCTTTTGTGGATAGCCTCATTGTTTTAAAACAACTTGGATATGACACAAACACCGGTGCATGTGCCATTGTAGGTACATTATTGTAAATTAGCCTAATTTCATAAATTTTAAAGTCATTGTTTTCAATTTGCACCTAACCTACTAATTCAACGAATTTTAATACGTTTGATTATAATTTTGTAGGGCATTCAACGTTATGTGTATTGTATTCAATATCATCGACATAGATATTCGTCACCTTTATTTTTGAAAACAGCTCTTGTATACCTAATCTGTTAACCATTTTGTTAATAAGTGCTGGTGGCATTACGCATGTGCGTGCGCAGGTCCTCTGTATGACAATTGGCGGCGCGGGCGCATCGATGCCGTCTACATAATTTGTCAACGCTTGACTGCGTTACACAAATGCTTTTTAGGTCAACAGTTGATTGGGAAACGATCTGTCCATGTAGTAAAATATAAATAATTTGTTTGAAACGAAATGAGGGCTATTTAGAAACATGAGGGTAATAAAACTAGTGCGTGTCATGTAAACTCGGTCGCAGGCCTACGTACAGAGCATCCATATTGTGATGAGCCGTAGACGTGGCTCGGTCCTATGCTGTGGTGGGTGTGGTAGGGGGTGGGGAGAGGTCTTGTTACATTGTCACGGAGTCAATTTGATCGTGGATGTGTTCGGACGAATGGTAACGTGATTAGCATTCTAGACGTAGTCAGAGGTACGTGTGCTGCGGGCAGCGGGCCGCGGGCAGCGCTCCATCTACAACAATATCCTTGTTTGCGTCATAACGTATTGATATTGCACATAATTTGTCTACATCGACGCTATGGGAACATTTATTCATGTCGGACATGTCATTGTGCGTGTGACTATTTGTGGACTGTTATCGAGAGCTTCTACCAGGAATATTAGTGAAGGAATTTTTGTTGACAACTAATTTTCAATAACATGTTTTGTAGTAGATACCAATGCCATTTTCCTTAAGCTCGATGTGTCATATTATTGTATTAGGAACATTGTCACTTCTTGCATAAAAAAAAAATTAGAACAGTAACTGTGTATATGTATTTTTATTGTAATGTTATATTACAACAAATGTATTTTGGTGTGGCATAAGTATTTTTGTTATATATTAAGCATATTAAGCATAATTATAGGCAGAAGAAGAAATAAATGATACATAGAAGAAACATAGACCAGGTCTCGGGAGCCTACTTCCAGTGGAAAACCATCAGGTGAGATTGTGGTCAAGCGCGAGCAAAGAGAGTGGTTCTGGTTATATAGCCGTTGAGCCCGAGTTAAAGAATACAAAAAAAATACCAAATACATTTCCTTTATTATTTTAAATTTACGTATATACCTTTGTAAAACTTGCCCTACAATAAACAGTGTGACATAATTTAAATTCGTTAGATATTAAAGGACAGTTACCAATAAAATCAGAGTACAAACACTTTGGTATATTTTAATATAATCAGGTACACTATGACTGATGACGACACTTGGTACCCATTGGCTTCTTAAAGGAATTCATCTAGAATATCCAGCCATGCATATTTGAATATCTAAGATTTTACGTAAAAATCGCCATGATGCCTTGTTTGGTATTCAGTACAAGCATTGTAATACGAATAACAATCGTTCGGTGATGGGTTTGCTCCCAAAAATAGACTGCTAACTGTATCTCTACACTGTTCAACGAATCGGCGTCCAATGCACGACAAGCCAGAGAAAATATAACTTAGAAAGTCTATTCTTGGTGACATTGTTGTTGTTAGTAGCATAAAATTATAATTAAAAAACATTTAAGAAAATCGTCTAAATAAACCGAGCAAAAAATTTGGAGCGTCTCAAGAATAGACCGTCTCCAATGTTGCGATTTAACTCTTATGCAGATTTCACTCCACACGATTGTTAACAATTGCTCCATCCGCAAGCTAAGCGGTGACTTTGGATGTACAAGCACATGTAACAACTTTCCCTCACTCAGTTTCTATGAATTGCGTGAGCACTTGCAGGTGACATAATATTCAGATTTTCCACCAATACCGAATCTTAGAAACAACAGCTATATATGTAATATGCATGTATACGAACCAAATTCAGTAGATACAGCATTGAATAGATGTTGCGAATGCATAATTGAGAGCCTCACAGATTGTTAACCAACTTTAATATTTAACTGTGCTGGAAATATAAATGGAAATATCCAATGATTTGTGACTTCAAAATTCAATTTTGATTAAAGCTCACATGTAGCGCAGCGAGCGAAATTAATCAATTCAGTATGTAGGTACGCTAGAATATAAATGTGTTGACTTTTTAACAAGCCATTTTTAAATATATTTATCGCTCACTGAAAATATTCATTGATGTGTTACTGTAAAAGTCCGAACTACGGTAAAACCTAGGGTTTACCGGTAAATCCTAAGATTTAACAAGCCTGTTAAAAGTTCGAAATTATCTAATGTAATCGCTAACTTCGGGCTTTTACTAGCAATCACACGGTAAATCTTACGATTTACATTGATTAGCTTCACTTGTTTATTCATTAACAGTAAAACACTAACATAAGTTTAAAATATTTTTGAATGTTTTAAAATCATGTTGGTTGGAACACGTTCATAGCAGGGCTGTTAAACATGTAAGTATAACTTATACGAAAAAAAGTAAAATATTTTTAATAAGCTTTATCACATTTTGTAACCAAAAGGCTGTAAATTTTGCTGAGGACGATCGAATGATAATATTTTTACAAGCATAACGAGGTCAGTTTATGTTTTTATAAAAAAATATTTTGTAACGTGTTTCACTAAAAGCTCTTTCTTATCTTAAATCACGTCGAAATAAATACTCGGGGGCTAGGTTCGGTCAGGTATAAACAAATATTGCAGGAACAGTATGGAATTGGATAGTGATGTAGTGACATATATACTAATGGAACTGTAATAAGTATTTATTGAATATCGTGTCATTTTGTGAACCATGTTACGACATTATTTTACAAATGCATGAAAATCATTTTATTATGAATCTGACTCCAACTCAGATAACAGGTATTACCATAAAGATTTTTATTTTACTCACGCGGCAAGGTCTCTTTCTGGACTAAATTCGAAACTGTATGTATTAGAAATCATTTGAATTTGATCGAGTGTTCAGTTAGGCTGTGCGACTATTTTATGGAATCTTGTTTCTTATTTCAGGATAATGATAATGCAATGCAGGCATCGTAAACAGATTTATTGAAGACCCAACGATATTATTTTATAGTTCTACCGCAGATGTAGCAGGTGATGATGATGGTGATGAGTTTGTGTGTTGTGTGTGTGCATCGTCACCGAGTTGCCAGCTTGTCGATTTTTTATCGGTTACATTTCGGGGAGTGTGCGATGGAATTGCACGATCAAATTCCACCTAGCCTATTTCATCATCGGACTGTCAGACTTACGGCGATGCGCCATCGATACATAGTGGACATCCCACCCACGTACGCACAAATCGTTTTGGGAACACTTTTATTATGCGTACAGTTAAGGAGTTGAATTCCCTGCCGGAGTCTGTATTTCCCGATAGCTACAATCTCGGGGTATTTAAGTCAAGAGTGAACAGGCTATTTCTAGGCAAGCGTGTTTCACCGTCAACCACGTCATCGCTGTCCATCAGGTGAGATAGTGGTCAAGGTGGTCAAGCGCGAGCAAAAGAAAAATATGTTTTCCTTGTTATGGACTACATCTTGATATTATGGAAAACTGTATAAAAGCATCCGGCTCAATTCGTTTTACAGACAGGTTGATAAAACTACAATTTGTTTATCTTTCATATTTCCATAATATGTCCCTTTAATTTATTTGTCAGATATGAAAACGTTAGCGTGTACAACACACGAAACACGAATACAATAATAATTAATTACAAAGCCATAGAGCCAGTGGTAGGTATAAATCTTCCAGTGGTCGTAGATCATTGTGCAGGCATTCTGCCGCTAATTAATTTTAACGCTTTCTTTTTCATTGCAAACGAGGGGGAGTGAATGAAATTCCAAAAAGCGTAAATGAACGTGTTGTTTATAAGTTAGTGCAGTGCTCATTAAACGCATTCCGTCGCGGCTTCATAACCGCTGTCATAGAGCTGCGCGCGCGCACCGGCGCGGCGCCCGCACACGATACAGGCTGATCTATGACGTATTGTATGCTAACTGAAGCGATACGTATCATTCAAGCTTTTATCAGTAATAGTCCGAGAACAGTGCATTACGAAGCGTGAGGGAAAAAATAAAGATTGCATCGCTGGTGATGGATTGTGATGTGTTTCGCCAGTAACGTTAAGTGCCGTACTTTTGTCTGTCTTGCAGGTGAAACTTTCAATGGAGACACTACATAGATTGAACAACCTAAGCTGCTATTATAAAAACCGGCCAAGTGCGAGTCGGACTCGCGTACGAAGGGTTCCGTACCACTATCGCAAAAAACGGCAAAAAAAAATCACTTAAATATTTATTTTATTCTGTTTTTAGTATTTGCTGTTATAGCGGCAACAGAAATACATCATCTGTGAAAATACAGACAGACAGACAGACGGACATCCACTGTCTTAGTAATATCAGTGGTGTCTCAACCCATACAAAGACACCGTGCCGACTTACTGTACTGATTATACTGATTATTTTTTGTACATCGATCGCGTTCTGTTCTGTTCCGTTCCACGGATATAGATGGTGATCATTCCATTCGCCGTGGAATGATTACAAAAAATAATCGGTATAATCTGATGAAAAACACTAGATACGGGGGCACGATTTCTTTGTATGGAATGAGGCATCTGTATGCTAGTATTATATTTTCTGTGGAAATATGGTCCCGTTTTTAACCTTTGGGTACGGAACCCTAAAATCTGCTTTCAGCACTAAAAGCCACGTCACACACGCATTAATTTGTAACCCATTACAATTTCAGCACCTTCTAAATATTATGACTAATACTAAAATATGCTAATGTTTTAAAATATATCAGATGCATCAGTAATTGTTGGCAGCATGAACCAAATAACATATTTTAGCCTCAGGAATCTTGTAGGTGGCTGAAGAAATTTTAAACGAATTCCTATGTTTGAAAACGGCGAAATGCGGAATACGGTTATAAATTTCAGCTGTTGTAATTACGAAGGAACATTGTAGTAGCTGGAAATATTACAAGCGGTTTTGAAAATAACAAGGGTTTGTTTCTATCGCCTGATTTGTGTTAGAGAATTTAAATGCCATTGGTTATACTAATCAATTTTATTTTTTTAATTGTCATCATTTTAGCCGATTGACGGTGACTGTTGAACTTTTGAAACCTAGGTATATAGCCATTTAATATGTTATCCAAATTATTTATACATTTGGTCAAAAATTTCAACATTAATATTTTTTTTTTTTTGGAAAAGAGACAAATCTTGTTTTAGTTCAGGAAAAATCACTAATTTTTTTTTTAAGAACTTTTATTGCATTTTATAACTTTCCGTATTTTCTTTTATGCTTTCTTTTCTTTTTCTTTCAGAATATAAATATACTCTAATAATAAAGTTCAGAAACCTAATTATTTTAGTGAATGTAGCTGCTTGTACGGAACCCTCGGTGCGCGAGACCGACTCGCACTTGGCCGGTTTTTTTTTGATGGAATAAGTGTAGTGTTTTTTTTCAAACAGTTGCAATATATTTTAAGAAAATTCTAGCAAATAAATAGTTCATTTTATTTGTTTTCAGAGCTTTGCACTGCTGCATGTTCCAAACACCACTGTTACTATGTACTTAGTTATAATAGATAGACACAAAGGTACATCAGTTGGTAGTTATAAGGTACTTAAGCGCAATCTTTGCCCAAAACTACTTTTTCCACATCAGGAAACATCCTGTGAACAGTGCAGAATACTTGTGTATGACGGATGGTTAGTCCTCAGTCCGCTGCGTTCTCCAGACGTCATCTCATGATATACTCGACACATTGTGTGGTAATTCTGCTTGACAGTTTAATTGCCGCTTCAGTGTAGTACGACAGAAGTAAGATTAATTTATTAGGACACCTTGAATAGCCACGTTTTTAAACTATAATGTATCATCATTAGAGACAAACCAGTCATTTAAGTATTTCATACGCCCTTCATTAATTCCGGGGATGATAAAACATTTTCTTTTGTAATTAGGATATGATAATTATCGCGAATAGTTTGGTGTTGATGAAATGTAACAGTAAAAAAATAATGACATAATAAATACTGTGAAAAAATAATTGGGACTCGCGAACTTTTTTTTACTAGTCTAACCACAGAAAATATAATACTAGCATACAGATGCCTCATCCCATAAAAAGGTAGCGTTTTTCATCTGATTAATCTTGTTATTTTTGTAAGTACATCAATCGCGTTCGATCCCGTATCACGGCAATAGATGGTGTTAGCAGCGACTTGCAAGTAAAAGGGTTTACTAGGTTCGTGAATATTTTTTTCTTTAAATACAGTGACGGTTCGTTTTATAGTATTTTTATGCACGTTTTTACAATTTTTTTGCACCAAAATGTGTTACAATGCAAATTTTAACAATCGTATGGAATGCCTCAGAAATAAAAATGCGCCATCTATTGGCATCAATTTTAAATGATCCGTTCAAATAATCTTTGAAATGTAAATTAAGAGCCCAATGTTCCATAATTTTGTACTTAGGAGAGTTGATTAAACAAGAACATAAAATTTTTATGTTCATTTCTAGTAAATGTTAATTTTACACACACACTATTGATTTGTGTGTACATTTCGCGCCATCTAGTGAGATTTATTTGAACCAAATTTTCTTTCTTAACAATGAGACCCCGTGCTAGTAACAAAACTAGTTTTGTATTATTTTACCAAACTCTCTAGTTAATAAAGTTTGCTTATTTTTACACAAAGAAAATCGGTTACAACCGAACAAGCCTTGTTACTACGAATTTAACCAAACTTAAGTTTAGTATGCCTATGTCTTGCAATGGACGTCTTTCGGCTGAAGCGATGAAGTTTATTAGAAAATTAACTTTAATAAAATAATACAAAACTAGTTTTGTTGCTAGTATCTTGTTGAACACTTGTTGAATGGGGTTATGCCAATCTGGTCAGTTTCAATGCTACTAAGACCCAGGCGTTTCTATTTTCCGCTAAAAAGAGCCAATTCCACCCGAATTCATCTTTCAGCTAAGGAGTGGAATTCCCTTCCGCAGGCTTATTACGTATCTTTTGCAAGAGCAAAACGATAGCGATCAAACGCTTTATGTCATAAAAGTCGAAATTACCTGCAGTATAGGTATGGTAGGTCCTACACAGCTAATCACTCACTGTTTGTAAAATGCACTTATTTTAAAAATAAACCGCCAATAACTGTAAAACTTTTGTATTGAAGAGCAATTATTGCGCAAAAATCGCTATCGTTTTGCTCTTGCAAAAGATACGTAATAAGCCTACCGGAGTCTTTGTTCCCTGATAGCTACAACCTTGGGGTCTTTAAGTCAAGAGTGAATAGGGTACTTCTAGGCAAGCGTGCTTCACCGTAAGTCCACATCATCGCTTACTATCAGACGAGATAGTGATCAAACGAGAGGTTATATACAATAAAAAAATAAAGACATATTAAAAAAGTTCGCGAGTCCCAATTGTTTTTTCCAGTGTTGGTAGGTACACCTGTAGTTCTAAGTAAACCCTTCCCAGAAAAGGATACACTAATAGAAGAACATACCTAATATCACACCTGTAGTTTCTGATGAAGGGGGTAGGTAGAGTACCTAAATGTTAAAGAAAAGATAAGGTAAAGGCCCATTTAAAAGGGGCAGGGGCACGAGCAACGAGACACACATTGTAACAATAAGGGCTACTACTGAGGAGCAGGTTCAGTTACAAGCGATAAACTACTTATATAATAATATGTAGGTAGGTACAGTAGTCACAGCGGATTTTTATGTCTCTGAAGTTAGGTTTTGCGAACCATTGCGCTAGAAACAGTTTGTCATCGAGTATACTTCACACGGAAAGCGAGATAGGACGATGCGAAAACCGTAAGCGAGTAAAAGAGGCAGTTATATAATGCTATCTTCTACTTCAACATTGAAACAAATATAGGTACTGCGCAGGATCTTGCAGCCAACTTCAGAGATACAAAGATCCGCTGTGACTATTGTATTAGGATTGCCACCCGTACCTTCTATTTTAAATAGTATCTTAATATATTTTTGTTATTTTTACCTACTATATATTGTAGAAAAATTATATATACTACGAAAAATATAAAAATATACTACTAGAGTTATCGATTGTAGATTGCCTACTTGGATACAGGTGCTGGCTTAACCAATGCCAATTTCTGAATTTTTGAAATTGGCATCAGAATTTAACAACTTGAGAATCTATTGGATTCTTTGAGTTCAGGTAATAAACAACAATGTTAATGAAATGTATTCAGAAATAAGTAAGTGACATTATTTCAAAAGCCAGCTTCCAATCTAAAAATATTGCTGGAAAATGGCAATCGTTAACACACTTACAAATACACACACTTCGAAGTATACTTGGTATATAAAATAAAAGTAAAAAAAAGTACTATTTATTTGCCTGAATTTCTTCCTGAATCTTAAAATAGGTACTATAATTTTTGGCACTGTTTGAAAAAAATACTATATTATTTCATCAAAAAAAATGGACCGGCCATGTGCGAGTCGGACTAGCGCATGAAGGGTTCCGTACCATTATCGCAAAAATACTGCAAAAATATCGCGTTTGTACATGGGAAACCCACTGAAATATTTTTTTTATTCTGTTTTTAGTATTTGTTGTTATATCGGCAACAGAAATACATCATCGGTGAAAATTTCAACTGTCTAGCTATCACAGTTCATGAGATACAGCCTGGTGATAGACAGGCGGACCGCGGAGTCTTAGTAAAAGGGTCCCGTTTTTACCCTTTGGGTACGGAACCCTAAAAAGGTAGCCTAGTAGGTACACCTTTCCTTATCCTTATGACGTACCCAGTAGTAGTACCAGCCTGTTACTGTCCAACTGCAGTGCAAAGGCCTCTTCTTGTTCAGAGAAGGACGAGCAGTCACCACGCTTGCTCAATGCTGGTTGGTGATTTCAAACTTATATTGAATACTAGCTGTTAGTAATTCAAATAGACTATTTTTACTGACTTCAAAAAAACGGAGATAATCAATTCGATACGTATGTATGTATCAATGTTGGAACTGCACAATATTTACATACGTTATTCTATGTGGTCTTCTAAACACGTGTAAGTAATTTCATAAGTGTATGTATGTATATATGTATGTTTGACCACGCATTTCGCCGAAACTACTCATCGGATTGTGATCATTCTGTGTTGGATTGAGCATCTCTCAACTTAGGGAATAGTGCAAGTTTTATCAAAATCGCTTTAACAGTTTTCAAGATATGGAGCATACAACCAAACTCCTTAGCGAAAAACAGCACGAATGTGTAAATTGTGTTTATTATGGGTATTTTGTCAATCCTTTAGGTACCGTACTATAAAAATTGCTTATTTTTATTGATTATTATTATTATTATATTCTTTATTGCACACCATAAAAAATTACATACAGAACAAAATTTATAAACAAAGTGTACAATTGGCGGTCTTATCGCACATGGCAATCTCTTACAGACAACCTTTTTAACCTAACCTAACCTTTTTATTGATGATGGTGAACTAAAACTAAAAAGAGAGAAATAAAAAAAAGCACAAAAAAGTAAACCGACTTCAAAAGCAAAACACAAAAAAATGCAAAATAACTTTCGTTTCGGAAGTCGGTGTTGAAGAATGATAAAAACAAGAGGTACCAAAGACATCGACTTCGAAAACGAAAGTCATTTTGCACTTTTTAGTGTTTTGCTTTTGAGGACAGTATATTTTTTTGTGAAAATGTTTTTATTTATATCACACAATAATATCATAGGTGTGTGTGCCACATTTCTTGAGAAATTGTTTGTTCACCATACAAACTTCCACACCGCATTCCACCTCCTTAAGGTTGGTTTCTCATCAAAATCGGTTCAGCGGTTTAAGCGTGAAAAGGTAACAGACAGACTCACTTTCGCACTTATTATATTAAGTATCGATAATTCCAGCAGGTTTCCTAACGATGTTTTTCTTCACCGTTGTTAGCAATGTCTAAGATAAACTTAGAAATTACATATGAATTGAAAAAGTCACTTTGTTACTTGGCCGGATTTGAACCCACGACGACGTCAAGCATGAGAGGCGAGATCTTAGCCTTAACTGGGCAGGTCGACATTATGAGGCACCTATCTTGAAAAAAAAGCAAGTGTATTACTTATACAACTTACGATCAACATTATTAAAACGGTAAATAAAATGTTGTAGATATTTGTAAAACAAATTGCGTTGTATGATGAGCTGTTGCTTCTGCACCCTTTTTTGTAGCCGTATATGGCAACACTTATCACTCTATGACAATGTCTGACACGTTTGTTTAAGGGCTGTTGTCTATGTGATCATTCATGACCTCATTATATTGAGAACAACTTAGGGCCGATTTTACCAATGAAACTAATCGCGATTAGTTCAACTAAACTCAGTTTATGCAAATAAGGCGGCGTGACTGGTAGTTTCTCAGCGGTCTTAACCAATCAGAATGCTGTATTTTCAAAAACTGAGTTTAGTCCCGGCCCTCAGTATAGGCGTTTTGGCTCTATACATGTACAAGCAAAATATTTTTGATAATGTTTAATATACTCGTAGCAGTAGCAACATAAAGTCTGCTATATGCGCGCCCCTTGGTGCGTGGGATTTCAACAATTAAAGTAATCTGGCGCAATTAATGTGATGTACACCTACTCGTATCTTATAAAAAGTTTCCGACCAATCTCGAAGAAACTTTCAATTTGGTTTTTACCAAAAAAGGCTATAGTTCAAGAGCCAGAATACCTAACCATATCGACAAAGTTAAGGATCTTAAAGTACACTTCATAGGTCCTCAGTTACATTGGTGTCATCTATACAAATAAATAAAATTTAAGTGTCTATACGTAATATCAAAATAACAACGTTTTATTGAATGCACGTGAAAGTATATACGGTACTAATAACAAATAAGCAATTTTTAAGATTTTTGTCTGTCTGTCTGTTTGTTGCGGGTAATCTCCGAAACGGCTGGACCGATTTTGACGGGACTATCACTGGTAGATAGCTGATGTAATAACGAGTAACATAGGCTACGTTTGATCATGAGAAAATTCATAGTTCCGGCGGAAAACTAAAAAAATAAAAAATTAACTTTTTTACGAGTTTGACGCGGACGAAATCGCGGGCAACAAGATAGCGTCAACGTCAATCCAAGTATTAGTATCAAATAATAGAATTTCATATTCAAACCAATGACGAGTCAGTTCGATGATAAATATTAAAAGAGACCGACTTTATACATTTTTAATGCAATTCAAGTCAACATTGTTATATTTTCTATTCGGTTTGTAAATGTCATGTTGTCACTTGTTTGTTACTAGCACTGTTTCAAATTCATAGTTATTAATAAGTACAAAGGTACCTTCATAAATATTTTATCATCCATTGAATTTCTATTTAGAAATAGATAGAATATTGCTGGCTATCTATCATCAATACTACAAGGGGTAAAGTTTGTCATTCATACACATTAATACATAAAATTTATAAATATCGGTGTTTAGTATACAAACAAATTATTATTATATAATTATTATTTATTTTTTATTAATTTATTAATTATTAATTATTTTTATTATTATTATAACTTTTTTTTTTTTTTGTCTACTGATAATATTCACCATTCCTGACGAATTATTTTTTTCAACTAGGCCACCAAGCGGCGGCACTTTTGAATGTTACACAATTCAAATTTACAAGTAATAAAAATTGGTTCTACCGTGCATTCGGAAAAGTAGCTTGTTATGGAGAAGAAAGCACAAGAAACTCCATACTTACTCTTTTAAAAAAAAATGTTTTAATAGATCGTGTAACATTGCAAGAGAAAGGATCTCATTAAATCCCGAAATATCGTTTAAAACAATAGACTTAAAAAGTGCTTAATAGTGTCGATTAATCCTGGCACTCGAATACATGTTCTAAGTCTGTACGTTAAGCTGCTCTATAAATTATGTAATAAAATTAAGTGGCTAAGACAACAGCAGTCGTCTCAAATATGAAATGTGTTAAATCGCAGCTAACAGCATAATGCGAGCTTTTAGATTTTTTTGTTGACACGACTCCACTGCGGTATTTCCTGCTACCGCATATGACACGTTCACCCATCCACAAAACAACACCTTATCCCCCTCATCTTACAGTCCACACTTCAACACCACAACACAAAGCATTCAGCTTCCACTAAGTGGTGATTAATTGTGATATAAAGACTTTTATATTTCTGTTGTTATACCGTCGCGTCATTTTAAAAACGCGACAATAGTTTCCATAAACATATCTTCGTGTTTATATTTAGCATTTATATTTTTCCTGTCCAATAAAATGTCGGTGAGTAAATTAAAATGCTATATCGAAGGTAGAGCATACAAGGAAATGTCCAATTAGGCAAAAGCAATGCTGCGATAATTCTGCGAGCTGAATTGATTCCACGTCTGCAGATAAAGCGACTGGATGTTGTCTAGAGGGATGTTATCAGATCGGAGTGCACTCGGCACACGCCGCCCACCACGCCACGTGGGAACCTCTGCCGCTTCCAGTTCAGGAAAATACTCTATGACGACTAGATGACGAACACTCACGAACTCAATCGATGTTATCTCGCGAAGATAAGCTCACTTGCGACAAATATCTACAAAGAAATGTTAGCAGCTAATGACATACGCTCTGTACAATCGTTTTTGTGCTCTAGGAACGAGTGTAACTTGTGAACGAGTTTTATAGTTGAAATTATTGGAATAAAAAAACGTCAAATTATTGTGCAACAATTATGGATGTAAAAAACTTGACTGTAATACGTAGAGATTCACACACAACTTTATTGCACAACGAGCATCCATATTTTGTGTAATTTAAAACGTATTCGAGAATCTCTTGTCATTTAACTACAACTCAAGCGACATAAACAAAGACTTCTTTAAACTAAACATCCAAATAATTTGTATTTACAACGAGAAACATTCAATTATGCTAATGTTTATGACTATTTACGGAGTGTATCGACCTAAAGAGTCGAACAAACGTAGCGCTCTAGCTTCATATTTTACAATCATAAAAAACGTATATGGAGCAATATGTGCATAAATGTCAATATTTGTGTATCTTGGAGCGCGCAGGGAGCGAGCGGCGCGATTTATAAGCAACATTTAGTTCCTAAGCAGCGGCGGCGGCCAGCGCGCACAGCGGTATACCCGGCGTTATATCGTCCAGCATCGTAATTGTCGATTAATTATCTCGATTTCAATAAAACATACGCCATACAGATGAAATCGTATAATTTTAAACGATAAAACGTCACTAATAAGGTATAAGTACGACTTCGCCCGTCGAGAAGTTTTACGCCATGCACATAAAAATGTAACAGTTGTAAACGAATTATGTTTTCGAAATAATTCGGCTGTATGCGAATACGTGATGCGAGCCTGTTCACGGAGACACGGATACGTTAGACGGTGTACGAGTAGCGTGTATGTAGGTATGTGAAAGTATAATATTTATGTGTTCATTAATGCAGGCTTGTGTTAATAACGACGCATCACGTCGTCGGTTCACAAGGAGCAGCGCAAGCTTCACATTTAAATTCCGTCAGCTAAGCTGTGGCGTTTAGATTTGGATTATATTTGGTCATTGTTATTCAGTTAACGGTCCCTAAAGTTTGTTTCATTTGGGAAACAATAATAAAACGATTCGAACCGAGCTAATAACAATATATCAGTCGTTGTTTTTTATTGCTTGAGGATACCTATATCATAATAATATTACTTTATTAAAGGATGTGAGGTCAGTTCTCTTTTGAGTTTGTGATGTTGTGTGACATCATTGTTGGTGGTGATATTTTGTTTAAGTTTTATATTGATGAACTTTAGGGGTTATCAGGAATCGGAAAGTCTGACAGCCAGTGTAAATAAGGTGTAAGTGCCGTGTGTGTATCTGTGGGTATGTTACCCAGTAACTGCAGGGTTGTGGTGGTCGAATATTTTTGGTCAGTATTTTATACATGGTTTCTCCATGTGAAAAATACTGGTATTCATCTGCCCTCGGTACGACCGCAATCCAACCCCTTAATATTTGGGAAAAGTCTATACTGACGATATGATTTTTTTCAGGTTCCATGAAATAATAAACAAGCCTCAGAATGCAAAAGCTACAATTGAATAGTCTCAATAACAAGTTTTACCGGAATGATGTAAAATTACTGTATATTACCATGAACTCGGGTTACCGACATAGCTTACCTCAATCAATTCGTATTAACCCTGCGAGTGTCACTGACTACATTAAAATTGGAAAATAGAAAAATGGCGGCTTTTGGGCGCCATATGGTGGGTGCCCAAATATTTGTTTTCTTCCAAATCCATCGTGTGGGGTATCAAAATAAAGGGGTTTAAAAGGTCTATGTATAAATGTACCTAATTCAAAAAAAAAAATTACTAAAAAGATGTAAATAAAAAAATAATTTTTAAATAACAAAAAACCCGACTGCTTAAAATGCGAACTAAAAAGACGTAAACAAGAAGAAAATCATGATGTGCAGTCGGAGGATACACCTGGTTTTGGTCAGCCAGCTTGCGAATATGTATCCTCCGACTGCTCAGGTTTATTGTAATTTTATTAAAAAAAAAAAATATTGACAATCGCTATCGCAACTCTTTCGAATGTCACTTTTCTAGGGCCTCAAGTGTAAAAACTCTGATAGTACCAAATAGCTCCACCATGCATCTTAACCCTGGTAATAAACTCAGGACCTCAGAAGTGTTATCTGCCCTAAGCCATACATGTAAACTGCAGACCAATGACGTGATTAAACGTAAGATAGAAAGGATGCCTTTCACATACCAATAAAACGCCATATTTAGCTTTGCAATTATAATTATCAAAGTTCATCAGTTATGTTCTATAAACTACTCTTAATTGACACATTTGCCATCACAATGTTCATTACAGAATGCTAAGGCTGTGATAATTATACCAAGACACCTTAAGGGTCTACCTCCGCTTTAGTGCCGTAAAACGGTTACTTTCTAAAGCATACTCCTTAGTAACGGCTAGATTAAAAGGTTTGAAAAAAATATATATTTATTATTGAATCATGTACATTATTTGTGAAACATGGTTTTTTCGTGTAACAAATAGTTTTGCTTTAAAAAAAAAATTAACAACACAAAATTTTTTCGCTACTTTTGGATACGCCTCCAAAACGACTTGGATGTTTAAAAGTATTTTTACACAGAATAATTGATGGCTACAATTTCTCCATAAATGAAATAGCATTTGTAAATAAAAGAATATTTTGCAAACAAAACTGTCCAAAAGGTGATTCAATAATGATATTCTGGCTCCGAGCGAGCGCACAGCCAGTACTGCGTTAATATTGGGGAATATATACGCCTTAAATTAGACATCAAAATGGAAGAAAAAACAGCGCACAATGTTAATAAGCGCGTTATGGTGAACAAAATGACAAAAGGACGTTGAGAGAACAAATGACAAATTATAATAATAGGGCACACCTGCTATTCTTTTGATCCGACATTTCTCTCATTTATGACGCTAATCGAGCGGAATGCTCGTGTGTCCACATAGTTCTGTCGACTGTTCCCAACAAAGCACCGCACTCAGACAATGCTCGATACTTTACTGATATTTTTTGTATCAAATATAAATTCTCTTTCATCTCACTTAATTTTAGATCAAACTATAGTTCTTACATGTAGATCACGTCATTATTGTCTCTGCGGGTCGCGCTGGAAAATTAAATAACGTCTTAATAGCCGATAGAGCTACGGAGATAAAGACTCTAAACGGACCAACAAAAGGTCTATTGTGCTGTTTATTTGGCGCTTAACTTGCGTCTGTCAATTTGTGTTTAGTTGACAGATAAATAATAAGCGGCATTGCTTACAAGCACAGTATGGATGTGGTATGAGCGCTTAGGTTGCAGTCGCGGGTCGAATTAGTGAATAGTTGCTTGCGCACACGCAGGCGGCAGGTTTTGTCTAGCGCTCGGCCTCTCTCGCACATTAATCTCCGGGCCCGAGATGAAACGATATGCATTTGTCATCGTGTCCGCGATTAACTCGGAGAAACTCTTTCCATTGTATTGAATCAATTCGATTATTATTTGAATGGTTTTATGAAGCAATAGTTAGTATTCATGAAAATAATAAACGTGCTGTGTCCACATGGGTTATTGTGCGTCCTGTATATATTTGCAGGTGTTCGCCACAGCATTGTGACTGAAAAGTCCAGCTCATCTTTATGGATAAAGCTAAAAATAGTTGTGCGTAAATAAATTAGTCAGTCGTTAGGCGGTCGGCAAATATCTCAGAAATATTATGTGCATGAATAGCGCTCCGTATGACGGACAGCAGAAAGGGCTGCCCTTAAACTTACCTTGTATTATTTTGTCATTATTAAATTCTCCTGTCACCGGCTTGTTCTCATTTCGCCCTAAGAAAATATTGTATGCAAAATTATATGACGTTTGAATGAGCACAAAAAGGTCGTATCGGGATTTGTTTACAAGTTTGTCCCAAAGAATATTTGTATTTGAAAGATTGTATTCGCATAATTTAAAGAAATACAAAGTAGGGAGTACTTATCTCACAATTTATGGAAGCGTAGTGGAATAAGTATGCATCAGAAGTGAGCACTCCACTTAATATTCATTTGAGTTGAAATCGCATAAAAAATTCACCACCGCGCCGCATGAAACCCTCAAATGACCGATCATTCGTGGTTAATAGCACAAAATGGGTGAAATGAAGTGAAACATAAGAGCAACAACACAAAGATACTCGAGAAGGCAATCAGGTTTGACAGTGGAAACGTCGAATCTTCAGAGAGAGGCCCTCAACAAGCCGCAAAATGAAATTTCTCGACGCCGTCAATCATTTTCCCCTCGCCGCGGTCGCCCCACTAGTCAGCTGATAAAGTTTTGATGCAAGTCATAAGCGAATAGCGTCGTTGAACTATTGGAAGATTGTAACGAGTTTTGTTTTACAAGCAGTGTATAAGCCACATGTTGAATGAAATTAGTAAAAAAAAAAAAAAAGTAGTAAATTAAAATTAGTAAATTAGTATTGTTTTTAACTATTCAACTACTGAAAGATTTGAATTATTACTTTTATGTAAAAAATCTCTAATTTTCATAACAAGAATACGTATTTAAGGTTGCCCTAGCCGATAATTCTTTCATACAAACGTAGATGTACATTCAAAATAAAAAATGATAATATCTATTTGTCTCATCATTATCTAGCCCTGTATGAAAAACAAAAATGTAAAAAAAAAAAGTTATGAGCGTCAACCGTTCCATATTTCAACACGCACCTTTGGGAGGAAATAAATACCATAAAAAGAAGGGCAATTGCAAAACAGACACCATACAGGGATAGATTATTAGTTCATCAATGCAAATAATTTTATTTAGAAAATATACATTTAGTCGTTTTTAGGGTTCCGTACCCAAAGGGTAAAAACGGGACCCTATTACTGAGACTTCGCGGTCCGTCTGTCTGTCTGTCTGTCTGTCACCAGGCTGTATCTCATGAACCGTGATAGTTAGACGTTTGAAATTTTCACAGATGATGTATTTCTGTTGCCGCTATAACAACAAATACTAAAAACAGAATAAAATAAATATTTAAGTGGGGCTCCCATACAACAAACGTGATTTTTTTGCCGTTTTTTGCGATAATGGTACGGAACCCTTCGTGCGCGAGTCCGACTCGCACTTGGCCGGTTTTTCATGATATCCATACTCTTATAGCTCTTTTAAAAAAAAAAACACGCGCTCGTTTTCGTCCTAAATCATCATTCATTTCGCTACAAATTTGCAAAAGTGCATACGCGAACTAGCTGCTTACTGCTAATCACAGCATCTATCTCTTTCGCACGCGTTGTCGGTTGAGATAGCATGTGTGTGCAAAATAGTTCGTGACGTTGATTAGGGCCACCTTAAACTCCAGAGTTCGAACAATATTGAAATTTACAAGTGAAAGAGATAAAAGAATCAAATAAGAGAGTAGCAAAGGCGAAACTTGACATTTATTGACATTGCCATAGAATAGACAAAACTTTACATATAAAGAAGTCACTACTGCAGGCGTTGTCAATACGGATCTGCCGTTGTCAAGCTCGCTGATCGCTAGAAACTTGCAGCTCAGTGAGAGAGTAATCGAGACATTATTCCGGTGCGTAAGCCCCGACCATCCGTCTCGAAGATGTTACGTGGAAACTCCTCACATGACGGCTGCTCCCATCCTGCACCTAAGTGGGTAATAATAATCTCACAACCTATCCATCTAGTAAACCATTATTATATTTCTTAGAAGGTGGTTACTGTATTTGGTTATTTAGCAGAAACAATAATTATGTTTTCTGTTTAAATTGAAATTGAAGGTGATCCAGTGAAAACGGTCGCGAAGAAAGTTTACGGTCCACTCCCTCTTATAGAGAGGAGACATCCTAGCAGTGGAAACGTTGGCTGTTTATGCAAACCGAAAGCATAAGCCCGAAATGATCAAAACATAGATTAAATTAACTAAAACATTTTCTATATTTTACGAGGCAATTTCAAAAATATATAATTTACATCTTAGTATAAAACGAGATTTATAATTAAACACTTCCTTAAGTCAGCTAAAATAATAAACGACTACAGCCTTGGCGAAGCACGCAAGAAACTGTGGACACTCAAATAACCCTCACCAACTGACTATATAGAGCCTGCTGAAAAGCTCCCATCGGGGCATAAACTGCCATGGCCAACCTGGAAATCCCTAAATAGGTTACGAAGCCAAGTGGGCCGCTGCAGGAATACCCTGGTCAGATGGATGGGAGAACTCCGATCAGCCACACTGTGGAACCACACCGCAAAAGATTCCCCATCTGTTGTCCTGCTCCTTGTGCACAAACACCTGCACCATGAAAGACCTTTGCGAGGCCAGCGCTCGGGCTTTTAACCACTGAGTACTTACTGGTCGAAGCACAACATCTAAACTAAAAATCGTGAATGGAATCAAAGACATTACAAAAAAATTAAACACTAAAGAGAAATTACGTAAAATTTGCATATCACACGACACTTGCGACAAATGCGACTGCGCCGCGACTCATTGCGCCGCAGACGGAAAAATATTTCGGAATTAAGATTGATGTCGCACGCATGTGCAGACGGCTTGTCTGTATGCAAAACAACGTGCCACCAAATATAGAACTAATTTATGGTCATACTCGGCGATTATGGGCCGGTAAAAATAACTGGCGGTGCTCCCCGTTTCCATAACTTATACAGTTTCTCACTAGAATAACTAAACGCACTTAAACGTCACGGAACTAAACGGAGTTCAGCTGGATGGAATTGAAAAAAAAAGTTAATTAAAAAAATCAAAAAACCCGACTGCTTAAAAAGCAAACTAAAAAGACGTAAACAAGAACAAAATCATGCTGTGCAGTCGGAGGATACTTATTCGCGAGCTGGCGGACCAAAACCAGATGTATCCTCCGACTGCACAGCATGATTTTCTTCTTGTTTACGTCTTTTTAGTTTGCTTTTTAAGCAGTCGGGTTTTTTTATTTTTTTTATATTTTTTTTTATTTACAACTTTTTAGTTATTTTTTTTTAGAATTAGGTACATTTAAACATATAAGTGTTATATATTTTTGAAATTGTCTTTTAAAACCCTTTATTTCGATACTCCACACGATGGGTATGGAAGAAAAAAAAAATTTTTTTTTCTCCCACAAAATGGCGCCCAAAAGCCGCCATTTTTTTTCCAATTTTAATGTAGCCAGTGACACTCGCAGGATTAAGACGAATCGATTGACGTAAGAACCATCAAAATCGGCCTACGCGTTTGGTCTCTGGATCGCCACATAGGAACAAACATACATACATACATACATACATACATAGACTGATAAACACATTACCCTCCTTCGGCAGTCGGGTAAAAACTGGATGTTACCGGTTTTTTTTTCGTCAATACTAAGAAGAGTGCTCCTTCTACTTAATAACTAATTATTTTTTGTCATATATACCTACTCATAACCCCACTCTTTATCATCACAACCTCAGCAATGATCTCATAATGATCAGAATAAGATTGTAAAGGACACAAAATGTTTTCAATAAGCATTACCGATAAATATAATTAAAATAAATCCCATTTAAGGGTAGACTCCCACGCGATAAGAGGTGTTATTTATACACCCTCATCTCACAAAGGAACCGCTGCCGAATATCACCCATAAATATTGGGCGGAGGTGTAATTTTTCACATACCACGTCTTCTCGAGCGTCGCACCTTTAAAATAAATGCAAACAAAATTTAATAGGGAGAGATGCGCGGGATCGCGAGCTTCAGGTAAAAATAAACGATAGGCAACTCGACCAATCGCTGCAAGATTATAAGGCTTTAGTCATCCTATTCTCCTGCAATATAAATATTATTTGCTAAGTTGCTATTACTAACATTCCATTTGACCGTCCACCGAAGGCATTTATGTGTTTACAAAAAGAAAATACTACAGAATCTATCGTCGAGCGCAGGTCCCCGGGGTTCACAAACTTTTGTAGCAATCCTTGTGCGATTTTCGTTATAATTTCTGTGAGTTACATAGAGGAGCAGGAAGGCGCGGATCGAGCTGCGTTTATTTACGATTATTGGTTATGGACAGAGTTGATCGGCGGCCGGCGGTCCCGGGAGCCTCGTAACGCCTCGGACTTCGGCCGCGCTCACTGAGGGTGCCGCGTCTGACGGATATATCCGTCTCCTGAGAATACGCCGCCGTTTGCAAAATTATGAATCGCAAAAGGGTGTTGTCTCGACACCTTTACAAAGAATAGACTCTGAATAAACAGCACGAACATTCTTGTCTCACATCAAACAGATTTTATTACGACGAGAGCAACAAGAATAAAAAGCGCTGTCAATAATAAAACGCAAAGGCGAAAAGCAATAACCGAGTTCTTATCCGATACACATATCACAAAAGATAGCCAATAAATAGTCCTATCTGTATTTGTCACAAAATAAGAATTCCATCAAATAATTCGGCGGCAATAAAAAACGGATAGAGACATTGCACGCATTTGTAATAAAAGTCTCACCATAAATAACCATCATGAAATATAATACACCTGCAATCTTCAGAAAATGGGAAAATCATTTTCCGAGGGCGGGCGCGGTCCGGCGTAATATTGTTATAAATGTACTTTTCTGAGGGCGTAAATAATAATGGTGATCGCGCGCCGGACGCTCGGGGAAGTGTCTGTGCGGCCGCGACGTTCGCACTCCACACCAGCATTAGTCCTGATATGGAGTAACTATCTCTAGCTTACACTCCAAATAAAGTAACCTTTTGAAATTAAAAAATATATGTTGTAAATAAAAAATAATTAAAAATTCTAGAATCACGTTTTTTAAGGATATGCATTCGTTAGCGTAGACGTTTTGTAGACGTGGCGTTGAGCCGTGCAGACTAAACGCCGAGTTGTGTACACTAAGCGTCTCGTGCAGTATTGTAGGCGTCGAGTACTACTGCGTAGACGTCCCGTAGAGCTTCGTGATCTTTCATATATTTATGTTGAGCTGCGAGATGACTCGTAGAGCTTGGCAGACTGTGTGTATAGCTTCGAAGACGTCTCGTTCAGTTTTGTAGACATCGAATACAGCTGCGTAGACGTCTCAAAGAGCTTCGTAGTCGCTGCATTGAACTTTGTCCAAGTTGCGGTTAGTTCGTTGTAGACATCTTGTAGAGCCTTGTAACCGTTACGTTGAACTGCGTTGACGTCGCATAATGTTCACGACTCTAAAATCCTTCGTAGACGCTAATATGGGCTACGCAGAGGTCTCGTAAAATTTCGATGACGCCGTTTTGAGCTGCGTAAACGTCTCTTTTAGCTTCGTAGACATTGCGTAGACATCGCGTCGACGCCTACACACGTCTATTAAATTTCCTCCTATACCTAAAACAAAATAATGATTTATCCTATAAGGAAAAACTAATCATGCAGATTATAAATTTTCAAGTCTAGTTTTGCAAAGTAATACCCATACTCACCATACAAAACAAAGATTTCAGTTACAGCGTGTTTCTCGCGCGTTATAGTTCCTACCTCCTGCCCGGCCGCACCGCTGGGAGTCATTTCGCTCCGACAGCCTGTAAATTCTCCATTACGCGATATGAAATATGCTTTGCCACCCTGCACGTCGTTTACGAGCGGCAGCTATGATTTCTTATCCATCAGATGTCCATTCTTTGTTTTAAGGGAGTGTACTGCTTTCCAAGTAATTGAATGGAATGAAGTTTTTGTTTCAGCGGGGTTTGGTTTTAAGAATTTTATTTTTACAAAGAATATTACAGTGTAAATTTTTGAGCGAAATAACAATACAATATTAATCTAAGTATAAGTTTAACATCGGGAAGATTATCGGTGTAATGACATTGTGCTCATAGGTTTTTTAGGATCTTTAGTTAAGTACAAACGGAACCCTAGTGCTGTCACTCTCGTGTCCGTCTTTCCGTCTGTCTGTCTGTTGTCTGTTACAAAATTTTAGGAGGTGACTACTGAGATTACGAATAATAGAAAAACAGTATGGAATAAAGATGGCATGTTGCGCTGGACTCAAACAAATTGTAATAATGGCAAGACAATGATGAGTTACGTTGTATTTTGAAGTCTTGTTTCTATGTTTCTTATAAATCAGATGACCATTCTTAGTTATAAGTGCACTGCCATTTTTTTTTTTTGTTATTGTTATGCTCGCGCTTCACCACTCACCTGAAGGTAAGCGATGTACGTTCACTCTTGACTTAAAGATCCCGAGGTTGTAGCTATCGGCAAACATAGACTCCGGCAGGGAATTCCACACCTTAGCTGTACGCATAATGGAAGTAATTGCAAAACATTGGTGCGATGTCCACCAAACAGTTTTTTTTTCGTGTGATGCTGAGGATATGGCCACCTCTGGTGTCAGAGGCCTGTGGGGTTCCCAGAGGTGGCTGAATTAACTCCGATGATGAAACGTGTTAAGCGGAATTAGATCATGCAATTCCATCGCACACTCCCCGAAATGCAACCGATAAAAAACCGATAAGCTGGCAACTCGGCGACGATGTTCAATGCTCTGGAGCTTTGACTCTACCAGTGCCTCATTGCCGATGAACCTTTTGGCCCGACTTTGAAATAATCAAATACCATGAAAGTTATTTTTATCTTTTTTAAGTTTTGTTGTAAAGCTTTACTATAAGTTAATACAGACGAATAACAAGATTGGTTAAACGACTGAGTTTGAATAGTACGAGACGACCTGGCAGTTGTATGGGGTAATATAACTTTTGAAAAACAGCTATTATTGTTGTGTTGTGAAGAGGAGGAATTTACGATAACTTATATGTTTTTTTAAACTCTTATTGAAATTATTCAGGAGTGAATTTCATTTTATTGCAAAAGTGTATGTTTACCAATACAAAAGTAATCCCAGGTATAATTTGAAACTTGGGTATAATTTCTGATAAAACAATCGTACTCCTTTCAGCAGTATGACTCAAGTATGTGGTACATAATTAACCGTTAATACCTCACATTACAATATTTTGTGATTTCAACACAAAATTCAGCTTTTGTTCTCGACGCTCTGTAATGTCTTTATGCAGCCACAAACGTGATATTATTTCAATTAAGTGCCTGATTTAGCTTCGCCGGAAAAACTCAAAACAATGAGGTGTCGACGATTGTGTCGAGAAAATAATGCGCAATGAACCGTCTGATTTGTGAGTGAACCCACATAAACAGTTCCACAGAATAACAGCCGAATGAAAGCGCACTCGTTCATTAAACGAAGCACATACGTTACAACCGTTCACAACTTTGAACGGTAACTTAATAAAGTATCTTTCACAGACAGTTATGACTAAGAATAGACAAGGGGATTAAGAGACACGTCTCAACAATTATACACGTCGTCGCTTGTCTTGTAGGACATCAAAATAAAATCACTACTATTTATGTATTTGAGAGCGTATTAACGGCACGCACCGCCACTCTTATAATGTAATAAATCGTCTGGAAAATATAACCGTCAGCGCTGTGTCATACGCATGTCGGAGATGCGCGCGCGCATGCCCGCACCCGCCTGCTCCAGCGCCACCGACCACGTCACGCTTCCATACGCCATAAATTGTAAGACGTAAATAAAATCTGGCGTTCCATATTTTAAAACTTTATTTTAATAGGCCACTACTCAACGAGAAATTAAGACGTGTTTATTAGCTCAGCGCTCGTAATACAAACAAGTCCTTCCTTCATGAGTTACTTCGCTCCGAGTGTCATAAATCTGTATTCACATCAAGTCACTACATAAACCTATTAAGTTTCTATATACTATCCTTTAATATCACAAACATATAGGTTAATAATATTTATTCAACGGAACGAAATCTTCTTCCTATTTTTCTACTGACACAGTATTTTTTTCTGGATATAAGAAAAATTATCCCGTCCTATACAAATTGGCTAGACCAAGGAAATGATGCTCGCATAAAAATATTTCTGGTTCATATGCTAATCTTGAAGGAGATCAATAAGACCGACAAAATATCGTTGCGGAGCAAACATATTCAATAAGCATGTTTTTTTTCAATCATCGTAGTCAGAAATATTTTTCTTCTCCCATAAAACAATTCGATGGAAATTATATATTACCATGTAAGTAGCAATCTGGGTTTGAATTTATGTATCGGAAGAAGTGTATGGAAAAAGTTTTCTGCCGAAAGCGTATTCAGAGCATTCTTCATGCGTGCGCCACCCCTTACAATGTTTGTAAGTTTTTTTTTGTTCAGAGATTATAATAGCGCAGGTACTATTATTGTAGAACAATGTTAAGTGGTCGCATACGAAGAAAACCCACAACAGCTGTCCTACTAATCAATTATGCGTCCTCATAATATGACTCTTGTCTTGACGACTATAAAATTGCCACACATAACATTTTTTTCTGTGCCAAAAATCAACATCATCTCGGACGGAATGTTAACAACATAATATTTTTCAACGTGATCTTAATCTCTACAAATTGTTTAAAATGAAATTTTTAATCGCGTTCCTTCAAAATGGAGAATGTGACAATTCACAATTAACAGAACATAGGGGATCTTGACGATCATCTTAAAACAATACTTTGACTCGCTGCCAGAATGACTAATTCTCGCCAACATGTCGTGACTCTCGTATTATTGCAATATTTTCTGTTCAATTGTTCAAATTCAAACAGAAGTTGAGTAACTATTAAATAATGTATCGCTGAACTCGTCTAAAACATACATATTTTAGTGAAAATTAAGTGTGGATAAGCATTAATGTCAGTGTGTCACACTACTAAACTCACCGTTCATTTTTAATACAATTACTGTGGCCTTACACCTTTTAACATCCCTATGATTATTTTAGATATTTTTATATTCTTTTAAATGCTTTCCTCCTATCATTAACATTTAAATAAATTACCTAACAATTATTCTCTGTTCTGAATTAGTCTACCTACCGAAAATTGCCTTCTAATCCAGTTTAGTGAGCTATTATAGTGTTACGCGACTTTAAGACCTGACATGTGTCTTATTTGTGAGCACTATAACTAGGGTTGCCATCCGTCTGGGTTTCCCCGGATTTGTCCTAGTTTAGACGGCGTCCGGGGCGAGTCCGGGCGGGGTTTTATTTGTAGTCCGGGTTTTAAAGTCTTCAAATCACCAACGGCAATTTTTCACCGATTTCTCCGTCAATTTGGTGTGTTCCGACAGCAGCACTTGAGAGCCAGTTCCCTTCTAGGCTTTGTGTGCTTACCACCATCGGCCACATCATCACTGACCACGGTGAGATTGTGGTCAAACACAGGCCTATACATAGTAAAAAAAAAAAAAAAAAAAAAAAATTGTGGACCGATTTTGAAAATTCTTATTGGTTTGAACGTGCATTTGAAGCCCGAATTGGTCCCATTTCAATTTGGTGAAGATCTGATGAAGAAATTTCGAGATATTCAACGGAACTCTTTAAAAATTACGGCAGATTTTTAGACCTAGAATTAGACCCGGGATTGCATATCTGTTTATTGTACACTACCTTCTGCCATCCAAACTTACACGTTTATAATATCAGTAAGAAGTAAGATTACTATAGAAATTGACCTCCACAAAAAAAAGTGAAAATAAAAACTTTTTTACAAAAAAATATAACCGACTTCCAATTAAAAACACTACAAAATGAAAAATATCTTCAATTTTGGCAGTCGGTGTCATAAAACGAAGAAACGAAATCATGAATACCGCTTCCGAAATTATTAAAACTACATTTAGTTTAAAAAAGTTATGAAATTAAACAAAATTTATAATTTAACCATTCAAACTATATTTTATTCTACTGAGTAGGTAACTTAGAAAAAAAAGTCTGTTTAAATATCCGGGTTGCAAGCTCGAAAATCCGGGGTTTTCATGCTTCTTGTCCTGGTTGGCAGATTTTACAGATGGCAACCCTAACTATAACAAGATTAATTTCCAATATTTTTTACATACTGGTGACAAGGGGCTTTACACGGCTTTATAGTCCCAGTTTTTTTATCAGTAGTTAACTCAACCAATGGTCAAATATGGTAACCGATGGTTTCTAATTTCGGTAAAAACGCGTATATTCGTCAATTGTTAGTCTAACAAGTGGTCAAATAATTAATTCTCCAACTTATTTGACAATTTGTGAGGCTAAAAACTGACGAAAAATTGTGTTTTACCGAAATTTGCAACTATTTGTCAGCATATTTTTATCCATTGGTTGAGTAACTACGGATCAAAAAACTGGGCCTTAGGTCAGTTTAGAAGTAATTTAAGTCGGCATAAATACTAAATATGCACCGATGAAATAAAATTGGGGAGTATGATATTACGGTAACCAGCCCACCTGTTAGCGAGACCGCAGACGGATTTGGTACAAGCGTCGCACGACACGACGCGACTACGTGACGAACACGCGACGACAACACGATAGCGACGCCGACATGCAGCAAACGCGAAATTCCTCCAACACGTAATAAAATTTTATAAAACCACGGTTATCGTAAACAGAACAAATAGCAAACTTTATGAGCCATTCGTCGCGCTTTTCCATTTGCATGATACGAGTATGTCATAGGAAATACGTATCGTACGCGGCTACGGGTTATGGCGACGTCCCAGGTCATCGCACTAAATTATTCGTCTCGTATAAATTTGTTTATGTTAAAGTTATGGACAGTTGTCAGACATCGTCAAATTTCCAATTCCACTGTAGTACAAAAGATGTTGCGATTATTTCGCGTCTATTTTCTTTACGACTTTACTTACACGATGCTTGTTTATATTGAAATAAATATCGTGTTACATACAAGTGATAAATACAATATTGGCTATCAGACGGCTAGGAACAGTGTGGGTAATATATAATTCGAGGCTGGTTTCTATTCAGCCGATCTCATCCCGTTCCGCCATCTCGGCATCCATAAACAATGTGTGAACATTCATAAAGAGAGAAATAAGAATAGACAATAAAACGTCACCGTACCATGCGGCGTATTTACAAAAAAATCTCGAGAGACGCATTTAGAGTTGTTAGCGCTTCTTTATAATAAAATGGTTTTAACAAAGGCCTATTAAAAACTGAAGTCATAACAGGAAACGTGATACAGTGGCCGGTGGGTATAGCGGGCGCGGCTAGCGGGTAGCGGGATCACCTCTTTCATCATAAAAGCGCGGTGAACGGCAGCTGGCGCTTCACTTTATGTGGTTTCTGAAGAGCTCCTCTTTAATAATCGTGTTTATTTTTGAATGTGGAACACCCGTAACTTGGATGACTATGAGCATGTGTCGTTGACTTGAGTGGACGCTTCGTTTCATGTCACTCATTTTGACGCCAGCGATGCTTTTATTATAAATGTTTGAAAAACGAGAAGTGTCCGTTATTAATTAAGTATCTACCTACATATTTGTCAGTTTATTTGTGCATGTTAAAAATAGTTACCTTCAAGTTATATATCTCCTATGATTTTACCGCTCTAGTGATTTAATTACCTTCGTAGCGGTTTGCTACGAAGTGTCTACGAGAAAAGGGTCTACACTGTAAACTAAAATTATGACTAGAATCGAAATTAGTACCTACTTGCTCACAAAAGATATTTTGGGAAATGTTGGGATTACCTCAAGGTAGGTTACAAGAACAATATTGAACAGGAGCTGGAGCCTCAATAAAGACATGTACCGGAACAGTGGGTAAGCAATAAGCCTCCGTCTGCTAATAACAACAGCGGGATCGACGACGATATCTCAATATCGTAGGTGCGAGCAGTTAATTAACACATGACGCTTGTCGTGGAAATAGAATTCCTGTAAGCGAGTGGTGCGCCCGCGCCCGGGGCTGCGCCGCGCGCTGCTGTTTGTTTACAAGCACGAGACTTCATTACGCCGCCGGCTAATGTATTCAGCTTCAGCCTCCACGTTAACAGCGACACTTCTCGGAATCAATATGCTCCTTGTATGTTTTGATTGGCTGTCGCCTCGCCCCGCAACACAATCCCGCCCTAACCCGCCAACGCATAAAACACACTTTTCCGCACCACCGCCACATAACTTTAATGACACCGAATACAACGAACGGATTTCAGTGTTAATACTTGCCAGGGATAAATTTCCTATAGTGGTAACGACCTCTGCATTGAACTTGTCCAATTTTAGGGTTAACGCACATTAATTTGTTTTATTAACGGCTCTAAACGTTTAACCGTTTCCTGTCGTCACTGCTCTGGTTCGTATCATTCGATTGTGTGTTTTGTTAGTTACTGATTCGATGTTAAATAGGCCAACAATATGAGAGTAACTGAAACAATGATTTGTACTTAATGGTAACATTACGAATACCTTTAACATACTACAGATATGTGGTGTGGGGTGCAATGAAAGCCACAAAACAGTGTTGGCTGACACAGCGTAGGAACATTGCCAAATCCATCGAAGCGACTTCTGATCCCTGCGCGCCCCCAAAAATAATAATGTTTCATCTTATAAAAATATTTCCCTTACGACTGTCGCGCGGTATATCACGGTATTTGTCACAGAGGATCACCCTTTATGTTCGTTTCCAGTCAAACCCCTTAGATAAGCGAGCCTTTTATATGCCAAATATAATATATTATGGTTTACAATTCTTGTTCGATCTTAATGTGGATAAGACATATATTTTAAAATAATTCAAGTTGTTCGTAGACATAATATCGGACACTTGGTAGGGCTCACAACGTACCAGTTAGTAATTAATTTTAATATATTTTATTATTTTTATTATCTGTGTTAAAAATTGTAGTTACCTTGGTTTTGAGAAAATTCTGAATTAAAAAATAAAAAGCTTTTTTACAAAAAAATACTACCGACTTCCAAATAAGAAAACTAGAAAGTGAAAAATAACTTTATTTTTGGAAGTCGGTGTCTTTGGTAGGTACCAAATTTTTAAGTTATGGACACCGACTTCCAAAAATAAAGTTACTTTTCACTTTCTAGTTTTCTTATTTGGAAGTCGGTAGTATTTTTTTTGTAAAAAAGCTTTTTATTTTTCACTTTTTATTTGTATCTACCTAATAGGGAAGTAGTTAAGTAAGTACCTATAACGACAGAATAGATTACCCGAATAACATGAAAAATGAATATAACGCGTGAAATGAGAGATCTGCATACCCCTTTCGAGCGTACTGGCGTGATGTTATGTTATGAAATAGTATAAACAATAAACAGACATGCGATTGCAGCAATCCCGAGAGATTTGCCGTTATTTATTGAAGAGTTCTGTTGTATATCTCGGAAGTTCTTTATCAGATCTTCACCAAATTAAAATGGGACCAATTTCGGAAAATAATCTTTCAAACAAAAAAAGAATTTTCAAAATCGGTCCACAATTGACGGAGATATCTGTGAACGTACATAAAAAAAAAAGAACATACATAATGTCAAACATAGAACCTCCTCCTTTTTTGGTAGTCGGTTAAAAAAATACAAAAAGCCTAAGACAGAAAAGTCAGTAGCACTTTTGTATATTGTGCAAAATTCATTAGGAAACTTATCTTTGCACTCATTTAATATTTTCCATGTATTTTTTATTATGAGCAAGAAGGTAGGAAGCTGTGAGCAAGAAAGTAGCGCGTATCCATAGCCAGCTAACAGGCACGAGCCATTACTTCCAACATATGAGCAAAGCAAAAATATCAGCGTATTATGGGTTATCAGAGGAGTCGCGTCTCCGAGACTCCGGCCGCCATTCATGCCGCTCCGACTTAATGGATTGCTCGCTTTCATATTCCCAACGTACGCTATGTTTGCGCTCCTATGATCACGTATAGTGATTTAACGCTTTATGCTTCCTCTACAACATGTTTGTGCCATCCCACTACTGGAAATTACAACTAATGTCGCAAAATAAACTCAAATAAAATTTACATTTCAACTTTCAAACTAATAGCATTTCCCGGTACAGAAGCTTGAAGAGTGCGCGTGTCACCCATCTGTTTGCACGTCTATAGCTCCCCTTTCATATGAGAGACGAAAACAAACAGAGAATGTGCCAAATAGCAAACAATATTATACGGAATGCACAATAATATCAGTTCCGCTGTGGGTGCGGGCCGCGCTGTTTGCTTCCGCGAATAAATATGAAATTCGAAGACTCGCCTCACACCCGAGAGCAAATATTATGGGAGTTTGCTTTGGTAAAATGATAACTGTCAAGATTGAAAATTTGGGTTTAGCCGCCGGCGGGGGAGTGTTATTGAATATATGACACGTTCCTAGACGAGTGGCTTTTTATGACAAAGCTTTGCTAGCTATGATGTACCTTTATAGGTATAATTTTCTTGCCTTCCATTATTATAAGACTTCTACTTTTAAAACATTCTCTCGTAAGAAGCTTATACGTGTTCTTCACTTCGGTAGTCGTAGCCGTCTTGGAAAACCTCGAATTAAAGCTCACTAAATACTCATGACTGATAGTCATAATTAGGTACCTATTAACAAAAATAAGAATAAATGCAGAAACATAAAAAGAAGAATTACCAAATTTAAGTGGCAGTGGGCAAAGCACATTGCTCGCAGACCGGATGGCTGATAGGGCCGAAAAAATCTGTATTGGCGACTGCTTACAGGAAGACCTCCCTTCACAGACCTCCTTCCAGAGCGTTGGAAGGCCTCCCTCTAGGTGGAGCGATGACCTGGTCAACGCTGTGGGAATCCGATGGATACGATACGCACTGGACCAATCAGCGTGGCGACGCCTGGGGGAGGCCTATGTCCAGCAGTGGACGTATTGCGGCTGAAATGATGATGATCGAATGATAAACAAAAATAACTATTAACTTTTACTGTATTGTTAATGGTGAATTCAGCTTATAATCAATCTACTGCTGAGCACCTGTCCATCTCCCAGATGACGTCACATAAGTACCCGCCAGTCAAACTACCCGCCACCGGCATCGACGTCAGACGTCAGACTCACCACCCCAATCTTGAATATTTTACACTAGATTGACTCAATGAAAGTTTCGTTTTGTTGACAAACGTTGGCCCCTGGGAATCTGAGATTTTTATCTGTGAATGAATATCATTTTTCTTGATATGAAAAGAGTTTCCGCTACAATATTTTGGTCAACGTGAGACTTTATCAAGGTTCTGATTGATATTTCTCTCACAATATTATATGACCTACGTGAGAAAAATATCAAGTTCAGATAAACTTCAACTTTACTCGATTGAAGTATAAAGGTATCTGAAAACCCTTTAGAGATTGATGACAAAAGTTTGTCATGAAACTACAGTCTATAAGTATGCCTAAATAAATGCATCTATTTGTTCACCGACATCAGTCAAAAATGGGCTCAAACTAAGACAAATAGATAAACATCGAACAATTCGTAGCTATATCAACACGGAACACAATACTGATCACCCCTCAAATAAAGATATCAAACATTATTTGACGCCATCAATAAAATATTACTTATCATTTGTAACAGCGAGCTCCACAAGTTAGTGCGGGCCCCTAGCTGCCCGTCACAATCCCGCGATCCCGGCGATCCCGCGGTCCCCACCTTATCATCCCGTGAGAATAACTTTCAGATTTATGTGCCACGTAAAACTTTATGTCGTGCTTTGTTTCGTGCATGCCATTTTATTGTTATCAACTATTTTCGACAACTGAGCGGGAATAGGGAGAGTTTTATGAAAATATTTTTGTATTCATAACAATTTTTCAAGTAATTTGGGTTTTCTATGCCGTTTTCTTGTGTTAAATCCTGGATAATACATTGTGTAATATTTTGGGCCCAATAGGAGATCACTTTAATTCCAGCGTCAGTGGCGCTCATTACCTACATCTTTTAAAGTACAGGCGTATCAGCACTTGGGGCACTTCAGCATGTGTGTCATATTCTGCACAGAGGCTATCACATTGGTTAACAGACACCGGCCTATAAATAAAGCACTAATTTCCAAAATTTGTGTCCACTTGGCCCTAATAAAGTTATAGGTAACCATTGAAAACTGCATATGTATCTGATAATATTTTTACAATGCACGTCCTCGACAAGCGCGTTTACCAAGCAGCCAAACTGTGCGGAAAGTGTCACGTTTTTTCACTAGTGCTTTTTTCTTTTCTGTATTTTTTTAATTTTTATCTCCAAGGTCAGCCCGACGCACAGAGTTTTTAGTATTTGAGAAAAGTTTTACCAATTAGTTAAGTACAGATTATCATTCATATAAATTAACTTTTAAATATTCATTAAATATGTTTGAAAGAACGTATATTTTGCTCGTGCCTTTTTGCGTTACGACGTGAGTGACGTGACAGCTATTTGCACATGCGCAGTAGATATGCCCGAGGAACTATTAGTTAATCTGAGGATATGCTGAGCGCGCTTGAATAAGCCCGCCATTTTATTAATTTCTTGCTTGGTAAAGATATTTTTTTTTATTTCCTCGCACAATGATACACGTACGTTAAATGATACCCGCTCGTGTCGAATTATTCACTCATGGGGAATCACCTACCTTCCGCACTTGTAACATAAATAACTATTACCAATTAAAACATTTTTTTAAACAAGCTTTTTAAGCTTACCGTGCATCGTCATCCAAACCAAACGTGTATGCAATTTATGCATTTCATCTTTATCGGTTGAGGTTAACTGCTTTAAAATTCAGTTGCAATATATGACCCGAACATACATACATACATTGCAAGTTAATAAAAATCTTGTAAAAAGTATTTTAATAAAAGGAATTTTGGTAATACCTAATTTATTACGTTGTGGTTTTCGTTGAATAATTCTCATATTGGCGCGTAAGCGGTCAGTGTCTCTAGACCAGTGGTGGGCAAACTTTCTTAATGGGGGGCCAGAAAATTAAAGAAATTTCAGAGGAGGGCCAGAATTATAGGAAAAATGCATTTTGTGTTGAAACTTTTAATCATATAAAAACATTACAGCATTGCAGCAGCTCAGGTCGGCCGCAGCAAAGACAATCTCCATAGGTGGGGGTTCTCTGATGGTTCCGATCTTCGGTGCTTGTGCGGCGTCTCTCCGCAGACCATGGCCCACCTTACGTCTTGTGCCGCATGTCCTGTTGTCTGTTCACGTGAGGACCTTATGTCTGCGTCAGCGGAAGGCGTTGCCGTGGCTGAATTCTGGGCCAGGCAAGGCATTAAACTAAAAAGAGTCTGTTTGTCATCGACACGCTAAGAAGAAGAAGAAGCGTTACACAATTTGCAAAAATGTAAAAAATTACACCTTAATTTTTTATTCGCAGGCCCTGCCATGGTAGGCGTGTGAGACATATTTGATTTAAAAATTGCTTGTGATTTGCCATCATATTTTTGCACTTACGAACTCGATTTATACTTCTGGACCGTCAAAATATAATTATCGCGGGCCATATACGATGTCGAAGGAACGTCGGCGGGCCGGATTAAATACTTTCGCCGGCCGGAGCTGGCCCGCGGGCCGTACTTTTCCCATCACTGCTCTAGACAAACTAAATTCCATAAGTGATGGCGACGCGCAACGGTCCAAATGCCAAAATGTAAAATATTTAATATTTCGATAGCGTTTGGCAATCTCATATAATTTTGACGTTTTTTTAATCGCTATTGCGAGGCCTTCGTGTATAGAATGTCACTTGTCTAGAGCCTCACAGGTATACTTACGTGTATTTTTAACCCGACTGCCAAGGAAGGGTTATGTTTTTCGTGAGTATCTTGTATGTTAGTAAATTTCTTTATTACCTCGTATCTGCCAAACGGCTGGATGGATTTCGACAGTTAAGAGGAAATGCGGTCGCAGACAACCGACGAAAATTCCCAAGTAAATAATCATAATTCGAGGATTGGCTCTCGCCTATTTCCTCCCCCAATATTGGACTAATTTTAAAGATATTTCATAAACTGAAAAAGAAAGATACATATTGTGCCTCTATCTTTTCCTTTTTGATGATATATTATTTTTAGAAGCACTAGAACCCTCAAAAGCTGCTCAAAATTTCGCTGTCAACAGAAGCCTAGTGTATAAATTTAACAACTATAAACGACAATGACACATTTATTCTGTCTGCACCAAGTGCAAAGGGTAACTGATAGAAATCCGACAAACTGACGAAACACGAACTTTGCCGAGGGACATTAAGAAAATAGTCGTAAACACGAAGATTGCCGAGGGGCATAAAGAAAATAGTTGTACTGTATTTGATACTGTGTCTACACCACCTTATTGTCGACTGGTAGAAAATACCCAAGGCATTAAATCTGCCTTTATACAGTGTGTTTAACTTGTCCATAAAGTTTTAATAACTAAATAAATATTCGCATGACCGTGTAGAAAACTACATGAAATTTTTGAAATACAACACAATATGTCCCATCCCATCCCAAGATACACAGACTATATCTAGAGAACTTCAAAGCCAAAGCTTTTCGATTGAACAGACATCGATATTTACAATAAGAGATTTGATGGGCATCTAATCGTATATCGTTTGACGACACATTGAGATGATCTGGCCCCCAAGGTGAGGGCTGCGAAGTTGAGTGGACGATAATAGAGAACCGTCTTTACGAGTTCCACACCCGCTTGACACATCAACACCACACAGACATTGTGCGCTCGCCGGTGATAGAGTTGTGGGCAAGTGTGATAGTGACGCCAGAAGTGTGACAAACATCTAAAATTTTGTATAATTCGTATTTGAATCGGTGATTAACTTAATCAATCAACTAATGTGACAAAAAGTTGCAATGGCTTCTCCTTATTTTTGGAATATTGAACTCTTTATGCTTATCAAAATAATGAAGCGGCAAAGTAGTTTTGATTTCTGTGCCATAAGTTGAGAAAAAGCTGCCAAACATAAAGATTTCTTAAGGGTATCAACAGCTCTATTGTTATGTCGAGACAGCCGCCACTTTCTGCAATGTCATCGGTGCATATAAAAAGTTATGACCGCTGGCAATATTTCCGAGCGAGCCGCCTCGGACGGGCGACGAGCTCGTAGGAAACGATATGCAGTAAACGGTCGGGCGTGCGGTCCCGCGGGTCCTGCGCCCCCGCTGACCCGCCCGATTTTATGCCAATTTTCATAAAAATAAATCTGACTCGCGTTGATTGAACCAGTCGCCGGGACGCGTTTCGTGATCGACTTTCTATTTTATTGTTATTAGCTCAGTCGCGCAAGGGTACGAATTATTGTTTTGCCATTTGTCCCCAAAAATAGAAAAGGCAATCCTAACACGAAGGTATAACTTGTATGACAATCAATTTATTCGAAACTGCCCTCCGTTTTCTTGTGTCCTTCGTTCGCGCAGATTTTATCAGAACAAGATTGTGTATGGCAAATAGGTGATTCTGCAATTCTAATTATAAGAATGCGACTGAACAACAAAAAGTTCGTGTTTCGAAGTGTTCATTACATACAAAAACAATGCGGGGACAACTTGAAAAACTGTTGCACTATAAAAGACGGGACGTGAATGGATCATTGGTAGAGTTAATAACCAGCCGCTGCAGCGCTGCAGCAAGCGGCCGCTATCGCTGTTAACATCTGATAGAACAAGTGTTATGGCATCGTACACTGCCTTATACGATTGAAGACATTCCCGGAGAGATACCCCGATGCTATCAGCGGCCACACACGGCAGCTCAACAACCAGCAAGCATAACTACCTGACGCCAGACGCCAATTTGCGACACTTTTACGCTCATAACAGCTTCTGCTACCATTTATGTTACACTATGGCCATTTCAAGACGTGTTTTACTTCAATCCACCGTCATTTCCACGGTAATAAACGCCACACCACATAAAATGCCTTTTATGTATCTAAGTATTAATTTTAAAAAAATAATTAAGTACATATGTACAGATTCAAATTTTTTCTAGTGGATACATATAACCGAATTGATTGTTTTTACTTTTAATCTATTTTTTTGTAATATTTCAAAGAAAAATAATTATAGTCAAGCATGTGATTTGAAATTCAATATTGCAAAAGTATTTTGTAAATGCATGGAATAAAAGGCTATTTTTTTTTTTTTTCTGTATTTTTTTTTTTTTTTTTTTTTATATGTACTGATAAAAGGGAATACAGAATGTTACGTCTGAACAAAAGTGCAGGGTGTAGTCAAAGAAGCATGGCGGGCGATCGTGATTTATCGTCGGCCGCTTTTGAATATTAAATAATCTTTAATGGGAGCGCATGATCGGCCCATTAGCCGCCGTCGCTCCTTTCACGTTTAATAAAGAGTCATTTATAAGCCAGCGACGCTTTTCCCTTATCTGGCCGAAGTATGTCTCGCGACTGAGAGGTGCCGCCCTATCAGGATTAATTCATAATTTTATCCGTGTAAGTTGATGTATTCAATGTTTTTGGAATCGGAATGTACACAATTAAATACGTCAATCTTAATTACCATACAAACACAATTATCGGGCTAATGTCGCCGGGCTCTGTTATAATGGTGGCTGCTGCTTCGGGCGCTACGATCCCTTTAAGTTAACCTCACAAGTGTAGATTCGATTCCCACGATGGGTAAGTATCACCTCATTGAATCATTAGGAAATTACCCCGTTTCCTCGCGCCGACAACGACTGATCACGTCTAATGTCGTTCCTTTGAACCTCGGACACAAAATAGTTTCACAAGTATTATTACGCATGAGAACAAGATTGCGTGGCTACATTGTATACAGATGTAAATTAAATTGTTCTCATTTACACTATTTCATAGTTAGGATGTAAACCATGCCAGGAAAATCATTGTCAATTGAAAAAACCGGCCAAGTGCAAGTCGGATTCGCGCACGAAAGCTTCCGTAACATTATCGCAAAAAACTGCAAAAAATCACGTTTGTTGTTTCATACAACAAACGTGATTTTTTGCAGCTCCACTTAAATATTTATTTTATTCTGTTTTTATTTTATTTGTTACTAACTTCTGCCAGCGGCTTCGCCCGAGTGAATGTTCGAAAATTATCGCAAGGGAACATAATCCCGGGATAAACAGTATCCTATGTGCTATTCCAGACTATAATCTATATGTGTGCCAAATTTCATCCAGACCCATTCAGTAGTTTTTGCGTGAAAGAGTAACAAACATACTTTACAAACTTTCGCATTTATAATATTATAGTAAGAAGTAGGATAGGATTATAATATAGCGGCAACAGAAATACATCTGTGAAAATTTCAACTGTCTAGCTATCACGGTTCATGAGATACAGCCTGGTGACAGACAGACGGACAGTGGAGTCTTAGTAATAGGGTCCAGTTTTTACCCTTTGGGTACGGAACCCTAAAAAAATATCTATTAGACCACGAGTTATCGGCCAGTAGGTAGTTGGTATGTGCTGTTTCTTTATTGAGAGAGACCTAATATTACCATCATATTTTATACTAGCTGTTGCCCGCGGCTTCGCTCCCGTGGACCACCCCACAGGACCCGTTTCCGGGATAAAAAAATAGCCTATGTCACTCAGGAATAATGTAGCTTTCTATTGGTGAAAGAATTTTTCAAATCGGTCCACTAGTTTCGAAGCCTATTCGGTACAAACAAACAAAAAAATCTTTCCTCTTTATAATATTTATTATTTTATATTTGATTCTAACTAAACCAGAATCGGTACGCCGAAAAAAAACAAAAAGTCTGTAGAGCACATTATGTTAATTACAATTCGCTAACTTAAACATAAGTCTTCAAACGCCAATTAAAAGCGCACCCACGACGAAAGAAGCTCGTTTCGAGAATTACTCGTCCCAATACGCTTTGCAAAAACAAATGACTTATAACTAACACTCTCCATACAGAGCCACTGAATGCGTGTAATTATGAAGATTAATCTGCTCGGTGCCCGAAGGTTAACATAACTTGAGGGCGCACATCGCCGGTTACGACTTCCTAATGACACTTCGATCGCGGCCGCCGCTCATTATCGCGAAACATTCGATCGGCTCAGCAGAGTTATTCCTCTTAATATCGCGCCGACGGTGGCTGAGCGGTCAGGATATTGTCACGTATGCGCACCGCACTGCCGTAATTATATCGGCGCAATTAAAGACCAACTAATATATTATAATCGTTCTGTTAGCATCAGCGCTTTTTGCCAGAGCACCGGAGCCGACACTGCACCGCCGCCGCCGTTCACACACTCATCCCCGTAACACCCTATGACGATTGAAACTGATTGATCAGGAATGTTCTACGAATAGCTGACTCATTCGATGTTTAGCAACGTATCCAACTGTAAACTAGAATGAAGAATTCGGACAAAGCATTCTATGATGAGGTTAACTGTTTATTCAAATCACATCCATGGACGCGTTATTTCCACCATTTCCGCATTATTAAGCATAGCAGTTCTGTAGCGTATTATGGAATACAAAGCCAAGTAAAAGGCAACCTCCGCAGCGCTTACATAAGAGCAATAAATTACATGGTGGAGTCGTAGTGATGTACATTAGGCAGTCTCGTCCATGTGACTGCCTAATAAACGGGTAGGCTGCGGGGCAGTTTGATTTCCTCGCGAATCATGAGAAAATTATTCCGCAGACGAGCCAGCCGCTTTGAGAACATCCGACGGATAAGAATAATTACTTACATTGATTGAACCCTTATAATCTGAGTTTATTTAATAGTCGACAGATGTTAATCGGTGCGCCGACTATAATTACGCTTCGATTCCTGACGAGAAAAACGCTGAAGCGCACCTCTATCAAATACGGCACTGATTTATATGTATAATAATAATAAATGTTTATTATGTATTTACTAGCTTCTGCCAACGGATTCGCCTGCGTGGATGTCGAAATTTATCCCAAGGGAAAATATTCCCGGGATAAAAAGTATCCTATGTGCTAATCCAGACTATGCACAAAACTCTATCTTATGCTGTCTTTTGCATCAATGTTTGCATGCCAAAATGGTAGAATGTACAAGGATTCTTAATATTTTGATTATATATGAATATGATTGTGCCAGAAAGCGTTTTATAACATTAAAGATTACGTTGAGGACAAAAAGGCTTGGGATTGAGCTGCTCCAAGTAATTTAGTTTTTTTTTTTTTTGCACCGTGAATTTAATTTATTAAATTTTTGTTTTGTTTTATTTTCCTTGCTATGACAAGAATATTTACTTTTAAAGTATTATATTATTTTATTTTACTTATTGTGAATGTGAAGACTATGTGGATCATTTTTTTTAACTTAGTTTTTAATCATGGTCTGGCAGTTTGAGTATTTATGCGGCCCACCCGAATGTCCTTTCTTTGGTATTGTTCGTCAATTCGTTGAGCTCCTCAAATTCTCAATTGATCTGCACGGTTATAGACAAATGCGTGCACTGACTGGACAGGTCCACTCAATCTGGCTGGTTCTTTCCTCAAAAGACCATTTTAGACATCAGTCTACATGGTCTTCACATGATCTAACCAAGATTTTGTCTGAACTTTAAAGAGACTGTGACCTCTGAGTTTGTTTCGGCCTTTCTTCTCAGAGTAGCCAGACAGGAAACGCCGAACTCATCTAGTTTTAAAAATCTTTAAAGATCGACATGTAAAAGTGTTTGTACAAACCAACTTACAGAAATAAAATCATTTATCATTATTGTAACCAGCTTATTGTAAATACCTACATTCTGAGCAAATAAATAATATTCTATTCTATTCTATAATCTATCTCTATATCAAATTTCATACAGATCTGTTAAACAGTTATTGCGTGAAAGAGTAACAAACATACAAACATACACACTCACAAACTATCGCCTTTGTAATATTCGTAGGACGTATACGTATCTAACTAATAACACTGTCACAAGTCTGTAACAAACCTACTCGTGTAACATTTACGCTATTTGCCTGTAAGGGCAATTATTATGCACAATAGGAGCCATCTTGAGTCATAATATTGGTACGTGTCAGATCCCGAGATCATAGATAAGCTACCTACAATGTGATGGTGATGAATTTATAAACATTTTTCCTCAGTTGGTTTCACGTCGTAGGTTTGTTTTGGTTGTCGATTTTGTTATCTTCTATTTCAAATTAGGTAACCGTAAAAGAATATGGCAATTCTTCGGGCTATGTCGGTACCCTGATTCTCTTGCGGATCTCTATATTTCTGATTCGTTGACGCAAGGAAACTCCGAGCATAGCCCTCTCCATTGCTCTTTGTGTGACTGTAAGCTTTCTGATGAGGCCGATTGTAAGCGACCACGTCTCAGAGCCATATGTCATCACTGGCAACACACACTGGTCATAGACTTTCACCTTGAGACACTGTGGTAAGTTGGACGAGAAGATACCGCGCAACTGCTCGGCTGCCCAGCCGAGTTGGATGCGACGGAGAATTGCCAAACTTAAGTGGCATTGGGCAGGGCACATTGCTCGCAGTACTGATGACCGATGGGGCAGAAAGGTTCTGGAGTGGCGACCGCGAACCGGAAGACGTTGCGTTGGAAAGCCTCCCACCAGGTGGACCAACGACCTGGTGAAGGTTGCGGGGATCCGATGGTTGCAAGACGCACGGGACCTGACAATGTGGCGACGCTTGGAGGAGGCCTATGTCCAGCAGTGGACGTCTTTCGGCTGATATGATGATATATGATGTTGAAAAGAATATAGCAGTTTGCCAAATTTTAAAATAAGATGTCAGTAGAAAACAGAAAATAAACCTATTTGAATATATACTACCTTCAGTGATACGTACACAAGTCGCAGTAACAGCAAAAAGCGTCGATAAAAGTGAATAACTATTAAAATTTACACGGTCGGTTCACAAGTTCATAAATATCACTAAAATGTTTCACAATGCATCGAGAAATGGGAAGTTGTATTCGTAACAAAACGGCATAAACTGGCATAGCTGTTTTAATTAGAGTTCATAGTAACGTGTCGGGTGTGGGTTTATTTTACCATTTTTCCATTGTATGTAAAGCAGCTTGGGAGTTCATCCATCACTTCATATTCGCGGCTTGCTGACGGCGCGGGATTGCGCCGAGCCACAGTGCCGCCCTACTGACCATACACACGCTAATTGGATCAACATTGAAAGAATACCTCGGTTTAATTATCGTACGAATCCGAATTAGGAACTGAATTTTGTTCTTCGTCATCTCCGCCGTTGGCATTCGTGTTGCTTTTCATGTGGAAATGTCATCAACTTGTAGGTGATGCGGACCTGTTTACAATGTCAATAAAAATGCTTAACCCAAATCTAACTGCAAATGAAAATAATTTCACGTGTTTTTTAATTTAACCTAAGTTTGGCCTTTTTTGTATTTCCCTAGCAGTGTCATTTTCCGGAAAATCTTTGTAGTTCTGAATAGAATATTCGATCCCAAGATACATTCTGAAGGTATATTAAAACTATCAATTATAATATAATCTAAGGCTATCTGTTATGTTGGGATCTAGACGATCGAGTCCTTTATCTATTGTTCCTGTAACGTTGTAAATCATTATCGTCGGATCTAATTCTTCTGTCGAGATCTGAAGATAATGAGCAACAATAGCAATAGGACACATGTTCGTGATGCAGACCACAGTATCCTGTTCCCTGCAGCATATCCATGTATTTAAATATCAAAGTCATAAATGCCATACGCGTGCTTGTTAACGCGCTCATGTAAATTCTAATCCTTGTTGCATTTAGAACGGGGCGGCCTAGTAATTATGTGCTTTCATTTGTCTGTTTCTCGGAACAAACGAGCGCGCCCCGGCGTGTAAGCCCGCTCCATGTAAAGCAGTTAGCAGTACTCTAATCTCGCACTGCCATTAATTTAAAGAATACGTCTGCGTAACCGACTTTACCAACAACGTCGAAACACAATTCTCCTTCACATTTTCTTATTTGCATATTAAAATAATTTCGAGTAAACGCAATACGCAAGTCGCCTTCCACCCGCATTTGGCTCTTTCTGAAACGCCATGCATGGTCATTCGCTGTCATAGTAAAATAAACCTTGTTCTAGTAACCTTTAATATGATATCTGTTGGAGATAATTTGACAATTACGCTTGTCTTGTTCTGAGAGCGTGGAGAACGATGACAGATAAAGGCGGGTTGTGCGCCCAAATAGATAAACTAGTGTGGAAATTAATGTCTACATTTACTGGTGCATGAAGTTAGTAGTTAATTATAGGTTTATAGTTATTCGCTTTTTTTAATGCGTATAACTACCACAAAAGCTAACCATTATCGTTTTAAAAGGAAGTGTATAAATTATCCATAGTTAGCGGCTTATCAGTGGGCAGACAAATATTTATCAACTGAAGTTGTGTTCTCTCTGAACCGTGAAATTGTAATGTACAGCCGTACAGGTGAGCTTTGAGTGCTATTATGACACTCGTATTTTATTAGCATTACTTTGTTTGGTTTAGTCATTAATTTGTTGATATGAAATCAGTGGGTGGATAATAAATGCAAAATATTTATTTAGTATTTCCTTATCGCATTATTTCATGTATTTTTTAAGAAAGGTGCAAACGGCGTTTGGCTTAGATTTCACTATCTTCACTGAGCTAGAACCTTTATATTATTTGGGCATATGTCATGTTTCATACGCAGAGCCTACTAGGTCACCCTCCACACAGGTAGATATGCCCATATTCGCGGACAAAACTCAAATTATGAATTTAGCCATAACAGTCACACGACTTTATTTTTCGAATCTTAAGGATATCTTTAATCCCATTTCAGTTTGTATAATATTTTTAACGAATGTATTAATTGTTACTTAATACAAAGTTTAAAATCGAGTTTTAAGTGTTTGGAGTGTCTTTAATCGTGGATTGGGAACCTGGAGGAATGTACTCGTATCTATGTATTTAAACTTGTTTTTTTTTCCAATTTTTATTTTGTTAAGTTTTACCTAAAAATAGAAGTCATTAAGCCAAAAAGTTACAAATTCATTAGAATCAGACTGGTTTATAAATAATACAATGAAGTGAAATGTTGTAGCTTAACATCTGTGTTAGTTGCAGTTGCTACTATGTGCTAATTCCATTTTTATTAGATAATTGAATATTATAATAATATTTTTATATTATATTTTTCCTTTACTTTTAGGTTCATCTTCTGTGATATTTCGAGAAAACATTACATGATAGATCCTTAAATAAATTAATAACAAAAAGAATAGAAGTGTTTACCTACTAGATATGGATATTTAAAAATGAATAATAGTTAAAAATATATCAAAATATTAAAAATTTAAATAAAGCTTTAATATGCTACTCATGTTTTTTCATCAATTCCTTACGTCAATTTTTTTAAGAAAATCTGCCTGTGTGCTCCGGAAAGAATGACTTTTGGAAAACTGGGTACTACTGAAAAGTAAGATTTTCCTGGAAAGAAAATGTATTAACAAAGCATATCAACGTTTCATGAGAAATAAATCTTAGATTCAACTTATTAGCTTAACCAAGATGGTATCATAAAGATACAAATCCAGAACATATGTTAAGAAAACTATGCGTGAAAGCGTTCCCGTAGGGAGGGTTCCCATCGTGCTCACTCACCATGCTCGGCTCGTTTAATAAACATATTAATATTATGAAGCCAGCACTCGCCTCCGATACACCATCTAAAAACAACACTGTTATGAATTACTAATTTTACGACGCCCATTATGTAGCTAATTATGCGTTATAATTTTATGATACGTCCATTTAACAACTTAACACATTTCACTTAACACCTTTTAAACGCTACAGTAATCGTACGTCAAGTTATGCATGTTTCTTCACATTTTACATGTGTAAGTACTTGTGTTACTTACTCATTGTTGAATACGTTCTTTACATGAATGAAAATGAAAACATTTTTAATTAATTTTTATTTTTTTTCTGCTTTATTATTCAGGAATGTATTAAATATTGTCGTCGAAATGTCAGAGTTCAAGATTAAAATAACATTTGGTTACATCACAATATGTCATACCTATGTTAGGGGTAACGGAGGGCTGACTGGCGGACGGAACCCTAACATATTTTAACACTTGACCAATTTTTAACGTTTGTAGAGTCAATTAATTACAGCGCAACAGAGGGCTACTATCGAGCTACTAATAAATGCAGTCGATATCGGCGTAAAATTTGTTGCATCGAGTCGCTGCCGATGAATTGTATTCAGTTATTATCTATGGTGCTGGTAATTTTTTTCACACATTCCAGGGAGGCGACGTGCCGTGGCGGGGTGGGGGAGAGGGTGCGGGGGTGCTGGCACCCGCCGGGAGGCGCTCGCGCGTGAAATTATTATCATATAATACCCGCTTTGAACACAGCGCGATTATTCAAATGCTCATCGCAATACTCGGGGTTCAAGCGAGCGTCGAGCGCTACGTTCTCTCGCAGCCGGCTTTCGCGCACACATTCTTGGATTCCTATTCCACGCCATCCTTTGCTAAAACTTGTCAAATATATTCATGTATAATGCACGAGAATTGTCATGTGAGCGATAAGCAAATGACAGAAAATGTTATGTAAATTCAAAGTATCCATAATCCTTAGTAAACACCTTCATAATGTGAGCCTGCGGGAGATACCGCCGCGAACGTGACTTATTCCCGCTGATAAAATAATGCTTTGTCTACACTAAGTATTATGGCTTTTTATAAATGAAATATGCTGCCAAGATACAAATGCAAAAGATACTTTAATCTTTAACGTACAACAAAACAAATTCTACAGCATTTTGATCTAAATATCTGATACAATGTCCGACTGGGCGCAATTAGGCGAATAATTAACGGTTTGCAGACGTCTGCGTATATTTTTATAAGGTTGTTATTAGTAACGAAAGGTCACAGCTAAATCTGATAAAAGCTATTTTATAAGCATTTGTTCTACGTATACGACCGACGCAATTCCATCAATCTGTCCAAATGTGAGCTAGACAAGTGTGTTTTCCACTGTGCACGACTTACTACCAGACTTCTTTTCACGTCAAATTATACTTAGCATTGACTATTCTTGGAGATCGTGACAATTGAAGTCTCACTTCTCCAACTTATAAGTATAATGACTTTTGATTGAAATTTGAAGTATTTGAGTTTACACTAAATCAATGGTGTCATGGAAAACATGGACTGAAAGGATTTCCTTGACTAACACTGAAAGGTATCGTAACTCGTTCACTGACTCGATTATAAAGTGGAAATTTAATTATAAAATAGTACTAAACTTAAATAAACTTGTGAGTTTACCCTCCGGCCGACTTGACGTAAACTTAGCAAGTGGAAAAGGGCCCGAGACGTAAAGTAAGCGTTATCTACGAGTATATTTTGCTTCGGACTCTTTATGAGTTTCAAACGAGATCCGTCACGCGACGTTAACTCGAAATAGATGTGATAAAGTGGCCGCTAATCTGTCCTATTGGGGCCGCACTTAGTACACTTTATTAATCACAAAGCTTACAAATTACACTATACTTCCTGCGGCGTGACACCTCGCCGAAGCGTATGTTAATTTTATTGTCGACTCTATTCGACGATTTGGACAGCGTGACAACTTTTGTAGGGGTGGAAAGTGCTTGAATAATGTAAATATAAATCGCCCTTTTTATTTTTAACTTTCAGACGTACAAGACTTTGGTTAATTCACTATTTGTCATGTATTGTGTGTATAAATAAATGCTGGAAGATTTCTAAAATAGTAGTCAGTGCTCTCGTAGTTCTCTTCAGAATTTAGAATCTTCAGTGCTGTTTGCAAACCCAACAGAAGTGCATTAACAATGCATTAGACATTCGATCTCGATGTTCGCTACAAATATATTCACAATACCAATTTGTCATCGTGTCTATATATAGTATGTATAGTAGCAGTAGATAACAACCAGCGGGTAGTTAAAAGTATGTAGGTAAGTACCTCCCTGAAATAGTTTCAGCATTAAATAAGGTCACCTTGGATCGACCTTCTGTAACATAAATTGCCATCGCATATTTATTATTCTTATCGAGACGCATTTTGTTCAAAGTGTTTATGCACAATTTTATACTTTAATCGCAAAATTTACACTTTAAACGTGGGGTTCTCGACATGACGCCTTATGCAAAGCAGGTGCTACCTGATACGTGAGTTCACGAGCAGGTTACAAACGGTGTAAGGCTCGCGGGGAGGCTCACGAAAATTTGTTTAATGTTGGAAGTACACAAGGAGCAAATTCGTTTCCATAACCATTGGGCCGCTCCATCTGTTCGGAATATTCAAAGCACTAAAAATGTAATACAATAATGGTAATTCTATTTTAAGCGCTTGTAAGTCACATTTTCGTGAAGTTTTCCGCGCACTTACAGCAGTTTACAGCCGATCGCCGCTTATCGGGTGTCGATCGCATATCGCCATCATAAAACGCTCATACAAGTGTTCTGAATGCTAAAAAAATAAAATCGTAATAAAAGCCGAGTTACCGCGTACGTAGGTAGTACGAGTACTTATTAGTATTTGGAGATAAAATGAAGTTGGCCCGCTTTGGGCAATTTATTGGGGTAAGTTATGGGCGGCGCGCGGGCTCGAGCGGCTAATTTATTCGCCGTGCACATAAATTACTTGATTATGAATTCAAGTTAGCTCCACTGAATTGTTTGTCTGTTGTTGTAAGCAGCGCTTTTGTGTAACAAACAAGGATATTAGAATTTACCAGATTCTTGTCTTATAGTACCGCGCATAAATTACGGCTTGTATGTAGTTGCGAGCAGGAGAAATGGTAAGTTTTTAAAGCATCTTCGTTTTGTCGCTTCTTCTCTCAAAGACAAAACGGAGGCTTAGTAGTAACATTGTCATTAAATGTAATGTTTGGTAAAAAAAGATATAAATGAGGAGTGAAAGTAGAGAGAATCTAATAAAAAGCAATAGTAGGGATTATGTAGAACACCAATGGTAATGTCGAGTTGTTTTCCAGGCGGTACTAACGCGCCGCAAGTCGCTGCAGCGCGGAATAATCGCGGATACCCATAAAAGATGTAATTTCAGATAAGCTGAAACAGACGAGCCCCGCCCCCCACAACCGCCCACCCCTCCCCCCACCCTGGCTGCCTACTTTCTAATGACTAATTATTATGCTGTGCGTTCCGAGCTTTAACGTCAGCGAGTGAAGCCTACTCGCCTACCTGCTGTACTTGGGTACGTTTTGCGCCGCGACTATGTTTATCTGTGTGTGACGCTTTTCTTTAAGTTTTCCCAAGTTGATCGTGATTTTATAGACAGTTAAGTTTGTTTCTTAATTCTACTTTTTAGCAGCGTTTTGCAAAGACGAAAGTTTGAGTATCAAGTTATTGGTATTAGCCATAAGTAATTCTAATATTAATCGTTTCCTGTTAATAAACAAGAATTCCTTCCGCTAAAACAACGCTAATGTGGTTTTAATTGAAAATTATTATGCTCGGCGCCTAGGTTTCGCATAAGAGGCATCTATCGAATGGTAAGTTCCGATCACCGATATGGACATGAATAATTTGTAATTGATAATGAAGTTTAGCTGCTTATGACAGTAGTAGCTTGTGTGTGGAGCGGCGCCGGCGCCTGCGCGATGTCGCCGATAGGGGGCGACGCCGGCGACTGCGCCGATGTGTGATACCGGCATTAGCATAGTGCTCGCACACTGCTCCTCTCTGCTCTATCTGTGATTACAAGCGCTAATGTATTATTGGGTCCTCGCTAATAATTTGTTAGATACGTGAACGTCATGGTAATATGCTTTTGTGGGGGGAAACTGAGATGTAATGAGGTAACTTATATTATAAGCATTTATTACCTACGATTCTTAATCTACTTGTAGGACTAAAGAAGATACACGGATACTGCCAACGTTTACTTTCATAAACAATGAAGGAAAAACTTGAGCGAAAAATGTAAAAATGCGTTGACTTTGTAGAACGTCATTAGTACAAGAAAATATCTGGAATTTTACATAAATCTCTCTAAATACTTGGTACACCAAATAGTTATAATGTATGAAAGGATGGATTAACGAATGTTCTGAGAATTTCGTGCGAGCTGAAAATTTAGTGGCGCGTTGATATATTGATACCTCTAACATCTTTTGTCTATTAATCTTCTAAATCACCTACTACTACACTTTTGAAAGAGAATCTAATAAAACAAGGCTACTAAACGGCTTTATTATTCATACTAATGTTAATATTATTCCGTCTTACATGCGATGTAACTTTCCGTGCGAGTATTTCCTTTTCAATTAGAGGGAAGAAATTGTCTATGACGTGAACACATGGCGGTGTGCGTGGCCCAAGATGGCGCCCGGCAAGTAAATCGTCCGAATTATACAAATTGCGTTTGCCTAACTGCACCAGCGTATTGGCATATGTTCGTGACTAGTTTACGAGTGCTACGACATTGCATATTAATTGGTGTCGCTATCGAGCCGCGCATCGCTCGACCTAGCTACCTCCGCTATCCATGCGACTGCGGACGTGTACCATACGTTGTTAGATACGTGTTGTGCCCAAACATATACGACTAATACACCACGTTCTGATTTGTTAACAAAAATTGACCTGTCCGTCTAAATGGACACATGAATTTGAATAGGACAGAGTTGAGACAGTTACATACAATTATTCACAATTAAGTTATAATTAGGTTCCTCATTAAATCAATTTAATTGCTATACAAAGTTAATTTATCGGCTGTCTTACAAAACTAGAAAGGTTCCACTTTCCTCTAGCTGAAAGGTCGGGAAATGTCACCAATATAAGTATGCAAACGTCTCTCAAACTAGCAACTGCATAATTAATAGTTCGCGATACAGTCGAACAGACACATCATTAAATGCTCGATTTATCTTATTTAAATTATAATTAAATGACTTAACACCAACATAACTTATTTTATTATTCTGTTTATTACCTCATTTCTGTTAATTGTGTTTTCTCATTGCTGACGTCATTCTAGCTAATGGAAGTGAATGCGTATTAGTTTTTGATAAACAATTGATACTGATATTAAAATTTGTTTTTTTGCAATTGTTTCCATTATAGTTAAAGAGATCAGAGTTCAATTGCGTCACTCTTATAAGTAGGTAAAAAGACAATATTTGTGAATACCGTCATTGAAAAACAATGCTATATTTGCTGCTTATCGTTGAATTGTAAGTAAGGTTGTCAGTTGGATGGTCAGTGCACGTTAGTCCAGTGCATAGCTGGCTCTGTGATAGAGCGAACGCAGTCTAATATGCAAATGTATTTAAATGCTGAGCCCTCTTCATTACGCCGGTATCGATCTTAGATATACAATTTGTAACTCGATAGGTGCATAAGTCTAACGAATCTCCAGCTAATACCCCTTGTTGAATACGCTCAGTATTTGCGTAGCTAGAAATTTGGTGAGAGGTAGATTATGTCGATGTTGTGTTTTTAGAATGGATTTTGTTGTATTACTTGTTTGTACCTAATTTTAACTATTAAGGTTCCTATTTTTTTTTTCCCGACTCGATTTAGCAACTGATTAGCAGAATCTTAAATCAGAATGAGAATCAGCATCAGAATCTTTATTTGTAAACATAATAACACATTTATATAAAAAACTAGCTGTTGCCCGCGGCTTCGCTCCCGTGGACCACCCCACAGGACCCGTTTTCGGGATAAAAAAAAGAATTTTTCAAATCGGTCCAGTAGTTTCGAAGCCTATTCGGTACAAACAAACAAAAAAATCTTTCCAAGATATCTAATCTTTTCTAGATAGCTAGTATAGATATATTATTAGTTTAACCCCTTGAGTTCCCGAAACGTGGATCCACGCGAGACACAATGGCTTTTTAATTGTTTCGGTAATTACTGCATTCAACCGGTTAAGCACTGGTTAGGAGATTCTTAATTCAAATTTTCTTATTTTGAATTTGAATTCAGAACCTGTTAATCAGTGCTTAGATTTTTATAAATAAGGGTGTATATTATTAGGTAAATAATCGCACAATGATCATACATACCATATTGCCTAATGCTGATCAGCGTGGCTGCTCTGCATGGCTGATCACATGAACAGTTATTGGCAGGCCCAGTCATTGCATTAATCACCGCCATTGGCAGATGGTTTATTGATCGTAGTCTTAAATCACAGTGTACAGAATGACACTACTGCTTCATCTTGGAGAATACCTTTACAAATTAATTGATAAGGGATGACAACAAAAAAATCTATTTAGCACTGATTGACGTGGAAATCCAATATTTTCTATAATCTTACGTCAGTATGATAACTTATTATTTCTTCTATCACGTAAAGAAAAAATAATGAGGATACAAAACGTTGAAATTTCGCGTAACATCACGCCTATACCTTTAACTTAGAAGGGACGTCAGAATCCTGAACTTTGATGCGCTTTATTTTTGTAAACTTTTTGTTGATTTGATAAAGCAAAAAATACGTGTCCAATATTTTTTGAATATCTAATTTACGGAACCAATTGTATTCATGGGCGTACCCAGGGGGGGGGCAGGGAGGGGCAGCTGCCCCCCCCCCCCTGGAAATCTCGCAGAACATGTATGAACTCGCCTAAATATTAATCAAAGTGTAAACAGGGCCTTATGCTCTAACTTTTAAATAAACCGCGCAGTAGACACTGGCAAAAAGCACGATGCAATTGCCAAAAAACCGCGCGCGGCGATGGTGGACGAATATTACCGAATCTAGCCGAGTGTTGAACGCTCGGCTGTATTCGGTAATCTTCGGTAGGGAGTTGCGAGCTGAGGTTGCGAGCGACTAGATATTTTTTGAAATAAATTATTTCATATGACATGTTATTGTTTTGAAGGAGCCAAAAAAGTCAAATTTACTTATATTTGTTTAACTACCTATAAAGCAGGATCATTTGCGGCTGTTTGCCCTACACACTACACTGTGTGTATGACAAAACAGCCGCGGACGATCCGACCTAAAAAATCTTACTGCTATCTGCCCCACCCCTAGACCAGAAGCTGGGTACGCCCATGATTGTATTATTTATTTTTTACCCAGGAGTCATCCCTATTACCTATATGAGGACCTCTAGTGATATACCCCATCAGTCATCTTTAAGGAAAAAGTCGACAATGCAGAGACCTCATTATAATTCATAGAATTTAGTTCACACATCTTCTTAATCACCTCACATTCGCAGGTTCTACACGTCCACGCTAATTACACTAATTAACCCTCAACTAAAATCTATACACAACGATTTAAAAGAGCAATTCCAACACAATTAGACATTGCTTTATACTGGCAACATTAGTATTCTAACATGTAGTAGCGGCCCAATCAGATTAATCTTAAATATTTATTGCACATAGTGTATTGCCAGGTCTAAATTAGTATGATGATGGTATACCGATGGTGGTGGAAATGGTAAGCGAAGTGGAGACGTGGGTGGGCTGTCAGGTCCTGATTAAGACTTGATGAATATTAATCTGCGTCTGCGCACCGGTGGTTGGCGATGTTCTGTGTGAACTGCAGAACTGTCACCTTCGGTTATGCTGATTATGAGGAAAGTTCTGTTGTAATGTAGGTAGGTAACATGGCGCGTAATTATATGAGTCATTGGGTGTTTACAACAAATAGGTAAACAGATCCGAGGTCCGACAGAATAGGGTTGATGATGAGGTACGAAACAGCAAATTCTATTTAGTCCGCCGGTTAAATTATCAAAAAATATTGGACACGTATATTTTGCTTAGTCAAATTAATGAAAACCGGCCAAGTGCGAGTCGGACTCGCGCAAGAAGGGTTCCGTACTTGGTAAATTGCGGTTTACGATTTATGACGTATTAAAAAAAAACTACTTATTAGATCTCGTTCAAACCAATTTTCGGTGGAATTTTACATGGTAATGTACAACATATACTTTTTTAGTTTTATCATTCTCTTATTTTAGAAGTTACAGGGGGGGGGACATATTTTACCACTTTGGAAGTCTCTCGCGCAAACTATTCAGTTTAGAAAAAAAAAATATTAGTAACCTCAATATCATTTATGAAGACCTATCCAAAGATACCCCACACGTATGGATACGATGAAAAAAAAATGAGTTTCAGTTCTAAGTATGGAGAACCCCAAAATTTACTGTTTTTTTTCTATTTTTGTGTGAAAATCTTAATGCGGTTCATAGAATACATCTACTTACCAAGTTTCAACAGCATAGTTCTTATAGTTATAGTAAGTGGCTGTGACATACGGACGAACTTACAGACAGACAGACATGGCGAATCCATAAGGGTTCCGTTTTTACCATTTGGCTACGGAACCCTAAAAATTAAGATAAAGCGCATCAAAGTCCGGGAGTGGGGGCTTGTGACGTAACTTCTATGTAAAAAGTGTACCAAGGCATGACGTCAAGCGATATTTTAACGCACTGTATCGTCATAAATTTTTGTTAACGTGACAAAAGATACGTGTGCAATATTTTTTGGAAATCTAACTGACGGACTAAAAATATTATTTTAGTCATCATCCCTATTATATAAGACGAGCTTCAAATGGAAAAATAATTGAAAACAATAAAAACTATGCAAACTTATCAATTTATTTTAGAACTCTACACTTCTTTCAAACTGATTAAATCGTTGTTAACATATGTCTCATCATCATCTTCCTGCCCTTAACCACCTTTACTTGGGGTATATGGGGCGCAACACGTTTTCTTCTTCCATACAGTCCCGTCCCCTGTCACGTTATCACTGACTCCCTTTTCTTTCATATCACTCCTCACACAGTCCATATATCTTTTCTTTGGCCTTCCTCTCCCTCTCCATTCATCCACATTTATATTCATAACTCTTTTAGTAACATGCGTTTCATCTCTCCTCATCACATGACCATACCAAGCCTTTACTTTAAGTTTACATATGTCTATTTTACAATAAATATCTAACTTATTCCCTAGCTTTAAAATTGAAATATAGGCTTTACCTTCTGTTTATTTATCTATAGCGGTCGTAGCAATTATTTGTTAGTTCAAAAACATTTTGACAGCATGCATTAAATTAAATATCAAAAGTCGTAAAACTTTTCAAATGGTCCTAAAAAGAAAACTATTTGATGTTACATAATTAACACGGATAGTTAACATTCAGAAGATCAAAGGGAGAATTAAAATGTTCGTGAACGTTCCGAATATTAATGGCTGAAGAAGGAATTGCATCATCTAGTCATAGATCATGAAACTAATAGAAGTCTTCCCCTTCCGTATCGGGAACCGATTAGTTACTAGCTAATCCAAAACCTACAGCGAAGTTAAAAAGAACAAGAGCCCGCTGCCTCCACCTGTCGAATCTGATAAAAGTGTTTTATTTAAATTTCTTTGGTTGGCGATTCAAAAACGAGCACAAAGTTGTATTTGTGTCTTATTAAATGAAATTTATAGTTTGGATATAGTTGCTGATTGACCTCGGTCACTGGAAGGATAACAGGTTCGCATGAATGCTAAAAATGAGCTTTTCTACATAATATTTACACATGTACATAAATAAAGCAGCCCAGCTTCGCACATGTGCTGAGACAACATTGTTTATTTAAATAACATTGTCAACTTTGATTCGACAAAATAAAGACAGTGAAATAAAGACTTGTTCGGTGTAATACTTTCGTAATTGTACACCGTATAAACTGCGAAGACGTGTTTAAGATCAGAGGTGCGAAAAAGGTGTTTACTTAAGTAAATAGGGCATTAAGAAGATGCCAACAAGTTCTCAAGCCCATGATAGCACTATAAATAGCATGCAACAATGCACTATAAAAAAAATACTACTTAATTTTATGTCTAAAGGCCGAATGTTGTGCAAGGTGCGCGTACGCACGTGCCCGTCGCCCGCGGCTCGCTACAATATCTGTTCCGAATTCAAATTCGTGTCATACATCTTATGCTTAGGTAACAATAACAACAACAGAAATTATGTAAACTGAACTCTACAACCCCCGCTTAAGGATGATTTGTATAATAATGTAAAAGGAAATGGATATTCAAAATAATATCACCTCGGGGTTAACGATTACCGGTGCGCGCATGCGCCACAGATGGCGGGATAAACCGACGTTTGTTTCCGCAGTGATATCTGAATTAATGGCGATACGAAATGCTCGAAAGGTGCTCATTAACATGATTTATGCAAGATAATAAGTTTCTTATGCAGGCCCTATTGTACTGATTAAAGTTTCGAAACGAACCCGGTTGAAGGCTCTACTCAACAAATTAATAAGCTTTTTCGGTCATTGATATCTTTTTGAACGATAGTATTAATTTATTTTACATTCGTTGTATTTAAATTAGATATTCAAAATATATCAGCACGACAATTTGTTTTTTACGATTTTTTAGAAGTTCGTCGAGTTCAAGCTTCGTTATTTTTTAGGATATCCTGTGCGACATAATGATAATATACTGGCTGTTTGTTATTAAATTTACATACTTAACTAGTAAACAATATGCATCGTTGGCAAAACGACTGCTACCTGCAACTCTTAGACACAAATAGTGATCGGAAGGAGAAAGGAGAGAAAAGATCGACGAGGTATAGTTCTCGACAAACTTCTTGGCCGCCCTGAAGTTGGCTTTCCAATGCGCTAGGTACGGCGCGGTGCTGTTTTTGTATGAGATTTACTACTGCGCAGCCATTGTATCCAACTTCAGGGCAGCCAAGAAGTTTGGCAAGAACTACAGACGTGATCATCCCATCCCATGATTGCAGCACAACGGTTAGGAAGGCAAAGCAAAGATAAACTCGTTGACAAGTTATCTCTTCAGATCCTCTGCTTCTCGGCTGACATTTTCATTTATCGGCTTTTAATTTTAGCCACCAAAATAATAACGTTATTTAACAATATAATCAGATATTAGGATATCTAGGCAACCTGCAGCCGTATTGCGTAAGTGCGCAACGAGTTTGACTTCTATCCAATCGACCAAATCAGCCAATCACACAAGACGGAAATACATATCGCGTCATTCATCTCGCATGTGATTTGTCGATTTAGTCGATTGGATAGCGGTCAAACTCTTTGCGCACTTACGTAATACGGCTGCTGAGCTGTTAATGGATAACCGCAAATATTAGCAGTTATATAAACATTTAGACAAATTCCGAAGCTTGCTACAAAAAACTGATATAAAAACTTAGCTACATGACACAAATGCGCCCTAAGTACTCCTGAATTAACAGAAAGACATCAATAGCGCACAATCGCAAGGTTGCTGTAGTATTCTGCTGGTACAGATAAAGCGTTTTCATAAAGTAGGTAAGTGCATAGCTAAAGGTTGGTGGTCGGATAATATTTCGCGGTATTAGGCGGCGGAACATGAATGTGTAGCGAGTCTCCTGCCGCCGCCGCCGCCGCCGTCCATCTCGCGCCTCGTCCGCGCACTGAGTACATTCCCGTGTAAGTTTTTACACCTATTATTTTATGTGTCGGCGAGTAAAGTTCGGTACGTGAGTTATAAACTCGCTCGCGCCTCTCTCGCCCCTACTTTATAGGTATTAACGACTTGTCCGAGAGTTTTCTTATAAATAAATTTGAAGGGTAACAAGGCTCGCTTTTGTCGGATTAGTAGAGTGGATCTTGTTTCACTTTGTTGCGGAGCCTCTCTATCTTTTTTAATGGAAAATTTATGAGGAATTTCTGTAGGCTTTGTGCGTGAATATACACTGTGTTCGTGTAAAAACTTTCCGTGTTTGCGCAGATATTATGATGGTAATTAAACAATAGGAATAAACCAAGTCCTTGACTGAAAATGAGTCATTTTCCGAGCATCGTAATTCTAGTGGATCATTTGATGTGTGACAATAAACTCGTAAAATTTAAAGTCATATGTTTTTCTGGCAATTAAATGCGCAATAATTTTCCTTTTAGTCAAGAAATGGGTACATGTCAGAAGTGGCGAGCGGAATCAGCGGATCACGTGACATTAGACCATAAGGCGTAGTGCGCACTATAAAAGCGGGACGTACGAGTATGTTAAGAGCACTACCTGTAAAATATCAGAGCAGTAAAGTAAATGCAGTGCTAGTGAGACAGAGGACGTGCTTCGGACTCTTAGCGACTGTTTAAGACAAAATAGCCTCATATTTCATCGTGACATACTTCTACATTTTCTTTTAGTGAAGGAAATATACTTTTTATGAGCCACAACCTCAAGGTAAGCTACAGATTAGTATTTGACAAAATCCAGAGTTGATGGTATGATGACAATATAGTTCTATTTTTCGTGTGAGGATGTGGCCACCTTTGGGGTTACAGTTAATTAAGGCGCCTATGGGAACCGTACAGGCCTTGGCTATTTCAGACTTACATTAACCAATTTATTTTTTTCTTTTACTCTTATTTTTTATCTGTCTCAGTTTTATTTGACTTTAAGTAAATTTCTTGACATGTTTTGATGTGTTGGTCGGTATGTATCCTATGAGTTTATGACACATCCTATTCACTTATGTGGCTATGTTTGTCTGATGAAGTCTTGAGGTATTTTGTACTTCAGCGTGTCCCATCCATAAGGTGGCTTGCCAGGATGTTTGGATGACGCGTAATTCGCTCCTTGTAAGACTTAATGTAGTTCTTTACCTCTTCTTTGACTATGGGAATCGTCAGATCATGGTGTAGAGCCTCATTTTTTACATACCATGGCATGTTTGTGATCTTTCTTAGGATCTTATTCTGAAACCGGTGTACGATCTCAATGTTGGAGTGTGATGCTTTTCCTAATAGCTGGATGCCATAGGTCCTTAAAGGCCTGATTATAGTTTTGTATGACAGGGTTTTATTTTGCTGGTGAAGCTGTGAATTCCTCCCAATTATCGAGTAGTGCTTTCTCAGTGTCAGTCCAAGTTGTTTGCGTTTCGTGAAAATGTATTATTTCCAGGTAAGGCGCCTGTCGAGATATAGGTAAACCAAGGTATTTAACATGTTCAGCTTGAGGCAATAGCATATTGTTTAGCTGTACCGGTGGACAGGCATCCTTTTATTTAGTGAATGTGACATTTACTGACTTATGTTCTCATTGGCTTTTATCCTCCATTTCTTGAGCCAGAAATCTATTTCGTCCAAGCAGGTCTGCAGCATAGCTGTTGCTACTTTTGGACACTATGAAACACCAGAACAGCTGTGTCATCCGCAAACGTTCCTGTAGTCGCTAGATTTGATATTGGAAAGTCAGCAGTATGAAACAAATATAAAATAGGCCCAAGCTCACTGCCTTGAGGAACCCTAGCAGAAATAGAATATGGTTTTGAAGAAGCTACGCCACTTTGAACGAAAAATGTCTGTCCTTCAAGTATGATGCCAAGATTAGGAAGATGTCGCTTGGGAAACTAGTTTTGATTTTATAAAGGAGCCAGACTCTATGAATCGCATGAAAAATATCAAGGAATGGAGCTGCACAATATTCTTTATTCAAACGTACTATGAATTTTATAACAAGCCTGTAGACTTGGTCTATTGTGCCATCTCTCTGACGGAACCTAAATTGATGGTCGGGTATTTAAAGTTTTAATAGAAAAAGCGATTCAGAAATCTTTGAAGATGTTTGGAGTAGACTAATAGGTCGGTATGATTTCGGATCTTCAAGTATCTTTCCTGGTTTCGGAACCATTAAGATCAAAATTAAGTTTTGACATAACGTTGTAGATAGATAACAAGAAGTTCAGTCCAGAATCTGGCAGTTGTCGCAGAATCATACCGGTTATCAAATCATAGCACGGAGCTTTTTTAAGTTTTACATTATTTTTAGCTCTAATTAGTTACTGCTTCGTAAACGTTTTGATGGGGCTTTTACATAGCTCACAATCCAGCTTTAATGTATAAATTATACCTTGTACTTGTTTTTTTCTTTTCAGTTAATTACTTTTTAGCAGACGGGTTTTTTATTTTTATAATAATTTGCCTTATTTCAGACTTTTAAGTTTAATTAAATTAAAAGTTAGGCTTATCTTAAATTTGTGGCATAATAATAAACTAATAGTATTACGATTTATATATATTTGGAATGGTCTATTTAGTAGATTTCATTTGATACCCATATTGTTATGAAAAGAAAAAAAACTTTACCACTTACTTTTTTTTTTTGAAGGAGGGATCCCTTCCTTAATTTAAAAAAATATATAGCCTATGTCTCGCCCACAATTGAAACGAATCCAACGACACCTCATAGAACTAAATCCGTCAAGCGGTTTGGGCTGTAGAGCGTGCTATAGAAATGGACATACAGACATACATACTCATTGTGTGTACATAAAACATTACCCTCCCGCAGTCGGGTAACAAGAGGATATTCTATAAAAATACCTGTTTCCAATTCTGGGTTGATATTCTACTGAAAAGTTGGTTTAGCTTTGACTCTCATAACCTTGTTATTTATAAAATTATTTACTTATTCAAAGGAAAACTACCAATGCGTTTCAATAAGTTTTAAACCTGAAAACTACTATTTGAATGTTTATATAGGACCGACAAGGTAATTTGATGCTTTCCTACAGTGACTGAATTTCCTGAAATTGTGTTTCCTGATTTCTATCTCAGTGTGACTTCAGGATCAGATTTCGGAACCTTCCTTCTGCAACGAGGTGTGAGACAGGGAGACGTCATATCTCCGAAAATGTTCTCTGCTGCACTGGAGGATGTCTTCAAGGTTCTGGACTGGAGAGGACTAGGCATCAACGTCAATGGCGAGTACATCACTCACCTTCGGTTTGCCGACGATATAGTGGTCATGGCTGAGACTATGGAGGACCTCAGTACAATGCTCGATGACCTCTATAGAGCCTCCGAAAGAGTGGGTCTAAAAATGAACATGGACAAAACCAAGGTGTTGTTAAATGCCCATGTTGCACCTCTACACCCTCCACCTGCCGGTCAATCAAAGTCGGAGACTCTACACTCGAAGTTGTGGACGATTATGTCTACCTGGGACAAACGGTCCGGTAAGGTAGGTCCAACTTCGAGAAATTGCCAAACTTAAGTGGCAGTGGGCAGGGCACATTGCTCGCAGAACAGATGGCCGTTGGAGCCGAAAAGTTCTAGAGTGTCTACCGCGTACCGGTAGACGCAGCGTTGGAAGGCATCCCTCTAGATGTAGCGAAAACCTGTTTAAGGCTGTGAGCTTCCGGTAGATGCAAAACGCACAAGACCGATCAGTGTGGCGACTCTTGGGGGATGCCTATGTCCAGCAGTTGACGTCTTTCAGCTGAAATGATGATGATAATGATGATGAATTATATGTTACTACGGAAAACACACATACATTGGGGCGTAGGTATTATCCATTGGAGAGGAAGTTGGACATGTTCTCAGCGGAGACGCCGCAAAGACAAGCAACAGTCTCGTAGCAACGTCTAGCAGGAGTGAGAGCGATACGTAGCGTTGCAGAGTCGCGTGTAGCAGCAACAGAGCCGCTACGTAATAGTAGCCTAGCAGCTCGTAACAAGAGCGGGACTACTCTGTAGCTGCAGTAGAGCCGCTATGTAACAGTCGTCTAGCAGCACGCAGCAAGAGTGAGACAGCTACGTCGGCATTGCGTAGCCACACGTAGCTGTAGCAGTGTCACTACGCACAAGTCATAGCAAAAATGGGACCGCTACGTCAGCCTTGCGTAGCAGCAGTGGATCTCCTACGGAAGCGTCACTGCAGCTCGCAGCTGCAGCAAGGTCGCTACACACCAGTCATAGCAACAATGTTACCGCTAGGTCAACATTGCTTAGCAGCAGTGGATCCGCTACGATAGCGACACTTAGCAGCTCGTAGCTGCAGCAAAGCCGCTACGCACCAGTCATAGTAAGAATAGGACCGCTACGTTCGCATTGCGTAGCAGCAGTGGATCCACTACACACAACAGGCGCGTAGCAGCTCGCAGCATGAGAGGGAAAATTGTGTAGCCGCGGGTAGCTGCAGCAGAGCCGCTACGTAACAGTCGCGTAACAGCAATATATTTTGGTAACGATTTTTTTAACGAAAAATCGCCGATGAAAATGTTTTGGATCAAGTGTCAGTAACAATAATATTGTCAAGTCGGTAAGCATACGTAGCGATGTCGTCTGTTTTGGTTTGTCGCGGCGTTCGTGCTGCGTATACGGTCAGCGAACGCTGGCCCAACGTGTACCTAATGCAATAATATGCACCCGAAGATAAGGTAGAGGCTCTGATAACCTTTATTGTTTTAGAGGAAGCTGGGTATGATCCGGTAAATAAGAAGCAACACCAGGCAGTTATGTTCGAATAATGAAATGGACCGCGTTTATTTCATAAAATTAAAGTAAATAAATATACGGATAAGAGACACGTCAACGCACTTCGGCTGATTCGTTTCATAAAACTATTTATATCCTCTGAGACGAGGCGACGCGACATATTTAGTCAGTTAAGTAAAGTAATATATAATAACAATAGATTCTATTCTTAGTACCAGGTTATTACCAACAAAAGCGAATTTATGAGTGCACTCTCTACAGTTTCAAATATCCCTAATGGAGCAAGAGTGAGCCGTTTTACATCTTCCCCCACAAACTGCATTATAATGTCTGTACCAAAAATAACCGCACATAAATATAAAACAATGTGAAACCACTTAAAGCGAATAAAATACACGTCGACTTCAACTCAGTAAAATGAATTTATTAATAACGGAGACAATGAACGTCTGAAACAAACGTTTCACTTTTTGTATTTTTAATTGTCCTCCGGACGACAGCGAAGACGCATTAGAAGAACGAAAATAAACCGGGGATCATATTGGACAGCCCGACCGACACCGGTACGGCGCGGCTGCCGGCGCTCCGGCTCGCGCCGGCTGCACCAGCCGCGCCCGCGCCGCCGCCACGCTCGGCACGTGCGGCGCACCTTACTCACTGTCCGATATTTTCGTGTTAAAGTGTAGTAAAGCTGTCACTAATTAAAAATACTTCTTTAACCTCTGCCGCAGATGTAATTATTGAATTGTAATTTCACGATGTCTCCCGTATAGTATGGGACGCAGTTCTTAGATGATATCTTCTACGTAATTAAAAATCTTGTCGTGACATTCAGAGCCGGGTCGCCCCCGCACTCCTCGACTCCTTCAATATTGTTGGCGATTGAATCGCAATTAAATGTAACGAATCAAACTACACTTTATTAAAAGGGCTGATAGCTCAAAATGGAGAGTATATCGCGAGGCAGAATCGAACGTGCTCCCGTCGAAATGCCAACCATTTTATTTATTCGCCTTAATTATGTATCTTGTCTTAATTTACGATTGGATCATACGATAATCTGAAACGTAATTTATAACAGATGCCTAGGTATTCGAGTCGTGTCCATAACGAGATTTAGGATTACGTAGATGACGTCGCGTTCAGTGCTCGGTGTCGCGATTAAAATATATTATCGACATTCATTGGCATTTTGCAATTAAGTGCGCGCGCGGATAGCGGCGAAGAACGAGCAGCGAACGCTCGATGCGCGCGCTTCGATAGCGTCATCGCGTTTAATTTCGTTGTGTCGATGGCATGACGGCCGGCCGACATCTCGATACGGCGACTGTCCGCAGATATCCCCTAATGAAAGTAATGGAGGTTTATTAACAACCGTCGACTACTCTTCTCGCAATACATACTTATACTAATAGATACGAACGAAGGTGAAACGTGCGAGCGAGAACAAAGAAAGCCACATTTGCTAATTGCGGTTTTGCTCGTGTCGTGCGCACGGAGGCTGGATCGTGAGCTCCGGAGATATGATGATAACACATTCATAAATAATTAGAGCGAAATTTTCTCATTTGTAAGACGACAGTCATGATATTTGGTAGCAGAGTCTCTGTTCTCGGAACACTCAGATCTCGATAACAGCCGCGCCGACACGCTTGCGAGCCGCTCATTTTACTACAACGATGACTGCATTGACAAGCCAGAATATGTATGTTAGAAGAACACGAAGACGCGGTGTTGTTATGAATGCTTGAAAATATTGTTGAAGAGAAACGTAAGCCATAATGAACAATTCGTTTTCTTATAAATGTCAGCCAGCCAAGTCAATTGCTAGGTCAGCTATTGAACCGCAGAACAATATAAAAAGCAAATGTGAGGTGAAACGCTGTGGGCTCAGTCACGGTTGTCGGAGCCTCGCCATGACAAGGTTCAAATTTCCACTTCCGCTCGATCCATGAACAATCGATATTGTTATCGCCGACTCTTCATTATAAACCAAACAAAAATAATTATACGAAACGTTGGAACAACAAAAAATATTCGGGTACCTACGCATTCAAGTTTTAATAACGACATCGATAACAAATTAAGCATGTTTCATTTCCCTAAACCGAATGTTATCGAAAGCATCGTAAATCATCCGGCAGATAAAAGGCTTTAATTGAAAGAAAAAAGTCTGCAACACTGCAGGATTCTGCTCAGTCACTCCGCGCAGATTAGAATTCCGGGCGTAGCCAATTATTGCAGTATGAAATTTATTGGTTTCGGGTATCACTCGAATGACGTTTTTCAAATCACTAGTGATCCACTTATAGTGATTATGAGGTAACATCCAGCGACCGATCATGCCAACTGTCGAAAGATATCGCTCGGGTCTTTGAATCTCTGATCATTGAAAATTGTTTGTCTATTATTTAGTCAAAAGTAAACTTTTCGTAACTTCCTCGATAGATTGAAGCGACGTTTTTGCTGCAAAAAGTAGCGATGACATAAAAACAAACAGTCGCTCAGCGCATAAATTAAAATTTCCGCTTGCCGATAGTGATGGGCAATCAAGCATAAATATTGTTGGGGGATTCACTGATCGATACTGTGTTATTGCTAGCATTGTTACAAATATTATGGAGGTTATTTATGGGCCAGAATTTTGTTTTTGATGATTTAAAATATTCTTCTCTTGTACCTGTTACAAACGTGAATCTTTTAAATGAAGACTACCACATAAAAACTACATAACAGCCTCGGGAGGTCGATCCGGTGCATAAGTCTCAATTAGTTTTACTGCACATCATATTCATTTGAGAGTGCACTTCCCTTGATTAGTGGAATGCTCTTTAAGGGCCGAGGTGCCATTAAAATAAATAAACAACTATCGGAAACAATTCCAAGTGTTAAGTGTGTGGTGGCTATCAAAAATTACCAGATAAGCGTCGACAATGCTCGACTGGTGACTTATGAAGTGATTAAAAAGTTGAGTACAGTCAACAACGTCAGTGACTCACAGAATATTTTCTGTTGGCAAATGACAATGTGCATTTTTTACCTCTTTGCGGAAAAAATGAAGAGAAGAACGTTCATTGTCACCTGTTTTTATTCATGTCGAGATAAAAAGAAAATTATTATGTCACACTTCAAATAATAAGCATCTAATTGTTAGAATCATATTTTATTCAATTTATTTTTTCTGCGGTTCGTTGGTTTTGTTGATAACTTAGAAAAAACAGCAAAAAAAAAATTCATTTTATTAAAAACAATAGAGTTTAAACGGAAACTTTCTGCTGAAACTTTCACTACTACAACGCTGAATTTATTTTGCTTCATTTTTTGCTGATGATGCAGAATTATCAGGTTAACCAGCGAACAAATTGTTGAAATATTGTACACGGAGACCTGACAAGCTGGATTTATCAATTTTACTTTATTACTTTCAAACTCGTTCATGCGTTCAACTGAGCGACGCCCATAACGGCTGATATTTATCGGTAAAATTTAAATAAAAAACGTCAAATCTTGTTTTGAGAGAAATATGGATCGAACCTGTTAAAGTATTTGTTTTATACAAATTTTTTTTAGTACAAGAGCCAGGGACGCACTGATATTTGTGTTCTGAAGTGTATTAAATAAATAAAATAAATTTATTTGTCTGCATATTTGAAGTGTGTGTCAATTGTAAAGATTCCTTAAGGCCCGGTCCACGATATCAAGCGGCTAACTTTACGCGCGCCCTATTACGCCCAGCGATAGCCACAATCAGGTAACAGCCACCATGACATCTTTATGATGTTTCAAAAACCATTACTAACGACACCTTTTTAGTTACTTGCGATAGGGGCCCACCAATGGCTTGAAGACAAAACGATTTGGTGTCAACGGCACCTGTGATACCAAACTTATGACCGGCTACGGATAGAGTCTACAGTAATGTACCAACTTAATAATAAATAAGATTAACTTCTTCTCTAATATTGGAATAAACTATAGAAGAACAGCTCACGTACCAGTAGATATAATAACCAGTGATGAAGGTGGTAACTAGGCAGACGTCCAGAGGCTCGACGTGAAAGTGAAAATCTCTCAATTTTCAAAAAGTTCTAACCACAGATAAAAATCTAATTAGATGACGCGATTGATTGTATGTACTTCGCGTGTCAAAAAACGGAGTAAAAGTACAATCAATGGTCGTAATTTGAGCTTTTCATTTAGCATTATCGGCACTGGAAATCCACCGAAATCTAGAAAAATGCCGTTTTATGCCATATTGAGCTGTAAAGACGATTTATTTTCGATGGATCCCACTTTTGAATCCCATTTTAATATTTTTGGCGTTGGATCCCACAAAACATTATTATATATTTCCGTTGGATTTTAAAAATGCAAGAGAAATACGTTTTATTGTTGTTGAATCCCAAAAACTATTTCCGTTGGATCCCAAATGCTTAAAAACATCTGAATGTGGGTACTTTCAACAACTAAATTGTTTAAATAAAATGAGATTATATTTTATTAACAGACTTCAAAAAAGGAGGAGGTTCTCAATTCGTCGGAAACTTTTTTGAAATGTATTTTAACCGATTACTCAAAGACGTCTGGACCGATAAATAATAAAATAAATATTAATTAATATTATTATATAAATAACTAAAATTGAAGTGGCGCTCGAAAAGAGCACTTGAAATGATACGGGGGAGGCCTTTGCCCTGCAGTGGGACATTAACAGATAAATAAAACATAAAAATATAATTTTAATGAAAATCTTAATGTTATTGAATTATAATTATACATTTAAGAAAAATCATTATCAAAATCACTATCAACAACAAGACAATACTCTAATATAAAAAAAAGAAAAAAGAAGTAGATATCGTGAGGAAACCGGCATGTCCTAGAACTAAAAATTCGAAAACATTGTAACATCCACCAACCAACTCGCACAGGGAATTTCTCTCTCACAGAGAGGAGGTCTATGTTCCAACAGTGGAAACATTAAAAGGCTGATGATGAATATTAAAATAAATAATTAAAATAAATCAATTGGACCACGGATCTTCGGTAGGGGCAGTTGTCCAATCATTATTTTTAGTTGGACAACTGGTTAGACATTATAGTTGGACCAGGATCCCTCAACGGATAAATCGTTCTAGCTAGGTTTCATATTTAGAAAACGTCGTATTCTCTATTTCTATTTTATTATTACTTTTTTTACCTTTTATCATCATCATCATCATCATATCAGCCGAAAGACGTCCCTGCTGGACCTATGTCCTATGTAGGCTGTAGGCCTATGCCTATCCCAAGCGTCGCCATATTGACCATTCCCGTGCGTCTCGCAACCAGCGGATCCCCGCACCAGGTCATCGGTCCACCTGGTGGGAGGCCTTCCAACGCAACGTCTTCCGGTTCGCGGTCGCCACTCCAGAACCTTTCTGCCCCATCGGCCATCCGTTCTGGGAGCAATTTGCTCTGCCCACTGCCACTTAAGTTTAGCAATTCTTCGGGCTATGTCGGTAACCCTGGTTCTCTTGCGGATCTCTATATTTCTGATTCGATCGAGCCCTTTGAGTGACTGTAAGCTTTCTGATAAGGCCCATTGTAAGCGACCACGTTTCAGAGCCATATGTCATCATTGGCAACACACACTGGTCATAGACTTTTGTCTTGAGATACTGTGGAAAGTTGGACGAGAAGATACCGCGCAACTTCCCGAACGCTGCCCAGCCGAGTCGGATTCGACGGTTGATCTCTTTCTAGAAGTTGGACCTACCCAATTGGATCGTTTGTCCCAGGTAGACATAGTCGCCCACAACTTCGAGTGTAGAGTCTCCGACCTTGATAGGAGTGGGTGTAACATGGGCATTCAACATCACCTTGGTTTTTTTTCACCTTCTTTCGGAAGCTCTACTAAGATCATCGAGCATTGTACTGAGGTCCACCACGGTCTCAGCCATAACCACTATATCGTCGGCAAACCGAAAGTGAGTGATGTACTCGCCATTAATGTTGATGCCTAGCCCTTTCCAGTCCAGAACCTTGAAGACATCCTCCAGTGCAGCGGTAAACAGTTTCGGAGATATGACACCTCCCTGTCTCACACCTCGCTGCAGAAGGACGGGTTCCGAGGCCTGATCCTGAAGTCGAGCTGACATGGTGGCGTTTTTGTATAAAACCTTCAACACTTCGATGTACCGGTAGTCAATTTGGCACCGTTGGAGAGACTGCAGTACAGCCCAAGTCTCGATCGAATCGAAGGCTTTCTTTTAGTCCACAAACGCTAAACAGAGAGGCAGGTTGTACTCTTCGGTCTTCTGTATAACCTGCCGCGTATGTATGTGGTCTGTGGTGACCTTTTATGTTTGCAAATAAAGCATGAATTAATTTATGTTTCATTGTTCTGTCTTTCATTCATTCAATCATTTAATATTCGGTGTGCCGAAAACACGCTCCTTTTTAAATGTTTGATAAAGGTAAATCACTTTTCTTCTAAAAAGTACACATATTGTTATAACATGGGATTCAATGGGAATAGTAAATGGGACCCATCGCCAATACCTAAAAAATGGGATCTAAAAGTGGGATCCAACGAAAATAAATCGTAAAGACTGTATAGAAAAAGTTGGCCGAGGCATTGGAAATGTTTTCTTTCATTGGTAAGTAAATTTGTTTTTAAATTGTGTGTGAAAAAGTGGCACGCTTGGTTTTCATACAGATGGAGGGACTTGCGTTATCTAGTTAGATTAACGTCTGTGGTTCTTAACTGTATGACTTTGACATGCATGCTGCATGGCCCCCATTTTTAACCAACTTACAAAATGGAGGAGGTTCTATGTTCGACATTATGTTTGTTTGGTGAAGATCTGATGAAGAACTTCGAAGATATACATCAGAAATCTTCAATAAATGACGATAAATCTCTCGGGATTGCTGCAATCGCATGTTTGTTTATTGATTATAACATTTCATGACATAACATCACGACAGTACGCTCTTAAGGGGTACGCACTCATTTCACCAGTTATGTTCAAGTTTCATGACATTCGGGTTATCTATTCTGGCGTTATAGGTACCTTACTAAACAACTTGCCTATTAGGTACATCTAAAAAGTGAAAAATAAAAAGCTTTTTTACAAAAAAATACTACCGACTTCCAAATAAAAAACTACAAAGTGAAAAATAATTTTATTTTTGGAAGTCGGTGTCCATAACGCAAAAAATTGGTACCTACGAAAGACACCGACTTCCAAAAATAAAGTTATTTTTCACTTTGTAGTTTTTTAATGTGGAAGTCGGTAGTATTTTTTTGTAAAAAAGTTTTTTGTGTCTTTTCGAGTTCAACAGTCGCCATTGCTTATTGAATGTCACTTTGTCTACGGGGGCAGATCTATGAGTCATATTTATATGATATTGTAATATAAACAAATGACTTCATATGAATCATATTTTCTTTGATAAAAATATGATAATGAGGATTCCTTTGTGGTGATCCCATGTATGATCCTAGATATATAAGTGTTATACCCCGCTATAGCCGACAAAGTGGCCTTACCGTAAAGTATTGTCACTCCTAAAGGCGATTTTAGAAGATTTTGACAGTTAAGTTGCAGGCATCTGCGAGAACATGCACTTGTATTTCAAGGAAAGTTGGCTTAGGTCCACATGCACGAGAAACTTAACTCACAGTTTGTTGCTAACAAGAGGTATTTAATTTTTTTTTTATTTATTAGGTCTACCAACAATTGTTTACACTAATCAATAAACAAAATAAAACATGCGTATAAACTTTACACCGTGCAACAATTACTTATAGGTAAACACCACATGAACAAAAAACAATAGTAATTATGTAAGCTACATATTCTGCAGGTAAAAGTAGTAATATTACTCTATAATAGTCACATATGCGAAATATTAAAAGCATAACAGTCCAAAAACATTTACAACAAATCTGTTAAACAGTTCTGAAATTTAAATGTTTGCTTATTGAGAGAATCAAAGTGAAAATCAACCATATCACTACAACTATTCAAAACCCTACAAAACCTAAACTCCATTTGAAATAACATTAGACATGTTTCCAAATTTTTTTACAGTCCATTCAACCGATTTTGAGTTCTATCCTGTAAGCATAAGGATGACATAAAAAGCATAAACCTGTTACCAAAACCAACTGTTTGCTACAGCTACCATTTGTCTTATCACCAACGCAATAGAAGTCAAAATCGGTTGAACGGGCTGTTTAATGGGCTAATTTAAACGTCTAATGTTATTGCAAATGGAGTATAGCAGGTTAAATTTACAGTTTGTCATACAATATTGTCATTCATGGACCTTAGAAAATTAGATTTCATTCAAATTGAATACAACAACTTTTTATGTCAAAACTTTTAAGCATAGAAAGTTATGTTCTGATTTTTTTTTAATATTATTTATATATCGTGGTGGCCCAGTGGCTAAGACCCCGCCTCTAGTGCTTGAGGTCGTGGGTTCAAATCCGGGCAAGTACCAATGTGACTTTTTCAATTCATATGTACTTTCTAAGTTTATCTTAGACATCGTGATACTTGACTGTCAACGGTGATAGAAAACATCGTGAGGAAACCTGGACTTATAGCGAGTTTATTATAAGATTGTGTTCCATTGGTGTAATAGCTGTAAAGCGTTCCAGTGCGAGGATAAACGAATAAATCATCTACCGTACCTCTATGGTTTATTTCAAATAAACCTTAGAATTTTGATACAAATTAGCAACTAGAGTAATCTTAATTTGTAATTAAGATTACTCTAGTTGCTAATTTGTATGCGTCAGTAGGTCTCAATGCAGAAGAATTTACAAGAAACTCCATGGACACTCTTTTCCATCAGTTTTAATTACAAGTATTTGGTTGCATCAGTCTTGTTGAAAAAATACATACAAATATGTGAGAAAGATGTAAAAAGACGTGCACGTAAAAGCGTCTAGAGTAACAAACAATTAAAAAAAAGTACAATAACAGGCCGAGGCAGCTAAATTATGACTAATTCCAACTGATTATAAAATAAAATAAAATAGCCTTTATTGCTGAACTTATTTTTACAATGATATTTCTTACAAATATGTTTACTTTATAATAGTTTTTTTTTATATATATATATGGTATCGGTAAACGGTCGTTTCTACGTTGCAGCTTGTCTTTCGACATAGGCCTCCTCCAACTGATTATATATATTAATAAATAAATAATGTATGGTATCATATTTTGTAATGGTGACCTATTAACAGGACGCTAAGCAACGAAGTTTATGATGTTTAAGGGAAAGAAAATGCCCATAAATTACACATGACCTTACTGCGACAGATAACTACCTAATTAAGTCTTCTATTAATTAAAAACCCATCGTTATATTTGTTTAAATAATTCATATTTTTTATCTGTTATTAACATCTGAGCTACATATCTTATCTTATAGCCGCATTCCGAGAAGAATCTGTGAACGAATACATTTTTGTTTTATAGCCCACTTTATATTAATTTAATATTATTTATTGCCTTGATATCGGGTCAGTTTTGTGTTTTTAGTACCTATTAAGCCCAACATAAGTATTATTCCATTCTCTTAAAGATCTTGTGAAATAAATTATTTTTAGTGCGACTAGTATCGTTGATTTGTATCTCGCTTCATAGTGTAGTTGAGGCAAGCAAACATAACTTGTGAGGTACTCTGTGGCGGTTAAAGAGCAGAACTATTTAAAAATGAATGCTGGAAATGAAATCAATACGTTTCAACGTTTGGTTGGCGAGGAACGGCGCGTTATGAGCACATAAATCTCTGACCTTACGCCGAGTAGGTATCTGAACACCCCCCCGGCCTCCCCCTCCCTTCTACCCCTACGATATAGTGGTGCACATCTGATGTTGTGAGAGATACCACTCAGCCCAGTGAATTGAGTCTTATTCATTACGAGATAGTGTTATGCAAGCCTTCCTGCGAGCTCGGAGCGAGGGTAAGCATTCTACGATACAGTCTGTTTATTCACATCTACTAGATCAAACTAATTAGCTACATCAGTTAACTCGGGTTTAATACGAAAATTGTGTAGTTTATAATATATGAAACTTGCCATTAGGGAATAGGTAATTATACGAACTTGCAGCTTTTATTTATAATCATTGGATAGCGTCTTGTTAAAAAAACCGGCCAAGTGCGAGTCGGACTCGCACACGAAGGGTTCCGTACCATTATCGCAAAACACTGCATAAAAATCACGTTTGTTGTATGGGAGCCCACCTTAATTTATTTTATTTTAATTTATTAATTATTATGTTTTGAAGTAAATATACAACTAAACATTCTGTGAATATTTCAAGCGTCTACCTGTTGCCGTTATAAATATCGAGCAAAAAACGGCAAAAATATCACGTTTGTTGTATGGGAGCCCCCCTTTAATATTTACTTTATACTGTTTTTAGTATTTGTTGTTATAGCGGCAACAGAAATACATCATCTGTTAAAATTTCAACTGTCTAGCTAGCTTTGGGTACGGAACCCTAAAAACGACAAACTAAATATACCATAAGAAACCTGGAACTATACAAATTACTAATAGTATCATAATGAACAATAAACTTGGCTCGTCATCAGCCTTTTAATGTTCCCACTGCTGGGACACAGTCCTCCTCTTGAGATAGGGAATAGGCGGTAATCCACCACGCGGGCCCAGTGCGGTAAGGTGGATGTCACAAGTCTTCGAATTTATGATTCTAGGACATGCCGGCTTCTTCACGATGTTTCCTTTCACCGTTTTTAGAGCAGTGGTGATGAAATAATTTTCACAAAGAGCCTGCCTGGGTTCGAAACCACGACCTTCATCACATTCTAATAAGACCAATTTAATTTTTTATTCAAAAGGTGAAATACCAATGTGGGTGATTCGTTACAATGTCATTTACCTTAGCTTGTACAAGTATCATGAGACCTCCTCCCTCCTCATCAGCCTAGTTAATGTTGCCACTGCTGGGACACAGGCCTCCTCTCTGTGAGAGGGAATGGGCCTTAATCCACCACGCGGGCCCATTGTGGGTTGGCGGATGTCACATGTCTTCGAATTTTTGATTCTAGGACGTATAATAATTTACACAAAGTAAAGCGCCTGCCTGGGTTCGAACCCACGACCTTCGTTACATTCTAATAAGACCAATTTAATATTTTGTTCAAAAGGAGAAATACCAATGTATAATGTGATTTTTAATTTCGTGGACTAAACTGACATTTGGGGGATTGTCACTTTATCGATATATTAAAATAGTGTCGTACCCCAACTAGCCTGAGTAATCGAAAGTTAATCGAAAATCGAAGAAGATCGAAAATGAAACTATTTCAAGGCATAAAAAAATAATTTGTTTAGAAACTAGCGGCCCATATTTAGTTTCTACTCATTTATGTCAGACTTAATTTTATCGATTGCATTTATTTTATTGTTGATTTCATATTTAACACAATAAAAGTTCATGTACTATGTGTATGAATACTGTTATATTTAAATATATTACGTTTATATTCATAAAACATTTATTTACACCAATTAGTAAAAATAAATTCAGGAGTCATGTCACATCGATTCGATGAATCACTTATGATTGAGCCTTACCTACAACACTATGCTCCGCGCTTGCAACATTTTTAAAAAATAAGGTCAATCGCAGCTGTCAGTTTAGTCCACGAAATTAAAAATCACAGTATAGGTGATTCGTTACAATTTCATTTACCATAGCTTGTACAGGTATCATGACACACATAAAACAAATGAGTGTACACCCACAGTAGGTTAACACACGCTTCGACCAAGGGTTCGAACTCGCAACCCAAATCATACGCTACCCCTGCGCTATATAGGTCATGGCATACAATGTAAACAGCTGATCCAACAATACGGGACAGTCCACAGACACATTCATAACTTGAGTCCAATAAAAATCCATTGACAAAAGAGTTGCAAATGTTGCAACCAATCAGGGTTGATATGATTTAAATCACTTGATTTAAATCAGTGATTTAAATCGCGATTAAAACCAAATGTTTTTTTTTTTAAATTATGATTTAAATCAATACTTTTTTACTGCGACCAAATCAGCCAAAAATGATGATTTTGGTGTCAGCAAAATAAGAAATAGATTAGGCACCGAGAAAGCAGCCAAAAAAGTCTTCCTAAAAAAACGAAAAAATTACAAGGCCAATAAAAACATCTATGAATATAAATTAAATAAGTGACTGCGACTGCGGTAAAACCAAAATGGCTGTATGTCCTTATTAATTTAAAGTCTATTTTATTTTCCTTGTTCATATTTGATAAATATGACAAAAATTTATGTGATACAAAAAATTATTGGATTTGAAAAGAACTTTTTGAAAATTTCATAATATTTTTATAAAGTAATACTTATGTTTTTTGTTAATTTAATTAATAATTAAAATAGACAAATATTATGTTGTGTTTTTTTAAATAAATAACTGACTTCTAAATTAAAAAAGATCAAATGTAAAAAAAAACACAAGAAATCCGATTTAAATCAAATAAATCCGACTTTTTTGTTTTTTTTTATAAAAATCGTGATTTTTATCAACCCTGCAACCAATACATTCGGTTCCCATGAAGATGACATGTTTGTTAAATCATTTTCGAATTTGAATATCGTCAAAACTTTCACCTGACAACGTAACGATGCATTTCAGTGGAAACAAATTTTCCGTATCTTATCTGTTCACATAAATCACACGAGGCAAACCTGTTGTGTCATAACTATTAAACACGTTAAGCTATTTGACGTGTTATTGATTATCTAATAAGCTAAAATGATGGTTGTATCGGACGTGAGTATACTAGGAAACGTTAGGCGGCTCGTCCGACAGATTATGAGCAGGCGGGCAGGTTATATTTTATCGGAAGTAATGGCATCTAACGTACGGCCAATTTCATAATGCCTCCGCCGCCCTCGCCTCCCCGCCACCCCTCCGGCTCCCGCTGCGAATGTGCCTCACTTATCAATTTGATATCTCGATGTGGAAACATAATGCGCCACAGATGAATTGATAGTGGGATATATGGAAACCAATATCAGTGTGCTTATTCCGTGTTTTTTAACGTACTCACTCGTGATAACGTAAACGATAACTTATTTTAAAAAAAACCAGCCAAGTGCGAGTCGGACTCGCGCACGAAGGGTTCCGTACCATTATCGCAATAAAAACGTCTAAAAAATCACGTTTGTTGTATGGGAGCCCCACTTAAATATTTATTTTATAATATTTTTTGTATTTTTTGTTATAGCAGCAATAGAAATACATCATCTGTGAAAATGTCAACTGTTTAGCTATCACGGTACATGAGATACAGCCTGGTGACATACAGACAGACAGACAGACGGACCGCGGAGTCTTAGTAATAGGGTCCCGTTTTTACCCTTTGGGTACGGAACCCTAAAAAGAGGTTTCTCCTTACCGTCACCAGACGGCGCTTATCCAGTTTCAATACAAATTGACGTTTACGTTAACGCAATTGAGCGTGAGTAAAAACTCGCAATAAGACCTCAGATAACTTATTAACACCACACTGTGCCATTTTTTTTCGTGAACAACTGCTGAGTTATCACTTAAATTGACAATTAATTAATTGACTACTTAACTGTAAACAACCTGATTAAATCAAATCACAAATGTTTAATTAGCAGTCATTGATGCATGTAAAAAATCGATCAACTCAATTTCACAGTTAATAGTAAGCACCTAATTAAAATCCCAGTCTATAAACCGCTGCGCACAAATAATAAACACACAGCTAATCCCCCGTAGATTATAATAACACACAACGGTAAAACAGACGACTCACTCTGTCAAATAAGTCATCAGTGCGTCAGTTAACTCAATTACACCGAGATCAACACACGGCTACCGTGCATGATTAACAAGCTCACTCCACAAACAACTTCAAACTCAATATCTATAATAATAACCCCTAAAATTGTTTAACTAACCATACTCCCGGTAATCCTGCTTCATAAATCATTTAATAACACAAAAGCACAGCCACACACTGAGCTATTCCTTCCGTTGTTGGAGTTATGATATCGTTATGCAAACAAAAAGCAACCCTAAACATAACGAGCGAAGTCGCGATTCAGAGTAACAAACTATAAATTTAAGCTTTTTGAAAAGTGTCAGTGAAATTATCCGCTACTAGAAAAGCAGTATGTTTGATTTATTTGTTAGAAACAAATAGAGCTCTGTGTGGTTGTCAGAGAACTTATTTTGCATAAAACGTTAGAGTTGCCCTATATTGTGATGGTTTATCCGTCGTCCGGAGCGGATGCCACGAACTGCTGTCAACCCTTGACATACAGGATAACTTTGACGGATCATGCACGAAAATGATATAGGACATATGTTTAATATTGTCAAACAAATATGTTAACTGATTGTTCCATCTATTTCTAAAAATGCGACCAATTTATTAATAGTGTTATGACAGCATACAAATTAATATTTGTTAAAAATTTTAATATGTCACGAAATATCATATTTCCAACACATTACACATAATATGAAAATTAATATTAATAACAAAAACTCACTTCGTCTGCCATCGAAATTTAATACGAGATGATTTTGTAACTTTATCTCGCCCCGAACTAATAGAGCTTGTTAAAGCAATACCGTTGACAAAACCGTTGACCTTTCAATCAACGCTAAGCAAATATTAACATTTCAAAATATCAACTGTATACGAGAACCGGAAAGTGGTCGTTAAAATGTGGACAGAGGCGGCCATAAAAATAAAATATTAATAATTAGCGGCCTCAGGTTAATAGTCCATTAGCAGCGCGTTCGTGGTCGTCAATAACTACATCAGGGGCCTACAGAAGTGTTAAAACTATCATCATTTCGATTCAAGAATGAGATGTAGCTATTCAGAACGGATAGTGCGATACTTTTTAGGGTTCCGTACCCAAAGGGTAAAAACGGGACCCTATTACTGAGACTCCGCGGTCCGTCAGTCTGTCTGTCTGTCTGTCACAAGGCTGTATCTCATAAACCGTGATAGCTAGACAGTTGAAATTTTCACAGATGATGTATTTCAGTTGCCGCTATAACAACAAATACTAAAAACAAAATAAAATAAATATTTAAGTGGGGCTCCCATACAAAAAATATGTTTTTTGCGATAATGGTACGGAACCCTTCCTGCGCGAGTCCGACTCGCACTTGGCCGGTTTTTTTATGATGACCTCAACTCTTCATAAATACGGTCCTGAGTTGCATCGTCTACATGTCAACCTGTAGTTATGAATTTTGTTAAATAGGCTTGACTTATAAATTAATTGCCTATAATAAGGCTACTAACAATTCAACAGGAGAACTATAGAATTCTAACACAGAATGTGGAAGAGAATACGTGATTTTTTTTTAATGATTCTTAGATTAATTAAAATATCTATACAAGTTAAAAATTATATGAGTGCCAACCCTAACTAAATTATCTCGCGCGACTCTACCAATTCCATCTCACATTTCGACTTTTATTATAATAAATAATATAATGATAAATTGTATGCATTAGGCAACCATTTTAAATCACTTCATCACAGTTTAAACACCTGTTTACATAATACTGTTGTACCTGTCTACCTCAACACCAGGTTTCATAATTATGTTTATGAAATACTTTCATATCCATGAAGATTGAGCATAAATGACGAATCGAAAAATGACGAAACGCTCCACTGGACACTGTTTAAAAACTATAGCAAAAAGATTTTCGTAATCAACGAGGTGATCTATTTCCCTAGTCGCAATATTAAATCGTACAAAAACAAGATAATAATTAAACCACCAGCACCGGGGCTTTCATCGGAGTAGCGGACAGGTGCGCCCGCGCAGGCCACCGCGCCGAGCTCCAACAAGACGACGACCACGTTCAGCGATAAGGAAAAACTATACCGTCACGTTGAATGTAAAAACAAATTATCAAAGAAGAAATAAAAATCCATCGAGGAAGCGGTCACAGTTGAGTGTATCCACAGATTATCCACAGCTCTATGAGTAGATTTCTTTCTTTATAATATCTTAGTAGAACGACGGAAACTAGCAGTCCTTGATTGTTTAAACAGTTTTCCAATAATTATTCCCTATAAAAACACCGGAAATGGAACGCTTAATCGATTCCGGACCGCGCCTCGCAGTGACGTGGCGTTTGATTACTGAAATTATATGGCGAGACGAATCGCTCAAACTTTGTTTTGTGTATTGTTGAACATGGCCTTCAATACAGGCGAAAAATAAAAACTAATACAACTATTGTTTTAGTAATTATTATCGCCGGCTTTCAGGAAGTTAATTGACGCTTCCAAGGTGAGCGGCTTCTACCTACATCTTGTTTGATGGTTATAGCAGACGTATTAGACTCACAATCGGTTGGTTTTTCTTCTATCGATTCGCACAGCTACCCTTGCTTCACGCTTATTAAAATCCAATATTATATCAGCGGACCGATGGACCTCAATACGGCTTTCAAAGTAAAAGCTTCATACTTTGCACACAAATAGTATTAGACACGCCACGTATAGAGAGTACCTCGTGTTCACATTAAAGATTGATGTCAGACGAAAAGATGGGGCCACTCTGCAAAATTTATCTCACATCTCCATTCCACCAATGACAAGAAAACTGTTACGGTTTGCAACGGTCTGAGTGTACCATTAAAAATTCAAGTCGTCTTACCCACTTGTGTGAGGGATTGCCGCATATTCGCCTTTGGACAGCATTTATATTTCCTTTGGCTACGGTTATACTCAGCATTCCGTCAAAAGGGAATTTCGTATTTGAGATTTATTTTTGTAGTGGCGTGCGCTATCATTTATTTATGAAAAAGGATTTTGCATGTGTTATGTGGGACAACTGGGAGTTTCATAGGATACGTTCATAGAGGTAGGTCAATGCGTTTGATGTTGCTCCTCGCATCGAGTGTGGAGCGCTCAGGTATGACAAGCAAGTGTCACGTCATGTCTGATATTGCTCCTTTTTTACATTCGTTACCAAGACTGAAATTAGTTACAGTGATTACATTTTTAGATTTGTAAGTCACCGTACTACATACGGTGACTTCTTAGGAATCCTGTTTTAACAGACGCAGCCGCGGACATTAAAATTCTACGTTTGAGCCATTCGGTGAGGCAAAAGTAATTGAATTTTTGTGAAAGAAAAATCTCAGATACTACAGGGATTGGAATTGCGGACGCTAAAGGGCAATTGGCTCGGCCTCTATCACTTGGGACCTGATACCCTCCTCGTCGACAGTGCGTGTTAAACAACTCTGCTTGACCCTTTGGAATTCACATACGTTCGATTATATCTAAATATAATGTTAGTTAAAACATTACTCGTACAACTAAATAACAAAAACCTCCCTAACGTTACTTCATTGGTTAAAATAAACGTTGTGACATTGTGACCTTTTTATTACGAATATAATGGCGGCGACGAACCCGATATTTCCGTTTGATATTGTACTTGTTTATTATTCGTTAAGTACAATCGATTACAACGCGCTTATGAAGTCATTCGATACGACACCGAGCCGAATAATAAATGTGAGAGCTTCATACGCGACTGATTGTACTCGCTTATAAATTCTCATAAGACAAAAAAATATTCTCTTAATGCCATGTTAATACAAGGAAACAGGTTGACAAATTCCACTTCTTAAATAACAACGTTCCAATAAGATGTTACGAGTCACCCAAAAAATGGTGGGCACAAACAATTTATCATAATGTGAACTTGTAACAACATTGTGACAGTTTTTGTTGAGAGTGTACAATGAGTGTACAAGGTGTCGCCGCTGCCACAATGTCCGGTGGCAGTGCGCAGCGTCACGCCCCGGCGCACACCACCTCACAATACACGATTAGATTCAGGTGCTTTATCATATTTTAGAATAAAGAAATCAACTGACAGAACAGATTACTCATACCTGCGGCATTTCTTAGTGGATCCGATTCTAAATATGAAATTCGAGTGATGAAATGACCTCATTTATTTTTTGAATAGAAAGGAATTAGAGCGTTATATTATGCAAACGATTGTTATATGCAAACAGCTGCTATACAATTCTATGTGTAAATGTGTAAGTAGATGTACATTTAATTAGATATCCAACTTTACATTTCTGGTACAGTCGGTTACAAAAGTATAAACGTGGAGAGGTTAAGTTGTAAGCTATTAGTCTGTGCGGTCCAAATTTGGAATTAAATGCGAGATAAATAACTGTTTAGTGACGGATCTACGTAGTGCGGGAGGTGCGCACGCGCACGCGCTGGTCTGACAGCGCGGAGAGCGAGTGGAGCCGCGCACATGCGCCGGGTGACGGCTTCCGTTTCATAAAGTTTAATGGCGCGGTTGACCCAGCTTTGTTTGTTTTACACGACTCCACAACTGCACCATTCATAGCCGTTCTGGTAAACTATTAATTGCTTCTGAAGCGTCAACATGTGAAGCTAAACAATCCCCTTACACGTCATAAATGTATATACTTTGAAATTTTCTATAGACATCACAATGTTTAGAAAGTTACAGCTCCTAAAAGCAGCTCCTTTTTACACCATCGGTACACCTGGACTTTTGGCTTTGGCCGCCCCCCTTCCCCCCCACCCCCTTTACCGAAATTATAGTTCTATATATTAATTAATGAATACTATTACAAAGTTGAAATGTCATCATTCACTCATTTTTTTTGAATAAATTAAACACACTTAGTAACCAATTCATTAGCATACGCGAATAACACCAGTAGATTGTAGATTCTTAATCTACATATTAATTTATGATTATACATTATTAAGTAAGTAATATTTATTAGCATTCACTAAAAATAAACTAAAGTCTATGATATAATGAAGTCATGTTATATCTGTTTCCTTAATTAACAGAAAATCCTAACACACTGGCGTTCACAAATATCAGGGTGACTTAATCGGAGGATCACATCTCTTAATATACGGGCCGCCGACGAGTGAGATCTGACACGAAATTCCCTAAAAATAATATTTAAAATGGTAATGGGCCCTCGGCTTCATAAATTGGTGCGCCATATGTCCCGTGCGTTGCACCTACAGTGTACATAAATATGTCAAGTATTGAGAAGCTGCTGTATTATACCGTGATTGGGGTTCTTGATATTTGATGAGACATGTTTCTATTAATGAACATTGTTGTTATGCTATTTACATTCGGGCTTTCCTTATATGGAATCCATGCACAAATTTTCCGTGAATTAAAACATGTGTTCATCAGATTCTTATTATCAATTGAGTCATTGGGTATCTTTCTTGTGAAAACTAATAAATAACTAACAATGTAAACCAACTGTATGAAAATGTTTTGCAAAGAGCTCTTGCATTACAAAATATTTTAAATAAAAATTAACTAAGTGCATCACAAGTATCAAGATTGCCTGCGAGTGCTACAAGTCAGTGCACTGAGGTGCAGACACAGTGGCACGAGTCAAATAGATTTTTTGACACCAACAATTTTGCGTTTCCGGGCCTTTGTTTGTGGAGAGACAAAAATAGTGCGCACTAAATAATAGACATTTGGCCCCTGCCTGCAGCCATAACTGCACGTGAAATATTTGTATGGATATTTGTACGTTTGTGTGTGTAAATAATTACTACAACTGTTGGCGTGTTTTTTGAGAAATAAGTTATTATGACTCTCGTGGCTAGGCATTGCCTCATTAATACAAAAATAAGCTTTCTGCCCGCTGCTTTCAACTAAGAGATACTTAAACAGAGATATACTTTTGAGCTAGCTTAGATTCTGTTGAACCTAAACTTGAAAAGCAACTTCACAGCTTGCACTAGGACATTTGTTGGACAAGTTAACTAATTTATACTTTAAATTTGTAATTTTTTGAAAGAACATGTGGAATATCAAACCATTGGTGTTCCTAAGTAAGAGTTAACATTCATGAAAAATTGTTCTACACACGAATTATATGCTGTCAACATTTATATCTTCTAATTTAGTTCATCTAATTCAGTCATTTATACATTCATATCTAACACCTGCAAAGTTCAGCAAAGCAAAGGTCGGCTGCGATGGATCTGCGCACGCGCGCCTTCTTGTATGCGGCACCAGATGTCGCACTACAGCTAAAAGATCTATCTGTTACAAGTAAGCATAAGCCTTCACACATTAAAGATAAATAATAATATTATTACTTGTTCACACCCTCCTTCCCTACAGCAATTTATAATCCTAAGAATATTTTGACTATCGAGCGCACATGCGCGAACTTCAAAAATAGACGACACTCGCGCAGTAAGCTTATAAAAATAAAATATAGGTGAAATATTACTACCGAAAATAGAACCGCACAGGTGACAGACATTCAAACTGAATGTAGTCTCTGATATCGATTTTATTTTATTATTGGCGTGCCTATGCAAACAGCACAGTTTACAAGAACAGCAGATATTTATAATTCCAACTAAACCACCGCTGTTTGTTTTACTCGCATCGAACAACTTTTATGAAAAACGCGGTAACGCTAGAGGAAAACAATAAATTTTGAAGCTTCTATAATACACTCGTGGGGGACCTTAGCCAGTTTTTGGTCAACAATAAGTAATCTTAAAATCCGTCTAAGGACTCTTATAGGAAAGACCCCAAACTATGACCAAAGAAAACAATAAATCGTAATGACGGCAGCCCGAGCCCCCAGGGCACCCTCGGATGCTCGCTATTTTGGACTATAAATAAATGTGTAGATGGATTGATAAATATAAATATTAGGGGCGAAACGAAGAAAAACAATGTTTATGAAAGTCGTGTCGGTCGCATCATAACTGTGAGTTACGACTTCCGACGGCTGCTGGCATATGGGTCCGCAATTTTTTGTACCGCAACTTATCTTAATCTAAAAATAGATAATTAAACAGGACTACCTGACCTCTGGTTCTATAAGTCATAACTTTCTCTAATCGAACGATCCATTTCACTTAATATGAACATTAGGAACTGATAAACAAACTTCCAATAAGGGTCTTATACAGAAGATAACTTGGACTTTGTTAGGCTATTTCTACTACCTACTCCTTCATATTATATGAGATGTTCTGTATGTATTTGTATCAGAATACAGGTGGAGTTTACTTGTTAACTTGAAAGGATACTAAAGTCACGTCTTACAACACATAAAGAGCCATGTAGCCACCTATTCTTATCCCCCAGAAACTATTTTCCTAAACCTATACAAATAGACAGTGAAATGAAACGTTAGGTGTCAAACAAATTCCATGGCATAGCAAATAAATTCTGTTGCCATAATAAGATTAACAGAGTTGAGCATGCGTGTACCGCTCAGTTGACGGGACGTTAGTCACGCCGCGGCTATACTTAGCCGATTGCATTGTCTTCTGAAATATCTATTAACGATTATTGACAAGGCATCGGCACGCGAATTCTCCCTGTGGTAGGTGCGACGAACTGCTATAAATATACTTTATGTGCAATGCAGCGCCGCCCGATGCAGGTATGTGACGGATAGTCGCGCGAACACTCGAACAGCCATCGCGACCAGCTTATTTGTGTAACTTAATCGTTGCTACAATGCTTTACTGACGGCTGGAGATGAACGATGAATATTTTAGAGGGAGAGCTGGCCGGGTTTCTGAGAAAGGATATTCGGGGTGAAAAGTTGATAGGTTGGAGTAGGTGCGGCTTGCTAAGAGAACACTACTCTCTTTACTACTCCACTGCGTTTATGGAGGACACCACTGACATTTAGATTATTATTATTATATTGACATTGGTAATTGTGTGTAAGTACAAATGTAAGTAATTTTAAATACGGTAAAGTCAAAAGCATATGAAGCTTAAAACTGGTACTACGAGTCTTGCCCCTACGGCGATTGTTATAAGAACGGTATAAAGTCCAGTGAGGAACGTTCCACGAGCTCAATCATCGGGGGTTTTGGGTAAACTTCATATCTATGTAAATCTTAAAAGTTTTTATTAATAAGTTTACTGTGCACATTCATCCTGGCCAGACCATTGAGGCGATTTTCCCCCATAGTACTTCTTAATCAGGTTTTTAGTCTCCTGAGGCATCTTAACGATTGATTTTGGTAGACCGGAATATATGTGTAGTTTCTTTTTTGGTGTACAATAAAGTATATTCTATTCTATACCGACTAACATTTTCAACGCTTTTAGAACTCTTTTAGGGCATCAACAAATGGCTAGATTTGGTGAGTTGGGTTTATGTTGAATATATCTGAAAAGCATCAGATAGGAGGTCTAGGCATTTGCTATTTATGTCATTTTTCGTCAAGCCCATTCAATTCAAATGAACGGCCCCGCGTTTTGTAAAACTGAAAGTGGACCCCTCACCTATGAAACTTTCAGATATACCTAAAGGTACTCAGTATTCTAGCATAATTGCATCTACTCGGCTATAAACTTTTAGCCCAGAACATGTTTGCTCAAAAACGCTGCCAGCTCCCCCTCCACAATGTATTAATTAGATAAAGAAACATAAGGGTATTGGTCTTATCATCATGTTTTTTTTTTTCTATTTCAGTTGTAATTATTTTATTTTTAAATTCATTGGAGAAATTAATTATTATCATTTAATTATTTTTCTTGTAATAATATTTGCACGCCATATTATGGCAAACATGGCTGAACCTTTGTTTTCTTTTTTTGTCATCCTGCATACAAGAGTAATGATTTGTTGTATGTATACACATGTTTGCGCAAATAAATATCTTATCTTATCTTATCTTATCTTATCTTATCTTATCTTATGGTAGGTTTACCTGCGTATCTTGAGATTAGTCAGCATTGTTCATAATATGATGTGTAGTTACCACTTATAATCTAATAGGTATCCAGAATGGCCGACATCAATTTGTTTCATGTCAAACATTTCCGCAGACTAAACCCAAAACACACATATCAACATAACCTGAACAATCTATAATTATATTCCGTTAACAAATTAATTAAATTCGCGTCAAAATTGCAAATTGTGAATTCAAATTGATACAATTCGACAATTGATTACAATATGCACACAAAGCAGATCGTCCACAAACACAGGCGAGCAGTCAGTGAGCCGACATCGATTCATATCCAACAAGAGCTTTTCATTTTGTATGTTAAATTAAATTTCCATGAAACAAGATTGAATTTTTCGCAATCAACGCGCGCGAAGCTTGCTCCAAACAAATTTGTGTATTTATGGATACATAGATCTGCTTATAGTTTGTGTTAAATACATTTATTGAAGCTGAAGAGTTATATGTCGTATGTGTCGATGTAGGGTTCGGTTGTAAATCACAATTATAATAGGTAATAATATGAAAAGTATCAATAAACGTCAAACCGCGAGTGTGGATTAGGCGCGGGGTCGACCGCACGCCAGCAACGCGGCGCGGCGGCGAGCTAGCAGCGGCTTAGCTAATTTACAATTTAATTATCAGTTGGGATGATGCATCGTTAGCGCGCGCCAAACCGAGTTTATGCGACTAATCAATTGTTTGACGCGACCACTGCAATCACGCGCTGCCCACCCGTCGCCCAACACCGCCAGTACGCGCACTCCTCATGTAAAACATGAATATCGCACATAGCCCTACACTTCGCAGCCATCATGCATAAGTCACGCGTCTGTACCGCTTAACATTAATCGAATGTTTCGATAATTATTTTATTACGTTAGCTATAATGAATCTCCGTCGACACCTCATAAAATAAGTATCGATAGACGCTCAGCAATCCAATCGAGAGAACAATGCGGCGGCGTGTCGCGCCCGCGTTGATTAAATATAGCTCAGAATCCATCAAGCGAGCGAGCGGCGCGGTCGAAGCGTTGCTATGGATTTATGCGCTAAATATTCGACAGGTGCCAAGTGTGTCGATCGTAGAGTTCGATCGCCGATGACTAACTACGCCCTAAATTTTATTCCAAATGTCAAATAATTTGAGCACCTGCCCTGCGCCCAGACCGGCCTAGCTGCCGACGACAAACCACTTATAACTGCGCATCAATCACCACGAGCCTCTGTCTAACATAGTGAACACAGGTAACTTCAATCCTGTGAACACCATCAACTTTATGAAGTGCCTACATTAGCATGTACGCGCGGTCAGTAAATAATGATTCCGCTACTGTTATCCGATAACGGTAAATAATTGCAAATATACGTCATTAGAAAGTCACGCGGAGTTTTCATTAATTTATTAAGGACGGTTAAATTTAACCGCTCACGAATGAGAATCGTGCGACACAATCGTAATGTGAACGTTCACAATTCGCTAATCCCGCGTCGCTACCGTTACATAAGACAGCTGAGTTGAATATAAATGTAAAACACAATAAATTTCATGCCCCGTAGGAAATGAATATTCATCACGAAATCGCCATGCATATTCTCCTTTGCTACAGAATTTCATGTTCCGTAGCGCTGCGGGCGGAACAATAACAAAGTCAACCTTAGCGGCTCCACCATCAGTTAGTATTCGCGTGCGGCTGCGGCGGCGGTAAGGCCGGGGTCGGCGGTTCAGCGAACCAGCTCTCGTAAATTTCAACATATAGTAAAGTGATTTACGAATAATTGTTGTGTTGGCGTATAACTAGAGAAATCTTTCCGCTGTTTGCCGCTGCTTAATTTATATATGAGGCTTAGGTAATTCGCGAGCCGCGAGTAATTGGTGTGGAGAACAATAGCTTTTGTCATACCCTTATCTTGTGCGCCACGTTTGTCTCTTCAAAATGCCCTCGTAAGCACAATAACGTTCACATCAACCTTATCTAAATTGTCCACATATTTCTACTTCTTGGACTTATATGTATTGTTCCAGAACGCTTCAAAATTAGTCGGAGTGAAAAGCAGACGATTGTATGTAAGCTGTTGTTTCGTTCAGTTTTACTTTCGTTTTTAAGTGGCAAGGGGTGGGTTGTCAGGTGGGTAGGTACATGATAACAACAGGAGTGTAACGCAATTGGTTTGGGGCGCAAGAGTCGAGGAGGTAATAAGCCAGAGACATTAGCGTAACACTTAATCGAAGCATGTGTTTATCGTAACATGCGAATCGGCCTAAGGCGAATTAGTTCTCGCACAATGCAATTTGAATGCACATTACACAACGGACGAGGTACGAACGCTTTTTATTGCGGCATCGTGAGATCTTATCTCGGAACTGCCACTTCCAGCAAGCAAATTTCAGATTCCCGGTGAGTCGTCGCCGGTTTTGCACTCTACTGCGTTTAGCAAAAAGCAACTTACTGCTTAACGTAACGCGCCGCGGCCTGGTGTGAGTATGAACACGTACGCACGCACCCTACCCTACATGTTTAAAGAATTCAACATAAAATCAGCAATAAAATTGAAAACATTTTGTTACCTTTTAAATAAGTTTCGTGATGTCGACCGCAGTGCCGCGCGACTTTGATCCTTCAACACACATACAATGTGTACAATTTCGTATGCAACCTTTCACTCTGAAATCATTTCTCGATCGATAAGAAGCGTTAATTTTACGAGCCAGTGATAATTTGCTAACTTCCGACAGAACATCGGCCTAGTTGAATCGTTCCGAGCACTTGCCGCATAAAATTACAAATTCGAAACCGAGTAATATAATTAAGCAGACTCATTGTAACATGCGTGCCTTGTTACTGTATCTATTTCTTAACTTATTTAAAATTAGTACAATAAGGTGTTGGTCCACATGCCCGCGACCGCCGTATGACCGGCAGGCTTATTACGCATCATGCAATAGCAAAACGATAGCGATTTAAGCGCAATAATTGCTCTTCAATAAAGAAGTTTTAGATCTTTTGGCGGTTTAAAAAAAATAATTGCATTGGATAAACAGCAAGCGAATAGTAAACGATTTGTAGAACCTACCATACATGCATTGTAGGTAGGCGTTTGATCGCGCGAAGATTGCTGATTGCTGATTCTTACGTAATAAGCCTGCGGCGGGTAACAAAAACAATTTGCAGCTGTTACATTACATTAATTAAATTAACGACATTTTTGCTGCGTTGAATTAAATTCCTTGGTCATCTGAAAATTATTGAGTATCAGCTGTTAATCTGCAAAAGATGTAGCAGATGACTCAGGATAATAGGATGATAGGTAAGCAGATACCTATGTACTTGTAACTGATCTCTTATCGGACCATTACAATTTGTACCTTATCAAAAGAAATTCCTGTCCACTATTGTTCTGTATTAAAGGCTAATTTTTAATCGACTTACCAAAAAGGAGGAGGTTCTATGTTCGAATTCATGTTTGTTTTTTTTTTGTTTTTTGTTCACCTCCGTCAATTGTGGACCGATTTTGAAAATTCTTTTTTTGTTTCGAAATTGGTCCCATTTTAATTGTCAATAAATAACGGCACATATCTCGGGATTGCTGCAATCGCATGTCTGTTTATTGTTTATACCATTTCATAACATCACATCACGCCAGTACCCTCTAAAGGGGTACGCAGATATGTAAGTACAGTTCACCTTGTTACACTCTCATTTCACCGTTTATGCTCAGTTTCATGATATTTGGATAATCTATTCTAGCATTATAGATACCTTACTAAACTACTTGCCTATTAGGTAGGTACAAATAAAAAGTGAAAAAAAAAATACACTGTTTTTTTGTAAAAAAGTTTTTTTTTATATTAAAAACATTGAACTATAGATGAGTGTGTGTTCCTCATAAAGAAGCGAGACCGATGATTACGCTAAAATTAATTACATTGCAATAAACGACACTCGGTCACATGCAAACATTAATTACGCCCGGCAATGGATCAACAAGGATACAACAACAAAATGTATTATCTAATCGCGTCTGTTTAAGCCTACTTTGTATAATTACTCTATTTTGTTTTGCATGCTAAAATTATTCGCTTTTAAAAGGACTTTCAACATGCAAACGGCTCTAAAATTTTAATGAGTAGTGAGCTCGTAGCATTGGAAACTTTGTTACTAAACATTATGACTAATTCAATATGGATGTCAATCGGATTCAACCTTCGCTTGTTCAGGTCAGTTATTGCATTCAGATTTTCATTCTCCTTTATTATTGGAATGCATTTAATCGAACGCCGAATAAATCTTTTAAGTAACCTGTTTGTAAAAAACCGGCCAAGTGCGAGTCGGACTCGCGCACGAAGTGTCCGTACCATTATCGCAAAAAAAACACCTTTGTTATATGGGAGCCCCCCTTAAATATTTATTTTATTATATTTTTAGTATTTGTTGTTATAGCGGCAACAGAAATACATCATCTGTGAAAATTTCAACTGTCTAGCTATCACGGTTCATGAGATACAGCCTGGTGGCAGACGGACCGCGGAGTCTTAGTAATAGGGTCCCGTTTTTACCCTTTGGGTACGGTATCCTAAAAATATCATATTCAGACATGCATGACGCTGATGATGCAACAGAAAAATAAAATTTTATTAAATAAAACAATACTCCATTAAACCGGATTATTTGTATGGAGCAATAAAAATAATATGCATAATTACTTCTTGGAAAGATTACACGTACTCGGTTAATTAATAGCTTGCCAAACTGAGAGCCTGCCTGCGCCTGCGCCGGCCCGGCTGAGCGGAGTACCAACAATGGATAATTATTTTCACCGCAATGCTTTTTATTAATTACACTCCCCAATGACGCCTTTGTATTGTAATTTGACAATATCAAAAGTTTCACACGAAAGTAGCCAGCCAGCTAGCCAACCACAGAATAGACAGACAAATTAATTCCAATAAGAAAGTAACATTATTTTTATGTTCCATAGGTGTGTACACCTACTTTGTTTTATATGCCCCTAATGAATGAGCACACCTCTGCTTAGTAGTAAATAACAGAGTTAAGTACTGCGTTTGGTAGATAGTGTTTATCGAATCAAAATTTGTTACGTGCCATGTAATTTGCTCGTCATGGTGGATGCCCATAGGCCCTGAGATTCACTAACGTATTCACTTGTAACTTACGATCATACATACATACATACGGTCTAGTTAAAGCTTGCCAACTTTACTGAGAAACTATTCCAACGCAATTAATATACTCATTACATGTTGGATGTTACGAGAAATCTAATTAGAATGAGAACTTCCTGTTGGCATAGGAATTGCGATAACTTTGATGTGTCCAATATTTGACTTGCTCATGATTGCGTGTCTTGTGTCCTATCTGGTTTGAAGATATGTAGCAAATTGAATCATGCACAGTCTTGGGCATAATGATGGTATCTGAATAATGTTAAGGAAAACATCGCCTAGAAATATTGGCACAATACTCGATAGGTTAGTAGGCAGATAACACATCGGGTGCCAAGCATTATTCATAGTGATCATAGTGATTGACACACAGGCATCTTTGCTTGACCCACAAACTATAGCGCAAACGGAAAATGGTACAATAAAAATCCTAGCCGACACTAATAAGACTCATTGTATAAATCATGAAACGTAACAGAAAATTTTAAAGTTCCCGCAACCGTTTTACAAACAAACTGTGATTTATTGGTGGCGAAATTAGGACGCTCACACGCTGACTAATGTATTAGAAGCGAACAAGCACATAGCAATCCAATAAACACGCTTCTTAATTCCAGCGTGTGGCACACCGGTAGCAGGGACATACGGGTGGCGACCAGCCGACCAGCCGCGGGTGCTGGCCCCTCGCCAACAAGGTGAATGCCACGAGCCACGCATCGGGTCGAGCAACCCACTTTACCCAACACACGGAAATATATCCTGCCCTCGATACCATAATGTCCGCTTATCTAGTCATTCTGCCCAAGACCCAGCGCCACTCGCATCTGAGCGCTGTTGTCCGCGAAACACTACAGGAGGGTTAGCGCTGTTCGACTATTTTCACACAGCACGATAACGTTACGATATCGATACCGGCGAAATATGGGAAAACATGGCGCGGTTTACAACAACTAGAGTAACTAGATGTCTCTACCTAAATATCGTGGAAATTATCTCAAACATTTGCTTGCCTTACTATTCTATTTCGGTTTGCCTACCATAAATTCGATTTCTGATTCAAATGCAGAAACAATCTTGCAATGGCTTATTCAATTAGAATTTAGTTCTTGTTAGAAATATTGGAAGGTAGTGGATTCTATTTGGGAAGTGCGATATTATTTTCGGAATTGTGCTCATCCTACTTACAGAGTTGTTACGTGTCTCCATGTGGCAATGACATTGACGAAATAAATAGCGTTTGATTTTATTTCGGCGTCGTTTATTTGTATAAACTTGGATTCGTCGTGTTCACAGTTTAACACGTCCGCTTTTACTGTTCGCAGATTCTTCGTAATGAATGATATCACATCATTTGTCTACATTTACTTTTACGACTTGTTTATATCCGGTCATCGCTGGAAAACATTTCATGATTAAACTGTGAAAACCGCGCGTTGGAAAAACATAACAATGTTTTCTTAATGCGATAGGTACATTTTTGTTTCATGAATTATGAAACATATATTTTTTTGTTATTAGACGCACGGGACCGGTCAATGTGGCGACGCTTGGTGGAGCCCTATATCCAGCAGTGGACGTCTTTCAGCTGATATGATTATGATGAAAGTTAGACTAGATTATCAAATGAAGTAATGGTAGAAAAAAAAATACAAAAAAAAAAAAAATACGAAAATGAATTCAATTTTCAGCGAGATTCCACAAGCATCCCAAGCAGAACTCACTGGAGTTAAAAAACTATTAGCTAACTGAAGTCATATTAGATAATTTTAAAAACATAGGACCTAATAGAAAGATTATAACATCAGTAACTAAGTAAGATAACTCTCCAAGATTGCAATTTGGCAGCATACATCAGCAGTGCGTACCGCGTACATTTTGGAAGTTTGCCGGCAACAGTGCAATTCTCAGCAACCGGGAACCGGATCAACGCGATCACACGTTGGCACTGAATTTTAGAGTTCATTGTACTACTACGTAACGTTTTCTAGGGTAAATATATTTTTATGTTGTGTTGCGGAAATATTTTATTGAAATATTGTGAGTTTTTCTGCATGTTTTTCAGTAACTCATATGATGATGTTGATTGATTTCCTACGGAAAGGTCATATGTATCTAAAAGGCACTCTTATGTTAATCAAATAGCAGAGTCGTGGCTGCAACTAAACATCGACTGAAAAAAACGCTGATCCAGCGCGTTTATTTCAACGCAGTTAGATACTGTGAATAAAGAATAATCAGAATATAAATCATTCCTAGACGAAGAAGCTTAAAGATATATGTTTCATGTGTGTGTGTGATATCTATTTCCAAATGATATATTCGAAACACTATAAATCCAATGTTTCAAAATAAAACTTGCGTGAAGTAATCCAGATAACACCGTGCGTCTCCTATTTCTAATAAGAGTGCAATTAATAAAAACTTTTCCTTACTAAGAAAGTAATAATTCGTAAGTGCCAATAAGTTGTAGATTAATATCATGAAAAAATGGGAACTGGTAGGTGCCTCTATAAAAACGGTCTTCCTACTTATTTCAGTATTTAAATCAGCGCTTAACAATCGCGATATGTATCCAGACATAGTGAAACAAATGACCACGTTGCTACAATATTATAACAAACGTCATGTGTACATACTGAACTAGCTACTGTGTAGCTGTATGTATTGCAGCTGAAATGCAAATTGATATAATGCAGGAAACGTCTGAGTGGGCCTCATAGCGGGAGCCTATACCACATGAGTAGCATAAGTTCGTTTACATACGACAGTCGACGTATTTGCATCCCAAATGTTCGGGCGGACCGCTCGCTCGCTCGACTTATCTCTGTGCCAGGCAAAATATTACAGTTTGTGCATCGCCACTCGCAATGTGCATAACTGAATGTCAATACAGGAATAAAAAAGGCCACCAGAGGCGTTCCCTCGCATTCGAGGCGGATATGCTGTAAACCAATGGGCGAGCAGAGCTCAGCATATTCATAACGATATTACCGCCGTCGGAGCCGCCGCGTCATCATAATTCATACATAATAACCCTTCTGACGACGAGCGCCGCGCCGCCGCTACATCGCGCCGCCTTCGTCTCGTTCACGCCAACGAGCTGTTCCAAAGACGAACAGAGATGCTCGATGCTCCAAATATCATAATTCATAATTTCATTTTTTATGACCGGCGTCTTCAACATACGTATACGTATCTACGTGTAGTCGAATTTTCCGTTTCACTCGCTCACATCGCGAGAATCGCCCACACGTGAAATGAAAACAATGTTTACTGAGTTAATTTTAATCTGAAATGTGAAATTGAAAGATATAGTTAGTTGGAATACAAGAAACAGAACATGTTGGGCATGTACAGACGATGACAGCTATTTGTAATTGGAATATGACGAGCCTGGTGCGCGTGCGCTCGGCGCGTCTCATTCGTCAGTTTATAAATAGAGCTCGGCGTCTGCGCCGTGACGACTCGCGCCATTAATTTATATGAAATAACTGTCGGCAGACGGAAAAATAAGTTCGATCGGGCACGGCCTTCTCCACGATAATATTTATGTTTTACGAAGTGGCAGACGGACCCGGCCGTGTTGATGTACGCGTGTCAGAACTGTATGTATGGGAGGTATAACAGGTATTAATGCTAGATTCATACCGACTCCCACTTGTAGCTGTAAATAAATAAACTGTTCGGCTCCTTTCATTTCTAACGTATGAACAAACAGTAAACTGATTTATTGTAATTTACATACGAATGTGCAGATGTTTGGTCATAAATATAGGAAAGATAAATACTTACGGAACCCTACTTCATTCTAACATATCCGCATGTTTTGTTTCAATTTAAAAGGCTCACGTCTTGCAATGGAAGTCACCCAAATTTTGTATACTGGCCACTTGGTGACACGTTGACGCTCGGAATGAAAACGCAAAGCTATAATAACCCGCTTCGAGGCTGTTGCTTTCCTCATTATTACTTTAAAAACATCACCAAATCCTCTTTCACAGTTCTTTTGGGATTCAATAAACAACCGAAAATACTGATTTCCGACGATAATAATGTTCGCAAAGTACGCAAAGACAAGATGAGACATAAATTCGTTAGCACGTGTGTAATCGTCACGAACATGCGACAATAATTTACGTTCGTAAATTTTAAAGTTGACATCAGAAAGAACATCTTATAAAGCGATAATATAAGCACATTCTGATGAGTCATGCTCTTATTCAGTGGAATGGAGTAAACCACACATAGACGTGCACATTTCACTGTTTATTTTGTTTCAGCATGTGCCTAGAGGCGCCTAGCATGTTCTTGAGTGTAATTGTTAATTTGTTTAGTTTCAGGATTTTAGCATTTGTAAAAGTGCGTCACTTATTGCCTTTTTACCGCAAATAATTATGACTGATTTTGAAATTAAATGTTTTACCAACCTGTAGACAACAAAATCGTGGCAATTGGAATGTCTGCACGTGTAATTTTTTGACGTAGAAAATGTCATATCTACACCTACTCCATTCATTAAACTTATTTAGAACCTGGATTCCAGCACATAAAAAAGTCAATAACCCTAAAAAATTCCATCTCGCAATAATATTTTCACATTTTTCTTTGAATAATGAAGTTAATGTCATTCAATTTATGTCAACAAGTTTTGTTTACTACTGAAACATCCTAACTACCTGTTAAAATAAAAGAGAAATATAATGAAATAGGCGATATATACAATAAGTTGTCGTCGCCGGACTAATGGCCGCTCACTTCTGCCACACAAGATGAACTAATAAATGCCCTCGACTAATATTTTCACTACCACGCAGTTTAATACACGAAAACCTGTTTTTTCAGTTATTACTTTTGTATAATAAGTAATTAATCATTCCCGAAATCACGATGAAGATGTGGACTTTATAATTAATGCATTAGGTAGGTAGCACTTATAAAGAAAATATACTCCCATTAAAAAAATGAACACCGGCAAGCCCCATTACACTTCATCAAAGAATTTCAATTCGTTAAAGCTACTCTACAAAGATATAAATTCGACAAATTAATTTCACTCACTAACGAATTCAAAGACTAATCTATACAAAAGATAACAGATATTAACCTAATGGATTCCTGAGTTACTCCATCTGAACTCGTATTTAAAATCTACAGATATTTAAACACATCGCCCTCGCGCGCAGCTCGCCATAAATAAAATAAATACAAATATTCTCACGTAAACGAGTACCTCGAAAGCGTTCATTTACATTTGTGAATGTAATAAATGGGGCATCTTCTTTTAAATACAAAAGTAAACTGACGAAAATAGTCTGTTTTTGAAATAGCGTCTGCCTATGATTAGAAACTGTCTAGTAAGAAATATATGGCGAATCCGCGTTCCACACATATTTGTGTATCGTAATAATAGGGACTGTAAAATGTGTATAATAGTCTTGTAAAATATGTCTGTTGTGTTTTGACTTGAGTTTATTAGATATTGTCGAACAAATTCAGTCGAACACGCCATTGTAGTTAATATAAACCTTCATATACAAATTGTACCTATTGTATAAGTATGGCAGAAGGGTTGGCACACCTGCATATTCATTCTCATACTTGCCCACAGATTTACGACCAGGTATTGGACCAACAAATAAGATCTTCCAAAAAGTGCCTCCAAAAAATATAATAAAAGCATCACAAAAAGCTCAGCAAGACATGTCAACGTCAGCCGCGCACCATTGGTCGGGCGAACAAAGAAATATTACCCAGCGTTTATTTGTTCCGATGCCGAACCACGCCATATTTGCTATTAAAATGTTTTGTTTTGTTAATATTTAGCCTCGAGAAGCACTTGTAATAAACTTTATTCAACTGAAGTATGTTTGGGCAAGAAATCATAAACGTATCCTTAATAAAACAGCTCCAAAGGGGCATGTCAAGAGATCTATAACAAATATCATGATACTAATTATACGTTAGATTATACTTATCTAGTTTATAACATATTTTAGTGCACCATAAACAAACATAGCAAGATTTTACAGCTCCTGACGGTCTCGGCTCACATTCGAGGCATTGTGCCTCTTATAATTTTTATTAGGGGCAATCCGTCCGCCTTGATTTACTTCTTCCCGAACTGACGGATCTTTCATTTAATTTACGGTTCTACCCCAGTCTTCCAAACGTAATAAAATGTTACAAAAACAAGCAAAAATTACATCGTCCCATTGGGTGTTGTAGACTTTTTATTTATTAAATAAACAAGGAGACCGACCTGCATTAAATTATAACCAAACTGTAGTGCGTGATGTCGTTATGAAAAGTAATGTATCTTGTTGGTTCGAAGAGTTCGTTAAGATGATTAATATGTAATTGAATTAGGCATTAAAACTTTCCACTCAAAACCTTTCAGTATGTTTAAAACCCAATCACAGATTGCTGCTGAAATGTTAGAAAATATGTCTGAATTTTGTAGGTACCTACGCATTTTTCGGCTCGTGGAAATCCGTGAAGTGGTTTAAAATTGTATGATTTATGTTTCATACACTCGTAACAAAAATTTATTGTTTATATTTTTGGTACAAAATGGTCGGTGGAGCAACCCACTCCCATCGCCTCGTATCCGACAAGCATTTGGCAGCGATTCAGAGATTGTTATTATAATAATGAGTCTTCTACTCATATCACTACCTATTGCCTCGAGAAATGTCTTCGTCTCCTCAATAAGCCATAACTCGTCAATACATTAAAGTCACACTAAATTGAATTTCAAATGAATTCTTTGATTCATAAGATGCTGCATCGGTGTTTCGAAATATCTCTCGCAATAACTAATAAAGCAAATGGGTATCTCAAATAAAGCAAAAGTTTATGCGCAACAAAGCAAAATATCTCAACAGATTCCCATGAAGTTCGTTTGAATTAAATAAAAAACTGCATTAAGAAATTTTAATTATTCGTAGCGACATCATGAGCGAGCCAACACTAACATGTTCGCTGTGTGTCTCATTTGCAAGTAACAGGATGCGTATTATAGACCCACGAAGGCAATAAGATAAAAAGACGCTCAATAAGGCGCGATCAGAGGCAAAAATGAAATAAATTGCCGGTGAATAAGAGTGCTGTGCAATTGAGGCGAACACGCTTGCTCATTAGACGCGCCAGGACGACCCGCCCGCCGCCGCGCCCGCGCCCTCTCCTGTCTCTCCTCTGCCACCATCCCCATTCCCGGAGCTACCATTCTACCATCATAAACTCAATAACCTAATCTGCATATCAAATACCATCCTTCTACTTTTCTTAAACGAAAACAAAAGTATTCAAAATTCTGGGAACGTTTAGCATATGAAGCTGGCCAAAAGTGGTGACAATGACTTCACTTGCAGCCCTTTTATCGAAATTCTGTAAAATCGCCCGACATTAGCATAACAAAGACGGTGATTTAGAATGACAGAGCGGTCGGGTCCGCACACGACGTCACTTTCACTTATTTCGAGATTTAGCAAAAAACTGTTTCCTACTATTATTATAAAGTATTTAGCTGGTGTGTACATCGATATGGAAATTGTTTAAAACCGCAGGCTCCCGAGAACAACAGCAAACCGCTGGAGCGTGTCGGCTCGGGACAACACAAAAACTTATTTCACTCGGATATGGAATCGAAACGCCAAGAATAATGAAAGGCATGTCTCGGTTTGCATAATGCGGCAAATTAAATAAATTTTTGGTTCTGCTAAACGACCGAAAAACAAGACGATGGAGTTGCTACTACTCACATACTGTAACATGCTACACATATTTTTGAGTGAAAATATCTTGTCGGCATAATATTTACATAGTAAACCTGAGCGTGCTTTAAGGAATACAAAAATACATCGAAAAATATACGACAAGGAATGTTAATTACAAGTTTGGATCTGAGCGTTAATAAGAAATTGGTGTGAAGTTGAGCGCGACTCTACAGATGTCTGTATGAGTGGTAACGCTGTGGTAACGAGGCTGGAGGCGCACTCGTCCAAGTCACACATCTCCACGCACCATTTGCATGCACCCGGGCGCATCGCGGTGCACCGTGCATCCCGCGAGGGGGCGCTCCTACAGGAATAGTATAATATCATATCAAATGTCTAAGAACGCGTGCCATGACTACCGTGTCACTCACACACAACTGTCACGACACGACACCCCGGCTTCAAACTAGACCACTTGTTTTACGTGTTATGTTTTTACAGATGCGCTCGTAAGGATTGAAGTTCAAACTGCCAGTAAAAAAGTCGTGTACCTACCTGCCTGTACTTCAAATATTCAAATAGTTCGAGCTGATATTGTGCAAGTATCTTTCCGCAGAATTGAAGATAATAAAACCGTCCTTAAAAGTGTTAAAATTTTATTAACGTTTAAACAATAGCCAAAAAATGCGAATGACCATCGGCCGAGCCATAAATTTTGTAAACGTGTCATTTTTTTGGGTCTAATTTTGAATAAATCCAAGTTTTTTGTGCTCATGACTAATTGGTAGGCTGCTACAGGGAGTGACGACGGGGTGCAGGTCACAATTGTTTTGTTGGGTTTTGCAAATATAATAATAAAATTTTATTACCCCGTTTTTGAAAGGGTTTGTCACAAGCCGCACTGAAAGGGTAGCTGTAAAACCTCACTCCGTGCCTTCATAAGTCAGAACGGGGCGATTGTTCGGTTGCATATCGCCATAAATCAGTTTTAGAAAATATTCGTGTGAATGGCAGTCGTCGTTACTCAATACAGGATCATTATACAAATATAGATTTTTGGCATTTGTGCACGCTTCGCGGTGGGAGGTATACGCGCCTTGCAAATATGTTAACTGTGTAAACGTTTCTGCGAAAAGAAAGCTGTTGTTCACTGGGAATATTTGTTTTGCCACCTGCTTTGACTTGAGTGAAAAGAAATTGACATATCTATTTTTAAACATTTAAAAATTGAGGAATATGTATGATTCCAGAACAGGGATATATTGCAGTTTACTGAAAAACCTTCAACAGATTTTAAGACGCGCAGAATCGCGAATGATGGAAGGAAAAAGGCCGTCCTTTTGCCGATGAGTGGAATACAATATTTTTGGCACTGATAAATGGGACCCTGACGACCAACAGGTGTACGTAAGAACAACTAACTAAGTTCGAATATTCTATCCGAAGCAGCTGATGCCTGTAGTGTCGATGGTGGGAGAAGGACATAATTTCTGGAATACTTAGGAATGATACCATAAACAGGCCAATATTCACGACAGAAAGAGTGAAGAGACATGTTATGCTTTATAATATGTGCTACGTCTAAGAAGTGTAACCTTGACGTAGGTACCTGACCCCCAAATCACCTGCTCTGCAAATAACAATTATTTCGGTAGAGCCCTACCTTTGTTGGAGTTGCCCATCACCAACAGACAAATCAGTTTTCGATATGTAAAGTTGAATCCTATCTAAGCTCTAAGCCACACTAACCAGCCAATTAGTCACTCAAACATACCCAAATAATTAACAATTGTTATTCAAATCTCAAAATACACATGAAAGTTGCCACAAGCCTCTGCTTGGGACTCTCTAGTCATGTCATCATCAGAACGTCAGCGTTGATGGAAGAGTGATGGAGCGGGTCACCGGTAAGGTCAGCGCCGCCATGCGTCATCGCTAACGACGACAAATGACGTGACGTGACGCGACTCAACAATATCGACATAGCTTTACAACCGCGTAGTAGGCATGTATATATAAATATGTAGTATGGTAATGTTGTGTGAGAATGATCAACAAAATATATTCAGTTGATTTGTTTGAGATAAAGTTAACTTTGATAGAGTTGAAGAGGTTTTTTGCAGTGCAGGTAGAAAGAAGAGACAAGATGAGCTAGACTAGTGACATTATATCATCAAAAGCGTGGGGATAGCGATTGTCAAAAAGACATTTTTTTTTTTATATTCCGAGTATTGCCTTCGCTGACATCGATTTATTCCGTTCTAATACCAATAACTAATACCACTGGTATTTATTTCAACTCACATTTATTTTCTATTCCGAACGGATAACATTGTTTAAACTAATACCAAAACAAGTTCAAAGATATAAAGTACAGTAAGTAAAAACGGTTGATTTATAAAGATTATTATTTTGCTTCTTTCAGATTTTTTAATTATATTTTTAATGTATTTTGAAGAACAGATAAGAATGACAGCTAAATAGTGTAGTGGCGTTTTTCGATATAAAGAGCGATATAAAGATTTTATGGTAAATCAAGTACAAATTCGCCTGTTTAATTATCATCGAAAAAAACTAATTTTGGCATTAAAATAATAACATCATAAAAAATCGACTGAAGAAAAGCGAATCGATTATATTTTGAACGAAATAAGTAATTGGCAACACTTTTTATTTTGTCCACAAACCAATGCTTTCCGGATTTACCTAATTTAATTTTTATCTTTTCGGTATTCAGTCTTTCTGCAAAGATGTTGCAATCTTGTTTGGATAAATGAATACCGCGATTAATAAACAGAAAACAAGATGTTTTATTAAAAAGCTAATTGTTGGGCGTTTTATGAGCAAAAATGGGCATTTGTCTTTAATTTGATTTCGTTTCACTTAGCTGACTGTACCAAATTCAAGTTGTTAGTATTCGTTTGCACACTAAATTTAATTATTTAAAGTGTGGTATAGAAAATAAATATGAGTTAAAACAAATACCAGCGGTATTAGTTGTTGGTATTAGAACGGAATAAATCCTGACATCGAATGCCACTCGTCTAGAGCCTAATTGACCCTCTCCTATGTCCCTTTGTATATAAATTCTCACCTAGGATGTTTTTCTCAATGTTTTGTTCTGGGCCTTGTGTGGCCCATAGCACAGATATTAAATGAGTCTCGTACCAAATAGATAGACTGAAAAGCCTGAACTGGTTGCAAGATTGAAGCTGTAACTACTAAGCATCATAAAGGCTTGCGCTTATTTTACGCGTGAATCTGCTTTTGTTTCAGAGTTTGTCGTAGATTAAAACCATGTGGTGAAATATTTTCGATAGTAGTAGTGGTAGTGGTAGGGACTCCCTTTTCCGCACCTAGACTCCCATTTGGTCCGTTGTGCGTGGGGGCACTGGCTAACATAGCCAGCCTAGATCCGTCCAAAAGCTTAGAAGCTTCCTGGGAGCTTCACAGGCTTCACGGAGCGACCTCACTGTTCCGAGGATTTCTTCGCGTTGAGATGCCACCGGCCTCGCATTCCAGGATTACGTGGGCGGTGATTCTTCGGCGTTAAAACAGCACACTGCAAAGTGGGCTGTCCGTGGCGCTTATGCTGAATAGATGTTTGTTTAGATATTTTCGATATTTAATGTTACTTTATTTTTATTGGGTAATGGCTGATTTCTGGATTGAGTATTCGTAGTTTGAACGTGTCAAATCCTACTTTAGTGTCAAATTTTTACAGGTTTTCAGGCTAAAGTATAGGTTGACAAATACTCAACACGTTCTCAACCCCAAATACTCAACTTAGAAATCGGCATTAAGTCGCTACACTAGCTAGTACCTATCATCATTTTCACTAAAAAACGTCCGCTGCTGGACAAAGAAGGAACTAAAGTTATTATTATTTTCTAAATTCTTAACGTTAGTACTTATGTTAACAGTAAACTTGTACAACAATAATTTAATTTATAATATCTCAACTTCATTTATAAAGATGTCAAAATTAATAGTTAATGTTCAACAAGTTTAATGTTTTCACTGATGACAGAGCGGCACTCAAGCGCACGTTCTGAAATAATCGAACTTATTTTTTACCAAACAGAAGGAAAGTGTCAGTCGTCGCCACTATCCGTCACAGCGTTCGTTTCCTGCTGGAAACGCATTAATAATGTTTTAAAACTCTGCTGATCCCGACTTTATTATCTATCCTCATCATTTACCGTTTTTATGAGAGCGTTAAATATACAAAAAAATCTGGGCATGCAATCTATGATTTGTGATAAGACATCCCACTCGCGTCGCCAGACGTCAAAACGTAAATATTTATTATTTGACAAAAAAAACATAAGTTGCGCATACGCACAGATAGAAATGAATATTATACAAGTTTCCCACAGAGATTTAACAAGGAGACCGCGCGCCGGCTGCACGCGTCACAGAAATAGCAGACAGTGGTCGAAAAATAAAATTTTCCCCAAATAGACGGAAATATACAAAAATGTGAGGCAAAGGCGAGGGGCGAGCGTGATGGCGTGCCGTAATGTGCGCCCCTAATTAAAACGTTAAAAACCGACCGCTTCTGAAAAACGTCAATTTTGAAGAGAAATGTGCCGTCCAAAAGATCCCCTTTCATACTTTTGTTCCATTTATTTTTATCATTTGAGCTTTTAAAAGAAACAAATTGCAAAGAATATATGTAGCATCACAAAGTTGGAGGGTATTTTTAACTTAGGTCACAAAGAGCCGCTTTGGGATGTGCTTGGGTTGTTATACGAAGTTTATGCTGGTATTTATTTTAAAGGGATGGTAGTTTGTGTAGGTAGTACATCATTTACTGTAATGTTCAAACCGTCAGCTAAAAGTAAGACTGGTTATGATTTTATGACTAATGTTTTTTTTATAAAGGTAAGTAACAGAAGACTTATTTATTTATGACACACAAAACACTTATCAGAGAAAAGACAGAACACAGATAGAAGAGAACAATGGTACTGCTTATTTCAGTAGAAACTTCTTCCAGCAGACATGCGACAGGTAAGTTGGATGATAGACGAAGACACAGTGTGTAGAAAGAAATAAGGAAATTTAAAATAGACTATTTACATATTGCAAGTAATTGAGCATAAGTAAGTGGGCAGGGCACATTGCTCGCAAAACGGATGGCCGATGGGGCAGAAAAGTTCTGGAATGACGACCGCGAACCGGAAGACAATATGTTGGAAGGCCACTAGGTGGACCGATGACCTGGTTAAGGTTGCGGGAAGGCGCTGGATGCGAGACGCACGGGATCGGTCAATGTGGCGACGCCTGGGGGAGGCCTATGTCCAGCAGTGGACGTCTTTCGGCTGAAATGATGATGAATGATGAAGTAATTGAGAATCAATGGGGTTGGTTGGTTATGGGTTAGGATTTGGTCTGATGATTATATTAGAAACATGTTGCACGTTGGTCAACTGGTATTTTATGGGAACACCTACCTAGTGATTTGAACTTCAGACTTATTTTTTTAATATTCTATAGGCTCGCGCTTGACCACTATCTTAACTGATGGTAAACGATGATGTGGTCGACGGTGAAGCACGCTTGTCTAGAAATAAAAGCAATTTGTAAAAACCGGCCAAGTGCGACTCGCGCACGAAGGGTTCCGTACCTTTATCGCAAAAGACGGCAATAAAATCACGTTTGTTGTATGGGAGCCCCACTTAAATATTTTTTATTCTGTTTTTAGTATTTGTTGTCATATCGGCAACAGAAATACATCATCGGTAAAAATTTCAACTGTTTAGCTATCACGGTTCATGAGATACAGCCTGGTGACTGAAAGACAGACGTACAGTGGAGTCTTAGTAATAGGATCCAGTTTTTACCCTTTGGGTACGGAACCCTAAAAACGAAACTTGTTGTGCCTTATTCTAACAGATTGTAATGGATCTTCACTAAACATCCAAAGACATTTCTGCTCTACTGAGGTTTAGCATATAGGACATAGGTATAATTCAAAGGTCATGAACGGATCATCAACGATATAGAAACTACATATATATAGGTAGATCTAGATATCTATCTCGTAAAAATGGCTCCATGTTATTTTGCATTATTAGCAGCCCATATAAATAATGGAATTTCATTCTGTCCGCGTACTCTGCAGCAAACAATAAACTTATCCATCTATTTGTACAAATCGTTAAATTGGGATTTTAGTTACAGTTTGAAACACGGACATGGGACGAATGGATAAATCTAGCCGTTAAATCGATATGCAGATCTGCATCGACATTCATTACCTAATTAAAATCGCAAGCCCCTTCCGCTCGCTACATTTCTCCAACGCGCTGCCTATAAATTTCATCCGCCAGTCGCCCCATAACGATAACCAGTTCCTCGGGAACTATCGTTCAATCTGGCGTCGATGCCGTATGTTGATCCGGTCGTGTACCCGCCGCTCTTCGCGGACGGCGCTGTCGATACCTATGTATTATTTAGTGGCAGCACTAGGGCTCCGCAGTCCGCAGGCCCAGCACGCACCAGTGTGCTCCACGCAGCGCCACACACCGCCACTCGCCGCCACGCACACAGCCGCCGCCGCGAATGTCTCGGGCCACGTCAGCCCACAGATAACGAGCTCACATATTCATAAAGAATTATCCAACAGCCTCTTCACTCTCCTCGCCCGCCGCCTCCCTTTTTGATCGTAATGCTCTCATTCACACTCTCTGGCCGATCTCGATCTATCTGTTCCCCTCTAAGGACTCGATAAGAACAGTCTTACGGCGACTCGGTGGAATTGGATTATGGACTTTAATTTATTCTGAAGAAGAAATATTTCATTTATCGCCGGCACACGCTCATGCAACCCTTTAACTCCTGGCGAGGCGCGGTCGAGTCGTTTCAAAACGATCATTCTAGTCTGAGACGTAACGACCGGTTTTAATTCTTACATCCATGATACGAGAGACCATTTCATCGTCGAGTCGCATCGGACAAAAGATCATTGTAGAATTAACAGGTTTGGGAGTCCAACCCTCGGAGTCAGCATCTTTATGGGCGACATATTTGATTCGAAAACTTGTTATGCTTCGTCCTAAATAAATTATAACGAGAAATTGTAATCATTAAATGGATATATTTAATGTGTGTAGATGTCGGCGCGGGGCGGCGCGGCGCGGCACGATGGCGGAGCGGCCGCGCGGCCGGGCTCGCTGCCTCGCTGCGGAGCGCGTATCGGCCTACACGAATGCGCGCTCGCGGGAGATAGCTCGCACAAATCTTCGCGACCTTTGTTGCTGCTGCTTTTATGTGTCTCACTCACTTAACACGATATTGGAATGATTTATTGTCCACGCGATTTTACCATAGGTATATGCAGATTTGTGTTATTTCCAGCACATCACCGCTATACCGGACTTTTCCAATTCTATATTTGACTGTCCACCTGATTTTCACGGTAGCACCTGTAAACTCGTCAAAAAGTCAATTCTAGAGCAACAGGAAAACTGCGCCAAAACCCACAAGATAAACCAGTAATAGGTACCCAGTAACTTTATTTCACACCTAATATAAAGCTTTACCTTCTTAAAGTTCTAACTTTCCAAAAATATGAACGAGTTTTTGTTAAACTCACCTAATTTGATGAGCATTCGACGTAGTCGTCCCACGCATCAAATGTTTACTCAGCTCCCAATATTAATTTAAGACATTAAGACAATTTATATGAATATGGAAGCAAGCAACTATTTCATTAATTAAAATGGAAATTGTTTATTGGCGTGGGCGGCAGATCCAGTTTAAATGAACGCAGTATTAAATACGATCGATTGTAGAATAATTGTTTATCTGTTTCAGAAACGTGCTTGGCTTTTAAATCAAATTAATTTATACTGTTATAAATCTGGACATGGCTTGTGTAGATACTTAAGATATCTATTTTTGATAAATAATTTCTAGCTAATTGATACTAAAGTCAAAGGGATTAGTCGGTAATTCTCTGATACTGACTTGTCGGCCATGTTTTGATAGGGCTTCTAAGTAATTGTTAGGACTTGAACCTTGGTACACAGGTAAATATGAAACTCTTAAGTATATTTTCTCGGTTTCCTATTGGACTTACTAACTGATTAAGATATTGATTCTGTCTAATGAGAATTTACTCCTAAAGTTTTGTAGGTATGCAAATAGGTGCTACTGTCAGTCTAGTGGTCGTACTTCAAGACATCTGAGAAATAAGGGTACGTATATTTATCTGAGGAGAAATGGTACTACCATAAACAGAACATCAGCATCACGCCCGAATTTCTGAAAAGATTGGGAAGAGGGAGAAAGAAGAAAGAGAAGAGAGGAAGAAAGAAGCTTAATAAAGCTCATCAACATTTTGCCAGACTGGACGAGCCTATGCCCAGTAACCAAGCACAAAATTTTACTCCGGGCTATCACTCAGAAATATCTGAAGGGAAAACCCTTTAACACATCTATCGACCTGTATATATCAAGTTAGAACTTAAACAACCTGAACACGAGCCCTTTTATAGAGCATAATAGAAATTAAACGTGCAGGATAATATCGCCACCACCGATTGCAAAACAGCTTGGTGATCCCACTTTGTTATTAGAACAAATAAGAATGCTGGTTCAAAAACAATGAACCCTCAAAGTATAAGCTATATTTGAGTATCTCCGTTGGAAGAGACAGGATGGCCTGTTATTACTTCATGAGTTAATTAACGGAAACCGGAAGCATTTTCAAGTGACTTACAAGTTGTAGGTCGTGAGTTCGAGCCCAGGCAGGCGCTTTACTTTGTGTAAATTATTTCATCACCACTGCTCTCAAAACGGTGAAGGAAAACATCGTGAGGAAACTGGCATGTCCTAGAACCAAAAATTCGAAGACATGTGACATCCACCAACCCGCACTGGGCCCGCGTGGTGAATAACGGCCCATTCCCTCTCACAGAGAGGAGGCCTGTGTCCCAGCAGTGGGAACATTAATAGGCTGATGATGTGATGTGATGTGATGTATGGAAGCATTTTCTACCTAATCACGGCAAAGGCTACCTCATCATCATCATCATCTTCCTGCCCTTATCCCATGTTACTTGGGGTCGGCGCAACACGATTGCTTCTTCCATACCGTCCTGTCCCCCGTCACGTTATCACTGACTTTTTTTTTCTTTCATATCACTCCTCACACAGTCCATCTATCTTTTCTTTGGCCTTCCTCTCCCTCTCCATCCATCCACATTTATATTCATAACTATTTTAGTAACACGCGTTTCATCCCTCCTCATCACATGACCATACCAGGACAAACGGTTTCCTTTCAACTTTTCTGCCACTCGCGCCACTTTCAAACTGCCTCTAATATACTCATTTCTCACGGCAAAGGCTACCTATAGTTTTCCCCAAAAAATCATATCATTATTTTTTATACCCAATATCTATGCTTATAATCAGGCAATTTAATGAGACAAACGGACACATTATTCCCATACAACACGTAAGTATACACTGTTACTCACGAGTGATTAATAAAAAGTAAAATCAACGACGTGTTGAATACACAAAAAGCAAGGCGAGATGCGTTGAAATAAAATTTTATATAGTGATCGTTAACACTGTCCCGTCCAATATTAAATGGACAGCGGCGCAGGAGTAAAAATTAAAGACAAACATAAATATCGGAGAAAAAAATCTTTGATTCAAACTTGTTGTCGTCGAACATTTTGACGATTGGATGGAAATCTGATATTTTCCATCGGCCCGTACTGTTTCATTGTTACGTTACTGTATATATTTATCTTTTATAAGACTTTATGAATGGATAGTCGGACAAGCGTTGTTTACGCTAAGGGCCTTCACACTATTTTATGTACATGTTTATGTACAGGTGTAAAGTTATAGTGCATGCTATGGGGAATAGCAGATAGCTGTTTGTTGCAGACATGTCTATTTAGATCCCTTTTTGGCAGGGCAGTTCCAAAATACGAGACACATTTTTCTTTACAAGGAAGATTTACCACTTTACATTTTGCTTTTGTAATTATCAATGTCTAAATAGTGGACTAACTGATTATTACTTGTTTTAGGCACTTATGAACTATCCACAAGGAACTAACGAAACCTTAATTTATGTACAAAATAGAGTTTTAATAAAAGTCGTAGTAAAAATCAAGGTGCTACGAAGAAGGTTGCACCAAAACTGGATTGTAAGTGGAGACGAATAAATTAGGAGTTAAGTTATGAGCGGTCTGATCTAACAACATGAATGAACCGCGCCCCGCGCCCCTCAAAGCCTCCACCCCCTCGCTCGCCCGGCTCCGCGCGACCGCGTGTGGCCTTCTACCACTGCGGCTACAGGTGTGGACTTGGGTGTCACTGAACAAGGAAATGAGAAAGCTGAATGAACTTTACTAAGAAATATTCTCGGGTTTTGCCGCGAAAATTCCACACGAACTGTAACTTTAAAGAATCTGAAGCAGAGATTATTAGCGGTTTTCTTTCAAGTTCTCATTTACAAAAGGGTAATTTAGTAACGTGCCAATTTACGATTACGATTTACGATTTTACTTGTAAATTATAAACAGGATTTAGATTTGTAAACAGTAAATATGGGGCTTTCGGTTCCGCTACAACTTCAAAAACGGATCTCACAATTAATTAGCAGAAAAATAACAAATCCATAATGAATCGAAAAACGCCCGAGTCTGACCCTGGCAGGAGGTGAGATGACGCCCTATCAGCATCGGTAATCTGAACCGAAATTATTACGATTCAAAACTTGGTCAGGACCTTGCCTCGCCGTCCACACCGGCCCGAATAAACTAACTGTGGGCACCATTAAAGGGAAAAGTGAACATTTATAACTCAGACCCTGAATATTTTATTTGTTCAGTCATAATAAAAACGATGTCAATTAAGCTCAGTTGAAAATTAATGTGCGGTCTCTTTTAAAATAATTAATAAAGGCTTATGTTTAACTTACCACCAGATATAGTAACATATAACAGACAAAAATAGTAAATGATCACCAAAATTAAACCCGCATCTTATTGTAAAATTATAACCAAAGTTTTAACATCTCGCTATCCTGTTTAGGCAAAATGACTCCAAATAAATCATTGTTAACCCAAAAGTAGTAAATGATCACCAAAAGTAGTAAATGATCACCAAAATTAAACCAATGACCAAAAAGATTATAAAATTTCTGGGAGCAACTTGGAAGTAGCGCTCGCCGGCCGCTGCCGCGGCACCGCTCGCTTTGCTCGCTCGGCTCGCGCGCGGTTGGTCACAGTTCTAACCTAACCTAACCTATTTTACAACATTAAATAGCGCAATAATTTGCTATTAAAATTTGGTGATCAATTTACTAAATTTGGTGATCAATTTACTAAATTTGGGTTTCATAGTACAATTTTAGGTAATAGAGGTTATGGTCACAAAGTAATTTTAGGTGGTCATTATATTTATCCCCATTAATAAATAACAGCCTGTTTATTAGAAAAAACCGGCCAAGTGCGAGTCGGACTCGCACACGAAGGGTTCCGTACCATTATCGCAAAACACTGCTAAAAAATCACGTTTATTGTATGGGAGCCCCCCTTAATTTATTTTATTTTAATTTAATAATTATTATTTTTTGAAGAGAATATACAACTAAATATTTTGTGAATATTTCAAGCGTCTACCTGTTGCCGTTATTAATATCGAGCAAAAAACGGCAAAAATATCACGTTTGTTGTATGAGAGCCCCCCTTAAATATTAATTTTATACTGATTTTAGTATGTGTTGTTATAGCGGCAACAGAAATACATCATCTGTGAAAATTTCAACTGTCTAACTATCACGGTTCATGAGATACAGCCTGGTGACAGACAGACAGACAGACAGACAGACAGACAGACAGACAGACAGACAGACAGACAGACAGACAGACAGACAGACAGACAGACAGACAGACAGATAGACAGACAGACAGACAGACAGACAGACAGACAGACAGACAGACAGACGGACAGCGAAGTCTCAGTAATAGGGTCCCGTTTTTACCCTTTGGGTACGGAACCCTAAAAGTAATGCGTATAGAAAATTCCCGGGAATTATTGACATAACTGCGCGTAGCAGCGACGCTACGCATAAGTTGTACGCGAAGTTTACACCACCCAATCTAAAAATAAAGCCACAAATCCGATAACATTTCTAACTAGTGTACGTAAAACTCTTTATTTTTCCATTCTTTGCGTAATAAAGTTTAAAAGATCGCATTAATTAATCTTGATTTAAACACGATAGCACTTTCACAGGCTTATCTCTGGATCATAAAATTTTAAAATATATTTTATTCTATTTGTACAAAGTCGCATGTGACATGGACAAACGAGTTCTCAGATTCTGAGTGGATATTGCCTTATTCTGAGACAAAACGCTGGCCATATATTAAGCGTGTGTGTAAAAATTCCGCTCCTCTTTATGTGTCGCAATTTAATTGAGATCTTATATTAATTAGGGTGGCGATGTGATGCACGAAGTCGAATGTGGCCGCCGCACGCAGCCCGAGCACGCAACGAACTACCTCACCTACATAAATATCGATTTTTTCGTCATTTTTAGCATTCTGCAATACAGATGCAAGCAACCATTTTATTGCGCTTGCTGCGGCTTGTTAGCACGAGTTTCATCGTATGTACCTATAATGGCCTAATTATATCAATTAATCTAGGTATACCTTTATAAAAAAGGCTCACTTGAAGATAAGAACGGTCAAGAATAAGTGTAGCAAAACTATTAACGGTCGCAGTTTGAAATGGTTATATCTGTTTGTGAGAAATTTATCTTCGTAGGCAGTAGGCACTGCCCAAGAACTTCACATCACATCACATCATCAGCCTATTAATGTTCCCACTGCTGGGACACAGGTCTCCTCTCTGTGAGAGGGAATGGGCTGTAATCCACGACGCGGGCCGAGTGCGGGATGGTGGATGTCACATGTCTTCGAATTTTTGGTTCTAGGACATGCCGGTTTCCTCACGATGTTTTCCTTCACCGTTTTGTGAGCGGTGGTGATGCAATAATTTACACAAAGTAAAGCGCCTGCCTGGGCTCGAACCCACGACCTACAACTTGTAAGTCGCGGCCGATACCACTGGGCCACCACTGCTCACTGCTCAAGAACTTATCAAGTCAAATTACATCCTTTGGTACCTCGTCATATAGTATCAACTACTCAGATAAACTAAATTGCTTGTTCACAATAAGTATATGAAAAACTTCAAATCAATAATTGCCAAGACCCTTGCAAACTGGTTACTCCTTCCCCAACTCAAAATACTGAATTTAACTATGCACATGACGATCTTAACACCCATAAAAACAAATATTGATTTGGGGCCGTCCTCAGCATGCAATAACGACATTTCTCCGGCCATACTTCTCGCAAATACTCCGGTTTCGCGTGATTTACTGACAAATAAACAAACGCGACCAGTTTCGCATTTATAATTGTATTATAGGGATGAGGAGTGATCGCGCAGCGTGTTCGCGTGCCTGATGACGTGATACCGCCGTCACGCGTGTTTACACCGGCCTTATAACAAGTTGTAAGGAGCCAAACTAACAAGCCAGCGCTATATCTTGAACTATACCATTAGCGATCGAAGCATGCGAGAATTTTCATGTAGCACACGCTTATTATAACGTCAACCCCCACTATGAATAGTTGGGACTCTTTAATATTAGCTACGGGCGATCAGCTCATCCATCTAAGCCAAGAAAGAGCTGTCATCATCATGCCTATGTTCAGCTGGACTATACTGTCAAAATCTCACCGTGATAACTTGAGTGAAATGAACATGAAGGGGTCTGTCAAAACCATCCAGTTGAGGTGGAATGAAAATTCACTTCAAGCTTAGTCCACCTAAGTTTTGTTGGTGAAATTCACACTGTGAATAGTTGGGACTCTAGTATGTAAAGCTAGCTAAGAGTATTTTAGAATCAAAGTTGACTGAAAGGGCAGATAGAAATACCACGGCATAACGTACTGTTTCTGGAATCAGTCTGAAAAAAGGTCTGAATAGTTGAGAGAGATATCGCGAGAGTAAATGGGAAGCATGAGCCTTTACTTCAGAAGTTTATAGGGAAGCATAACGCTAAAGGTACTTCGGATTACGGTTACCTTCTTCTGTCAAAAGAAGGATCTATTGAAACCTTAAAGGAAAAAGACGAATATGCGAACGCTAGGATTAAACAGTGATGCCGCTGCGACAGTGCTACGAAGACGCTACCCCGCCGCTACGAGAAAACTACGGCTACGCTATGACGAGACTGAAACACATCATCGGTGAAAATGTCAACTGCCTAGCTATCACGGTTCATGAGATACAGCCTGGTGACAGACAGACAGACGGTCCGCGGAGTTTTAGTAATAGGGTCCCGTTTTTACCCTTTGGGTACGGAACCCTAAAAATAATGTTCTTATCTTTCAGAAATTATTATTATGACCAATATGAAAGACTGTTTCAAAGATAAGATGTTGGTAATCAAACATGCAATGTCTGAGCGGATTTGGATAAAACTAGGCACACTGGTAGACCACCTTTTTATCTCGGTAGTAAGTACGTTCCCTTGGGATGAAACATATTACCTGACGGCGAAACCGCGGGCATAATATAGTACCTAGATAATAGGTAAATTGATAGTCATTATGTTGATGTGAACAGGTGATGCTTGTATAGTTTGATTAAACAAATATTCGACATGAAACACTAGATTATTAATAAGTTTTATAAAAAAAGTTGTAGCTGAAAGTATAAAAAACCACCTAACAAGAGCCTTCAATAAAAAAATCTCTTACTTAGTAACTTTAATAAAAAAAATCTCTCCTTGATCTTCCAAGCTTGGTCTTACATAACTATTGATTAATCCAACTTCAAAAGATTAAACGTCTATTGTACATTTGTATAATTAATTAAACCGTCCCAAATATAGAAGGCTGTATTGTGTGTTTTGTTTGAGGCTCACATGAAAGCTTTACAAAAAATATGTCGCCATTGTCAACCGCACTAATGCCTCATAATTGTCGAGATATTTCCTTTTCATTGAAGCCGAGCCCTCTTTACCAATAATTTCTCTTGTCATATTACTCACAAGTACCTGCTTACAAACAAACGCTTTACACACAGCACGACTATTGTGTTTATGTTCTAAAGCTATCGTTTTTTTATTTATTATAAATTATGTACTTTCTAAATTTTGGACCGGCACGTCCATAGAGTCGTATAATACATTTTTAATGGCTTATGTTTAACAAACCACCAAATCTAGTAATATACTGACAAAAATAGTAAATGATCACCAAAATTAAATTTAGAATCGCAACAGAGTCGACGGAGCCCCGCTGGGCGGGGCTCCTATTTCTGAATACAGGGTCTAAAGTAAACTAACACGAAGGTGATGACGGGAGCTGAGTTCGCTCGCTTTGCTCGCTCACTTCAGCTCCCGTCATCTCCTTCGAACCTAACCTGTCCGTGTCGGGGTGCCCTTAGCTCCCGAGCTCGCTTCGCTCGCTCTTGGACTGATTCATTGACCAAATCACTAGATTTGATATCTTACGGTTTTAGCACTTATGAAATTTGGTGATCAATTTACTAAATTTGGTTTAGGTTTATTTTTTTTGCTGATTAGTATATATTTTAGGTGATAGGGGTTATCGTCACAAAGTTTTTTTTGGTGGTCATTATATTTATTCCCATTTTTAATGTATACAAAATAACGTAAATGTTTGTAAATGTTAAATCAGAGACGCAAGGCAATCGAACGTACCGATTTAACGGGCCATATGAAACTCGATATCTGATTTAATCTCAAAATAAAAATTGTAAATTAAGTGAGAAAATATTTTCGCGTAGTGTGCGCCGACTCATTTGGTGACACAAAACATGGAAAGGAACCACAAACAAAAGGCGGAATAATGTCCCTTAAATAATATAATATTACGTGTCACGAAACCAAAGCTTTATGAAATCGGATATTTTTGTCATATCTTGTTTTATTGCGTCTCAATAGAGAATTACTGACATCGGGACTCACTGGAGCTATTCAATTTGGTAAATGTACGAGGGTGGAAACGTCTTAGCTCTAAGGATAGCAAAAAAAATGAAAATCCATAATTTTATCACCGTTATTGACTATTTTATTGCACCGTTAAATTTTATGTTTGCCTCGTTAATGTTAATGATATCTAAATAGGTAAGAAAATTACCATTATTGACTTATAAGGCAGTGCGTATTTACCTAAAAAAATGTTAAATAGATACCTATCTGTTTAACGTTATTAAATAATAGGAACCGGCTTTCAATACAACAAAGCCTGCGACAATAATTCCCGGCAGTCGCTCGAACATGGACATATTAATCCAATCGCTTAATACAAAATCACTGTGCGTAACAATTTCAAATTTTGCACAAATCTAGTCGTATTTAAAGTATTGTGTTACTTGATGTATTAAATAGCCGGTTGACAATGTCGTGCGGATATTATCCCACAAAAAATGTCCTCAAATGTCCCGAGGATTTTCCGCTTCACGCAGTGGTGCACTCTCCGCGGCCCACAGTCGGCAGTTGACAAAATATTGCATTGTTCCTATTATCTACGCAGTATTTATTTAAAAACGTTATTTAAATGGATGATTTTAAGCTCGTACAGTTGAGCGAGCTATTGTACTCCTCTTAATATAGTTACACTTTGTTGCGACAGTGCACCGAATGTCTTTTGACGACGAGGGACTTACCTAGCACTAACCAGAGGCGTCGCCAAGGGGGGGCAGGGAGGGGCAGCTGCCCCCCCCTAGAGATTCTAAAAAAGTTGCCAAATGTAAAGCAACCAAAGTCCTAAGATGGTCTGGCCATGATGAGTGTGCACAGAAAACTTATTCATGGAAATTTACATGATTTTCATAATAAAGTGGTCGAAAAGTTTTCAATAATCCCCCGAAGATTATGTTTTAATTTACCTAATCAAATAAGAACCTTTGTTGACCACTATAATATTAAAATCTGGTACATAATTTAAAAAAAATACACTTCATATTCAAATTCAAACTCCCAAATTATTTTTATTCCATTTTTCTAACAGTAATAACTTATTTAGAAGTTTTATTAATTGTACAGTCAAGAACTCGTGAAGCTTTACACGTTGGACTCTGTACCGTTATTATTACAATCGCTGTAGATGTAAGGCTCGTACTACAAGTGAAAAGCTTCATGTGCTCTCGTCTTTACCTACAATTCATACTTTTCTCATTCTCCATATCAACTTGCCGCCCCCCTTGGCTATCGCCTGGCGATGTCCTTGGCACTAACACTGAAACTCCGAAAGTGTATCCAAGTTATTAGCTAAGTAACATAATATTATTAGGGGTTTGAACCTAAAGGTTCTAATGGCGTGTAGCTAAATAATAGTGGACGATATGTAGAGCCTCGTGAAACCAATTTATTACCTTTATTACTTCGTTCACTTTGTTCCAGTCATTCAGCTATCACCCATATCGCTGGCCATAAATTCAAATTCACTCAGTGACTTCCAATAAAGGTAATGAAGGCAATCATCGGCCAAACCAATAAAATAATAGAAATAAATTTGATATGACCGACATATGGTGGCTCTAATGCGCGACGAACCCTGTTATTGGTGTCAAACATGCGACAAATAGCTCAGACCCAGAATTCCATTTCATTTTATCCAACCGTTGATTATACAGTATTGGTCCGTTGGACGACAATGAAAACAATCTACAACGAGCAATATGTTCACACCCCTTTCTGTTTTTGATTCAGTACGATGACCAAAAAGTAAATTCCAGTTTATTATTATTCCATTACCCGTCACCCCATTTTAAAAAATATGTCAGCAGATGACGAGTGAGGAAGACGGGGGATCCGAGTAATCTGCGAGTGAGGCGAGCGGGGAGCGCCGGGAATACTCAATGTGTTTATATAAAATAATTTTCATGTTCGACATGTCGCAACACAATGCCGTATATTTTTTGCTCTGTCGATAAATTGGCAGGATTATTATTTAATGGAGGGCTCATGTTTGCTTGTCCCGATTGCCTATGACTGACATGATTTTATTAACACCATATCGGTGTTTCTCTGTGGGCTGGAAAATTTCACAGTGACAGGAGCGTGGCGTAAATAATTCACAAGGTTTCATTTCAAAAGGTAATGTGCCAATTTAAGTTGCGAATAGGCGAGTTCAGATATTAGTTCAATTTAGGAGTTAGATAGACAGAGTGATGAATTATTCACGATATATGGAGGATTTCTATCGCTGACACATGAGTAAAATTTAAATGACAATCAAATATTTATATTTGTTTGAAACTTGTTTCTGCGTACTAATGTGTAGAGCCTTTGTTATATTGAATTGCGTGAGCCAGGGTCTTACTCAATAATTAAGGAAAGCATCTGAACCCATTGAGTGCCTACTACGTAATATTACGTAAGTAAGAGTAACAGGAGAGGCCAACTACGTGTTAGTACGTAGATGTTCTTTGTTGGTTGTAGGGTGATCTATACTGTTTGGCCTCCTGCAACGTTCGTTTTTATACTACTTGGCACCTCAAATAAAACACAATATACAAAAATAGTAACTTTATTGTTTCTAAAGGTCTAAATCTAATACACTTTGGTATCATGAATTACACAGTCTACTCTTGAGATCAATATACTTCTAAGTATAACAAAAGCAGTAATATTTCTTACTAAATCAACACTAAAAAACATAAAAATAAACTTCTATATAACGATTAAAAAAAAAATTAAGCGAATTTAGGATCTGTGTGGTAAATTTTAAAACAATTGTTTACACACAAAGCCGGCTTTTCAGGACAAGTAGCACATACAAAAGATGATTCCTTCCGTATTTTATTTTTAGTGCAAACACGACAAGGTTTAGCCGGAACGGCTTTTTTAGCCGTGGGTGGAAGCTTTTCTAAATAATGAAAATTATCTAGTGGTACACGAGTTTTAGCAGATAATTGACTAGTTGAAGCCGGGGATAGAATTGATTGGGGTTCTTGTGATAGTCCTGCTTGTGTCGAATGCGACCCAGTTGCTATGGTGGGATCATTATTATTCATTCCTAACAGATGTCTTATAAAACCTTCACGAAATTGCAGCAGTCGCATTTTAGAAGTTCTATCTTGAAGACGAAGTATTCGGTGTGCATTTTGAATGTACACTTCAAAGATGTGTAGCCCTAGCTTCTTGTGCCATCTAAGAGTTTTTCTGAGGCATGAATAATATGAGACCATCTGGTCGCCTCGGTCTACACCTGACATGCCCAAGTTATAATCGGCGACAATGTTCGGCTTCAGTGAGATTCTACCATTCTTATTCCTAACTCTCACCAACTGAAGATTATGCTTGTTCGAAATTACCAGTACATCTCGTTTATCTTTCCATTTACAAACAGTAATATCATTGCATACTTTAGCAGCTAGCTCTCCACGCTTTAACTTAGCGTTTGTAACGTCTACAGGCAAGTTTTTTCGATTCTTTCGAAGTGTACCACATATGTATGTTTTCCTTTGGGTAAGACGTCTCGTCAAATCAGGTGAATTGTAAAAATTGTCAGCGTAGATTACGTGACCTTTATCTAAATAGCCTTCCATTAGATCTAATACTTTGCGTATACGTATTATTGCGTAGGTAGGCACTACTAACATTTATTTTTCTATCTGTGCCTATCTACGTAATACTGCGTATACGCAATATTACGTATTCTGGCATCCTACTATATCCTTATATACGTGATGCCAACTACGAATAATTACGTAGTAGACCATTTGTATGGTGGCCACCAGGTTTGGTCTGACGCTTACCTTCGGCATTCAATGGGTTAACAACGTAAACTCAGAGTTTCGAGACAGAAGCTGAATATCTTGATTGTTAAGACATGAACGAAACACATTTGAATATCTTATAATTTTGAACGTTACATTATTTTACAGCTTGTTATTTTGCAATGAAATAAGTAAAAATGTCATAAACGTTATCCTATTTTATCATCGGAAATTGGTAAAGAAATGTTGTCAAAAGCAATGAAAGCATTCACATTGTCGTGTGACCCAATTTTAACGTATTTATGGTAACGGGACTTAATCTCTTTTATATCATCGCAAATAATCGCGCACAAATCCCTTATTAGCGAGGCAGAAATATTTTTTCTTGTGACATAAAAATGTTTTTTTATTGTGTGATACGCGTTCTGCATCGGAACTATGAGATGTTATCTAGTGATGGAGCCCCGGGACTCGCCCCGCGTGTTTACACTAAATATTGTGCGACACAATGAAATTACATGACATCTGTACTACAAATAACGGGAATATCTTTATTCATACCGCGGCGGGCAAACAAGCTCCCCTCGCATTGTCACCGCTCGAGCGTCTGCTTACTGTCGCCGGTCGACGTCGCGTCCTTGATACTCTAATAAACTATATTCACACTGTCAAACGGAATTGCAAATCTCGGTTTTTTTATAGTAATTCCTTTAAATCATAATAATTATCTGCGGTCTCTGCCTATTTATTTCTGGCACAGATTTTATGATAGTCGAGTCTTCTGTTTCTATGAATATTTATGTTTACAAACGGCATTTTTATTGGCATTTATTGATTCGCAGGCAGCTAGAAAAAGATGCTTTTTTTATTTTTCTGTAGACCACACAGTTTTCACAAACAAGCCGCATGCTACTGTGCTGTTTGTACGGGCTACGAAAACAGTGATATTGCTCGCAAGAAGGCAAAGGAAGCGATTTACAATAAATAACTTTAATATTAGAGTTACTCCCCCATATTGATACCGATAGTAAGAGGAACCCCACGCGCCTCCGGCTGTGGCAGACGTCGCAAACATTTTTGGATAACCTATGAAAAGATTTTGAAAAAAAAAAATGTTTAGTTGTTCTTTCATAAATATTCTACATAATATTCAGTTCGGTGGCCCAGTGGCTAAGATCTCGCTTCTCGTGTTGAGGTCGAGGGTTCAAATCCGGACAAGTACTTATGTGACTTTTTCAAATTCTTATTTACTTTCTAAGTTTATCTTGGACTTGGCAACAGTGAAGGAAAACATCGTGAGGAGACCTGAACTTATATAATAAATGTAAGTCTGAAATAGCCAAGTCAGAGGCTTGTGGGGTTCCCAGAGACAGCTTAATTAACTCTGACACCAGAGGCCTTGGTGCGAGTTTTTTAACGTACTCACTTGTGATAACGTAAACGATCTCTTATGTCAAAATGTATACAAAAAAAGAGGTTTTGTCTTGCCGTCACCAGACGGCGCTTATCCAGTTTCAATACAAATTGGCGTTAACGTTAACGCGATTGAGCGTGAGTAAAACTCGCACTAAGGCCTCTGAGGTGGCCACATCCTCACAAGACAAGAAGATATTCAGTTATCCCGAAAAAGCGTATCTAAAATCTTTGTTTTCAAAGATACAAGCAGATTAGCAACAGAGTCATCGATAAAACAAATAAAAACCAAAACAATTTGTTCTAATAGTGCACTTCGAGATGTTAAATAGCAAACAAAAAAGCGTTCAGAAAGCAATCACGGAAGTAAAGCTACAGGTAATAAAAACTCGCAATGTCGGAGTAGACCAACGGTTCGTGAGCCCTGATTTAACGTAAAAACGGTAAAATAGTCGTAACGTAGCGAAGGAGCCACTATTAGTTTTCTTTACAACTTTTATTGACAATAGACACTAATATCTATTTGCAGTTATTCATACGAGACATGAAATGTTGCGATTTCCTGATTTGAATTCTCTATGTGGAAGTCGTGGAGAAGACATTTATTTACGTCGTAATAATTTAATATGGATGTAGCTTAACATAGTAATTTGTAATAAATATTAGGGTTCCGTACCCAAAGGTGAGCAGTGGTGGCCCAGTGGTATCGGCCGCGACTTACAAGTTGTAGGTCGTGGGTTCGAGCCCAGGCAGGCGCTTTACTTTGTGTAAATTATTTCATCACCACTGCTCTCAAAACGGTGAAGGAAAACATCGTGAGGAAACCGGCATGTCCTAGAACCAAAAATTCGAAGGCATGTGACTTCCACCAACCCGCACTGGGCCCGCGTGGTGGATTACGGCCCACTCCCTCTCACAGACAGGAGGCCTGTGTCCCAGCAGTGGGAACATTAATAGGCTGATGATGTGATGTGATGATGTGTACCCAAAGAGTAAAATCGGGACCCTATTACTAAGACTCCACTGTCCGTCTGTCTGTCACCAAGCTGTATCTCATGAACCGTGAAAGCTAGACAGTTGAAATTTTCACAGATGATGTTGATTTCTGTTGCCGGTATAACAACACATACTAAAAACAAAACAAAATAAAACTTAAATTCGGGCTCCCATACAACAAACGTGTTTTTTTTTGCCGTTTTTTGCGATAATGGTACGGAACCCTTCGTGCGCGAGTCCGACTCGCACTTGGCCGGTTTTTTGGAAACTGTCCATTAAAATGTTGATTTCATTTCATGGGACTAAACCATTGCTGGCGAAATTTGATTGTTGTTTGTTGTTTTTTGATTGTTTGTTTGTTTGTTGTTTGGTTGTTTTGAATGCTGGCGTTATGTTATCTTGAGTAGAGAGTTGTATCTATTTATTATTATTTTAATTTAAAAATACGTTGATCTTAAGCATAACCATAATAATTTTTTATTTGTGTTACATATGTATTGAATAATTAAGCTTGTGTTTCCTAAGAAACGGTACCAATGTTTTGTTTTTAAAATTACGCTAAAATTGTATACATTAAATAACCAAACACCCACGTGTTTGCTTTGCGGTGACAAAAAACGCTCTGAGTATGGAGCGACAAATGGTGGCGCCAAAATCTTGATCTTGTTAGAAGATCACAGATTTATTGGTTGATTATTTCGTCAGTCGACAATACAACGTCGAACTGGGCTCGAACAAAAGCCCATTCCCATGTAATATCATAAAAACCCAAATTCCATGATGACACAAACCCCATAAAGGTTAACCCGATGTAAGTTTTTATTGTGCCTAATGTATCCTTTACGACAGGAAATACTAAATACTTATCTAGAATATTATTACCTCTAATATATTAGCGATATACCAATAAGATACCAGGTGAATCGATGTCCAACAAAATTGAATTATCGAATGAACTTCTAAAGAATTATGAGTATAATACAAAAACCGCCTTCAACGGAATGTCGGTATTGAGCACAATTAAGAAATAAATCATCGAGAGAGCGTCATTGTGTGTCGAGGACGTTATGACTGCACGGGTTCGATTCCGGGTCGAATCACTCATTGCTCAGCGGCCATTAGAAATGGTCACCAATTTATCATTAAAGCAATTTTTGCAATAATTGTTTGCTTTTGTCCGAAGCGACATCGACACAGAATATGCTCTACTTAGCTAGGCAAATTTCATACCAATGATTTGTGCGTGTATTTGAATAATTTGTAATTCGCATTGTAGATTTTAATTTATGTCATTATGATACGAGTCTGTTTGCGAAACCGCGTCGCTAATATTGATTCACATTTGAATTTAAATGCGAATGTAGTCGTAAGCTGCATGCAATTTAACATAACTGAGTACCTAGAAATGTTGTAAATGTCAGACGTTTAGATAGCATTCGAAATGACAATAGCATGCTGTTCATATTAACGCAAATCAATAATGTAAATAATGCTTTAAGCAGTAACGTGGACATAGAATTACCCAGATACAATTTAAATACAAATTAAAGTGTATTTATTCGTGCATACCTACTAATTTGACAGTAGTCAACACATAATAAAACACTGGCTATTTATAAGTAGTGCTTGAAATAAAGGTCACAAAAATCGAAAAAAAAATGTAGAACTAAAAATGAAAAACGCAAAGTAGAGCCACATTTCGGTTGTGCACGCACCGGTCATCGGTCCACCCACGCTCACAAAAGACGCGTGGGTGCAAAGATTATTCTCATTCAATTGAACCGCATTGTGCGCCGGCGCATGCCACTTCCAGCCACCTCTTAATTACCGCGCAGCTGCTGACCCGCGTCCATCTGGATCATCACCACCTACACCACTGACAGGGTACAGGCTGATCGGTTATTGGCGATTTAAACACCGTTTACCTTATTTGATAGTTCTTTTAAACTTGTTAAGTTGGTAACTTAACAAGTTACAACCGATCAATGGTAAGAATGTAGAACACACAATACGATATTATTATCATTATTAAAAAAATCGTGAAAGTTATTTTTTGTTCGAAATGTTTCGAAAATTTTTAGCTTCAAATTTGAAAAAATGCGGTTGACAGTTTCTTGTAAAGTCCCTGATGATCCATAAGCTAATAATAATAATATAATAATATCGTTTATTTATAACATAAGGCACATTTTACAATAAAAATATCTTAAAAATATAAAAGAAGACAGTTGCTTATTTGCCTGAACTAGGTTGAACCTGTGTTTCAGACTATAAAGTGCTTAAAACTTATAATAATAATAAAGTAACAATGGTATATCTTGTATATGTATATAATATAATACTTAAATTAAAGACAAAGCAAAATTATTATTTTGTTACAGTCAGGAGATCTGTCTCACCGTAAGATAAGCTAAGTAGATGTTCAAGAATAGTCTTCAAGCTGATTCAAGCATACCTAGGAAGGAATGCAAATGCGAGGATCATTATACCAGCACAAAGCATTTATATGGTAGGCAAGGTATACCGTATTACGATACGGTATCAAGGTCGGAGACTCTACACTTGAAGTTGTGGACGGCTATGTCTACCTGAGACAAACGATCCAGATGAGTAAGGCCATCTTCGAGAAAGACGTCAACCGTCTAATCCGACTCGGCTGGGCAGCGTTCGGGCAGTTGAGCGGTATCTTCTCATCGAACCTACGACAGTGTCTCAAGGCGAAAGTCTATGACCAGTGTGTGTTGCCAGTGATGACCCATAGGTCAGGACCACGTCTCAGAGTCATAGCCGCGAACCGGAAGACGTTGTGTTGGAAGGCCTCCCACTAGGTGGACCGATGATCTGGTGAAGGTTGCGGGGATCCGCTGGATGCGAGTCGCACGGGACCGATTTACGTAGCGAAGCTTGGGGGAGGCCTGTGTCCAGCAGTGGACGTCTTTCGGCTGATATGATGATGATAGAACAAGTCAAATATTTTTTAGAAGTTAAAGTTCATTGCTCAATAGCAATGAACTTCTAAAAAATAAAATGACTCTCCAAAATTATAATTGTATATATCAAAAATCAAACTTCGACAGAAACAATAGCATCAAAATTCGAGACAGTTAAATAAAATAAAATTGAGTTTTTATTTAAAAAAATTATTTAAAAAATCGTGAAAGTTTTTTTTTTTTTTTCGAATTGTTTCGAAAATCTTTAGCTTCGAATTTGAAAAAATGCGGTTGACAGTTTCTTGTAAAGTGCCTGATGATCCATAAGCTGATTCAAGCATACCTAGGAAGGAATGCAAATGCGAGGGTCATCTGCACAATATGGTAGGTAAGGTATACCGTAGTACGGTACGGTATCAAGGTCGGGGACTCTACACTTGAAGTTGTGGACGACTATGTCTACTTGAGACAAACGATCCAGATGGGTAGGGCCATCTTCGAGAAAGAGGTCAACCGTCGAATCCGACTCGGCTGGACAGCGTTCGGGCAGTTGAGCGGTATCTTCTCGTCCAACCTACGACAGTGTCTCAAGGCGAAAGTTATGACCAGTGTGTGTTGCCAGTGATGACCCATAGGTCAGGACCACGTCTCAGAGCCATAGCCGCGAACCGGAAGACGTTGCGTTGGAAGGCCTCCCACTAGGTGGACCGATGACCTGGTGAAGGTAGCGGGGATCCGCTGGATGCGAGACACACGGGACCGATTTATGTGGCGAAGCTTGGGAGAGGCCTGTGTCCAGCAGTGGACGTCTTTCGGCTGATATGATGAAGGTATAGAACAAGTTGACTTGTTCGCAACCCAATAGCAATGAACTAAATAAAATAAAATGACTCCCCAAAATTTTAATTGTATATGTCAAAAACAAACTTCGACAAAAACAATAGCATCAAAATTCGAGACACTTAAATAAAATAAAATTGAGGTTTTGTAAGCGTTAAAAAAAACAAATCAAATTCACGGATTAGCATTTTTAAATTACGAAAACAATCTAAATCGGACAATGGAACATTAAAGAACCTACTTAAAAATCATCGATGATTAAAAATCAACCTGCTTTGTTACTATATTATTTCGTTGAAGTAAATTCAGCGTGTTTGAAAAGGTGAACACCCTGTGTACTTGAATGAAAACGCCATATTTAGTTGATCTGTGTAATAGAAGGTGAGAGTGTCCAGTGACAATAGCGCGACAGTTTTGAGTGGCCAGACGTCCGGCAAATCTCATTTGTGGATTTATCATTAACCGTATTTCATCCACCCTTCCCTCTACAGCCTATTAAGGGTTATAAATTTTATATCCGTCCGACATGTCCAAAGCTTTCCGTTGTTTATTTATCGTAATTTTATTTGTACACATTTATATTAGATAGAAACGAAGGAATACTTCCATTAGACATTATAAAGACAAAGATATTTTATTTCAACTAGGCCACCAAGCGGCACTTTTGAACGTACTTACGCACGGTAGAATCATTTTTATGTACATAAAAATGATTCTACCGTGCATTCGGAAAGTAGCTTGTTATGGAGAAGAATGCACAAGAAACTCCATACTTACTCTTTTAAAAAAATATTGTTTTTTTACAATATTTAGGAACATAGGTACATATATAGTTATTAGTTCATATATGTGAGGACAATGCACCCAGAATAGCACTACACACCACCATACCACCTACAGACATAAAGCATTAGAAGTACTCACACATGTACTGTGCAGTTATATAATAGATACTAGAAAAACATTAACATCCGAAGCAGTCAAGATATGGCCAATCCCAACTGACGGCGTCCGTTCACGAACATGACGCATGAATTGGCACCACCCAGCTCAACCATCACGAAGGGAACCGGAAGATCCAACACACGCGCCACCATCAGAGAGACATTTGAGAGAGCATGACACACTCAACGGCCAGGGCACACACAAGTCAACGAAGTAAATTTCATAAGTACGACTCTGCTCGCTATTCGAACAAAGCAATCTCGTATTGAAGTCGTAAAAGTGGAAAAATATTGGCTATATGCTATATCATAGTGCCGCGTTCGTCAGAACAATGAGGCGAGCCCTAATCGGCCGCCTTATCAGCACTAGCTTTTGTCTTAATTCGATGAAGGGTAATTTATGGCGGTCTGCCATAACACTTGCCATAAATAATAGTATTTAAGTGTGAGTCTGCTGCCCTTAGAGTGCTGTTCTGTCAAAATTCACATAAATAATGACGACCTGACGAGACAGATCTTATCTCGGAATAGCGACAAGTCTACGGTTATAAACAAAAGACGCACTCTAATGACTGAATGAGCCATCGTAAACCCTTAATATTTACGCACGAATCTTTCAGTTCACCTTTTGAGAGGTTTTATAACTCGGCGGGGAGATCTCCCCGAGCTCCGGGCTCCGCTCCGGGTCCAGCCAGGCGCCTACGCCAGTCTCGCTATATCTGATTTATTCATACCACCCGAAACACATGATCGGTTTTCCGGATATCCAGTTATTCTTTTTTTACTGCTGAGCTTTTAGTTAAGTCAGGTATATCTAACTATTGTCATGTTGAATAATTTATTAGAAATTGATTGACATCTTAGATTTTGTTTTCACATAAGTTGGTGTGAATGACTCACATTGAACAATACTATCTCATTAGTCTCGCGAATGTTCGTTCTAATAGCAAATCTTTCCACTGTTTGCAATGACATAAAAGTGCAGATATCGGGTTGCAATTAAAACTATTGGACGACGCTCGTTAACTGCACGAGCGCGTGGGTGGACAAACACGGCAGATGTGCGATGTTTGCGACCCTCGCTGACCTCTGCACTCACCCCAATACTTGCAATTAGCCACCTAATGTCATCACCCAGTTTCGATACTTCTACGCTTGTTACATACCTCGCTGAAACCCCTGAAATGCCTTAAATACTTAGTAATTCGAACAAAACTATGAGAGCCAACCATTTGGGAGGTCTATTTTAGGATTAAAACCCAAGTGACGCAACCTCGGATAGGTGAGCGATAACGATTCAATATTTATTGTCACCCGACGTCCGTCATTAAGATAGTGTCAAAACTGCCTGCTCGCGCACAGGCATTACCGGAGCCGGAGCACTCATAATTATTACTAATGCCTTAAATATGTCAAAACAGGAATCCAGGTAAAAAGGCGTAATTTACGCGCGTCCGATAGAGATTTGGCAGTTGGCGCCGAGGAGCGCACGCGCAGCCGGGCTGCTTCGCGAACAGGCGCCCACTTTTTGTAAACCATTGTCTTTTAATATAAATTTTAAATAGGAAATGTCCCTTTTTATGGAGATCTAGTTTACGGCTCTGACAATGAAGGCATAAATCTAACTAGTGCGTCACTCTGGCCCGGCGATGATCGATCGATAAACATTATTTATGTACTTCCGTTGGGTAACACACGATTGGAGTCGTGGACGTGAACAAATTCGTAGAAATACGCCTCGAATATCTTAGTAGTCATGTTGTATGAACACAACTTCACCCTCCGATTTGATTTTGTAAATAATTAATTTATAAACACAACAATTGCTTTCTACTTAAGGGTTTGTTTCAGATTCCTAAGAAAATATTTCAATGGATAATTCACGAATAGAATCACACTAACAACTTCAGCTTTTTACTTATAGACAACTTTGTCTAGAAAATAAGAGGTTTCAGTCAGGGTCGATTTCAAACCTTAATAACTGCGTCTTAAGATAGAGATTTGAAGTGATACCTCTGAGGAATAAAAGGTGCAAAGCGGCAAGTAAATACAAAGAATGCCTCTATATGATCGGTACAATTAAGCCAAATGTTAATAAAGAGAACAATGCCGCTCATCCATAAGCGCCGAACTGCCTCCAATCAACATGCCTTCAGAAGAGGGGCTGATTAACGACAATAACTCAGCGACAACACCAACTTGACCACGTTTATTTTTATTTTAGGCCCTTTCCAGTCGATCTCTAATGAATACGGTTTATCTTCAAGTTTATATAAAAAATAAATCGCTTTTAACTGAAGAATCACGCCTTAAAAAAGAAACGCTTATTAAAATTTATTTCTTTCTCTCCTCGCGGCACTGTCGTGTACTTCGCCTCGAATAAAATTAAAAAGTCAAGAATTCTTATTTATTTTAATACAATAAACCGCAATCGCTGAATAAAGATAAATAAAAAGCAATAAAAAATAAAATCGCATTAGCAATAAACAAAATACTTCAGCGGATGTGGGCAGAGCGGAGAGCACGCACTCGGAGATGCGTAGAGAGGATGCTGCGCGGTCACGACCTTCTTGACTAGGTGAAAGTGAGAGTTCGGGTCCGAAAAAATATGCCAAATGTTTACTAAATATATAACATCATGACTTGCGTCCAAAAATTAAATATTTTTTAAAATTCACAATAGATTTTAAAACACTTAAAACCTAACTAACAAAGTATCGCAAATGATAAAAACCCAAGTCATTACTAGAAATGCCAATATATACCCAACTTAGTGTCACGAACAAATATTTGAAGACGCAAAGGAAGCTCCACGGCATATTGTTAGCCGATTGTCACGAGTGCTACCCTCGTCGGCGTTTTCTTAATTGTGCCGAAATATTTATTTGATTGCGAACTTTGCAGCACAAGCGTGCAACCGAAATGGTCATCGGCATCTTGACCGCCGCCACAATAGCCCCGCCACCTCACCTCGCCACATTAAGACTATGTTACCAATTCAAATCTATTTTTGCCAGGTTTAACCAGCCAAAGGCTTCACTTGAAACCAAAAGTGTGAGGACGTGTAACCATTGGGTACGATGTCGAGGTCGGTCATTATTTATATCTCTTCCGCTAATGTATGGATTAAAATCAATGAGCTATTGAATAATGGAGCAATCAGTTCTCTGCAACTGGGATAATTTCTATGCTCGTACAAAATAGATGTCTAATGTAGCTTGTTTTGTTGCGGATATTGGCCTTCGGGAGGCTTTCAGTTGAAATAATTTTCCGATGTCTATTTTACTTCAAAAAGCAAATATAAGGTAAGATACAACTGTCAGTCAAAAACACAGTTTCCAAAGTGGGCGTGCGTGATAGAATTGAATAATGTCGGAACACAATCAATTTAGGACAATCAGCTAAGCGATCACGTTCAGTGCTCAAGACATTCCTGCCTTCAAGTCAAAGCGAGTAACGCTCGACTCCTGTCCGTCAGCAAATTGCAGTATCGTAGATCTAAATGGGCCACCGAGTCGATGCTGGATACATTCGCAACAGAGCAGCCACGCATCGTGCACTGATCATGCGCCGTGAACAAGAGATGAAATAAAGTATGAAACTGGTCGCGCGTTCCGAACGCAACACAACTGTATGGTCCCAGAGCCAACAATCGAGATCTGAAACGCGATAACGATGTCAACTAGTGCAGCCTGTCCTCGCCGTTCCCATGATTTGCGATGCCGTTCTAATCGTAATAATTACGGCCTATCCATCAAACGGACGTATGATAAACATGCGTCTCGGGAATCTGACCAAGAAATGGTAATAGTTATCAATCTCCGCGTGCCGACTGTGTTCACAGTTTGAGAAATAGCAGAGATCATTTTTTGCGCGAGTGACGTGTTTATGAACGCTCCGTTATAAATTCTCTTTGATCTCATCCACCGTGTCACATAGCCGTCTCGACGTAGTTTTCCTCGTACATTGGAACCGCAGATGGCGCTCGTATACATATTTTTATTGCTCTAATTTCTCTACGTAGCGTTGGGATCGGACATAACATTCGTCAACGGTCCTAACAAAGCTGACTAATTATCGTGGCGCGGCATGTCGTAAAACAGTGCATATTGACGGAATATAGAGAGGCCGGCACACAGTGCTTAATGACATTAATCACATTGATTTATTGTGGTTCCGAGTTATTACAGGCCGGGCGGCGCGCCTGTGTGCGTGATGCGTTAGTACCGACACGCGCCGCGCCTGTGTGCGGCGCTTCTTGTGTAAATGTAATACGCAATGCATACAGGGTGATACGGTACACCTGTGCTCTTGCTGCCCACACCGTTGTAGTTTCCGCAATAAGGATTGACCTGCCATATGAAGTCGAGAAAAATAAGTAATTTCCTTATCAGTTATTACTCGTAAAACACTTGCTAATCTGCTTACTTAGAAGAACTGTTAACCTAATATCTGACGCAATAGTCCTAAAAATAGAAATACCCTTTCGCTGAAATAGGAAAAACATTTCCCGAGCGCTCGAAGGGAACACCCTGGCTAGTGTGGGCGCTAGTCCACGGACGGGGGCGCGCGTGTGTGCGTGTATGGCATTAGGCAACAATTTACGCTGTTTGCGGCGTGTTAATATTGATTGGCTCGCTTTATTTCGACTCGCGCGAATCTATCCACGAAACTACGTCAATGTATGTGTAAGTAGATCATACACTTCTTCGTATTGCTCTAAATATACTTTATAATCGAAACTTTTCTTACGTTTGTTGTGACTTTTCGACCTCATTATTCGACAGGGTGATACAATTCGTGAGTATTTCAACTGCTCAATTTTTTGTTTCATTACTCGTAAGTAGGTTAATATATTAGATTACATGTTTTTCTATCGATCAGTGTGAGTGCAGGTGTAAAAATATGCGGGTGTTTAGTAACCTGTCTGTACGCGGATGCACTTGTTATGTTTGATGTATGACGTAGGTTCTATTCAGAGGAATATAAAGTTGGTGTCTATTTATAGGTATAAATATGGTCATAAAGCCTAAGTATTTGGAGCAAAGAAGCAATAAAGTTGGCAGTGATCTGAGGCCGGCGCTAGCGTCCATCGCTCAAGTATTTAGTACAATAAGGTACGTGTGGACAGCCGCTCACACGTTCCAGGCCGGCCGGGTGCCTCGCCGCATATCAATCACGCCATTATAATTTCATAATGCACGTTTGTCAACGTAAATAATACGCAAAATTTATGTTACGAGGTTCTCACCGTTCTACAGAGGCGCAGCGAATACTTAATAGGCCATCATTAAGTATAGAAAACATTGCGAGTGTACTACTCATATTCATTTGACGACGTGCCTATAAATTCAATTAAGTCGTATGTAAATATATATACGTACGTACGTAGTCGTAGGGCGCACGATGTAAACCGTGTTATGAACGCGAATATAAATTCATTTGGTTATTTGCATAAATTGCTATTTAAACTGTTTTATAGTTTGTTTTTGTACATGAGTTATGAAAGTCACGCGTTGGCGTAAGCGTCGGCTGGTACTCTGCCTTTGGAAAAAGTTTTTTTTTTAGTCTTTGCACCCACACTAGGAATTTTTTCCTGTATCGTATAAACGCACATACATAACACCCGGAGCCGGAACAACTATCTGTAGGCCATACAAATATTTGTTCCGTGCGGGAATCGAACCCGCGACATGCAGCGCAGCAGTCAATCGCTCAACCACTTCGCCAACCGTGCGCCAAACGCGTGTGCGTGGGTAGGTTATACCTACCTACTAACAGGCTTACAGGCTTACAATAAGAATAAAGAAATATGTATGAATGCATATTAAGGTCATTATATTGCTTACTTTTATAAAACCATGATTATTATGGGATCATGTAGGCACCAACCGTAAGGCCCCTTAAGACAAGGCTGCCTGCCTTGTCTTAAGGGAACATGGGAATCTAAATACATAGTTTTTTATAGTTTTCTACAGATAATACAAAAATCTATGAAACGACATTTTCCAGATGTTTGGTAGATAAGTATGGTATAAAATATTTCATTTAAGAAACCGGCATTTAAATTGTGTGACAGACGGACAGACCGAAGGACACACCGATGGACACACAGACAGACACGTGAGTGACATCAATAGGGCTCCGTTTGGACCCTTCGAGTACGGAACCCTAAAAATAACAATCTGACCACCGATTACTGAATTAGGAATATGAAGTTCAGTATTCGTCAAACAGTTTGTTGAGCAATGGTGTCCCAGTGGTATCGGCCTCGACTTACAAGTTGTAGGTCGTGGGATCGAGCCCAGGCAGGCGCTTTACTTTGTGTAAATTATTTCATCACAACTGCTCTCAAAACGGTGAAGGAAAACATCGTGAGGAAACCGGCATGTCCTAGACCAAACATTCGAAGATGGATGTCATCCACCAACCCGCACTGGACCCGCGTGGTAGATTACGGCCCATTCCCACTCACAGAGAGGAGGCCTGTGTCCCAGCAGTGGTAACATTAATAAGGCTGATGATGTGATGTGATTCGTCAAACTCTTCTTTAGCCTGAAAACCAATTAGGTAGAGTTTGATCTTAGCTCCAAATACTCAATTCCAACTCCAAAAACCAGCCCAGAAACTATAATATCTAGGAGACCGCAGCTGCTATATAGAAAGAAAGAAAGAAAGAAAAAAATATTTATTTGTGACCCGCACAGGAGACACGAGAAATAAGCATACAAAAATTAAACAATAGTAAAAATAAAAAAACCCCGTGCGAGACCAAAAAGGCTCCTATCTCAGCATACCACCAACCGACATATATATCCGACTCATACTTTCCTTACCACCTTGCCCTTAGTATCTAGATTTCAATTATAACTTTTACGACCGCATAATTGAATTAATCATAAAACAGTATTCCAGACTTTATGCCTTCGCTCGGACTTTGTAACAATCCCTTGATAAGATCTATCTTGAAATGTTATTTGAGACAAACTGGTTTGTTTGGTAAGTTAACGACGAACACGCCACCTATCTTTATGTTTGTGTTACAATTTGTTAACAGTCTTTGTTATTGCTTTACATACACATAGGACTGTACATAGGTAAATAAAAAACGGGCCAAGTGCGAGTCGGACTCGCACACGAAGGGTTCACTAAAATAAAATCGCAAAAAAACGGCAACAAAATCACGTTTGTGTATGAAAGCCCCACTTAAATATTTATTTTATTCTGTTTTTAGTATTTTTTGTTATATCGGCAACAGAAATACATCATCTGTGAAAAAAATGAAATCAGCTGTCTACCTATCACGGTTCATGTGATACAGCCTGGTGACAGACAGACATACAGACAGTGGAATCTTAGCTATAGGGTCGCGTTTTTACCCTTTGGGTACAGAACCCTAAAAGAGGCTTTACAACATCGTCCTGTTAATGAAAGTTCTGTTCGAAAGAAAAGTATCTTCTTCGCTTTTTTGCATTTAGTTTTAGATACTTTGAGTCATGTAATGAACATAATTCTAATCCTGACTAACCTAGACCTGATAACTCAGGTATCCATAAAGATTAACATAAAATTATAAGCTCTATATAAAAATACCCGTTATCATCATGGAGGTAGGCAAACTAAAGACCACCGCCTGCTACGATACTTACTTAGGTAGGTTACTTAGGTAGGTTACTTAGGTAGGTTACTTAAGGTAGGTTACTTAGGGATAACAGGCCTTAGGGCCCTAACAGACGTTGCACAGATGGGGTTCCGGAGTGGTCTTTTAATAGGTAACCCCTTCCAAGTGCCGATGGTGATCACCAGGGTGAAAAGCTCACACTGCCTGGTCTTTTCCCCAAAAGTCCAGTGAAGTGAAGGTTGCCAGCGGTTAACAAAAAAAAAAAAAAAAATATATAGGTTGTACTCCTTTTACATCATCCACATTCCTAAATGAGAAAAATTAAAAATATATTATCCTAGCTGAACAGTAGAAAATAATAAAATACAATATAGTAGTATGTTGTATCTAATGATAATATAAATAGCTATATAATATGTTATGTAAAAACAATAAAATGGTATTTTAAAAAGTAAAGTCCTTGTCCCTGAACATCGAACAGAAAACCTCCTGACGAAAAGGTGTCAAGAATAATATAATACCAAATTTCCCTTTTCGTAAATCTCTGTCAGACTTTTATCCGCATTCATCGATACAATGCTGTCATGTTAAATAGGGGAAAGCCCATAATTAAGCAACCGTTAGTCGCGTCACTCATCATTAGCCGTGTTATGCGGCTATTTTTGCGCACTCGTGTGTACGCCAACCAAAATAACTCGCAACACTAATGAATTCACTTTATTCAATTGTTTATGCTTAAAATATCTAGCCGTACACTCCAGTCAGTTAAACAGATAAAAATATCTCACTCAGACTTTCTTATACACTTAGCAAGAAATACTCCATTTGAATGCCAACGTACTCGCACCGTACAATCCCTGAAAAATCCGTTAGTAAAACAGGCAAATATATCTTGTAGCACATTGAAATTAATGTTGATAAATATACAAAAGGAACGCCGGAAGTGCGGACGTCGCGGCCGGAAGTAGGTCCATCCATCATCCGCCCGCCCTGGATAAAAACGGTCGTTAGTGCCGCCCCCCGGCTCTACCTGCCTCTCTATTAATGTTACGCCTCTGTAATGTTTGCGCCTCTATTACTCCTGTCATTTGTTATATCCATTTTGGCAAATTGGCTGATCTCGCATAACGCTATCCGCTAGACGTAATTAAGGGGCTTTTTGCAACCCTAATATCGCTAATAAGACAAATGATAGTTGGGATAAGTAAGTGATTATTTATTATTTTATCCACTAATAGAAATAGACATGTTACAAGGTTTTTTTATTGCTACCTTACCTGTCAGTGTCTGTCATTAGGAATGCTATCAATTCGAATAGTACAAGCTCTAAAAGCATCCCCAAAACCAAATAAAAATTACACTAACTGTCACCAGAGAAATCTAATAAAGAGCACCTATTTAACAAATTAAATCTGTCTATACAAACAACGTAAACAAGCCAAAAACGTGGCAATAAACGTCAAAAGAAAAGTAAAAAGATTCCCGCGGGTGTATTCAGCGGCAAGTCACCGCGCGGAGATTGAAGGCATGCACGCGAGGGTGACACCCGGCGCGGATCCTCCCGGCCTCTTCGGGGAACCAAAACCGCTTATAAAAGTATGCGCCGGAAATCCGCGGGTTGCCGCCCGGAGTATTAAAATTATTATGAAACCGCCGCGCCGCGATAAGGCGGGATGATACCGGCTTAACACCCACCCCCCTCCAAGCTCTCCCCCCACCGGCGCCCGGGACACCACCCGCACCCTCGGCGCACTATCGCACCATGCTCGAATGCCTTTTCACCGTACATCTATGCGAAAACTTATACGACACTCTAGTTATGCATAAATGTTTATGCGAAGTTAACCAGCCAACACCTACTTGACACCACGCAACTATGTAGGTAACCCGCGCTGAATTGTTAATCGCTCGTAAACTATCATTTAAACTTTTTTAGTGTTGAAATCTACCGTTCAGTCATGCTTTGATATTACAAGCATGAAAGTGAAATCAAAACGCTACAACAATCAACTAATAACGCTCCATAAGTATCGTTAATCTAGCTGAGAGTTCCGAATAAATCAAAGTGAGTAAACTTAAAACATTAACCAGATAAAGTTATTTCAACAATGTAAACGTCGCTGGGCAACTTTATGCAGAAGCTGCACTGGTATGTCGAACTACAATTATAACTTTGGCCCCGGACGCGACAGAACGTTGTGTTGCAACAAATAAAATATGTCCACGAAAACGCGCGAGGGGGACGGCACAGCGAAATTTCGTACACGAGACAAAGATAAGCTTAACCAGCACGAAATTATGAGCGTTTAACTGTTTCTAGCTGTAGAATCTGGCACGGGTGCTTCGCCGGCTCGCCAGCGCGCGTTATTTACGAGGGGGTGTCGCCTCCCCGCTGCACCCGAGATAGTGCCTTCCCCGGAAGAGCGCCGCCGTCGCGCCTGCCGCGCCGAACCAGCCCTTGCAAAGGCGGCGCAGGGTGCACTATCCCGCGCACGCCCGCCGCCACAGCACCTCGCTTACACCTCGCTTCTGCTTGTGCAGATTGCTGCCAACCCGCACTTGCTAGCACGCCGCAGACCGACGAATATCACCTCTACGACAAACGCCATACGGTCACCTCTCGAGGACGCTTGTCCGCTTTCGGTTCACACGGCGCCCACCGTTTTCCTACATTACATTATAGTGAAGATGTCTGTATTTCTTGTTTATGATAGCATAAAACTATGGTAGGTAAATTGACGGCGCTACGTCGGTGTAGCACGTCTACGGCACGGCCACGGCACACCACCACGCCGCTCGATACACTTTGTTAACATTAATGTGTGCTTATACACTAATAAATCAGGCCGTGCTTTGTACTTTAACATTGTATTTTTGAGACATTACCTTACCTACCTAAGAACGAAGACTATGTAAGCAAAGGTAATTAAATAGAATTATTTATACAACGAAGCTTATACCTATGTAGGTAGGATATCCTAAGGTGTTACCTTTGTACTTAAGTGATTATCGCTCATGATCCTTTACGTGATGGGGAAGCAATAGCAGTGTTAATACCAAGGGGTAAGTTTTACAAATGGATCTGATAGCAAGCCTATCAAGTCTCGTGCAGACGAACTGGCTTTGAATAAATTCTAAAAGAATCAATAAAAGTAAGTAACTGCTAGCCATACCTGAAATACCATTAACTTATCAGTTTCTTGCCCCCATTAACTGCAATAAGAATCTGTTCCTAATGAGCAATTGCTACTAAATAATGTAATTTTATTAAGCTCCCCATACGTTAGGGTCGTTACATAAAGCACGATACAAACGAACAGCGGCGACGGTCACGTACCTACGTCATTTAAGTGAAAATATACGACACACAGAAAAGAGAAAAATGCGCAAAAACCATCTAGAGCATTATGGCTCGCGGCGAACCATTACTTTTAATATAAATAAAATAACAAAATATGAGCGTCCGGCCGTTGAGTGCCCCCGAACACTTTTATATTTCAGCGGAGACACCACCCTGTACCGCCGGCCGCCACACACCCCACACGCAAGATTTATATTTTGACTTGTTCACTACTTATCCCTTTAAAGCTCGGACATATCCGACGTTGTGACTTCGCATGACTTATCCTCTGTTATGAAACTGTTACACGCTGATCCGAAAGTTTGAAACAACTAAGAATGTGTCAAATATGAGTCTTACGTAGACGTCAATGACAAATAATATTTAAAATATTTACCCGATATACTTTTATTTCATGCTATATGTATTTAGTAGAAGACACGCTTCGATCGACAATCTATTGAACAAGTAATAATGACACGATATCTTGCGAAAACACCCCGATTCAAAAAGTAAAACGCCCATAACGTTTAAACGGCTGAACCTATATTCATGAAACATAGCTAAGAACACTCACGATAAAGTCAACTTTCAAACAACAAATACAAAACCTAAATCGGTTCATCCATTTAGGAGCAATGATGCCACAGACAGATATACAAATACACAGGTACACACGTCAAACCTATAACACCCCTCTTTATCCGGCGGGGGTTAAAAGTAAAGGAATAATAATTTATTTTTCTATTTGAATTTATTGTTCTATTTGATAGTTTTATGTTTTAAAACAGTGAAATAAGAATGATTAGTTTAATTATAAGAAGTTGCTAGTCAAGGGGCTCTGACAAGTGACATTCTATGTCAAAAATGTCTGGTATTTATATATACTATCGAAATGTCACGTGTACATTTTGGCATTTCGACAATCGCCTTCGCTGATAAAATAGTAAAGGTTTCTTTAAGACAGAGAGCGGTCACGCGTTCAAGCGTTCAAGAGGTCAGTTTTGCGTTCTTTGTGTTGTATTACGTTACATAGATATACCATACAGGAGGTGTTCTGACCGCGTCGGTCAACCAGAACGGTACGCGTTCGCGCGCTCACTGCTGTTTCGGTGACCAAATCAGAAGGAATATGGAGACTGAAAAGCCTAAGATGCTAAGAATAACAATTTTAAAAAACTTAGGAAAACTAGCATAAGCGTGGTTGCCAATTATTGTTGGCATTTCTTCATCTTTAACCCATTTATTAAAAAGTCTATGAAATTCTCCATCTTGTTCTCTATCCTTATTTATTGGTCGCACCCAGTATTTGATGCTGATAATCACCACAAAATCAATAGGTCTTCCGATGAAGAACTATCGTCAAATAACATAGTGACAAAAGTGGTACCGCGTAGAGTCGTAGACCGTCCAACAGCGGGGTTCGTGAGCAGCTGTACGCTCGAACGCAAAACTGACCTCTTGAACGCTTGACCGCGTGATCACTCTCTTACCCTTAGAACCTCTGAGGCCCTAGACAAGTGGCATTATATCAAGGAAAGCAAGGCGATAGCGATTGTCAAAAAGACTAAATTGTATGTGATTGACAAGGGATATCGAAAAATCACGTGATCAATTCCTTACATTTGTGACATTTCAACTATTGCCTTCACTGACATCGAATACCACTTGTCTAGCTGGACGCTTAAGTGGCGCTTCCTTCAATCAGCAAAGATGACATTATGTATGTACCATGTGTACATATTTACATAACTAAACAATAAAGATTAATGTTAGATAATGATGCGAGATCAATATCAGGACGACTGATAGGTACTTCCCATTAGAATATCATTAATTTGCAACATCTCTGTTACTTTATAATAAAGAGAACAAAGTGAGCTAGCATTGACACCATAATTCAAACTTAACAAACGGCCGTGTAATCGTTCAGAACCGGTTCTCTATGCATATTTACTCCCCGTACTAACATATTAAACGCCATATATATCAACATGAAACTACAATTAAATTCGTAGTTTCAGTCTTGAATATTCGCATTTTGAAGGACGACAAGTGTATTAAAAAAACTGATAAAGATGACTCACATTTAGTTGAACAAACCGTAATTATGGTGTTTAGTAAAATATGCCAAAGCGCATTTGAGGCAGCGAACTGTTCTCATACAGCCATCATTTTGACAAGTTAAGTGTTGTTTGTAAACGAGCTGCGTCGACAATATTTTTCTGTATAATTTACGGTATTAAAATTTCATCTCAATGTCTGAGGCACGACATAATAATGACTTAACACGCACGTCTTCTACTTCTCATACTTGTGGAGGCAACTAAGTATGGAACTTGATCTTATCCGCTTTAGAAATATATATACATATTATCGCTAGTAAGATTTTACAATATATTTTCATTTTTTTTTTCAATTCCTAGAAATTGAAGCATTCAAATCAAAGGTGTTATTACAAAAAATAACTGAGCAGCATGATCTGATTCATAACTGTGATCATCATCATCTGTCTAGACTTTTCCCAAATATGTTGGGGTCGGCTTACAGTCTTACCGGATTTAGCTGAGTACCAGTGTTTTACATGGAGCGTCAACCTATCTGACCTCCACAACCCAGTAACTGGGTAACACGGTACCCCTTGGTTAGACAGGTGTCAGATCTCAGGCTTCTAACTACCCGTAACGACTGTCAAAGATCTTTAAATGACAGCCGGGACCAATGGCTTAACGTGCTTTCCGAGGAACGGAAGAAACTCGCTATGATAAGATGGTCACCCATCCACGGACCAACCTCGGCAAGCGTTGCTTAACCTTGAAGATCGACCCGTGCGGCTATTATTATTTATTCACGCGCGGCTTCGTAATCGTGATATTGATATATAAAACAATTAACCAAATCAGCAGTACGTTCAAGTACAAAATGAAAAGCGAGGGGTCAGTTAAAAGCTCTCGAAGTACATCCCGAGCTCGCCATAGGCTATCTCATTCATGCGATTAGATTATTGTCTGTACAAAAGGAAATATGAGTTACGCTTCACTGGAGTGTAAACAAGTGAATGAACAAACTCAAGTGCTCGACACAAGAGTTGCGTGCGTTTCCGCGATGCGTGCCCTTTGCACAAGCTCCAATCAATCAATGTCCACTTTTAATGACTTAATACTGACATACTCGACTCGGTATTCCTTCAGAAATTCGCTTCATAAACGAGGAAATTTACATGATTACAGTACATTCTTATTATCGCCTCAATGTACGTTCCGGTCGGCGCTAATTACACTCGATGCTCCCTCGAAACCTTACGAGGCTTCATCGACCGATATTGTCCATCGCACTCCATCGTAAAGCGGGCCTAACAAAACAAAGAACATAACACGACTATAGAGTTCGCAATAAAACCGCGTGAAAATGGCAATAGCTATTCAGAGGGAGATATTAAAATGCATGGAAATAAATTCGGCGTCGCATTCGGGCGTACGGCTCGGGGGGTGCAGTAAAAATAAACAGCGACACCATTAGAACTCACTTCCATATTCAAATTTATGAACGCGTCCGATCCGCGTCCCTCGCTGGCGCGGCTCGTCCGCTGCTACGCCACTGCTATGCGCCCACTACAACAATGCTACGGCACTGCTACACTAGTGCTACGTCGCTGCAACACGATGCTACACTAGTGCTACGCCATTGCTATGTTACTGCTACGACACCGCTACGGCACAGCTACGCCACGCTACACTTGCGCGTGGGTGGGAACCCACGCGCTCCCACCGCTCATTTATACCGCCATCATTTTGACGGTCAATTAAAAAATTTCACCCCTGTTTTACCTAACATAAACCTACATTATGCCGCTCTAAATAACTTCACATTTTCCGCAAACTCGACAACTGTTAGCGGTAAAAAATCGTTCAACAATAATGAACAGGTAGTGGATATTGAAAAGGTTATTTTTATGAGTGTATAGTAATGTGTAACATGTTGTAACACTAACAAATAAAGCAAACGTAAGACAAGAGCATTCGGAGGCGGCCGACGAGCGACGCGTGCTTTAGCTTGAATAAACAGACGTTTTCAAAAATTTGTGTATTTAAATCGTATGTGTCTTGTGTTACTGGAGCTATTTCTGTTTAACTGCCGCACTGATGGATCTGAAATAACACCTCCATAGTGCCGTTCAGGGAACTCACATTAAATTCATAAGGGATTAGGTGTCATCATAAACAGGAATTATTTAGTCGACTGAGGTTAAAAACAACAACATAGCTCCCGGCTAATTATTTTTAATGGCGATTATAGTGCGGTTAATGTGCGCCTGAAATATCTAATACGTTCCTTTTATTATAATGTGGGATTTCGTAAGTCAAAAGGGGACATGGCTTGTCGCTAATTTAATGGGGTTTAGAACAAACGTAGATTAACAGAGGGATATAGTTGTGTACATAAATATTTATCGTCTTCGAGCACATTCTATCGTTATGCTGAAAATGGTATTTAACCGACTTCAAAAAGAGGTTCTTAATTCATCGGAATCTTAATTTGTCTGGTGGTAAAAATTAAGTTGAATATCGTTAGCTGTACCAGCACATAAATAGAATATTTTAATTATTTATTATAGAGTAGAAGTTAAGCAACCTGAGATTCACAATATGTCATAAAGTACCTGGTGCAATGCCTTAAAGTAGGTCTCTCTGAAAAGTTAAGGCAATATAACTCCTAACTCTCTAGCTCTAGGTGATTTTCCTTAACTAAGTATATATACCTAACTTTGACTCTATAGTTAGCAAATCTATCAAAACCAGAATACCTTATCATTCACTTCCACATAACTATTAATTCAGCACAATCAAAGAACAAATCAAATCAACGCTGCCGACAAAAAAACCAGTAGCGGCAGTAGCATACCGACAACAAAATAATCCGAGCCCCGCTACATAGTTTCGTTAATTAAAAAAAATATCCACCCTACATCCAAGGCAAATGACATGGAGGAAATAGTATCGAGTATCGGCTCAGCCGATGACTGGCAGAATCTACTAGATTGCTTCGATGTTCGATCACATTAATATCGAGCGGCGAGTTACACCAGCCACACGTATTCCTTATATTTAATTTAAAGCACACAAAGCGATTGACATGGCTCCCGCCATTCGCTTTTTCATAACGACTCCTCGTAAATTTGTTTCAGAAATTAAAAATGGGTTGAATGGATCTAGTTACGGATGTCGGTAGCAAGGATTTTATACGCTTACCCGCGATGTTGTGAGAGAATGAGTCTGTGGCTTTGGGTCCTGCTGTGATGCCTTTTTAATTATTATTCATCTTTTTTATGAGCTTGTTGTAGAAGGAAGTAGGCTGCGAGATGCGATAATGAGATGCTGACGTGATAATGACTTGTGGATGATAATGCCAGATCATTAATAAAATGACATGGTACTGATGATGTTACAGTCATCACACATAACACCCTACAACTAAAGTACACACACCTCTGCTATTCAACACAACCTACTTAGTCTCCCAACGAGCATGAAAACACAGAAAATGAATATTTACGAGTTATTAATTATAATTAATTAAATACTTTCCGAACACGTGTAACCTAACCAGTCAAAGTTTATTTATTTCAATATTCATGCACTCTGTAAATTATTCTGAAAACCTTTAATGATGAATTGTGCGTGTAGAAATGTAAAGCAAAAAATACAAAATTGCAAAGTTCATTAAAACAACAATAGCAAAATAAATATTTTATAAATGCAAATCGATTAGTAAGTTATTAACAAAGTTATACAACAAGTTTTCGTGCTCGTAAATAACCAAGAACTTATCTCTGAGCAATTAAAAAAGCCATTTAATAATTATTGAATACAAACAAAAAGTTATGACGTGCAAGTTCAATTAGTGTGTGTGGTGTGGGAGGCTTCGCGGGGCGACGGCGGCCGCCATCTAGCGGGCGTCAGCGCCGCCCACCCGCCCGCCGTACCGCGCCACTGGCCTCGCGACCACATGTCGCTTATGAATATGAGGCGTTATGATTATGAAAATATGCCCCGCCCCGAATATGGAATATGGAGGAGGGGGGCCCGTGTAGCGCGTGCGAATGGGCGAAGTTTGATTTATGAGCCGGGCGCGGCCCCGCCTCCCTGTCATAACCGTGTACCTGGTGCGCGCGCGCGGCCGCCCGCCGCCCGCCGCCTCGCGCTCAGTCCCGCTTCAGATGGCGAGTGGTGCGCCCGGTCACACGCCGCGTCCGCTCCGCACAGTGTACTTCGTCCGAGCCGAGTAGCCGGCGCCGCGAGTGTCCCGTGCCCCGTGAGTGCAGCCGTGCGGCAGTGCCATGCGCCGGCCCTGAGCCGCCAGCGGACAACATGCCGCGCGTCAAGCCTTCCTGCGTCCGCCGCGTCTCCATCGGTACTTAACTCCACTCCTCCACTACGACATCTCACCACATCACATACGACGTCTCCGCCACATCTCACCTCGCCCGGTGCCAACCTGTGACCCCACTCTGAGGAGGAATTACATGTGTTTTTGTCGAGCCACGATTCGATAGTCGTACCGATAAAATGATTCAGTTAGCGACGATAAAATTTGGCATACATGAGAAAGTGAGCACTAAAATTCGTCACCAGCGGGGTGAGTAAACAGTGCAGTGAATTTTCACACTTGACAATAATATTGTAGATAGTTTACTTTATAGGAAACAAGTTGTTAGGGAGGTATTTAGAGCTTTATTATTTAGTTCAACAGAAAAGCTTACCTAACGAAAACTTTGAAAGCTCATTAAAGTGTTAAAGTTACATTGGTAAAAAGTGCAGTTTTAAAATCAGTTCAGGTATCTACTGTGAATAAAAATACATACTTATTTAAAAAACCAATTCATAATATTAAAGTTCCCACTTATAAACCTGATCTGAAAATCGTATAACCATTTTAAGTTCAGAAAATTTCCAGAAAGAACTCTTTAATTGCCAGAAAATAATTAACAGACCGGAACAGTTTACATTTTCCAGGAAGAGAACATGTAAAAATAAATATGTTTGAGAATGTCGGATGTACCGGTTACATTGTGGCGAACTTGGCTATCGCTCTGCCGTGCGCTAAATATCTTAAATGGTCCAATTAAAAAACGGTTACGAGCAACCAATAGGTCGAATTTCAAAATGTTTATTACCACAGGTATAAATAGAAAGCTATTGTGGCTTAGCATTTATTTGTAGGCTATTCTGTTGCATTTAAACTATTAGCCACCGTGTCCATTTTATGACTACAACTATTAATAATCTGGACAGATATCATTGAAACACTATTTATAATATAATTTATGATGTCATTTTTACTGTGTCTTTAAACAATATTTTAGTTATATTTATTGTAGGACGATTTTATTACACTTAGATTGTAGGTAGTTTTTATTATGAATTTTGTTAAAATTATGGAAATTTATTTTGATGAATTAGGTAGATTTTTGGTTATAAATCAAAGTTTTTGATAGTGGAGGTCTTCAGAGAAACAGGATTATTTATCTCAAACAAATAGGATACAACATGTGTTGTGTGCTTTTGCGACGGCCCGGGCGGCACCTGTGTCAAGAACTTTTCTCTGTTTACACCTTATTTTTTAAGTTTTTTTTTTACATATTTTAAATAATATAGCAATTTAATGGCTTTTTAATGATATTAAAAAAAACGCCTTATAAAATCTGTTGACACAGATGAATATCTTATTTCGTTAACATAAAATTTTATTATTTTCCAAATTATTCATATCAACAGCTGTGAGCAGAATATAATAATATTGGAAAATATCTTTAAAGTTGATCTGGCCTTGTTTAATGGATAAACTTTTAGGATACATTTATTTAATCCGAAAGCTCATTAAATTACTATGTCTATATCTAGCAAGATTGACTTTTTAATATTATGGTAATGAAAGAATTTTTGGGAGTCCTTAAAGACATTTGACTCCGATACGTTCAATTTTATTTTTTATCCGACAGCAAAGAAAGGGTTATGTTTTTAATGTGTAGCCCACAAAATTTACTTATGATAAAAATTTAAAATTTGTCCATCATAAAACTCTAATATTTGTATAATAAAGACACAACGTATATTTGCATGTCTAATATAATTTTTATAGCACATTACCGTAGCGCCCCGCGGCGCTGCCTGTCGTATTAATGTTTTCACAGTTCATCATTCACTATTCCATGACGTTCTTAAAATAATAGCCTTGTAAACTCTATTTATAGATCACATTGTCACTTATAACTATTTATAATACCGAACGTTTGTGAAGGGTCAATACAGCAATCATTTAAAATTTTTATTAGGTGTATTTTCAGTCAATGTATTCTGGTAGCGTTATCTTCAAAATAATATCACGTCCTCACAAAGCGGGTGAATAGCAATGTTTATATTATACCTACCTACCTACCTGGATATAACTGGATTCAATTCAATTTCTTAATAGCCTTTTCTTTAAGCGTGAGAATTTTAATATTATACAATCGTTTTCCGATTTCCCCCCTTCCTCTCTCACTTCCGGTCCGACTTCCTGATTTTACTGAACTTTTGTAAATGGAGCATTTTGGTTTCACTGTTAGATTCGAGTCAATTGGATGTTTGGGATTTCTAAAATAGATCATTATCTTTGTTTTTCTTCTGGTTTCAATGAAAGGGCCTTGTCTTATAGATTTATAGGAGTTATATTAAAAGTTGTTTTATTATTAATACACCAGAACTTAATCAATTAAGTATCTGTACTTAAAGCTAACTTTGTTAAAGTTAGAAAATAGCTCATGAAAAGCTTTTACTGTTCGTTTGGATTTGAGGATTATATGAAAGATAGGTAGATCAACGCAACAATCCCTAAGTTGAACTAACTTATACTAGGCACCTTTATTTCAATATTTTAATTATGATAAAATATCATATGAAATATATACCAATGAAATGATTAATAATTTCTGATTATACATACTTTAACGGTTTAATATTACCTAATGATGTATTTTAAAGCGGCATTAGGTAATGCTCTGATATAATTTAATCGACCATTACAGATCTTAGAGAAATGTCTTTATAGAACAGAATGACACGTTGTCAAATTTTATTATAGCGGTTCTAGTCTATGGTCGGCTTATCTTGTTACTGGTTTTACGAGTGCTCTATAAAATATTTATTACAGACATTCTATCTGCTAACGATTGAAATAACCTATTCATATTCTTATGAAATACTTATATTCTCTATTTGTTTGATCGACTAATAAATTAAAAACAAAACTCGTTAAATATCTATAGCCGGTTCTAATTCGGACCAAAAATGAAAGATCACTATGCATATCGCCGTTCATTTACCTTGAATGCTGAATAATAATTACTGCTGATGTATAAATTATAGACTTTCTGTCAGTTGATTAATTAGCATCGACATATTTAATGGCGATTGTAATAACATTAACAACACCTAGATGCTCACAAACACGTTACAGTGAGTCTGACGGCGGCGGAATGTTTGGCAGTCCAACGCCCTCTATAATTATTGTAAACAAGTTTCTTTAGCATGAAAAGGGACGTTCAATATTGATAAGTTTGCTTTTGAAAAGTTGGACAATGTCGGGCAACGGCAATGAATATCCGCAACGGCACACTAAAGCCTTTTTATATTTGTGCGTAACGCGGCGGCGGCGCGCGACACACAGCCTCTTTGACGCTCCGCTCACCGGAGCACTGTCAAATACCAACAAACAGATACCACTAATCCTTCTCCTTACAACTAACTACTAAACGCACCGGCATCTCGCTACAAATGAGTTATTTAATCCCCCGCCGCAACATTATCCCGGATTATATCATGTTTTGTGTCGGTATTCACTTATCCGTCCGCTTTTCAAAACACCACAAACTGCCACAAAAAAAAATGCGTTTTATGAAACGTATATTCAAAAGTGTGCACCAGCCAATGTCCCGTAGCCGAGTGACATTGGCAGGTAATATATATTTAAGATATTAAAACGGTGAAAGTATAATTTTGGTGATAAGAAAATTTATGCACCAAATATGTTTGGAAATCTTTAATTTGACAATATACCTAGTAGGTCCGGTAAGTGGTGGATTGGGTCGGGTTTTGGAATCTCGATAAATTAATATGCACGGAGGTAAGCAGTTATGTACGCACTTTAATTTGTTCATTGGTAAATTTTGTAAATGCAACACAGGTGTGTGGCTAATTAAGAAAGTCTTGAACTGGATTGTGCTTCCGTACAAAGTATCGATGGGTCGTGAACGTCGTGATGTTAATAAGCTGCTAATTATTATTAGGTGCGTTAACGCATACGCAAACCGTAAAAGCGATAAGCGCTGTTAACGCCGAATGCACCTTTTAGTTCCTTCTGGTATCCTTGACCTGTAATTGTATAACTTCAATGATATAGGAATCTGTTTTGTTGACTTCACTGTTTAACTCTCAAGGGTCATTTGGATCGAATTCTTTAAATACAATGGAGTTCAAGATACTTTTATTTTAGACTTTATCTTTTCTAAACCAGAATTGTTTGTAAAGTTCGATTACAATATTATCTTAACTTCTCTGTCACCTTTAGTTTGTCAGCTAATTTAATTATAGTTCTATTTATTAAACTCATATTATGTACTTCACTTCATATAGTTAGTTTTTAATTTTTAGTTTTGAGTTCATTCTCCTTTCTTCATAATATAGAAATATAATGTCGCAGATATAAAGATACCGATATATCAAAGTGACAAATAATAAATTCAATTTATTACTTTTTGAAAAATATAAGTTTAAAAGTAGGTACCTAACTTAACTAAAAATAGAAAAAAAATGTTAAACGAATCTGAATGGAACAGTTCCATCGCTTTAAATTCGATGCAATAATTTAAAAGTTCTTAATAATATATCAACTAATATCTATTTTTAAATAATCAGTTAAATCAGGATATCACTGGTATCGTTTAATATACCTGTTCCTAAAACAACCGAAGTGGAAGTTCTTAGAAAAGTTTCAAGAGGTACCTACCTACCTATAGTGGAGTCAACAATGAATCTTGTACCTTATAGCTTCGGAAGAAACCTACTGCATTTGATGTATTGTCATAGACTTCAGTCTAAGTAACCTACATATTCCACGGTCAAACTTTTTATCAGCTAAGCTCCTTACTTTATCATTTTGGAAAATCTTTAGGAAACTTTATCATCAGGTAAAATAACGGAACAAGGAAAGACTAACAATTATTTATATATATATTATGAAGCCTAAATAAATAAATAATTAATTAAACCTAGTACTAGAAAAACAATGAAACTGATTTATAAATTATACAGGTAAATGCGAGTCCCTAAAAATCCTAACTATGTGTATTTTGATCATGTACCTATTCTATTGTATTCAGTGTTATTTACATATCAATATATAAACAGAGATATAAAAATGTACCTAACTATGAAAGTGTAACTGTCACTTTCTGTTTTCGGGACTAAAGTACAAAACAATACCTGAAAATACGGTCTCAATACCTAAATATAAAAATTTGAATAAAATTGATGTGGGTAGAATACCTATCTAAGTACCTAAATATCTACTTACTAGCTTCTGACAGCGACTTAAAATGTGTTTTATCATCCCAAGGGAATATTATATCAGGATAAAAAGTAGCATATGTGTTATTCCAGAATATAATCTTTCTCTGTGCCATATTTCATCCAGATCCGTTCCGCCGTTCTGGCGTGATTGAGAAACAAACATACATTCATGTAAACTTTCGCATATATGATATTAATATAAGTAAGATTGTTACATCATCATCTATCATCCTTCTACCCTTATCCCAATTTATTTGCGGATGCCTGCGCAGGCGCAACATATTGTTTTTTTGTACATCTCTATTTGCCGTCAACTCAATTGACACTATCATTTTTCAAATAATCCATCGCTTCTTTGGTCTTACTCTATCCTTCTAATCATAATGGTACCTTATATTACAATAGTATCTTACAAACATATATAAAAAGAGCATATGTAGAGAACCAGGGTTACCGACATAACCCGAAGAATTGCCAAACTTAAGTGGCAGTGGGCAGGGCAGATTGCTCGCAGAACGGGTGGCCGATGGGGCAGAAAAGTTCTGGAGTGGCGACCGCGAACTGGATGACGTTGCGTTGGAAGGCCTCCCACTAGATGGCCCGATGACCTGGTGAAGGTTGCGGGGATCCGCTGAATGCAAGATGCATGGGACCGGTCAATGTGGTGACGCTTGGGTAGGCCTTCAGCAGTGGACGTCTTTCGGCTGATATGATGATGATGATGAATATATATAATAAGTTTATTAGAAAGTCATGTTTTTAGTATTCAAATATTTATTTAGACTTCACGCACAAAGGTACAAAGGTATTATGCCTTTGTATCTAAGGCTTAGACATTCTATCTATATCATTGACCCAAAGATGGTGAAGAGATAACATGGCAGGTGCATTGTAACTTTTGGTTTATCATCAATTATCATTATATTAGTAAGTACAAAAACACAATATAAGCATATCTTCCACAAGTACTTAGTATATGTAAACATCATAATTTTATTCTCATTTCATCAACCAAAGCACGGTCACTCGCAGAAACATATACTTTTGAATAGCACAAAACTAATAGAGACAACAGTTTTTGCTTCTTGTCTCCGGCCACACGAATTCTTTTTGGTTCTAGCTTCCAGACCTATTGATATTTCTCGGTAAAAAGAGCTTGTTATAAAAGAATGTCATCTCAGCTGTATCCGATACAACAAAAGATAAAAAATAATAATATCTTTTAAATTTTGTTGGTAATAGAGACGATAGAAATAGGTAGGTATGGAAAAGATTTCAGAAAATGTTTTACTTCAACGCTGTCTGTAGGAGTAAGACACACCTCAACTTGCAACAAAATTATTCAAATTTGGTATCATTAGGAAACGTTCTAGTAGCCAAAACAAAATAACAAATATGTTCAAATTGAAGCGAAATACTACGCATAATATTCACGAAATCAAACTTCCAAAGTTTCGAGTCGATGCGAATGTTCTATCGTGATATTTTTAGCTTTCTACCCTTCTCGTGTCTATTGTCACAAAGTTCGAACAAAACACGGCTTTCGGGGCCCCCTGACAAGCTACAACTAGCGACATCTATTGTTGAGTAGCCGGCAACCAGAAATGTAGGCGCGAAAGTAAATTGAATATAAGCTGTTTTATCGTGCCGATTGTTGTTTTATTATATGAGATATTATATAAAATATTATTCGTTTTTATGAAGCACCGCTTTATGGTTATTTCGTGTTCTTTCTTGTTTTGTTTCCAATTTTACCCTAGTTTCACGTCATGCGTCACTTTTTATTATAACTTTGTTTCAAAATATTTCGTCCGTATGAAATAATATTATACCCATATCATGTCATCTCGTGTATAAAGAAAATACTCCGCTTCTTCCGCGTCGCAACTTGACTATCCCGAATTTTATATTCTCGTGGGAATTCAGTAAAATCTTGTGACAGCAGTTTTCTACCTCGAAAAGGGACGTGCACATCAAACAAAACAACCGTTTGGGACGTTCCCCTGATAGTATATCAGTCATCTTTTCCTTTTACGTTTGTAAAATAAGCTACATTTTACTCGAATGCTACAAATACATTTGAATACGTTCAGTTAAATCTTAATTAAATAACTTGCCGGATTGTTAACCCAATACAACGAATTCTAAACATTCATTTGTAGGATTTAAGACATCGTTGATAGTTTAGATATTGTTGGGGCAGGTGACTTAGGCCTAAACTGAAACCTACATAGATTAACAACAACTCAATAATTGGCAAAATGTTTTGTTTATTGAATAAATATCTAAATAAGAAATATCTACTAGCGTGTTTCGGGGTGTGGCTTTACCAACTTTGTGATCATTTTATTATCACCAATTCATGTTCATTAGCTCACTTTGGCTGTATACAACAGTACACAGTTTTCACCACCTGTTCATTAATTATGTACACTTTTTGAAATATGGCCCATAATTCAATGAAGATCTTAAATAGAAACAATTTATTTAAAATTAATATAAAGTTTTCAAACTGTTACTTTAGCCTGCCAAACGTAAAAATATTGTCCTGCATTTTCAGTTTGGCCACTCATAGTCATTACATATTGCATGCGCTTCAAGGATATGACATTAACGTATTATCCTTTTGTTTTAGGTGAAAGTTCGGGATCGTGTTCCGAAGAAGAGATCAACCATGTGTCTGACGAGACGAGAGACCGCCCTGAGGCGCACATGTGCCCGCGCTGCCAGGAACAGTTCGAGAACCTGCACGAGTTCCTGTACCACAAGCGACTGTGCGATGAGAAAGCGTTGCAAATGGGTGAGGAGAGAATGCACTCCGATCCTGAGGAAATGGTCGTCTCAGGCGACGAAGAAATGGATGGACCTAACAAACGATTAGAACAAGTCCGACGGCATCGACAAGATGCAGAAAATAATAACAGCCTCGAAGATGGCGAGGCCGAAGTGCCTGAAGCCGACGTGCCACCGGTCGGCCTGCCCTTCCCGGTGGCCGGCCACGTCACGCTCGAAGCTTTACAAAATACTAAAGTTGCCGTAGCACAATTCGCCGCGACTACAATGGCGAACAACGCAGATAATGAAGCGGCGTTACATGAACTAGCCGTGCTACAAAGCACATTGTTTACGCTACAACACCAGCAAGTGTTTCAGCTACAATTAATACGCCAATTACAAAACCAGCTGTCATTAACGCGACGGAAAGATGACCAGCTCCCAAGCCCGCCGCCGAGTGAACCCGAGCCGGTGCCGGTACCTGCCGCTCGCTCGCCGTCGCCGCCTCGTCCGCCACGGGAGCCTACTCCTGTCGCACCCCCTCCTCCCACTAGTCAAAGCTTACCGTCAACCCATTCGCATCTCATACCTAAGACGGAACCAATCTCCGTTCCTAAAATCCCAACCTCATCTCCACCGATGATGTCCCATCCACCGTACAGCTCCATTTCCTCATCGTTAGCGTCTTCAATAATCACAAACAACGACCCGCCGCCTTCTCTCAACGAACCTAATACGCTAGAAATGTTACAAAAGAGAGCACAAGAAGTACTAGACAATGCGTCACAAGGCCTACTAGCCAATAATCTTGCCGATGAACTCGCTTTCCGTAAATCAGGAAAAATGTCACCCTATGATGGAAAATCCGGAGGAAGAAATGAACCGTTTTTCAAGCATCGCTGCCGTTACTGCGGAAAAGTATTTGGAAGTGATTCTGCGCTGCAAATCCACATTCGATCACACACAGGTGAAAGGCCTTTTAAATGTAATGTATGTGGATCACGATTTACAACCAAAGGGAATCTCAAAGTACATTTCCAAAGACATACATCAAAGTTTCCGCATGTCAAGATGAATCCCAATCCAGTACCAGAGCATTTGGATAAATACCACCCCCCGCTACTAGCGCAGTTGTCGCCGGGACCAATCCCAGGCATGCCACCACATCCACTTCAATTCCCTCCGGGTGCACCAGCTCCTTTTCCGCCAAGCTTGCCGCTGTACAGACCCCCACACCATGATTTACTACCGCCTCGTCCGCTCGGAGACAAACCTCTACCTCCACATCCACTGTTCGCCATGCGAGAGGAACAAGACGCTCCGGCTGATCTCAGTAAACCATCCGCGCCGAGCCCTTCTCGATCAGCACCCGAGGTTAAGTCTGAACCACAAGACGATGATTGTCATCGAGATTCCAGTTTTGAAGACGTTGACCGCGTATCTCCTAAACGAGAACCTGATGAAAATGATGCCACGCAAGATCAAGAACAAGACAGATATCCATCAACATCGCCCTACGACGACTGCAGCATGGACTCTAAATATAGCAATGAAGAACAAATCGGCAGAGAGAGTCCTCATGTGAAGCCCGATCCAGACCAACCGGAAAATCTCTCAAGTAAGAATTCACCGATATCCGGGCCAATTTCAATAGCAACGGGACTGCGTACTTTCCCTTCGTTTCCTCTTTTCCCCCAGTCTCCCAGCAGTATGTCCTCTGGTAGTTTAACTCCATTTCCGAACTCTGTTCAAAATGTCGTTGATACAGATCTGGCACGTGATCCTATGTTTTACAATTCCCTTCTGCCCCGACCAGGCAGCAATGATAACTCCTGGGAAAGTTTAATAGAAATTACCAAAACTTCTGAAACATCAAAGCTTCAACAGTTAGTTGATAATATTGACAATAAAGTGTCCGATCCCAACGAATGTATCGTTTGCCACCGAGTTCTCTCTTGCAAGAGTGCGTTACAAATGCATTATCGTACGCACACGGGCGAGAGACCTTTCCGATGTAAATTGTGTGGCCGCTCTTTTACGACTAAAGGCAATTTGAAAACCCATATGGGTGTTCATCGCATTAAACCTCCAGTTCAAATGTTACATCAGTGTCCAGTTTGCCATAAGAAATTTTCGGATCCTACCATATTGCACCAACATATACGACTTCACACGGGCGAGCGCGCCCACATCCCTTACGATCAAATGAGAAGTATCGATATTGAGGGTTTTCCATCACTGAGTAACGGGTCAGACGTCAGCGACTATCAAGCTCAGCGCCCCTTCCCGCGCCCGCTGTTCCCCACTCCGACCACTCCCGGCGACCGACGGGCGGACTCCCGCGGGACCGACGATGAGAGCGGCCGGGACGAGCGCGAGCCCGCTATTCGGGAGTTCGACGACGACTTAGATATGAAAGATCGTCGAACTTCGCCGCTCTCCGTCTGCGCCTCGGCGTCCGAAAGCGAAATAAAAACCATCACCACAACGGCTTCCCTCCCATCGGCGACAGGTTCGGAGAGCGGGCGGAGCGCACGGGCCTCGCCTCCGTCGCCCAGCATGTCGACGCTGTCGACGCCGCCGCGCCTGCCGCTGCACTCGCCGCTGCCGTCGCCGCCCACGCCTATCGCCGCGCTGGGCGCGCTCGGAGGATCGCCCTTCAGCCCGCTCGGACTCGCGTTCCCTCCCGCAGGTATGCGATAGCGGGATATTATATTTTCGTCCGCCCCGGTCGCCCATTTCCATTTCCTTGTTTTGATCCTCGCCCACCACTAATCAATAAATCACCGGGCGCTCGAATACACCTCAAAGTCACCGACCAAAACTAAATGTGGAAGAAGTAACTCTCATTGATAATAATACAGTGTAATCGTGCGTTCCGACTGTTGTACAATTAGTGACAACGAAACCGCATTGAACGATGGGTTTATTTGTGTGCAGTGCGCGGCAACACGACCTGTAACCTCTGCTACAAGACGTTCGCCTGCCACTCCGCTCTGGAGATACATTACCGGAGCCACACCAAGGAGCGACCGTTTAAGTGCACCGTCTGCGACCGCGGATTCTCCACAAAGGTTTGTCTCCAACACTTCTTATTATACCTTAGATTCATCCCTTTGGTATTTATATCTCTGTCTTGAAGTTAAACCAACTGAACAAACTTGGGTACCAACAGTATATTTGATCCTATTACCGACTGATGTATCTGTGTCTAACAATGCCGTGATATGACTATCATGCAATAGTCACGTACATACTCGTAGCTCAGATTGAGTGACTTTGGCTTTTAGCCAGTTCATACTTTATTGTTACACAAATAGCTAGACGTACGTGTTTACGACATTTCCACTAATTTTCACTACATCTAAAGAAATTCATTGATAATAAAAATCTTTTAAAATATAAAATACTAGCGCCAGTCCGCGGCTCTATCTACGTACAACTAGGTTAACAATTTCTTTAATTTTCTACTTCCTGACAGCGCATTACGATAAAAAATTCTTAATTTCTTTCCTAGATACTAAATGACACTTAAATACTTACTTTAAATCGATTGAATATTTTACTTGAACCGTCTAAAACAAACGATTTAAAATGCTAAAACCGATAATGTTTTCAATTCCGCGGACTCCAAAAATAACAGACCTTTCAACTCATTTCTGTTTGTATCACTTAAATGTGTACCTGCATGTTTTTCCTTTGCTGTTTTATTGTTAAATTGTATGCACTGCCTTAACCTCTATTTGCATACAAGCAGTAGTTAGAAGAGGTATAGTTGGAGCGTAACAGCGACAGGACGTATATAGTTCGCGTTTGATAAACAACACTGCAAGCGGGGCATCGTATTCCAAGTTGAAGGCGAGACATCGACAAGCGCCTTGCGCGACTAACTTCATGCGCCGGTTTCATTTCATCCAAGTTTCAGTGCATTAATTTTGCAGGCAGTAATTACAAGTCGCTAGTCGGCGCCTCTAGTTCGCATTAGTTTTAGCTGTTGTCTTCCTCCGTCGCTCGCATCTGAGCTGTTGCCGGCTCGCCGAGTAATTGACGACTAACTGCGCAAACTTGTAGGCTCGTTTGTTCCGATTTAATCAAAACTATGTACTGCGTTATTGATCACACTCTTCGTTTATGAATGGTTTATGATTAAAAACCCTACCTTTGTTTATTAATGTCATTCTGTAAGGTAATGTGTCTCATATCAGCACAAATGCAACCACTTGTTAGCCGTGTGCCGGCCACATTTAACATCGTTTCCATCTAGAGATAATTAAACTTTGTTTATTATCCAACTTTTCTGCTTTGTAGATAATCGCAAATTGAACTGTACGTCATGTCATTAATTTATTACTTTGCGATAAAAGTTATTTTGCATATCATACAGGTACCAAGTACATTTATCGATGTAAAATGTATTCCTACCCACATTTTCCTGGCGTAACGTGCCTTTTCCTGTGTGTTGTCTCTTATTTTTATAGTTAAACCACATTTAACATCTCAATTAGTAAGATGAAGCCTAAGAGCAGCTCAAGTAACTGAGTATGTATCAAAGAAATAGGCACAAACCGCAAGATGCACGCCAACCGCAAAGGTTTCTGAATAGGCTTCCGTTAAAATATAAATAAATGAAAATATAGGAACCGTAACCACCGACATGTCTTACTTCCGCGTCTAATACTTAGATGGTTTGTGTTCTGAGCCGTATTTTTTTTAATGTTTCAAGCTTTTATAGCACGAAACAGAAGTAAAATGCAATATAATTTAATCGTGTAAATTTATGATTATTAATGATATTCCGTTATCTCCATTAAAGCTAATTTGCTACTTGAATACTGGTCATTACCAAATAATATGCAAACGTTCGGCTCCTCACTTTTTATTATAACATGTCAGCTTATCTTTTTAACATATTATTGTAACTGTGTAATTGCATTTCACTAATCTGAATGTTCGCACTTAAAAATTACTAAATAACATCGGAGAAAAACTGTTTTATAGATATTATACAAACAACGAATTATAATGTGAAACATTTATTAGCAGGTAGATACGGACAAAATGAATTAATTCAATATTTTAGACAATAAATAAAGGTTGTTAAAAGCATTTTTATTATGATACAAGTTTTATACTCGGTTCGGCCAATATTTCAAGCGAGTAGTGTAAAGCTGCGCTTGCGACGCTCCATCGCGTCGCGCCACAAAAATGATAAGTCATAAAAACAACGTCACGGAAAACGATCGGAATATTAATTCATGTCGTAAAATATTTATTGCTTATAAATCCTTGAGCCTTTACCTACGCTTCTCGTCATAAAAAGATTATTTATGCTTGACAAAGTAACATTTTTCGTATGTTACCGAAAGTGACCAGGGGTCTTATCAATAAAATATAGGTTATTTACGATGGCGCCGAGGTTAAAAGTTTAAAACCCCACAAAGGCACCTTGCGTACCTCGGTTGGCTTAATTAAGTTATTTTGATAAATATAGCAAAACATAAGTACCTACCAACATATCTATGATTTAGGTACATTTGTAGTGACCCAGAAGCCGAGATAACTTCTAACGTGTCGTAATAAATATTTATAAATGATACACGTACCTATGTTACTTTTCATACAGGTAAATACTCATTTACTTGTTATTTTTTTCACTAACGTTCTCGAATGGATCAGAGAAAAGCTCCGCTCAAGCTAAAATAGCCTTTAATTAACTTATCTTTTCCTTTTAATACTATGCAAGAAGCAACGATCAATGAAAATTGAATTCCTCGAAACCTTACCGTCAAATTAAACGTGTGTTTTTTGCCTATTACTCAGAGTCGCATTTCCAGTTACCGTATTTAAACTCTACACGGTTTTCGGAGTAAAATGATACAACATTACAATATCAACCATTAAATATACCTAACAATTCCTATTGGACACGAATTGAGTGATGTTACTCCCAATAAGACCACTCCTTTCTATGACTCATAACACTTTATAGGCACCGATGACAAGTTGACATTAGGTATTAGCGTGCAATACGATAAATTATCATTGTACTTAATTGACAATTTAGTTAAACTAGATTTCTATTGAGTTGCATTTTGATAAGAAGTTGTAATGATCGATTGCTTTCAAAAGTAAGATGTCTGTTTAAATTTGGGTTACATAAAGCTAGCTGATAATTTTTTATCTGTTACTAGCTGTTGCCCGCGACTTCGTCCGCGTCAAACTCGAAAAAAATATATATTTATTTTTTTAGTTTCCCTCCGTAACTATGAATTTACTCGTGATCAAACGTAGCCTATGTTACTCGTTATTACATCAGCTATCTACCAGTCCCGTCAAAATCCGTCCAGCCGATTCGGAGATTACCCGGCACAAACAGACAGATAGACAGACAGACAAAAATCTTAAAAATTGCTTATTTGTTGTTAGTACCGTATATACTTTCACGTGCATTCAATAAAACGTTGTTATTTTGATACTACATACAGACACTTCAATTTTATTTATTTGTATAGATGGAATAAGTTTTGTAAAACGAGATTATACTTTGAGATTTACTTGAAATCCGATAGCCGAAACACATTGATAGAGTCCTAAATTGCATCGTTTTCACGACTGTACCTCTACCTGACTTGACTCCTGTCCTGAGCAATTAGGTTAGGCTTAAAATTTTACGTCTTATATCTACCCTAAAGGTAAGAGTCGCGAGTTACATACAACATAAAATACTAAAACACAAATTATGCAGTAAAAATTTAGAAAAAGTTTCATGTTATTTTTTAAAGAACAAAAAAATAAGTTAAGGAACTAAGGCGATTATCACACTGCCACGCATCACGCTGCATGTTGCGTGAAAACGCATGAAAACGCACCTACGCGCGTACTTGCGTGCGTTTTTTCTATACAAAAAACGCGCGTAGGTGCGTTTTCACGCAACATGCAGCGTGACGCGTGGCAGTGTGTTAACCGCATAAAGTTAAGTTCATCTTTAAAAGGAATCTTCCTATATGCCTTATGCTAGTCGAAAATTGAAAACACTAAGCACCTGCTTAAACCACCGAAGCAAGAAAACAAAACATGTGAAGCACATTTTGGCGCCGCGTGTCTTGCAAATTACTGGGCTTTAAAAAACAAATAACAGTTTAAATATTAAAATATTAACGCCAAGCCATCAGTAGTTGTCAGCGCGGTAACTGACGGTGAGGGTCGGGAGTCCGAGACGGTCCACTTAACATTCATTTATACTTTATAAGAAAATTAGGCTCCCAAATCGAATTCTTAATCATTAGAATGTTTAGGAATGCACGAGAAAGAAATGCGTTTAAATGGGACTTCGTATGTTGGTATGCCGTATTACTGAGCTGGAGCAACTGGTTCATTTTCTGTGATGGTATTGAGAGACAAGCCAGCAACCTGTCACGTCCTACGCATAGTTGCGAACGCCTCGTTTATTGCAGTATGTCGCCCTCCTCGGAGGCCTTACTAGACCGACGCACTTGTTCCTACACCAACTTAAACTACTAAAAATGTGCACGCGTTTATAGTCGGGATACCATCCACTAACTTGGAATACTTACATAAGAGATCGCGGTATGCGATAAGGCCGCCCATTGTATGTATTTTAGTTTTAAGTTTCCTGCTCTATGTATTAATTTGGTGTACCTACAATAAAGCATATATAAATAAATAAATAAGCCACAAAAGAAACATCAACCCCTTTAGTTTAGGTATCTCTACTAAATGTGGGCCTACCCTCTTAACAAAACATGAAGTCACATATATAGCCATTTCCCTAAAATGCTTGAAAGCCCAAAAAGAGGTGCTTGCACTTTTATTCCAAAACGATATATCCCAATTCTGTCCAAACCTTGACCGACTTTTATATTCAGGACTTATATCGACCGTGGGCGAGTTATTCTGGGGTTGCACTCAATGACCGGTACGGATCGGGGGGCGAAGCTTTTTATTATGAATACGGTACGGTAATAAAAAACGTGTCAATCATCCAAACAATACCCAGGCAAAAACAAGCTTTGTACGAAAATACAGACGGTAGAACTTATTTTAGAAACACCAATTTGCCTTTTCGTTTCGAGCTGCCATAGATAAAAATATGATATTAATTTTCCTTGGAAAAATCTTTCCGAACATTTTGATTCTGATTTCAATTTAAATCTAGGATCTCATGGTCTCGGGTTAGTGATTCTAAAGATGGCGGCCCTAGGCGTTAACCGCCAGTGCCTGCACCAACGGCTTACAAACACATTTAAAATTACAATAAGTGTCGGGGACACTGCACCGACGAAAGTTCACGCGCCAAACTATATCGATTATTCCAATCTTCTTCTACTACTCGTACATGTAGGTACAGTCGTAGTCAGTTTATTGACTCGATTAACGTCACTAGAAGAGCTAATGTTTGTTGGTTATAAATAAAAACGCCCATATTTCATACGCCATTGTATTAATGCATACAAAACTGAATTTATAACCGATGCCCATTGTAAACTTCATGTTTTTGACAATATTTAAAGTTATGTCCAATAAATGTGGCAGTTACCCGTCGCAGGAAAGTTTCATAAGAATTAGAGACGCTCGAGATTGTTATTATGAAAATAAGTAGATGGGTACCTACCTACCTATTGAAAATAGTAGGTACCTAAGATAATATTGAAATTGTAATATAATAATCAAATGTTCCTTCGTCTAAAGAAACGATCTAAGTTTTGCCAATTACAAGCAACCCGTAGCGATTATATGCTCCTTAGAACTCAAATCAGCAATTAAATAAATCCATATTCCCAAGCAAAATAGCTTAATAAATTCAGTAGCAATTTAGCGATTTATAACCGCTAAACTAAAGTAGGTACAGGCAAAGTTATTAACCGCCACAGCATACTCGTAGAAATAAAGAACCAGATGCTAAGAATGCGAAGTCATATATTGTAGAGTTATTGCATTTACGTACCCGACTGCACCAAATTTAAAGGAAATTATGGTTATTAAGATACCTAAATACTGCAATACCGGTTTATCGATGAGTTAGGTTCTCATTGTTCATTAGTTATTAGGTATCTTAGGTAACCTACCCTGGTAATCAATACGAAATCAAACGGAGCGCTTTTTTCGTGGAGATCGCAAGAATTTTTGTGATATTGTAAAAATAATTAACTTCTGCTGAAGCAAAATATAAGAAAAAGAATTTACCGACTGTAAATTGTTAAAAAAATAGCAATATTATATATAAGATTCGACAGACTATGATTACAATGATCAACTACGTGACACGATGATACCTAACGAGTAAAGTTAAATTGTAACTTTAAAAAATATGTAAATAGGGCTGGCCAAACCGTTTATGTGCAAATATTCCTAACATTTACCTTAACATTACCAAAATATTGTGTTAAACATAAAGTAACTAGGGACCTAGAAGGAACTTGAGAGATTCTTGGGCATTGGACGGTTCAATCAATGTGAGTTTGATGCCCAGAATACGATGTACATGCTGGAGTGTCCCAAATGCTCTTAAAGCTGCCCTTTTAAGGATGTTATGAACGCCACTGGCGCTGCTATTAACGCCACAGACATTTATTACAGTAAAAAAAAAAAACAATTTCTTTTTTCAATTCTTTTCGATAAATATGGTTTTAAAAAATAATGCGCCGACCACATTGCATGTCAACTTATTCCTAAATACAAATTTAAATAATTCTATCAATCATCGGTTTTAACTGAAAAACAAAACGATAAAACAGAATAATTTTGTGTATACGAGACTTAGTCGATTAAAAATGCCACAAAAAAAAATCTAAATCTATGCGCAAAACACAAAAAAAAATATTAAAATATACCTACAATATAAAAATTTATGAATATTTAAGTAAAATGTCATTTTGTATAATAATGTCTCAAAGGTAAATAAAATATCATCGCTGAATAAGAATTAGCTACTTAAATAATATTTAATGGATTTAGTGGCCTTATATTTTAATATAAATCACCAACTTTTGAAATAATATAACCGTTCCTAATTAATTTATGTTAGCCATGTCGATATTTACTTAATATCATATTAATTATTTAACTGTTTTAAAAATATATATTTGAAAAGTGTTAGGAGAAGTTCACAACAACTAAAGCAAAAGGAATTATTTTTAACTTTTACTGATAACGTGGAAAAGTCGGAAACACATTTTTACTTAGTTGAAAAGAAACCAACAGGTTTTGGCCAACTTGTGTATTCTTTATCTTTAAAAATTACTTGACTTTTCGTGAGGTTTAAGCTCCGTGCCTTACCCTCTTACAAATAAACGCGGAATAAAGTTATACCAAGTATAAACCTATGAAAATGTATGGTTATTCCTTTGTTATACCTGGTATAACTTTATTCCGCGTTTATTTGTAAGAGGGTTAAGGTCTATCCACACATATCAGGGGCGTGCCCGGGACGTGACAGGGCCGGGTCCCGTCAGGGGCTCAAAAAAATTTCGTTGGGAACATTTTATATGAATTCGTTCACACACGTCGGTGCACGGGACGTGCCCGGGCCCGTGCACGGACGTGTGTGAACGATGTCATATAAAATGTTCCCACCGATATTTTTTTGAGCCCCTGATAGGGCACGGTCTGTGTCCACGTCCCGTGCACGTCCCGGGCACGCCCCTTATATGTGTGGATAGACCTTAAACGTGCAAAATCTATCAATAACGCAGGCAGGCAGACAAATTAATGTTGTCGGTAATTATTTTCAACATAAAGAAGAGATTACATAAACTCAGAGTTTAGGAACAAAATCTGTGTATTCTTTATAATCTGTTAGTACCCTTTAGATTAGCTCCCCGCTGTAGTTTTAATTTTAATTATGACTGTTGGTATCTTTTTGATGTTAATGCCACTTATTTTTTTCACTATTTCCAATTATGTAAACAAACATCTGAAACGAATTGTATTCCAACAAAAATCTTCACAGACTTTGAACAGTCGTAGAAGACTGCTTGATGGTCCAAATCGAAGCGTTTCAAAGTTTGTTGACATGATTGGGAACAGTGAAAATATCCTAGTGTGTACCTATAACTGTGTGTATTTGTCCCACGGTGCTGTGTGCGTGTGGTGCGTGTGTAACGCCTGTGTATTTGTGGTTCCAGAGCAGTGGCGGCGGTTGCCGGTGCGGTAGGCGCGCGCGCGCACCCCGCCCCCCGCACGCCACTGCTTTGGATCTGTGGAACGCCTTCGTTTACCCGGTATGCGAGAGTGACGCCTGGCCGAGGAGCGACCATATCACGAGCGTTATTTATTTTGCTTACATAGTTTGCATGACCCTTTTTAATTTCTTTATAAAGTCAATTGAACCCCCAAGTCAAAGTTTAAGCGCTCCTGATATACAGTCCGTTCTTTTGTTCAGTTATCATAATTTTAAACTAATTTCTAACGCGTGTACCTACCTTCCTACTTTTGTTACGCATTTGACATTGAGATTTTTCCACTTCATTTATAATAAAAAACAGTTTTAAATATATATCAGTTACGCAAACGCTTAAACAAGAATAATTACATAATTAACACATTAAATTAATTTTCTGTTGCGCTTAACGTTGTTAGGTACACTTTTTGCTTTTAAATTAGATCTATTTAAAGTCCAGATTTGAATTAGATACTATGCTTACACACTTTAGTTGTTAGTACATTTGGCAGTTAATTACAATAACATGTTTGTATCGTCCTCAGGGCAACATGAAGCAGCACATGCTAACGCACAAGATCCGTGATGTCCCGCCCGGGTTCGACAAGAGCTCGAGTGGAGCCGATGATTGCCGAGACACGAGCCCCGACCGCCGCTCCTCGCCCGACAAACTCGACCTCAAGCGATCGCCGCCTGCGCACCCCCCGCCACAAATGTCGCACCCCCCACCTATTGATATGCCGCCAATGCCCAAACGGCCTAGTGGTAAGTTTCAAAATTTGGAATGTCAGAATCTTGTTGAACTTCCGAAAGGAAGCCGATAGGAACCGAGTTGTATGGAATCATCACCCCTGGCTGCTTGTATTATCACCAAATATCACACTTCTTTTGCTCCCTAGTACCCAGCGTGCCATCACACCCCCAACCGCTGACGTCCTCCAAGCACCTATGTGGAGTGTGCCGCAAGAACTTCTCCTCGTCGTCTGCGCTACAAATCCACATGCGCACGCACACCGGAGACAAGCCCTTCCGATGCGCCGTCTGCCAGAAGGCCTTCACCACAAAGGGTAACCTCAAGGTAAGTTTCATACGAATCCTGCTAAACTAGTTTAGGTATATTTCTCAAATGTGCCAATTCCATCCAAGATGCTTGTTATGCGCGTACCTTCTTTGTAAAGAGGCCTCCACATTCTTATAAGGCATCATTCGAAACGGGTTTAAATGGTTTGAATAGGAAAGATTTGAGAATGCCCCATTCCGAGATATACTGAGTACTGACTTGTGTGCATACATAGAAGCCTCCTTTCCAGATAAGACTGTAATTAGCGCCTGCAAGTAACTGAATGTATGTCCCCCAGGTGCACATGGGCACGCACATGTGGAGCGGCGGCGCGTCGCGGCGCGGGCGGCGCATGTCGCTGGAGCTGCCGCCCCGGCCGCTGCACGAGCCGCACGACTTGCTGCGCCGCCCCGACCTCTTCTACCCCTACCTGCCCGCGCCCTTCCTCAACGGCATGCAGCAAAAGGTAAACAGACCAAAGATCCATTAGGAAAGAGACAACCATGCAGTTAATCATTTGTTGAAAAGAAAGTTCTATAACGACATTTTTTGTTTGTCACCAGCTGAATGAAATATCAGTAATACAGCAAAGCGCGGGCCAGAACGGCGTAGCCGGAAAATTTCCAGGACTTCTTGGTTTCGGGGCATTCGGGGGCGCGCGACCAGGAGCCGCGTCACCACTGGAGCGACCACCGTCACTAGAAGGCGGCGACGAGAGGCAGGCCGCGATGCGCGAGCTGGCCGAGCGCGGGCGCGAGCTGGCGGAGCGCAGCCGGCAGATGCGCGAGGACAACGAGTACCGGTCGCAGGCGCCGCTCGCGCCGCACGCGCCGCCCTCGGCACAGTCCAGCCCGCCCGCGCCGCACCACCAGCACCCGCTGGCGCCGCTGCAGCCGCCCGCGCGCACCGAGGGACTCACCGTGTAGGCGGTAGGCGCCCGGGGAGCCAGCGCAGTACATTCCACAGGGCCGGCCGGCACGGGCTGACCGGCCCGGCGGCCACGCGACGTCGTGTCTATATTGTACAAAGAGTTAGAGTCTAGTGAGAGAGTGCGGACGTTCGTTCGAAGGCGAGCTGTTGTAGCGTAATTATGTGCGAGGTGTAGCGCTATGTACCGTTGTTATTCCACGTGTTATAACGCCTAGTATTACTGTAAGTAACTTATTATGCACGAGTACGGGCCTGGGGCAATCGGGGGCTCATCGCGAGCTCCACGTTTATGTCATTACTCTGTGATAGTGCACATTGCGAGGCTGTGTCCGGCGGGAGCGATGTCGTCTATCGATGCAGTCGAATGTGCTATGACATCAAAAATTAAATATAAATTATCCCAAAAATTAAATAATTTTCATAAAACTATATCTTTTTAAATTAAATGTACATAATTTGTATAATAGTATTGTAATGAACGAGTAGTTATAAACTTGAATTTAATAAAATATTATATATTATATTGTACGACTACAACTGGAGTGCAATATGCATGATTTTGTCTTTTGCCACATTCCAAATGATTGATGTTACTGAGAAACCCAGATTTGTTACGAATAATAGTTTCTTTGATAACACTAGCATTCTTTGTCTGTCAGTGGAAATTTTACAAATGTAAATTAAACTTATTCCGTACGATTATACATATTGCACATTGTATGAAAATACCGAAAAATTAAGTCTTGGAAATTCTATTACCTATGCATCTATTGTCTTTAGGTATTCAATATTGTATTACAATACATTTAATTGTAACAGAGGTTAATGACATATTCATATCATGTAAATTAAAAGTATTTGCATTTGAGGTCTATAGTTATAAGTATTTAGAGTCATAGCTATTATATTGCTTTAGAATACTTCAACATATCTTTGTAAAAATGTGAGCGACTGGTGTTTTGACGAGACGTTGACTATGTACTTAACGGTTATATACTATGTAGTATCACCGGCACTGTACGCAGACTGACCACGACTATGTACACACATTTAAATTACATTTCTTTCCAAATATGCATTTTCTCAATGCTTGTTAGTAGACGCCGTAGTCCAGTTGCTAATAAATTTAATTATATTTTAAAGAATTATTTATGTATTTTATACTTTGGAGACTAGTTATCTGTGTTTAAATGTCCTACTAAATTATTTATAAATTATAAATCATGCATACACTCTTAGTATTAAATGAACGCTTGCGAGGCGATAGGTCTCGCCCGCCAGTTTAGTTGTCTAGAATAAATTCTCATAGCTGTTACGAGCTAATTATTATATCAAGTTGCAAATAGATCTTAGAGAGTAGTATTAGTCATGAATATGATGGTGTCATGTCATGTCAGTATAAATAATCATTGTAAATTATTAAATGTTTATGTAAATGTCCAAAAAGTATTCAAATTATTTAAAAAAATCAATTATTATACTAATAATTATTTTCTTTTTTGTTTATTCCTTTACCTTCACCCAACTCTTTAGTTTTTATTTGGTTTTAATTAAGTTATTAATATTTTTGCCTGACAAAAACTATCTGATTGCCTGAAATTTACGAAACTACAGTGAAATGTCTAAAAACATTATACAAGGCTAATTGGTAAGAAAGTTTTGGCCAATCAATCGGCCTAGGCTTTTCTAAAATGTTTTCACATCTGGATACCTACACCTGTAGCACTGTTAAAACAAGTTGTTATCATCATCATCATATCAGCCGAAAGACATCCACTGCTGGACACAGGTATCCCCCAAGCGTCGCCACATTGACCGGTCCCGTGCGTCCCGCAACCAGCGGATGCCACAACCTTCACCAGGTCATCGGTCCACCTAGTGGGAGGCCTTCGAACGCAACGTTTTCCGGTTCGCGGTCGCCACTCCAGAACTTTTCTGTCCCATCGGCCATCCGTTCTGCGAGCAATGTGCCCTGCCCACTGCCACTTAAGTTTGACAATTATTCCGGCTATGTCGGTAACCCTGGTTCTCTTGCAGATCTAGTTGTTATACATACCTATAAATACATGTCGGAAAGATTAAACTGCACGACTCTCGTGGGCATCATCAGGGTGCCAGATGCAAGGTGTATTGTTTTTTAGAAACAATCGATCAATATCTCGCAATCAACTTGATACCAATCACTTCCTGCGACACATAAACCTTACTTATATTATAAATGCGAAAGTTTGGATGGATGTATGTTTGTCACTCAAACACGCCAGAACAGCTGAACTATTTATAAGTATGTTATAGGTTATAGTATGGAATTTCATATAGACTACTTTTTATTTCGGTATAATGTTCGTTTGGGTTAGAAAACACTTTCAACGCTGGCGAAGCCGCTGGCAGAAGCTAGTAATATATTTAAATAAACCGGCCAAGTGCGAATCGGACTCGCGCACGAAGGGTTCCGTACCATTATTGCAAAAAACGGCAAAAAATCACGTTTGTTGTATGGGAGCCCCACTTAAATATTTATTTTATTCTGTTTTTAGTATTTGTTGTTGTAGCGGCAATAGAAATACATCATCTGTGAATGTGAATCATCATCAAATTTCAGCTGTCTAGCTATCACGGTTCATGAGATACAGCCTGGTGACAGACAGACAGACAGACGCACCGCGAAGTCTCAGTAATAGGGTCCCGTTTTTACCCTTTGGGTACGGAACCCTAAAAATGAAGAAAGTAAGAAAAACTGTTTTCACGTATACCATAAAAATAAAAAACAAAATAAAAATCTTAAACACAATTATGAAAAGTATGCGTCACAACTGCGCAAAACGGCCATCGCTCAGAATAATGCTGGGACTCGCGTGTGAGACAGTTCGCGGGAAACTTCGTCCAGTGAATTTCCCTCTTTCAACTATGACCAGTAAGAAGACCGTAAGTATGTTTTTCGTTCATGTTTACGATCCATTTGCGAGTAATAAGGGCCCTTAAGGTGTTTCCTATTTTTTGGAATGGCGTCGTTTATCGACGTCCACTATTTTCAGATCGTTGAGGTGATATCTCAATGCATTTACATAACGTTGTAGTGGGGCTAACTGGCCTCTCTTGGAGACTATTTCGATCCAAGCAGCATCAATAAAAAAGCTTCAAAACCAAATTTAGTTTTGAAGCTTTTTTTAGCCAGCTAATAAGTATGAAAAAATACAACTAAAGTCTAATAAAACAAACTACAATGTAATTACTTAAAAAGTTATATTATAATAATGTTACCAAGCACACATGACAGTTAGAAGTTGATGACGCTGGCTAGTTTCTTCACGCGGTTGAGGAGTAAGTCCCCTTCGCGTATGGTCGCCTGGTACAGCTGCGAGCGGTCGGCGTCGGCGCCGCGGCCTGCGCCTGTTACTACGCAGCCGGCGACCGCGTCGATACGGCATTGCAGGCGGCCTGCTGCTGTGAAGCTGTAAATAAGAACAGAGGCGTTATGATAGAAACATGGTATAACCACAGAATAAATATACAAACTGTATGGAAACTACCTACAAACGCTCGAAACGGCACATTCACACAAACATGCGCATGTTGTGTTTGACTTGGCAAGCCATTTATATAATTAGAGGAGAAATAGTGGAGGTCCCAGTACGCTACCTTGGGGCACACACTATTTGATCTCCCTGATGCTGTATAGGCTGATGTGTATGAAATTTAGATGTGGATACTCTACCATTTTAGAAATATTACAGATATTTGCAAACCTCGTCAACAAATTGTCTGAATAGGCGTCAGCTATAGCTGAGCGAGCGACACGCGCGTATTAGCTGAACATAGGTCTTGGTCAGGACCGGATCTAGAGGGCGCGAGCCGGGCAAATGCCCCGAACGGCAACAATCAGGGGCGGCCAAACTGCACTTAACAGTTAGTGCAGTTTGGCCGCCCTTTTCATTTCATTAGAAAACCTAACTTTATTTGTGGTGTGGTGCTAAAATTTTCAAGTTCGCTTCGCTGTCGAATGTTATTGGTTCTTTTTATAAACCCACCGTTAAATAACATTCATAATGTTGCAAAATATATTAGGTGAAATTTTCGAGCTCACTTCGCTCGAAGTTATCAAAAAAGCGGCTTTATCCGATCCGACGGTTAAAAACCGCATTTTTTTTGTCAAATACATAATATCCTGGAACATTTACCTCCTTAGAAGGCATCATTATAACGGGCGCCAAGGGCGACAAATATTGTTTATGCTCGGAGCGACGAAATTGCTATATCGGACCCTACAGCCTTATTGCCTAATGAATTCGGCAAGGCAAAGGGACTGAAAAATCGAAAAATAACATGCAAGATGAAAGACGCGATGTGGATATCCGTCTATGTTATTGGTCGATTTTTCTTCGACTCTTTGCCCTTTGCTTTTGCGAATTATTTACGCAATATGGTTGCTGGACGTGGTATCTCTCAGAATAGACTTAAGGGTACACTAGTCGAAAATTCTTCCATACAAACGTAGTCTGGCTTTTACTCCACTGTTTGACGACGTACGTTCAAAATAAAAAATTATATCGATTAGTCTCATCATTATCTAGCCCCGTATGGAAGCAAAAAAGTAAAAGAAATATTTACTTGAAAGTTATGAGCTTCGAAAGTTCCATATTTCAATACTAGTGTTAACGCATTTTTGGGCGCAAATAAGTACCATAAGAAGAAGGAAAATTGAAAAACGGCCTCCATACAGGGATAGATTAGTAGTTCAACAATGCAAATAATTTTATTTTAAACAGATACATTTAGTCGTTTTTTCATGATATCCAGACTCCCAAAGGTCTGTTTATAAAATATCGCGCGCTCGTTTTCGTTCTAAATCATCATCCATTTCGCTACAAATTTGCAAAAGTGTGTATTCGTACTCGTACTAGCTTCTTACTGCTCATAACAGCATCTATCTGTTCCGCACGTGTTGTCGTTTGATATAGCATGCATTTTAACCCCGCGCACAAAATAGTTCGTGCCGTCGACTAGTGTACCCTTAAGGTAACTTCTGTGAATGGTACGTACTTGGAGATCTCCTTCTCAACCAATTATTCCCGAGAACCACCGAATGTATAGTGCTCGCCAAACTTCTGGGCCGCCCTGAAGTTGGCTTTCCAATGCGCAAGGCACGAAACGGTGCTGTTTTTGTATGAGATTTACTACTGCGCAGCCATTGTAGCCAACTTCAGGGCGGCCAAGTTTGGCGAGAACTATATCACCGATTTTATGGAGGCTAAGCGAGCGGTACGCGCATACGTTTGAACAATACCTTTTTAAACGAATCTCTCTCAGAATAGACTTACTTGGAGATCTCCTCCTCAACAAACTCCCGGGAAACGCCGAAGGTGTCAGCGATGTTGTCGAGGCTAAGCGAGCGGTATGCGCGTAATAGTTGAACATACGCCTTAATACGCGCCTCACGCACGTAATGCTGGTAATGGGGCCTGAATACTGGGTCTACGCAGATTTGAGTCTCCACCTGAAAGAGTGAATATAAAATATAAACAACATTACAAAAAAAAAAAAAAACTATGCAATATTTTTTAAACAGACTGACAAATTCCGATTTATTCATTGACTAGCTGCCCGCACCGGCTTCGCTTTGGTTAATATAGATTTTTTGTGATTTTCAATCTACTTCTCAAGATTCTAATTTCCTGGTAGTTTGAGAGTCTTTAGCATACATGATTCAATCCCCGGATATACTTCTTTTCTTTATGTTTCTGTTCTACTGGTAGTTTGAGAGTTAATACTTATGATTCCAGCGCCGATGTTTTTAAATTCGAGATTCTGGTCTCCTGGTAAGTGACGGAAAATCTAATGGAGCTCCCAGACGTTCTTAGAGAAAGTAAAAATGTTTTTCTTTTCTGAACAACAATCTTAATGAAACAAAGTCTATATGTTGCTAAAAACTAAGCTTAATCTAACAGCTGGAACCCCAAGAAAATCTTTCAGTAGTTTCGGAGATTAGCCTGAACAGACAGACGGTCCATACTGTTTTATTATATATGTATAGATAGATAGATGACTGTTATATAAATGACTGCATGCGTATTTTCCTTCCAGTTAATGTTTGCAGCTAGGTTCAGAATATATTCATGCTGCTTTATTAATTAATATTATTAAATTGTACTCAAAGACCTAACAAGGTATCAGAGCAACAGTTATCACATTAAAAAAGCAAAAATATTTAACACTGTACCCAAGCAAGACTCTTCAAGAAGTCAGCATAGCGACACTCGTGTAGGGACTCCACCAGTTCTCTGAGCTCTGGGAAGCGAGAGCGGAGGGCCTGCACCGCTGCTCCCTGGCGCCTCAGGGCTGACTGCAGAGCATGGCGCTCCAGGGCCAGGGCACAAGCTAGCACGCAGTACTGGATAATGGTACCTGTAATATGGAAAAGGTAGGTGTGCTTTTTAACATTACTTTTTAATTAAACTCAACAGACAATAACTTTGGAACATTGGCTAATAAAAAGAAAACCAAACACAAATGAATATAGTGATTACTAATGCATTAATTGAAATAAACAAAAAAATATTTTAAGTTCATTTGATCACTGCACTGCAGTTATAAGATGTTTATACAAGCATTTGCAGATAAGAACAATGCCAAAACAAGCATTGTTCAAAATGACTTACCGAAATCAACCAGCTCATAGGACTCAAATGTTGACACACAGTCAATGAATAAGTCAGCGGCTTTGCTGTAATCTCTGACTGCAAGGCAGTAGATTGCTTCATAGGCCTTCAGCTTGTTCCTGGAGCGCCAGTCTCCACCCTTGTCGACAAGCTCGTGAGCCTGAAAAAGTATCAGAAATGATGAAAAATGTTTGTAACATCTTTAAAATTTATTTGTAGTTACGTCTGTAACTCAAAGGCAATTAACTCTATAGTACTGTTCAATTCATTGTTTAGTTTTCGATGATGAGGACTAGACTTGAATAAAAAGCCGAAGTCTTTGTTTTGAATATTTCCAACAAATCATTAACAACTTCTGTCCTGAATAGGAGCTAAAATAAAGGAACAAAGTGATTCAAAGGCCTAATCCACTAAAACACATGAACTCTCAACCATCAAGCAAAAGATTATCCCTACGGATCTATGACCAGAAAATATGATATGAAAACTGCTTAATCATCCAATATTAATAACATATCGTTTTCGCCAAACTTCTTGACCGCCCTGAAGTTGGCTACAATGGCAGCGCAGTAGAAAATCTCATACAAAAATAGCACCGTTTCGTGCCTCGGGCATCCGGTTAACCAACTTCAGAGCGGACCAAGAAGTTTTTGGCGAGGGCTATACCTTGCTTATATTTTTCCCCATTTCTTTGACATTGCAGCCATGGAAGTAAGCAATCCTAAACAGAGCAAACACAGCATCCAGCCGTCTATTTGTGGTCAATGTTGCATCTTCATACTTTGTGGTGGCCAGTGCTGTTGCAGCTTCCTTGTCCCCAACAGAACAAAGGTAGTCCATTCTGAAACATTTGTTTTTATTTTTAAATGAGACATAGCTATGGCTGACTCCAGGTTTGGATACTGATTGTCTTACATGATTGACATCAATGAGTTATTAATTGATATCCATGTTACAGTGATAGACCAAACTGGTATGAAATCTCAATAAAAACTTTGCAATTGCAAATTCTTCTGAAAGAGACTATAATTAAGAGCTTACCTATCTTGCCAAACAGGTGTTTCTGAATCATCTTCTTGGAACTTGGCTAACCTGTCCTGGTTTTCCTTTGCCATCTCATCAAATAACTTCTGATCAAATGGCCACCCAAGGTCAGTGCAAACCTCTTTATAGTAAGGAGCCATGTTTCCTTTCTTGATTCCTTGGAAGAGTTGTTCTTTTAGCTGCGGGTCATCTTTTAACTGGGGCAAACTAAGCTTGAACTTGATTCCAGCCAATTCCATGTACTCAGGAGTTGTACCTTCTGCAGAAAGCTCCATTTTCTGTTTGATTGACAACAAATTTTATCAACTAAATAATCGTGTATAATTTATATTTGATGAGAAGATGATCAACACGAATCACACAATAATTTCTTGAATGTATTATTCTCTGTGATCAACTCCTACAACTTGCAAAAACAAAAGTCACTGTACGCCAGTTGAGTATTGGTTAATGTTTATTCTTTAACATCGCTTGTGTCATCTATCCTTTTTTTCTCAATGCAAGTCGCTGGATAACATCACTACTTTATGCATAGAATGTAAATATCTGGTTTGGAACGCGCGAAACAGATAATGAATTTGTTATAGCAAAAGTTGACAATGAATTAAGTCACGTCTACACTAGATGATTGATTGATCACAGATAAATAAATAAAAATAGTTTTATGATGTTGCTGAAACATTACTTTAGCGTGTATGGCCAGGATATTAATGAACAAAAACGAAGCAAAAGGGTATGGGTCATAGCTATTGGGTGACATTATTGTGTAGTATTTGTATGAAAAGTACGTAAATTTTTGTATGATTGTACTTTAGCTTGAACAAAATTTAATTGTAGAAATATTTTTTTTCAGTCTATCAACATTTTCTTTTTAATTTAAATAGAGTCGACAAGATTGATTTGACTAAAAAGATGTGAACAAGTATAAAATCATGCTATGCAGTCGGAGTATACATAAGATTTTGGTCGGCCAGCTCGCGATCATATGTTTCCTCCGACATAACCTAAAAAAGTTCATGACTACAGATGAATATATATTATTATTATTCTCGGCGTTCTCGAACAAAAATTCTTTCACGAACTAATTCAGAAGATGACCCTAAGTTAAACCAGATATTTATCATTGAAATACGTAAACGGAATTTAATCTTAGCTAAAACAATGTACCTATGGGCTTAGAAGCCATTGTCCGTTACTTTTTTTACCCGACTGCCGAAGGAGGGTAATGTGTTTATCAGTCTATGTATGTATGTATTTATGTATGTATGTATGTATGTATGTATGTATGTATGTATGTATGTATGTTTGTTCCTATGTGGCGTTCCAGAGACGAAACGCGTTGACCGATTTTGGTGATTCATACGTCAATCGATTCGTCTTAACCTTGCGAGTGTCATAGGCTACATTAAAATTGGAAAATAGAAAAATGGCGGCTTTTGGGCGCCATATTGTGGGGGGCCAATTTTATTTTTTCTTCCAAACCCATCGTGTGGGGTATCAAAATAAAGGGTTTTTAGAGGCGATTTTAAAAATATATAACACTTATATATTTAAATGTACCTAATTCGAAAAAAATGTTAACTAAAAAGTTATAAATAAAAAAGTTAATTAAAAAAATCAAAATACCCGACTGCTTAAAAAGCGAACTAAAAAGACTTAAACAAGAAGAAAATCATGCTGTGCAGTCGGAGGATACATCTGGTTTTGTTCAGCCAGCTCGCGAATATGTATCCTCCGACTGCACAGCATGATTTTCTTCTTGTTTAAGTCTTTTTAGTTCGCTTTTTAAGCAGTCGGGTATTTTGATTTTTTTAATTAACTTTTTTTTATATTATTTAAAACGTCTTACGTGCACCACGAGTGGTATATCAAGAAAACTTTAATGTTTGGCAGTTTTCAAATGAATTATCGGCCGAACGAGTCATGAATTAACTTGCTTGACTGTAATTTTTTTACAAAAAAATACAACCGACTTCCAAAAAACAAGACCACAAAATGAATAAAAAAAGTTAATTAAAAAAAACAAAAGACCCGACTGCTTGAAAAGCGAACTAAAAAGACGTAAACAAGAAGAAAATCATGATGTGCTGTCGGATGATACATCTTCGCGAGCTGGCTGACCAAAACCAGACGTTTACGTCTTTTTAGTTCGCTTTTCAAGCAGTCGGGTCTTTTGTTTTTTTTAATTAACTTTTTTTATTTATAACCTTTCAGTAATATTTTTTTCGAATTAGGTACATTTAAACATATAAGTGTTATATATTTATGAAAATACCTCTTAAAATCCTTTATTTTGATACCCCACACAATAGGTTTGGAAGGAAAACAAAATTTAGCCCCCACAATATGGCGCCCAAGAACCGCTATTTTCCTATTTTCCAATTTTCATGCCAGTGACATTCGCGGGGTTAAGACGAATCGATTGATGTAAGAAACATCAAAATCGGCCCACGCGTTTGGTCTCTAGAACGCCACATAGGAACAAACATACATACATACATACATACATACATACATACATACATACATACATACATACATACTTACATACATACATAGATTGATAAACACATTACCCTCCTTCAGCAGTCGGGTAAAAATATCTTCAATTTCGGCAGTCAGTGTCACATGGACACTGACTGCCGAAATGCGTTCATTTTGAAAATCCGTTTATAAATGACGAAGTTATGCCCGAACTTAGGTACCTCCTCCTTTTTGGGAAGTAGGTTAAAAACACTGCGCGTGTGAGACCCTACCCGAATCTTTGAATTTTGGAATCTTTTTCCTCGCAACCCCAGCCTTGGCAAGTGGAGTGACATAAATTCATAAACTGTGTTCATAAACTATTGTCAAATTGACAGGACTACACTATTAAAAAAATACAAAATATAGAGTCAGAGAATTAGCTAGGTGGATGATTAATAATTATGATAAGTTCCAGTTCCAATAAAGAGCAATAATTAATACTTAGGTAATTGTGCTACCAATAGTTGTGTTCAATAGTATAAGTAAAAACAGTTGTCAATCATCAACATTTTAAATGAAAATTGTGTCACAAGGACTGCTGATCCAACATGCCAACTATTGTTTAGGAGAAGAATAAGTTCAAGAGATTTACGATGGATATTAATAAACTGGTCAGTGAGAATCAATCCATTAAAATAGTACCATCGATCGAAGATTCTTTGCGGACTATAGGTCTGAACGTAGATCTTGATGACAATTCCAAAATATGGTTTGAGCAACTAAAAGTAACTTGGAAAACATGGAAGAAAAGTCCTGCTATAGAGAACCACATCGAATCCTTCCTTCAGAGTGCAGAAGAACGATACAGATTAGCATTAGTTTTTGTTATTAAATGCGATGATTACAAAGATTGCAAGCCAAAAACATTACCTTATTTTATTATGGAAACTTTATTGAAGTGGTCTGAGACCAGTCAGATTCTACCAGATGATGATTTAAAACTACCAGCTTTCCATATAGCTACACAACAAAGGAATCAACATTTTCTCTGTCTGTCTGTCAAAACATACAGAATGTCTACTATTAAAGATCAAATTCTACCTATTGTGAAAGATATGATCAGTAAGGACAATTGCAAGCAAGCGTCGCAAATTGTAATATCAATGGAATTGTTTGATGAAATACCAGTTGAAGACCTGGTGTTTCCATTGATTCTGCAAGACAAGTCAAATTTAATTGATGAATATTTAAATGAATGCCCTAACCAGGTAAAACCACTGTTAATTTTTCTGGATAAATTACTGGACAAAACAATAAGTATTCGAGAATATGTACAACAATACATCCATGACAATAAGATTTCTCATGTCAGATATGATAAACTACATTATAAGCCGCTCGGTAAACTAGTGGCTCGTTTATGCAATAAGTTTAATATTCCTATAGAGACATGCAAGAATCTCAGTAAAAATCGCACAACTGGTGGATTGAGATATTTAATACATCAAAAATATCAAGAACATAATGTTAGCTCATCAGTATGGGAGGACTTAGTGAAAGATTCACTGAAGCAAAATGCGGGTTCTGGCCAGGAATTTATTGAAATGTTAGTCGATTATGACCGCAGTGAAGCTCTCAAGTGGGCTTCTTACTTAAACATGGCTGAGAGAGACTTACCTCTGGCACTCAGAGATATGTCTATTAATGATGTATTTGTAGAAGGGAACTGGGATACAAATGACAGTTCTCCACAAAGTCCTCATGAGTATTACAAGTTTTGCCTACTTGAAGAACAGATAACACTTATTGACACAGGAGAAAATTTTTATGATCTAATGATATCAGATATTGTTAAAAATAGTGTTGTAAGCATTGATTGTGAATGGAAGCCTTCATTTGGAGCTACACAGTCTCAAGTAGCATTAATACAACTTGCCACTACCAGTAGAGTTTATCTAATAGACACTCTAATATTGAACAAACCAGACTATTCAAGCTGTTGGTCCACTTTCCATAAATCTTTTTTGGATAATGCAGAAATAATAAAAGTGGGCTTTGGACTTGAACAAGACTTAAAAGAAATGAAATCATGTTTGGTAGGATTGGGGAGCATTAAAGTACAAGGTGAAGGGCTACTAGATCTTGGTACTCTGTGGAAGAGTCTTCTCAATAATGGACTTACTTTGCCTGGTAACAGTGACAATGTTGGAAACAGCCTCAGCTGTGTAGTGCAATCATGTTTTGGCCTACCTCTTGAAAAATCTGAACAATGTTCTAATTGGGAATTGAGACCATTGAGAAATACTCAAATACTGTATGCTGCTTTAGATGCGCATGTGCTTATACAAATATATGAATTTCTTCAGAAACTATGCTTAGAGCAAAAAATTAACTTTGAGGAAATATGTAATGATGTTATGTTAGAAAGCAAGAAGAAATGTATTAAGAAACCTAAAGTTGTAGACAGGTTTCTGGTACCTATGGTGCAGTCAAGATCAGTTCATGAGGTGAAATTTTTAGTGGAGCCTGTGCTATCTCATTTAATGCCTTACTTAAGGTACTGTGGAATAGACACAATGTTGATACCATCAACAATGTTATGGCATGATGTAATAAATCTAGCAATATCACAAGATCGCCTGATACTATTATGTAAACTTAAACATACACCAACAACAAACTATCCACAAAATTCTATATTAGAAGTTGGTAAAGACACCGTCATACAACAGTTACGAAAAATATTTAATAATTTTAACATAAAAGTGGAACAAGACAATCTTTTCAGCTTTTGTATAAATTGTAATAGTAAGGATTTCAGAAAACTAAGTTCAGAAGAAGTTGTAAAAATGTGTATTGAATACCAAAGAATGTTGAAACCTGACAATGTTCAACAAGCAGACAAATATGGTGGTGGTTATGATGATGATGAAACTTCATATTATGACAATTTTCTGAGTGATTCAGATTGTGATGAAGATTTATATCAACCAGATGTTTATTTGAAAAGTATAAAGGAGAAATTAACAACAACTAAAGGAGTCACTATCGACATACATAATGCTGGTGAACTGTCTGCTCTAAATAAATCAGCAATTTTATGTGAAACTTGTGGCAAATTATTTTGGGATGAAGACATATTGTTAAAACCTGTTGCTCAGGTTGTGCTCAACTTTAAAAAGCTTAAAATCTGGTAAGTTGTCTCGAGGGGAAAAAAAAAAACAAGTCACTTATAGTTTCATAATAATTTATTTCCATGTAAATAAATTTTAACATGATAAACCTATATGTATAATCAAAAATGTTATCATTACTGAAATTAAAGCCTTTCTTCTGTTGTTATATGGAAGTGTCACAGCATTGCTCTAGAGCTTACATTTGTAAACTGCATAATTTAATTTGGTAATGATATAATACTAGCGGAAATATACCCAAAAAAGCATTCTGTTGGGTTAACCATTTTATTTGGCTCTCTCACCCCTGATTTCTGAATTAAGCATTTGAAGTTGAGTATTTGTCAAACTAGTTGAGCCTGAAAACCAGTCAAATTATGGCAATAAAGCAGGGTTTGAGACATTCTCAACTACAATACTCATTTCAGAAATTGGCCCCTTAGCTAGTTTGTCGTGCGGTGGACTGTTCAGCGAGAAATGCGACTACGGCCTCCAGCAATCAAAATAGATCAGCTCAAGCGAATGCTTTGCTCACTACAAAGTCCCTTACATAATAACTTTCTATGTTAACAAGTGTTTAAGGTTTGTTATAAGTAGTATGTTAAAGACTTAGATATGTGTGCAACAATACTAAATTTGTTACTAAAACATTTATAAGAGGTATATTTTTTTAAACTTAATAAAATGTCTAGATAGTGTAGAGTTTTGTTGAATAAACAAATGATAAAAATAACACTAAATTGAGAAAAGTGGGCCTCTAACATTTTGGAAATAGATACATACTAGACAAAACATACAAATAAGGGTTACCTACGCGAAGTTGAATGTCTTTTGCTCGAATAACAAAATCTCAAAAGCATTAACTCGAATTTATTTAAGATTCTTTGCACAACAATTCACTTCCACGGGCCTCACCAGTTTTGTGCGTTTTCTTTTACCGAATCTTTAAAGAATTACGCGCTTGGTAAAGAATCTGTACCGAAATGATTTAGTCAGAAAGGCGCCAGAGTCGTTTCGGTACAGATTCTTTATCTAGCGCATCGCGTACAGCACATCTGTCCAGAAACGACAACGGACCTACCCGGTGAGGAAGGCGCCTCAAAGCATCAAATCTCAGCAATCGGTAGCGCGAATGAAGGTAGATCAAACAGCCAATATATCGAATTTACAAAATCGTTTTAAGGAATTTATTGAAGTAGCCTGGTAAACTATCGATCTCTCGTGGGTGTGACCCTACAAATACATATAATTAACTTGACAAAAGCTAAGTGTAGGGCTGGCTAAACATTAATGGTTACTAAAATGCAGCTAAATGTGAAGGGATGTTACTGGAGACAAATATTTTTGCAGTAACTATAAATTTTTAATAATAATTATTCATAGAAATAAGTACCTAATTACTTTTACCATTAGTTAGTAAGTTATTGAGGATTATTACTGTTCATTCTTGTTACAATCAGTCTATACAACACAGTCGTGAAATATTGTGTGCTTACAGCAAGCAATAAACTTAGAAAGAAAGTAATAGCTCTTAATAATTATTAGTACTTACAGCTTCAAATATAAAATGGATAACAAAAATTATATTTACATTTTGGCTTAATAGAAAAATAAAACAACGGCATGAAGCTGCAAGCATAAGGTGCTTTGAAATAAGTTTGTTAAATACTGATTTATGTAATAGTTAAAAATGTAATCATTGTTTTTTTAGTATGTAAAACACATTTAATTTTTCCAATAATGTAAGGGATTTTATATTTATATTTTATTTCTGATTAATTTTATAGGCTATGTTATTGACATTAAATCATATTTAAAAAAATATTGGTATAAATACTTTGCTAGAATAACAAAAATGGTAGGCACTTTTTCTGTTCAAGTAAATATATATTGATTATAATTTGGACCATTCTCTTTGTCAACCATAGTGATGCACTTGGTAACGCCTTTTCTACACAATATGCAGATAGAGAGCTATAGAATTACTATGGTGAGCTCACGGATGTACGTGAAGTAGCTACTTGACATTGCAGTAGCAATCATTCATTGGCAATGGTGTTTGTCTGCAGCTGCCACTTTCCATTTGCATTCAGTGTTGCGAAGGCTTACTATTCTGATTATTTTACCTTTGTAATATTTAGCTTAAGATGTTAATTATTAAAATATATTTTTAAATAGCTTTACCACCAAATGGTGTCAATATATTCTTCAGAAAATCACCGAATAGTTGCATGTTTGCTTGAATAACTCCACTTCGTCTTGAACCAAATCATTGTTTCCTGTTAAATTCAATTCCTCCAGATTCAAATTAGGGAAACCTTTTAACGTCGTCAGTTGATTATTTTCTAAAGATAGTTTCTGTAAAAAGAAAAAAAACTGGTTATATAAATAAACTGGAATTGGTTGAGTTGATACTTCTGAAAAAAAATGCAGGAAACTTACCTTACAATTTTGAAGCAATTCTAAGGCGGGCAAAACATTTGATGTTAAATTCTGATTAGACAGATCAACATTTTCGCAATGACTGTAGTATTGCAAATGTGGTAAACTGATAACTTTATCATCAAACATGATTTTAAAATCCAGACTATCTTTTTTGTAATCATTAGTAAGTTGATCTTCTATACTCCATTTAGTAATTAAATCGTTATAATAACCAGCCCGCAAATTATCTATATTTTTCAATGTATGTAAATTATCTATTATTTCCTTGTGATACTGTTTTGCATCAATACAATGAAGGAAAACAGTGGTGGTAAGAAGAGTCCCTGAAAATAAGAGAAAAAGTTTGAATTATGTACAAATTTATAATTGAAATGAACATTTTAGGAGTTGCATCCAAAGTATAGTACAAAAAGTTGTAAATAGCTACAAATAGGTAAGCTAAAATGCCTACTATCCACAGTGTTTTGTAGGATATTACTACATTCTAGCTCGGAAACTTTTAGGCTATAATGAGACTTCAATTTTGTTCATAATATGAACTAAGATACAAAGTATATTATACTAATATTAAATTCGTGTAAGCAGACTAACAAACATGACCACACCAAGTGAAGTTGCATAATTATTTGTAGTAATTAGTTATATATTTACATTTATTGTCAGGTTCCATAGCCAGCAACTGACGACAGGCATCTAGCTGATTATTCAGTTCCTCGACAACTGGCTTTGAGTATTTTTTCTCGAAATGTATCTCACCTTTACCAATATAAGTATTTACATTATGTTTAACACTAGGTATTATTTGTACGTTTTCATCTTCATTATCATACTCCATCTGTAAAGTATAAATTTAAAATATAATTATTATAAAATAAAGTGATAACTTTTTTATATAAATGTTTTTATTACTTAAACTTCCATCCAAGAGTGAGTTTTAATATAAGTTATAAATAACTTAAAAAAAATATTACCTTTACTTCTAAACTCTCAGTGATTTCTGCACTGTGTTTAAAAATCCATAAAACATCATATTGGGTTCCAGTTAAAGACTGCCACTCTCCGTTTACTAATTCATTATTGAAGAACAAGCGTGTCTTCCCAGATACAAATGACTGATTGATGGGCCTAGTAAATGCTACCGTTGTTTTTAATGGCGACACAACATAAACTGCAACTTCTATATTTGTTCTAACAGCTCCTGTAAATGAGAATTTGATTTTGCAACCTTTTATTTTAAAAGTTAAATAACATGAGCATAAATAATGGCCCAGATATGGGCCTAAATGTGTTGTCCCAACTTGGGATTATTTAATCAATTCCTGTTCTTCCTCTACATTACAAAATACCTTGCCCTGGCAACAGAAGATTGCTTACAGGCAGTTTTCTTATTGTAATTAGGTCATAAAATACCAATAACATTTACCTAGCACCCATCTTTGATAAAACCATGCACTGGTGTCATCTGGGTCAGTGAATGCTGCACTCTGTACCATTTTCAACTCATGTTTATGATGACTATCATCTATTGGCCGCCCACCTAGAAAAAAAGGATTTCATATAAATATATTAAAGTTGTTTTCCACTAAATTTCGATCTACTCAACCACCTAAATTGTAGCATTGAGCTTGTTGCAGACTAAAATCTTAGTTTGTTTAGCTTGGCTTGCATTAGCCAAGCTAAACAAAGAGCAAACAAATTGAGGTAGCATAGCATAATCAGCCTATAATGTTAAGACTGCTGGGATACAGGTCTCCTGTGTCCATTTTTTTGTAGTTTGCAGAGCAGCTTAAGTCTTGGTTTGCAACCAGCTTTCAAATAAAGACTACCTTAATTTTGACAAATCGAATTAATGTTTTTACTAACCTTCTAAATCAGGATATAGCTCTACAAGCAATTTACTCCTGTAGTGCCATGCAGAATAATTGGAGAAATTGTCCATGAGTTTTTCAGTAGTGTAGTCAAATTCATCTTTCAATGATGGCTTGTACTGGCTGACAACAAATCTTCTGTAATCCCAGGTGTGAACTGGAAAAAAAAATATGTTGAAATCATATAATTATTTGTATTTTCTAGATTTGTAAATAAAGGACATGTATGGCCAGTTCAGTAGAGGGTAACAAAATCATTATTATTATCTATGATTGTTTTTGAGTTGAGTTGTTAATTTTTTTATTAGCAACAAATCCAGTCAAAACAGTTTTAGAAATATCTACATGAAGCAAATAGTGTTGCAATCAAGGGAACACGATAAATATGTGTTCCCTTGATTGCTGTTATCATATTTGATTCATTGGACAATTTGCTGTAAATACCTCTTACTTACAATTTCTTTCATCTAACTTCAGGTACATATTGCATAGAGCCAGCTCCTTTTCCCAGTTAGGGTTTGCCCTGGTAGTAAGCACCCATTCCCGCTGGTGCCAGGCACAATAGGATTTTGGGTTTATTTTCAAACAATACTCCGTTAAATGCAGTTCAGCATCATACAACTGAGACAGTTCCTCTTCATTGTCATCATTTTTTCTGATTATGTAATAACAAAATAATTGTTAGGCTTGTATTTTCTCAAATTTTAGACCATATTGGTCCATTGATATTGTATGGAATAAGCAACAAAAACTTAAGGCATGTAACTACAGCAATGGGAATTTATTTCATTCAACTCTAATGGCTATACCTAATCATGAAAATTATTGACAAGTTATTGGAATCCTTATCTAAATGGCTAATGGATGATGATGAAGCCCACTTTAATTAAATAACAAATGAAAGATTACTTGAAAATGATAAGTATTTCTCTCCTGATGTTCCATAGTGTATAGATATCTGGGTTGGATGACAAAACTTTTCCAGTCAGCTCCAACAGATCCTTGTCTAGTTCACCTTCTTTCCTCTGTAAAAAGAGATTAGATGTAGGTACCACCCATTTTAAAGCAATAGGATTACAGCCCCTAGCATCATAAATTTACCAACATACCTTATGAAATATCTTTTGCATTGCATGTTTATAAACCTTAAGTTTCTCTTGACGTTCTTTTTCTTTCCTCGCCCGTTCTTCTTCTGTAGTACGTACCTTGACCCGGCCGTGCTGTAAATTACAATAAAATATCTTCCTTGTAGTTTGTACTGCTACCATTGTAACCATAACCATTCAACAACACTGATTTTAAAATTATAACTTACCATTTTATTTTTAAATAGATTTGGTTTGATTCGACTTCCTGAGAATGTATATCGTAATTAATTAGAAGTCACCTTATTTATTTCGTAAAATCCATGGACCTCAAATCTGAATAATCCTTAGATAAAGTAGGTATAGATTAAGCCTTAAAATGACCTTGATTGATAGAGCGAGATGGCTAATTGGCAGCTCCATGTAAATGATAAGGACAAAAGATTATTTTTTGTCTTTGTCACCGTGGCCGGTTTCTGTCGTTTGTCAAACTCTAATACAATGGCAGGTTTGACAAACATACTCGGTTTTGTTTGATTTTCTATGATTTCGTGGTATTATGTGTTAATTGAGACAAGGAATTTGGGTTATTTATAGATAATAAGTGTCAGTGCGATAGTTGGTTGTAGTGTTCTTGTTCTTGTTGTAACACCAGAACTAACTATTGCTGTCTCATGTGCGGCCACGCCAGTGCTTAATCTATACCTACTTTATCTAAGGAATAATCTGAAAAAAATTTATCAATATTCATACTGTCAATGTCAATTGTCAAACATTTCCATTTGTCAGAATTTCAGAAATAACGTTGTGCCCTTTTCTATTCGATTGTACCGCGCCGTACTGTTCATGAAGTTATAGGTATACCTTCATGGTACTGTTCGATTTCCGAATGGGAGCTACCGCGTTTAAATTTTCCGCTAGGGGCGCTGATGTAGAGTGAGGTCTTCAAAATGTCAAAGAACAATGGTGAAATCTTAGCTGACTTAAATTTCAGCGTCTGAAAGTGAGTTATATACCACAGAGAAAATTAAACTACGTTATATTATATACAGAGCAGTGGTGGCACAGTGGTATCGGCCGCGACTTACAAGTTGTAGGTTCGAGCCCAGGCAGGCGCTTTACTTTGTGTAAATTATTTCATCACCACTGCTCTCAAAACGGTGAAGGAAAACATCGTGAGGAAACCGGCATGTCGTAGAACCAAAAATTCGAAGACATGTGACATCCACCAACCCGCATTAAGCCCGCGTGGTGGATTACGACCCATTCCCTCTCACAGAGAGGAGGCCTGTGTCTCAGCAGTGGGAACATTAATAGACTAATGATGTGACCTTTTTTTCAAAGTATAACATTAACTGGTTCACCACGGATAAAAAAAAAACAATATAAATGAAAGTTATTTGATTTTTTCGTTATCTTTCATTAGTTTAGTGTTGCCATTTTATACTTATTCTGCCAAATGGCAAGTAGTAACTGTAGTAAGTAGGTATATCATGTATTATTGTTATTTTTTATTATAAATAAAAGATTAACAATACAATCAAAAAATAAATAATAAATACATACAAAACCGCCTTTGTACCTTTTGTGCATGAAGTCTAAATAAATAAAGAACTCACACCTTTTCCCATGGGGCTAACTGTTGCAGTGCAGTACACCAGATTTGGTGGCACACACAGCGTTGGCAGTGTAGAAAAAGTCGTCGGGCCCAAGGTTTATCAAAATGTTTTTTATCTTAAAATTCATTAGCCGTTCGTCAAATGATCAAGCTTGGCGATTGCCAGCGAGCAATGGAGCGCAATATTAAGAGATTCAGATAGAATATCAAGTATCAAATACCAGTATAGCAACCCTAAAACTAGTATGAAATACCTGGAATAACCTAATTTGATACTTAGGAATTATTTATTTTACTTCGTCTGAAAAAAAATACTAAAGGTACTTTAGGTAGGTAATACTTTAGGTATTATGTATCAATCTGAATAAAAAAAACCGGCCAAGTACGAGTCGGGCTCGCGTACGAAGTGTTCCATACCATTATCGCAAAAAACGGCAAAAAAACACGTTTGTTGTATGGGAGCTCCACTTAAATATTTAATTTATTCTGTTTTTAGTATTTGTTGTTATAGGGGCAACAGAAATACATCATCTGTGAAAATTTCAGCTGTCTAGCTATCACGGTTCATGAGATACAGCCTGGTGACAGATGGACAGACAGACAGACATACAGACAGACGGATCGCGGAGTCTTAGTAATAGGGTCCCGTTTTTACCCTTTGGGTACGGAACCCTAAAAATACATCATCATACATCATTCTATAATAATTTTAGTTTATTCACACCACACGTAATAAATCTTGTTTTTGTTTGAATTCGGCGTCTTTCTCCTATTGTTTTTCTTGATATTTAGACATAATGCGAAACAACATCTCCCGTAATCCACTTTTAATTGTATTATTAATTTTTCACTTAATAAATGCTATTGAAAAGCAATATAAAACGGGAATTTAACGCGATGATTTCGATTATTTATTTATACCACCATTGACACCAGTCTACCTACCCGGAACCACGGTCGTTGCAACACGGCCGAAACGTCGGGTTAAATAGGTAAATAAATAATCGAAATCATCGCGTTAAATTTCCATGATATATTGTTTTATAATTATGAAACGCGAAAGTTTTAAAGCAAATAAATGCTATTATCAAGATCATAAAAAATCAGGTTGTCATTAGTATAGCATTGCCATATAAAAAGATTGCAAATAATTCATTTCGTTTGCCAGGCTCTAGACGGCAATTAAACGGGGTTAACAGATACTTTTTAACTGACTTCAAAAAAAGGAGGAGGTTCTCAATTCTTCGAAACCTTCTTTTTTTTTTTATGTATGTTTCCCGATTACTGTAAGACGCCTGGACCGATTTGGAAAATTCTTCTTTTGTTTGAAAGGGTATCCATTTCCAGTTGGTCCCATAGTCATCAAGTCAGGATCTGATGATGGGATCTTGGAGAAACTCCTCAAATATTATAGGCATACATATAGCGATTTTGGTATTTTTATCAACAATGCAATCATCTGCACTCAGAAAGTAACATTTGGTGAAGTGGAACTGGTGAAGAAAACCACAGATGGGCAATAGAATTCCTTAATCCTAAGTATGTCATGGGTTATCTAGAATAGTTTAACAACTATGATGAAGCAAATAGTGCTGATGAAAATGGTACCATCGAACTGATCTGATGATGAAGCCGGCAGGTATGCACTAGGTACTCCGAAATAAAACAATGTATCCTAGTCGTGTATGGGCTTATTGGAATCGTCATGACATGTACTTTGGCTATATATGATGTTTATTGCAATTGGAAGTACCTATTAAAACTAAAAAGAGATAAATAAAAAACTTTTTAACAAAAAATTAAACCGACTTCCAAAAAAACTCTGCAAAACGAAAAATAACTTTCTTTTCCGAAGTCGGTGTCGAAACACGAAAAACAATAATGTACCAAAGACACCGACTTCGGAAAAGAAAGTTATTTTTCGTTTTGCAGTGTTTTTTTGGAAGTCGGTTTAATTTTTTGTTAAAACGTTTTCTGTATTAACGGTCTATAGATAAAGCTAACCTAAGAGGCAGAGATGCCGCTACAGTTTTTGTCATTATTGTGCTCTTACTCCATCTCGACTATGATTTGAAAGTCAAAATTAGATCTGATCGGATCAGAGATTTTACACATCACTAGTGCCCGGATCCGATTTACGACACGTCAATGTCACTTTCAATACTCAGTGTTTTCATCTCAGAATTCTCAGAAGAACTATTCTTTATCTGAGGTTGTCATAGTTAAAAGACCGGAAAACAAAACCAAGAGAAGATAAAAATGCCAGGAGAATCTTCTCTGTTCTTAAAAAATCTCAACTAAGATTCTAACAATAGGTAACTGTAACTTAGTAGTACAATATAAGTTATTTCAAATCAAAGCTAAAATCACAGAAAAACCAACTGATTATTTCCATTGTTTTAGGTAGGAAGGAAAATTATAAAATTGAGGTATAATCGCAGAATATTATAGAGATACGGTATAATTAAATGAAGACGCGGCCAAACGGACTTGAACCCAGACCGGGAAAAAAAAAAAAACGTTGGATGGAAATGAAAATGACAGCTGGTTTGGTAAACTTATTGACATTTGTATTGACAACCAATTTTGTGTAAATGAAAGAGAAACTCGGATTTTTTACTCGAAACATCAAAGAAATAACCTGACCATTATCAAATCTGGTCGATTATCTCAACGAAGTGATAAACTCATTAGTAGATTAAGTGTTTCCGATATTTCATTAGTGGTTTTGTTGTATACCAGTTGTAGAATGAATAATGCACCGCAGTTCTCTTTACGCTGGAATAATTACGTATCTCACGTAACAGAAGCGTTCAATGTTCTCCGTTTTGAAAATGATCTAGTGGATGTCACGCTGTGCTGCGATGGAGGCAAAATCAAGGCACACAAAATGTTGTTATCTGCTTGTAGTAGTTACTTCAAGCAAATATTCAAAGAGAACCCATGTCAACATCCTGTGATTATATTCAGGAACTTCAAGTTCGAAGACCTCAATGCGATCATCAACTTTATGTATCATGGCGAGGTGAACATATTCCAAGAACAGTTGGAATCATTCCTTATAACTGCTGAGCTCCTAGAGGTAAAGGGTTTGACTGATAACATGGAGGATGAATCATCTAAAAGCCAGTTGAGAATTACGGACAACACTTCTTTAGATTTAAGTTCTAAATCAAGTAGAATGACTGAGGATATTGTGCCTGTGTTGTCTGATGAACCGATCAACTTAGCCACAATGCAGACTTCTAGAGAAGAGTACATTCCACAACTTACGACATTGACAAACACCCCAAACAAAAGTATTCCCGAACAAGAAAATGGTATTGTCGAAATGCAACCTGAAGCTTCAAAGTCTGATGATAATGTAAAGTTGAAACCAGCACCATCTACAAGCAGTGAGGAGATGCAAGTAGATACACAGACAACATCAGTTGAAGATTTGTCAGAAAAAAGCAATTCAGGTACCATACAAGGAAAATTATGTGTTAAACAAAGTTATATTTTGAGTATTAAATTATGCTTTTTGAATTGAGTAAAATCTATCATGCATCCGGTTAGACTGGAAGCCAACTCCTACATGGTGTTGAAAAGGCTAGGTAGATTGATTAATTAAATTTAGTAAAATTAAATCAAATGTAATGAGCAGAGATCAGAATAGGTAGAGTATATTAAATAATACGATTTTACTTATACCACAGTTGTAAAAATCATAACCTGTTTTATCTCATTACCAGAGGTTGGAATAGTTAAGAGTATAATATTTACCTAAAGTTCGAGGAAGAAAGTAATACCTCCTCTAAAATCACGTAATAATAAACATGACGATTAAATCCAAAAGGCAAAAAGGCTAATGCATTAAGTCCGCCTTTGTACTTGTGCATAAAGTTTTAATAAATAAATCCCGTGATTTATAAATTACAAATTATGTACTTATTGCGTTTTGTTGAAAATTAAATTATTTTATTGAAGAATTAATTTATCAAATTCAATCAATTAAAATTAATTAATCTTATTATGTTTTTTATTTACCGCCTTGAACTTTAGGTAAATATTATACTCTAACTATTCCAACCTTTAGTTATGAGATAAAACAGTTTGTGATTTTTATAACTGTGTTACAAGTAATAATCTTATTATTTAACACAAGTACATCTTAATACCCAAATATAAAGAGATTGGTAAAATCAAGATTTGTATAATCAAAAATCTGCTATTGTTTCATTTTATTTATGTATGTCATTTCAATATTTGTTACAGAATCAGAACTAGCTAAGTTCCGCTGCCAACTGTGTCCAAAAGGTTTTAAGCATCCGACTTCATTGACATTGCACAAGGATTCACACGCAGGAAAGACACAATGTCCTGTGTGTCATCGGTCTTTCTCGCGGTCTTATGATATGAGAAGTCATCTTCAAAGAATACACCAAGGAAAGCAATTGACGATCAAAGAGATCAGATACAAGAATACAAATGATACCGTTGCCCCTAAGCAGTTTACCCATCATATTTAGTTATAGCTTCACGGTAACTAAGTTACCATAATTTAAGCACACAGTGCAAATGCCTAGAACTGTCTTATATTATAGAGTTTATGTATAACAGCTATTACTTATATGAATATATGAAAAAAATATTTTTATTTACTATTTTTATTAAGTCACAAATGATATTGCTCAGTGCTAGCTTTGGCTATTTTTTATACTAGTCTGTAAAATTACTGTTTTAATATAATAATTGTTTCCATTATATTTTGTTTTTTTTTTATTCTGCATCAATAAAGGACAGACAAATATTGTATGAAGGCTTCTACTGTATCATGTCATCAAGTAGGTAGGTTATTGTTGCAAGCGAGGGGTTACCCGCCGCAACACCCAAGGAGGTCATAGCGGGTAGGGATTCAGTGCCCTTATTGAGCATTCCTCCAATCTATGCTGCACCGAACGTCGCGGTAACTACCAAGTACCTTACCGTAACAGTGGTAACTAGGCTCCGTTCGTATACATGAAAGGCACTTTCATGCCTGGAGAGCTTCTGTATTAGTTGCGTGTGGGCGCATTGGTGACTCCAGTGACACCTTCATGAAGAGCGGTTACGCACTACACCTGATCCGTGGCCGTGAAATTTCGGTTCAGAACTACTTCTGAAGTACTATGGCTACCCATAGTAGTTCTTTTAGGGAAGCTTACGCATTAATTACATCCGAACTCTATCTGTCATTATTCAGAATATTTTGAACTCCGCACTCAAATCACGGACACGGATCGTATTACGGAGATTGTAATGCGTACCGCCCGAAGGCGTTATTGCAGCATGCCGTATATAAGAAGAGCGAATTTCGCACTCACACCAATGCAGGACAGAGTAGAAATTGTTAATTAGAATTAATCCAATCTAAGATAACTTATCGTAGGTCACCTTGTTAATACTCGTATAACCATATTTTGAACCACATTCAAGGCCGATCTGACTCAGAATGATTTTTCGCGTGTCGTAGGTTAGCCAAAATGCCTTCTGATGCCAACCCTGTCCATACACAGGGTCACATCACTTGCCCAGATTTCTCTTTAGACCCACTGAAACTGGCCTGTGAGTAACCAGAGGGTGAATCGTGAAATTGTTGTGATGACTTACCTACATTGCAATCTCGCATCGTTTTAGTCTTGGTTCACTGAGCAGCACCTAGGCAGTTCGACTATTTCCCCAGCAACGCTAACAATCCGGCTGAATCTCCATCACCATGAGACCGAAAGCCGCACCTGTTTTTCCTAACGGAGACGAAGATGACAACCCTGTCGGACGTGGCGTACCTCAACGATCCGGGCTACACTCTTGAATACAAGTTCAAGACGCTAGCTGGGGTCTGTGTACTGGTAATTACGTCCGCGATAACATTTGTTGTCGTCGTCTCCGTTGCTTTAAGAAATCGGGTTTTCTGCCATATGGCTACTTGTGGAGAAATCTCTCTACATCGGCGTATACTGATGACACAGGGGTGACCAGGAGTCAACAGCGGTCTTTAATAGCCTCGTGGAGTCGACTGACGTAGCCCAGCAACGGCACCCAAAAGCGAAGCTTATTTTTCTGCGAGACTTCAATGCCCATCCAGGAGTGGTTGTTTCCGTACTAGAAAACTCACCATGCTGGGTTGGAAGCGCGGAAATTTGCTTTAACGCTAGATCTAATACTGGTGAATGTGGCAACGCGGGTACCGGATGTTGACGGCCAGACACCCAATTGCTTGGACCTTCTGTTGACAACTGATCCAGGACAGTCATTCAGTATCAGTCTCAGCTCCGCTGGGAACGTCTGACCACTGTCTGGTGAAATCCTTATCGACATGCGAGATGAAAGACGCGATGTGTATTTCTGTCTATGTGATTGGTCGATTGATGGGGTCAAAACCCTTTGCCTTGGCGAATTCACTTACGCAATTAAAGTAGCCTACTGCTGCTCTCTATCAGATGAGAGTCCTAGAGTCACGAGACGAGTTTGGCGATACCAATCAGCAGACAGGGATGAGATGCGGCACTTTTTTGCATCTTTTCCTTGGCGGCATTTGTGCTTCTCCTCGGTTGAACCCTCGTGCTGTGCTGACGTGGTTGCGGACGTGATTCGGCAGGAAATGGAGTATTTTATTCCATTCTCCGACATCCCGCTCGATCTTGTGTCTGGCCTAGGTATAATGCAGAATACGTGATGAGGCCCGAAAAGGGTCTGCATACCAAGCCTGGGTCAACGCTCGGGAAAAGAGCCTTTAATTCTGTCGCCAACTCTGCAAGTGGGTTCTGCGTGAGGCACGTTTTGACTTTTGACTATATTGGACGTTTCGGGGCCAAGCTGGCATCGCACCCTCCGGGTAGTACCTAAACAGTTCTGGTCCCTGTCTAAAGCGATTGAAACGAATTTCTGTCGTCCCACTTTACCTTCAATATTGAAACCTGATGGGTTGCTGGCCCACTTTGCAAGTGAGAAAGCAAATTTATTTGCATCTCTCTTTGTAAGCGATTCACGTCTGGACGCTGGCTCTAAGCAACCACCTACTGCACCTCATTGTGACTCTTCGAGGCCGGAGATCGCAGTTCTCACTAAAGAGGTCCGGCGAGTCTTATGCAGAGTAGAGATGAATAATAAAAAAAAAAATCCCCAAAATGGCGCCCAAAATACGCCATTTTTGTTTTTTCAAATTTTAATGTAGCCAGAGACACTCGCAGGATTAAGACGAATCGATTGAGAAGAAGTAAGAATCATCAAAATCGGCCAACGCGTTTGGTCTCTAGAACGCCACATAAGAACAAACATACATACATATATACATACATACATAGACTGATAAACACATTACCCTCCTTCGGCAGTTGGGTAAAAATAATTTAGAGAACGATATACATAGGCTCGCTACCATACCACCGAGGGTTTCTCTGAGGAGTTCTTTCTCATGGTCTCGTGGTCGCACCATCTCATTGAATACTTACAAGGCCGTCTTAAACTATGCTGGGGCCCTTGGGCACACCAGAATGTGCGGCCCTTCAGCACACAAGAATTTGGGGCCCTATTGGAAAGTAAAGAAAGCGAATTATACTAACATTTTTCTTCTTATCTTCTATTTATTATGGGTAATCAATTATAAAAAATAATATGTCATTAATGATATTAGTATGCTGCTGGTTTTTTGGTTACGATTACGATGGTGGTTTGACTTGATTTTGCCTTAATTTGGTTAAATTAAATCGTCATTATTTTGAATTAAACAAAAGTAAATTTTATTTTCGACCTGGGTGCTTAATGTTACTGTGCCCGCAAAAATGTTTTTAGAATAAATGTGAGAGAAATTGTCGGTCCTTCGTGGCCCCCTGAGGATGGGGGCCCTGGGCACGGGCCCCGTGTGCCCTTATGGTAAAGACGGTACTGAATACTTACACTTTCTTATACCATACCCACGCCACCGCAGTTAGGCATGCTCTCCTACTAATACTTATCTGATTTTGCACAATATGCTGTTAAACAACCCAGTATTAGGGTGGATGGGCAGACTGTTTGTTTTCTCGCGCGTTTGCTGAACGCGGGGTTCTGGGTTCTATTACCCAAGTCGGGTTCGGAATGTCAATAGGAATAAGTAAATAAAAAATTATAACTACATACAAGAAATAAGGTTACAGTACCTACACTTCTGCTTTTAAGTATGTAAGTACTACCTACCCCTTTAGGGTAACGAACGGCGTGATGTTGTTTCAGTAGGTACCTACATTTATAACTTTTTATCTTTGGTCTTTCTCTTGCAGAAATAATGTCAAGTTAAAACATCTACTTAAACCTACCTATATCCACCGGAAAAATTGCTAATCACCGATCAAAACATTTGCTATAGGTAACGTAGATATATAAACTACGTCAATTTATAGGATTAAATATAATCAAAGGGCAAGGGCAAATTGGGATTAACATTTTTACGTACCTATAAGATAAGGTTTGTAGTATCAATACTGAATTTTTTCCTTTCATTTACTAAAAAAAAATTAAGTCAGTAACGAAGTTAATAATTGAAACTGCTAAAACCTAATAGAAGAATTATTGAAGAGAAATTAACCGCTTTAGTGCATGCAGTAATGCCCGTAATAGCGAGGCACGCCGTGTTGTGTTGCGGAGGGGTAAAAGCTGAACCAAAAAGCTTCAGTAGCCGGGCGGACAATCAGGGGTTGTAGAAGCGAGGGTGGCGGGGGTCGGGCGGAGGGCGCTCGATACGCGCGCGCGCCGAACTGTCCAACAGCCAGTCGCATTTCGACGTCGTTGCGCTCGGTCTGTGTCTCGGTTAACGGTGCGCATCTGTCAAACGCTACGATATCGATAAAAAATTCTTGCGTTTTTTACAAAGTACGTATTTTGTTTATTGAAATTATCCAAATTCATTAATTAATGTTGACCTAATTGTGAATCGAGAGTGATATAGTTGAATTATATGGTATTTCATTAAATTGTTTACATTCAATCCACATGTTTACGCGTTCCGTTGGGTTTGTTTCTGATTAGATATTGACAATGCATTGATAATAATCAATTAATTAAAGTGCAGTGCCTCCTGTAATCAAAGAAAATGCGGTTGAAATTAATGTTATACCACTACAGTTGCTCATTAATAATCTGAAATCTGAATAGTGCTTTGATGTGATGTTTTCAGCGGTTCTTTTCATAAATCGTTTGGAGATTCGTGAAGTTTCGTGGAAATGGCGGGTGCTTTTATTCAGTAAAATGAGTGTGTGAATTTTTGATGGTGTGTCGTGAACGGGAGCGCGTGTAGAGTCGAGATTCGCTCGCTGAGCGTCGCGCGACGGCGCAGCGAGGGTATTGATCGGCGGCGGCGGCGGGTCGCGAGACGCCGGCGTTCGCCCGCCGCCTAAATAAAGCTCCGCATGTGTGCGCCCCGCCTCGCCGCCCTACGTCGAAGCCGCCCGCCGTCGACGGCGACGTCTTCGTACCGTCGCGTACACCATGCGCTAGCCCGCCTGCCCGTACACTAAACTAACAACACACTATCACATGATTCAGACATTCATTTCATTTACCATTAACAAAAATCTGCATGATTTGCAAGCAGTGTCCAAAAGAGGGCTATTTTAAAGATTTATGAAAAACACTTCGCGTACATACTTACCAATCTCTAGGTATTCTTGCGTAGGTATCTCATTGAACGCCAAAGTACCTACCTTGCTTGATATCGATCAAACAAATCCAATGAAATTGTTAAGGTCCAGTACCTAGTACCTACCTATCGAAACGGTTTAATCGATATTTCATCACGAGTAATAGGATGCACCGCAGTATAAGTTCATGCAGCAGTCAACAAAAAAAAAATACATGATAAAATCATTTAATCATCTGATTCTCATTCAAACTCAATCTTTTTATTCATAATATACATTCTGTTTTCGAGAGAGAAACACTAACCGCCAAGAAACCGACCGCGACGCTCTGAGAAATAATTTACCTATAATTTTATAAACAGCAAAAGTGTTAATCATCTACCCATTTCGAAAAACAAAACTGCAAAAAGATTTTTTAACAGCTGGGTTCGCCGGGCTCAGGGCATCGAACCCGTTTTGTACAAAAAAAATACCACCCCTAATATAGCATCGGTCGATAATGCTGCTGATAAGGACCAAATCTGTAAAGAGTTTGGTTTTTAGCAGGGCCGTGTGATAACTAATAAAATTCACGCACGACGATTATCTCGGCTTTCGTTTTAATTATTGAATATAAGCACCCGGAGTCCACCACGTGCACACTGTAATTTAGGATAGAATAGAATTATGCATTTTGTGTGCTATTTCATTTTTATTATATCAATTTCGATTACCTGTTGAAGCATCTCGTTTTATCCAATAAATGGATTTCCAATTTTCTTTAGGATCGGTCGTCAGTCCTAATCGCAAATTGACAGTCGTTGAGAAAGAATTAGATCGATCAAAGCAATTACGTTAGATTGTCATCATCATCATTCAGCCGAAAGTCTACTGCTGGACATAGGCCAAGATTTAGTGTACTTGTAGCATTTTTAAGAAGTAGTAAATAACATAAATGTTTGTTGTAGGTGTGAAATGTCGGGATAGTTAGACAATATCCCCGTAAGAGCTATGGCGCGCACGGTGCTCACGGGCGGCGCGCTGCTCTGCGCGCTCAGCGTCGTGCTGCAGACGCGCGCGCTCACCCTGCTGCCGCACGACGTGCGCCCCGGGCACGCCGTCAGACACTTCATAGGCAACCACTCAAGATACACGCTCCTAGATCCAGAGTTCGCGCCCTACTTCACTCTCCTCGATGACGGCCTACTCATGACCACCGCTGATCTAACGCCCCTACTCAATCAACCCGTCAATCTAGCCATTCTAGAGCAAACTCCTTATAGCAGTGCAGCTCATGCCATCCATCTCTTAGTAATGGATCGACAGCAGATGCTACATTTTACAGCTACCAACGGATTGATAGGAGAAATTTCAGAAAATGCTCCACCGGGCACTGTCGTGGATGTTCTACCTATCAGAGCTACAGCCCTAATCGATGTGGGTCCACTAGCCTATAAAATCATTAAAGGAAACGAAGATGGTATATTTTCACTGCGAGAGAAAGGGAAAACTCAATCTAATTCGGAAGTAAAATCAGTTGTAACTGATGGTGATGTTGAAATGGTCGCTAATAAACCTTTAGACGCTGAGAAGAAGAATTGGTATGAAATTACCATTCAAGCAACAGACATCCATGGCGCTAATAAAGCCCACCTGGCTGTTCGGATAGATGTGGGTAACGAAAATGATCACGAGCCATGTTTTGACCAAGACCTCTATTATTTTGCTATAAATGGAACTACTGATGAAAATGGACCCAATGGCACTGCACATTGGCAGAGATTCTCTACCATTGGACAAGTTCAAGCTTTCGATGCTGATGGAGATCGGGTGTACTACTCCTTAGAATCGCCCAGCAATTTGGCGGTTATAGTACCTCAGACTGGAGAACTTATATTAGCTGGTGAACCAGATGGCCATGATGCTGAATTAGGAGTGATTGCTCATGATACTGGCTTTCCACAACGTAAAAGTCGAGTAGCACGAGTTTTTTTGGATTTTGTGATTCGTGACCAAAGAGATCTACCAGTTCTACATCGTGAGAAGCGTCGTGTAACACGGGCTGTTAGACCTACGAAGAGAATTGAGTTCACTGAGGCAGACGGTGAAGTAGAGGGACGTGCTGTGTTCACGTTAGAAAAAGAGACTGATCGCGAGACATTTAAAATTCGGGACGAAAATCCGTGGGTTACTGTTGAACCAAGTGGTGTAGTGAAAGTTAAAAAGAAGTGGGACTATGAGGAATTGGGACCTGAGAAGACTATCGACTTCTGGGTGACTATCACCAACGCGGGAAATGGAGGTAAGTCTAAACTATACTAAAGAAAATATCAACTTCTAAACATATTGATGAACATAATAATTATGTAGATACTAATCGGTGATAATAATCTGATATTGAATTTCGCTATGTTAGCTATGTTTAAACCAAACTGCGTTGTTTTCTAGGACACCATGAATATTACAAATATTTTTATAGGAGAAAATAATTTTCTGTATTATTAATTGCTACATTGCCGTAAGGAGCAACTTCGAGTCTTTGAATATATAAGTTCAGCAAAATGCAATAAACTACTCAAGAATGAAAGATGACTTCGTGAGTCAAACAAAAAGCTGTAATATTGAACAATTCTCAACGCAATCAAATCGTCTCCAAAAGAAAAGGTGTAACGCAATTTAATATTTTTTCGTCCAAGTCGTTCCATTTTTTATCCACCCATCCATCTCTTGAATGTCTTTATCAAGGGCAAATTGAGATAATGATAGGGCAAGAATGGGGTGGGAAGGGTACGGGATGTGTATTATACGGTCTAACAGAGCAGCGACGGCTTTAAAATTCTGTTAATGTTCGCTTTCATTTACTAATGACAATGTTTAATTACATGTTACTTATCTTGTTACTGTGACAAAGCTTTTGTTTCGGTTCATGTTGCCTGCCTGATTAATTGTGCGACACTTATCATGACACAGGATAAGTTAGGTACAGAAACTTATGACTGGCTGAAATAAACTTATTTGTTTGAACATGCACGAAGATATTGATTAGTAAGTCATGCTGACACACTGCATTCTTGCTTTGATGACAGAGAAGAGACAAGTTAGAAGCCATCGAATTTTGTATTAAAAATAATGCGTTAATGTTGTATGGTATACGTGCCGCATGCACCTGTCGGATCGAATGGCGCAGTGGAGCATGACGCCGTGGTCAGGTCCGCGGTCCAACCCGGTCACGAGCACTCACGAGCCACCGACAGCCTCCGACGCTCCTATCACGACTAGCTAATTGTTTACTCTGTTGAAACGTGTCTAGCCTTAGGAAAGGCCCTTTTACTTAATTATTGTACCTAATAAAGTGATTTGTATTCAGTTGCTGCCTCTCAAACATTTTTGTGTTTGGATTTTTCAATATGCTCTTATTTTTTTTTATTTTGAGGCGTTTTATTGAATTGAATAACAACGCTCTGCATCGTTACTGAATTATGTATGTCAAAATTCTGCCGAATTCCATGAAACAATGATAATTTCGTTCTCTCATTGTTTATTTTTGCAGAAATACGTAGCAGTGATTTTGTATTGTTCATTTTATTGTTGTAAACATGCTGAAAAAACTTTTGTCAACATCTGTTTGCTTCGTTATGTTGAATCGTTTCCGAAGAGACCCAAATGAACCATTATTCTTGAAATGTTTTTTTGTCGTCCACTTTTGTCAGCAAACTGATGGGTTGGATTTGCAAATCTTTGTTCAGCTATAGAAATGCCAGCATCCGCGTGAAATAGAAGGAACTCAACAGCCAGTAGCAGCGTACATTACTCTCAAGCTAACTCTAGGGCCAGGTATTCTAGACAGATTACATTCTATAAATAAAGTCCGCGCCTCATCTGTCGTAAATTAGCGATGGCACGAGTGTCCGGCGCGCGTGGAATGCCCATTAGGTACAATGGCTGTCAGGTGGAATGGTAGCAGGTTGCATTGTGACCACGGCTGCCACCGTGCTCAATGCGTGGCTAATCGGGGACCTGTCGCACGGCCCGGCCGCTCCGCTCCGTTTCGCTTCCGATTCTACGCATCGTAATTCGTGACAATTACCGTAGATGTGGAATCTTCACTATTAATGTGTTTTGTTTTTATTAAATCTGGAGTTCATTACTTACAATCAAGTCATCAAATGGTTCATTCCACCAATTTTATCTCACTCGGAGCTTTTTTCTGGAACGAATATTTCGCACAGATTAAATAAATATTGCTCGTATAAAAAACATATAATTTAAAATCGAATCTATTAATTAAAACAAAACAATCTAAAGATAACAATCAAAGTAGAGCATCAGTTTATACGCCGGTCGTGGTCCAGCCGAGTGTTATCGGACATTATCAAAATAAATCGGGAAGGGTTTTGTTTAATTACATCATCGGGGCAGCATCCGAGGTGGGTGGGCGATGCGAGCCGCGGGCGAAGCACCCCGAGCCCCGGACCGGGCCAGGAATCTAATCATTATCATTATTATGTGGATAGTTGTTTCAATTATATAATAGTGAGCATGCAGGATTCTTTACTTACCTTTACCTGTGAGAATACCCCTTGAATTTTATAAAGCAATTTTAGATCCTTTGTATCGTGTGTGGTTTTAGTTGATGGATCTATTATATTTCAAGCATCACATTGAACTATGTAAAGGCGCCGATGAAACATTTTCGTGCAGCGGCGCACACCACAAGTCGGTTCGTGACGGAGTACTCGAGAGAGCCTCGTCAAAGCACCTTTGTCTACTGAAAAGCGTGCTCTATTGGCAAATTAATTCTCTTCTCTCCTGCAGCAACGCTTCTCTTTGAACTAATCGACAAACACTTTGAAGTGTTTTCAGAACCCTCATTCACTTTTACCTTGGAGAGGTTTGCATTGATTTGCAAAAATCATTGAAGTGAAAAATGGTTAAGTGTAAGTTTTTACGCATATTATGTAAAAGAGTTGTTTTATGTATATCGGTGGTATATTTTTCATGGAATAAGGCGGCCTGGCCGCACAGGTGCGCCGTGAGCTGGGCTGGCATTTTAATCCTTCAAGAGGGATGGCGGATGGCGCAGTGCAACGAAGAGGGAACGTTCTGTCCCAAGAGTTATCAATTATCAGGATGCAGCGGGACAACTAAGTCGCATTTTATAATATTTATTTTATGAGTTACGTAATATAAATGTGTCCTTACATTTATGAATATATATGGCCAGAATACATTGCCTGCCGCATTTTTCTATAGTTTTTGCTTTCATAGTTCCTTTCATAAAGCATGGTGTATCAAACGGTATGTCAGCGTGGTCAGTCACTCACTTAATTATTTGTAGTTCATTTCGGTCCAATGATGGTTGCGTTATGTCCAAAGTACAATGTATTTATTGAAATGTGCTTTATTATAGAAAGTTTTTGAATTTCGGGTGACTCGTTTTCTGAGGGAAGTATCCAATCAAATTCAAAGCCTTGAATACTGTATGACAATACGCAAAAACCAATAATAAGTGTTAGCATAATCTAAAAGCTACGAGAACCATTAATTTACGACTCTCGAAGACTCGATAATCTGTTCTTGGAAACGGGGAACCATTTTCAGGTGCCGTTTTCAAAATTAGGTTGCCGAGAATAGGTGTAGTATCGGATATCGGGTTTAATTTGGAGGTTACCGCTGCAATAGTGTGTCAAGTCAAATCGATAATTGAATACGATAGCTGGTGTGACGTACGTCAGGCGCTCCGTCGTCGTCGGTTAGGAATTGGCACATCCGGACAGGGGTCTGGCCGTCGGGAGACGATTTAGAGACCGACCTAGACTGTTTTAGATTATACGTCCCATATGTGCCGCCACAGGAAAGGATGGACACAAGAATTTCATACGCGCAATCTACTAGGCATATCTTAATGTAGAGAAACCGCAACAGTGTTGAATTGCGAATAACATTTTGATGTACTTTAATGAATGAATGACAATAGTAATATAGTTGACCATCGCGAACCGGTTACGGACCGTTTGTGGTACTTTGTTTGTTAAATTCAGTCGTCATTCAATCAATGGGCCTGGGTGCGGGCGTCGCTCGCACAACAATCGCACTGGCCATTACTGGCCAATTCCCCTCATTGTGACCACTCGCCGCAATTACGTATGCGCACTTCCTATGGTTGACCCCAAAGCTATGATCACCACATCATACACCACATCTGCTCTCTCTTGTAACTTTTTCGTTTTTCACGGTCCCTTTATGAGGATGCATCTTGACTGTTAATAAGCGCTAATAGCCTTAATTAGAACGATGCAAACATTGGCTGAGGTCATGTGAAAGTTATTTCTTTTATTTGTTTGCAAACATAGTCTGTTTTAGGCCAGGGAATTTATTTTCTAAGTATTTTCAGCAGTTGTTTGACAAACATTCGTCTTTGGAAACATACAACATCTCAATCAAATAATGTTGGCGTGTTCTGTTCGTAATTTTCTTTTCTTCTGAAGGGTCTAGAGCAAGCCTGTGAGCCGTTAATAAAATTTGCTCACCCCCTCATTTATTTTAATCAAAATACGTCTCAGTTGTGTATTGTGGACGCTGTGGTCGACCCTGATTATTTCTGGGGTTCCATATTTTATTGTTGTTAGAACTAGAGCCATTCGGCTGAGAGGGGGGGTATATTTTAACAAACGTCTGGGCCGCAATTTTTCTAAAGTATGTATTTTGCATACTTAGGGTCTAAGTTATTTGTTTAATTGCTTTCTTTTGGTAACATTACTAAACGTAAGATTTATATTAGGGCAACTTGTATAGAAACAGCAGCGCGCGCGGTAACTTGGACGAATTTTTTAACCATGTTTTAACACATCAATGGGTGCTCGACATACCTAGTTATGTGTACTTACTGGTCCAGCGTGTACGGCGAGTCGTGATCGTGAGTGATGCGCACACATCTCTCCTATAATTACATCTAACGCATTGGTAAACAGCAGAGGCGTCGGTACGGAGTGCTGCGATGTCGACCTGCCCATTTATAGGCTTTCACTCTGATTGTGATTTAATTGCGGTCATTTGCTCGTCTACCTAAACGGCGATCGACCACGATGCGTTTACACGCTCTACCAATGTTAGATTATCACAATTTGTTAACCCGGTAATAAATTGCCGGTCCGCATCTCTGTTTAAAACGATAACAATCACGTTTGCGTAACGTCTCTTTTACATAAAGATACGAGTCTGATCTCAAAGGATATCCCTCTGTCTGTGAGAGTGAAACAGTACGACCTTAGTCCTTTCTAATCTTATCACTAAACGACCCCTAATTTGTCCTTCTAGCGAAGCGCCGTCAAATTTGTCTCGTGGTATCGATTCAACGTGATTGTACTCGTAAATCAGAGGTTACTAACACGTAGAATTTTGGTGTTCGATGCTCTCTCAACTAACGATTATAGTTGATTAATGTCGCAATAGATCTCCGTCAATCGGATCGCGGTGTGTGATGTTCGGCTATCAATTGTGAGTACATCGTGGTCGCGGTACATGGGATCGGGCAACACCAACACGCAAGCATAAAGGCATTAACAGGCGTGTCATTTTACAACGCTGTACGATGCTTGTGCTTATTGCTAAGACTGTTCACATGACCTCGGCACCTTCAAATGTCATACTAGGAATGTGTTCTTTTGTGCTTATTTGGCTGAAAGGGATTTCTTGATGTCTCGTCTTTTGTTTATTTGATTAAAGATTTCATTAGACTCGGTTATGGTATAGCTAGATGCTTTTAAGAAATATTTGTCTATGAGAAATAAAATGTTCGTTATTTCAGTAATGTGCTGAATGCAATGATGACGCATACTTACTCATACACCGCTGCACCTTCTTGTCACAACTTATACTATGTTGTTAATAATTGTACATGGCTTCAATCAGGATTCGTTTCAATTTTTTTACGCTGCTTAACTCGTTTACACTGCCGTGCCGGCAAAAAAAAAAAAAATCCCACATTTCACACTGCTGCAAAAACAATATTTTGTTAACATTTTTTGCCCACCGTGCAAAGTTAGTTTAGTACATTCGCTACGCCTGCAGCTAAAAGAGCTTGTTAGAAAGTTTTATTTGTGCTTGTAAAATACACTTCGGTTATATAACATGAAGCTGTATGCTATCGGGGTGTGGCAGGAGGTGCGACCGTGCGACGAGTATGGCACTGCGAGCCGCGTGCAATGCGGTCGTGCATGCACTTCATTCCGCATTGTTCGGTTTCGCAATGGCCGCTCTTGAGACCTCTCCAAACACATCCACGATTGACATTCACAGTTTGTGCCAGACGGCTTTAAGTTCACCCCCCTACCAAGAATGGGGTGGCCCTGCAAGACGCTCTCAACTTGAACGTTCCGATTCCTCTGTTACATACGAGCAAGTTTATGTGCGAACATGCATGGGGCTGTACGACTGCTAGTCTTGCGAATACTTACAGTTTGTTTTGTAAGTACTACATTTTGTTGTTTATCAGAACAATCGACGCGATACTCGAGACATTACCTACCAAGAGAAATATATTTCATTTCACTCACACGGTGAAAGTGTTATGAGAACAAATCAAACCGTATCAAAATTTAAAACATATCAACAAATTGTAATCGAATGTGACATGTCCAATAGACAGTCATTTACCAAAACATACAGTTAGCCGCTCTAGTGGGTACTTACATGAATGTTCGTCAAGCACACGCCATGGCGTCTGTGGTTTTTAATGCGCTTGACATAAAACTTATCCGTAATGTCGCATCAGCGTGCGGTCTGGTATCAAGTGTGCGTCAAGTATTAGACACCTCTAGTATAGCGGTGTGGCAGGTTCACGCACCGGGTTCGTCTGACTCAAACAGAACGACCGATACACATTGCAGTTGCTTCTAATAATAGTACTGGCCATATGGGGAACTTTATTATATCGCGCCAGACGCTTTGTTTTGCCACATAATTAGGCCGCTTTCTTCATTTCATATAAAAATCGTTATAAGAACGTTGCAATAAATGGGCTAAAATGAGAGATACTTTACCTAAATATCGAATCTTCCATACAATGTTGTAAACACATTAGTTGCCGATTTGTAGATGCGAGCACATAAACTAAGGAATTCATGGATTCCATAGGTGATGCTGTGTTATACCACAGTGCGGGAAGGTATTCGAGCTCGCGTTTAATTTATTAAGGATACACGGCAGATTGGGGTCTACGTTCGGTGGCTTTATTAAGATTTACAGCACCTCTGGGATCTGGGCGCAATTATCAGCAGACTCCTTGACACCCATGGGAAATATCGTGAGGGGCATACCGCTGTGCTGACCCTCGTCGACATCACCATCGATCCATAAAGTACGGCTAACAAATGGATTGGATTAAATTACGCTGGTTAGTTCACCCGGTTTTAAAATATGAATATGTGAAAATTACTCACGGAAATAGCCGTGAGAGAGTTCTTTACCGGCTACCCGTTTCTTGCACAACTCCGAGTAAAAAATAATAACTGCTATCCGTTCTTATAAATGTCCACGTCTAATTACTATCAATTTAATCTTTAGATGTTAGTAACGCCGCTACACGCTTTTTAATTGTTCTTATCACACATATTAGAGATTCTTTGAATGCTTCACTAAATTATTACTCTTGTATTTTAATTTTATAGTTACGTTTAAAGTTGTGGTTTAGCACCTCAATTAATTACAAGTTCTTATTTAAGCTCATAATCAGCTTAGCCTTTTTCTCTATAATAAAAAACCGGCCAAGTGCGAGTCGGACTCGAGCACGAAGGGTTCCGTACCATTATCGCAAAAAAATTGCAAAAAATATTACGTTTGTTGTATGGGAGCCCCACTTAAATATTTATTTTATTTTGTTTTTAGTATTTGTTATTATAGCGGCAACAGAAATACATCATCTGTGAAAAGGGGATTGCCCATACACAGGCCCCTTATGAGATATCGTGTCTGCGATTTCAATATTATCCAAAAATAGGATTTAAATTTTGTGTTTTTTTTTCATCTGTGTCCTTTACTTTATATGTACAGACAACAACAGATCAGGTTACATCACTTGGAGATTTGTATGCACCTTATTGCATTGTAATAAGGATTCATTTCAAGAACAGAAACATCCTTATATCTCGTGAACTCCGCAAAATAAATAAAAAATGTTTTCTAATTATGAATATAACGTGTTTTTTCCACAATATACAACCAAATTCATCAACATACAACCAATTTTTCAAAGGGGCCCAAGTTCCCTTACAAAATGGGCATTCTCCTTTCAACTGCCTAGCTATCACGGTTCATGAGATACATCCTGGTGACAGACGGACAGACAGACAGCCAGACACGGACCGCGGAGTCTTAGTAATATTGTCCCGTTTATACCCTTTGGGTACGGAACCCTAAAACAAGTTTTGGGTTTTAAAACCGTGTGTTAGCAGGAAAATTCCATAAAAGTTAGAAGCGGAAACTTCAAAAACGTCTGATTTCAATCTTATCATGCATAATTCTACGAACGGCCATATGGGTACAAACGGTCCATTCATCATCTTGAATGATTATGAAGCACGTTTCCCCTTTTAATTTGCATTTTGTACGACATAAACCTCTTGATTAATTGTGCCGGGTACGAGTAGTGAGTAGTGCGACATGTCGGCTCACGCTGTTTTCGGGTTTATTGGCCGCTTAATTGGCGCAATCATAGTTTCAGCGAATTGGGACAATCCCACCGCACTATTCCCAAACCACTGCAACTCCTGAAAGCCAGAATCAACAGTGGCGACCACCAGAAAAGCGCCGAGGCAATGAAGCTCGACGAAGTCCCGGAGAATGAATTTAACTGTCTTGGATCCCGCAACGAAATTAATCAGAAAAGAATAACGGAGGAGTAGGAAAAACCATAAATTAGTTTCATTTTTTATTCATTCATAAACAATATACATTGTGTTTGAACATATTATCATTAAATTATTATTTCTACAAATCCAAATTATACAAAAAAAATAAACAACATTTCACTACTTAATAATTAATAAATTCAATGTCAAAAAAATAATAATCAAATTCAATACAATAAATAAAGTTATATAGTTATAAAAATTAAAATGGTTGACATTGATAAAATTATCTAATACAACAAACAAAAGAAAACAACGAAAATCACTACATGTCAAAAAAGTTAATAAATTCAATGTCAAAATCCGTATAATTAAAAGGTCAAAAACAATTAAAGTAATATAATGCAAAATAATAGTAACAAGGAAACAATAATAGAAAAGTCACAACAATACACCACAAAACGAGAATAAGCCCTTCTCTCTTATGCCTACAAGTCTTCAACTGAGTAGAGACACCTATCTAACAGGAACGCCCGAAGCTTTGTTTTAAATGCCGATGTGTAAATTAAACTTTTTAAGTGCATTGGCAATCTATTGAAAAGTTCAGTATAGTTTCAGCGAATGTCGACTTTGTTCAACAGTTCGTTATCTCGCTCGACGTTTGTTCTGATTCGCGACTCAGATGATGCTGAAAATTAACGGGTTCCCGCTGCTGTCGTGCACATACAATTTGGCCGATTATAATAAACCTCAATTGCTAACTTGGTGTGAGGTTCTAGTTTCGACACGGGCAGCGGTCGTCACGAAACATTACGAACATTCTAAAATTTGTTTTGGTTATGTAGATACGCTGGATGCCGTGCACCGCTCAAGTCTTTCCAATCAAATCCAAATGCATGTTATCGGTCTAGAGACATTTGATTTATTAATATTATGTTTAGCTTCACTATTTCATCTGTTAAAATGCATTCCGAAACATTATTCTAACACGCGATCGAAATTTAGAACCCGCAGGGGTCCTGACACCTACTGTTACGGGCTGGTTAGATGGTTCGTATTTTTAGTATTGGTTTATGATATCGACTATCTGAATCGGTAAATGTTTATTGCTTATTACTACCTTATCTGCATGCTCTCATAGTTTCTAGGAGCGTCTCTGTTCGCTATTGTGTATAATCTATGACAGCTTAAGGCGCAGATTCCCTTGAGTAGCTGATTTTAAAATGAGAATCACGTCTAAACGGCTAGTCGTTATTTTTTGGAAAAAATATATGTTACATTAGACCATTTTCTTAATAATTTGATCTAAGCACATTTTGAGTTTTATTCACAGTGTAATTAATTAGTAAATTTATGTCTAAAACGGACAAAAACACGACAATCGCACCAAAACCGCTGGGCGTATTTTAATGAAATCGACACCATCTCAAAGACAATTTAATTATTTACATTTTGATCTGAAGCTTTTTTTTTGAAGTCGTAGAATAATAAGGAAAGTACAAAAAACTACTAAATTTTGGGTCGCGCGGGTGCGAAACGGGTGCGCGTTTTGTTCCCTCAAGGTCGTTGGCGTTAGTCATCGTCTTAATAGCCCATCTCAATTATTACAGCACAACTAACCGCTAAATCCTTGGCTTACGAAACCAGAAGCAAATTATGTTTATTGTTTATCATTCCGCAAAGCGCAAGGTGGAACTATTAGAAATGATTAAGTAAGACCCTCATACCATAAATACATTTTTCTCGAGGCTTCGTAGGAAGCATTCGAGAAACGCGCTAAGTGAAAAAACTAGAAAAGACAAGAGAGTCGACTACTGGTCAAGAGAATTGGTTCCCACAGCACTTCAAACGCAATATTACAAATAAGGATTGTAGTTTTTCTCATTATGAAAGTAAATTTTATATCTATCGAGTTTTTGCAATAAATCCCAATAATTTTTCAAAAACATTTCGTTTTATACCGACAGGAAATTGTTAACAGGCCATAGGAAAAGAATATTTATGTTGGTAATTCGACCTTTTCACCCGCCACGTTTCGGAGATAGTCTCGATCGATGGAACTCTCGAAGATAATGCACGCAATGGTTTCAATATTTAATTGTAACAAAGTACCGCTTTCTAATCCGAATTTACAGTAAAACAGTGAACTACAAGCAGTGAAAAACTTCCTCCTATTTCCTTTTATTACAGCTGCAGCGTTGCAAGTGTTGATTAATTGCGTTAAATTGAAACAGTATTAAGTTTAACAAGAGAAAAGTACTGGCAATTGCTCAAGTCTTCAAGAGTGTAGGGGCGTACATTGTTCAGTGTCTTAGATGAAACTAAGCAGCTTTCCCGCGGTATATCTGCTCAAGTCAGCATTACTTTGGAGAGTAACTGAGGTGGAGTAATAGAGCACCTAATCTGCAACAATGCAATTCGTGACCGGAGCCCCGCCAGTCATCGCCAGCCGGGCCACTCGGCTCGCGAGCATCTTAGCCGCAATCCCTCTGGCGAAATTGCACTTCATTTGCGTGCACGCGGCTTACGAGCTCGATCGACGTTCTCACGCCCTTCACTGAACCGAACCTTTGGAGATATTGTAGACGCATCATCACGTGCATGCCGAACGATACCGTGCCTGCTAATAGACCGCTGATACACTCGTGTATATTATTTAGAAATCCCACTTATTCAACTTTAATTACATATCTCTTAGATTGATATCGAAAGATGTTTTGCCGCGTCATCCTGCTCAACTCTCACGGCTTATAAAGTTATGATAGCGTTGAGTTGTAATGCAGGCGGGCTCGCTTAGTGCTCTGTTGTTCTCTGAGGATCTGGTATTCTATGGGCGTTACATAAAAATACGAGACCGCGCATAGAAACGTGTTTAATCGTCAATGCTGGCGATGCAATGTGGGCCGAGCTCATCCTGCGTTTGGAGCGAGACGGAGATAGGTCCATTGCACGGGATAGACAAAGCTGACGATGCAACTTTTGATATCATAATTAAGCCGGGACGACTGGCGGCGGGTAAATAAAAAATGTTTATCTTATAAGCTTAAATGAAGATGATTTTTAATAACTCGACACGTTTGGTCATTAAATCGAAGCTCGTCGGTGTTAGGTCGTTCAGTCACGCTTCTAAGTCACACGTGGCCCGGAGCCGTCGAATTGTTGATTAACTACGAGAGCATTCGAAAAGTGATTAATTAAATTGTTACAAGTCTTTTAAATTAGTTGGCGAAACTGCACAGGCGTGATGAGAATAGGAAGCTCGGTGCAGTTTTGCGTATTGATTGCCTTACTTACCCAAGTAGCTGTAAAGTTTAGCATTAGGAGCAGAGGAAGGAGAATACAGCGAAGTGTAATAATGTGCTGTTCATCAGGTTTTTAATTTCCTTCCACGTTGGAATCGTACTTAGGAAGTAATTATCGCTCGGTAATAATAAATATAAGAACTCGCAAATAATTATTTTCTTTGAATAAAAATTTGTACATAGTGAATTCGACTTTAATTAATTAAATTCTATCGAAATAGGCCCCATCATTGGCAAAAGTAATATAACACTAGGTAATTTTAAGAATATTATTTTTATTTATTCGATATAAATAAAAATAATACAGAATAAATAAAACACATTGAATTAAATCGTATTTACTGAATTACCTACTTATTTTCCTTTCATTTCCTTATTTTCAACACGCTTTTTTATTTAAAGTTCCAAAAACTGAATTCAAAATTGACATCTGTCACATCAAAAATAAAATCAAGTAAATACACAAAAAATACAGAGGCGAAAAATCAGGCACCATAAAACTTTCTAAGCTGAAGCTTTCTAAGCTAAATCCTTAAGACATGGTATGCGTCGAAGGTCGTAGTTCGGTGCATTATTATAAATAACTTCGCACAGTGGCGAGCGGATGCACGTGTGAGTCGCCCTCGAAGACTTTTTATTGCGCTGCGTCGCTGCGTTTGTCGCACAAGCGCGCCAGCGGGACCGCCCCTGCATGCTGCGTCATTGCACCCGCAGATTTCTGTAATGAACAGACACGACTGTAATCTTTGCTGATTCTAAGTATGTATATTTATTTTTGCTTGGTATTTACTTCGATTTGTGGTTTTCTTCTGCAGATGGTATTCTTGAGAACGGTTTTTTGTGCTTTTAGAGAAGCTGTTTTAATTTAAATTAAATTATTCGATACCATTTATAATTAAAGATAACTCAGTACACACGCTCGCATTAAAGTAGAATTGTTTACATAACACAACAGCATCAATTGGCTCTTGTATCGTTCACAGCGGATATCGGTTCTTGTTCTTTTATAGGCGCTCCCTTTTTAGAGATTTGTCGAAATATTTACGCCCCATATTGTATGAAATTCCCCAAACAATGCGATCGGCCGCGCGCCGTACTCTCCGCGCCACACGTGCGCGCTACGCTCATAGATTAGTCAGCCCGTTGAATAAACAGAGGCGACACGTAGGCAGTATTAGGCGCTATGTTTTTTGTACACGTTCTTAAGTATATTTTATGAGTCTGTATTATCTTACTAGGTAAGAATAATGCTATCATTATTTATCCGTATTTACTGCGGCCGTATTTTTACGCGGCATATTATAATTTATTGAGCAAGTCAGAAAATAATGGTTTCACGCGCATTCTAATACGAACTACAAATAACTGACAACCAGAAGCCTGTCAGAAAATAATTGTTTTCAATATTATCCGAAGTGAGAAGTGAGTTATGCAGCTTTTATTAATGGAGTACTAAATATTTAATCACACAAGTAACGTTGCTGTTAATTTTTAATCAAAACTCCAACTAATTTATAACCCATGCATGGGAGTGGGACAGATACTCCCATATTGGCTTTATCCCTTGAACATTATCCTCTCGAACAATACCGTGAGAGCACAAGCCTATTACGTATTCATCGAGCAATGAGCTTTCGTTTATTTTTTTTTAGAAGACTTGGTGTAGATGGATGAGCGGCTGTGTTAGTGGGCGAGGCGAGAAGCGGAAATGGAACTTGAATAAATTGAATTATGTGACTATAATTGCTTCAATATGGAAATGTACATAGCGCTAAGATGTTTTATTCCAATCGATTCTGTAATCTGTAACATCTAACATCCAAGTTCGATAACAGATCGGATTATAAAACTTTTGAATTGAAAACATGTTCATCCAAATTGATTTGGTTCATTGAATTGTGAAGCTAAAGTCCATATTGTAGTTGGAATTTTTTTCGTGAAATGTTTGCAAAAGAAGAGCAATTTCATTGATTTACGAGTGTTTGAAATGAGTGAAGAATCCTGTGACCCGTCAAAAGAGGCAGTGCTAAGGCGAGAGCGACATAGCACGAGGTCAACATCGATCGGGGCGGGTGGCGGCACATGTAGACACGGGAGAACAATTGCTACAACCTGACACCACTTTTCTACAAGCGATATGATGTACTATCTATAGACAAGTCCAATAAGCATAGTCCATAACAAATTAATATTGTCGATGGTATGCAAAACGGCGTAAAGCAACACGAATAGAGTAATTGGACGTGGTTATTATGCATTTATGAGCTACTAAGGTTGTCGAACTTTGTTGTAGCATTTATACATTTATAAGCACTGAGTATATTGAAAACTATGCTCAAAGAAAACAAACATCAAATTCAAAAGAATTCTTACCACGATTTGCTGAAACCATAATAAAGTAATAAACTGACACTCAAATGACGAAAATAAATACAGAGAGTCGTTCAGTAAGTCTAGAACGTTTCATGCAGATCCAAATCAGATACAGTGCTTAAGCAGTTAAATATAGAAATTGTCTCAGACTATACTGAGGCATGAATCGATTGAGACACAGACACGCAGAACCACCTTTACATAGTTTGTATAACGCTGGGCGAGACTGCGACACAATCTAACTGTTACTATTTTGATCGTCTCGAACTCTCGACTAAGCTGTTGCAGCCCTGTTCAAACGATCTCGGTTAATACCGCTCGGATTCCGATAGAAACGAACAAGCCTGTACCTACCGCCAGGGTTGATATAAATCATGTTTTTTTTTAAAAAATCTGAAAATTCGGAGTTATTTGATTTTTTTTTTTACATTCTGATCTTTTGTAATTTGGTAGTCAGTTATTTATTTAAAAAAACACAAAATAATATTTGTTTATTTTAATTATTAATAAAATTAACAAAAAACATAAGTATTGCTTTAAAAAAATATTATGAAATTATCAAAAAGTTCTTCTCAAATCCAATATTTTTTTTATCACAATTTTTTTTGTCATATTTATCAAATATGAACAAGGAAAACAAAATAGACTTTAAATTAATAAGGACATACAGCCATTTGAGTTTTACCGCATTCGCAGTCACTTAGGCTGCTTTACACTAATTAGGCTGCTTTCTCGGTGCCTAATCTATTTCTTATTTTGCTGTGCACCAAAGTGATCATTTTTGGCTGATTCGGTTGCAGTAAAAAAGTATTGATTTAAATCAATGTACTTTTTTTTTTAAATCTTTTGATTTTAATCGCGATTTGAATCACTGATTTAAATTAAGTGATTTAAACCATATCAACCCTGCCTACCGCTTTATTCAGCCTGAAATGTATTCAATACTGTACTAATTCGGTCCTTAAACATACTCAACGCCCTATAATGTGATTAATTCTGATGGAAATACTCTATATACAATTACACCCTAACTAATTTACTACTACATCGATCGAACTACGACTTTCGAAGTGGCTGTAATAAAATCGTGTGTAGCTATTTAATAAAAGTCCGTTTCTAATGTATTCTGGAATTTGGGATCCTTTTAAGACTTATAGAGGGTCGTATCTGTGTTGACACGTCACGGAGCGTTAGTTCCTTTGGGTGCCTTTTATCTCCTGCTAGTTGCGTTGCGGAAGTGGGTTGGTCAGAAACTTCGTGTGATATACTGAAATACAGTTCAGCATCTGGTGGAAGTTAAAGCCAACGTTTGTTACTTACCCCTATATTCCAACTCCAAATCCCGCTTCGAATCATCAAACTGATAGTTGTAGCTTGTTAGATTGGGGTTAATCGAGGGCTGTTTCCGTTGTCAAGACGACTGAGTGAAGGTCCTTTAAACTGACCTGGAATTTGGGCCACAGCATAAATAATAGTAGTTTATGCAATGGGCATATAATAGGGGTTATTAAAACACGAGCGTGGGTTTATCACATGAGGCGAATCCGAATGTGATAATAATAACACGCGAGTGTTTTAATACCCAATTATATGCCGTTTCATACACTATTTTATCTTCTAAAAAATATCTGGTATGGCGGGCATGACTGCGCAGCGCGCGCCTCCATAAACAATGACACTACTTTTCTACAATAAATCCATGAGCCCATAAGCGCCAATAAATTAAAAAGTAAAAGTGTGCTATAAAAATTAAAAAGTTAATTTATGATGCAGTTGTTGAAAAATGAAAGGAAAATGTGCACTGTATAGTTTTTTTTTTTTTAATATTACGAGTCCACGAATATAAAGTACGTGTATATACAATATTTTTTGAATTCTTATTTGGAACATTACGTTGTGAGTGTAGATAAAACTATTAACAAAACACCAAAGAACCATAAATTGCGAAATACAAAAAATGTTTGTTTATAAATTCCCGTTTGGTGCGTATCAATGGTCATCAGAGCGGGCAGGTCTCCGGAAGGAAGTGACCGGCTCAATTACCATGCGCGGCCGGGCGTGTGTAACGGTGTGGTCACATGGAAACCCACGGCGATCGATATTAACTGTTATGGTGATTTTACGGCGCAAATTCTCTGTTAAACGCACAATCGAGAAGGGAAGATTCTGAATATTCTGACTCAACTGAAGTCAACTGAGATGGTGGAGGATTTATTTATGAATGGGGACTATAATTCTTGTCACCAAAATTTATATTTGTCATCAAGTTGTATCATCTAATAAAATTGGTTTGTGCTCAGAATGGTAGATCTGTGACCAAATAAATCTATTATCGAGCTTAGGGCACCCCAACACGGACAGGTTAGGTTCGAAGGAGATGACGGGAGCTGAAGTGAGCGAGCAAAGCGAACTCAGCTCCCGTCATCTCCTTCGTGTTAGGTTACTTTAGACCCTGCATACAGAAATAGGAGCCCCGCGCAGCGGGGCTCCGTCGACTCTGTCGCTAAGGACAAACCTATTATAATACATACAAAAACATTTATGTGGTACTAGACCCTATATCGCCATGATTTTAGGTGATTTATTGTGGAATTGATTTTATATTGTTTGGTGACTACATTTTGGTGACAAATCTACTATTTTGCGGGCAAACCCTTATTATATAAGAAACACAAAACGAATTAAATTGGCGATAGCTTAAATGACACCCTTTATGAATTTATAAAGTGTTAGGAGCTTATCCAGACTTAACAATATTCGATATAAAAGGATGTGGCTTTGGAAACATTTTATTTGAAAAGTTAAGGAATCTTTCTCCTTCAATTCATTGCGGGTATTTCTCTTTTTCCCAGTAAAAGAAACGTATTTTCGTGACGTATTAGGCCCGATGTTGTTTAGTTCAGTTCCCACAATAGTAAGATCGTGACCGCCTAGACGATCAGGAGCTGTGATAACTCGCCACTCCGCTTTGTTCAGAATTAAGACTTACATCGTGAGGGCATTTAATTGTAAATTGTTGCCGAGATCATCTATCTGTGAATCTTAAGATGTTGCTCCTATTTTATGTGACACACATTCGTGTACATGCTTAATAATATATTATGTATCTTTCAATCTCCGGTTGTTACCTGCTGTCGTGTCTAAGTACCTATAATTTAGATATTGAAAGGTGTTACTAAGTGTACAACTTTTAAGATTATCTGCATAATGGATGTGCATCGTACGTATAAGTTAGATAGTTCGCACCTCGAGTAATCTACGCTCTGTGTACATAACTACTATGAAGAAGTTGTATTGCACCTGTGTCTACATGCTATTCATATTCATGAATGGGATGAATTATCCATGCAATGCCTCTTGATGAGTGTGATATAACAGTTTCTGTTAATTACTAGATCTTTTCGTACATACGATGATCAAAATATAGGTACGGAATCCCAGTCCTTATCCATGCAATGCCTCTTGATGAGTGTGATATGAGAAACTATTTCTGTCAATTACTAGATCTTTTCGAGCCTTTTGTTAAGTACATACGATGATCAAAATATACGGAATCCTAGCCAGTCCTTATCCATGCAATGTCTCTTGATGAATGTGATATTAGAAACTATTTCTGTTAATTACTAGATCTTTTCGAGCCTTTTGTTATGTACATACGATGATCAAAATATACGGAATCCCAGTCCTTATCCATGCAATGCCTCTTGATGAGTGTGATATGAGAAACTGATTCTGTTAATTACTAGATCTTTTCGAGCCTTTTGTTAAGTACATACGATGATCAAAATATACGGAATCCCAGTCCTTATCCATGCAATGCCTCTTGATGAGTGTGATATGAGAAACGGTTTCTGTTAATAACTAGATCTTTTCGAGCCTTTTGTTAAGTACATACGATGATCAAAATATACGGAATCCCAGTCCTAATCCATGCAATGCCTCTTGATGAGTGTGATATGAGAAATTGTTTCTGTTAATTACTAGATCTTTTCGAGCCTTTTGTTAAGTACACGCGGTGATCAAAATATATGGAATCAAAGGTCCTTAATTCTAAATATTTGTGCCGTATTAAAATAGAACTTACAGTAAAATATTAAAAACACGAAACAATGGATTACAATTTCACAAATGAAAACAAAGCAAGTCGTCGACAAGAGAACTTCACAAAAGAGCTAGAAATTAAAAAAAAGAAATCCAACGGCGTCCTTTTATATCTACGTCTTATTTATTAACTGAGCACATTCAATGAAAAGGATTCCATAGCACGAGTGTAAAGCCAAGCCAAAGTTTAGTTCAAATATAATTTTCTCTTCCAAGTATAAGCTCGTTCAGCGTAGTGGAAACTGTACAGAAAGGTTATTAGAGTCTGGCAAACGAAAGTAGAGACTGAAAAAGCGCGGCAAATTTAAAACATATCAGCATAGCAACCCTAAAACTAGTATGAAATACCTGGAATAACCTAATATGATACTTTAGAATTATTTATTTTACTTCGTCTGAATAAAAATACTATAGGTACTTTAGGTAGGTAATACTTTAGATATTATTTACCAAACTGAATAAAAAAATAATAACAGTATTCTATAATAATTTTGGTTTATTCACACCACACGTAAACAATCTTGTTTTTGTTTGACTTCGGCATCTTTCTCCTGTTGTTTTTCTTTATTAGACATCATTCGAAACAACATCTCCCGTAATCCACTTTTAATAGTTCTTTTTTATTTTGCTATTATCAAGACCATAACAAATCAGGTTGTCATTAGTATAGCATTGCCATATAATAAGTTTGCAAGTAACTCGAGTGTCTACTTTCGTTTGCCAGATGAATTGGCAAGAGAGGGCTCAGCAAATGATTTTGTGGGTCCAGAACCATGTGTCTCGTAAAAGCCACATTTAAAGAGTTTGCAGATCATAGACAACGGACACATTGGCAGTCCACTACTGGTCTACAACACTCCAAGAAATTCTTAGGCTATACGTTCAAAGCCCGGGAATGCATCTGGAATATGAGCAGGGGGCAAATCCGCTACCTGCTTAGGGCCTTTACTGGGCACTTTGGAACCAACGACATGCTCATGAAGATGTGTCTAACCGCGACACCATGTGCAGGTTGTGTGGGGAACATACGGAACGCATGGAGCACCTTCTGTGCACATGCGATCCACTGGCTGGTAAGCGAATAAGTCTCCTAGGGGTTGGATATCCAAAACCAGAATACTATAGGCTCATATCTCCTAGTCTCGTTGTAAAACTCATGAAAAGAGTTTTTAACGAGATTGGGGCGGAGTAAGTTATCTAGGGGACCACAATAGATCCCAATGGGTCGAAGTGTCCGAGTTACTTCTCGGCCCCTCCATAAGATAAGATAAGATTCGTTTGCCAGACTCTATTATACATGGACAGTGTACAATTACGTTATAGATAATTAAACATGAATGACACTCAAGGAAGGGTGGTTGGAAACTTGGCAGTTCTGTATCAAGTTGCGAACAATAGCACAAGATGCGTAGGCAAAGTGTACTAGGTAACGTGGGTACATTATTCAGAGGCTTTCTTGAGGCCTTAACAAACACACAGTACGTGTTTATATTTAGGTATTGTTCATTTGGTTGTTCATATAATAATTGAGACTATAAATAGCGTAAATGCGATGATGACTGATGTGGCGCCACTCTGTTGACCATACTGCAAATACATCGAGTTCAATTGTTTAATTCTTACTAATTAATCATGGGGACCACGATCCCTTTTATTTAAGGGCCCCTTAAATGGCGTTTATTTCATTTAGGTATTTACTTTTTACAATGAGAACTTTTTGTTCTGGAATGTCTGCAACTATTTTATTATTCTATGAATAATAGTACTACTTCATCTAAGTTTCCACGGTGAGATTTTTACAGAATAGCGCAACTGTAATTTCTGAATTCCTATTTCAAAATACGTAGAAGAAAAAAAATACAAAAAAAAACTTTTTTACAAGCTTTTTAGCTTACCGTGCATTGTTATCCAAGCCAAACGTATATACAAAATTTCATCCTAATCGGTTGAGGATAACTGCTTTAAAACTCAGTTGCAAGATTTGACCCGAACACATACCTTACCTACATACATTGCAAGTTATTATAAAGCTTGCAATAACGGAAAAACATCACATTATCCTAACTGTGGATATGAAAGAATATTGAACTTGAGAGAATTGCATGCGATTTTGGTACGGCCAGTCTGACGTCGCCCACGCCACGTTTTGTGACCGAAAATAATTTAGGCTAGTAATTTTTAGTTGCCCTAGATCTCCAGCGAGATTGGATTGTTACGGAATATTCGTCCGAACACTGATAGAATCAATGTATGCTATGTGTACCTTAGTTTCATAACACCATCGAACATTTATTGGATACCTATTAAATCTTCTTCATCTTTTCGAATGAATTCAAAACTCTTTAAATATTTGGCCTCGAGAGGCGGATATCTTTTGCAAATATTTGCAAAAAATATTCTAAACTGTGTGTTGATAATACCTACTTATCATAGGTTATAAAGTTTGAGTTCATGACCTGTGTTTGTCTGAATTTTATCTAACGCATGTTTATTTTAAATACTTCAGTTATTAAAATTGTATGTTTAATTTCGGGTTTTAATAAAGTCGTGGAAAGTTTTACAATTAGATAAGTATTGTGCTGTAATCATTGACTTTTAGTATATTTTAGACTGTGAAGTAAATAAAATAATAATGTTTGTAAATGTAGAATTGTAGTGACATTCGTAGCTCGTACAATCACAGCAATTATGACATTTTGACATTGCTTGTATTAATGAAGTGATAAAATGAACGATAGCTCTTAATTCCTGGTAGCATATTCGTATGTTTATAGCGCGTATATTTATTGCAAGTGCTGATATCGCGTGATTAAAAATAAACAACGACGTCTGATGACGGCGCTTTGCTGACTGACGTCGGCGACCCGTCCCTGTCGGGAGACGTCGGGACTCGGGATGCGTCCGCGTCTGACTACTAACACTCAACTGACTCAACGCTTTTGATGTTACAAACTTATCATCATAATAATGACTTCCAGTGAATAGTTATATATGAGTCAACAACATTGTAGATGGTAAAGCTTAATGCGCTTGCGTTACTGCAACATTTAATTTAATCTTTGAACTGCTTGTAGTTACCATCTCTTAGTTATGGTTATTTGCTCTCAGCATATTTACGCATCATTTACCCATGACCGACGTCTGCTTGCATTTTCTATGTTTTCTTTTGGAAAGTGTGACTGTGTGAAGATCTGTTATCGATATTATAATTATCGTAGGATTATATCGCCTTTTCGATCGAAACTGAAGAGCTGAAATTAATGATAGTAGGTACCGTAACAGTAATTTACGTCAACATTTGTGAGTATTTTTTACAAGCTTTTAATTAACTTGCAATTTATGTATGTTTGTATGTATGTGTGTAAGTGTGTTCGGGTCAAATCTTGCAACTTAATTTTAAAGCAGTTATCCTCGACCGATTAAGATGAATTTTTGCATACACGTTTAGTTTGGATGACAATGCATGGTTAGATAAGTGACGTCATTCTTAATCCAATATGGCGGACGGCATTAGATGGTGGACTAGTTATTTTTTGTGCACTGCCATGGTATGGGTATCAAATGAAAGGGTTTGCTGAGAAGAATACGAAGAAAGCTTGTTTAAAAAAAAAAACTTTTTAATGAATAAATTATTTACTTACCTCTTTTCTTCAGATGGGCGTTTATAACGTCGACAGAACCAATAATTCTCGAAACCCAAACCGCATAAAAAGTAACTATCCAAATTCGAACGCTGCAACCAATTCGATAGGTTTGTTTGTGTTCAAATCCAAAAACAAAACGGTCCATTCGTGAGCAGCCGTTCACGGTAAACGCGTAGGGAAAAGATCCAATGGGATACATAAACATAGTGCGGGAGATTCGTGTCAACGGCCGCGCATTGTGTGCCCTGCCCCGCGCCTCGCCCTCCCCTAAGCCGTCCACGCGACGGGGAAGCGATTTCAAGGGTGGCTTGGCCAGCTACAATATTTCCTCCCGTTTATCGATAGAGTATCGAAGTCTCGAAGACCTCCGAGACACATCAACTCCGGTATCTTTATCTATCTTTTATCACGTCCCGTTTTCATTAAGATCTTACGCGACGGCTTTATTAAGTTGATTGCTTTTGTACGTTTTTGAATGCAAAATTTATGGACGCCCTAATTAATAATGGCCTTGAATGGAGTGAGGATGAGGACCGCTTTTAAATGTTTTGTTGTGGATTTTAAATTCGTTTTTCATTGTTCTAATGAATTAATATCGCCAACATTAATTCAGGAGCGTTCTGTACCTACCGATTTTTGGAGTTAATAACTAGAAACCATTATTTTTTTCAACTTACGAAATAAATGTTACTTTAGTAATAACTAGCGACCCGCCCGGGCGGCTTCGACTCCGCCCGTGACAAATTATACACAAAAACTTTCCTCGTTTCTCACTCTTTTTATTGGTGAAAACCGCATGGAAATCCGTTTTGTAGTTTTTGAGTTTATCGCGTAAAGACGTGGCGGGGGTCTTTAGTATAATATGTAGTGATTGCAAGGGGTCATATTTCTTCAATATTCTTTTGTTACTCAATCTCTAAGAATTTTCATTTTATGATTTTTATGGGATTCAGTTTTATCTTCTAACGACGCAACCTAAAGCACATTCGGCCATAGAAAACATCCTTTCAGGCGAACCATAAATTGGACGTAAATGGAGCCATCAAAACGTAACGTAGGAAGATAGTAACTCCTAATATAAGTTTTATCTCGAATCGCGAATGTAGCGCGTCGGTCGTGACGCGATTCGAATAAGACATTACATCCCGCTTTTAGGGTAGCTCCACATCAAAGCGGAGACGAATTGAGAGGCGCTGGGTAAACATCTACGGAGGAAGCAGCTTTATGTTTACACATTTATTAGATTAGCGGCTTATTGCTTGATTGATACAGTTCCTTTTTGCCTGGAGGGTCTGCAAGTGAGGCACCCTCAGTTCAATCGAACTCGAGGAGTCGTGGCGATCGATCTTGCAGTTGCGATACCAAGTCTATTAACTTATTGGTTAGTTCCTTTCCTCCTTATTTGTTCGTCTTATCTCAAAGAAGAAAACCGTTTCGTAACACGGCAGTGGGCCAAAGGAGTTTTATGCTCAATCATCCATTAAAACCAATTCCAAAGAGTGTTATCGTACGGTCTAGATTTCTCTTAATCCTTCGAAGGATTAATGATGCTATTTTTAGGCAGCCTATTCATTTCCCTAAGATAGATCGCAATCATCCCCTTTACAAGGGGATTAAACTGTGTAACGAACATTACTTTTGTTATTATTGATTATGTTCATCTCATTTAATGGATTAGTAACATATCCAAGGGATTCATCTTGTGTCATTAATCAAAGTGTACTTGTTACTTCTGCTGAATGCTGGGTCATAAAAAGGGTGCACGAACAGAAGCTGCATGTAGCTGAGATAAATACCTAGTACCTTTGTGCTCTTCTATCTGTATTCTTACTTTTCTCTGTAAAGTGTTTTGTGTGTACATAAATAAATAAATAAAAGATGCTGAGATGGGCAGTGGGCGATACAAAACTTGATAAAGTGCGAGATGAACACATGAGAGGCAGTTACAAAGTTGCGGCCATCACAGACAAACTAACAGAAAGTAGGCTTCGTTGGTATGGCCACGTAATGAGACGTCCTGAAAACTACGAGGTTTGGCAAGCCCTGGCACTACCGAACACAAAGAAGAAAAGAGGAAGACCTCAAGCCACATGGTGGTCTACAGTAACCCGCGATTTGGAACGAGCCCAACTTACAGGACAGACAACCCAAGACAGACCATCCTGGCGCATCAGAACGAGGAGAGCACAACACAGCAAGTAGCAATACCGTGAAAAGGCAATGATATTTAAGTCTATAATTTATTTTATCCTCATTGACTGTGAAGAGATTGAAGTAGATTCGAATATGTCGAAACAGATGTATTCAATAACTTATATTCGAATAGTCAAACTAGATAGTGCCGGATCCCCTGCACTGTGGTAGTTAATTCAGCACGAGGATTTGCAGAATGCTCCCATTGCACGGAACCCTATCGCTTTAAATGGTACTTGATTTGGGTAGGATAGCTTAGGATGGCCTATCGGAAGATCTAGACGGGTTCCTTAGATATATTACCTAAAGCTTTCAGTAAGCTTCCTACATTCTTTCAACTCAGATTGAACTTATTTGAAACATTAATGAAATAAGTTTGAATATACATAAATTCTCAAACTGTTTTATACTGGTTTTGCAATTGCCCAAGTTTCGACGTTAAAAATTTGCAATGTTTTCAGGAAATGAGAGATATTTTTTTGCTCCCTTCCACCAACTTGAACGATTGAGAAACGAGGGGCTATTATACAGGATGGTTTAAGAAAAACATGACGTGAAAGTTTGCTCCTACGCAAATGTGACACATTTTATATGTGCAAAAAGAACAATGGCGAAATTTTAGCTGACTTAAAGAGCGTCTGAAAGTGAGTTATATACGAAAGACATTCCATTAATTGTCTATGTTTTTTAAAGTATAATTAGGCCTGGTCCAAATTAGATAAAAAAAAACATAATAAATAAAAAGTTAATTGATTTTTTTGGTTCATTTCTTTAGCATAGTGTTGCCATTATATATTTTATCTGCTAAGTGACAAGTAGTAACTATATTAAGTAATGATATCATTATTGTGTTTATTGCAGTAAATGAGTTAACAATACAGTTTATGTCTAAGTGTAGATGTTCCTTGCAGGTAGGTAAGAATATTGTAGTGTAGTAGAAATAAATGAATTACTTTCAATTAATGAATAGCAAAAAGACTAGTAACCAAGTCTAAAAAAAAATATAGCTTGGTTGTTGACGACAACCTTTTGATACACGTCAAAGTCACTTAGTTTAAATAAATATACTCTTTCCAAAGAGTATACTACACATTTCATGCTAAAATAACTAGGTAAGGGAAATACTAATGCGATATTCCCCTTTTACTTCCACGAAATTGAATAATATTATCTATTAAACACATTATTAAAAGTTACCCAGACATAACCTACAAATGTTTATGACTGAATATCTATTATTCTCTACATTCTCGAACAAAAATTCTTGCACAAACTAATTCAGAACATCACCCTGAGTTATACCAGATATTTTTCATTTAAAGACTTTCGAATTTAATCTCAGCTAAAACAAAGTATGGGCACCTGCCATTGTTCTTTACAAACAACTAAAAGATTATGACATACGATATGATGTTCACGGATGGGGTGACTCCATGGTGAAATCAAAAGGGTTGTGATTTATAATGATAGGGAGAGTTTCCTGTTCACAGACAGCGACCGCAAGCGTATCTATCATCGGCTTGGCGTGATGTTATCACTTGTGTGTGTCTTTATTTTTGCGTTTCCAGAAAGAAAACTTGGAATGTAACTTTCTCTTCGACCATGGAATGTTTGGTTTAAATATTTTTCATTGGCTGAATTTTGATTTCATATCCCCTGATAAAGTAACACCACCACTAGAACAGGGTACCTTATATATTTTTGTAGTTGTCCTAAGTCCGTCAGTCGAATTGCCAAAACGATTTTTTTCTTAACGAATTTTCTGAGAAGTTAACCCCTGTTTCGTCCATTCAGCTGCGGAAACTAGGAGGCACGTTATCGAGGGGAGGCCCGCGGTGATATATCGACGCATTCCTCAAGAAATATTGTCGAACGCACGCGATATAAGTAATGTATCTCGTATGCGAGTGCTAGTGCGGCCGTGAAGGGCGGACTTTTATATTCTGAAAGCCTTTGCGGAAACTCATCCGTATGTGAAATAATACCATAAAAGAACAGTAATAATACGTATCGCGATTACTTTTATCCCGGCATGTGGTAATGTGTGCAGTAAAGCAATTTGGAGAAACCAGACTATATTTTATTGTATGGGTGTGCAATACAATATACACACACAATAGATTGTCAATGGAAACATTTTGACGTGTTTTGGTTTCGGAAGCACCCTGTATATAATCTCTTAGGGAAAATATTTATTTACCTACCGTCCTTCAGCTTTTAAAATGCGATGATTTTAATAATAGTCTTACCGCAGGCTTATTACGTATCTTTTGCAAGAGCAAAACGATAGCGATTTTTGCGCAATAATTGCTCTTCAATAGAAAAGTTTTAGAGTTGTTTTCGTTTTTTTTTTAAATAAGTGCATTTGATAAACAGCGAGCGATTAGCAAACGATTGTGTAGGACCTACCATACCTACACTGCCGGTAATGCCGACTTTTATGACATAAAACGTTTGATCGCTATCGTTTTCTCTTGCAAAAGATACGTAATAAGCCCGCAGGTTTTGTTACCAAACCACTTTATAATCCGTCATTTACTTTAGCAAAATTCGTTTATACGACATCACGCTTCGTTAAGCTTGTCATAAAATACTATTTTAACAATAGGAACGATTTAATGCGACCGTTTCGCGTTCTAAAAATGAAATATAGTTCTGGTTCCGCATTGCAGTCCTTGCATGGGGTAGCCTGTGGCGGTGCTGGTGCTGCCACAGTGGGGAGGCGACACATGGAAATAGTTCCACTAGAAACGAGAGCGTAGTTGTCCTCTCTTAGAATAAATATTCATGCTAAAATCCGTTTCACTTTGCTGTAATTATTATAACATGTTAGTGTGTTATCGCACTCAGTATGTCCTAATCTGTATGCCTTAGATAAAGTACCTATAGATTAAGCCTTAAAATGACCTTGATTGATAGAGCGAGATGGCTAATTGACAGCTCCATGTAAATAATAAGGACAAAAGATTATTTTTTGTCTTTATCACCGTGGCCGGTTTCTGTTGTTTGTCAAACTCTAATACAATGGCAAGTTTGACAAACAAACTCGGTTTTGTTTGATTTTCTATGATTTCGTGGTATTATGTGTTAATTGAGACAAGGAATTTGGGTTATTTATAGATAATAAGTGTCAGTGCGATGGTGGGTTGTAGTGTTCTTGTTCTTGTTGTAAAACCAGACTAAACTATTGCTGTCTCATGTGCGGCCACGCCAGTGCTTAATCTATAGGTACTTTATCTAAGCTGTATGCATTTACACGTAGACAAAGAATAAAAGGAAAAAGCGCCCAGTGGAGCTTTTAATTAAAGTTGGCTCTGGAGTTTTGGGGATTATCTTCACTGTACAGGCTCGCATCTTTATTAGTATAGATAGTCCGGGGAGCCGGGCGGATACTGTCGATTTAGCCACGGCACGGCACGGTTCACGAATTGATTGTTCTCGACAGTAAAATCAATAATAACGATATTATTATTGGCGGTCGCGACCCTCGTTTTGAAGCTTGCGCTCGAGGCAGGTTGTACTGTGAGGGGAATAGGGTCACCAAATGGTAGTGTCACATTAACAATATCGTGAATCAGAACGCTAAAACACCGATGGTGTTCCTTTAACTGACTTCAAAAAAGGAGGAAGTTCTCAATTCGACGGAATCTTCATTTTTAGGGTTCCGTACACAAAGGGTAAAAACGGGACCCTATTACTAAGACTTCGCGATCCGTCTGTCTGTCTGTCTGTCTGTCCGTCTGTCTCCAGGCTGTATCTCATGAACCGTGATAGCTAGACAGTTGAAATTTTCACAGATGATGTATTTCTATTGCCGCTATAACAACAAATAAAACAGTAAAAACAGTATAAAATAAATATTAAAGGGGGGCTCCCATACAACAAACGTGATATTTTTGCCGTTTTTTTCTCGATATTAATAACGGCAACACCAAGCGTCTACCTGAAATATTCACAGAATGTTTAGTTGTATATTTACATCAAAAAATAATAATTAATAAATTAAAATAAAATAAATTAAGGGGGGCTCCCATACAACAAACGTGATTTTTGTGCAGTGTTTTTACTAACAAAGGGTTAAATAAAATAATACAATGTGTCCTAGTCGTGTTAGGGCTTATTGGAATCGTTATGAGATGTAGTTTGGCTTTAAATGATTTCATGGTAATTGGAGGTGCCGAAAAACGTAAAACAATAGGTACCTACCAAAGACACCGCCTTTGGAAAAGAAAATTATTTTTCGCTTTGTAGTGTTTTGTTTTAGAAATCGGTATGATGTTTTTGTTAAAAAGTTTTTTATTTATCTCTTTTATCGACAAATACGCTGTAGAAATAGACTCTGCAAACTTAGATTTGAATGAAATAATGCGACGCGCGACGCTGCGTCTTTACGCGTAGCTGGCGGTTGCAACATTGCTGGAAGCGATCACGAAGTAATAGTAGACTTTATAAAATCGCCGTCACTGTTCGTGATAACTTGTTGATTGAATCACACAGATTGTAGAATAATACGACATTGTCAGAGGTACAGAAAAAGAAACAAAAACAGATTCAATAAGGATTATTATAATGGTCTGTCCCATGCTATTTTTAGAAAGGACAATTTTTGTGATTAAGGTTACACTAGTCGATAATTCTTCCATACAAACTTAGTCTAGGGATTACTCCACTGTTTGACGAAGTACGTTCAAAATAAAAAACCGGCCAAGTGCGAGTCGGACTCGCGCACGAAGGGTTCCGTACCATTATCGCAAAAAACGGCAAAGAATCACGTTTGTTGTATGGGAGCCCCACTTAAATATTTATTTTATTCTGTTTTTAGTATTTGTTGTTATAGCGGCAACAGAAATACCTACATCATCTGTGAAAATTTCAACTGTCTAACTATCACGGTTCATGAGATACAGCCTGGTGACAGACAGACCTTTGGGTACGGAACCCTAAAAATGATATCAATTTATCTCATCATTATCTAGCTCTGTATGAAAAAATAAAAGTATAAAAAAAAAAAATTGAAAGTTATGAGCGTTCCATAATTCAACACTAATTTTAACGCATCTTTGGGCGGATATAAATACCATAAGATAAAGGAAAATTGCAAAACGGCCACCATACAGGGATAGATTAGTAATTCAAGAATGCAAATAATTTCATTTTGAAAATATACATTTAGTCGTTTTTTCATGATATCTAGATTCCCAAACGTCTGATTATAAAATTTCGCGCGCTCGTTTTCGTCCTAATTCATCATCCATTTTGCAACAAACTTGCAAAAGTGCTAATTCGTACGCGAACTAGCTTGTTACTGCTCATCACAGCATCTATCTCTTTCGTACGTGTTGTCGGATGAGATAGCATGCATTTTAACCCCGCGCACAAAATAGTTCGTGCCGTCGGCTAGCGCAACCTTAGACTTTGTTATCTTAGGTCAAAGACAGCTTTTCAAAAGATGGTTTTTCGTGAAGTCTCAGTAACGTAATATTTAAGTAAGTGCTTAAAGAAAACCTTTATACAGTAGTACGGTTTATCTTATTTTAGTTTCATCGTTAGCTGTCGTAACAGCCACTTGGTATTTTGCTCATTTGTGAAACTTTGTAGTTAGCGGCGGCGAGTTAAAATTTCGTTAGAGGTGAGTAGCGGAGTTTTGATTGGCGACCGTTGTTATCTTGGGAAATTAGTTTATTTGGGACTGGCGTACCTACTAGCTTGGTGGGGGCTGACCGCTTGGTGAGCTTTTACCAGCTTCACGCATTCTATTAGTTTTGACCAAGTGGGTGTTAAGTATTGCGAAGATTGTGTTACTATTAAACCCTGAAGGCCTTTTGCTCACACTAACTCATCACTCATCATCAGCCTATTAATGTTCACAGGCCTCCTTTCTGTCAGAGGGATTGGGCCGTAATCCACCACGCGGGCTCTGTGTGGGTCGGTGGATGTCACATGTCTTCGAATTTTTGGTTCTAAGACAGCCGGATTCCTCACGATGTTTTCATTCACCGTTTTGAGAGCAGTGGTGATGAAATAATTTACACAAAGTAAAGCGCCTGCCTGGGTTCGAACCTACGACCCACAACTATTAAGTCGCGGCGGATACCACTGGGCCACCACAGTGGCCCAGTGGTTTGGCCTTTGGCTAATTACTGGAAAAGCCAACAAAATCTGGAAACTTCTCATGTTTTATCGCCGCCGCGCCGCCTATTGTAGAGTCAGCTCCATGTTAAAAATAAAGATTTAATGAATTTACAAAACATGATAAGTTATTTAATTAAAACTTTAATAAAGTTTTCTTATGCTTCATTACCTTTAATTACCGTCGTTACTAAAACAAAGTACCTCTATCCACCTACTATAATATAAAAACTGGACAAGTGCGAGTCGGACTCGCGCACGAAGGGTTCCGTACCATTATCGCAAAAAACGGCAAACAAGTCAAGTTTGTCTTAAATATTTATTTAATTCTGTTTTTAGTATTTGATGTTATATCGGCAATAGAAATAAATCATCTATGAAAATTTCAACTGTTTAGCTATCACGGTGCATGAGATACAGCCTGGTGACAGACAGACAGACGGACCGCGGAGTCTTAGTAATAGGGTCCCGTTTTTACCCTTTGGGTACGGAACCCTAAAAAGTACGTTTCTTTTGTTGCAAAACATGTAGTACATAACATTCAGAATGACCGCGTAATAAAAGTTTAGCTATAATACTTTGAGACTGGGTTTTCGCAATAAAGTTTGTTAGCCGTGATAAGAGCTATATAGTAAACTTAATGCGATACTTTGTGGTACACTCCCTGGCGAATCCAACTGCAATTTGTATCTTTAACTCTCTACCTTACCTACGACTTACGAGCTTAAATATATATACTTTTCTTTCTTTTTTAAAACGTTGCCCGACACTAGGAATTTCTTCCTGTATCGTGGGTGCATTTACAAACATATATAAACTCACATACACAACACCCAGAGCCGGAACAACTATCTGTAGGTCATACAAATATTTATTCCATGCGGGAATCGAACCCGCGACACGCAACGCTGAAGTCAATCGCTCAACCACTGCGCCAACCGTGCACCAATTTGATATTCTCTTGTGCGAAAGGCACCTTCTATTTTAGGTGATAATAAAAATAAATGCACGAGTCCTTTGTGTAGAGACGCTAAAGTGAAAATACTATCACAATTTTTTATAACGGCCTTTTACGGTTCTTTCATAACAATATTTTTAGTTTCAGGTTCGTTGTGATAGCAGATATTAAGTTGAAAACTGCCGCTATACGTCGTCTCTGTTTATACTTCAGGAAAATTGATTACGAATTTTCTTTTGATGTACTGTGTGCAGAGTGTACGTTCAAAAGTGCCGCTTGGTGGCCTAGTTGAAATAAAATATCTTTGTCTTTTGTCTTTTAGAGCAAGTCGCGGCCGATACCACGGCCCAGTGGTATCGGCCGCGACTTACAAGTTGTAGGTCGAGGGTTCCAGCCCAGAGAGGAGGCCTATGTCCCAGCAGTTGATGATGTGATGTGATGTACGGTGTCAATGTTCGGTTCAAATTTCTTCAGAAACATGGTACATTTATAACCTCTACTAAACAGTAACTTCGTCTGTTGGAACTGAAACACTTACATAAGTAAAGCTTTGTTTATATTTTCGTTCCGTTGAAACAAGGTTTATTACCTCCGCTTTGTCCTCGGCCGTGCTTTGCGCCCATGTAAAATCCTTTTCAAGTAAATTGCCTCCATCTCACCGGCAAAGTGGGTGAAAATGCACCTTTATTTTGCCGTCCTCATTTTTCGCTGTTATTAAACAAATTATGTTGATAACGTCTTATAATATTAAGGCCGCGAGGTTCTAAAGACTGAAAATGTGAAAATGTTGCTTCTACGTACCTTCTTTGGTGGTTACGTATTCATGTTAATATTTTGAAGTGGAGTGAATTGCTACCTGAAAAGGTACGGTGTATGAAAATGGGGAGTGATTTTGTAGTGTGGGAGAAGTTGGAACGGTATCCCTCGGCGTCAGTGCACGCATTCTTTTAAAACGCCCTTTTGAGACATCTCGTCTGTGAGCTGTGAGGGACGGGACTCGAGTCTCGACACAAGTACCGCGATGTACGGCGCTCGTGCAACATACACATTTATTTAGGAACGTCTGTTTGCGTTTTATATTTCACGTAGAGTTTTTCAAACATGCTGACAAAGCATAATTTATCGTTTTGGTTTAGCGTAAAGGCTTCTTGGTGCGGTATAATTAAAGCATTAGCGGTTTTGGAACGAGTAAAAAGCTGTTTCTAGTGCAAATACATGTTAGCAAGCTGCTCCAAACTCTGGCTGTGATAGGTACCGGCAAGTTGGTGCAATATAAGAAACTTTTCTCACAAGTAAAGCTAGCGCGCGTGCTCGGGGGCCCATCTGATGAGTTTACTAAGTTTGTCGGCGGTCGTGTGTTTTGTTACCCGTTGCGGGCGTGTTCCGCACGCTAAATGGTTCGTGTGACGGCGAACAGACGGCTACCGATTTACGACACCGCCACTAAATTAGTACCACCCTTGTACCAAAACATACTAAACCTTCATGGACGGAAAAATGTTAGAGAACACTTCGATTAACACTGAAAACTGTAAAAATAAGTTAATACAATAAGTCAAAAAACCCGACTGCTTAAAAAGCGAACTAAAAAGACGTAAACAAGAAGAAAATCATGCTTTGCATTTGCTGACCAAAACCGGATGTATCCTCCGACTGCACAGCATGATTTTCTTCTTGTTTACGTATTTTTAGTTCGCTTTTAAAGCAGTCGGGTTTTTTGATTTTTTGTATTTTTTTTTTTATTTATTACTTTTTAATTAATATTTTTTCGATTTAGGTACATTTAAACATGTAAGTGTTATATATTTTTGAAATCACCTCTTGAAAACCTTTATTTTGATGGTTTGGAAGAAAAAAGAAACTTGCCCCCCGCACAATATGGCGCCCAAAAGCCGCCATTTTTCTATTTTTCATTTTAATGCAGCCAGTGACACTCGAATCGCTGAAACTCTTTCAGCACTTTTGCACTCAATATTTCACTGGCTTTCGTTTCGTTCTGTTTGCTAATTATAATGATTGTAAACACAAACATATAAGTAAACTTTTGATGTATTTTATATTGTTATGGGACCAACGTTAATTATAACTTCGTGTAAATTAATTGTTTGCGCTGAATGAACTGAGACCGCATTATGAGGGAGAGATACTGCTGCAAACATTTACCGTCTACAGTAAAGGAGCTCGTGGCTAAATAATATCAGCCGCAAGGGTCGATCATCAAGGTTAAGCAACGCTTGACGAGGTCGGTCCGTGGATGGGTGACCATTTCAACATACCGAGTTTCCTCCGTGCCTCGGAAAGCACGTTAAGCCGTTGTTCACGGCTGTCATTTAAAAGATCTTTGACAGTCGTTACGGGTAGTCAGAAGCTTGAGATCTGACACCAGTCATGCCAAGGGGTACCGTGTTACCCAGTTACTGGGTTGTGGTGGTCAGATAGGCAGTCGCTCCATGTAAAACACTGGTACTCAGCTGAATCCGGTAAGACTGGAAGCCGACCCCAATATAGTTGGGCAAAGGCTAGGCAGATGATGATACCGTCTACAAATGAAAATATCTCGGAGACATTGCATAAAGAACACCGTGTAAGAGAATATAAAAATGTCTGGAAAGTCGTTTCTAGTAGAAAAAATATTTAGGTCTTGAGAAATTACTTAGAGAAGGTAATTTTACAACTGCTCTAAAAACGGCATGTCCTAGAACCAAAAATTCGAAGACATGCGATATTCACCAAACCGCATTGGGCCCGCGTGGTGGATTATGGTCCATTCCCTCTCTCACAGAGAGGAGACCTGTGTCCCAGCAGTGGGAACTTTAAAAGGCTGATGATGAGGTTATTTTACAAAAGCTAAAATATCTTTTGTTATTTTTAGGGTTCCGTACCCAAAGAGTAATAACGGGACCCTATTACTAAGACTCCGCGATCCGTCTGTCTGTCTATCTGTCTGTTCGTCTGTCACCAGGCTGTATCTCATGAACCGTGATAGCTAGACAGTTGGAATTTTCACAGATTATTTATTGCTGTTGCCGCTATAACAACAAATACTAAAAACATAATAAAATAAATATTTAATGGGAGCTCCCATACAATAAACGTGATTTTTTGCCGTTTTTAGCGATAATGGTACGAAACCCCTTCGTGCGCGAGTCCGACTCGCACTTGGCCGGTTTTTTTCTATCTTATCTGCCTTTACGTATTCTAAGAAGGTACTCGTCTGTTGTCAATTTCTTTTCCCTTCGCAACAGCTACGTAATGTATTGAAATGTCTGTTGCTCGAACACGGCAATGGGCATTTAACTGACGGTTGTAGTTTTTTGACACAATAGTCGATTGTCGCCCATCAAAAGTGAACAAAAAATATCTTACTATTCTCTGTGGACATTGCTTAATAAAAGTATTATGATCGATAAAAGCAATTCTGTGGATTAGTTTTAAATAGCTAAGTTTGTGTCAATGTATTTTTTGTAGACGTACATTATAATGGAAAATTCTGAATGTGTCTTATTTTCAGTTTAAACATTAAATAATGAACACGTCGCTGCCTAAAATTATCTCAAATAAAAATATAAATTTAATAAATTCATCAGTTTATTATAGGACCGTTATTTATAAATTAGATTTGGAAGAAAAACTGAAGAATGCTCGGTGGGAGCAAAACCGAGGGCGCGGAGACGAAATTATTGATTTCAGCGAGGCGCGAGCGGGAGCGAACTTTTGCATTCGCTTGCCTTGCTAGACAAATTGCTTATCTTACACTATTATTTACGCTCTTATAATTTCTTCTTACTCCCATATCCTTAAGTTAAATTGCGGAATACATTAATGGTAATTTTGGAATATATTACGATTGTTTTTGCCAGACTACTGGGTGGGTTATGAGTTTGGCACTCTCTGTGTACATACAACTATACTACGAAGGAACAGATCAATATACGTTGGTGTATGAATGTTCATCTGTTCCTTCATAGCACCTAAACTACTCATAAGATTTGGTCAAGTGTAGGTAAATTTAATGCGGCCAATAAAAACGTACAAAATTACCAACGAAACAAAAGGAAAAAATAAATATTGTATCTAATTTGTTATCGAATAGACACAACTTCCAAAAATATTAACCCAGTATACTTACAAAAAATTTCACAATTAAACGTTAAAAATACAACAAAATAATTTTGCGTAGTCGGGTTTAAGTTTGTTAAAATTTTTATTAGAGTTCCGTGTGTCCATGTCAACACATTCACTATGAAAATAACTTCGTTGTTATTTTTCTTCCTTATTATTACTTTGTTATAAAAAAATATACTTTACTAGCTGTTCCCCGCGGCTTCGCTCCCGTGGACCACAGGACCCGTTTTCGGTATTAAAAAATAGCCTATATCACCAACTATTATGTATTCTGTGATGTCACTCAGGAATAATGTAGCTTTCTATTGGTGAAAGAATTTTTTAAATCGGTCGAGTAGTTTCGGAGCTTATTCGGTACAAACAAACAATCAAACAAATCTTTCCTCTTTATAATATTAGTATAGATATAGATCAGTATAGAAAAATAAATCTTCCTTTATAATTATTTTGAAGGATAATACCATAATCGCCTCGTTAGGTAAGCAGATTGGTGATCACCGTATGATGTTAATATCCCGCAGGTATACGCTGCCCTCCAGACATAATCCCTTAGTCGCCTCTTATGACACGACGCAAAATAATTAATTTACACCTTATAATTATACTGTAATGTATCAGGATTAAGGGATTCTGCAAGTACACAATGGGTTGTTAGTTAATCCTCTGTGCGTTACATATTAACATCATTTAATTTAAACACATGAGTGTATTACATTTGGCGAAACCCTATAGAAAAACTTGATTCTTCCGAAGAGGTTTTTTGTTTATTTTTAGGGTTCCGTACCCAAAGGGTAAAAACGGGACCCTATTACTAAGACTCCGCGATCTGTCTGTCTGTCCGTCTGTCACCAGGCTGTATCTCATGAACTGTGATTGCTAGACAGTTGAAATTTTCACAGATTATGTATTTCTGTTGCCGCTATAACAACAAATACTAAAAACAGAACAAAATTAATTTTTAAGTGGGGCTCCCATACAACAAACGTGATATTTTTGCCGCTTTTTGCGATAATGGTACGGAACCCTTCGTGCGCTAGTCCGACTCGCACTTGGCCGGTTTTTTATTTTTTTCGTCTTTATGCTTGCGCTGGACCACTATCTCACCTGATGGTAAGCGATGATGTGGTCGACGGTGAAGCAAGCTTGCCTAGAAAAACCTAAGACGCCTAGATTGTAGCTATCGGGAAACACAGACTCCGGCAGGGAATTTCACTCCACGCATAATAAAAGTGTCCCCAAAACATTTTGTGGACACACACACACACAAAAATTTTTTGGGTGGGATATCCACCATGTATCGATGACGCATCGCCGTAGGTCTGGTAATCCGATGATGGAACGGGCTGCGCGGAATTAGATCATGCAATTCCATCGCACACTCCCCGAAATGAATCCTTTGTTGTCCTTAACATAATTCTTTATTTTTTAATTTTAATGGCATAATGACTTAGAAGAATTTAAGTAACTCATTATACTGCTGCGCTTCCCTCCTGCAAGGCTTCCGTAACTTTAATGTAGAAGAGAATAGAAAACTTTAAAAGACATTTTTCATGAGCAACTTCGGCTTAAGTGGACAGTGCAGCTACAGGGTGTGTAGCGAGCTTCTCGCTAATGACTTGAATGGCTTCATTAACAGAGTTACTCCAATACGTGACTGCAAATGCTAATTAGTTTAGTCAGTGGATCGTGTGGACCTTGTTTTTTCTCGTAAATGTTTTATTCGGATTGTAACGAGATTTTCTTCTCGCGAAAGGTCAAAGTTTAGTATCGGAATGAGCGCATTGTTCGTACGTACACACGTGCAGTGTAGTCTACCGTCCAGCTAGCGTAGGGTGTGTTAAAAATAGAGTGGACCGGACATTGAACCGGTGGCCCCGGACATCGCAGTAATGAAAGTGTCCCATCGTGTACGGCGCGAGTTTTCGCGACTGAACCAATTTCCCGCAGCTCGAAATAATTCACGTTCTGCTATCCTAGCTATTTACCAATACTAAATGGCTTTAGAATTTTCATGTTATGGTTCTCCGTGTTTTTTTTTTTAATTTAGTTGGAATCTATTCGTTATTTATGAATAGGATTAAGTAACGATGTCTAGACTGGACTCAATTGCATTACCTAAATATAATAATTTTAGTGGTGTTTAGAAATAAAGGCTATCTATTCTTGTCCGAAATTATTTGCTGAACCGCTGTCAACTCGGACTATAAATTATATTTTCAATTTGAAACAATACATATTTATCATAGGATACGCATTTATAAAATGAACTGGTTAAGAACACACATCGAAATTTAGTTAAACTTTAGAGTTTAGACAGTGTAGTCAACAAATTATTTTTTGTTGAACTTTTTTCAGCAGTCCCTGAAAAAATATGAACACGGTGTCATTCGAGTCGGAATAGCAGGCAGATGATTTAAAATAAAGTTCCGCTCGCAAAAGTTAGAAACAATTTACTGAAAAATAAACAGGGGTTTGTCTTTTTGCAAATATCTCAAAAACAAAAAGGATTTCAAAAAATAGAAAAAAAAAGATTAAAAATGAAGAGGAAATATCCAAAAAGAAAGTTCTAACGATCAGAACTGTGGGACCAATATTAAAAAAAAACCCAGTAGGAGAAAATAATATATAAAAATTAAGAAATTAAAATATTCAAGCAGTTACTGGATATATGAATGATCAATTATCCGCTGGTTTTTTTAATGCCTTTTTTCAATTAGTTATGCAATATTTAATTATTTTTTTCTGCTTGAACATGAACGTTGCAACTATAAATCTACAAGCTATTCTTGAAAGGTTTCAGAATACTCGTATATACCAGTTGAAAAAAAAAAATCAACAAATCAAAAAACCCGACTGCTTAAGAAGCAAACTAAAAAGACGTAAACAAGAAGAAAATCATGCTGTGCAGTCGGCCAGTCGGAGAATACATATTCGCGAGCTGGCTGACCAAAACCAGATGTATCCTCCGACAGCACAGCATGATTTTCTTCTTGTTTACGTATTTTTTAAGCAAGTTTGCTTCTTTAAGCAGTCAAGTATTTTGATTTTTTAAATATTTATTTTTATTTTTAAAGTTATGTTATATTTATTTAGTTAACATCATTTTTTCGAATTAGGTACATTTAAATATACAAGTATTATATATTTTTGAAAGCACCTCTTAAAACCCTTTATTTTGATACCCCACACGTTGGGCCCCCACAATATGGCGCCCATAAGCCGCTATTTTCCTATTTTTCAATTTTATTGTGGCCAGTGACACTCGAAAGGTTCAGACGAATAGTAACAAACATATACTGATAAACACATCCCCACACACACACATCACATCACACCACTCACCACACACATCACTCATCACTCTCCTTCGGCAGTCGGGTAAAAAGCATTTGTTGACTAGACTATAGAAATGTCAACAAAAAGCTACTGCACCTTGCGTACCGTGTTCATAGGCCAATAATTTAAAGCTATTAGACTGCAAGTAGCTGGGAGGATTTTCCCAGAAGGCCGTTATTACAGGCATAGGTACCAGGGGATAATATACGGCTGCTGGTATTAGTGGACCGGTGTGTATCATTAGTCGCGCGCTGTCGGCACGTGCCGTCACGGCATGCGGCACGGTCGCTGTACGGGTCTGTGCATCCTATCCAATATATCGGATGAAGTACTCTTTTCTTTTATATCTACTGAAAAAGTGTAAAGTTGGAAACGTAGAAAATGGGTTCAAATTAAGATTTTACGACTCTTTCTTTTAGGGTCTACAGCTTTCCTCTTAAGCTCTAAACCACTTTAGCCCGATTTTCGTTATTACAGGCATATCGTAGCACAGTTACCAGAGGATAATAAACGGCTGCTGGTATAAGCGGATCGGTGTGTGTCATTAGTAGCGTCCTATCGGCACGTGCCGTCGTGGTATGCGGCACGGACGCTGTACGGCGTTGTGCATATCCTTATATCGGATATGAAGTACTATTTTCTTTTATACTGGAAAAGAGGAAACACGAGTATAAATCGGATCAAATAGGTAAAGCTTTTGAGGCTCATTCTTGTTTAGGTTCTGCAGCTTTACTCTTTATCACTAAAGCCTGATTTTCACTTTGCCTTAAAAAACTTTGTACTTTTGGTATTCTAGAGAGCTTTCTTGACTGGAAATTGGAACTTATGAACTTAAATAAAACTTGCCTTAGAGCTTTTAAAGACTGCGAGCACTAGTGCACAATAATCGTCTAAGGAAGTTTTTTATGTCTCCCTCTTACAATATCTTACTAAACTTATGAGATCTATCCAATAGAAATATCTGCAGTGCACACTGCATTACTCCGTAAGTGTCAATTCACACTGTACTGCTCTCGATACATTCTTGCTCCGATACAACTGTGTAACTGAAATATTGAATTGCATCGGCACCTATCGATAACGCGGATCTGAATGTTTCTCTTCCATTGTCTCTTGAGGACATATCGATAGCAACGACAGTGTGCCTGGAGCCCTATCGTGTGTACTCATCGCCACAAAGTTTGTCAACACTAAGTGGTTGCAAATGGAAAACGTTAGTTTGCTCTGCCGCATACGAGCGTAATTTTACCCTTATTACGTTATATTACCTAGTCGGTGTTCGTGGTTGCGCTCCTGCGGTTATAATATTTTAGGCAGACTTTAGAGTATATTTTAGAACAAATAATCAAGCTATCTTATAGGATAAAGTGAGAAATGAGTATATTAGAGAAGGTTTGAAAGTGATGCCAGTGACAGAAACGTTGAAAGGAAACCGTTTGTCCTGGTATGGTCATGTGAGTGGAGAAACGCATGTTACTAAAAGAGTTATGAATATAAATGTGGATGGATGGAGAGGGAGAGGACGGCCATAGAAAATATGGATGGACTGTGTGAGGAGTGATAAAGAAAAGGGAGTCAGTGATGGTGTAACGGGGAGCAGGACGGTATGGAAGAAGAAAACGTGTTGCGCCGACCCCAAGTAACATGGGACAAGGGCAGGAAGATGATGAATCTAGCTATGTTATGTGCGGTAAGTCGAGGGCAAGAAGTTTTTGGCTTTGTTACAATAAATTGGGGATGTTGGAGAAAACTTTGTCTTGGAGTTTCCGAGGGCTTAATAGTGCTAGTACTAGTATAGGCGTTGTTCAAATATTATTTATCATGATAGGACAGGACAAAACATTTGGTCGTTGTTCTGGAACCCTAGACCACCTAAAGTGACGCACCAGTCACAATAAACGGTAAGGTGTCGGTATATTAATACCCAGTGTTCTCATTACTCAGCTACATAGGTTTTTACGATAGCTCATCTCGAACTAATGTTCTCTTTGTTACATCGCCACACACAATGTGTAACTCTTCTGTAAATATTTTCTACGGGAACCTTTTTGTTTGATGTGACGTGCGTGGGCCTGCCCATTGTCCGGAATCGCTGTTTTGTGCCCTTTCATATAATGGCGTGTGCTTCAGTCGTAACTGACGTTTCATACCTAAATTTTTCCATTATCACGCCGTTTGTTTATTTGTTATTCCTGCCTGTCACAATACTTGAGGAGATACGGGGACGACGATGTAGTGCTTACATAACAGAGGTATAAAACGAAATGAACTCGGAGCGGGTCCTCACCTAAGAAGCAGGGCAGGGTTGATAAAAATCACGATTTATTTAAAAAAATCAAAAAAATCGGATTTATTTGATTTAAATCGGATTTTTTTGATTTTTTTACTTTTTGATCTTTTTTAATTTGGAAGTCAGTCTTTTATTTAAAAAAAACACAACATAATATTTGGTTATTTTAATTATTAATAAAATTAACAAAAAAACATAAGTATTACTTTAAAAAAATATTATGAAATTATAAAAAAGTAATTTCTTGTAAATCAATATAATAAGATGCATGCACGATACCCTTGGCGCGCTCTCACAATGTGCCGCTGTAGTGGAAAGCATTACTTTTTGTAGCTTGTATAAGTTGTAAAGTTCGTTCGCCCCGCTAAAAGTGAGTCAGGTTGGTTCAATTTTAGTTAAATTTAGGAATACAGAAACAAAGTTATACAGAACATTAAAGTTTCTCTATGACTAAAGCGGTGCAGCTCCCCCGCGACTACGCGATATGATTGTGTTTGGAGCCCGACTTCGGTTTGGATCGACTTGTCAATTACGTGTCGTTTAGCGTATAAATAAGATTTCGCAGCTGGATCTTTCATTTAGGGGATGTACTGTCTCACTCCCTCTACTAACTCCGCTTCATTTTCACAAAATTGGGTGGTGCGGACCTCTCGACTCGCTCGTAGCCTTTGGCAACAATCTCGGCGATTTTCTCGTTTATTCTCAATAAGGCTTTAATTTCAGCGGAGGTTTGAACGGAGATTCCATGAAGATTTATTCAGCTGGTGTTTTAAGGTGGATTATTAAATTATTTTTTTACTTAACAAATTAGAAAGGAATTGATAAGCCTATAAGTAAAGGATTCGCGCGTTAAAGTTGAAATTATGGGCAATAACACAGTGAGCTAAACTTTATTGCTTTAATGAGATGTGGGTACTTCTCGGAACTCGTACAGTACCTGGAAAGAAATTGTGCCGCCCATTTTCGTTATATCTTTGAAATGAAAGTTCTTAATTCCGGACCACTGATTGCTTATAATATTTGCGAAAATCGTAGACAGATACCAATATTGAGTTTGGTTGGCATAGCAACATGAAAGAGGCTCATAATGTAATATAACTCTACTGGTTTTTAGGGTTCCGTATCCGAAGGGTCCAAACGGACCCCTATTGCTGTTACTCACGTGTCTGTCTGTCTGTCTGTCTGTCCGTCGTCTGTCACACAGGTTTTACAGCCAAACGGTTGGAAATACAGTCTTAAAATTTACACAATTTACAGCTAAACGGGTGGCGTGAAAAAGTTTTTTTGACCTACCCCATCGTGTATGTAGGGGTATCGTTGTTTAGAGCCCGTTGAGTTGATAAATACTGTTTATTTTAAGAAATATTGGAAAACAAAGGAATGAGAAGCAACCAAAGTCAGCTTTCTTTACAAAATTTTGTTCCGACGAACATTTCCACATTCCGACTTCCCATTGACCTATAAAATTTAAATTTGGTGATAATGTTTATTGTTACGTATATTTTACCAACAAAATTGTTCCCCAACCAATTTATTGATAAATCTGACTTTTCTTTGAAATTCGCTCATTTTTAGGGCTCCGTACCTAAAAAGCAAAAAAACGGAACCCTATAGGATCACTTTGTTGTCCGTCCATCCGTCCGTCTGGCTGTCTGTCAAGGCCCTTTTTCTCAGGAACGCGTGAAGGTATCAAGTTGAAATTTATATCAAATACTCAGGTCTACTGTCCCATAAAGCTGTGAAAAAATCATCAAACTTCTAAGCCAACGCAATCATAAGATACAGCCGTTTATGCCGCAAATTTCCGTAAATTTTCGACACTCGCAAGGGAATCAAAACCAAGAACTCAGAATCTTGAATTTTGGTACGAAGCGACGTCTTATAGCACAGATAAAGAAAAAATTGCGAAAACCGTAAATTTTTAGTTACATCATATAATAAAAATGTTTTTAATAATTTTAAACTTACTACCCGTTTCCTCATGAACGCGTAGAGGTATTAAATTGAAATTCATATCAAATACCTATAATACCTTTACGCTGAGGTTTGTACGGAACCCTCGGTGCGCGAGTCCGACTCGCACTTGGCCGGTTTTTCCTATTACAGCCAACTTGATTTTGCGGTTTGGTACGGTACGGAACCGTGAATGTACGAAGTCCGACACGCACTTCACCGGTTTTTTGATCAAGAAAGCTCGTAATATAAGGTGATGCGCAGCTATTTAGATCAGCCAAAATAATTAAATTAAGTATGTTAATTCCACGCTAGCTCATTAATGTTAATATTCAGCCCCTACACTCAGCGGTAACTGAGTGCTAAATATTGGCCTCCCTCGCAAATTGCCTGATATTGTTAGTCTAATAGCCATGCAGTGTTCTTGCCTTAATTTCATTTGGATTTTCTGAATGAGGTCTGTTCTTTTTTTTACCTACTACAAAAAAAGGAGGTAATCAATTCGACACGTATGTATGTAATATTATTGGAACTGCACAATATTTACAAATGTTACTCTATGTGGGCATTTAAATAGAGAAGCTCGTGGCTAAATAATAACAGCCGCTCAGGTCGATCTTCAAGGTTAAGCAACGCTTGACGAGGTCGGTCCGTGGATGGGTGACCATTTCAACATACCGAAAGTTTCCTCCATGCCTCGGAAAGCACGTTAAGCCGTTGGTCCCGGCTGTCATTTGAAGATCTTTGACAGTCGTTACGGGTAGTCAGAAGCCTGAGATCTGACACCAGTCTTACCAAGGAGTACCGTGTTACCCAGTTACTGGGTTGTGGAGGTCAGTTAGGCAGACGCTCCATGTAAAACACTGGTACTCAGCTGAATCCGGTAAGACTGGAAGCCGACCCCAACAATAATTGGAAAAAAGGCTAGGCAGATGACTCTATGTGGGCATCTAAACATGTGTGCCAAATTTCGTAAATGTATGTGCGTTTGTATGTGTGTATGTTTGTCCACGCATTTCGCCGAAATTACTTATCGGATCGTGATTATTCTTTTTGTTTTGGATTGAGTATCTCTCAACTTAGGGAACAGTGCAAGTTTCATCAAAATCGGTCGAGCAGTTTTCAAAATATGGGCATACAACCGAACTCCTTAGCAACAAACATCACGATATTTTGTCAATCCTTTAGGTACCTTACTATAGAACTTACTAATTTTTAGTGATGGTGTACTAAAACAAAAAAAGAGAAAAAAAAAAACATTTTTCAAAAAAAAACAAACCGTCTTCAAATGCAAAAACATGTGGTGTCGAAAAATTATAAAAACAAGAGATACCAAAGAACCCAACTTCCGAAACGAAAGTTATTTTGCACTTTTCAGTGTTTTTACCCGACTGCCGAAGGAGATTTATGTGTTTAACAGTCTACGTAAGTATGATTGTTCCTATGTGGCGTTCTAGAGACCAAAGGCGTAGGCCGATTTTAATGATTCTTACGTCAATCGATTCGTCTTAATGCTGCGAGTGTCACTGGCTACATTTAAATTGGATAAAGCTGTGCTGTGTAAGGCTGTGCAGTCGGAGGATACATCTGGTTTTGGTCCCCCAGCTCGCGAATATGTATCCTCCGACTGCACATCATGATTTTCTTCTTGTTTACGTCTTTTTAGTTTGCTTTCTAAGCAGTCGGGTTTTTTGATTTTTTTAATTAACTTTTTTTATTTACAACTTTTTAGTTATTTTTTTTTAGAATTAGGTACATTTAAACATATAAGTGTTATATATTTTTGAAATCGCCTCATAAAATCCTTTATTTTGATACCCCACACGATGGGTTTGGAAGAAAAAAAAAATTTTTTGCCCCACAAAATGGCGCCCAAAATCCGCCATTTTTGTTTTTTCCCATTTTAATGTAGCCAGTGACACTCGCAGGATTAAGACGAATCGATTGACGTAAGAATTATCAAAATCGGCCAACGCGTTTGGTCTCTAGAACGCCACATAGGAACAAACATACATACATACATAGACTGATAAACACATTACCCTCCTTCGGCAGTCGGGTAAAAATAGCAAAATTGGGGCTTTTAGGCGCGGTGTACAATTTCTTTTTACTTTCAAGCCCATCGTGTGGGGTACCAAAATAAAGGGTTTTAAATCTAAATAATTAAAAAAAAAAATACTAAAAAGTTATAAATAAAAAAAGTTAATTCAAAAAACCTATAAACATCTGGTTTTGGTCAGCCAGATCACGAACATGTATCCTCCGACTGCACAGCATGATTTTCTTCTTGTTTGTGTCTTTTTGGTTCGCTTTTTAAACGGTCGGGATTTTTGATTTTCTGAATTAACTTTTTTTATTGCTTTTTTGAGTCGATTCGACTAAAAGTCCGTCCACTAGGCCAGTTTGAAGCCAGTCTGTCGTAAGCTTCGTTTAAATCGTGAAAGGTGCAGGTTGAGTTGTGCTTACTGGACAAAGGAGGTGACATATTCTTTGAAGGAGTACCACACAGACACTATGTTTGAAAACAACGCAGGATTCCCCCCATTTGGCTGGATTGTTTCTACTCAAGTCAATGACGTCTGTTAAAACGATAAACATGTCTAGACGAGGGTTCACAATGAGTAAAATATTAAATGAATACAAAGTTAATGGAAAGATTTCATGGATTACTTTATAGGTAAGGTGACCGGTCCTTTGAGTTTACTACTATCGCGGTCACATTAACACTTAGTTAGGTATTAATTAACTTTATTTGTCTTATAAGACCACGAACAAGATCAAAAACCGGCCAAGTGCTAGTCGGACTCGCACACGAAGGGTTCCGTGCCATTATCGCAAAATACTGCATAAAAATCACGTTTGTTGTATGGGAGCCCCCCTTATTTTTTATTATTTTAATTTATTAATTATTATTTTTTGAAGTAAATATACAACTAAACATTCTGTGAATATTTCAAGCGTCTACCTGTTGCCGTTATTAATATCGAGCCAAAAACGGCAAAAATATCACGTTTGTTGTATGGGAGCCCCATTTAAATATTTACCTTATTCTGTTTTTAGTATTTGTTGTTATTGTGGCAACAGAAACACATCATCTGTGAAAAATTCAACTGTCTAGCTATCACAGTTTACGAGATACAGCCTGGTGCCAGACAGACAAACAGACGAATCGTGAAGTCTTAGTAATAGGGTCCCATTTTTACCCTTTGGGTACGGAACCCTAAAAACGATTCTAATACTCATAGTTTATCGTCTACTTGAGAAGTCCAGAGCGATTCGTAAATATTTAAGATCATAATTGATTACGAAGATTGATTACTGATTTGACTGTTATGACGTTTTCAATTAAAGCACTCGACCGCTATTATTTACAATAGAGGACTTTTGGTACAAACCGATAATTAGAAAAGTAAGCGTACGAGTTTTTGTCGAAAGTGTAGCACGAAAATAATAATCGTAATTTTTTAGGGTTCCGTACCTCGAAAGGAAAAAACGGAACCCTTATAGGATCACTTTGTTGTCCGTCCGTCCGTCTGTCTTTCAAGAACCTTTTTCTTAGGAACGCGTCGAGGTATCAAGCTGAATACTCAAGTCTACTGTCCCTTAAAGCTGTGAAAAAATCAAACTTCTAAGCCAACGCAATCAAAAGATACAGCCGTTTATGCCGCAAATTTTCGACACTCGTAAGGGAATCCAAACCTACAGGGTACTTCCTGTGAAGTCAGAATCTTGAAATTTGGTACAAAGCAACGTCTTATAGCACAGATAAAGGAAAAATTGCGAACACCGTAAATTTTTAGTTACATCATATAAAAAAAAATATTTTTAATAATTTTAAACTTACTACCCCTTTCCTCATGAACGCGTAGAGGTATTAAATTGAAATTCATATCAAATACTCAGGTCTATAATACCTTGAAGCTGTAACAAAATCAAACTTCTATGTCAACGCAATAAAAATAAACAGCAATTTAAGCCGCATATTTTCAAACCCGCAACCACTCGCAAGGGAATCAAGGGTATTTCCAGTCGACCTAGAATCTTGAAATTTGGCATGAAGCAATGTTTTATAGCACATATAAAGGAAAAAATCCGAAAACCTTACATTTTTAGTTACATCACATATTTTTAGGGTTCCGTACCTCGAAAGGAAAAAACGGAACCTACAGGTTACCTACAGGTTTGTACGGAACCCTCGGTGCGCGAGTCCGACTCGCACTTGCCCGGTTTTTTAAAGCTACGGTGGCTCGTAACGTGGGTAATGAAGCCCTACAAAGCAGTTTTAATTGCCCTTATAGCTAGCCCGTATTCCACACTGGCGCCCTCAAATGACCCAACAAATTGACCGGCTCACGCAATGCTTAACTTATATTACAGCCATTTCCAATAATGACTACAAATTAGGCGTTTTTATTCGTAAATCAATAGGAAAGTTACACAAACATTGTTTCAGAGCTGATTTGTGTCAAGATAGAAAACATAATGAGGTTTTGTTTATGGTTACACTATCCATTATTTAGTTTGCTGTCGGTTCGTCTTGTTCGTTTCATTTTATCCTGAATTGCCGTATATAAAATGAGTATATGCACGATTTTAATACTTACTACGTTATTTTTAAAGCGTTTTCTTGAATTGATTCAAGCGAGATAGATACTACTTATCTAAAATGTGGTGATTTTAAAAGATGCAAAGGTATTGCGCAGCAGTTATCAATAGTTACGTACCATTCACCTCTACAATAGGCATAGTCTACAATTATGTAAGCCATCGCAATTACCCAGTGTTTCCGATCATTCAGCCAATAAGCTAAACATAAATTAGCTGCAGAGTCGACGGTGCCAATTTTAGCGAGGATTCCGTTCTATCGCTCCAGCATGGCATGTGCCACATTCATAATTGTGGATGGAACGACCACCCGCCCGTACAATGTTTTAGTTCAGTGACCGTGCAATGTGCAATTTAACAGCGCTTGCGACACACGCCATAATTTTTAACCTATTAGCACAATTACAGTTTCGTAGCATCTAGGTATTATAAATATCTACATCTGCGAGGAATGTGGTTCCAATGTGTCATCAAACTGTAGAGATAAATAGTCCTTTCACACCTTGCATTTTATCAGGCCGGAAAGTTATAGGGTTCCCTGTACCAGGATATTACAAGAGAGAGCCGGTTATGAGGCCCGGCTGCTGGCACACACAATAAAAGGCGAATATCCTAGAATATTCATCACTCAGGAAGGACGTTGAATGCAATATGCTGTCTTGCCTCTCTTTGACATATGAATTTTCGAGAATATAGACGATGGAAAGGTAGGAGGAATTTTAAACATCACCCCGGCTTTATTTTGGAAGTCTATTTAATAATAAATGAACACTCTAAAGTCTAGGGTCGACAAATTGACGGAGGGACATTACATTCTCGTGAAATCCACAAAACCGTGTCACCTCTTTATTAGTTAAATGAGATGTGTAGCGCAATTATGATGACATATGGCACAACTATGCGTGTTGGCCGGACATAGTTATAAATAATTTTATCGCTTTCAAAGTGGGGAAACACAAATCCATGACGATTTTAGAACGATACATAAATTGAACTGTTTCAATTGCGAAAATTATACTAAGTATACCTAATTTTTTTACATTGTTTATCATCAAGTTATAGTTCTTTAAGACGACGACTGTAGCCAAAAACCTTGAAGGAAAAAAACGCGTCCTCGTTTTACACCCGCGCGACCCATAATTCGGTGGATTTTTGTACTTTCCTTATTAATCAATGACTTAAAAAAAAAGCCTTAGATCAAAATGTAGATAATTCCATTGTCTTTGAGATGGTGAGTTGCTGACAATTTTATTAAAAAAAATTGAGAACAAAAAAGATTTTTTGTTATTTTGTCCGTGTTAAACATAACTTTAGAAATTAATTACTCTATGTTATACGAATAAAACTCAATATTTTCGGACATGAAATTATTAAGAAAATGGTCTAATGTAACATATATGCTTTCCAAAAAATTACGACCAGTCGTTTAGACTTGATTCTCATTTTAAAATTAGCTACTGAGGGTATCTGCGCCTTAATTAAAATTATTCCTGTCCAAGAAAATAACGCAGGTAGTCAACCACCCGTAGCCAAGTAACGAAGAAGCTGATTTGAATTATGCTAACATAGCGACTTATTACGCAAATGTACAGAAATGTTTATACAGTCCCTTTGAAAACAGGAAAATATCCGACGGAACATTACTTTAACAGATTACTAACGCTTTCAATTCTCTTCTTTCAGGTAAACATCGAGTCCATTTCTTGGATTTCTTCAATTGGTAATGGGAAACTATGACAGGTAGAGGAATCGCCACTTCCACATCAAAAGTATTTGATCTAACTGATTTCAAATGCATAGCATTGCTGACATGAAACATTGATGTGACATGTGATGTATAGGTTTACAATACATTCCAACCTGCATAAAATATTCAGGAATTTAATATTTAAAACTACCACGTGAATTGTATAAAAATACACGACAAAGTATAACGACATGCGACGTTGAACTAGTTTCTGAAAATGTTCAACTAAATTTCAGGAAATATTGAATAATATGCACTGCTCCACATTTATGAAACATGATGTTTCGTTGAGCAGTCGGGGTGTTTGTAATTTGTAACGAAATTCGAGTTAATTTACCTCAACGTGAAATTGTGGAAATATGAAACAATGGTGGTCCATTAAGTCATTACGTGCCTAAATTATTGTAATATCAACCTTATCACGAGTGATAAATCGCCACATAAATATTGTGGAAAGCATTATGATAGGGGACTTCTACACTTAAAATCTAATTTTCAACAATTGGAGGGTTATTTAGTGTTGTTGTTAGGTTTTCTCAACCCACTCTTGAACAAAGGCTTTCCAACTTCATTTTGTGGTTTTAAGCTAAAGTTGACACAGAGCCAGAGCGACCCTAAATTATACGATGTGGCCCCGCAAAATAGAAGTGATGACGACTACTAACTTCCCAGGCTAATCTTGGAGATAAAACAAAAGTGGTTGGAAAGAATTTAAAGCGAGGTTTTGATCTAGATAATCTATCTATCTATACTATAACTAATACCTAAAAAATGGGATCTAAAAGTGGGATCCAACGAAAATAAATCATATTTTAAAGAGGAAAGATTTTTTTGTTTGTTTGTTTGTACCGAATAGGCTCCGAAACTACTGGACCGATTTGAAAAATTCTTTCACCAATAGAAAGCTACATTATTCCTGCGTTGTCGTGAGGCTATTTTTTAATCCCGAAAACGGATCCTGTGGGGTGGTCCACGGGAGCGAAGCCGCGGGCAACAGCTAGTATAATATAAAAGCGAAAGGTCTCTCACTCATCACGAAATATCAAAAACTGCTTAACTTATAAAGATGGGCAATTCCACCAAATAAATAGTAAAGGTTTTCAATTAAATAATTTCATCAAGTAAATAGTAAAGGATTTCAGTATTAGCTTTTCAAAACTACTCCTAAAAGATGCAATAAGGGGTGTTAAACATTTTTGAAGTATTTTACTGTACAGGGCTTTTTTTGTGATGTAGGGGAGCACTAAGAAGAGATTTTTGAAATTCAACCTTTAAGGGGGTGAAACTAAAAAGTCATCTGTAGTATAAAATCGACCGAAGTCGCGGGCGAAGTGCTAGTATCATCTAAAAGTCAGCCGAAGGTCTTGCAAATTAGTTAGCTGGCTTAGTTGCCCATCAAACAGCAAACTACGATTCATCAACTCCTAACTGTTAATCCTTACATTTATAATTCCAATCGTGGTTTTAAGAAATGTTCTGGCATCCATTCAACTTTAGCTAAACCGACAGAGATTATGAGCCCTGACTTTGTCTGTGAGAATAAATTTGTGTCTCAGTTTTCATTAAAAGATTTAAGAATTATTGTCATAACAATTTGACGAGCCCACGGCTCTTTTCTGCTTCAGTGCTTCGAAGGCGTTTAACAAAAGCTGTTTGAAGGTTTACGTTTTCATCTTTTGAACTGAAAATGTTATTTTCTTGCATATTTTAAAAAGTTTGTCTATGGTAGAAAGGTAACGACATCTTATATTTAATGTATGTGTATTCCATTTGTCTTTACTATAGCGTCTTTCCATCTCGATATATTATTTTTTTTCTTTCATATTACTCGTTTACAGATGGTTATAATAATTCTTTTAAATAGTCAATTATTTGTGTGTAAATATTCTTTATGACCACATTTAGTGCCAAAAGAGAGCATTGTGTAGTGAGCCAATGATAATATTTGTGTTATTTAACTATTGAATACTTGTGGCTTGTTCCTCTCAATTGAGTGAGTATCGTACTCTCAATTGTCTCAAGTATTGTCTCGATTTAGTATTGAAGCTTTCAACTCAATAGAGGCGTGGCTCTAAGTGGTATGAATGTGTCTTGCGTTGTGTTGTCAAACTTTCCGCGAGTTCTAATTCGAAGCTGCGAATATGTTCCTTTGAGCAATTTCTAACAGATTATTAGATACATGTTTTCCATAAACGATGAAACAATTTGATTCGTCAAACTCACGTAGAGCCACAATTTTGTGTGCTATTGTATTTCAATTATAACACATATTACAATATTTAATCCCAATACATAAATCCAGGTATAAGCCTCGCTGACACGTATTTTGTTGGTAGCGTAGCAATAACACCTAACTGTTTTAATTTAGAAAACATTGAGTGACATATCCGTTTTGCATATCAATTTAAAGTGTCGACCAATCAAAACAGCGGTAAAAAAAGTTCGTTTCGAGCCCGGCGGACTACGGGCTAACGAGTCCCGATAGACAATGAATTAATGAAATGGCACGTAGATCAAGGTTGTCATTATCACGGCGACTGTTGCCGGTGGCTCACACCAGTCACACCTCGTCCAACTTATTAAAGTTTCAGCGGTTCATTGTCTGCCCGTGCAGGCCTGCAGTATTTCGCTCATATTGAGCGCTTTACAAGTAATACCCACTTTGCATGCACAGACTGAATAAATTTTGTTTCTAGTGCACACTGATTCGAATCCTCTGATATAAAAGTGTACTTAGTATATCAAATCGATCCGCACTTTCATCATGAACCTTCCAATTCCATTAAAGTCTGTAATATCGTTATGAATTGGCGTACCGTGTAATGTTGAAAAAATATTATTTGCTTGTTTTGTCGCTATGGAAACGTAAAACGTATTGGTTAGTGAGGTCTGACTTCGTTCTTTACGTTATGGGTGTAGCAGTTGCGGGCTATTGTTATGAAAGAAGTTCCCGTTGCAAAGTAGTGTAGACTGAGAGTTGAGTTGTAGCCGAGTTGTGCATGGTCACGAGGAAAACACGCTGGCGTAGTGTACGCATGCGCCGTGCGTGACGGGCGCGCCAGAGGTTGGGGGCTGCCTCCTGCCACCTGCTCGCCTGCCCGCCTGCCTCACACCTGCACCGCCGTGTTAAAACCTGCTATATTTCACGGTTTCCGACGAGTGTCATTTATGCCTCTGTTCTCTCAACAATCAAGGAATGAAAATTGAATGCTTGATATTATTTCAGCCGTGACTAACCAGAAGTGCAATTGAAAGCTTTATTGACTCTGTCTGTCGATTGTCTTCAAGTTCTGAATTGTAACGTTTTTGCAGTTTAAGCAAATTGCTTCCAACTTGACAAAACTGTCTTTTGAAAAGCGGTTTTTATCTTGGCATGGACTGTTATTATCAGTGATTGGCTAGTTGCCAAGACTAAGGGTAGGGGTTGGGTCAACGGAGTTTGATGCCGAGTTTTAGGCACTTACTGTCAAGTCGTTTTCGATAACTTAGTACCTATTGTAATTTCTGAATAGAAGAAAATTCTATCAAGTAAGGCCAATATAGATGTTGTTCCTGTTACCTAAATTAACAATAGTTTTGTTTATTCAGTGAATGTAAACGTAGCGATGAACAAACGGAACAAAACATCGTATTGGTCTGTCCGTTCGGAGGCGCACGTTTGGAGAGTAAATAAAAAGCGAATAGATTTGAGGTGGCACACATTCAAAACAAATACTACCTAGCTATATATCAATAGTGTCGTATATACATATGCTTGAGATATTTGGCATTGCTCCAGTGTTTGTGGGGAGCTCCACAAACGTTCCCTTGGTTGGTTATTCCCTCCTGTTGTCAGGATTTACTTAAATTATGTGGTAGTGTTTTGTTGCGGTATTAAAGGAATGGCATTATGATATAGGTCCTTGATTTTAATCTGATTTTGCTTCAAAGGGAAGCATGTTTATTTTCGCTTCATAGTTCTGAATAGCACGGCGTGTTTTTCGAGGGTGTTCTTTCACGGTCTATTAGTTATGTTTGGCATAAGAACGTTGTGTTCTGTGTTGGTAGATGTCACCCGTTTTGGACACGGGTAAAAAAAATATATTGCTGTAAGAAGTAAAATTACATGGTCCTGGCCTCTTGGGTCCTAAGCAGATCATGATTTTGTTGTTGTTAGGTCCTAGATTCGAGGGTTGACGACAAGCCTGCCCATAAAATCGTGTTGAGTATTTTAAATTCGTTATTTTGTAAAAGTCCTAGTAAAATAAATGTATCATTCAAAATACGTAAAAGATATTGAAGTAACATTAGAACGAATAAAATACATATTATGATAAAAATATAAGTACCTGATGTAATTATTTTAACGAGTTCGATAGACATCGAGTAGGTAATCTAGATTTGAGGGATGACTACAAGCCTGCCCATAAAATCGTGTTGAGCATTATAGATTGGTTATTTTGTAAAAGTCCTGGTAAAATAAATGTAATATTCAAAATATGTAAAAGGTATTAAAGTAACATTAGAATGAATAAATTCAAAAAAATATGATAGAAGTATAGGTACCTGATGTAATTATTTTAACGAGTTCGATAGATATCGAGTTCGTTTCCCTAATCTCTCATGAAAGTATACCCACAGTCACGTACTGAATATTGAAAGGTCACTGAGTAGGTGGAAAAGGTAAGCTTGAATAAATACCTACTTCTGTAAAACCTTAATTTCTATAGATACATTACATAAATAAGGTTGTTATCGTAAGGATAAAATCTTAATAAGACAACGGTAAGGTCAATGTATTGTTATGTTCAGTTGTGTGTGAAACTACCCTAAATGGGCCGCGGAATGGGATTACAGCAAACTGCGGATTTATTCTGAGGCTTTAGTAGAATCCCATCGGACAAAAAGGATACCGCATGACTACAGCAGTATTAGAGGCAATGTTTGATAATACGCGCTGTTTGTATTCTGATGTTGGTAGCTTTCGGAATGACCCTACTCTTTATGTTTTATTAGACAACTGACAAGTGGAGTCCTCTGAATAATTCTGTTAATACTTTAGGGTTAAAGTGGTCGAGTAGATAAAATAATACAGCGTCAATTTTATTTGAACAATAATACATGCCAGCCTGTTTCTGTGGCCTTCTTCTCATGCAGAAAAGGCACGACCATTAGTCATCAGTTCACCACCCTTGCTCAAGACAGGTTAGCAATTTCAAACTTGTATGACCTATAAGTTCAGGTTTCCTCACGATGTTTTCCTTCACCGATGTCGGCAATGTTTTTGATTAATTTAGAAAGTACATATAAATTGAAAAAGTCACATTGGTAGGTTTTGTCTCCACAACCACAAGAACAAAAGGCGCGGTCTTAGCCTGGGTCATTACGACATATTTATTTGAACAAGAAACACAATAATAAGAGACTTCTCTTAATCAAAATGTAAACGATATTGATAATTGACCGAGCGAGCGCCATAGCGCGAGCGAAGCGTCTCCGTTTCAGCTTAGACAAAAATTCTTTCGTATTTACGGATGTCCGGCTGTTCACTTTTACAGGTCGCATTTCTCAACCGATTCTCGTGAAATTTTGTGAGCAGATTCGTTAATTATATGGATTGTTTTTGCCAATTAAGACAAAAAAAAAATACAGACTCGCGAGGTCTACAGCTCACAGAGCCACTAGTCTGTATGATGTTTCAACGAATGTGTGAAGTGGTGATTCTCAAGTTTTTGTACTAATAAAAATCTCTATAGTATAATTATTCTCTAATCTCTTTTTTGAATAAAGAATGTAATAGGCAATTTCTAAACAGTATCTAGTTTTTTATAAATAAGAGTGAGTATTTAGTGTTTTTTATTGGTTTAAAAAGTATTTTTTTCTTTGATAGGCTGGCCTTTGTTCACTGTCTCACCTGGTGGTAAGCGATGATGTGGTGATGTTTTGATATAATAAATGTGTGCTACTAACGAATATATAATAAAAATCTAACGAGTGGTGAAGGTTATTGTACTAATATGTACTTGTTTTCTTTTTTTTTCCATGCTAACCAAACAGTTGCGCTTAAATGTAAGTATAACCTATCCTTTAACTAATAATTACTTACCTGTTGATAAGTGCTTTTAATATTTAAGTATGTAAATGCACTATATTATACACAATAGTATATTACGTAGTTTCATGTATCTTCCGCAGAACAGACGCTCTTCTGCAGACATTCTGCAGTAGACCGTCTGCCTCAAACTGTCTGTGCACACTACACACCATACAATATGTATCAGTCGCCCCAGTCTGCGCCGCTATAAAATCACAACGTAAAACTCGCTCCAAACCGCATGAAATTGTTCCTACGACTTGATAAGCGGATACTCTGCTGTCTAAACTAGTGAATCGTCCCGGCACGAGATACAAAATGGCCACTATCCTTTTACATACACAGCCGCTTCAGCAAACTGGCTGCACCATCCCCCTGTACCGTTTATCAAGCGGTTTTTCCACGAAACTCAACGATACTCCTACACAACTTTTTGTTCTGATAACGAATACCCCTCTGTTGATTCATGCATATTATATTATGTATGCCTATGTTTTAACAGGATTAACCAAGATATGTCTGTATTCTACATGAAAATTTATGATGATTTTCTCGACAACGAGTTCAAAATTCGACTAGAAACTAACACCCATTTCACATTTGCGTGCTTAATTAAATCCTGCGGTTTAATACCCCTCAAGTACACTTCAGATAGCTTAATAATTTGATAGTTTTGCCAAGAGGCCTTCAGACAAACACTACTTGACTTGGTAATGGGTAGTTGGAGTCTCTTTGACATTGACTTTGTCGGTTTCAGATACGGACAATCAGAGAGTGATAATTCACGTGAAGGATGTGAATGATGAGCCTCCTTACTTCATCAACCGGCCGTTGCCGATGCAGACGGTGGTACAGCTCAACGCGGCTCCCAACACCCCAGTCTTCACCCTCCAGGCCAGGGATCCTGACACAGATCACAACATTCACTACTTTATCGTCAGAGACAGAACCGGGGGCAGGTTCGAGGTGGATGAGCGATCAGGCGTGGTACGCACCAGAGGAACCGACCCCTTCCAGCTCGACATGGAATACGTGCTGTACGTTAAGGCTGAAGATCAGGTCAGTGCTCACACATTTCATAATTTTATATACTTAATTAAGGGTTCTTGCGTACAATCCATTAATTAAAACATATTGGTGTAACATCAGTAATTTAATTATATTAAATCCAATTATAATTCGCAGTGATGCTGTGGATTTATTAAAATTAAAATGAGGTGATGATGTCTTTGTTTATTAGTTGGAAATTACATTGAATTCCTGTAGTAAAATGATGTAACTATTTTACTGGTAACAGCTGGTCTGTTAACCGCACATACTTTTAATTAACTTTTCATTTGTTCGGTAAATTAATTAATAAGGTTCATAATATGTATTTCTCTGGTTTTCCACGTATGGTAGCGTAGTTTATTTAAACTTTATGGCCGCTTCTTCGCCGAAAGAAACCACTTTTGACCTAATTAAGTAATTCAATATTTTATGCACATGACACAACATTGTATGAGTCATGCACTCACCATGGTACTTTATGGTGTAGCTTTACTAACGGGGCCATCCTTTCCTTTATTGATAAAAAAAATGTTTCAACTTTAACAGTTTTCCACTGTGAAAAACTTTATTGAAACTGATACGGGTTCCTATTCTAAAAATATCTACCTGAAACAATATTATATGTAAATCGTTGGAAGACTTAGACTAAGTGAATATAAAATTGGAAACATTATACCTACCAATAATGTTGAGAGGATGGTAAGTGGCTTAGCAACTCAGCTTGAGTTATAGGTCTCGTAACACGAAGTAGGTAGATATTGTAAGGAGTTTGCGTATGACTACGTTACCTTTATAAATCATTCCTGGCTGGATCCAATTTAAATTGTCATTCGAATCTAGAATGTTCTGATTGTCATCTTTGCCACGGCGCCTCGGAGCGCATAGGCGCGTTTTACCCGACTGCCGAAGGAGGGTAATGTGTTTATCAGTCTATGTATGTATGTTTGTTCCTATGTGGCGTTCCAGAGACCAAAAGCGTTGGCCGATTTTAATGATTCGTACGTCAATCGATTCGTCTTAAACATGCGAGTGTCTCTGGCTACATTAAAATTAGAAAAATGGCGGATTGTGGGGGTCCAATTTCTTTTTTCATACAAACCCATCGTGTGGGGTATTAAAATGAAGGGTTTTAAGAGGTGATTTCAAAAATATATATAACATTTATTATGTTTAAATGTACCTAACTCGAAATAAAATGTTAACAATTATAAATAAAAAAAGTTAATTCGAAAAATCCAAAAATCCCGACTGCTTAAAAAGCGAACTAAAAAGACGTAAACAAGAAGAAAATCATGCTGTGCCGTCGGAGGATACATCTGGTTTTGGTCAGCTAGCTCGCGAATATGTATCCTCCTTAGGCAGTCGCTTTTTTTTTGATAATTAATGTTATAAATTGGTAATATATGAAATGATTGCGAATAAACGCTAAATACAATACAAATTTAGCGTATTATTTACTAGTTAGATCACAGTTCAAATCTTGATCATTTATATAGGGGATAGAAATGTAATATGTAATATTGGTGTTTTGCTGCCTCTGTTAGACAAGATAGGTTCTATATCTTCCCTTGAGAATTGGTCTGGGTATATTAGTTTCTGTGGACATCGAATAACTAGGAACACGTATCATGTAGATCGTAGATATTATCTTTAGTCATATAATATTGCGAAGTAATTAACTCGATTAAGACCGCCTCGTTGGTCTAGAGGTAGCAAGCATTACTGCTAAGGTTCGTTTTCTAGGTTGGGAGAATTATTAGGTTTCATCATGTGAAATTTCTCAGAAGCAGTTCGTAGTCTGGATAAAGTGAGAAATGAGTATATTAGAGGAAGTTTGAAAGTGGCGCCAGTGACAGAAAAGTAGAAAGGAAAACGTTTGTCCTGGTACGGTCATCTGATGAGGAGGGATAAAACGCATGTTACTAAAAGAGTTATGAATATAAATGTGTATGGATGGAGAGGGACGGCCAAAGAAAAGATGGATGGACTGTGTGAGCAGTGATATGAAAGAAAAGGGATTCATTGATAGCGTGACGGAGGACAGGATGGTATGGAAGAGGAAAACGTATTGCGCCGACCCCAAGTAACATGGGACAAGGGCAGGAAGATGATGATGATGAGTTCGTAGTCTGGCTTAATTGGTGAAATGTGGGTTTACTACAGATAATATAATACTAGCAATATACAAATGCCTCATCCCAAACTAGGGCATGAATATCGGAATCTCGTAATATCGGAATCTCGCAACGAAATTTGCGATATTTCAATTCCGATAATGAGTGATCCAATATCGGAATCAGAAAAATATACCTATATTTTAGTTCCTTGCGAAGCGCTGACTGCGATAGCGCGGTTAAATCTGTTGACGGCCGCTTATTTACCAATAAAGCTAAAGCTTAATATTTTTTAGTCTTCTGCTTGTATTAAATAAAACAAATAAGTCTATCCGATCACTAATCTGTTGGTTTCATCAACTTCTACTGCTTGACTACAACTATTGTCTCTTCTTTTTTTTATGTATTTCATTGATTTTTAATAAAATAAAGATGGGATAATTATATTTTAGTTGTTTTATGAAATATGTTAATCTCAGCTATCCAGGATTCATTTAATAATGCTTAAGTTGTAAGGCGTTTCATTGTGTGAGGTGGGACTGCCTGTGGAGAATACTCAAGGAAGTGGGAGTACCCTCGCACTTGACAGCGCTGATTGCAAACCTGTACGAAGATGGAGAGTCGATGGTTAAGAGTCAATAATGTGGTGTCGGGACTTTTTAAGCTGGAAAAAGGAGTACGGCAATATGCCATGTGTATTCTGTCCGCTCTTCTTTTCAACATATATGGCAAATACATCATGAAGAGAGCCTTGAAAGAGTGGGAGGCAGGCATCGCGGTAGGTGGCAACAAAAGCAGCAATCTCCGGTACGCAGATGACACCTCTTTGTTTGCATCCTCAGAGCGCGAACTCGCGGAACTATTTGCTAGAGTGGAGCGTGAAAGCGAGATGGTAGGATTGTCGATTAACAAGTCAAAGACCAAAGTGATGATCATCGACCGAGCTGGACTAATCGCACGCACGGGAGAACTTATGGATCTGGAGATCTTGATTGAATTTGTGTACCTGGGCTCCATGCTCAGTGATCAGGGAGGCTGCAACGGGGAGATCCGGAGGCGTACGCAGATGGCCAAGGCTGCTATGAGCAAGATGTCGAGGATATGGCAGAACAGATATGTCTCCAATAACACTAAGAAGAGACTCGTGAGAACTCTGGTATTCTCGATATTTCTTTACGGCTCCGAGTCTTGGGCAATTCGCATGGTGGATCGGAAAAAGATAGAGGCGTTTGAAATGTGGTGCTGGAGAAGAATGTTGCGCATACCATGAACAGTCAAGCGCACGAATAAGTCCATTGTCGACCAGTTGAACATCAAAACCAGACTCGCCACGATCTGCTACCAACGAGTCCTAAGTTACTTTGATCACATCGCCCGGAGACAGCAAGACAACCTGGAAAAACTGGTTGCAGTGGGAAAGGTGTACGGAAAAAGACTACGCGGACGTTCTCCCACTCGCTGGTCTGACCAGATCAGGGCCATTACGGGACTCCAGGTGACCACTGCTATGAGAAGAGCCGAAGACAGGGTGGCTTGGAAGCAGCTCCTCGTTGACTCCGTCAAAGCTTTTCAAGACGGGCATGACCTTCAGAAATGAAGACAACGAATAAGAAGAAGAGAAGTTGTACTGATAAAAACCCAAAAATCTATAATCGTCGTTCACAACGATACCTATTCCAATCAATGAGTAATAATAATGCTCCTGATTAAAAAAAGCATCAAATCAAATTAAGAAGATTATTCTCAGAATTTATTCTAGTCTACTAAAAACAATAAACTTAATAGGGATAAACTAAAACAACATTTCAAAATTTGTTTAGGCATCTCCTATATCCCAGGGATTTAGCTAGTGATACTTATACCAAATTTATAAATCATTATTACTCACTAATCGGGACTACTTTCAGATTGATCGACAAACATTTTCTGTATTTTTTAGCATTGTCCTTTTTCAGAAAGGTATGCATGACTTTTAGTATTCTTTCTTGGTAACAAAACTAACAAATGTGAAGTTTAGCTAAATAAGCGCCCGATTATCCAGCCCCTGCTGCTTAGAGAGAGACACAATAGAACATCCTATTATGTCTCGGCATAAACGTGTTTTTTGCCTACTTAATCCATACCGAATTTGTGCAACTTACAAAAAATAATGTGCGATATCTAACGAATGGGCGCAACTCCGATATTGAGATCTAATATCGGAAACCAATATCGGAATTGAAAAACTTCCGATATAACATGCCCTAACCCATACAAAGAAACTGTGCCGAAGTAACCAGCGTTTTTCGTCTGAGTATACTGATTATTTTTATAAGTACAGCGACTTGAGTTGCAAGTAAAAGGGTTTTCTAGGTCCGTGACTATTTTTTTCTTTAAATACAGTGACGATTTGTTTTATTGTATTTTGTGCACGTTTTTACAGTTTCATTGTATCAAAATGTGTTACAATACAAATAAAAAAAAATCGAGTGGCATGCCTCAGAAATTTAAATTCGCGCCATCTATTGGAAATAATTGGAATCAATTTTACCTGATCCGTTCAAAATAAATAATCTTTGAAATGTGTCCATAATTTTGTGCTCTTGTGTGTGACACACATATTTTTATGCTAAATTCAATCAATCATCATCAAAAAGAATCATCACGACCTGCACATGACAACAGTCAAACAGGAAATACTCTTCCATACAGGCACGTAGGTACAAGAATTAAAGACCATCCGAACAGCTTGGCCAATGTCTTGATGGAAGACAACAATACAATACGACAAAACAAACAACAGTATAATTCGCAGATTGAAACGGAAGATGCCCCAAGACACACTTAAATTGCTACAGTGAAGTAAAGGAGGATCCGACAGTGGTCCCATGCCTATAACAAATCCATCAACCTACTGATAAATGTCCCTCTGGCAACATAATTTTAAATTATAATTATACACAAAAATCGATGCATTTCGCGCGCGCCACCTAGTGATAGTTACTTGAACCAAATTTTCTTTGTTACCGCTGGGTCCCCGTGAATTTAGGTACATACATATTTCTGAAACTGTAGGCGAGATGTTATGATAAACGTTATGTAATGTAATTAAGTTACCTAATTGACCTTTGACGTGAGTAACTTTGCACTTTTCTCGACTTTTCAGCTTCAAAACAAACCTTAGGTAGGTACTGAAATTCAGATAAGGGGCGGAATATTTTTAAACGGTTGAAAGAGCAACATGGAGCAGGGCATTTAAATAGGGTCGAGATTTACTTTCGGTTTGAATTTTACGAAGTTACCGAAACCTGTTCACGGAAGTTTGTAGCGGGAATAGTGTTTATAGGTATTTTCTGTATTTATCCCTTACTTCATCGACATGATAATGAAAAGTACCTACATGAAGTTTTTCCAAATGTAAAGTATTTTTTAGAAATACACTCTGTATTTGTTTCCTCGCAATTATTCAACCGGACTACCCTTCCATTTCGGAGGACCTATATTCCAATAGGAGTTGACACACCATGTACTCTTCCATATATCTCTATTCTGCCGTCATCTCAACCACCTCACCATCTTTTACACAATCCATCCATCGTATCTTTGCTCATCCTCAATGAAAATTATTCTGCCATTTCCAGAACGGACGTGTCGATGAGAGAAGGTTCCAGTCGACGCCGGAGGAGCGGCTCAGCATAGTTGGAGGCAAGCGAGCTCCCCAGTTCTACCTGCCGAGCTACGAAGCTGAAATTGCTGAGAACCAGAAGAAAGATTCAGAGTAAGATCATACATTTTATTTTACTACTATGGCCAGCGACATCACCCGCACCCGCGTGAATGTCGAAAAGGTGTAAAAAAAAATCCGGCCAAGTGCGAGTCGTACTCGCACATGAAGGGTTCCGTACCATTATCGCAAAACACTGCAAAAAAATCACGTTTGTTGTATGGGAGCCCCCCTTAATTTATTTTATTTTAATTTAATCATTATTATTTTTTGAAGAGAATATACAACTAGGCTTACGTATAAACAGCTACATTGACCAAAATAAACAGGTAACATTACTAACGTTTATAAACAATGAAAGCACCGAACATTGCTCTAACGAAGGGACAAAATTAAGTTTGCTATTCAAAAACTGTTGTCCCCGTACATCAATATACAAATTTTTTACTTATCAAGTAAGTACATGGTCGTAATTCTTTTCACATATCTAAAAGAAACAATTTAGCTGGCAGGTGTGACACTTGACTCTAACAAAAAATAGCAAACGGATCCCTGAATCAAAAAATGGTTTTCAATGGCCTATCCAACGATAGCCCACACCATGGGATATAATAGAAAAAAAAAACATCCCCACTTTACGTGTAGGCGTGATTAATATGTATATAACCATGCCAAATTATAGCTCTCTAGTACTAAGAGTCTCTGAGCTAAGCTGCGGACGGACGGACGGACAGACGGACATAGCGAAGCTTTAGGGTTCCTTGTTGACTACGCAAGGCACTCTAATTGCGTAACTATTTAGACAGCAAGAAGCACGTGCGCTCCCTTTCAATTTGACAACTCAACAGTATTCATTGCGTGTTTTACGCTATCGAGTCCTACATTATTTAAACATAATATGAAGCATAACACGGTGAAAGAAAACATCGTGAGGAAACCGGCATGTCCTAGAACTACAAATTCGAAGACATGTGATATCCACCAAGCCGCACTGGGCCCGCGTGGTGGATTAAGGCCCATTACCTCTCTCACAGAGAGGATGCCTGTGTCCTAGCAGTGGGAACATTATAAGGCTAATTATGATGATGACTATGAAGCAATGAATCCAAGCTAAGCACGCGTGCGCCAATATTTGATGTTACGCAATAAGTGTGCTGGTGTTCCTTATTTCAACAAAAACTGTTCAGCCACGCGGGCGTGATTGATTATAAAATATCCAAACATCAAAACATACAGCATGTGATTTATCTTAGTCTTAGTGAAAGTTGAATTTTAGTCGGCAATAAAAGCAATGTTTTTCCACCTAGGATTCCTAGTTTTCTGTTCTTTTGAAGTTAGGCGAACTGTCTGGTAAATGTGTAATCGGAACGCAACTTAGCAAGTAATACGAATTTTCAATTATTAACCTTAGAATTTCATAGAAAACCTGCCAAGAGAAAAGCAGAAATCTCTGAATAAAGTTTTAATATCAGTTTTCATGAGCGTCTGATAATCCCAGACAAAAGAATGAGAAAGAATAAAATAAGAATATTAAGCACGGATTTATAGTGTGTCATACTGGAGCGAAAACAAATCACTTGTATTTGTTTATTTTCCCGGAAAGTTGTGAACTCAATGTAATATATTGCTCGACCATAGCAGTGGATGGGGTTACAGTTCTGTCCCTTCTTCTTGTTTGTTAGTTTCAATGTACAGATTCATTGTCTGTCAACAACCCTGTTTTTTGGGATGATTTATTCAAGGACAGTTAGTTTTTGTTTTAGCTTTTATAGATACAGTAAGGTACCCACCTACCTAACTGGTATTGTAGTTTTTACAGCTTTAACCAATCTACGAGTAACCAAAATATGAGTAAATTACAAGTTGAGTTCTAACTCTCAGACAATCTTTTACTGGTGAAAATACTCATTAGAACAACTATATTGGGATCGATATTGAAATCGCGAAAACACATTGCATTGCATTGTTTGCATTTTGTTTTTGTGACCCTTTTTAGGGTTCCGTTGTCAACAAGGAACTTTATAGTTTCGCCATGTCCGTCCGTCCGCAGCTTAGCTCAGAGACTATTAGTACTAGAAAGCTATAATTTGGCATGGATATACATATTAATCACGCCGACAAACTGGTAAAACAATTATAAATAAAAAATATGGTATCTCCTATACAAGTGAAGTGGGGATGTTTTTTTTCTCGTTTATGCCATGGCGTGGAACATCGTTGGATAGGCCATTCCAAAAAGTTTCGGGTCTGTAAAAATCATTTTTCGATTCAGGGATCCGTTTGCGTAAAATTAAGCTTTAAATGGCAAATTTTTGTTAGAGTCAAATTCACGGCACTAGTATTTACTATATATGGCTTCCGCCAAAATCGGTCAACTGGCAATCTTCTAGCGTATGCCATTCACATCTGGAGTGAGGCCATCGAGAGACACGGGGAAGCGCTTGCCGTCTGCCTCGACATCTCGAAGGCTTTCGACAAGGTCCAGCACGAGAGGCTTATTGGTCAGCTTCCATCATTCGGTCTGCCCGGTGGACTGTGCGATTGGATCGCAGATTTCTTGAGGGACCGGTCTATACGAGTGGTTATTGATGGCCGCTCATCTGACCAACTGGATATCAACACCGGGGTCCCTCAGGGGTCGGTACTCTCAGCAACATTGTTCTTGTTGCACATAAATGATCTGCTAAAACCTTTGGGTATGCAGACGACAGCACTGTTTCTGAGAGATACGTGTTCGACACGCGTGCTACTGGGCCTCAGATCCGGTCTCTCCGGGAGGCCATGGTTGGCCGCTTCAATCTGTCCTTGAAGGCAGTCTCCGAGTGGGGCGATGCCAATTTGGTCAGGTTCAATGTTGCTAAGACTCAGGCGTGTCTTTTTGCTGCTAAAAGGAGCCAATTCCACCCGTCTCCTTTCCGTGGTGTGACCGTGCCGATAACGGACCATCTCAAGCTTCTTGGCGTTACGTTGACATCGACCCTCAATTTTGGTCCATTCATTGAGCAAAAGCTCAACCGGCTGCCAATAAGTTAGGGATCCTTGCGAAGGTGAGACGGTACTTCACGCCAGAACAGTTGCTCAAATTGTACCAAGCGCAAGGTCGGTCATGCATGGAGTACTGCTCTCATGTCTGGGACGGATCTGCCAAGTACCAGCTGGATGCACTGGAGTCGATCGAAAAACGGGCCAAGAGACTCATCGGCAATGGGATACTGGTCCAATCTAGGCTCCAGAGCCTTGAACATCGGCGCCAAGTTGCCAGACTGTCGGTTTTTTATCGGTTACAATTCGGGGCGTGTGCGATGGAATTGCATGAACTAATTCCTCCTAGCCCGTTCCATCATCGGACTACAAGACGTACGGCGATGCGTCATCGGTACATTGTGGACATCCCACCCATACGCACCAAACGGTTTGGGAATACTTTAATTATGCGTACAGCTAAGGAGTGGAATTCCCTGCCAGAGTCTGTATTTCCTGATAGCTACAACCTGGGAGTCTTTAAGTCAAGAGTGAATAGGTTTCTTTTAGGTAAGTGTGCTACATCGTCGACCAAATCATCGCTTACCATCAGGTGAGATAGTGGTCAAGCGCGAGCCTGTCAATAATAATAAACGAAAATAAAAAGAAAAATCACAGCTAAGTAGGCTTTAAAAGTTTACGGGTAATAGCCGACTAACTTATAAAATGTACTTAGTAAAGTAAAAAAAAACTATATTCATGTACGGGGACAACAGTTTTCGAACGACAAAGATAATTTTGTCTCTTCGTTGGAGCAATGTTCGGTGCTTTCATTGTTTATGAACGTTAGTAATGTTACCTATTTATTTTGGTGAATGTAGCTGTTTATACGGAACCCTCTGTGCGCGAGTCAGACTCGCATTTGGCCGGTTTTTAGATTTCTTTGTGTCCCTTCTTTCAGATCCAGCCATCGTTTTGAGTACTGATGAAGAATGTATATTTCTTGTGTATCTGTATATAGAAGATCATAAATCTACCAATTCTACCATTAATTAATTGAAGTCGTATAACAATCACGCGGAAGAGTCCCTTCTATCACTAGACACAACATGTTGATCTCTGATCGTCCCAATTTAATAGGTACCAACAGAGATCTCGTTGACACATTCAATTGTGGAAATTTCACAAACTGCCACATGTCCGTTTAAAAACAGAAACTAGGTCAGTCTGATGTTCATCTCGCAATATGATTGGAATAAACAAACTTGGTGTTTTATGATTTAACTGTTCGGTAATTTTATGTTAATGGTAAGTTTAATTACTCTGTTATGAGGATCAGGTTCAGCTATTGAATTCGATATCAAGCTGTTCGGTAGTGAAGTTAATCAATCGAGTTTTATGACCTTGTTTGTTATGGATTTTATTTGAGTTGAGTGCAGTATAATCTGCTATTAATTTATAATACTGGGTATAACAGAAGGGGAATTCAGTTGTGCTATGCATGGTTTCTTGTAACACTCTCTACATATTGATGGTATGGTATTTTTGCGGGGAACTCTTAAGTAAAATATTATTGCATAAACATAAGATCACAGGCCTGGAAATGTATTTTCTCAGATATGCTTGGCAATTTGAGCATTTTTTAGACAACCTTCTTCGAGATAAATCGAAATTGCTGTTCTGGCCAAAAAATACATGCGAGCAGCGGCCGGCAAAAGTTGTATGAAAATCCATATCAGCCGTGGTTTAGCCGCCAAACCAAATAAATTATAATTATAGTAAACTCATATTTGTCCTGTCGTGTAATTTACAAATGGAACGATGTTTTACTCCGAAACATGGAAAACAAGGAGGTAATTTATCAAAGGTTTTATTTAAATTTCGAACTGGCTTGGAAATAGATAGCTGTTTATTGAAAAAAAAAATGAACACTTTAACGCGGGAAAAAATATTGTTGTTCGTTGTTCGTCATTGATTTTGAAAAGTAATAATTGTATTTGGCAAAATTAGTTCTAGGTATTACTTAGTTTTAATTTCTGCGCATTATTTGAGAAACCTACTGTACAAGCTTTGGCCACAACTAGGCATTGATGGACTTACGTATGTTTGCTTCGGCTTTGCCTCGGCCCACATTTACAATTTCGTCCATCAATGCCTCTTTTGCTGGCCGCTGAAGTAATGTACTATATCCCACATAATTCAATGTTATTAAATCTTTAATTTTTCTCTTACTGAAATGCCAATTTCTTCTATTCCAGCATAATATCGGTGAAAGCCAAGTCGTTCGCTGACCGCGAGATCCGCTACACCCTCAAGGCCCAAGGCCAAGGGGCTGGGACCTTCAACATAGGCCCAACGTCAGGCATCGTGAAGCTGGCCAAGGAACTGGACTTCGAAGACCTGCGGCAACCCCACGTGTACTCTCTCGTGGTGACAGCTACTGAAGATTCTGGAGGTTTCTCTACTTCTGTTGAGGTATGTACCTACCCTGTTTGCTTTCCTTACCATTTAGTTGGGCAACATATGAGTTGTTTGGCTTTAGACATGATTTAGAGTGCCCATGGTCATATGGTATTTTATTGGCCAGAATATGGGCCTTTGAGAGAAGTCATTAAAATATATCTACCAATTTCTTATGTAGCATTAGAGCATTCTCAATAAATCGTCGAGGCGACCAAGATATTTGCTTCTAAAAGTATATTTGTGTAAAACACTTACGAAATGTAGTGTACTTATTTTATTTCTTTCTTCAGCTAACAATTCGCGTGACTGACGTGAACGACAATGCGCCGAAGTTCGAGCTGCCCGACTACCAGGCACACAACGTCGACGAAGACATTCCACTAGGCACCAGCATACTCAAGGTCAAAGCCATGGACGCCGACTCCGGAAAGAACGCCGAAATCGAATATTTAGTTTCAGGTAAATAATCCACTTTTTCTCCTCGAGAATTTCAGTTAAGCGACTACTAGCGCCATCTAGTATATTTTAGTAAAACCATGGAAACATTACCATGTCGATAGATGGCGCTGTTAGTGGAACTAGAGGTTGTTGACCTTTATACATTCATTCATTTTTTTCAGCACAGGTGTAAAATAATGATTTATATAGACTTTTAGATAATTTAGGGATAAGCAGAAATAGAATTTATTTTAAATTGAATAGGTAAATGTACAACAGATAAAAGAAGATGAACAATATATTTATTATCAATGTTCATCTTCAGGAATGAATTACGTAAATGTCACGTTGCCCAATATTCCTAGAACATGATTTACACACATTAGTGTTGTTTAACATTTACTGTTTACATTTTCTTTCTCTCGGTTTACATTACCTTTGTTTTCATGTTGTTTTCGTCAGTGTTTCAGTAGTTTACATAAATCATTTTAGATTATAATGTTAAACACATGTGGGGAGTTGCATTCAATATTAAACATCTGCAAAGTTTCTTTGTTATTTAGTAACAAATTTAATTGCACTTCGTTTCAGATGACCACTTCAGCGTGGATTCAAACGGTATCATCACAAACAACAAGCAACTGGATGCTGACAATAATAACGCCTATTATGAGTTTGTAGTCACAGCCAAAGACAAGGGAGAACCAGCTAAAACTGGAACAGCTACTGTCAGAGTTTATACTAAGAACAAAAATGACGAAGAGCCGAAGTTCTCACAACAAGTGTATACTCCTAACGTTGATGAAAATGCTGGGCCCAACACTCTCGTGACGACCGTCGTAGCTTCTGACAAAGATGGCGACAACGTGCGGTTCGGCTTCGTCGGCGGCGGCACCAGCTCCGGCCAATTCGTAATTGAAGAAATCACTGGTGTCATCCGACTGCACAACAAAGCGATATCACTCGACAGAGACAAATACGAACTCAATGTCACGGCTATGGACGACGGCGCCTGCTGCGTCAACGGAGACGCCACCATCCACACGTCTACTGCCGTCGTCGTCGTATTCATCACAGACGTTAACGATAATAAACCCATATTCAAAGACTGCCCTACTTACTTCCCAAAAGTAGAAGAAGGCGCTCCAAACGGTAGCCCTGTTATAAAAGTTCACGCTACTGACGAAGATAAAGGCGTCAATGGTCAAGTAAAATACTCAATAGTACAACAACCAAATCAGAAAGGCACTAAATTCACAGTCGACGAAGAAACTGGTGAAGTATCAACTAACAAAGTATTCGACAGGGAAGGTGACGACGGGAAATTCGTATCTGTAACGGTAAAGGCAACAGATCAAGGAGAACCTTCTCTTGAAGGCGTCTGCTCGTTTACTGTTGAGATCACCGATGTAAACGACAACCCCCCACTATTCGACAGACAAGTAAGCGCAATAGTGTACATAACCGTAGAATTAAGCACAAAATTGCATGATATCACAACTAGATTTTTGTTTGCATGAATTTCAGCGATCCAACGCGATTGTTGACTGTCATTATAATGTGTCTTGCAGAAATATGTGGAGAACGTAAAACAAGACGCCAGTATTGGCACGAATATATTGAGAGTATCCGCATCCGACGAGGATGCCGATAATAACGGTGCCATTGTTTATACTTTGAGCGCACCCTATAATCCTGCGGATATTGAGTATTTTGAGATCCAGCCTGAATCGGGCTGGATCGTTCTAAAGAAGCCACTCGACGTAAGTATGCTTTACCTTTTATAACTTCACACTGATCACGTGGTGAGAGCATTTGATAAGATTGATGAATGAAAGGGATCAACTTTACTACAAAGTTTGGTGGATGAGTGCTACCTACAGGCCTTAGGATTCAATTGGCACACACTTTAAGTTCATTTAACTGTAAATAGTTCTAAATTATTAACCGCTGCTGTAAATTGCTGTGGAGAGGGGTTAATCCTGGCTGTGAGGAGTAGTTGTCCATTGAACGGCAGTGTGGGGCCCTTGGGCCCCGCAGCCGTCGGGGGCTTGTTCTTCTTGCAGCACAATTAGTTTGAGTTGCCGCCAGCGTCGGCTCCGCACTAAATCTTCGTTAAGATTTATTTCCGCAGCACCATCTTGCATTAACTATCTTACAGATGAATACAACTTGTGTATAATACTTACCTTGTACCAGATACTACTGTAAATATTTCACCGTTGAACCTGTGTTTAGTTCTAAAACATGTACAGTTTCTGTAACAGCACTTCTGTATATTTCGCACAAACTAGTTTCAAAGTTTTTTTTTATTGTAATTAATCAATTAATTGATTTGAGAAGCTTACGCTTTTAACATACCTATCAGTATTATATGTATTATGTACATGTTTTGTTACTAATCTGTTTTTTTTTTGCGGAGCGATAGTTCTTGCCGGCCGGTTCGAGTCCGGCCGCGTCATCGCTGTAGTAGACGACTACTCATGCAATCTAACATCATATTTGTGAATATCATTATAATTGTGATTTTTTCCAGGGCGGCAGTGCTATTAATATAACTTGTATAATATTAGTTTAATACTTGAGATGGTCAGATTGCCCACAAGGCAGTTTGGCCATCTGGCCAGTTGTGACATATTCCTTCTGTGAAAGGGGCAACGTTCGCGAATCCAAATTTGTACAGTTTAACGTAACGTCCATCGTTTGTAATATACCCATTTCAATGAGTGTCGTTTCGTTGTAGTATCTAGGAGGTCACCAAACCATTCATATGACAACCTGACCTTTCCGCCATGTCTTGTATGCAGAGCTGCATGCATTTGCCTGCTTTTCGTTACGTTTTTTTTTTAATTTTTAAGATTAGTTTAGTTTGATTACTGTAAAAAGTACCTAATACCTAATGTACAGTTTGTCTTTCTCCTTATTGTACAGACGAAACTTGTAAAATATGATCAACATTTTTATTTCCAATTTATTTCTTGCACCATCTAATATTGGCTACAACAGTAAGGAATGTCTCTACTGTAAGTACGACAGTGGCTGTGCTGTGAGTGGGAGCAGACGACGTGAGCGAACGTACGAGTAATAATAACAAATTTATTCTTATAGAACCTTATTCCTCTACTTTTATTTTGGCTTACTGAATGTGAGAAGATGAGTGTAAGCTTTTACTTTTTTAGCACATTATACTGTGAAATAAAACATTTGCAAACAGCCAATAATGTGGAAGTGAACCGTACTTCAGTTTCTTTTTTAATTATTTTAATTGTTTATTAGCGATGAGTACTTATGTGTTTATATTTTAGTTGTGTTATGTTTTGTTTCTCCCCGCTGACCTCTGACCCGTGTATCTGTAGCGGGACAGGTACCGACTGCGCGTGCGCGCCTCCGACAGAGGCGACCCGCCCTCCTCCGCAGACGTGGACGTTGAATTAGACGTGGTAGACAGGAACAATAAGCCCCCCATCTGGGACATGACCACGTATGGCCCCGTTCACATCAAAGAGAATGTCACAGTGGGTACCGTAGTGACCAGTGTGAAAGCCAGGTTGGTATAAGGCGCAGCGGGTCCCCGGGCCCGCCGCTCCTCTACTCCTTAACACTACTAACGACGTGGTTTTGTCTGTTTCCATCGACTCTTTCCCCGATAGCGAGAAACTTACAAGTTGGAGGCTATGGCTCAAGACAAGGGTTTCCCGCCCTTGTCCAGAACCGTGGAGGTCCAGATAGACGTAGTGGATCGCGCGAACAATCCCCCCGTGTGGGACCACACGGTGTACGGCCCGATCTACATTCGAGAGAATTTGCCCGTCGGTGCCAAAGTGGTGTCCGTGAAAGCAAGGTGCGTGTAACTGTTCGGCACGGGCACCGCACGCAGCCCCGTCACCCGCACGCCGAGTGCACGGCGCGCGCACGCCTCGCACCAAGCTGTCGTGCCCGATGAACTCGCCACGCTTTGGTTTTTAGTGCTGGTACTAGAACCCGGGAAGATATTCGGGCTCCTGTATCAGTAGTAAAAAGCTAAGTCGTCGGTTGACCTATTGGGTGCGACAATTTTCCACCGTAGAAGATGTCGTTCACTGGCGCCAACACTTTTGATTTCAACCATCGAAACCATGGTGCTGACTGAGCTTCGATGCTTGAAACGGAAGAGAACTCGTTGATGAACGTAACTTTCTTACGGTGATCCTTCTGAATTGTTGCATGAGTGTAAACCTTGTTTACTGTTGTTCGTTGTGGTGGTTTGTGCGGACAAGGAGGTTTATTCTGATGAGACAAGTTTGGAGGGTTGCCTTGGTGCAGCAGCAGGTGCGCCGCGCGCGTCTCGTATCGTTTGCCTCTCACTTGGTGGTCTGACTGAGATGACACGTCATGGTCCGTGAACATCAATGCATCGTATGGCACACGCGGACTGTCGTGACTCACCAGCGTGCATTTAGAAGGGCTCACTGCTTCCGTGGAACGGGGAACACTGTGTTGTATTGTTCAAGAACATCTATTGGCACATCACGCTTAAAAGAGCTTACTAAACTTTTCCTAAGCTTAATATCCATGTAGAAAAAAAATAACTGGTACAATATTTTTACGTTTTACTAAACATTCGAATAAAAAAACGCGTGGGTTTTCTCCTATTCATTTAATAGATGTTTTTGAACAATATTGTGAGAGGTATCGAATGGGTACTTATCTAATACTAAAGTCTGTGTATCGTATTGCATGTAGGCATCAGTGCATTATGAGTAATTTATGAGTTATTGAAACATAATATCAAAGTTTTAACAAAAAATAATTCGAGATTTTTAATGTACGGGACAAAGTAGCATGTTTAAAAGAAAAGTAAAATGTTTTAGTTAGTAGATTAATTGTAGGCAGTTGTTCATTCATTTATTTTTTGTTTGTCAGAATTTCATTTCAATGGATATGAAATAGTGCTTGAAGATTTTTTTTTGGTGTTGTTGACTTAGGAATTTATTTTCTTAGTATTTAAAATCTCATTTTCAACTGTAAGCAATGATAAATGCCAAAGGAATATAATATATTGCTAAAATTTTCATTTTAAGTTTATGAAAATTTAAATCCTATTCAAATTTTGGAAGTGGGCGAGTACTAATTGAGTTAATTTTTTATCTAAAATAATTCAATAATATGTTATTAAAAAGAGAAAAATACCTAATATTGATTGGCATAGCTACCTAATGATTACTTTTGTATTCCTGAAATTCGTTGCAATCATCCAAAACCCATAATTATTGTTTCCATTTAAATAGTTTTAAATAGTCGAAAAGAGTAATGATCATTTTAGGTGACATAACTTATAAAGTCTTGAAACATAATTACGTTTCAAGTAAGTATCTCAGGTAGAAAACTTTTTGTTTGAAATAAATAAATGTATGTGCATCACTTATGTGCCACGGGCTACTATTATATAATGTAACTGTTATGCAATATTAGTTCAATCTCATAGTGCATCAATCACAGAGTGCTGGTCGATGGCAAGTTTGGTTCACATCTCTATGGTCTATCTGTTCGTCCTAAACAACACACATTTCAGACTCACATTATTATAATACACGAAGACGAAACCATTACTAACTCACCTTACTAATTTCAAAAGTCGCCTCAAGTCGAGGTTGCCTCGACCGGGCGCCTTGAATTGAGCGCGCGAAACGCCAAATTGCACCTCGCATTGAGGCATGAATGGGAGCCATTCTACATTTTAAATTTTATTTTTGAGACTGTCGCTTAACCCGCAACAGTCTTAAAACGTGCATAAGCTTTAGGTAATTCATTTACAGTTTGGTAATGTCGATTGTATCAATAAAGTTAACTATCAATTTCACCCAAAACCGAGATCAGAAGAGCGCAATTGTCGATTTAATAAATTAGATATGAGCACGGAATTCAGTTTAGCTCGCTTCGTTAAAATAGGTTTCAATATCGTTAAATACAGAGCCGGCAACAATGTGTTGTTGCTCTTTATGAACAATATCGTGTAGTTCGAATTTTGTTCAGGTTTTTCATGCTTTTGATCAATTAGTGCGTCAATTAATACATTTTTGTTAACGGTTTGACTGAAACTGTACTGTATCATTATACCACATGGTAAATGTTTACTTACATACTGTAGCTTTTCAATGCACATTACCTGCAGCCTTATTGCGTAAATTAATTCGGCAAGGCAAGAGGCAAGGCAAGAGCAAAAAGTATGAACAATCTACCAATCACATAGACGGAAATCCATATCACGTCTTTAATCTCGCTTGTGATTGGTCGATTGTTCATAATCTATTCCCTTTGCCTTGCCGAACACACTTAAGCAATAAGGCTGCTGTTTCACCGAAGGTTCACTCGGTTAGTCAGACTAATTATGTGTGTTAATCGTAACTAATCAATCAAACATAACAAATCTAGAAAAATATCATAATCATTCTCCTGCCTTCATCCTAATTTTTTTATTTGAGGTTGGCGCTACATGTGTACTTAATTCTCTACAAGTCGACATCTCAATATTCTCCTCTATCCAATACATCTTCAACCCTAGATAGATCTTCCATATTTCAATGTACACTAAAGATAACCGTCCATATTTCAATGTACACTAAAGATAACCATACGTCAATTTGACGAGCGCATATCTGAGTGGGTATATTTTTGATTATGTACCTATATACTATGTTTATGAATGTGTATGTAATTGTGTTGTGAGTTAATGAAAAACATTAGGGTTTATGTATATTTATAATACAAAAAAAAATTAAGAACAAAACACGGTAAGTAACTACTTTACTCAACAGAGCTTAAATGTTGAGGAATCTTTCCGTCAGTCTTTTAATTTACTATGAATACTTTGTAAAATTAACTTTTAGTAATCTCTCTAATATAACAAACGTAAGGAAATATCACATTTAATTCATTTTGGCCTGTAATGCCAATATGTAAGGGATTGGTGACTAGTCATTTCGCTGACACAAAAGATACCATACGTCAGTTCGACGTACGGTTAGTAATAAATATGGACGAAAGTATTGCACTTACCGTAGCTATACGGGTGTATCCTGCAGGCTCCGAGGGCCAGCTGAGTTGACAGAAACGGCAAGTTTAGTGACGCGAAAAACAAATGAGTTAAATCGATTTTTCAAAATCGATTACGTCGATTCGACGTAGGTCATCTATCTAGGGTTAAGACAGTTCAACTATCGTTGAAAAAATGCTCTACGTAAAATATTACACCGAAACATTGTAACAATCTTTTAAGGTATCCAAACAATTTGGAGGCAAGCCCTCTTGAACTATTTACCAACTCATCGAATGAAAGTTAGTTAATGTAGTTTATCTGTTCTATCGTTATTTTAGTATTCCTTTGAGATTTACCTACTCAAGAAAATTCTAATTTACCAAACTGTAAAGGAGTTACCGGAATTATCAGCTGTTTATTTTATTTTTTGTGTTCAGTAAAAATAAATAGTCTTTCAATGTTTGTCCCTTTAAAGCATTCATTGTTTATTTTTTTATTAAAAATCAATTTAAACATTTGCAATATTTGATGTCGTCTTGTGCATAAAGTAGTTGTTTTTGTTCCGTATCTTTGATTTATTAGTTTGGCTATAGAAAACGGGTGTTATAACGTGTTGTATATTTTCAGTTCGGGTATTGAGAACAACCCAACCGTGTTTTACCGGCTGATGCCCGGCTCCACGGCACAGACTAACAAATTCCACACATTCTATTTACAACAAAGGGCCGACAATGGATTTACTTGGGCCGATATAAAAGTTAATCATCCACTCGACTATGAGAGTATTAAGGAATATAATCTTACGATCCGGGTTGAGGTGAGCTCTTACCGTTTATATTTACGTGATGGTATTAAAATGCCATACCTACCTTTGTGTGAATAATGAAACAGGGAAACATAATGACGTCATGAAATTGGGTTATTGGCTTTTGTCTTATTAAATTAGATTTTAAATTTCGCAAATATTATTTAAATATACGTTTGGTTTACATACGTTCGGACTTATTTATTCGGTTTCGGTTGCAACATAATACTGTGGTCGGAAGTAATATCGAATTTGGCAAACATTAAATTCAATTTATTTGCTAACATTCATAATTGGAAACGATTCTGTGAAATTGGTATTAAATCAATAAGTTTTTCAATTTCACTGCTTCATTCACGTGTGGGTAGATACCTACGTACTAACGTTGGAATTGAAGTAACGACGACCGATTAATTCGAAGAACTTTAGGGGTACCTAAGTTCTACGAAGATCGAGTTAATTGTTATTTGACATTCTAAGTTTCAATAGATAATTCTAAGCAGTCAAATGTTTTGTTTATATTTCAAACCCTACTAGGGATTTTAACCCATAACATGACCCACGAATCATAGACTAAATTCAGAAGAGATCGTCCTTCGTACATAGACCCAATTTTGCTGACTCTGAAGTGTCCGTCCCTTCTTCAGAAATTCTCCTGCACCATTTTACAACTGCCAATTCTATATCCAGAACAACGGCGCCCAACAACTGGCTTCAGAAGCGACGGTGTACATCATGCTGGAAGACGTGAACGATGAGATCCCTCTCTTCACGGAGAGGGAACAGGAGACGGTGCTGGAGGGAGAGCCCATCGGAACCAAGGTGACGCAGGTCAACGCTATCGACAAGGATGGTACCTTTCCGAATAATCAGGTAAGATTACTGAATTATTTTCTATAAAATTATCAATATCTAGGTTCTACCAGCGGGTTTGTGAGGGAACGTGTTGTCGGGATAAAAGTATCTATCCTACTCGTATGTTCTAATTCAGCCTACTCGTGTCATTCAAATCCGATCAGTCGTTGAGCCATGATTGATTTACAAACATCGTAACACGCACATTTATAATATGTACTACAACTAAACTGCCGAGCAATGAAAAATTTCCATCCACAAAATGCCGATATACACCTTAATTTAATTTTTTCATATTTAATTTAAAATTTGAACACAATATTTACGTTTTTAGTTGGTAATATTCTGATACGCTGTTAAATGTACTTCAATATTGCAGACGGCGTCATTAAGCTAGCCTTGCCCGTTTAGGAGTAATTTGGTGCTATGTCACTGGAACTTTTTCATTGCTCGCGAGTGTATTTTCTTAATGCCCCTCGGCTAACTTCGTGTTTCTTTAGTCGTCGGATTACTATCTGTTGCCCTCTGCACTTGGTGTAGACTGGACCGGACGCACTCAATCAACTTGGAAGTATATAGAGTTGTTAATACTCTTTTAACTTTAATGTAATTTATTTAAAAAAATGGAAGGAAAGCTGCTAAAGGAAAACAGTTTTACAGCTATCACACGGAAATCTAAACAAAAAAATCAATGAAGTATTTAGTTCTGAATTCAAATTATTATACACGATAAATCTAATAATGGATGGACATGGAAATTAGGAAAGTAGGTAGATGGGATGGTAGGTGGGTAGATGTGATGGATGGATGGGAATTAGGAATAAGTGAATGGTGCTATACATGCGGTTGTGACCAGCAAATCGATGTCTCCGGAAGCTCGACTCGCCGTTCACAACAGTGTGCTGGTGCCTACACTTATGTATGGAAGTGAAGGTTGGGTATGGCAAAAAAGACATGAAAGTAGGATTAATGCAGTAGAAATGCGTTCTTTGCGAAGTATGTGTGGTGTAACTTTAAATGATAGATTGAGGAATGAGGTAAAAAGACAACGTTGTGGTTTAAAAGAAGATGTAGTGACTAAAATTGAAAAGAGTATGTTAAGATGGTTTGGTCATGTTGAGAGAATGAATGAAAGGCGACTAACGAAAGGTATTTACATGGCAGACGTGAATGGAAACGCCGGGAGGGGACGCACTAGAAAGACTTACATAGACCTTATAGGTGATGTTCTTCAGAAAGGCCAGGTGCGCAGTATGTATGACTAGATGTATAAATGTCAGTGAAGCAAAAGAAGTATGTAAGGATCGTAGCAGGTGGCGTTCTGTAGTTTCTGCCTACCCCCATGGGAAAAAGGCGTGAGTTTATGTATGTATGTATGTATGGAAATTAGCATTCGTTTGTATTCGGAAATGCGATGATTGCCGAGAGGGACATTAGAAAATACTTGTACATATAATTGAATATGAAAGGAAATAGGTAGGAAAGGGAAGGATGTTTTGAGTAACCAATGAGCGAGATTTTCTCTACTCACGCAAAAAGGTTTCGCGTTATTTATATCAACGCGCTTACTCAATACGCGTTTGCGACTTGAGGGTAGTCTAGGAACTAAGACCAAGTATCTTAATAAAGGGTTTTTAAGTCAGGGTGGCTAAGGTAAGCTCGATAAGCACACAGCTTGACGAAGTCTAATAAGTCGTTAAGATGCTCTAGACAAGTGGCATTCGATGTCAGCATAGGCTGTAGTCGAAATGTCAAAAAGGAAGGAATTGATCACGAGATTTTTCGATATCGCTTGTCAATCCCGTACACTTTTGTTTTTTTGACAATCGCTATCGCTACGCTTTCGATGATAGAATGTCATTTGTCTAAGGCCTGTGTCGAATTTCGATGTCTTTTGTACCTTACACATAAAGCTACGTATAGTTACTACCTACAGGTAGTATCTTATTTTATAAGCACATAAATATCTACAGTACAGAGTGAATTAAATTAGCAAGCTTAATGACGATAAAACAAAAAACATCTATTTATTCATTTTATTTATTTATTTATGTACACACAAAACACTTTACAGAGAAAAGAAAGAATACAGATAGAAGAGCACAAAGGTACTGCTTATTTCAATAGAAATTTCTTCCAGCAGACCTGCGACAGGAAAGTTGCAAAAAACCTAAAATAGACTATAATAACTTAACTAATTATATATAAATTACACATACATTAACTAAATATAAGTATTAGAAGATAAAAAAATATATATATATACATATAATATACAAAATTACAATATGGTAGAGAGATAATGTTCTTTGACTCGTTTTTTGAACAGAGATACATTTTGAGAGTCACGTATTTTAGGTGGAAGTGAGTTCCACAATCGTACTGCATGGACAGAAAAGGAGTGGGAATAGAAATGAGTTTTATGGGATGGGAAATTGAGATGAAGTTTAAGGCGGGATCTACAAAGAGCATCGGCAGGGCGAGTAAACGTAAAACGATCGCGCAGGTAGCTAGGGTATGCAGGGTTAAAAAGGATGTTAAAAAGGAGACATAATATAAGAGTGTTCCTGCGAAGACGGATAGGGAGCCACTTGAGATCCTTGCGGAACTGAGAGACATGATCGTATTTCCTCAGACCAAAAACAAAACGGATGCACAAGTTTTGCAAGCGCTCAAGATAGCAGGCATCAGCGTAATCTATATATAGTTTGCTACCTATCACGTCTGCGTTTTGCTATAGAATATTCACTAAGCGCAAGTTTTAGTTACCGTAGCTTAGAATATCTAGGTACCAATTAAATAATTAAACGCAGCAAAGCAAAAGCACATCAACAATGCAACGCCGCCGAAGCCAGCATCAAGCTTGTGCGTAAGATCATTTGACTCACGTACAAAGTAGAACATTTAAAATTGAACTTTAAATATTCAAACACCTATGAATAGCCTTACCGTGGGTTTTATAAAAGGAGGCAAAAGGTCATGTCCAATTACGTTAATTAGGATGTCGTATGACGTAAATCTGGTGTCCAAAATGAACCGTTGCTGAGCAAGCGGAGGTATACTTTTCACGCCGCAAAATGAACCCGTAGGTCAACGTGGTTTTTTCTATTGACAGTTGTAATTATTTTATTTTTAAATTCATTGGAGTAATTAATTATTATCATTTAATTATTTTTCTTGTATTGATATTTGCACGCCATAGTATGGCAAACATGGCTGAACCTTTGTTTTATTTTTTTTGTCATCCTGCATGCAAGAGTAATGATTTATTGTATGTATACACATGTTTGGGCAAATAAACATCTTATCTTATCTTATCTAACGTTGAATCGGTCAACATTTTCGAATTCGTGACATGTACCTCTGTTCCATTTTTGAATTCGCGATATGTATGTTCCATTTTCGAATTCGCGACAAGCTTCAATCTAATCACGAGTAACGACATGCGTGTGGGTCATTTTCAAGGTTCCCCCACTCGCAAAATCTGTGAAGGGTTCCTCACGCAAGTGCTGTGAGGTTTAAAGTTTATGATACCCATTGGCCATTATTATCAAATACATGTTTATTGTCATTTGCCATAGTTTATGTAAGAAATACAAAACACAAGCTTATTGCTTGCGTCATGGCAAGCTGTACTATGGTGTACCAGTTTCTGTGCTTATAACCCTTCGGGGAATACAGGCGTGATGTTATGTATGTATGACAAGCTATTTCAGTCGATAAAAGGGTTTGAGGATTTTTGGCGGGCTTTTTCCGCGTAAAGTTCAGTGGCGGTTTTAATTATTCTCAAATTGATTCCTAGTAAATATTCTGATGTAAAATTGCTATAGTCACAGATAATATAATACTAGCATCTGTATGCCTCATCCCATACAAAGAAACCGTGCCGACGTAACTAGCGTGTTTCGTCTGATTAAACTGATAATTTTTCTAAGAACATCGATCGCGATTGGTTCAGTTCCACGGATATAGATGGTGTTAGCAGCGACTTGCAAGTCAAAGGGTTTACTCGGTTCGTGAATACTTTTTTTTTTAATACAGCGACGATTTGTTTTATACTATTTTATTGCACGTTTTTACAGTTTCATTGTGTTACAAAACAAATTTAAAATATCAAATGGATGCTTCAGAAATTTAAAAACGCGCCATCTATTGGAATCAAATTTAAAAGATCCGTTCAAATAATCTTTAAATGTGAATTAAGAGCCCAATATTCCTTAATTTTGTGCTTAGGATAGTTAATTAGACAAGAACGTACATTTTTTATGATCGTCTCTAGAAAATTTTAATATTTCACAAAACTCAATAACAAATCAAAGCTTATCACGCCATCTAGTGCAATTTATTCGAACCAAATAATCTTTCTTCGCGTTGGGTGCCCGGGGTATAGTTTTGTGTCTTAAGTGTTTATGCAACTGGAGAAAATTCGGAATCATTAAAACTGGTACTAACTTGGTAAAGTAGAGCTGAGAATTTGATTGTAGTAATGACTGGCTCAGAAGAGCTTGGCTAGAAGACCGACTCGATACATTTGCTGCCAAATATTCCAAAAAACATTGGAATGTGCTACATCCGCTTTCTAATTCCGGTTGCAAATGGACTGTATAAAAAAAACCTAAAGGAACTAAACGTGACACTGGCTAAACCGCTAAATGCACAAATAGTAGGAAGCAAAAAAAAAAAAGTGTTTGAACTTTTTCTATGAGCTGAGCTGACGTTTCTCCGTCGCGTTGCCATTTTAATTTTTCTGCAAACTTGCGGCGCACGATGAAATTGGTTTTGGATCGAGGACAACAAAAATGCCGAGAATGCAGGTGGTGTCCTAAAGTGTCGCGTTGCCGAGATATTTTCATTTGATTTTGAAAAATTAAAATGGCTGACTGCTAATTCGGTTCAATGCTCTCAATTGTCATGTTAGCGTAAGAAAGTCCAGACAAGGCCTGTCTAGACTTTCTTACAATGTCATGAGAATAAGAAAACACGCATCTCTCCGTATAAAATTTATTAATTTCATTTGTTTTCTTTGTAGATATGTCGATATTATTTCATTCTCTGACTGCGCATCTAATCATAATATGTATACTCCATTTGCGATAACTTTAGACGTTTAAATTAGCCCATTTTACAGTCCGTTTAACCGATTTTGAATTCTATTATCTATACGTTGGTGATACGACAAATGTTAGCTGTAGTAAACAGTTGGTTTTGGTAACAGGTTTATGCTTTTTATGTCATCCTTATATTTACGGGATAGAACTCAAAATCGGTTGAACGGACTGTAAACATATTTGGAAACATGTCTAATCTTATTTCAAATGGAGTTTAGGTACTTTACAGGTATGTTACAAGAACGTTAGGTATGTATATGTAGTACTCTCCATTTCCCCAATACTATGAGCAAGCACTTCAAAAAAGGGTATAAAGGGGAATATCGCGGTTATCTCTTTTCCCAAGGTTAAAATTAACTAAAACAATTTCACTGTTTGTTTATTATTCATTATATTCCTTTTTATTACCCCATTAACCTCACACTTTCGGTTAGTCTTTACACAAAGGTACGCTTTGGTTCTTTTTAAATGGGTGCTTAAAAAATAATTTACTGAAAACGTCTTTACGTGATGTTAGGTGCTTGACCTTAGGATTATCAAAGAGGTAACTTGTAATAGAATTCACAAAATTGCCCTATGCAAACTATGATTAATTGATAATCGTATCTCCTGTTTCCAAGATGTCTTTTCCGGTACAGTAGGACAGTTAGGTACAGCTCAATACAGTAGCAAAACCTAGAATTCACAAAATTGCCCTATGCAAACTATGATTAATTGATAATCGTATCTTCTATTTCCAAGATGTATTTCCCGGTACAGTGGGACAGTTAGTTACCGCTCAATACAGTAGCAAAACTTAGAATTCACAAAATTGCACTATGCAAACTATAATTAATTGATGATCGTATCGTCTGTTTCCAAAATGTCTTTCCCGGTACAGTAGGACAGTTAGGTACAGCTCAATACAGTAGCAAAACCTAGAATTCACAAAATTGGCCTATGCAAACTATGATTAATTGATGATCGTACTTTCTATTTCCAAGATCTCCTTCCCGGTACAGTGGGACAGTTAGGTACAGCTCAATACAGTAGCAAAACTTAGAATTCACAAAATTGCCCTATGCAAACTATGATTAATTGATGATCCGTATCTTCTATTCCCAAGATGTCTTTCCCGGTACAGTGGGACGGTTAGGTACAGCTCAATACAGTAGCAAAACCTAGAATTCACAAAATTGTCCTATGCAAACTATGATTAATTGATGATCGTATCTTCTGTTTCCAAGATGTCTTTCCCGGTACAGTGGGACAGTTAGGTACAGCTCCATACAGTAGCAAAACCTAGGATTCACAAAATTGCCCTATGCAAACTATAACTAATTGATGATCGTAGGTAGTGGGACAGATCAATACTGTAGCAAAATCTAGATTTAGGAATACGTATGTCCGTATGTAGGTTAGTTTACCTATATTCCGGTATATTCCGTACGAGCACACTGTAACGATAGATCTTCCTTAACTCGTCTGTGAGGATCGTGAGAGGCGTCTAAGGGATTACGACCGGAACATTGGCAGCAGTGTGACCTGTCTGCTAATAACAATATTGACTGTGCTCACTCAATCCGGCTGTACCTCGAATATGTATGTCCCTTCGTCCATATTCGAAACCAACACACGAGTATGGGTCTTACATTAGTTAGTTATTTTACGGACGGGTGACAGAATACTAACTACATATATTATTATGTGGATATCGGTACCTACTGACTGTCAAAATCATAGCTAGATATAGCTATACCGTGATTTTTAATTTCGTAGATTAAACTGACATTTGAGGGGTTGTCACTTTATTGTTACATAAAAAAAGTTAATTAAAAAAATCATAAAACCCGACTGCACAGCATGATTATATTCGCGAGCTGGCGGACCAAAACCAGATGTATCCTCCGACTGCACAGCATGATTTTCTTCTTGTTTACGTCTTTTTAGTTTGCTTTTTTAGCAGTCGGGTTTTTTGATTTTTTTAATAAACTTATTTTATTTACAACTTTTTAGTTATTTTTTTTTAGATAATATTTAAACATATAAGTGTAATATATTTTTAAAATTGCCTCTTAAAATCCTTTATTTTGATACCCCACACGATGGGCATGAAAGAAAAAAAAAAAAAAAAACCCCGCAAAATGGCGCCCAAAATCCGCCATTTTTGTTTTTTCCAATTTTAATAATTAAATAAGTAGCCAGTGATACTCGCAGGATTAAGACGAATCGATTGACGTAAGAATCATCAAAATCGGCCAACGCGTTTGTTCTCTAGAACGCCACATAGGAACAAACATACATACATACATAGACTGATAAACACATTACCCTCCTTCGGCAGTCGGGTAAAAATAGTGTCGTACCCTAACTATCCTGAGTGATCGAAACTTAATCGAAAATGTAAATATTTCAAGGCAAAAAAAAATTTGTTTAGAAACTAGCGGCTCTTATTTAGTTTCTACTCATTTATGTCAGACTTCATTTTATAGATCGCATTTATTTTATTGTTGATTTCATATTTAACACAATAAAAGTTCATGTGCTATGTGTATGAATACTTTTATACTTAAATATATTACGTTTATATTCATAAAACAGTTATTTACACAAATTAGTAAAAATGAATTGAGGAGTCATGTCACACCGATTCGATGAATCACTTATGATTGAGCAACACCACTATGCTCCGCGCATACAACATTTAAAAAAAGTAAGGTCATTGGCAGCTGTCATTTTAGTCTACGAAATAAAAAATCACAGTATAGTATCTTTTTGGGGATGGTCTTCAGAAAGGACAGATGCATAATACTTACTCATAAACGACTTAAGCGTATGTCCAGATGTATGGACATAAACGAAACAAAATGAGAATGTGAAGATTGTAGAAGGTGGTGTTCTGTAGTTTCTGCCCACCCTCATGGGAAAAGGCGTATGTATTTATAAATATAGATGTTAACTGGGTAGAAAAATGATAATTATATTTAATCCGTCAGTGAGATTATCAAATAATATTGGACACGTATTTTTTGCTTTACCAAATCAATAAAAAATTACAAAGTTAAAGCGCATCAAAGTTTAGGAGTGGGGGCTTGTGACGTCACTTAGGCAGTAGTGTACTAGCAGCGTGACGTTTCACGATATTTCAATGCATTAAATCGTCGTCACCTTATTTTAACGTGTCAAAAGAAAAAATACGTGTCCAATATGTTTTATTAATCTACCTGATGGACATTAAGTAAATTTTCAGTAAACTACCCTATTAGCTAGTTTCTAATTTCGTAAAGGTCAGCCTAATCTTTCCAAATCTCTAAAGTCCTGGTACCAACTATCAGAGTGTCCGGACGAACACATGAAACAATTTATGTGCCTCCTTAATCCACATGGTAAGATAAGGCTTTGCCCCGTCGACCACATACCAAGAATCTACCCTAATGAACCATATATTTGTTAGTTGTATGACCCAGTTGAGCAAAACTTATTTAAATAAGCTCACTTTGCGAACTTCGTACCGCCTTAGACAAACATAAGGAAACTTTTCTACATAATTCTTTTTACGTAAATTTTGCCGATACTTTAATAGTTATTTTGCTATTCGGGTGGTGACCAATCCAACATTTCAAATATCATGAAAGTCGGTCCGGTCATTCTTGAGTTATAAATCGTGCAACTAACCCGACTGTTTTATAATGTGTAGATGTTATAAATACCTTCTGTGGAGTGATTATTAAATTAAGGTTACACTAGTCGACGGCACGAACTATTTTGTGCGTTGGGTTAAAATGCATATATCAACAGACAACACGTGCGGAAGAGATAGATGCTGTGATGAGCAGTAAGAAACTAGTTAGCGTACGAATACACACTTTTGCAAATTTGTAGTGAAATGGATAATGATTTAGGACGAAACCGAGCGCGCAAAATTTTATAAATAGACCTTTCGGACTCTGGATATTAAAAATAAAATTAATTGCTTTGTTGAACTACTAATCTATCCCTGTAGGGAGGCCGTTTTGCAATTTTCCGTCTTCTTATGGTATTAATTTGCGCCCAAAAATGCGTTAAAATTAGTGTTGAAATATGGAACTTTCGACGCTCATAACTTTTAAATATATATATTTTATTATTATTTTGTTTCCATACAGGGCTAGATAATGATGAGACAAATTGATATAATTTTTTATTTTGAACGTACAACGTCAAACAGTGGAGTAATCGCCAGACTACGTTTGTATGGAAGAATTATCGACTAGTGTAACCTTAAGCATACAATTCTGCCCCCTGGTATGAAACACTAGTTATATCCGTGTCTTTGCCTCTGCTCGAGATTCACTTTCCCAGTATTCTGATGTATTCTTGAAACTAATCTAGGCTTAGGATTACTCTGAGATAGGCGACGTCTACATTTAAATAATTAAGTATCTTTCTCATTTAAATTATTAATAAGAAATGAGATATGGTACATGATGTCTCGGCTTTCTCTTCGTCTGAACTCACGTAGGTATTATGTGTTAGCCTTTCAGCTAACTCTAAGTTAAAGCAAAAAATGTTATGCTAAGCACTCAAGCTAACAGCATTGCATTGACTTAAGGAGAATTACTATACTACGTATTACCGTGACTAGAATGTAATCAATTTGCTTGTTTAATCGGTTTAGGAAGAGCTTCCCCTTTAGCGTTTCGAACGTTAGCAGTAACCAGACGCTTCTGATATATTATTTATTGGCTAGTTTAGCTTTCATAGAGGATACCGGAATTAATCCTACACGAAAATTACTTTTAATAAACTTCCAGTATTGATGTTGTTTACCCACACAAGTTCTCAACTTCAATTCTGTTGTCTTGGTATGAAGTTTTGATTCTGATTTGAAGATTTATTCCGTTCTAATACCAACAAGGTTTTTGTTTCATCTCGTATTTATTTTCCATTCCGAACGGATACCATTGTTTAAACTAATACCAAAACAAGTTCAAAGATACAAGGTACAGTCAGTAGAAATGTTTTGTATGTAATTATTAGACCTTTAATTGAAATTAAAATAATTACATTAAAAAAAAAACAATGGAAGAAAAGAGAATCGATTATATTTTTAACGAAATTAGTAACCAAGAAGAAAATCATGCTGTGCAGTCGGAGGATACATCTGGTTTTGGTCTGCCAGCTCGCGAATATGTATCCTCCGACTGCACAGCATGATTTTCTTCTTGTTTACGTCTTTTTAGTTCGCTTTTTAAGCAGTCGGGTATTTTTATTTTTTTAATTACCTTTTTTTATTATATCTAACCCAAATTCAATTCAACCAATGAGTTCCGGATTTACCTAATATACCATAATTTTATCTTTTCGGTACTTTTATTGTGGAATCTTGTTTGGATAAATGAATACCGCGATCAATAACAAACATAAAACAAGTTTTTTTTAGCAAAAGCGTATTGTTGGGCTTTTTATCGCCAGAAATGGGCATTTGCCATTAATTTGATTAGGTTTGACTGAGTTGACTGTACCAAATTCAAGTTGTTAGTATTCGTTTGAACATTAAATTTAATTATTTAAATAGTGGTTCTGTTCGGCATTGAAAATAAATATCAAACAAAGACCAGTGGTATTAATAATTGTTGGTATTGGAACGGAATAAATCGATTTGAAATAATATTTGCAGTAGCGCTAGAAATTTATTTTCTTAAAAATTTTCAAGACTTAGTTTGCTTGTTATTATAAGGCGCACGATAAAGCTTTAATGTAATAAATCCAAATAATATGTGAAAAGGAGTTCTCAATATTCAACGTGTTCCTAATACGAACACGAAAGGCAAATTTTCGCCACGTTTAATGGAAACCGCTCGCTACAGAATACACGAAAGGGCTATTTATGTGCTTATTATACATACCTACTGATGCGTGACTTGTTGTTATGTATCATAAAATCCGTGTTGACCTTTCGTCCTAACAGTGCCGATAAGGCCGGGGTCGGTACTTGTAACTTTAATGTCAAATGTACTATGTAAACTAAAGCCGGTTTGATATCAGCATTCAAGCTCTATGATACTTACTTTCATACGTTTTATATTTTATAGCCTTTTGTGTTTCGTCTCCTACATACATCGTTTAAATCCTCTCACGTTATACAATTTTGTGATAGTAAAACGTCTTATTGTTGGCGGCCGCCCTCTGTTATAAACAGTTCGGTGCCTCGCAATGGTTACGATCGGTGTTCACTTATAATATTATTGGTCGTTCTTTATTCAGCGTTATACGTGCTTCACTGGCGGACATTCGCTGAGTAAAGTATTTCTGTATATTTAAACCATACAATTTTAATTATTCCACCATAACATGCAGAGGCACGACGCGCCGTTCAGCACGTTATATTTTTGTACAAATATGCAACTGCTACAATTTACTGTGCCTATAATTTCGGGATGCCTGGGAATAAAAATTAATGGGTAGTTTAGCTTTCATAGAGGATACTCGGAATTAATCCTATACGAAAATCACTTTTAATAAACTACCAGTATTGATGTTGTTTACCCACACAAGTTCTCAATTTCAATTCTGTTGTTTTCGTATGAAGTTTTGATTCTGATTTGAAGATTTACTCCGTTCTAATACCAACAACTAATACCACTGGTTTTTGTTTCATCTCGTATTTATTTTCCATTCCGAACGGATACCATTGTTTAAACTAATACCAAAACAAGTTCAAAGATACAAGGTACAGTCAGTACAAATGTTTTGTATGTAATTATTAGAGCTTTAATTGAAATTAAAATAATCACATTAAAAAAAAAACGATTGAAGAAAAGAGAATCGATTATATTTTGACCGAAATTAGTAATAGGCAACACTTTTTATCTAACCCAAATCCAATTCTGCCAATGAGTGCCGGATTTACTTAATTTCATTTTATCTTTTCGGTACTTTTTTGTGCAATCTTGTTTGGATAAATTAATACCCCGATCAATAATAAACATAAAACAAGTTTTTTTTAGTAAAAGCGTATTGTTGGGCTTTTCATCTCCAGAAATGGGCATTTGCCATTAATTTGATTAGCTTTGACTGAGCTGACTGTACCAAATTCAAGTTATTAGTATTCGTTCGAACATTAAATTTAATTATTTAAAGAGTGGTATCCGTTCGGAATTGAAAATAAATATGAGTTGAAACAAATACCAGTGGTATTAATTGTTGGTATTGGAACGGAATAAATCAATTTGAAATAATATTTGTAGCGCTATAAATTTATTTTCTTAAATATTTTCAAGACTTAGTTTGCTTGTTATTATAAGGCTTACCGCACGATAAAGCTTCAATGTAATACCGAGAGCCAAATAATATGTGAAAAGGAATTATCAGAGGAGTTCTCAATATTCAACGTGTTCCTAATACGAACACGAAAGGCAAATTTTCGCCACGTTTAATGGAAACCGCTCGCTACAGAATACACGAAAGGGCTATTTATGTGCTTATTATACATACCTACTGATGCGTGACTTGTTGTTATGTATCATAAAATCCGTGTTGACCTTTCGTCCTAACAGTGCCGATAAGGCCGGTGTCGGTACTTGTAACTTTAATGTCAAATGTGCTATGTAAACTAAAGCCGGTTTGATATCAGCATTCAAGCTCCATGATACTTACTTTCATACGTTTTATATTTTATAGCCTTTTGTGTTTCGTCTCCTACATACATCGTTTAAATCCTCTCACGTTATACAATTATGTGATAGTAAAACGTCTTATTGTTGGCGGCCGCCCTCTGTTATAAACAGTTCGGTGCCTCGCAATGGTTACGATCGGTGTTCACTTATAATATTATTGGTCGTTCTTTATTCAGCGTTATACGTGCTTCACTGGCGGACATTCGCTGACTAAAGTATTTCTGTATATTTAAACCATACAATTTTAATTATTCCACCATAACATGCAGAGGCACGAGGCGCCGCTCAGCACGATATATATTTTTGTACAAATATGCAACTGCTACAATTTACTGTGCCTATAATTTCGGGATGCCTGGGAATAAAAATGAAATTTTCAACCGTTGTGATTGCGCTTTGGATTGGTCACAATCGTGAATAATTAAATACATTGCCGTCGTTTAGCTGTCATATAAAAATATGTGAATTGTGTTCGCAGCCATTGAGTTACGAAACTACGCACAAAGGGAAAATGAAATTGGATAGTCCGTTTAATGTTTTAGCATGAAAACTTCATCTCAACTTAATGTTTTTGTCTCTTGGATAGTTTTAAGGCACGAATTTGGTATATACCTATTAACCTCAATAATGATTTCTACGAGAGTCTAGCATTAAATTCCGTTTCTCATTATTAAATGCCATTTAAAATACCTCCGTAAATATTCACTAATTTCGAGAATTCTCAATTCATTTCAGCGGAAGTGGATGTAATAGCGAGAAAATGAAAATTGCTTGTTATTGTCATAATTTTCGCTCTATTGTAAATAGTAATTACTTTCTTAATGGGAGTTAACGGTTAACCTGTTTGTTCGTACATAAATCAGGGTGTTTTTACGAGCTCTCTTAAATACTTTAATTACTAAGTAAATAAATTCTTGTTCTTTCTGAAGTAAAGTTTCGGTGAAGATCTTAAAGTTGTCGTCAGAAAGAAGCCTGGGCAATCTGTGGGCGTTATAGACTTGAGACGATTTATTTTAGTCTGGCTGTGTAGTCTTGTCTTGGGGTGATAGTCAGTCCTTTGAGTTTCATTGATGTTCGGATCAGTATTAGAAGTACCAGTTCTTGCCGATCTACGCCCGTCACCGTTGTCATAACTGCTTTATGCCAGTGATATCAGATTTTCTCTTAGATTTTGATATTCATTTCTTTCACGGATAACATTTTTTTCATGTGGACCTGGGTGGCTATTTAAAAAACAAAGTTAATTAAAAAAAACAAAAAACCCGATTGCTTAAGAAGTGAACTAAAAAGACGTAAACAAGATGAAAATCATGCTATGCAGTCGAGGATGTTTTTCGAATTACTTTTAAGCATATCAGTGTTATATATTTTTGTAATCACCTCTTAAAAACCTTTATTTTAATAACCCACGCGATGGATTGGAAGAAAAAAAATTGGGACCACACAATATGGCCGCCAAAATCTATTGTTTTGACGTAAGAATCATGCAAATCATCCTTCGCGTTTGGTTTCTAGAATGCCACATAGGAACAAACATATATACATACATAGACTGATAAACCCCTCCTTTGCGTCCCGCAGTCAGGTTAAAAGAAAATGAATCCTGTTGGTACACATAAAGGCAAAAAGCAGTTTTGAGTAGAGAGCAATTATTGAAAGGCTTTTCCAAGTTTTGGGTGCACTCACGTACTTATACCATGTTTTTTCATCGGCAAAATACAAAATCTTGAGAAAATAATGCTTGCTTGAAGCAGTTAAGATATTTTTAGCCCTCAATGAGGGTCTTTATAAACTTGCTAAGTATTCTGTTATTCGATTTGCTAATTGGGTTTGGGTTGTTATTCCTAAGTTTGAGGTACAGTTTGTAGACGTTTCATCTTACAGCTGTAGAACACCTGTCTGGATCGGAGGATACTATGGCAAAATTTACTTAACCTGTGTACTACGTTACGGTGTTAGGTTCAGACTCAAGAATGCTTTATTCATTACCGTGAACTCTGTAGGAACCTTTAAGAGCTTTTGAATATTAAATGTTTCAACTTCCTTCATAAAGTTTGTGCGGTCTTTAATGTGCCGGAATTATCTTTTATAATATATATATAAGGCTTTATTCAGACACTTTTACATTTTGACACAATTATTTTACTTAAATTATGACTCTGGTGAGTCGACATCGACAACTTGGTCTGTTTGCCCATATTCGGCAAAGGCCTCCTCCAATTCTTTCCATTCTCTTCTATCCAATGCCATCCTGATCCATGCTGCTATGTCATCTTCCCATCTTCGAAACTGTCAGACTACCAGACAGCGATGGAAAGGAGCATGGTCAATATCAGGAAAAGCGACAGAATAAGAAATAAGAAAGCGCACGAAAGTAGACGATGTCATAACCAGGATTCGGAATTATCTTTTAGAGGGCCTCAAATTTGTAGCCAAATACTAGAATTCTAGCTGCTTTATACGGTCACTAGTACTATTATTAGAATAGGACTGAATAGAAATTCTAGATTGTTCAGATTTTCAGCTATACATTAAATTTCGCTTATTGGAAACACGCACTTAGCTCGGAATACGACATTCAAAGTCTATAATAACCTGTTTCGCTATAGTTCCGAGCTGCTTGCATGTATTACAGTCGTCATTAGGGTGCCCAAAGTCTGCGTTTAACATGTACTCTGTTCTACTAGTGCACAATGTAGCTAGGTGGTATGAACTTACATAATGGCTTGCTCGGCAGTTAGTTCTCTTGCACCAAGCTGAAACGTATCTGTTATTTAAACCAATGCGTTTAGAGAAGCACTTCTCGGTTAGTGAGACATCTTTATTGATACATTCCGTTTATTATAGTCCGTTTTGAACACAGTGAAGTATCTACTAACTAATTCAACAGATTTGCGAAGCATATTAATATTAAAACGATATAAACATTTCTCCATGAAATTTTCCTAAATTTAACAAAAAAAACTTCAGCTGTCAGAATTTTTCAAACGTTTATTTTTATATTGAAAGCAACACGCGTTTCCGCTATATTTTTTTTCGTTTGACATGATTTTCACCTGTTTTTTTTTCCGTGAAGAAAAAGTTCGAGAATCTAATTGGACGCGTGTCAAATATAACGGTGGCAGGCTACGCTATCAACGAAATCTATATGACGAGAGAGTGACACTTTTGATACCGAGGTCAATGGTATTCGGAGAATCCGGAAATCTTTATCACAGATTTTTTTTATAATCATGACGTAGGTGTACATGACAGCGAGTTCAGTAGAATCCCTTGAGGGGCAGTTATATTACATTCGCGGATATTGAAACGCCACATTACACAAAGTTAACTGTAATTTCGTGAATGAGTTTCGTCATAACCCCGTGTGTAATACGAGTACTACTTAATATGAGTTTGTGACATGCCAGCGCTACGTTTTATTACGTACGCATGTAGAAAGGATTTTCGAATTTGCCTGTCCGTACGTGTTTTTATGAAGGGTTCGCTACTTCTGTTTGTGGAAGTAAACAAAGAACCCGGAACTCTTAAGATATGCGGAACGTGTATCGGACTTTATGAATAAATCACTTTTCTTTTTAGGTGTACTACTACATAGTTGATTCTCCGCGGAACGAGGGGAAGGATTTCTTCGAGATCAGCATGCAGACGGGAGAGATCTTCACGAAGGTGGTGTTCGACAGAGAGAAGCAGGGGGCGTACGCTCTGGAGGTGGAAGCCCGCGACGGAGCACCCTCGGCGCGTCCCAACTCCGACAACCAACCCAACTCAGGTATGTTTTTCCTTATTAAATAACGACTCATTACTCCGAGCGTACGAAATATCCTGTCCCTATATTAAATTGAAGTTAATAAGAGCGAAATTGGGTACAATTAGGGTTCCTACGAGAAGAAACCCAAATAAATTTTGTAGAATGGAGAAGAGTGATATTAGTAATAGGTACTGAGACTTAAGTATATGTTGATTGTTAGCGTAAGCGGAAAAAACAAAAAAAAAAGATTTTGTCACCATCGCTGTAATTAAGCCGATTTAATACTAGCGAATTCTAAATAAAGCTTCTTCCATTTTAATAAATGAAATGGACCCCATTTACGTCAAAAGATCCCTGTTAAAACCATGATTTACAAGTGGCACGATGTTTTCAATCGTAGCCGGGGGTTGAGAGATGATCACTCGGGGGACTGCGACGATAGATATACTGGAAATGTTGCATTTAAATGAATTCGAAAATGGACGTTCGAAAAACGAACGGCTATTGGCTGTAGCGAATCGACATGTCGGCTTACATACACTTTAGATTTGCAGCGGTTTTGTCTGTCAAGCTTATACTCATATTGGGACCAATTACTATTTCAAAAAATCCAGATGCTTTAGCAGTATTTTCCAGCGTAGCTCCTAAACACAGAATTTTTGACAAACTCTGCAGGCAAACATCAAGACGAAACTTAAAGGACTCTCAAAACACGCACAAATAAAGCGTCTGGTTTTTCTCCAGATTTACCCAAAACGATTTTTATTTATTCTGACAAACCGAGGGGAAAAAGTTTAAGGATTATAATGAGACGAAGGAAGCTATCTCGATTTATTTTAAGCGCAAAGAGAAAGAATATTTTTTTTACGGTTCCGGAAAAAGGAAAATAATTTGTTGATCTGAAGCACCTCCGGTCAACGGTCTTAAAGGCGATTATTTACAGAAAGAAAACAGTTTACTCCTCAATATTATGTTTATTTATTTAAGATTCTAAGGCAACTATTGAGTATTTGCCGAAGTAAAAACATTAATATAGAGGGAAATGAATGAAATAGATTTTATTTCAAGATCTCATCTGTAGAGATGGGCACTATTCGTATATACATTACTCGTGTGTAAATGTTAGATTTCTCTAAAATTTACCGCAGTTTAAAGTTAGATTGGTCGATACTACTGTCCTTTAAGTACTTTGTATGAGGAGATCGTCTCTTTGTTCCGAACCCCAAAGGGTTACACAGACATGACTTACAAATGAAGCACAAATATTCTACCTTCTATGAAGTTGAGGCGAAAGGTTGACAGTATATTACAGTATAAAAAATGTATATATGAACGCGGGTCAACGTCATAAAAATATAGGCTCTTTAAACTTTATTCGCGCATGGCAGATATTAATGGCGTTGACTTAACAACGCATATGCGATAAATGCGTAAGCGTTTATGGCTCGCAACGTACCATGAATCTACCTGTCAGTCGACCATGTAGCATAAAGCATTATGTAGATTTGAAATGGATCCCCAGCCTATATCGAGGTAAGGGCCCTCGGAAGTTATTTTATTATCCTAAACGACTTAGAAAAAGGCACATACTGAGAAAACGTCGGCAGCTGAAGGAATCGTTCAATTCACGTGCAGATGTAGGGTCGTAGGGTGGCAGGCGATCCGGTCCTTGGGCTAATCACAGCCATGACCCGCATTTAAATGTCTTTTTCTCTCTTGTAAATATACGTAATGTGGAAACTTCGTGGACTGGCCGATGTGCGCACTTGCGTAGTGTTGTGTCGTAGTGGAGGTCAGACCCTTCTCGCTGTTGACACGTGGGGCTCATATTTCACAATGTTGCCCTGTCCCTGTCGCCAGGATTCGGTGCGAATTGATTGTATAGACACGTGGCTTACGATAAATTGTCCATTTTGAGTGTACTCCGTGTATTAGGTAAGGAGGTCGGCGTCGTGTTCCCGTATCGCGTCATCGTAAATCAAGCAGTAGAATAATCAGGCGTCGCCCGGGGCCATAATCCGTTTAAGCTACTCATCCCTATCGCCGTCTCGCGGAGACAATAGCTAGCTTTAGGTTCTACTATTACCTCTATAATCCGTAATAGAATTCATGCGATGCAATAAATGTTAAAGTAACCGGCGCGGGCGTTCAATCGCAGCGTGGTGTTAGTTCACACGCTCTGAATACTAATTCGTGGTATTTATGTTCACTGAAATAGTGCGTGTTGTAACTGCTGAAATGTGAGATGGATTATATTATCATTAATGATAAAACGTGAGGTCGATATTTAGGTAGGAGCTAGAATATCGTGTCTCCGGGCCACGTACCAATTTCAGCATATTGCAGCTGGTGGTGGTGAGACGTGGCGCGGTATCCACACGCGTGACAAGCATACTGATCAGCGAGCGACCACGTGGTTCTAACATAAGGGGTTTCTCATCTCACGGTATTACAAACAATTAATCACGAACAACTTGCAGCATCCACTTTTTGCCGCGAATAATTTTATTTTCTGTTGTATAAATTCATATCAGTTTTTATATCCTTCGTAAATATCACATAAATGTTGCTCTTTCATTTCTCTAAATCACTTTGATATCTACCAGAATAACGATTGATGGTTTCGCGTGAAACTTTTGAATATTTGAAACAGTTCGCGTTTTTTATTTAGGTTTATTTGGCGTCCAGCAAAAATATTTTTTTACGGTTTGTACCTTTATATTTTATTCCTTAGAGTAAAATGTTGAAGCACGTAAATAAATCCGTTAATAAAAAATACAATGGTACACTCAGCAAGTTTACGTGTTTTCATACATTTATTTTATTCAAAGCTCAATACATTTTTGTTGTGGGTTTGTTTGTCTGTCCACTATATTTGCTGTCAAAACGATATGTAATAATTTTTATATTAGAACAAAGTAGGTAGTACGCGCGTACTTACAACCGCTTGTTATTAATGTCAGGATATTAGACTGGAAGTCGGTTGTAAGTGTTTATTTTCTGAGACACTAAACAACTTCTGCGTTACGTCCACTGTCAGACTGAATTAAAAATTTTGTTCATTCAGACTCTGAAAACTTAATATAAAAGTACAAAAAGCTTTTGCATATATTTTTGCTGAAATTGAAAATCACAAATCCGGTGTACGTATAACCGGATATAAGTATGCAAATCGAGAGAGAGACGAAGAGACGATTCTAATTTTGTTAAACGGCGCACTCGTGGTCAAAAGTCATGATCAATTTTGTCACGCATAATGGGGCTTTGTCGTAGTCGGAAATGTCGATACTGCTGTAAACGTGTATTTCCATATTACCCTCCATTGCGGGTAGTCAGAATAGCAATTTTCAGCGCGCCTTTCGGGGTGCATTTAGCTAAAACGTGTTCGGTGTTTGGAATAACGATGTCGTACTAAATAGGCTTCACTTTGCCAAAAATATGTAACATCTTAAGAGGAAGAAAATCTTGATTAAACTTACGAGTGATATTAAGGTTTATACGCGTTGAACAGCGATTTTGGTGCGTCTTAACTGTAATCCGTAGCTCCGGTAATGGCTTGAGTTGCTTACGTCTTAAGCACTGTACCGAGTACGTAATATGCAGCTGCTATATCAAACAAGAGCTGGGCATTAAACATATAACCGCCGCTACTATTGCATTAATATTGATTCCCGAGCTCTTATGCTCGAAAGCTTGGAGTTAATCTAGAATAGTCTATAATAATCTACTGCATCCTATGTCTGGTGGCATCTGAACGTGAAGGACTAGGTTTGTTTGTCAAGCCGGGCAACTGCATATTGTGGATATTTTCATTATTAGACTAGCAGCCTAGGGTAAAGGCTGGTTTTGTAATTGCGATCAGGCAAAATATGCAGCAAGAGAGCAGTGGTGGCTCAGTGTTAACGGCCCCGACTTACGTGTGGGTTCGAACCCAGACATGCGCATTACTTTGTGTAAATTACTTCATCACCACTGAAAAAGAAAGAAAAGTTGTTTATTCTGCACAAACTAAACGTACAATACAAAATAAAGAGTGGCATTCACTAAAGGTACAAATTAGCCAAAAGCCTCGTATTTAAAACGAAAAATTATAAAAGTTTGTCAATTTTGTCTATTGCTTGATGACAGCAATACACAGCACTGCTCTAAAAAAGAATACATAGTGAGGAAATCGGCATGTCCTAGAACCAAAAATTCGAAGACATGTCACATCCACCAACTCGCACTGGGCCCGCGTGGTGGATTATGCCCCATTCCCTCTCACAGAGAGGAGGCCTGTGTCAGGCTGTGTCCCAGCAGTGGGAACGTAAAAAAGGCTGATAATTAAATAATGGCAAGAGCTTTGTCCTTTTGTTACTCAGTGCAGTCATGATACACTGGTTAAGGCCCTATGTAGGTACGTCGAGAATAATACCTACGCGAAGTCTGGCCGAACTGGAAAATATCTAGCTTTTACCAATAAATCAATTAGCGAAGCCTGTGTTCATAGATACTGAAATATATCGTAAGTTCGCGTTGAAATGTAATTAGGTAGTCTGTTTTAGCTCATGGTTAATTGATTGGTTGCGGCGTAAGCCCTAGTATCAATCAGCACCAGACACTTGATGTTATGATCCTAATCTCATTATTATGCAATACATGATAATCATCGGATAATGTTAATAACATATATCGAGATAACCGCAACGCTGACATAATATGCACGCTTATCTTTGATAGAAGTAGTTTTGACATTATTCTTTCGGGTTTTAAATTGGTTTTTAAAAGATTTATGGAAGTGCAACGTCTCATTGCTTGGAATAGACGTGGCTTGAATTGATAGGCTACCTTTGATAGTAGAGCCAGGAAGTAATGTATGTACCTTCACGTGCACACTTGTTCTTGTCTACTCTCTTTTGTAATTGATTTCTTCGATGTTTCGAGTGGCCTTATGGCTTGGCGACCAATGAAAATCAGTGCAGTGCTGTGGGTCCCCCACGGAACAGCATTATCCTGAGTGGAAGCCTTCTTGCCACAATCACGACATGCATATGTCTTTTCCACCCTATTTCTTTTCTGTTTTAAACAAAATGTAGGTAGTAAATATTATTATTGTTTTATTTATTTCTCGTCTTTACTAACTCAATCTAAGTACTTACTTCTAATACTACTGTTAAGGGTTTAACTTAAGCATATATTTATATTGTATGTCGTTTTGTGACTATTGAACACTTTTTCTTTCTGATTTCTTCTAATGTCTCTACAATTTATTTATGACCCACATTTATCCAACATTTCACATTTTTTATCACTGGGTTTCAGTTCATCTAGTTTTGTGAGTGACATCACTAAAGCTAAGTTAGTTCTTAGGACATTGTAAAAAGTTGATAACTTGCCCAAGAACGTCTTCCAGTACATTCGATTTTATTTTATTGAATTTTATATGAAAGTATTTTCTGATTTACCAATTCGATACGACACATTTATAAGCCTTAACCTTATTCAAAAAAGCTGCTATGTTACGATCTATATAAAATTTTATTTTTTAAACGAACAAACCAACCACCATCAAATTTTATTTTTTAACCCGGTCGGGTCTCCTTGGGTCCGTGTTTTGCGGTGTTTTCATTCGACCTCTAGTTCCCTAGGTGACTGTTATCGTTTATTTATGCGACTGTTTTAATTAGACTTCCTGATTGTTTGTTTACTGTTAGATATATTTGGCATTAAGACTCAGAGTCTTAATTAAATAAATCCGGTGTTTTTTTTGTTGAAAACCTTTTTTCGTGGAAGAGGACGCTCGTTAGTTTGGGCGTAACATCACGGAGACATAAATTGCCTCCGCGGAGTTTAGTTAGTGGCGACAATGCGACTCCGGACTGAGATGTTCAAGGCAGTACCGACTGCCGGCGCTGGGCGGAGCTTTGTTGCTATAAGTCGTCTATTTCAACTATTTCCAATTACTTGGGCTTAGAGAAGCTGTGCGATGTCGCCAAGTGACAAAGCAATATTCCGCTTGGCGAGCGGCGGGAACTTGGTGGCCTACATTTAACGTTGCGCCCTCGGGAATTCGTGATGAGGACGCGCCCGAGTGCACTGCCTGCCGAGGATTACTGTCAGCTTCTATTAAATATTGCCCTTTACTAAACAATCTGCGCCGACTGCTACGCTCTGATTGCATTTGAGTTGTAATTAGCCGGAAATATGCTGCGAAGTGGATGTTACCGACCCAAGTTGTTGACATCGTTTCAACTGAGTTTTTTGCATTTTGTGCCCTTGTTTGAGCTGTTATTTGGATCCACAATTATTAAGGCTCTATCGCGACTCATTTACCAATTAAGCCTTTACGGGAAACGATTTACAATTTTAATTGAATTCGCTATTATAAATTTTGATTTTACAAATTGAATTGAAAGTAAATTGTGTGAAACGCCAAAGTTATTGTAGCCTCGTTATGTCATTGTATTTGTAATATCAGAACGTTTCTACAATTTTCCTTGTCGTTTACAGTTACTGCCATTCACGAGACGAATTTGGGTAATTTGAAAGATTCCTACAGACGATGCGGCGACGCGGGCGAGAAGCGAAATTTTTGCTAAATCGTCAAGTCGACACGAGCGGGTTTATAGGCGCCATAAGTTCCAGGAATCACTCGCCTCGGCCCTCATAAAAATCACTTCACCCCATCTCGTTTGTGTATATTAAGCTCGTCTGCTCTTAACGTAACGCGTGTGGTGACGTTCATTACTCGCCTGATTACATTCTAATGATTTTTTGATTGTGCAGAAATATTCGAGTTGAATTTGTAGGCCATAAAAGGGAGATACAGAAAGCTATCGCTGGCCGGGCGTAAGTTTAATTAAAACAGAGCATCGCTCGCCAGCCGAGCGGCCGAGCGATACTGCCTACCGAGACATGCTCTAAGCGACTCTAATTAAAAACACTATTATAATTAATTCGAAACATTTGCATTTACGGCGAAACTGCCTTGTTAAATGTTATGTCGTCACCTTCACTGCTGACGTTTACAAGTAGCAAGATATCTAGCGCAGCGATATTATGTCTTTGAGTGGAATAAATAATAACTTGAACTACTGCCAAACGAACCAACTTTAATAGTTGTTTCGAATTTAGTACGAATCCTTTAAAAGTTAAAAGGTTTAACTTTTCCCCAGTTATCGGGCACTTGTTTCACGGAACTTGTGCGAATTGATCGCATCGTTTTATACAGATAGGTGAGCTTAAAACTTGCCTAAGCAGATTTCTACAAAAAGGTGGTTGTACAGCCGACCGACTTGAAAATTAGAAGTGTTAAAGTTTGCGCTCTCTAGGCACCATTAGTTATTTTAATTGGTGTTTTAAATGCCTATTCAAAACGAGGCAGACAGGTGATAAATTAGGGTTTTAGAAAGTCTCTTTTTGAATATAAATCACGTTTTATTCAGTGGGATAAAAAATACAGTGCGCGTTGCGCGTAACTTGATTCAGCTGAGTGATTGAATTCAGATATTCGTTCGCTGAACTATCTCATTCGAACCACCCGATGTTTCTTTGTCTGAGCCGCACTAAGTAACGTTCGGCTGGTTATTGTGGGCTGGCTGCGGCTGGGGTAGAGCGTATCAGTATTGGGCGTGGCGCCATGAGTAATGGAACTTTGAGCTCGCATGAGGAGGGTCCACTTATGTCACGAGAAATGCTATGATTGATAATACTACCTTCAGTAAAAACACTGCTCTTTTGTAGCGTAACGATGCCATTCATATATTTTATAGATAAATATTTGTACAGTAACGATCTACGCTCCGATATCTGCGTGACGTATTTGGCTGGGAAATAATAAATAGTAAGTTCGAAATACTCGTATATTCGAATAATTGAGAGCAGGATTGTAATTTACCGATTATTGTACCGAAACGAGGTATCGGTTTGTAAATTTGGGTGTAGGTTGTACTTGTGAAGCCAATAAGCATTGCCTCGGTCCCGCCGGGTAAATTAGCTAATGTTGGAAGTTTTGAAGGCTTTAGTTAATGAGAGAGGTTGTAAGGGGGCAGCACCCAGCAGAAGCAGTGCGCGGCTAGGCGGCTAGGTAATGGCTTGTGAAGGAGGGTGTAAGATGCCGTTACACACAAGTCGCCGCCAGTAAATACGACTTTCGAACAAATGCAGCGTTTCGTCAAGTTGAAAGGCGAAAGTTATTGTTGTACCATTTGGGGCGAACTTTTCCGTGTTGTGTTCGTCGCGAAAATAAACTCGCCGGAAGTACTTTTATTGTTTCAAAATTGAGTTTGTCAAAACGACCGCGCTGCAAATTCTTGGAGTTTATTGCGTTGAGTTCATCCATAATTTGAAGCTTAACTTAGATTTAATAGTTATATATTTTACTTGAAATGACAAGTATAGCCCTCGCCAAACTTCTTGGCCGCCCTAAAGTTGGTTTACCGGATGCGCGAGGCACGAAACAGTGCTGTTTTTGTATGAGATTTACTACTGCGCAGCCATTGTAGGCAACTTCAGGGCGGCCAAGAAGTTTGGCGATAACTATAAAAGCAGTTGGTCTTCTTAGACAAAAGTATATAAGTTGAGGTTCTTGTTTTGAAAGTTACAACGCGAGTCATCGGTTTAAAAAAAACTTAATGTAGGTACTTTAACCTAAAATATAACGGCAATTCAATAAAATAAATCGAATCTGCTTAGGAACGTACCGATTCCGTAAAGGTTGCTTCCCCTTCTCAACATATGTATTTATTATTCAAATTATACTATATACAAATATAATCCCTTAGAATTACCGAGTGCGCAGTGCGAGGGTATATATATATATATATAGGTACCGCCTAAATGTGAATCCTTGTTTCATTTGAAGGTGTTAGGTAAATAGCAGTGAGGCTACCTACACTTTAGCATGTGATAAAAATATATTTTTAATAAACTTTTACGACCAGCCCCAAGTAGCATTTCCTTCTTTATTATTTTAAATTATTCATATTGTCTGTCGGATATTGTCCGTTTAGCAAATATAATTTTCTCAGATATATATTTATAAATTAACTTCCCAACTTGTTCCCGAGTTGGTTTGTGAGATTTCCTGAAGAGAAATTAGGGGAATGTTTAAATTCTTGAACGTGAAGCAAAGCTGAAGTGGTTGAAACTTGGTTAATTAATGAAGCAGCACCGCGGCGCTGCGTCGGCGGCACGCCGTTGGTGTGAATACTAATAACGAGGGTATTATTGTTCCACCGCGACCATTACACTGCATTCTTGAGTGCGAACCCCAACACCACAGGTGGCAACTGATAATCATAAATCTTATAAACATTGCATCCTTACAAAAGCCAAAGTTAAAAAGTCCAAATTGCAATTTAATAAGACAAGATTAATATGAAAGCCCGGGTCCGAGTTTTTCAATTCATTCATAAAGCGGCACGCTACGCAGCTACGCCAGCACCAGACCTTTGCAAAGGACACCTCGTAGATTCATTATTAAAACCTGTGAATGAAATAAGAGCAGACCGGCTGCTGAATCAGTGCGGCCATTCAAAGAATCTTCAAAACCATTTGAAATTAATATTTAAAAGAAATGTTTGTGCAGGCTAAAATGTTCATTAATTTATCGTGAAGATAAAATTTTACACCTCGCTATCTCTCGAAGATTTCAGTTAATTTTGATGTAATTCGCAGTTTCTCGCCACCGCGGCAGGTGTTGAAATATAGAACACAACTGGGGTGTCTTCAATTTCCCCACTACCACTAGTATTTTCAGCTCACGTGCAATTGTAATGTACTACAAAACTGATATGGGGTAAGTTAAAATGGCGCCCAACAGATTCCGCGCTGTATATTGTAATAACGGACGGAACTAAAACGAAACCAAAACAACATGGAATATATTTTTGATACGATAAAAATACTTTGTTCAGGCGCTCTGTCTCGCATAGTAAACACTTTTACATCGATATACTTTCGGCTACAACACTGACCACAAATGCCAATAGACAAATTATATTATTGTAATACCCAATAGAATAACTCTAGAAAAACATACGTTGTTTATTTATGGCACAAACATTGAATGAGAGGGAAAAGTTATTGTGGTGCTTATAGGTTATGATTTAATATTGCTATTATGGGATACTGTGTTGCAATTTTAAATGCTGTTGTAATAAATCGTACACGGCTGCGTCGGGTCGTGCTGCAAATGAAAAAGCATACGTAAGACTTGTATAATACGAATGTCGTACATTATTTTACTGTAATGCTTTATATATCACATACATGCAAACAAAGTGTAAACTGTGTGCTATAAATTTCTCATATATTTTTTAGAGAAAGTTCGTATATTTGAATTTAAGTTCAAAGGTATAATATTTTAGTAGGAAAACTATTCTCTTTGTGTTGAACTTTGCAAAACTGTTCCTAGAATAAAAAGTAACTGTTAAATTAGAAGTTAAACACAGTAAGAACAATATAGCCAGCACTATTTTAGTTAGGTATCAAGTATACACCCACGTGAATATAAAATGGTCGGCTTTTATTAGATTTTGCAGTGTTCACTTGGCTGAACAATAAAATCGGAATCGACGGCCAGTCTGTCTGTTTGTGACATATGTTTGACCGGTGCGAAGCAAAAAATGTATGAAGACCTCACATAACGTTTTCCTATTAATGTTTTTTGTAACAAAGAGAGTCGAAAAGTCAACTGTGTTCACTGTACATAGATGGAGAGTATAATACGTATGTACTAGCGTTTTATTATATTCTATGTTGAATTTGACTAGTCTAGCGCAGTTGGCCGGCTAGCGGCACTTCTCGGTTCTCGCTGTTGACAACCTTTTTAAAACACTTGGTCGAAATGTTCGCCGTAAGCAGGTGTACTTACCAATAAACGCTATATTCGCAAGAATACGTATGTACTAGCGTTTTATTTTATTCTGTGTTGAATTTGACTAGTCTAGCGCAGTTGGCCGGCTAGCGGAACTTCTCGGTTCACGCTGTTGACAACCTTTTTAAAACACTTGGTCGAAATGTTCGCCGTAAGCAGGTGTACCAATAAACGCTGTCTTCGCAAGCCTTTCAGCTCACGTTCCCGGCAAGTCGTAACACCAAGGCACTTCGCTTATATGAAATACCGTCTTTATGGTTACTTATTGCTACGAATATGATCGCCATACTGAACATTTATATATTTTTTTCTACGATTTTCTGTTGCCAAGACGGGTTTTATCGTGTTGTAACCATAAAATACATTGTAACTACGCATGTTATGTCGCATGTAGTAAATATATGATAGCGAAGGATTCGTGGTCATCTTGTTATATTCGCTACTTTTAATAGTGATTTCAATTTCTGTTTGTAAAGAGGCTTTTTAGTAATTCGGTCAGGTTCTTTGATGTGTACATGAAGGTTGATTTTCAACTGAAACGTTTCCCCTTTACTGGGATCACGTACTCTCTTCTTGTCTACAGTAGATAATATAGAATTAGGGAGGAAAGTCGTAACGAAAGTGGATAGGTCGCTGTAATGTGGTTGTTAGGATCGGGTGGATCCCCGATACGTTAGATTAATTGAAGTCTTTAAAACGTGCTTTCTGTTTGCAAAATAACTGGAAGTTTTGTTTACAGAATACGTAATTAGTATTGAGTAGAATGTGTAGGGAGTTACATACGTCGGGCGTGACTCCACGGAGTGGCTGATATAATACTAAGCTCCTCACAGACTCAAAGCGCTTAAACAAGTAAAATATGAGCGGTTTGTGTATGAATTGCGCAACTAAATTGCTGAATTTTCTGCTTTGCCTTTACAGTTCTCTATGTGGGTAAACTAAGTCGTGGTTTGATAATTCTTAAATCTGTTTAATCCATTTATTAATCCTTTTTATCCTTATTTAAGAATCGTCTAAGTAGATACGCGATTTATGTCCGTGGCTGTTGCATTTAATTTTGTTTCCGATAGAATAGCCTCTATAAGGATTTTATGCGTCGGTCATAAAACGAAGGTACCTTATTTGTGTAAAAGGCTGTAAAATTTACAGGATTTATGTAAAAACATGGAAGGTACTTATCATACATCACTTAACTATATCTATCTACAATGATACACGAAATACCGATTTGTTTGTTATATAGATTCGGCTCGGCGTTTTAAAGCTAAAAGTAATGTTACACATCTCTTATAACATCAAGCTGTATGTGCCTCTTCTTCAAGCTGCATTTTGTATAAAGAAATACTACTTCATAAAAATACTCATTTCAGCTGTGTAATGTACACACACATTCTGCCGTGAAGCAGCCGGTAACATGTTTTGTTCTTCTCTCCATTCATAGAACGCGAACATGTCTGAAACTCTTCCGTGCAAGTTCAGTGTTGTGCGAGAAAACATCATAAATAAACAACTCTGTAGAATAAGTTCTTAAAACATATGAAAATAGTTGTTGTCGTACCTAAACTTATAATGTGATTTTTTATTTCGTAGACTAAACTGACATTTGGGGGGTTGTCACTTTATAGTTACATTAAAATAGTGTCGTACCCTAACTATCCTGAGTGATCGAAAGTTAATCGAAAATCGAAGTAGATCGAAAATGAAACTATTTCACGGCAAAAAAATCAAATTTGTTTAGAAACTAGCGGCCCTTATTTAGTTTCTACTTATTTATGTCAGCCTTCATTTTATCGATTGCATTTATTTTATTGTTGATTTCATATTTAACACAATAAAAGTTCTTGTATTATGTGTTTGAATACTGCTATATTTAAATATATTACGTTTATATTCATAAAACATTTATTTACACCAATTAGTAAAAATAAATTGAGGAGTCATGTCACATCGATTCGATGAATCACTTATGATTGAGCCTTACCTACAACACTATGCTCCGCGCTTGCATCATTTAAAAAAAATAAGGTCAATGGCAGCTGTCAGTTTAGTCTACGAAATAAAAACTCACAGTATAGGTCAGGTTAAAGGTGATTTATACGTAGGCGTCCAGATGATAAATAGGTACACAATGTAAGTGGTAATTTATAGATATGTGATAAATCAAAGCAAGTCTCTGGGGCACAAGCACACGAAGGTGAACGAATCAATCATGATAAATTATGCCGTGTGCTGGCGTCGAACGCTCATACGAGGACGATTCACCACCGTTTGGACATAAAATGCAAAAAGTAGTCTCTGACAAAAAATATATTTGATGTTTAGTAAAAAAGCAATGTTACTTTTTATGGAGCTTGACACGAATGTTAGTGATCTATAAAAAATGTTTTGTAATTCGCAGCTTAGTTTTTACAGTTGAAGTATTCACTTTCTTCTAAGTAAGCGGTTTCAGACAGATGATTTCGTTTTGCTCTATTGGTGCCTGGAGAAGAATAAAATAAAGTTGTTGTGGGGAGAAATACAAAGAAATAGTTAGTGGTAAGGTCCCTCGCGGCAAGTGCCGTCGACAGGTGTGGAGCGCGGCTAATGTGCGCGTGACTACCCAACAATAACTTGGGGGAAATGATATAACTTTATTCCTTGCTGTTTTTCTGAACTTTTGTTCTATATTTAAAAATAATTTTACTTTTGTTTTCAATGAGAAAATAAGCTCTTGAATTCTGGTTTAAATCTGAGAAAATTGCTAAGCTATGAACTTGCTTAAATCACAAAGTACATAAGCGGCGGCGCACTTCTATTTTGTGCTTAAATGGTCCATAAATCCAAATCACAACTGTCATTATTTGACACTCGTGGGAAATGGCTATAACACGTCAAGTTTACGTAGAGTATCAACTTGCTAAATAACTTATTTCCGACAGTACCTACATTTCAGAGATAATCTGGTTATTCAGAGAGTTAAATCGGTTTGCACAGAAAATGTCTCGCAATATGTGGCAGTTTATACACAGTTGCACTCTTTAATCTGGTTACTTTGTTGGTGCACCTCGAAGGGAGCTCACGGCGCGGCGGGATCAATTCCAGGTGTGCTGCGAAAACAGAGCTCTTTCCGCTCAAAATGAAAACTCGAACGGAACACGTACATATTGTTTATAGGAGACACGTAGCTTATTTGCTGCCAAGCGTTCACCATGACGAGGAATGTGCTTAGCTCTTACAAACTTGATAGTAGTCTACTTAAACGAATCTAGCAGCCAATTTATGAACTTCACTTCATTATAGTACAAATAGGTTCAGTACGTGGTATATGTCCGTTTCCGGTCGATGTCGACATTGAGGTAACGACTTCCTTATTGTCTTAACACGGCCATCGCGAGCAAACTTCGCTTCGTTTTCCTCAGGTGAAAGGAAGGCATCAAATTGGCTAACCACATAAAAAAAGATGCAGCGTTTGCATATACGTCCCTTTCTGTCAATATGAATAAAGGGACGTAAGTATAGGTATGCAAATGTAGTCGCAACTTAAGTTGTCTGCTAAACCCACACAAACTTGATATATTTCTTAAATACAATTCTCGTGAATATCAACAAAGGGGAACTCGTATTACTGAACGTTTCAGAGAAGGCGGCGTGACTGACGGCGCTTGACGTAAAGTGTTGTACCCCGAGATTGCTACAAATCGCTTCCTCTTATATTGACATTGTTCTTGCGACAAGGTTTTTTCTTCACATCTAAAATACCTTCATATGTGTCTAAAAACCAATATTCGAAGCGTTTGTGTGACGTGTGGTTATGTGGCAATGTTTCGTTTATTAAAGATTTTTTCTTTTCGTAATGTAGGATAGTAAAAGCTTTGGGTAAAGTGGAGTGATATTTATCGTTATTGTACCGCATGTAAGTGATTAATGTTTTATTTTTTCTTATTTTGCGCGGCGTTATTCTGCTCTGTTGCCAGGGTGGACTAATTACAAAGAAGCTTTGTTCCATATAAAAAAACTTATACAGAACAGCGCTTTGCATGTTTTTAGCAAAATTCTGTTTTATATAAGCTCGTGCTTGCTGTGGCTTTGTAGCTCGTGTCGTAAAGCCAATAGCAAAGTAATTATACGAAATGATGCGTAACTATTGTTAAATTGCCAGATCATCTTTAAACAAAATCGTATCCATTTGAACGTTGCTTTTTCGGACATTGCGCGATGCTCAGCGGATGGAATTGTCTTTTGTTTTATTTCCAATATGACATGGAATCAAAACAAGCGTGTTCCGTTCTATCGTTTCACTCATCTCTCACTTTTTTGTGGACAAGCTTAGCTCTGTTTTTGTACAGTTTCATCGCAGTATTTTTGCGACATCGCATTTGGTTATTTTGCGTAACCACATGCGTAACAGTCGAGGCTTAGATATTATTTCCTTATGGTTTGTATAAAGGAGTGATTTACACGCAAGTTTTTCCCAGAATTCTGTACCCAGGTGGCTTACTTACTCGCTATTACGCAGGGATTTTCGTTTAAGCCTTCACTACAATTTTATTCATGGTCATGAATAATTACCTACTTGTCTATAAATTTGCGTAGATACCTTTTCCGATGGAATAAAACGCTTAGGAGCTTTTGTCGCGTTGCTGAACCTAAGCTACATCGAAGCTAATCTGGCAAACGATTATTTGAACGGATAAAAAAATCGATTGCGGGATTGCATTTATTTAGAGTCCGTTGCAATTGCGTCGCAACGGTTATTTTCTTAGGCAATTCCGATTATCTTTGCGCGGCGAATCATTAGAGGCCATCCGGGGCTTAGTGCGACATTGCGGATTATGCTTCCATCTAGCAAAGGAAGATGGTTTTTAGTTCCATCTTCGTCCTAGATTATCTCCTTTATTAGGTCCGTGTTGTTCCTCGCCTATGTTTTATTATTTTCAAACTGTCAGCTATAATGTAGGTAAGTGCTCCGAGGCGGCGTGTTATGACTGTCCCGCGGAGATATTGTTTGGCATTGAACTCGGCTCTATTTGTGATGGAATGAGGGTTTTTTGTACTTGTTTCCGTTTTCCTTTTTATTCCCGGTCTCTGTTTTGATTATATAGGCACGATTCTATTGGGAATTTATTTTATGTGATTTTTCGAAGAAGCTGGACGATACCAACGCTACCATGCCGATTTAGGTAAAAAACTGGAATAACTGTAGTGACTGTATTTTTTCCGAGCAGTTTTTTCAGCACTACAAACATATTATTACTCGATAAACATCCAGTAACCTAATTGCACTTGCATTTAATTGTGTAATTAACGGTTTCCCAGTAATAACGTCCGCGTTTTCATCGAATATATGAAGCTCAATTACAACCGACAAATTACGACTGACAGAATAAAAGCTATTGAAGTACGAAATGGCTCCAAATATATTGAATGTTTTAAACTAGTAACAATGGAAATGATATTGTGCATATAGTACAATTTATTTGAAGCTAGGTATTTGGTGACGATGATTCAAAAGCTCTCACCGCATATAATTTATTATTATGTTTTGCTCGGCTACCAGCTCTATAAATAAAGAGTAAGCACTTAAAAGCTACGTCGACTGTTTGAATAATACTATAACAAAAGCGAAGTAGGTATTAAAACAACCTTTTACTTTGAGAGCCTCTAATAATGATGTTATTAACACGAAAATTTGAAAATAGACGATTCGATTTTAAGCTCGAGTTGAGAATTCTGAAAATATTGAAAGTGCTGTTATAATCAGGGATTAGATTGTGGATTCGTTTCCGAATAAACGATTTTAAATTTAGATTAGATTTTAGTTTCATGCCTGAAAATACTTTTAGATTAGATTTTAGTTTCATACCTTTAAGAAGGATAAGATATTCACATACTCTACTATAATATCTTTTACGTTTGTAGATAATATGTGAGATTATTTATTATTCATGACTTTTGTGAGATCTTATTACACGTACATATCTTGCCTGTCCTCAGCCAACACAAGATTCAAATTCCCGATACTTGATTATCTATTGTAGGTATATGTTTCCTTTTTACTGACCCTTATATTCATTCGGCCATATGAATATGGCCATTCTAAAGATATTTTGTCCATGAGAGTGTATTATCAAAGGCGGGTCTTTGTATTAGCAGTCAACGCCAGCCAATCTACTCAGGTATTCGTAAACTAACATTCCGTACTATGTGTTATATTCCTGTGTAGAGTTCCCAAGTTCCATGATAATATTGCACTTGCATAGTATATAGCACTACGTGGTATACTCTCATATAACTATTGTACGAAGGTTTATGTTAGGGTTTATAGCTGTTCTCGAGAGGCCTGGAGATTCAACAACCAAATCCTTTCGCTGGTTGAAATTTTTTGTATAATATCAGCATAATACTGCGTACCCTAAGAGACTCGTATCTCTAAAACCCTTCTTAAGCCTTCGGAGCACTTATGTGGTTGTCTGCTCCCAAACTTATTTACATTGAATTATAACTATTAGCGTGTCAGACATGGAGCTGCACAAACAAATACATAAAAGCGTTAGAAATCTGCCAACACAGAACATAAAATTAAAAGAGAAAGTAAGATTAACAACAATAAGGAAACATACCAAAATTATAGATATAAAAGACCAAATATCAATCAAACAACTGAAGTGGAAATGGGCAGGATATTTAATAAGAAGTAAGACAGACACGTTGACGTTGGCGTTGACTCAGAAACAATTTCTAAAACTGAGAACGTGTCAAAGCGGTATTGAAAGGAGTATGTTGGGCGTGACTCTAAAATACCGACAAAGAGCAGATGATATTAGATCTACAACAAAGGTAGAAGACATACTGAAGAAAATAAAACAGTTGAAATGGCGATGGACAGGACACATGACTAGGGACAGCAGGATAAAATGGACTAAAATTATAACGGAATGGCAACCACGTGATGGCAAAAGGAAGAGAGGCAGTCAAGCTAAGAGATGGACAGACGATATAAAGATTACTGGGGTCAAGAAAGGCTAATAATAGAGAAGAGTGGAAACAGCTGGTAGAGGCCTATGTGTCACAGGACACGCTGATCACTAAACCGGGCAATCCGATGTTTTAGATATTTAAGATAAAACAGGTTGATATTAATGTATGTTTAGTGCCAGCAATAAAGGCTTAATAAAAAAAAAAACAGACAAATGGACCAAAGAAGTGACAGAATGGTGTCCTAAATATAAAACAAGAAGGAAAGGCAGACAGTATCGTAGATGGGCAGATGATATTAAAAAGGTGGCAGGAACAACTTGGACTCGGAAGGCAAGAGATCGATGCTTGGGAAGGCCTATGCTGAAAAGCAAGTCGACAATCAACTAACCGGTGTGGAATAAGAAAAAGAATAATATAGTTTAAAGAGTCCTGTCTAGTATTAAGTTAAAATAAGATACATTGCAACTGTAACATTGTTAATGCAGACCATTATATTTTTATACATATACAAGTGATTTGGAGAAGAAAATCTTTGAGTAAGAACTTCTGAAGCGGAGTAAGGTGACCCCAGTCAATGAGACTGTTTCTAAAGGGGATACGGGTTGTCTAGATATCTAAGGCGGGCCTTGAAAAAGTTTGGGCTTTTTCTTATACACTTTTACTCCAGATATCTAACTACATTTAATCGATTTTGTGCGTAGGTCTAAGTATTAGAAATACTTACTTTATTACAGCTGTGTCTGCGACTAGACCCGCATGTAAATTCCTTAGATTTTCGGGATGTAAAGTGTCCGAGTTTAATTCTGAATCCATTCTGAGTTCGTACAAAATTGTATCCAAAACCGTTCAGGCGTTAGGGCGTGATTAAATCACAAACAGCGATTTAAAGTAAAATGTTTCTAATCTGTTTTTAAATCAGCTTTCACTATTTTTACCCGACTGCCGAAGGAGGGTAATGTGTTTATCAGTCTATGTATGTATGTATGTATGTATGTATGTTTGTTCCTATGTGGCGTTCTAGAGACCAAACGCGTGGGCCGATTTTGATGGTTCTTACGTCAATTGATTGGTCTTTACCCCGCGAGTGTCACTGGCTACATGTAAATTGGAAAATAGGAAAATAGCGGTTCTTGGGCGACATATTGTGGGGGCACAAATTTTTTTTTTCTTCCAAACCTATCGTGTGGGATATCAAAATAAAGGATTTTAAGAGGTGATTTCAAAAATATATAACACTTATATGTTTAAATGAAACCAATTATAAAAAAAAATAACTAAAAACTTATAAATAAAAAAGTTAATTAAAAAAATTTAAAAACCCGACTGCTTGAAAAGCGAACTAAAAAGACGTAAACAAGGAGAAAATTATGCTGTGCAGTCGGAGGATACGTCGGGTTTTGGTCAGCCAGCTCGCGAAAACGTATCCTCCGACAGCACAGCATGATTTTCTCCTTGTTTACGTCTTTTTAGTTCGCTTTTCAAGCAGTCGGGTTTTTAGATTTTTTTAATTAACTTTTTTTTTGTTTGGACAATTATTTATTGATATTTTTTCTGTAGAAGATAGAATGTTGTAGTATGTATATTGTTTTTCATTATGTTTTCTTTTCTTTCAGGTAAGCTTGGAATCAATTTCATGTCACAATCTGGGTATGTACTACCATTATGTATATCTACATACAACGTGTGTTAAAACTACACAAATAAGTCTCTTTTACTGCAATCAGTTTGAGATCAAACATTATTCTAGATACTTTTCGTTCCTCTAGTTATAAATCAATCTGCCTAGCCTTTTCCCAACTACATTGGGGTCGTCTTCCAGTTTTACCGGATTCAGCTGAGTACCAGTGTTTTACATGGAGCAACTGCCTATCTGACCTCCACAACCCAGTAACTGGGTAACAAGGTACCCCTTGGCAAGACTGGTGTCAGATCTCAGGCTTCTGACTACCCATAACGACTGTCAAAGATCTTCAAATGACAGCCGGGACCAACGGCTTAACGTGCTTTCCGAGGCACGGAGGAAACCCGGTATGTTGAAATGGTCACCCATCCACGGACCGACCTCGTCAAGCGTTGCTTAACCTTTATGATAGTCCAGTGTGGCTGTTATTATTTAGCCACGAGCTCCACTAGTTATATTGAGCAATAAGTTTTTTTTTTGTCCAAAATATATGTTTACAAAGGAACATAACGTAGCAGAAGACTAATTTAATCTTCACTCCTACAACCGCAACAAATCACTGAAATAGTCTTATCGGAACGTCGCCGTCGCCGACAAAAAATAGCTTTGACATCCGACATGGTAACTCGCTTAGGACGTGAGGTCTTTATTACATTTTCGCACTAAATATCATGGCGGAATACTGATCCTGTTTGTCTACGAGACGGCGGAGCGACTAACGCAATTAAACATGGTAGCTGGCAAGCTATAAAATGAATAATTCTGCGTTTGATATGACATCACAGGTCGTATATTTAGTATAGCCGTGAGACGACGATCGATCGCCTGCCGCTGCCCGTGTCGCCTTCGTCGAATTCCGCCTAGTAAGCAGTAAAAATAAATGACGGCAAACAGGGTTGGGTACGCTAGGTAGAATGTACGAGGAAACGTTAACAGGTCGATTATACGAGACCATCGAGCGCGTACGTACTTGAGCGATCCTCGAGCACTCCGGCCGCGTGCCTAATGACGGGTCACGCATTTAAATAGGCGGTCTGTTCCCAACCAATCGGTTATTCCAATACAATAGGTACGCTCATACGAAATTCATTCGATTGAGGATTTATGTTTGCGCGTGCGCCCCGCAGCTGTTGCGCGCCTGCAGCTCGCCAGATCCTCGTGTCGTGGTGTCTCATCCCATACAAAGAAACCGTGCCCACGTACTATACTGATTATTCTGATTATTTTTTGTACATCGATCGCGTTCGGTTCCATTCCACGGATATAGATGGTGATCTATCTTATCGCCGTGGAACGGAACCGAACGCAGTCGATTTACAATAATCAGTATAATCAGATGAAAAACGCTAGTAACGTCGGCACGGTTTCTTTGTATGGGATGAGGCATCTGTATGCTAGTATTATATTATCTGTGCTCGTGTATACACTAGCTTACTCATGCTAACGCGCTACATTATCGCAGAGTAGGTAGTACTGATTTATTCTGGACAAGAATAACACCATTCTGTAATGCAGCTATATGTAGCTACATAGTATTTTATGTCGGTACGCCTTACCTGTTCCCGTTTCCAATTGTACCTGGCTCGGTGATGTGAATAAGTAAGTGTATTGCTTATATTTGCGGCCATAAAGTCAACGCTTTGATACATAGTGTTTTATTGTAACCCACAAACGCCATGTTATGAGAAGCCATTTGTTAATGTCGAATAGAGATGTTTAATATATTTTGCAAATAGCTTAGGCGTGTTGCCAAAATGTTAACAGAATAGGAAACTTATCCCGACCATGCAGACGCACAACTTCTAAGTACTTACTGTAAATAAGTGCACGTACTTTATTCTATTTTGTTTAGTCGGAAAATGGTCCGTTTTTTTTTTTTTTTTTTTTTTTTTTTTTACTTTGTGTAGGCCTGTGTTTGACCACAATCTCACCGTGGTCAGTGATGATGTGGCCGATGGTGGTAAGCACACAAAGCCTAGAAGGGAACTGGCTCTCAAGTGCTGCTGTCGGAACACACCGGAAGGTGCTTGGCGACAGATTTTCAACTTGAGGGTGGTTGCCAGCCAGACGGGTACTACAAAGTACCCTACCACCGTGCTATGGTTTCCTCACGATGTTTTCCTTCACCGAAAGCTCAAGCTCATTGTAGGATTCGAACCCGCGACCTTCGTCTCGGTATCCGACGTCACTACCACTGAGCTATCATCGCCTTAAAATCCGTTTCCATTCGGTTATTGCATTATTTTCCTAACAAAAAAGCTCCTCTTAAAATGTAGATTAACTTCCTCATTTCAACAATGTCGCTATACAAACGACAAAATAACAAGGCAGTGTATCTTTTTCAAATCGGCTGAAAATCAAAATTTATAAAAAAATGTCGATTCATTTCAAGATAATGAATGGAGTTCAGCAATTCATTGTCCGTGGAAAATAATTAACTGGCTGACTCGACACAAATCTAAGCTTCCAGTCGGAAAGTCCGAAGATTATGCAGAGTTATATTCCTCCTGTTGAGTACACCTTTGTGTCAACGGAATTAAGAGTAAATCATACACCGTTTAGAGTTCGCGGAGAGGTTTGGGTTCAAGATATAATTTTAATTTCACTTGATTTGTTGTAGTCGCGTTGAGATAATTTATATAAAGCTAACAATCCTTTTAGCGTGTACATTATAATTTGGGCGGTGCAAGCGGGCAGCGAGAGTTTAGCGCGGCCGTCATTGTTTTCGGGCGGTAATTTATATTGTGCTTTAGGAAATTAGCGAGGTGCCGCTGCCGCCACAGGCCCAGGCGCCCAGCCCCGGCAGCCCGCGCCCAGGTGCCACCGCGCGCCATTACCGACCAGATTTACTCGCAGATCTCGCTCTGCTAAGACGACTAATTTGTTGTGTAATTATTACAGCTCATTAAAAATGTATTAACTACGCTCGCTTTATTTAATTTTACAAACAGACGAATTTGTCGAGGTTTGTTTAATAGCACAGATTTCAGACATCCATTTACTGGTATTTTGGCCGTTCGAAGAAGTTTTATTTGTAAATGGAAAAGTACAATCAATAAATACGGTCTGATGAATAATGATTAATTAATTAGCGAACTCTGGGGTGATCATGTTCTCTGTTATTACCTGTTTAATGTAGGTATCAATAAACCCATATAAAAAAACCGGCCAAGTGCGAGTCGGACTCGCGCACGATGGGTTCAATACCATTATCGCAAAAAAACGGCAAAAATATCACGTTTGTTGTATGGGAGCCCCACTTAAATATTTATTTTATTCTGTTTTTAGTATTTTTTGTTATAGCGGCAACAGAAATACATCATCTGTGAAAATTTCAACTGTCTAGCTATCACGCTTCATGATCTCATGAGATACAGCCTGGTGACAGACGGACAGACAGACAGACAGACGGATCGCGGAGTCTTATTAATAGGGTCCCGTTTTTACCCTTTGGGTACGGAACCCTAAAAACTATCTGCGAACCACCATTATTGAAATGAACAGAATTTACTTTGGCGTATTGTGTTCGCTGTGAATGGAAGTACATATAATAATATGCGCATTTTCAGTAAATCATGGCAAAATCATGGAGCGTCATTGAATATAATTAGGGGCTATTGAAAGCTGGGAGGGAAAATTAGTCTCTGACACTTGTGATTTTCATAATTTAATTTGCGAGATTATTTAATATCACGACCAGATATAAAACAAGTGCCTACTTGTACTATAATCTGTGCAGACCGACCTACTTTAGACAATGTAAGTCTGAAAGGCGAGGTAAAAAAACTTCATAAAATAATAATATGTCCGTCGGCTTTTTTCGCCGTGTATACCGCTGCCGTTTTGCAAAATTTCAGCGCGTTTTAATGCGAATCTCCTTTTCCTCTTTTAGCGGTAATGGTGACAGCCTCCAGTCCTCCCTGCTACCATTTATAACGAGTTTTAATCGTGACACGGAAATTAGTTATATTACGCATCTATCCGCCCGCCGACTACATTATATGGTTATTAACTCAGTCGCGAGTCACGGGCCTGGGGGTGCACCTAAATGACACACGATAATTATGCCACTTTGATAAAAACGACGCTCAACTTCTGAAGCGGGCTATCCAATTAATACATTTCATACCTGAAATATACGTTTATTACTTGACGATAAAATTGAACTGCAGAATTATTTTTCTAAAAGCAATAATGCGGATAAACGGCACCGATTTTTCTATCAAATATTCTAGACGTCCCCAGCGTATGCAAGTAGCTCGCGTCATAGTCGAACCGGTATATGTTTACCTAATGTATAAGTAGAGCTATGTAAAGCTGAGCTGTGTATGTTATTACCACATATGTTTGTGTACGTATAATTTTAAAATAATAAAACTTACTGGAAAATATCTTTAATTTTTATGCGGCTTTTTTGACGTTAAACATGGCAAGTACACAGAAAAAGTTGCTTTCCTTGTTATAAGACATTGTCTTGAATATGTAGTTTCCGTAAAAAAAACTCGTCCCCAAAAATGCCTTAGCTTTCGCTTCAAAGTCGATATGTATCTCGTAGCGACCCTGTGTATAAAATCACATTTAATTTTATGTTAATGACGCCTCTATGAAATTAGTTGTAACTTATCTGACAATCTTACCTTGTTAACTTTGCAATTCTTAGTCAAATTGAACGAATCAACAAGAATGGGTCCCAAAACAAAATGCTCACAGGGTTTATTCACCGCATGGTTCCACAACTTTTTAGTTACATTGTTGCTTCTTGTACTAACCACAATTTTAGCCTGTTTAAAACGGAAATTAGTTACTAAAATATGTAGGGTGATAGTTATTTTTTTGTAAAATTTTAATTAAAATACCTACCGAGGTAGCCGGGCAATCTCTGGGGAAGTCCAGCAGGTATACTACGTCAGACATATTTTCTGAATTTTTGATTTCAAACTTGCCGCAGTCCGCCTGTTTGGGACCTTTACATACTTCAAACTTTTCCCATTCCATTTGGTATGGACCCTGCAATAATAACACCAGGGTATAATTAAAATTATCTGCTCACACTCCACTTGTACCGTCGTTGTATTATCTTCGTGACTATAGAAGATTACCAAAGCAAATTGAGAATTCTCAATGTATACCAAATTGAGTTCGATTTACTTTCTTCAATCGCCCTCGCCCTTCAAGCTTTAGGTTTATAATGAAAATTGCATGTTATTGGAGCCCCAAAATCTTTGTATAAACAAAAATCCGACAGAAGATCGGATTTGACGATGTAATCAGGTGTGAATAGATTTCTGTGAATGACGGATCATTGAGGTGAGCAAATGTCTGGGAAAACGGATATTCCTTTGTTCTAAACTGTAGACGTCACGCTTGACTTAATCGATGGTAACTATTCGTATTTAGGTGCTGACAAGTAGTTCAAAATTTAATGTAGGTATTACATTTAAGAACAAAGAGAGTGGTGATTGTATGGGTTATGCTTCTAAATTCTAATTAAAGACAAATAAAGTTAATACGACCCTTTGAGGCCACGAGAAGTCAACCACCCAAAAAGTGTTTGAAACATTTCCCGAAAAGTTCATGTCGGTCAAAGTCAAAATGCTCTATTGAAGTATTCCTCTGAAACAGTGCGAAGTATCTAAATTCATGTTCAATATTGCTCTTGATCAAAATATACTTGTTTATTGGTATGGAATCTTCTCGATTGCTTTATACGCAGTCAACGCACCGTCGGCTTAACGCGCTCATGTGCTGTCAAGAAAAATAAAATATAGGTGTACCGGGGAAAGCGCGGTTAGCTCCCGGGGACGGCGCACCGACGGCACGGGAGCCACGATACCGACGGCAAGTATACGTGCCGATGTGCTAATGGTAAACCGTTCCCCGAGCTGAAGTAAATGTCGGTGGAAATGCCGCCGAAGCAAATCAGGCGGGCCTAATACAGATAAATATCGAAGCGCCAAGATTCAGTAGGTAAAGGAGTGCTATACATAAGTACTTACATAGTTCTTCGGGTCCGTTTGGCCAATTCCTTGTATAATTAATGAGAAAAAGATGAGAATATGAACCAGACACTGCATGGCCTCGCGCGGCACAGACAGTGCCGACGTACGACACGTTTTGCGCATGTCGTGCTTTTGAATACTTCGTAACACCATAACTGCACGAATTATTACTAGCAATTATTATAATTCTATTTACAAACGTCGTCATTAAAAATGTAATTTCCGGAGATCTGTGCGATTGACAATAATTGCGTACACGCGGATATTGAATAATGAAGGAGAGATGTAATCTGATAAATTTAAATCATTGTTCGGCTCGTATTTTCTTTGTCCCATAAGATAAGCTGTTTACTCGAATTATAGTGTATGGTTATGTTAATGTTTAATGTGCAAAGGAATCCTATAATAGCATTAATCGCGAGAGCGGTTGCGTGGGGTGCAGACTCCGGCAATCATTAGTGCATTTTATTTCACGAGTTTCGCAGCGCCGCTCAGCGTCGTAGGTGGCTTAATGCGTTTCCCCATTACCTGTCACCTCTACCATATACAATCCTTTTAAGCTTAACCCGTTATTGTTTTCATATCGGAGTGTTTCATTATTCAGCTACGTATGAGTCAATATGTTACATTGTTATTTCGTGTACAGATTACATTAATACAATTCGTATTGAATTTCAGTATTCAGCATTAACTAATGAAATGATTTCGCACCTGTGCCTGATTGATTGAATTGCTAATACAAACAAAATATTATTGTGATGAAAAAAAAAAACGTATTTTATTTCAATTTTGGATTGAAATTTTGACCCAAATATCGAACAACTTCAATAATGTAATTGCTTCGTAAGAATAATGCAATCAAAGTGTTGTATGTCAAGTACGTTCAAGAGTCGGTAGTCGGTCGACATCGGCGAACAGTTCTTGTGCAGCGAGCACTAGCTTAGTTGAGTGGTTTGCTCCGCCATTTGTTATACGAAACTAGATACCAGTGAGTGCACTCGGTTCGGCGGCTATATCTGAGTCTTCCCGCAGACCCTCGACCTCTCTGTTTGCCAGCTTATGTGGCGATCGCTGGGCTTAGTCTAAATTGCAATTAAACGAACTAGCGCTTTTGCCCGTTTGCCGCTACGTTATTGAACTGTTTGTAGCTTGGGGGCGTGAGAAAATAATTTTGAAACAGAGAGAACGATTTTTTCCACTTCGTGAAATCTATAAAAACTCGACGCTCTGTCAGCAGTTTGAGAGATATTATGTTTTCATGGACACTTTCGCCGCTCAATCTTTAGAAATGGCTCGCACGATAAAGCGTTGGAGAACGTCCTTCTGACCTATTCAGCAGCTCGTAAAGAAATCGTATCGTCATCTTTCGTGCTAAGTACGAGATGGACATATGGAGTGTGTGCGGACCCTGTATGTTCCTCTGAAATAATTTAGTCAAATCGATTCACCGTCTTACGTATTCTACCGGCGGGGGTTTAATAACGTCTTTGATAAAGACGTGTATTCGGGACGGGTTGGATGAATGTGAGGCCCTAATATGCTATGCCTCCGTCGCGCCGTCGTCGACCGCTGTCGGCTCTGAATATGGGTTCCGCCGTCATATTCGTTGCCGCAGCACACGCCCATTCATATGGATAGTGCGGCATAGTTTACATATTTTGATGCGCGGCCGCTTTAATAAAGCCATTAATTTTAATAATGCTTCGCTCACACGTTAAACATTCGTGGTTGCGATTAATAGTTTCTCCTTTACCTACAGTCTACACCATGTTACGAGCGTAACTTATTAGATTGCTGTTTAATTAATGTCGTGTAAATGTTTACATTATGGCAGACGTTCGTTTTATAGTAGCTGAAGAAATTAACGAAAAACTGAGTTCTACGTAGCTATCTAAATAATAATTTTAATTCGAAACTAATTAGTTCTTTGCTAAATTTTAATTAGATGTCTGCTCTTGATAAATATGGTTTCGTAGTTTTATGATATACTTACTGAAGAAAAAGCTGTAAAGAGTCGGGGGTCTAATGAGGTTTCAGGTGCGTCGGCGTCGCTTCGTCGGGTGAATATGTGTCAATCACATATGCTTTGTCGAACGGAGTGCGATCACTTCCATTCCCGGGCTCCTCAACTCACACTTACTAACGATCTCGTGAGTCGAACTCCTTATCTAATCTCTATAAGCATGACGAATGACATTTTCCTTGTTCTATTCCGCATGATTATGGATAAGAGTTTTAACGACCGTCAGTTCGGGTCGTAACGAAAAATGTTTATGTTCATAAAAATTCATGTGTTTGACTTTGGCAGCGGATATTTTCCACACCGCAGCTTTATTATTGTAATATAATTTCCGATTTTCATTTGAATATAAATTAAGTTGTCTTATTAATATTTATCCACTTCATAAAAATATAAGCGATATGAAAAAGGGGCTATAAGTTGTAGGTCTTCAAACCTTTTTAACTTTTAATATTATATCGGTGAAAAGGCTGTTGAAAAAAAAACATAAAAATAGAACGAGATTTTTTAAGATCGAAAGTGTAATGTGATCTAACAAGAGAAGATGTGAACATCAATCAACACAATTTAGCAGCTACTCACATAGCTAATTATGATGATGCGGAGTGTACTTAACAAAATGCCGATATAAGGAGTTGATTATAGTGCACTAAAGCACTTAAGAGAGCTCGAAGTGTGATGAATGATCTCTCCTGGCTCGGCAGCAGTGGCAGCGGTGTGGAACACTGCGCGCGCCGCTCACAATATGATTGATAGTGCTTTATGTTACATCAAATTACTTCAGCCACATTCTATATATTGATATTAAATTCTAATACCCTAATATACCTAAGCTAGATCTAATGATGATATTGAATCAAGTTCAAAAGGTTGAACCCCAATTTAAACTTATTTAATCAGCTCGCATTATCTGCAAAAAATGATCCTTGGAACGAGACTAAACGCCCGTCGTCCTAACTTCTCGCACTTGACTTGACCTGACTTCAGTGTATAACTCGATTGTCTGATAAAAGTCAACTTGAGTTTCGTTAGTACTTTATTCCCAGGCGATAACGCAAGTAAGATCTTTGTCATCTCCGTGAGAAAATACGTTTATTAGCTTATACACTTACTGGAAATATATCAACGCGTTAGACAGCAGTTCTATCGTGTTCTGCGAGTGTTGTGCCGCAGTGCGTGGCGCGCCTCTCACCTCGGCGGCTCTTGAGCAAGCAAACAAACAAACGATGCGTAAAATGGACTCGATGCGTTGAATCGCACCTATTTGTCTTACTTTATTTTCTTCGCATAGACCTCGTTCTATTTTGATTAACTCATTTATTTTCGAAATGGAAGTGTACGAGGAGTGGACCCTCTTGTGACTTTCCCGTTGAGCGAAATTACCCAAGTCGGTGATGTTTGCAGTGCGAACGTGTCGAGTGTTTGGCTCCCTCACGGCTATTAACTTTTTGCTACTCGCTGCCGATCGTCTACTGTCACTCAATACCTTTCTTTGAAACTACGCAACACTACAATATCGAGCTTCTTTTCGTGGAAAAAGGGTCTTTCCAGTCTCGATCATTTAATAAAATCTTTACGTATATATATATCTTTATATCGGTACTTAGTAGGTGACACGTGAATTATTTTCGGAATTCCGAATTCGATATGCGATCGTGTTAAGAGCAGAAGATTGGTTCGGAGAATAAAAGACAAAAGTCAAGATTAGTCGTGAGTGAGAGATATTTTTAGCTTCGTATTTGTAAGGCTCATATACGCGAAGATAATCATTTAAAGCCTAGCGATATCTTCATAGAATTAAGCTTAATTCTATCGACTATTGATAACGGGTCGTCAAAGACGGTCGCCGAGCTAAGGGCGGCTTTGCCCGTAGTTGTAACGTATCTCGTTAATGCAGGTGGCCACATAACATGCTATAGCATATATAAGCGCCAGCTGATTGGTCACTTCTAGTTAGAACCTCCACATTCCGGTGTTAACCTCGGGAATATCGGAATAGCTGCCATTCCTGTACCTGTGTGGCTATCTCTATATTGAATAGACCCTTAAACCTTGATATGTACGTACGTACATACCTATAGGCGAGGTTGTGCTCATGCCCGTGTTCTATAGGTACATAGATGTGTTGGTATGTAGGAACCTACGACCGGACGATTAGGTACTATACTAATCCATGCGTAAAACCTAATCAAGCAACTTAATTATCGATATTAGTTAAGCTCTTGTTGTACATAAATATCAGACAACTGGTAACTGTTGTTATAAATAGCAATTGTTTGTAAGCTTTTCCACGATAAAAATCACTTCTTAGGAATGTGAGGGATTTCTTTAATTGTAACTTTAGTAGAGAGGATAAGATTTTTCCTAGTAGGGTTTTTGTTATTTTCGGACAGTTTCACAACAATACGTCGAATGTTTTTTTCTGCTAATTATCGTGATTCTAGCAGCCGCCTACGGCTCCGCCCGCGTGGAATAAGTACTTCCAAACGTATCTTTATAAATTATAGCTTATGTACTAGGCTATTAGGTATATTATCTACTGCTCATTGTCATCAAAATCCGTTCAGGAGGTTTAGCGTGAAAGAGTGACAAATATCCATACTAACAAACTTTCATATTTGTAACATTAGTAGGATTTTCATTTCCATTAAATGCGGCAATGAATTTGTAAATATGTTGTTGGCATGCCTTATTCAATAAATAAAAAAAATAAAATCACCACTACATAATTATATGTTGCCTACCTATAAAGTATTATTCCTAATAACTTATACACATTGTAAAAAGCTAACTGCTTCATAAATTTTGTCGAAAATGAGATTATAGGGACGGTCCCGCAATAGTTAAAAGTGGTTTATATTGAGTACAGACCTTTTCAGAGGTTCAATTATTTCTACAACTTACATCTTGTAGGAATTAATTATATTATATCTGATAGTATCTTTTCTAAGAAAAGTTTTAATCATTTCATGTTATGTTAAGAAATCTCGTCATAGAGCTTTAGGCTCTATGTTCTATGTTAAGCTCGTGTACGAATAAAAAGACGCGCAAAAATATAAATACTTTTATTTTACGACTTTCACAAGTACAAAAACAAACGTATCTTATATAATATCCCACATGACGTTCTTTTTAAAGGCTTTACCATATGACACATTTAAGACTTATCACGAAAAACAGGTAGGTAGTACAGAAAGAAAACCGGCCAAGTGCGAGTCTGATCGCGCACAGAGGGTTCCGTGACATCATTGTTGAAAAATTTAACGTGAAAAAGCCGCAATATTAGCTTGGCGGTTTTTTTGGATGCTCTATGTTTTGATTTCCCGAAATGGCTGGGTTACAGTTATGTATAATACAATGAAATTTTCAACTCCTTTCCTGTTACTGATCTAAAGATGCCTGTGACATAAAAACAGCGTAGGCTTAGTAAAATGGTCCCATTGGCGTCTTTTGGATAAAGAACCTTAAAAGGAGATGTTGTACTCAACCAAAAGTGAGTGCAACGTTGCTATCGTGTTTATTTTCGGTCTGTTATTTTAGCCGACAGACACCGTTTGTTATCTATGTACACTTGGCTGTTTGCAGTAACTATTCCTGAGAATATTGTGAGCTATGCCAGTGCTGTAGAATGCAGAACAGAATATTGTAACAAATTATTTATAATTGAGAAGGGAGAAATGTGGGTGATTTTTTATTTAAAAGCTTATAAATATTTTTACTAATGATTCTGAAGAATGTTAAAACCGATAAAATGTCCCATGGTCTATTTTTAACCCCCGACGGAAAAAGAGGGCTGTGTATCTGTGTATTTGTGTGTCTGTCTGTGGCATCATAGCGTCCTAACGGGTGAACCGATTTCGATTTAGTTTGTTTTGTTTGAAAGATGATTTTGTCGAGAGTGTTCTTAGAATAAAAGCGTTTTACTGTTTGAATCGGGGTGCTTTCGCAAAATATCGTGTCTTAATTACGTGTTCAATAGATTGCCGATCGAAGCGTATCTACTATGTACTAGATATAATTATGTAGCATGAAATAAAAATTTGTCGGGGTTTTTTTAAATTTTACTTGTCGATATATTTAATAAGATAAGCCTAATCAATCCAAAGTCTCAAGATAAAGTGACTAATCTCTGTTTTTTAATTTCGTAGACTTAACTGACATTTGGGGAAGTGCCACTTTATCGTAACATAATATAGTGTCGTATCCTGAGGGATCGAAAATCGAAGTAGATCGAAAATGGAACTATTTCACGGCAATAAAAAAAATTAGAAACTAGCAGCCCTTATTTAAGATTTAGTCCATGTTCAACCACCTTAAAATTCTACTCATTCATGTCAGACTTCATTCTATCGATCGCATTTATTTTATTGTAATACTGTTATATTTAAATATATTACGTTTATATTCATAAAACATTTATTTACACCAATTAGTAAAATTAAATTGAGGAGTCATGTCACATCGATTCAATTATGATTTACCTACAACACTATACTCCGCGCATGCAACGATTAAAAAAAGTAAGGTCATTGACAGCTGTCAGTTAAGTCTACGAAATTAAAAATGACAATATACAACCGGTAAAGATGTTTGAAAATTCATAAATTTATGGGATCGACAATCGCTTTCGCCGATAAAATGATACTTTGTCTAGAATTTCCTTAGATAAAATTAGACCTAAGTTTTAAAAACTTAGCTGTTCTTGTTAGCATTCCTAAAATCTTTTTTGATTGTACCTTATAATAATTATTACTCATAGTTTTTCACTAATATAATTAATGTTATGAGCTATGCGATATTCATGCCATCCGCACATTTTATTTAATTACGTTTTCATAACATGTTTGTTAGTTCTCAAAAACAGTAATTATGTTAATATTTTCACAATGGCTTCGTAAATGTCCTTAATTATAACATTTAATAATCATGTTTTCCGTATTATAAAAGTAATTTATAGAATATTATATTTTAGGGGCATGTCAATACCAGAGTCGATTATGAAATAAAGTTTCAGGTTTAAATAGAAGTAACAGTGATATTAATTGCGAAGTTCATTCAGCTCGATGTATTCTGATTATTCACGGATTTTTACTTAGTTCTGTAGAAATAGTCGAGCTAAAGATCGACGCTATTCAATTCTGCACAAAGAGGATCTTACCATCGCCACGACTCACAAAACGATCCTTGTTTCCTGCCAACTTAATAAAGTGCAATCTCAAATACATTCGTCCGACAAAATAACGTGGTTTTGCCAAAATTGTGACGAAGCCATTCTTTACTGGGATTATTATGAAAATAACATCGGAAGTTTGGCCGGAATTTACAAACTTCCGAAGAGTTTTCGTAGTTTACTAAGCTGACGTTCTATTTGAAATTTTAATGAATGCTCTGGCTGGATTTTGTCAATGGATAAAAATTGCGGCAGCTTACTTTACAGCGTAACCTCTTTTTCAGACTTAGAAATTTATAGTATATTCACGTATTCAAATAGTAAAGTTGACTCAGTTTTTTGACGAATAACTCTCAGTTTATCCTGAAAATAAACAGAATAAGAAAGTGCTTTAGTAAAGTGTGCTACAGGTAGGAAAACGAAACATATTTTTTGTAAGACGAAAAGCAAAAAGTGTGTCTTAAAACTGTGATATAACTCGCACCAGGCACCAGAGATGTGATATTTTCAAGATCCCTTTGTAAACGTTAAAGAAAATAGGTAACATTTTTCTTTTTATGTCAGGCGTATTATTTTTCTGTTTCTCGTCACAATTGTCTTAGTAAATTCAGAATGTCATGCGCCCAATGTACTGTTGGGGTAACTGAATGTAAAATCGAATCCCATCAAAAGCATAATATGTAAGAAACACAAGTCACGCGGCGCAGTTCTTCTACCGCAAAAGATAGTGTATTTGTAAACTACAATTCAAATTGAATGTAATTTGAGATTATGCCTAGTTAAATTATATCCTCTTAGTCACTGAAAATTTAGGCTTCTAGCTTTAACCACAACGAAGTTACAGGGGCTCGAAAATGTCCTGACACTTCGAGAAAAGGAAGGTACGGCTGTGCCTTTGTTTGCTTGACTTGTTAGGGGCACTACCGTGCCCCTAGATTTGTAGGAAAGCTCGGCGTAACATTCGTGGGCGGTACGGTAAGCTGAGTACAGATGCAAGTATATTTGTAGTCTAATTTCAACCACTCCTCGGTTTCGTTTCATCTTTATCCGGATTTGCGGCTCCATCTTGAGCCAAGTTGATCCATTGCGCAAATTGTGTGAATCATGCCGGCTGATAATGGGCCTCGGATTGATCGCGGGCCTATTGAAGGCGAAACGAAGTTTTGAGAGTGGTCCTAACTCGCGATGTGGCGGCGGGCGAAACGTTTTGTAAGAGAACCTTTCTCTATCGGCATCTGCAGCCCAAACTTCATTTACATAATTAATCTGCGTCGGACGAGCGTGTCGGCGGCGGTGCGGTCCCGGACCAGCCTCCATTAAATAACGATATCACAGAAGCCGTTTGTTCACATGTTAATCAACATGCCATTTTATTACACAAAAATTTAAAAAAGGTATACGCGATATTAAAAAAATATATGTCAGTACCAGAAATGCACAGATTAGGTTTTTGTTAGTTATTTGTTACAAAAAAATTCAAAAAAGGTATACGAGAAATTAAAAAAAGATGTCAGTACCAGAAATGCACAGATTAGGTTTTGTTAGTTTCAATTAAAATTCAACTATTATATATGTAAACTTTTTGGTTATAGCTATAAATGACACAGTATATTATGAAAACATTCTTCTTTTCGTGTGAGGATAGTTAATTAATGAAAACATTTGAAATATAAAACATACAAACGTGAAACTATATATTACTACTTACTATACACACATTTGTTTTAAAATATATACAGGATTATTTGCTTTTAGCTAACCTTGCCTAGATAATAGAGTTAAAGAAAGCTTTGAGATAAAGGCTCTTTATGAATCTATAAACGCGCTAGAGAACTGAATTTAATTTAGGTAATGGAAAACACAAGACGGTTTATAGATGCGAGAACAAGTTTATTTTAGAGATAGAAGGTAGTAAGCGTAGATACAGAGAATAGTGTTGTGCTCGTAACCGTTCACATAGAGCAGGCCGGGCGGCGAGCGGCATGCCGGCCCGGGCCATGACGAGGGCGCTTCAATTAAAACTGTTCAAGTTTGTTTAAATGTTTGTGTCAGCCCATCGCCGACTAAGAGTTACAACGCTACAGATTTCACTGTAAATTAACAACCAAATACTTCGTCCATTCTTGCGTAACACAATTTAAGGTTAACCACCTTTAACCGCTATAGTATATATCAACAAATACTTATATTGCAAGGAACATGAACACGAATAGTTTAAAACGTATCCGTGTAAACATTTGAGGGTAAACTTTGAACTGGATGAGAGTTTATTTTCGATAGAGAAATTCACATCATCGAATACGGTGAATAACGCGATTGTCGATACTTTAATACTATTAGGTTGTGGTTGTGGAGAGATTTAGATGTTACCTTGCTTGGGTCGGGTAAAGTTGGGCGCTCTGACTCGAGCTGACTTCGCCGTTTCATCGGGCTAGAACTCAACTCGGATTAACCCTTCATGCCACCAGCCTGACTTTGTTGTCAAACTAATTAGCTGTGCCCGTCCATTTCATTATAAATATTCGCTATTGTATTTCCTTTACATAGGTAAATTTTCCCCTCTACAAAAAGATTTTGGGTCGAGATGAACTAAGAGATCTGGTCGCCCCCGTGAAGATCGCTCCGATAGGACCTACTCAAATTAAGCCTACTGGTCATAGAATTAAAACCTTTTTCTTATTTGCAAGTAGATTCTCTTTGAATATTTATTTCTTCCTCTTCGAGAGGATTTGCAATTTGAAAGTTCAGCGTACCAAACGAAATCTCTTTTAAGAATTAGTCATAATCCAAATATGGTTAGGTAGTCAGCGGGACGTCTGTGATATTTATGTAATTTTCAAGTAAGCGGTTTAATCGTCCATCGCGTACTTAATGTTTGAGCTTCTAAGAAACCTCGGGGGCGGGTGAGCCGGGCGGGCCTGAGCCTGAGGGAGGAGGGATCCCAAGGGTTGGCCTCGTTCTGCTAACAAATCGCTCGCCGCACCACGCACAGGTAGTGTCACGCCTCCGACTTTATGTTCGCCAAATCACTCTAACGTCATGAATAAACAAGATTTAGGCTTATGACCTTCAACAGCACCCTTACACTATTCAGCACAGTTTGCTATGCTTACTTGGCGAGAATTTGATAAACATTTTTGAAATGATATCGATCCGGGGCTCGTTTATGTTGATCTGAGATATAAAGCCTGGAAGCGGGTGATAAAGTTAAAAGCTAAAATGAAATTACGGCATTGCGTTGAGAAAGCACAATATAAATATTAATTAACTAGCATAATACAGTACCTACCTAGGTACATTTATTGCAAACATAATCTATCTAGGTGTTTGTTGGTTTGCTACGATGGGTTCACAGATTAAGTAGTGTTTGTACTCTGTGCAGCAATATCAGGCTTCAGTTTATTAAATAGCTGTCAACGAGTTTTCCATCAAACTATGAAAAGAAATAAAGCTTTTCTGTGAAGAAAAGCAACTCAACCCCCATTAAAATGTTCACGCTAAAAAACGTTCATAGTTTTCCTTTTGAGGTCCGGAACCCTAAAAGGAACACAACTAGATTAATATCACAGTATAAATATACAAACAGTATGGAAACTACCTACAAACGCTCGAGACGGCACACTCACAAACATGCGCATCGGCGAGAGCCCTAAGCTGCTCGCACTACTGACAGCACCGCTACTGCTGCTTAGGGGTCTCGTCGCTGCGCATGTTTGTATTAGAGTGCTGTTTTGAGCGTTTGTAGCTAGTTTCCATACTGTTTTTATATTTTTACTGTGTTAATATGCTTGGCAGTTGAAGTTTTCATAAAACAAGCGGTTTTCTTCACTTTTTTTGTTTTGAAAATTCTTTGCAGTTCTCGGCTTCTATTCCCGGTGTCTTCAGGAATTTAAAATTAAAAGCGTGTCATGCTATGCAAACAATAGAATTTATAAATGAAAAGCATTGTTTTCATCTCAACTTCTTCTAAATAAAATGAAATCTGTATTAAAATGTTCTATGTATAGTCGACACGTTGCACTAATAATCACTATGCATCATTATAGCCAAATTAAACGTACCTCATGTAATTGCTCATGTGTACTAAAACAATGATTAGTAAAATGAGGCATGTCGGGTGCCACGTGCATCAGCGACAATAATTATGTAAATGGCTGCTCGGATATCGGGGCTGGCCCAATAGAATATGTCGTCTAATTTAATAGCCTAAATCGATCAGACAGTTTTAGCACAAAGCTAGCAAAACCACACTAAAATAAAGCGTAATAGACGACACATGTTAAGCAAAATGGAAGCACATAACATAGTTTGCGAACGTGATATGTAACAAAAACGGAACTGTCCTTTTACAGCTCTACGATGTAATTATGCGGAACACTCGACAAAAGTTTCTAATGGTCATAAACTTTCACATGTTTGTGTTGTTCATATTCGCATACGTAAAATATTAACAAACTCCAAATTAATTTGACCGCAGCTGTGTCCCGGCCATTTTTTTTACGGTTACTCGAAATTGTGACAAACATTTTAGACATTGGCAGCGATAATAGTAACTCAGTGTTCTGTGAAGCTGATAAATCATCAGGCAGGTTGTACTTTCATTTATAGAAGCAGAAAAGAGCAAGCAATGTTTTTTTTTGGTATTATTGCTATGAAAGCACCCAGAACACAAGTAAAGTAGCGATTGCAAAATGTAAAAGAGAAACGCAAAAAATCGTGAGCTTCATAAAAAGAATATTCGTGGGCTAGCTATTTGAATAAAATATCATGAGCGGGAACCATTTTTCAACGCGTTGGTGATAATAATGACGCTATTTATCAACGACTCGAAAGGGTGGTAATTATTAACGTAATATTTCGGTTTCGTTTGTTTACTTACATACATTTTGTGCGATATTTTTCACAGTTAGCGACATAACAGTAAGGTCATTTCGTTTGGCTGTGAGGGGATGGCTTCCAATGATTTATTGTTGCGTTGAATATGCATGTCGAGATGAAAAATGACGACGAACGTGCGAGTGGTTAGTGTGTGAGGATGGAGCGGCGGCGGCTCGGCGGGCACGCTGCGTGGCGCGGGCTGGCACGCAGCGTAAGCCGCCAGCCGTCGCGCACGCCGCCGAACGCGTCACATTGCGGAAGTCGTTAAGAAGATAAATCGCGAACCACACAAGACCCCATAATCCTTTTAAAATATCTAAGTGAAATCTTTTTTCACTACTTGGCTTAGGAAATGCTGAATATTTCCGCCACTAATCCACTTTTATAAGATTAACTTTTGTGTGTTCTTGTTCGTAGACAGTAGTTTAGATAAGTGGTGTATTTCTTCAGATATATAATGCCTTTATTTTCATTCCACCGCGGAAAATCTGATAGTTTCGATACAAGTTCCACCAGACAACATTTTCAAAGTGTGAGACATTCGCAAAGTGCATCCAAGAGCGAACTTAGAGGTATGGGTACCAGTTTTAATAGTTGCCGAAACAATAGCAGAGAAGTTTTACTTGCCGCTCGCTCCGGTTCCGTACCCGTCCCCGTTTCATTAATACGGCGCGAACACGGCACCAGGGTACGTTAACTCGTTCAATTTTCGCAAAAACTGCACCATTTTTTTTTCTAAAATAACATCCATCAGGTTCGAGAATAGGTTGGCTTTAATTTCCGCCACGATAACATATCGCTTCGAATTAAGAAGATAAAATAACGTTGCGGTCTTAAAAAGCGAAAATTTATTTTATGGGCACTTTCTTCAATAGTTTATTGCTTTCGGTTACTATTTCAGTTGAGCTTTCTATTTACATTCTCTTAGACTTTTATATTGTTTGAGAGAAAATGGTTAACTTGAAAAAAATTCTTGCTCATCGTTGAATAGTCTGTCCTCGTGAGTATAGATTACATAAAAGTCCGAATAAAAGTGAAAAGCTTGTTTTATTATCTTTATACGTGTTTATTTAGGTTAGTGGAAATGTAGTTAGCATTGAACACCATGGTAAACATGGATCGACTAGCTCTGTAGCAGTGGTTCGTTTCTCATGTCAGAGCCAACCGGCAGCGTCGTTCCTTTCAGTGCTGGCTGCGCAAACAAACTATCGAACAAACAATTTTACTCCAATTAATGACGTCTCTGCGAAACATTTGTCAGACTGTATTTGTAGGTCAGGCCGGCACAACAATAAAATCTGTTTTATATCTGCATCTCATCAAATCATGAACAAATTCACGTCAGCTTTTCATAGAATATCCGCTTTGTTATACAAATATTTTTTTTGTCTCCTTTCATAATATTTTTTTGCGGTTTTTGGCTTAGCTTTTATTTTTCGAGGAAACCTACGCATGCAAACAAATGAATACTCGTATAGCTACCTACCAAATACAAGTTTTTTTTACAGAGATTTTATACTCATTTGATGCATCGAAAACAGACGTTAAGCGCAATAGTAGAAAATAGGACACTTTCCCGTACAGGAAAGCGAGCCGAAATGTTTCACGTCACCTTTCGAGTGGGGACGACCCGAACGGAGACTGTTGAAATGCAATTCGATTGTCATGATTATTTTCTCCTTTTACGCGACGTGAATTGTTGCCATAAAATATATTAACTTTTTCCTGAACTTACAGCTGAATCGAATATTTTGACACTACTAGTACATAGTTACTTAACACCACTGAAACATATAATATGTTAAGGGGTAAATTATAATCACAAACCACCATATTTTTGTCTTGATTCCTACTTAGCCCTAAAAGCGGACACTTCGCAGCTACATTTGGGTCATCAACGTCGACGTCATTCATTTCACAACTGGCTGCTTTGCTGGTTGCTTAAAAGCCATAATTAGTGGTGAACATTATGCAGAAAAATATTTTCTTTCACTCTTCCATTTGATTTTTGTTCTGTTTTTTTGTTTTTGTATTTTAAGTCGCCAATCTGCGAGAGGGGAAAACGGCAAAAAGCTTTGTAATTAGGGAGTTGACTCGACAGGAGCTTAATAACACTCAGTCCCAGTTGGAAGCCTTTCCGCAATGGATTCTAAACTACAACTAGTATGACTTCGGGATGTTCTGCTTGGAATGGGATGAAGTATTTTAAATATGTCTATGACGGTTTGTGTCTAATATGTGTAGGTCTGTGTATGAGGCGCTCAAAACATAGCCAAATCTTCTATGTTGTGTGACTGTGAGGTTCACGTTCCGTGCGCTATTTTCATTTGATAGTTTCGGATTAGGGTCTTGAATTTCTTCTCCAATTCCTTTTTGGTATGTATTTAGATAAACTTAAATTGGTACAGTCTAGCTAGAAATTAAATGAATTCTTGAAAAACTATCAGACAGAGAACTGTAATTCATTCTAGTTAACTTTTTCTCAAAGATATTACAAGCATACCGCGAACAAAAGTATCAAGATATTGTCAAACTTTTAAAGACAACCTCACGAGTTCCAACTTCCAATATCTATTTTTTTCTATGTGAGAACTTTAAACTTTCGAAATTCACCGATATAGTACTTTGATCTTTATTGAGATACCCTCAATAGTCAGCGATCGGAGAGCAGTTTTCAAATAATCAATAATGTAAAGTACATAAACAAGCCGGGCAAAGCGAAAATGTTTCCAGAATGTAAGCGATTTAACAAGCTTAAAAGGAAATCTAGATAATCCGTTCCGGATGAAACATAGTTGCAGTAGTTGTAGTTAGCTATAAGTGCAATCAAACAGCCCTCAATAAACGGCGGTATTGTTTTGCCGGTTATTGCGATTCCGTTGCCGAGACACGTCCGGAATAAATTAACCGTATAGTTCGGACGGGGTACATTTTGGGGCTTGACAAGCATACCTCCGCTGGCTCAGCCGCGGTTCATTTTGGACCCCAGATTTTTAGGTCATACGACATCCTAATTAATAACTTAATTATTGATTAAGATACCTAACGAATCTTATGTGGGGGCTTTAATTAAAATAGTTGGATAAAAAGCTTACATGTTATCGCAAATATTTTTTTTAGATTAAGTGCGCAAGTTTATTAATTTACATTTGTTAAAAACAAGTGTAATAATACGATAATCGCCATTTTGATGACAGTGGTGGTCGAAGCTAAAAAACATAAAAATGCAGATTTTGGACACCCTAACTCCACGACAGGGGTAAAGGTTTGCTAATTGTTTAATTATTGGTCGAATTCATCCATATTTGAAAATAAATAATTAGTGGTAATGAAGTTATTTGTTATTCAAAGTCGAAGTTAGGCGCCAATCGTGTTTGTTTACATTTTTATTTTACACAAAGGTCACCGTTCCACATGTAAAATTGATTACAAATATGACAATTATGTCTATAAATATAATAAACAACAAGAAGAAGCCCTGATTTTAACGTAATTAACAAACACCAGTCCAATAATACGTAAAATTCATTACCACTACATTATTTTTGTTAAATTTCCAATTCGTCAAGTAGATTGTTTTTTTTTAATGTAATAGTTGTGTGGCAAAACGATTTTAGCAATCGATTTTATTTATGCTATCCACTCGATTAATGAGCGATTATCCCAAATCGATTCTTAAAAATAGAAAAATCCTGTTTTAGGCATAAAATACAATTAGTACTTAAATTATTACTATTAATTATTTCTTAAAGTAATCTTAATAGATTTTTGGACATTATTTGACTACAACCAACTAAACAATTTCATCGAACCGTGGATAATTTCGCGCCGAATTATCTATCCGATTCAAAATTCAAATTCGGAATGCGTTCGCTATTCAAAACTATTTTGTATAAAAATAATAATGATTGAGTCTTTATGTTTGATAGTCTCAGAAGTATACAGAGTGCCTAGTATATTTTTATGTAAGTTTGTAACGCAAGTGTAGATAAATTTAGTTTCGGGGAACCAACGATTTTGTGATTATTCGTTATATTGCAATGAGTGTCGTACTGGCCCAGTGGCTAAAGGCCTCGCCTTGCCTGAGGTCATGGGTTCAAATCTGGACAAATACCAATGATTTCCATTTTCAAATTCATTAATGTACTTTCTAAGTATATTTTAGAAATCGTTGACAACGGTGAATGAAAACATCATGAAGAAACCTGGTCTTATAGTCTCAAATCGCCAACCCGCATTGAGCAAGCGTAGTGATGAATGTTCGTGCCTTCTCTGTATGAGAAGAGGCCTTTGCCTTGCAGTGGGACAATTATAGGCTGGTATTATTATTATAATTATATATTGAATAATGAGTTGAGAGTATGGTATGGTTAGGTTTTGAATTCGGTCGAGTTTGTTGTAATGTTATGAAAATTGGTTATTCTATACATACTTTTAAAATTTTATTTTTATTCATTTTAAGAACATAAGTTTGGTTTGTATTTACATCTGCATTCCCCGAAAACTATTAATATCAATAACCTTGTGCGTATCTTCTTGCGCGGTTCCTTTCCAAGCGAGTTATGGCATGGTTGTCAACCAACTAAGCTGAAAATCATCTAGAAGCATGAAAGGAGAATGCTCATGGATGTATGGAATCCCGTACCATGATGCATCAAAATCAATCTTTGTTTTTTATAGACTACACTGATTATGTTAACTCCTACAAAAGTTATTTATGAAAACAAAACCCGGGTTTCGGAATTATATTATAAAATCGAATATAACCTAAAAACTAGGTCTATTTTGTTCGACGCTACCAACGACGTAATTTATATAGAAATGTTATACATGGACGTTATAGTTATTTATTACACAAAAGAAACGATTACTGGTTAGTCTTTTCATCAAAAATCGATTCTATTGCATTCTACATCTTTATGACCGGCTGTGAACGGCCAATTAACCATAGACAAAATAATGATAATCTTTTAAATAAAGGTTCTATTCTATACTAGTTTTTTTTAAATTAATGTAGAATCAACTAATAATATTTTTTTTTACAGTGATCATGACACTTTCAAAAATCAAGGTTATGTTAATTATAATAATATCATGTAAAACGGAACGTCATTTATATGGAGTAAAACAATAGTCAATATCCATACTTTTAAACTCAAAATTAAATTCCCTATTCAAAAATCAAATCCCCGATGTGTAATGTCGTAAAAAAATATGAAACTAATTACTATAAATTTTTAGTCTTGATGCGTGAGACTTTTTGGTACCACTTTTGGTCATTCTCCTTTGGCAGAAAGGTTCCTCAAGTGACGTAATTGTGCAGTAAGAAAGGATTTTTGGAAATTGCATCCCTAAGGGGGTAAAAAGGGGTTTGAAAGTTTGTATGAAAAATCTAATTCCTTCGGCCATCATTCTTGAAACTTAGCTTTTGCTAAGTTTCAAGAATTATGGCCGATATTATTCTTATTCTAAGTAAACAATATAGGTTGCCATTATTAGTTTTTCGAAACTCCCAAATGACGATTTAGGGGATGTTGAAGTTTGTATGGAAGAATCTGATTTCTTGGGTCAATCAACATGAAACTTGGCACAAATACCAACCTAAATAAATAATAAAGGATTTCATTATTAGTTTTTCGAAACTACCCCCAAAAGATGATTTAGGGGGTGTTAAATTATTTTTGAAATATCGTGTATTTAAAAAATAATTTAACACCCCATAAATCACATATTAAATATTTCTTTGGTTAATAAATTTGAAAATTTACATAAATACCCATCCTAAGTGAACCATAAAGGTTTTCATTATTAGTTTTACTTATCTAGTCCCAAAATACGATTTTTGGGGAGTTAAAGTGCTTTGAAGAATTTTATTTCCCGGGTTAATAAATTTTAAATTTGGTACAAATACCATCCTAAGGAAACAATAAAGGTGGTAATTATACATTTTTCGAAACTAACTCAAGCTAAGAATCTTACTGGACAGGGTTTCGTTTTTGACGTGGTTTTCTAGGGAAGCACTAAGGCACGATTTTGCGGCAATTCAACCTTTAAGGAAGTGAAAAGGGTAAAAATTAGTTTGTATTTAAAATCAAATTCTTTGGGGATAAAGTTGATGATCAAAATTTACATAAAACATTTTGAAAACTCCCTCCCAGATTGGGTTTAGGGGTGTTAAAGTTTTTTTTGAGGCAACTCACTGCACATTCTGACTAACATAAAACGAAAATAAAAAAAAAAAATTAAAAATATCTAAAAACCCGACTGCTTTAAAAGCGACTAAAAAGACTTAAACAAGGAGAAAATCTTGCTGTGCAGTCGGAGGATACATATTCGCGAGCTAGCTGACGAAAACCAGATGTATGCTCCGACTGCACAGCATGATTTTCTCCTTGTTTAAGTCTTTTTATTTCGCTTTTAAAGCAGTCGGGTTTTTAGAATTTTTGAATTAACTTTTTGTGATATATAACTTTTTAGTTATCTGTTTTTAAGATTTAGGTACATTTAAACATATGTGTTTTATATTTTCGAAATCACCTCTTAAAGCCCTTTATTTTGTTACCCCACACGATGGGTTTGGAAGAAAAAAAAATTGTCCTCCGCAATATGGCGCCCAAAATCTGCCATTTTTCTATTTTCCAATTTTAATGTAGCCAGTGACACTCGCGGGGTTAAGACGAATCGATTGACGTATGAATCATCAAAATCGGCCAACACGTTTGGTCTCTAGAACGCCACATAGGAACAAACATACATACATACATACATAGACTGATAAACACATTACCCTCCTTCGGCAGTCGGGTAAAAAGAGAAGAAAGGAGTGAATAGCATATTTAGGTTGTTCAAAACTAGACCCTCAACGGGGCAAAAAGGGTTGATAAGTTTTTAGGGGAGGATTTTACTTTGTGGCGATAACCTAAAATGTATTATTGTTTAAGTCAAATAACGAATCGTCCCAATCCAATAAACCCACCAACCCCAAACCCAAATCCACGATACCCAGTTTTTAATAGTTTTAATAATATCTTATTTTTGGTTGCCTTTACTAACTGCATATAAGAAAATCATTTATAGGATAAACGAAATCACGCGAACATAGTCGCGGGCGGAGTGCTAGTCATACATAAACATACTCATATTTATACTGGTCATTCTGTATAAAACCGTCTGAAATGATCAATGTAAAACTCTCTTTTATATTAAAATGTGCCCGATAAAATATTTTGAATACCGACTGCATTCCAAATTTGAATTTTGAATTCTTTTACGTTCGGCGAATTCGGCGCAAATTTAGCCACGAATCCTATTTTTTTTCAATTTACTGTTCTGATAACATTATGAAAGCATTTATGTATAGTTATTACTATATATTATTACTATAAGTTGTTATTTTATTTTGTGCCTATAAAATAATTTTAATTTTAAAACAATACATTTTTGAAAATCACTTTTTTATTTAAATGAATAATTTTAAATAATCGAAATACACTTAATCGATTAGGCTGAATGCAGTTTTAATCGATTATGAGACGCGTGAATGGACAGCAAAAAAAAAACAACACCAAAGAAATGTCATGTTGCAAGGTTGCATCAAAATTTTAAGCAATTTTTTTCCAGATTTTGGCTTGTTTTTTTATGAATTTTCGTATGACAAATTAGGAACATAAGGACGCAAATAAAATAAGTATATCTTTGTGTTGTCCTTTTGCATCTTTTCAGCAAGGGAAAAGGTTGTTTATGTACATATTTTGAGCAAATCTAAATTGTCTACCATTTGGAAAGGTGTAGTAATTCGTATTTTGTACACATTTTGCAGTAGACTGACGCGGTTTAACCGAGCGCAACATGTAAATAAAGATATTTTTTTCAAATTTACTGTGTAAGATAGCTGCGTAAACTTATTTTTCTGAATAAATTCGAATGTTGAAAGTTCAAGTAAATTCCTGAATTTCATGACGTAATTTGCAACAACCTGTCGACTCAGCTGGTGTGTCATGTGTCAAAATCTTGTCGAGCAGAGTGGTTAAACTGCAATTTGGGGCCTTTAATATGGAGTGTTGTTCGCGCTATTGGGCCATAGTGGCGTGTGGCAGCGTGGCGATATGAGCGGCATTCGAATGAGTACACAAAGGGGTCCGGCGCATGCTGGCCATCGGTAATGCAGCCAGGCACATGATTGCAGTGCGACTCTCCAGGGACACAGTTTTGTTACCTACCTGCGTACCTACGCATGATCGATTTACCGTCAAATTTTCGTTGCACGTTTAGAATTTGGCAGAAAGCCCCGCCGTGGAATAGCTGTGAGCGCTGAATGCAGTAGTCGCAGTAATTGCGCTGAAATGGCTACGTTTAGCGATTCTCAGTTGCAGACATCATTTACATTGCAACAAATCCGATTTGGTGAGGGTTTAAAGGATCATTATTAAGTTGTTTATGCTTCTTTGACCGGCGCTAGATTTAATACTTTTGAACATTGCAGCAAGGATCATCTACTAAGTTCTAATCAAAGCACTTCAGTCATTATAATAGACGATGCAACATCAATCTTAATATTACTAACTTCGCGCACGTGCATTTAAACTTTAACACGTGTATGCAACTAAACTTTACTCATCTAAGTTGCATCTGACCAATGAGCACTAAACTCTCGATATCGTAATGAAATTAAGGTCAATAGCAGCAAGTCAAGATATGGTGTAATAATCATTGGCGCATAAGCAGAAGCACCACGGCTTCGTGTTTATTGCTCGCAGAGAATTCTGTGGCACCATTAATGCACGTAGCGAGGCGTGAGGTGTAGTTGCTCGCTCAATTTACGGTATTGCTCTGAGCTACCGTCACATAAACAGAGTCAGGGCTCCTACAGATCTACAATCGTCCCGTTGTTTGTCCACCCACATTCCTGAAACAGAACATGAAACGGCTCGCAGAATGCATTAGTACTTCCATAAACACCACATCCATTGTGTGCACACCTTAGTCGTTGCAGCCATTTTCAATAGCATTCGACATACATCGACTTAAACGACGCGACGTACCTACAGGTCGGTGCGGAGTCCATGGAAGCCGTTCAGCTGATAGCTCCAGTCATTGCTTTGAGGTGTGTAAGCGTATGGCATTTATAAAGTCGCTCCCCCGGCGACACTATATTTCAGAGGAACTCTGTTTTTGTTCCCGAGGGGGGTCGCGATCAGAATTAACGAGACCTTTACCTTCATTCTCGCAGTTCGGTCTTTAACGCAGAGGTAGGCAATCTCTGCTTTTGTACAAATCCGGTTAACAATGAAGTTTGTGTTGTAGATAAAGAATATCTTACTACTTTTATTTTATGCGATGTATTTAGATTAGACACAGCCTTTAGTTACGAAGTCCCTCCGTTAAAATGTATATTTAAATTAGATAGGGCTTTTAATTTCAAGGCCCAAGAATTACAATTAATCGTATTACCCATTTGCCTTAATGCTTAGATCTACGACAGTTCGCTTTTTGTTTGGAACTGGTCCAAATATATATCTATCAGCGGCAGTTTTATTATCTTTAATGCGTTCGACGTGCATTTGTATGCTTAACCTCGTTCCCATGAATGGATTTTATTGCATATTAAAAAGGAGAACAGTCTAGTAAAAAACAGTTCTGCTGACAAACTCAGATAGTTTATCTTGTCTGAACAAGCTTGGTGATTATGACGCTCTCGTCAAATATCAAATGGAGCATTTGATGTTTTGATCATTAATAAACTTTCTTCAGTAGGCACGTTCTGCTTTAAATGATTAATAACAGAGTTCTCAGAACGTGCGACCTGTCAAACATGGACATCGCCAGACGTCGCTAGGTTGTTCAGTCATCTAACTATGTCCGCGAACTGTGTACCACCCTAATGAGATTCTATCTTAATTATTTTTCAGTGTTCGTCGTAAATTTCCCTCCCGAGAGTTGCTGAGCCATTCCGTGGCGGAAACATCCTTTTCGAGCTTAATTATTTCCTTTTTTTTACTGTGTTCAATATTCATTCCGATTTTCGTCGAGCAGACATTAAAATTCATAACTCAGCTATTACACTCGTCAACATCTGGCGCCACTTGAACGTTATTATCTTTAACTCTTAGAAAAGCATTAATTAAGAAGTTACTTTTTATGTCACTTTGGAATATAACAATTTTTATGCGAATTTATCGTGCAGGCAGCCGGCAGGTGGATGTAGTGGCGAGGGGGATTGTTTCAATACACTCAACTATACATTTACCTATGCAGTATCCGAAGTTGTCCCTCGATTAAGAGTGGTTATTTTACGAGTTTCGCCCCATAACGCTTGAGAGCTATTGTTCTATTCATCGAAGAAGCATTTTATGACGCGGACACAATCGTAATGCGGGTGGTCGTCTCAAGTTCCGCGTCTGGGCGCACGAGATAAATTTACGTCAGCGGTTCACGCCCATGAGCGTCGCCAACTCGTAAAGCAGTTGACAGCGGCGGAGGGGGTAACCTCATAAATAAGGTCCGGCGGCCTGCCCAGCGCCCCGGGCACCACGCACGCTTGCATACCCTGCCTTGCACAAGTGCACATGCGCTCATACACCTACTTATCTATCCTTGCAAAGTGACAAAGATATGAATTGCCACCAGCTATGAATACGACAGAAATATGGCGCTTGCCTCTCCAGCTTATTATTTTAAAACGTTTTTTAAATAAAAATAAATGTCTTCTCATTTAGTTGTAAATGAGCAATTTTATTCGCTGCTTAAAATGTTAGCATATTTCAAGTGAAACTTTGGACAGATGAGGTTAAGTAAAGTCTTTTAGTGGACTGATAAATAGTAGCTGAAAGTAAATTGAATGTGTTGTTCTGCCTTTGTGTGTTACCTCGGGTTGACGGTAACGGTGCCTCCGTTATCGTCAATCAGTGTATCGCTCGAAGTATATTGGTCGGTTCGACTGTAAATGTTAATTATTTACCGTGTTGATTAATCAGAGCTGCACTGTGAAAGGAACTGGCCGGCGATAATTATCAATTAGCGATGTACGTTGAAATTGTTTTGGAGAATGCCGAGAATATTTTATTTCAAAATTGGAATGATATTTATAGAAATAGCCCCGTGTATAGTAGAGTATACTCGAGATGCAGTAGCGGTGAGTTTCCCAGAGACATCACCGGAACATTCGATACTAAATTTCATTTTGCAAAGCGACCGATACTCAACAGCATCGCGTCACTTTACGGAAATTCTCTCTTGTCTACGATGCAAACCTGTTTTCTAGTGTTCTTCAAAATGATAAAACGAAATTCTATTAAGTGGTGACTCGCTGCCAATTACGAATTACGAGTACACACTGACCTTGTTAGCTCAAAAAAACAGGCAGGTAGGTTATATTAACAATAGTACCTGGGCGACCGAGGTCTGCTTGGGTGAAAATAGAGAAAACGACGTTTTCTAAAAATGAAACATAGATCGATATCCTATCACTAGAAGCTACCGTAGGTGCTCAATTGGGAATAAAGTCATAATTTATTTTTAGGTCGCCTTTGAGCACCAAGCTATTATATTGATTAGTGCTCAAATCAGAATACCTTTGGTGCTCTTAGCATAGGTGCTCTAAAAATAGGTGCTCAAACGGGAATACTTCGATTTATCGCCCCCAAAACCCCCTGCATACTAAAATTCATAAAAATCGTTGTAGCCGTTGCCGAGATTCAGATTATATATATATACAAGAATTGCTAGTTTAAAGGTATTAGATTAGATAGATTATAGCCAATATTTAATTATTCAACGCGAAATAAAACCCGATAACAGATAGGTAGTGCAGTGTCGGAATAACAATATGATAAAAAGGGAAATGCTCTTGCTCAAGATACCGCAAAAGATGTTATTTTTATAAGAAATTGTATTATGCGGAACACTAATCGTGAGCTGCTACTGACTCGAAGCCGGTTTTTCCGTTCGCTCCACTCGGATCCGTTTTACATTTTTATTTTACTCCTTTCAGTCTAATTTAATATGCGGCCGCATAGAAAAAAATGCGAGGATATATTTTTGCATTTGTTAACTCCACCTTGAATCAAATCAGATTTTACCGGAGAATTTATGTCAAATTGTGTGAGACATTTAGAGAAAGCTTCGGCTTCTACAAATATCGCGTATTTAAATCACGTACTGAGTTTATGTGTTATTTGTGTTGCAATACGAGTTTATGTTGTCAGGTCGTGTGCCGCACTGTGCTGACGACTGCTTTCAAATTATTCGCTCGTACAATAACAACGAATTGATTCGCTAAACTTAAAAAAAAAATAATTAAGAATATCAAAACATCCGACTGCTTAAAAAGCAAACTAAAAAGACGTAAACAAGAAGAAAATCATGCTGTGCAGTCGGAGGATACATATTCGCGAGCTGGCGGACCAAAACTATATGTATCCTCCGACTGCACAGCATGATTTTCTTCTTGCTAACGTCTTTTTAGTTTGCTTTTTAAGCAGTCGGGTTTTTTGATATTTTTTATTATTTTTTTTTATTTACAACTTTTTAGTTATTTTTTTTTTAAATTAGGTACATTTAAACATATAAGTGTTATATATTTTTTAAATCGCCTCTTAAAATCATACTTATTTTGATACCCCATACGATGGGTCGGGAAGAAAAAAAAAATTTTATCCCCACAAAATGGCGCCCAAAATCCGCCATTTTAGTATTTTCCAATTTTAATGTAACCAGTGACACTCGCAGGATTAAGTCGAATTGATTGACGTAAGAATCATCAAAATCGGCCAACGCGTTTAGTTTCTAGAACGCCACATAGGAACATACATACATACATAGACGGATAAACACATTACCCTCCTTCGGCAGTCGGGTAAAAAGATTCTCGCGGAAATGTATCGACGCGACGTAGGCCATCTAAATTGAATAGGATTTCATTAAAACCTTCTTTTACAAAAAGAAAAAAATCACCGTTGCTTGGAATTTAGACAACCGTCTATTGCAAGATTTTTAATTAAATCGACTTTGATCACAGGACTGGAATGTCTCTGGTAAAACGATTAAAACCGGTATAAAACAGTTGCTGTGTAATCTTTCCGCGTAACATCCCCACGTTAACGATTTAATCAAATGCTTTTTTTAAATCATTTTTTTATGTTAAAGGATTCTGTAATGTTTTGTTTCTGTCCAAGTTTGTACCGGGCTCATATATTGCGAGCTTAGATCTAGGTGTACAAAGTAGAACAAAGTAAAACTTTGTAGCCTCAATCCGCAGCTGTTAGTTTTCACCGGCTATTCTTCTTTTGTGCGGTCGACGCTGTCGTCGTCTGGAATATAGAATGTGTAACGATGAGTACGTCTTCGTTAGAGCAAATATCAATTAGGGGCGGCCTACGTGTCAGCGATAAACGGCGGGAGCGTGACCGAGCGTGCGGCCGGCGTAGCGGTGTAGCCGACCTACGCGTCGGACCGCGTAGCTCTCGTAACTCTCGTCGTAGACGCTCGCAGTTCGTAGCTACGCGTAGCAATACGTAGCATAGGCTCTACGAAGTGCTACACGCTGCTACGAGCTACGAACATCTTACTACGAAAGTACGAACATGCATAATTATCAACTTCACCTCCAAAATTCGAAACGTGCTATTGCTTAAACAGCCACTTACTTAAACTAAGTCCCACTCTGTAACTCGACCTGTTGTTTACTTATTTATTAATTAAGATTAGGTAGGTGGGTGCCATTAGAAATGTACCCAGTGAGACCCCTTTCAGCTCCTATGTTTTGCACGCCGTATTTGTGGCAGAAATAATAACACAGTAACCGTGACGTTGCTCTCTTGGAACAAATAATTTCGTGTAATGCACGTTGCGTAACTTCGCCGTTTGTTCCCATAATGTTTTTAATAAGGCCGTCGATATAAAAAGAGGGACTAAATTACAAAGTTTTTGACCGTAAATACGTCACGGCTTTAATTAAATTGTAGTAAGTACCCACGGCTCTTCTGTTAGTCTACTTATATTAGTCTTTGTAATTTAAAGTTTAATAATATTATAAGAAAAGTTTAAATAATTGTCATGCTCTACTTTCGAGTGAAACATAAAAAAAAATCAATATAAGTATATTATTTCGTAATTTTTTCAGGGTTTAAGAGTAGGTGTTTCATTTGCCAAGACAAAATGAAATAAAAAACATTAAGGATTCAAGGCACCAAAGTTGAACCAAAAAGTAGCAAAAACAGCAAAGTTAACAATCCACCTCGAAAGAATAACCCTAATTATAACAATATTATAAATGAACCTTTTTTGCTACTTAATATTCTGTAATACAAGTCAAAGTAACTTTCAAGGTTTCGGAATTGTTTAAACTGTAATTTTAGAAAATGATGTCGTGATCTTCGATAACAAAGTGTCTCTCAGGACGTGTCTCGACATCTACCACCTACCTGCTAGCCGGAGGACCAATTAAACACTTTAATTAATCTAAGCAAGGGTTGCTTGTTGTGAACTCTTAAATGACAGGAGAGCATGTTCCTCAACCGTTTTGAAACTTGACTAATGGACGAAAACTCCCCCAAATTTTATTTCCAATATTAAGTTTTGACTAACAGTCCCGAAAGTTGTGTTGAAGTTGATAGTTGTATATATAGTTGTTGTGTTGAAGTTGTCCAAAAGATAAACGATTCTGTTTAAATCTTCAATGTCATCCGACTAAAGTAGGGATTATAATGAGATACAAAATTGGTAGGTTGTAAGATACCTTGGTGGACGCCTTTTGGGTTAAGGATTTAAAGTAAGCGTTATTTTTATTGAGGTACTATTTTATTCATGATTACGAGGATAGCCTTTAAAGGTCCTCTCCTGAACAGGGACGTCGACACTTGCAAATAACGGTTATAGGGGGTGTTGTCACTGTAAGCATGCTGGTAGACGAATTGCTGATCGTAGTATTTGTCGCTGATGTCCATCTTCTATGAGGAATTCTATTATGACTAATCTCTGGCTCCTATTTTTACCCGACTGCCGAAGGAGGGTAATGTGTTTATCAGTCTATGTATGTATGTTTGTTCCTATGTGGCGTTCTAGAGACCAAAGGCATTGGCCGATTTTCATGATTCTTACGTCAATCGATTCGTCTTAACCCTGCGAGTGTCACTGGCTACATTAAAATAGTAAAAAAGAAATATGGCGGATTTTGGGCGCCATATTGTGGGGGCACAATTTTTTTTTTTCTTCCGAAACCATCGTGTGGGGTATCACAATAAAGGGTTTTAAGAGGTGATTACAAAAATATATAACACTTATATGTTTATATGTACCTAATTCCAAAAAAAAATAACTAAAAAGTTTTAAATAAAAAAATATTTAAAAATTACAAAAATCCCGACTGTTTTAAAAGCGAACTAAAAATACATAAACAAGAAAATCATGCTGTGCAGTCGGAGGATACATCTGGTTTTGGTCAGCCAGCTCGCGAATATGTATCCTCCGACTGCACAGCATGATTTTCTTGATTACGTCTTTTTTTTTAGTTCGCTTTTTAAACAGTCGGGTTTTTTGATATTTTTAAATAATTTTTCTGGAAAATAGGTTCTAAACGATACTCTTTGCACAGTTACCTACAGTTTTTGTTTGTTCACAAACGGTTCTCTATCTATTGCCCATATCAGATGTTCGTGCCTATTGTTTTAATTCAAAGTGACTATATTCTTTACCCGAGTTGTATTCCATTTGTCTGACCGCGAGCGTTGGCAGAGCTATTTCTGTATATTCCTTAACAATACTGGAAAGAGATTAAAAACTCAAATTGAATAATAGTCTACATTGAGAGTGGAGTCGCATAAATCTAGCCGTTTTAAATTGTTTTTATTTGTGTCTGTTACACTTTCGTATCTCGAATAGTGCGCCACTTACTTTATTAGTTCATACTATTTTACTACTTCGTGAGAATTTTTTTCATTCAGTTTTATTATGGAACTATTTCTCAACGAGGTCGTGTATGATTGTTTTTATGCGCTGTAATCGTTTTTGCTCGAAACTTTTTCCTTAAGATGTCTCTCAGCGTTCGTAATTTATATGTTCTTTAGAACTTTTTGTTGGGTAGCGTTGGCTAAAGGTCTTCTGTCATACAGGATTATATTTTGCACAGATTTTTCATGTTATAAGAAAATATCGATTCTATAGATATTGGTAGTTCAACATACTCGTTCTAAGAGCTTAGAATTTGCATTGCATACATATTTAATTTCGCAGCACATTTCCGTGGCCCTGAAAGTTAAAGTCCCTATGGTTTTCTTTAAATATTTATGAAGGCCCCAGCGTCCAACGACTTTTAATACTTTGAAAATATTATCATATCCTTGTTATAAGCTTTTCCAGATAAATATTTTCGCTGAACATCTGTTCCTAAAGTTAGGGTTTTTATTGTGACATAAAATAATATTGATAGCAGTTTATCTTTCGCAAAATCAGACATGTACCAAATACGGGACAAAAATTACAATGATATCAAGGAAATACAGCATTTCGATGTGAGATAAATTCATTTGAAGCTGTTCGATGATTTATCAGAGCCGGCAGCGGGAGGTCGCGTGCGACGTCATCGTCGCAGCTTCCTCGCACAGACATATCGTTTTGATAAATTGCGAAGAATCTCTGAACGAGGTGAATTCAAAAATAAAATCGTATTATTTCACGAAAGACTATTGTTTTATATACGTCTGCGTATGTGTTATGTTTCACACGTTAAAGTTTACGGAGCAAAGTTCGAGGTAGCGAGGACAGAAAATTGTAAGTAGTTTCAACTCTAATGTTGTTTTGCATAGGTGAGCAGTCGGAACGTGCTTCCGGAGGTGCTTCGGCGGTTAGATGGGGCCGTTGAAGATATTTTTATCGAATGCGAGGAGTCGTCAGCGCGCGCGGCGTGCGGCGGGAGCGTGCGCCAGCTGCCGATGACGCGGCTCAAGCGCCTATTATGCCGCTCGCCTTTTATTTATGATCGGGTTGAGCGGTGCTTATTACGACTGCGGGAGTGCGACATGTTTCATATGCCAGCCTTGTTTCTGCGTTAGCTTCCTCCTTGACGCTTATTGAGCAGTTCGCTTACGATCAACCCGTTTCTCTACGGTTACAAATTGCTGATGTTGTGTTTATATATCTCGAGAATAGTAACGATTTTGAATTTTCTTATACATATCTACTGTTGTGGAGCGCGCGTCGACTAATTACTTTTACTCCTACAACTTGGATTAATTTGTATAATTTCAAAGTTTATCTATATACATAAATCACATGTCAAGTTTTGATGATATCTGCCGCCGGGGGTTGCACAAGTTGAAGCTCACTTATTGTTATTCACGGCGTATCTCGAAACTCTGCAGTGATATGTGTTTCACTAAGCCCCAACATATATTTCGCCGTTTTTGTCTATCACTTGGCAGCAACTTCTCCAATGTTTTCTCATTCGCCCGCAGTCTTCCCAAAAGTTAGCTCATTCCTGTCTCGGTGGGTGCCTCAACGAATTACGAACTCGGCACTCAGCCGCCGATGCGTGTAAAATGTCTTTACGAGCTCGGTAAAACCCGTGATGTGTGTGTCACCGGCCGCAGCCGAGCCGCCTACTCACTTTCGCCATTTTTTTAATCAATTAGTTGTTAATCGAAAAACTTTTGTGTGCTCACAATGTACCCCTACCCTAATTCAAACCGGTAGGACTATTTCAGGTGATCCACAAAAAAACTCTACAAAGTAAACAGGTTTTAACTACTTGTGATGAATCTATATTATCTATCTATATATAGTTACACTATTTATAACTCAAGAACGGCTGTACCGATTTGGCTGAAAATTGGTAGGGAGTTAGCTAAGAACCAGGAGAAGGACATAGGATTTTTTAACCCGTTTAGGGTAGGGTAGGGTAAGTAGGGTAGGGTAGGTAGGGTAGATATGTAGGTAGGGTAGGGTAGGTAGGGTAGGGTAGGGTAGGGTAGGCAGGGTAGGGTAGGGTGGGTAGGGTAGGTAGGGTCGGGTAGGTAGGGTAGGGTAGATAGGGTAGGATAGAGTAGGTAGGGTAGGGTAGGTAGTGTAGGGTAGTTAGGGTAGGGTAGGTATTGTAGGGTTGTTAGGGTAGGGTAGGTAGGGTAGATGAATGTTTGGTGTTTTTATGGCAAAACAAAGTTTGCCGGGTCAGCTAGTAGTTAATAAATGCCAATATAATTAAATAGCAGTGAATCATAACGAATTCCACAACATATAATCTTAAGAAATAGGTTTCAATAGATGAAATATCCCTATCATCACAAACGGCTGTCTGTAAACTTCGAGATATGGTACCAAGAATTCTAGATACACAAACACATGCTGCTAAAAGCGAATACCTGAAACTGTACCCGTTACTCTGTACCCGTTTTGTGGAAAAACTTAACTAAAATGCTTTTTTTGTTCTGATTTCTATTGTGCATCAGAGTAGAAGAAACGAAACAAACATGTTGAATGCAACATGCCTGCGTCCGACTATTGGATGTACTTTTTTGTTCGTCATAGTTCGTTCCGATCCGAACTTAAAATATACGAAAGAATTTCGGTTCGGCGCTTCAATAGAGAAAAGCTAAAATTGAAAAAAATAAAATATTTTCCGGGAAATTGAATATTGTTAAAAATGTTACCTACCTGAAATATTTTAGGATATCTATTTTGTTTTGCTTTACATTGACAAATGTACTTTCGCTTACATAATTAATGTTGAATAATTTCCCTAAAAATGTCGAAATATTTCAACAAAATCTCAGATAGAATTAGATAGTAGGTGTTTGTTATCTACACCTGTTAAATGTAACATATGTTCATTTAAATCTCTCTATGGCAATTTACCACGCTCTCTGATGGTTTTCAGCAGTAAGAACATGTACTGTGAGGATCCTTAATAATATAACATGTGTGTTTTCTCGGTGTTACGAGTGCGCGGTAAGACGTGACTTCGTCTCAGTCATCATTGCAGAAAATGTTCATAAATATTCATTTTGTGCACACTCCCGACACCTACAATTAGGTGTAATGGCCGTTTACGTAATGGATAAAGTCTATCTTTGTCAAAAGTTATTTTCCTTAAAAACTCGGTAAGCGCCATGGCCACCAAAATTAATGGCTGATAAATTATTTACATACCTTCAACCAAAGCGAATGCTGAAAATTAATATTTATTAAAATATTCAAAGAATCGTGTAGCCATTTAGTTTTCTAGTTTCTTCGGACTGCTCTTTTAATGGGCATGACTGCAAACTTTAAGTGCGCCTTTTGTAACTTACGTAATATTTAATGTCACATTGTATGCGAGCTGTCTATTCACTCAACCTGTTTATATGCTCATCTAAACTTGCCGGGAAATACTTAAAGATTTTTTCAAAGTTGTACATAAGCGCGATGAGTAGGTATTGCAGAGTCTTTACTCCATTAGACATCAGGCTGCCAGTGACTGGCGACAGGAAACGGCAGTCGTCGGCATAACAAGGTTAACATCTTGCAATTCTATCAAAGTCTTATGTAATAACGTTATCAAGCGACTTCCGCCTGTGCCCGCCTGATGCTAACAATGCGCCAGATTCAACTCTGCATATGAACACTAATTAAAGTTTTTGGTATTTAGTGATACCGCTAGAAAGTTCACAGATAAACTTTGGAACTGTCTCACTGGCAAGATAAAGTAGAAACAAATCTGTAAACTTAACTAGATTTTATTTGTTATAGGCCACAACGAGTTCACCATAATTAAAGTGGGACTGAAAAATATAACTGTGAATTTCATGTGCCAGTTTGAGATGTCCTTATATTTAGTTCAAAAACTTTTTAAGATTTTCGTATTTTATATTTTCCATGAGACGAAAAAGTGGGTCTAGTAAGAAAAGTGTGCCAAGATTGTAAGCGGTGACGTTAAGTATTCTTTGCCATCTCCGCGAGAGAGCTGGCGTGATGATAATTAGGCGACGCATTTACATCAGCGCGGATACAAACGAAATTTTGTTTATTATTTTATTTCCTCTTTCGTGTTTATGCTGGATCAAATACAGTTCTATTTTTGTCTTTGAAAGGGAAAAATCCAAAAAAAAAATCGTAAATCTTTCTCTCTTAATATTATCTACATTAAAAACAAAGCCATCTATTTTGTTTGTTGTTAACACCGAATTAATTAGTCGTTAATTTAAGAGCAGACTCTTTTGCGTTGTGTCGAAATCTTTTACGACATTCGTTAAATTGTATACTCAAAGGGGTTTAAAAGTGGCTTAACATTCAGATATTAAAGGGGAAAATAGCACTATTTAAACAGCATACATTCAATTTTAAGATTGAGATATCTGCCTTGATTTGCATATGTATGCAAGAGGAACACTGCATGTTCACCTTACGAACCGCCTAGCTACTCAGTAATGCTTGCTTATTTCCACAAACCTTATTCACGGTTGACAAAATTAATATCTTAGTGGCTTGCTGATTGAATAGCACTGCCAGTACCTAGTCCGCAAACTGTGTACATTAATTTAAAAAAAAAGTTAATTAAACGATAATGTTAAAAAAACCCGACTACTTGAAAAGCGAACTAAAAAGACGTAAACAAGGAGAAAATCATGCTGTGCAGTCGGAGGATACGTCTGGTTTTGGTCAGCCAGCTCGCGAAGATTTTTTATTTATAACTTTTAAGTTATTTTTTTTTCGAATCAGGTACATTTAAACATAAAAGTGTTATATATTTTTGAAATCACCTCTTAAAATCCCTTATTTTGATACCACACACGATAGGTTTGGAAGAAAAAAAGATTAGGGCCCCCACAATATAGCGCCCAAGAACCGCTATTCTCCTATTTTCCAATTTTCATGTAGCCAGTGACACTCGCGGGGTTAAGACGAAGCGATTGACGTAAGAACCATCAAAATCGGCCCACACGTTTGGTCTCTAGAACGCCACATAGGAACAAACATACATACATACATAGACTGATAAACACATTACCCTCCTTCGGCAGTCGGGTAAAAAGGGGTTAAGATGTATCAGCTGAAATATAACGGCTGGATGAGTCAGTGGTTCCGGCTCGCGTCGAGCGGGCATCGAGCCACGGATCCGGCAGCGTTTCTTTCGAGCTCGTTAACGAAACAATAAATAATGATTTGGACGTCTCCACCACTGCAGGCTATTGTGCGGCCATCATATTTTCCGTCGGGCCGTCGGCATCAGGTCGTTGACGTGACGTCACGCTTCCTAACCGTCGATTTGTCCATGCTATATCCGAGTCGCTGTGTGTTTCCGACTACCGTTGTTACATTTAATCAAGCTTTCTAACTTAAACATAAAGTAATCGGCAAAAGTTTAATTTCTATTTGTTTGTTACAGGTAAGCTGAATATATTCGCAATTTCGAATTTATTTTCGCCGTCTCGAAAGGTAAGTGGTTCTTAGATATTATTAGCGTAATATAAATTTAAATCTGGTCCTTAACTACATCATTTCGCTGTTTTTAATAAATAAATGAAATAAAATTGGGCTTAATATAGCAAAATAAATGAGGTCTCCTTTGAAATAATTAAAGGGAAAGGTGTCAGCTTGAAACTCATTTCAAATAACACGTTTTATCATTATTGTCACTAGACGCAAATTAGCTCATTCTCGTTTAATATCTAGCTTCAAAGAAATATGTTAAACTATATAATGTCGTTTTTAGGGTTCCGTACCCAAAGGGTAAAAAAAGAAACCCTATTACTGAGACTCCGCGGTCCGTCTATCTGTCTGTCTGTCTGTCACCAGGCTGTATCTCATGAACCGTAATAAGCTAGAAAATTTAAATTTTCACAGGTGATGTATTTCTGTTGCGGCTATAACAACAAATACTAAAAACAGAATGAAATAAATATTTAAGTGGGGCTCCCATACAACGAACGTGATTTTTTTGACGTTATTCGCGATAAGGGTACGGAACCCTTCGTGTGCGAGCCCGACTCGCACTTGGCCGGTTTTTTATCCTTTTCTCGTAAACTAGGTAGCATTAGATTTCAAAGTAATGTGTTTTCATGACACAGTGTTCTGTTCATTAGAGCAGTCTTGTTATGGTAGCAAGTCGTAAAAATGATGAATGGATGAAAATAACCATAAAAATTCAATAAACGTGTAAAAATTGGGTGCGACGCGACCGGTGATTGTTGCCAATTTATTTGTAACAATAGACGGATAGAGTTAGATTTTCCGCAAACCCGTCATCGGTGAACGAGACGAGTGACTGAATAACATTACCTACTGGTTGTTTACTGTCCCCTTCACTGCATATATTGTCTTATTATATTGATCAGGTTGTCTTGTTAGTGAATTCATCGCGTTGATTTTTTAACCGACTTTCGAAAAAGGAGGAGGTTCTATGTTCGACTTCTTTTATGTTTTTTTTTTCTGTGTCTGTTCTTTTTTTTGTATGAAAGAATATTTTTTAAAATTGGTCCCATTTTAATTTGGTGAAGATCTGATGAAGAACTTCGGAGATATACAATAGAACTCATCAATAAATGACGGCATATCTCTCGGGATTGCTGCAATCGCATGTCGGTTTATTGTTTATACCATTTCATAACATAACATCACGCTAGTATGCTCTAAAGGGCTACGCAGATGTGTGCAGTTCACCTTGGTACACTCTCATTTCACCGGTTATGTTCAAGTTTGTATTTGGGTAATCTATTCTGGCATTATAGGTACCTTACTAAATGCAATTTGCCTGTTAGATACAACTATAAAGTGAAAAAAAAATAAAAATACAAAAAAATACTACCGACTTCCAATTAAAAAACTAGAAAGTGAAAAATAACTTTCTTTTTGAAAGAAAGTCGATGTCCATAACGCGAAAAATGGTACCAACCAAAGACACCGACTGCCAAAAAGAAAGTTATTTTTCACTTTCTAGTTTTTTAATTGGAAGTCGGTAGTATTTTTATGTAAAAAAGTTTTTTTGTATACATCATCTTTAATACTGTAGCATACATTTATACAGTACAAGGGGTTAATTTTCCAGCGGGATAGGTAATTATCCTTCGCTTTGTTATTTCATGATACTAGAAGTGGTTCTTAGAAATTAATTATGCAAACAAATACAATCTATATATATAAAAGAAAGTCGTATTAGTTACACTATTTATAACTCAAGAACGGCTGAACCGATTTGGCTGAAAATTTGTAGGGAGGTAGTTAAGAACCAGGAGAAGGACACTTTTTATCCCGTTTAGGGTAGGGTAGGGTAAGTAGGGTAGGGTAGGTAGGGTAGGGTAGGTAGGGTACGGTAGGTAGGGTAGGTAGGGTAGGGCAGGAAGGATATGGTAGGTAGTGTAGGGTTGTTAGGGTAGGGTAGGTAGGGTAGATGAATGTTTGGTGTTTTTATGGCAAAACAAAGTTTGCCGGGTCAGCTAGTAATTTTATAGATTTTACTTGCACTCGATTTCCAGTGTTTGGCTGAGCGTCGCCTGTCAGTTACGGAACTGTTTCATACGTATAGATAGAAGATTCGTCCGCCACATGACCGCGTGTGTCACCAACCGCGATGAGGCCGGAAACTTGTCAAATGAAATTACACAACCCCAACTAAAATTAATTTAGCAGTAGGCACCTAATACAATAGTAGGAAAACTCCATTCTTCGCAAACTTCATTTATTAACCGATAAATACCTACTACCCGTATCGACCTGCCTACCTCAGTTCATAAGAATTTCCCGTGAAACATTGTAAATGTTCCAAAGTTGGGAAATTCTCCAATACGTGCGAGGATTTTAGCTTCAAGAAATAATCTAATTAAAAACTCTGCGAAATGTGATGAAACGTTTGTACTTTTTTTGTGAAAGTTGAGGCATAAAGCTTTACTCGTTCCGTTCAACATTTTATCATCACGGATAATATAAAATAAAGAGATTTCGGAATGGCTGGAACTATTGTTTTTTTTGTTTCAAGTTTGTGTAGGCTTCGGATTGGATATCGCATTGTGTGTCTATACAAACAAGACACCTGAGGCAACGGATGGAGCATATCGGAGCGTATCATTCTACGTTTCAAAGCACTGCAAGGAGCGTCCGGCGTTGCAAAAAGCGTAAAGCGCATTGTTTTCGTTGGTAGAGGAAACGTCCAGAGCTGTCAGGCGACGCTCGGGTCTAATGGACCGCTATTTACTTTGACTGAAGGCTTTTCAGTGAAAACAATACAACATTTCGAGTACACACGCTCTATAGCGATTACTAATTTTAACTGAAAATGCTAGAAATGCTTCAGCTAGCAGCGAGTATTCACTTAATATCTTTCATTTAGTATTGTGTGAGAAGCTTGTATTCTCACCCAAACAATAATGACGTCATAATTATATTTTTGGTTTCCTATTGTCGTGTTCACTGCGTCACATTTATATGACGTACTCACGGGGATTATTCTGACTTATCCGTGTCCGACGTTTTCGTCGTATCAGTAAGAAAATTGGCATAAGACTTCCCTTTGCAGCGTTTGTAATCTAATTACTGACATCGAGAGTAACAGAGCTTCAGATAATAAAATTACGGAATATAGAAGCATATTATTATTTCATATGTGAACGTTTAACGGTGCTTTCTTTTGTAGGTGTATAAATCCTGGGGAAGTACACCGTGTTACATTTAAATCACGTTTTCCAAGAACCGATGTAGCTAGTGTTGTGTTGGTAGCATTCTGTGTACAATAGTGTTGATTTAAATCATAATATTGCACGGTAAAACACGCTCGCATTTTGCTTATTCAGAACTTAGTTCCATGAAAATGCATAGGATATGCGCCAAGAAGGCGGCGCTAAAACTTTGATATCTAATACTGTCCAGGTTTACCTTGGCAGGACTTATATTTTCTTTGTGAAGACTCGGAAGAAAATTCTCTACCCTAGCCTTAACTTAATATCTCTTATCCTGATTGTTATTAAAGATTAGCTTTGTGTTTTCTATGTATTTCCTTAAAGGAACGTGTATAGGTTTGTCGAGTACAGAATGTGTAAAGTTATGGCTAAGCATAAACCTTAAGTATCTAAATGTTTATCATTCTAGCGTTTTCATAGTTCTGTGCCAAGATCTAGTTAGCTTGAAGTAATTGGTCCAGCGCTAACGGTTCGTTCTTTTATGTTATGCATAATTTATAATTTTATGCAAAGTTACACCCGACTTCCTCAACCATGTAAACAACTTAATTTCCTTACGTAAGTTTTACGTAAAAGTAATTTCTGGTGAAAACATGAAATAATAATCCTGCTCAGAACTAAGGATTGTTATCATTATCATGTGGATCATCTCGAGGTCGCCCTCGCACTGGATGGAGGCCTCCTCTAAGCTCCACGCACGGATAAAGTCACAAACTACTTACTCAACATAAATAACTTACCTAGGTTTAAGTCCCTACTATCTATGGTCAAATAACTACCGACACGCGCTTGCATACATATTAGTAGCACCTGGAACTCGCTTACCCCGAACTTTACATATAAAAAGGGAAGTTGTAGTTTTTGTTTTATTCATATAATATGTTGGTAAATTGACTTACATAGTCCCGAACGTGAGGTCGACTTCTTTAAAAAACTTAGTACGTGGGTTCATAGGGACGGGCCGCAAGCCGGTGGCCGCAGCTGACTTAATCCGGGTTGCGGACAATCCATCCTTGGTTCAGGCGACGCGTGACGTATGTAGTAAATACTTCGCAATCACGGCTGCTGACGGTATAATTAAACCCTAAATAATAGCGAGCTGTCGGTTAATCTGACGCTTTGCAATAGTGACCATACATTTCACATATTATTGGCGTAACGGATTCAATGGTATTTAAAAAGTGAAATACTCCCGTCTCAATGCGCTTCTCGAAATTCCATCCAAAAATATGACTGGATTAACACACAGACCTGCAATTTAATAAAAGTTCCTTAATTATGAGGCGTATAATTTTTACGTAAACTGTCATGGAAATGAGCAAAGTTTACGGTAGGAATGCAATTAGGCTTGTAAGTAAGTGTCAAAAAATAAAGATATAATAAAAGTGGAGGCTAGTTTACCGTTGCGAGTGCTGGCAAGATCATTTGTTGTAAGCGTCATTTAAATATTAAGTATGTACTCAATTTTTTAATTAAAATCGTGAGAGTTTAGTGCGTAGGCTAGCGCGTGTGGCGTTTTATGCGCGTGGCGGTGGCGTGGCGGTGCGCGGCGTGCGACAGTGGCCCGCCAGCCCGCTCCGCGACCACGCGTCTCTCCCGCGTCCCGTCCGCGCCGTTTTCCCCCCAACTTTCAGCCGCCCGCCTAATACCGCGAGTTTCAGTTCCAAAACACATGAAAACTGGATTAATGAGGATCGTTCAGTGAAACATCTCAGTGACACTTGTGAATTTTGTGTGTGATTTTTAATTTAAAAAGTAGGTAAATAATTAACTTTTAACCCGGTACGGTCTACACGAGATTTTTTACTAAAAGCCACAAAATACCGTGAACAAAATAATTGCATCCACGGGCATTAAATACTAATTAGCACTAATTGTAATTTAATTTGTATGCCACGTAAGTATGGATGATATTATTGATGTTATCGAATTCAATAAAAGCACATATCTCCACATACAAAAGGAACAAAGACATTTTTTTTTTTTTTTTTTTTTTTTTTTTTTTTTTTTTTTTTTTTTTTTTTTTTAAAAACGTTGCCCCACACTAGGAATTTCTTCCTGTATCGTGGGTGCATTTACAAACATATAAACTCACATACACAAACCAAACTAATATTTATAAAACCCGATATTAGTGGGGGCAGAAAACCACGGAAGTGGAAACCCAATAAATCCGCTGTTACATAGTTTTAAGCTGTAGGTATCTACAAATTTTCTTTGAAGTAAGAGGAGCGGGGCATTAAGACATTAGTCTTGCAAAAACCCGTGCTCCAGTGGTGCGGCGGCGCTGTGCGGCCTGTACCTAGTTAGCTATGATATCAGATATGTGTTGTTGCTATTTGGATACAGTACTAGCCATGTATATCTGTTAGCTAAACCTGAGCTTAAGATATTCGCAGCGGGACAGGTGATTGGCACTCCCCGCGTCGCCTCACTCTCCACGATCCGTCTTGTTTATTGTTCCCGACCTACATACTAAACACTCTGATTAAGAACTTGCCGAAACTATAATTTTGTCAAGAAACAGGGTCGTGCGACACAAATGTATGTATCACACGAAATATATGATTCTCGTAAAAGACGGCTTGTGGCCACTTAATAGTTGCCAAAACAAAGAGAGCCTTTCGGCGAAGTAAAGGAAAAACTTAGCAAAGAGCTAACAGGTCCAAGTAATGGTCGTGGAAAGAACGACAACCATTAAAAGAGGAAATTCAAAGAAGATTTATGTGCTTGACAATATTGTAAAACCCTTTCTTGTTCTCTCAGCAGGTGTACGTAGTTGTAGGGATTGGGTACACATTTCTGATTAAATCCCATTATGCATTGAACACTACCTATACAGGCCAGTAATTATAATCACGGGTTTATATATTAATAGCTGCTGCCCGCGTGGTATTAGTACTTCTCCCAATATCTTTATAAATTATAGCGTATGTGTTATTTTGATGTATAAGCTATACTTCTGTAAAGTTTCATCTAAGTCCGTTCAGTAGTTTTTGCGTGAAAGAGTACCAAACAAACATCCATCCTTCTATCCTCACAAACTTTCTCCTTTATAATAGTAGTAAGAATAAAGATATCTGTAATATACATGATTATATCTCCTACTAAGCTTGTAGAAGGTACTTAATATTGTATCGATAATAGATATTTAACTTTTATGACATTCGAAAAACTATTGTTAAACTATGTCTTCTTCTTTCTTGTTCGTATCGATGGTACACTTGATCAAACTTTATGTATATAGCCTTGATAAACAAAATGTTCTGACTACAATTTTCAATTCTGAAATTGTTATTTAATAAAGAAACCCCAAAATAGGTTACTAATTTGAATAAAGTTCCAAAGAACAAGAAATTACCATTTCAACTTTAATTCGTAGAGGAAACGCCACGAAACGCCTGCAAATGACTGTCCGAAGTTCTACAAGTTTTGCGTTCTTTGTTAAAGCTTCCAAATAGTAAACCTGCATTTTCTTTATCTGATAAAAATTACCTAACTAAAGTAATTTAATAAATGTAGAAATTATTTTCATGCGAATGTCGTCGCCGTAAAATTCTTTCGCTTCTAAACATTCCTTAGGTATAAAAGATTATTCCGCGTGAATGAATAGCTATTGGAAGTAGAATTTTAACAGTCTCTCGGTTTTTCGCGAAACGTGCCCATGGAAATACCAAATCAGCTTCGTTCAGGTGTATCGGCATAAATTCGTCAGCGCAGCGGAACAATGCCACATCTTGTTACGCTGGTTTATATCGCTATACAAGCTGGTTGCTTAATTTATTTAAACTCAGAATTGGATTTCGGCTTCGTACCTTGTAGCACTTGTGCTTCCAAGTCCGGAGAGCACACACTGCGGTACATAGTTTAACAAACGTGTTCAATTCAACAAACACGCCTAACAAAAGCAATAGTTGTTGACTTATTCTACCAGCGTCTCCAGTCGGAGCTCCTAGAACGTGAAATAACATGTTTGACCTGACTCCAATTTGGGGACACCTAAACCGTATTCAAGACCTTGCAGTCTGTAGCCGTTTATCGTCTCCATACTGTCCGGTAAAGGTGATTAGTATTCTTCGTACGTACTACACGGATAAACTTGTGTCCCTAAACGTCAAATATGGAGGCAAACACAATTTTAGAGGGATTATGTTTTATCCAGGACAGGTTAACTGACTCCGTTCAAAGGTATTTTTGCTGTCAGCATACATTTGGACTGGACGGGGCAGTGGGCACACATTGTTCGGGTATGTCGTGCGTGCCATGAAATACTAATGTAGCCAACTAGTTTAGTAAAAGTTTATGTAGTTACTATATATTTTGTACATTCTGTGCAACTAAGCATGTCTTCAATGGAATTATGTCATACTAACTTACTTAGCTAGTTAGTTGCTTTAGTTCCGAAATAGTTTTAGATTACAATTGGATTCTGGCTTCTTCTCAATTTCACGTCATTAATACATTAGTTCTAAATTGAATTAATAAAGCCGTGTGTATGTGATATCTGTCTAACATGAGATAAAATCTCTTGTATATAATTGTTGAAAGGTATTTAATTACAATTACACAAATATAATGGAAGTGAATACAAGCAGCAAAAATATCATGTTCTATTATTTTATTAAATCAGCCTCCTGGTAATTGTAATAATATACAATTTGCCTACATAATTATCTCTGTGAGATTTAATGATGTAAATAAAACGGACGTGTAAACATCATACAAGTGAGTAAACAAGCACAAACCTAAACATATAGGAACACGTGTATTGTGCTTGTATCAAATGAGTAACTTAATTTTGTAAATGATACAGCTACCGTTTGTGTATTTCATTTCACGTATCATTTATATTTCATACTAGCTTCTGCCAGCGGCTTTCGTGTTAAAGTCGAAAGTTATCCCAAGGGAACATAATCTATCTCCGTGCCAAATTTCATCTTGATCCGTCCAGCCGTTTGAGCGTGAAGGAGTAACAAACACACACATACACACACACACTCACAAACTTTCGCCTTTATAATATTATTGTGATTCAAGTTTTAAAAAATATGCCGCCAATATGAACGTCGTAAAATAGAATTGGTTCGAAAATGGGACGGGCTGTCGAGTTCAAATATTACTCTTTAATAATATAGTTTCCACCGTTTCTAGTTCCGAGTCATTTGACAGGTTCTATAATACACATACTTAATAAGTTCTATTATACTACGGTTTTGGAAAGAACAAAGTTTTAATAGTTTCTGAAGTCTGTGAAATTGGGTCATTTATTATTAAATGTGGTAAGAGCAAAAACGAGTTAATGTAAATAATTAATAAAAGGAACGGAGTGAGTGCCTGTTTAGCTTTAACAGCTAACATGGCAATATGTCTATAAGTCGAGGATAAACACAGCATGTTTGTTAGCGGGAACCTTAATAACTCGTTTATAATTCCCAAGAAACACGTACAAACATTAGCTAAGAAAGCTCTTTTCCTGACGGTTAATTAAAAGTATCGACAAGGATCAGTGTTCAGTTGTTTGGTAGTTTGTTTGACTTGGAAACTGATTGATTGGTTCGCTAATAAAGCTATTGAGAGAACATTTATGCGGCGCACTCGTATCCAGCGCGGCAGCTAATAGGATTCGCTGGCGACATTAATGGCTATTTGTCATCCGTCATACGAATCACACGTGATTACTTAATTACGTATTAATTAATTACACTCTCGATACTGATCCGATCTCGATTGATACGAGTTTTATTTTATTAAAAGTCGTTTACCCGTAACAGGAAGCGGGATTTTTACTTTGCCGTTGAATTATTTGGGACGTGATATTTTTTAGATATTTTCGATCGTATCGCCTTTATGGAACCACGATCTGCCTGACGCTGTGCAGCAGATAGATACAAAGAGCGGGCGGACTCGCTACAGTGTGCTCGCCGGTTAAAACAACACTCATTTTAGGTTCCTGTCTTATAACGTTTTTGTTATCAATACTGTTTCCACGTAGACGCAGTTTGTATGCAAATTAATAACACAATATTTTTACGAAAACCCCTTCCAAGTGTATCTTCGTTTTCAAATATGGCACATGTTTCTGTCCTTCACGTGAAATCTCTTTTATCTTTCGTGTTTTTGTAAGAGATTCTGTTTGATCGAATCAAAGGGTGAGTAGGCATGTGATTTTTATCATATTGATAACTAAACATATCCCCGTCTCTAGTACCCCCCTATATAATATTTGATATACGTACCTCTCGTACCTATACGTAGTTACGATTTCAGAATCACAAAAAATATTTGACTTTTGTGTCGTTATATGTATGTACAAGGGTACATATCTTGTTAAAATAATTGGCCATATATTTAAATACATGACTACAGTCAACAAATAAAATGTTATATTTTGTAGAAAATATCTCCTGTCCGAGGGTTTTTGTTGAAACTGACATTGGATTGGTGGCTCGTTGAACTGCCAGTCAATCACGAAAAATGCAAAATGTCCGCGGCGGGTCAGTTGACGCCAGATAGCTTATGTGTTTTAAATGCAATCACCTGCAAATCCTGGACACACAGCGACACGAACATTACCCGACCCATGAGGCCATGACAGTTTAAATATATACAGAATAAATCCGGCGATCAGTTACTTGCCTAATGCAAATGGACTGGAAATATCAAGTGTGAATTGAAATAAGTCCTGGAGAATGTCTACGTACGCTCGGCAGTTTTACCCGACTGCCGAAGGAGGGTAATGTGTTTATCAGTCTATGTATGTATGTATGTTTGTTCCTATGTAGCGTTCTAGAGACCAAACGCGTTGGCCGATTTTGAAGGTTCTTACGTCAATCGATTCATATTAACCCTGCGAATTTCACTGGCTACATTAAAATTTAAAAAAAGGAAAAAGCCCAAATATTTTTTTTTCCATCGTGTGCTGGCATTCGCGAGCTGGCTGACCAAAACCACATTTATCCTCCGACTGCACAGCATGATTTTCTCCTTGTTTACGTCTTTTTAGTTCGCTTTTCAAGCAGTCGGGTTTTTAGATTTTTTGTATTACTTACTCTTACGATCTCTTGCCTGAAGTTTTACATTTGAACTGAGTTTAAAAGTAAACAATAAGCTGTAGGGCAATGGAGTCTTGGGAGAATTATCGAGAGTTCTTCTGTAGTGGTGGAATAACAAGGAGAAAATACGGAGAAATTTGTATAACTTTAAAGTCTGGTTCGCTAACTTTAAAACATATTAAAAGTAACATCATTAGTTTCTACATGAGGGTTAATTAAGATTCAGTTATTAATTATGTTCAGTACATATATATTCTAGAAGATTATCTTGTCTTTGATTACAAGCAAATCCCTTTTTTAATCACAAGACAAAATCCGAAAATCTCCTTAAATAAAAGTATCAGTCTCTCTTATCCGATTTATTTTACCATGGATGTTCTTAATTCCGAAAATGACGTTTATATAAAAGAGATCTCCATTTAGGTATATACTCCCAAAGGAATGTTGGATATAAATGGATTACGGTTCTTCCAAATTACGGTGTTGTGTGCTACGTGGATGAATCTGGCCCCACGATAATACTCTATACCATTTTTTTGTCTATTTTCGTTTCTCGTATTAAATACGATTTTTTTTGTATATACGTTGTTTTAGTTAGTTTTGAGGAGCTCGTGGCTAAATAATAACAGCCGTACTGGTCGATCATCAAAGTAAAGCAATGCTTGACGAAGTCGGTCCGTGGATGGGTGGCCATTTCAACATACCGAGATTCCTCCGTGCCTTGGAAAGCAAGTTAAGCCGTTGGTCCCGGCTGTCATTTGAAGATATTTGACAGTCGTTACGGGTAGTCAGAAGCTTGAGATCTGACACCAGTCTTGCCAAGGGGTATCATGTTACCCAGTTATTGGGTTGTAGAGGTCAGATAGGCAGTCGCTCCATGTAAAATACTGGAACCCAGTTGAATCCGGTAAGACTGGAAGCCGACCTCACTATATTTGGGAAAAGGCTAGGCAGATATAGATACGTTATACGTAGATTGATACGTTGTTATAGTTTTGAAAATTGTGTATTTTTGTGTTTATATCATTGGAAGGTTTACACATCCTCAGTAAAGATACATTCTCAATTTAAATCCTTCAGATTATGCAATAATCTCAACTTAAATTTGTTCTGTCCTAAAAACTAAAGTGCCTTTTCTGGAAAGGTTTTTCTTCAAAATAAGATGAAGGAATTTGTAATTTTGTAAGCTGGGTTCTGCTGATATTATTACAAGTACTTACTTCTATTTACATAAAACCTACCTATTTAACTTTCATTTGTAGGTCGCCTGAATAAAACCAATTGTGTATTTTAACAACTGTAGCTTTTTCATGAAAAGGCTTGCATAACAATATTTTTTATCGCAATTAAATCTTATCTGGGACTAGAGCGTCCAAGTTGTAACCGCCAGCAGCTATTCATAACTAAAGATTCTGAAACTTTAAATCGCCCATAGACATTGCGCTCACGAAGCTAAAGAGAAATAAAATTATAATAAATAATTCGAATTGAAAATTACTCTTAAATCAATTACCAAGTGAACGGTAAACTTGTAGTTTTTCTCTGATTTGAAATACTTAGGTACGGTTATTTTATTTGAGATATGTTCTTGATTTGTGTTATCTAATATTTATAACGGCGGGGTAAAATAGTGAGGCAAAATTACCGGTCAAAAGAAACAAAGGGTATTTTTATCTCACATAAATGAGGAATCCCAGGATAAAATACAATTTGACATAAAAGAGGCTATTTTGTACTCTAAACTGGTGGATAAAAGTAGATTAGTCGTGGTTTAGTCTATTTTCGCCGTTTGTTCATGGCGTAGTTATTTTTCACGTTTCATAAATCCTTTGATATACGTTGTTCCATTTTTAAATAAAAGCATTGTTATGTAAAAACAATACTAAGTGCTAGTAGTCCGAGTGTAATAAATAAATATAAATATTATTTGTTTGCTGCGCGGAACTCTTAGTAGATACAGAACTGCGACTGCAGTCAAAGTGGGGTTTACGTTTGATCCAGCGCAAATTGGAAAAATAAGATAGAACGTTTGCCTCCGCTGCCTTTTAATATAAAATCTCGTACTATTGCAGAATTTAAAAAAAAATAACAATTTAAAGTAGACATGTTGCAGTCTCTGAAATTGAGATAGTAAAAAATCCAAACGACGTACGTGCTTACAGCCATAATTGAAGGTCGTTGGCGAAGTTTACAATGATGCTAGGAACATAATAATACAAGTTCGCTCGTAAACTGTAACAGCTGCATGGGAAGTAATGATACTTACACTCGAACCGCGCCCGAATGGGATATTGAAGAGGCCATGGATACGGAAAGTACTAAAAAAGCGAAGGAACAATAGAGAAAAATGCCTTCACAAACTTAGATGAAAACTTAGTACGAGGAGTTATTCTCACAAGGGACTCAGTAACCTTACAAAGCATTATCATTTAATACACAGTAAATAAAACGACTTCCTCGCTATAATCCAGTAATCACCTTTTGTGTCGTTACTTCAACTAAGCGCTTTTATTAAATCAACTACTAAATGTTTGTGTTGATTAAAACGCGCGCTTGCTATCAGCCTTCAAAGAGTCGCTTAAATAGACTTGTGCTTTGATGACTCGTCATTAGATATCTACTGTCCTTTATATTAATATAGTCAGTAGTCTCTTCAGAACAACGAGGAACTGGTTGTTTGCGTTGGTTTAATTAAGTGTAGAACTATTCTCTCGCAAACACCATTATATTAGTACGTACCTATGTGTGTGAAATATTTGCTGTTCAACTGCAAAGTTTGTCTTGTTACCATAGGAACAATAGGTGTGGGACATTTTCATCGTTTTAATTACTCCGGTGTGTATAACAATTGGCACGGTGGAGGGCCCGCCGGCGGTGTTTGTGACAGGCAGGTGCCATGAAGATGACGTTAGCGCGGCCCCTGGGGCCAACGAGTGCGCGCCTCCTCTTGTACCTGTCATTAGGGCAAGCGCTCCAATTCACTGCCTATTAACCAATATATTAGGGACAACCAACTTCATGTCAATCCGCAAAGCTCTTGAAGTAAAGCGAAATTACATAAAAATCCCAAAATGGATCGCAATTAAGAAACTTCTTGCTAACGATTATTTTATCTGAATTTAACTTGTTTATATCTTATTTAATGGGTTGCTACTTGAAACTGGGGTGTTTAAAAGAGAATATTCATTTGTTTCAAAATTAACCACAATAACCGCTTCTTTATGTTTAGTTTTGTTGTTGCTTCTAACAACGGCCATAATGTAATTCACAGTACAGACATTCTGCAGAACGTTTTATTGCTCTTCTGGGGAGGATCACGAAACTTTTAGATTTCTTATAGTCCAGTTCGGTCAATAGTCACATAAAAAGCGAGTTATTGCATAGGGTACAGCAGTTTATGTATACGCGCGTACACATTCCTAGATACATTCAATTACTTCTTTTTATTTGTTCTGCAATTTCATTAATCTAGTTAGTTTACAGTTACTTTGGGGGATGAGACATTCGCATATAGTATATGAAGTCTAGTCAGAATTTAACTTAGTAAATTTGTCGACACCGGTCCGCGTCTGTTTGCTAGACTCGCAGTGCGACATGATTCACTGAACAAATTTGTGAAAATCGCGTTTGAACACGTCATACATTTGTGTTTGTGTATTTTATTTTATCATGAGCCCGATCCGAACCGGTGACATTTTTACGGGCCATACAGGTATAGAGAAAGGGTTAACATGTGAACATAGGGCTTTTTGCATCTGTGACCGACTTTTGAAAGTTATTTAACTGTAGGTTAAGTTGTTAAGCGGATGTCATAGACGTGAACTTGAACGTTAAGAGGCTTCTGGTTAATTAGCATGCGAGCCTCCGAGGAGCCGTAATGACCACAGCTGTGCCACTGGGGCACTTCTAGAAAATGAGATGCTCCCTTACATATACTTATGTACGCCATAAACTTTAATGAAATTTTGAAATAAATAAAAAAAGCAATACTTTTTATTTCTACCAGTGGGAGAGAAATAAACATCAAATAATGAACTACTTGTGAGGGAGACATTACTTCGTTGATAAAAAAGTCGTAAATGGTTTGTTGTACCGACTTGAAGACACTTTGCAGCCTCTTTTATTGTCACGAAATGTATTACAATTCCCTTAATCTGTTGATTGCTCGTGAGACTTTAATATACTACCATTATATACGAACTTCTCTACCCATAGACGAGTCTTATACAACTCCTTTTAGCTTGAATTAAATTTAAATATTTTCTCACGCGAAACGCAATGGTATTTCCTTTCCACCGGGATTTCTCGTCCAACAAAATCTAGTTTCTCCCGTCTTATGTAGGTAGTTTATACACGTACTGCAATTAGGTACGTACACGGAGTTAAGATTATCTTTTGTACCGTTGCGAGGCTGTGTGCTGTACACTTTCCGTATGCGTTTGAGTATTCCCCTGGAACACGCTCCGCCTAATCTAATTAGGCTGCAACTATGGAGATAGCAGCGATCGAAACTTGCGGCTTATGAGGTCGGCCAACACGACTGACAAGATTACCAAACTTTTAGCCACAACCGTACCCGTCCGCTGAGCCGTGTAGAGCTCCCTATCTGCACCATCTCGGCGGCTGCTACCTACTTCTGCGTTAACGACGCAGCCACTTCTCAAAGCATTTTTATAAATTGCTTATTTAGGAATCTGCGCGACTCATGACATAATCACCGAGGAACACCAAGATAAAATCTTTTTGTTGTGAATACTACACAAAAGACTGAAATCGCTTTACAATTGCGGTGGATGGCTTATCACAAAACCGTCCTCTTAAAAAGTCTTGAATCAAAATTAAGATCGCTGAGCAAAACGTACATTTACTATTCTGAAAAAGTATTCACCGTAAAAAGTTATTTGTGCTATAAAAGCGGTAGAGCGGGGGTCCGGTTAAGCGCGAACATAAATTTAATGATATTACCGTAGGCCGTTAAATGCTGGTTTCATAGCAATTTTTAATTGATGAACCGATGTAACAATTGGTACATTTCAGCAATATTACAAAGAGCTACGTACCATGTAGCCGTAACCGTTGTCCGGCCGCTACAGATAAATGTGGAAAATTCATTGAAACGCAAACTCACTGATACCACTCGTACTAGGTACCCATAACATATAAAGTACATAATATTTTTATACAAAGCTAATATTATTATTGTACCAGTCGAGCGTTTGTAAAACTTGTTACCAACACGTAAACAATTATTACAAATGGAAATAGTGGTACCAATATTGTTGGAAAATAAATTAGATTCGCATTAAATATAGCTTTTAATAACGTAGGTTCCACTAAAGCCGTCGCTTTCTCTCTGTTTTTATTATGACGGATTACCTTGTATAAACAAAGTCTCCGTGTGAACGCTGAAATACGATTTTGGAACAGCTTTGTGCAGTGGAAACAATGTAGAAAACGCGTAGAATCACAATTGATTGAGTTTTCTGATATGGAAAACAAAAACCCGAACGTTGTCAGTAATACAACAGACATATAACACGTACTGTCAACCGTTATGGCGGGCTCTTTCAAATGAAATAACGTTGCCTTTTATCTAGGTACACATCGAATTGTTGCCTCCGAAATGGCATTTATAAATAGCTTAATTATGTTTACATGAGCTTTTATTTACTTAACCTCACTAATTATTATTTGGCTCTTTTGTGATGCTGTGTGCGAACGAGGATATACTCAAGACAGTTTGTATTAAGTTGTGACTCGCGAGTTGTGCGCTCGTGTACTTATAACAAATGACACGAATTTGTTGAACTGGAGCGGAGAGCAAGTCTGGCGGTGTTCGGAGGGTCCTCCGCGTCGCTGCTCCTCACTTCTCTAACTACATGTTTATCGCAGCTCGAGTTACAAATCGAAATGGGGTATTGTGTGAACGTAGAATTATTACGCCGCATTCACGAGTTCACGAACGCCTGCCTTGCTCATGTTCACTCAAGCTGCCCTGGATTGATACATTTCAATTTAAAGCCTACTCTGAATTTCGTTCAACAACGTCTATCTGTTAAAGTTTCCATATGCTGCCTAGTCTGTTGTTTGAGAATTGTAAGAACAATTTCAGGTGAAAAGGTGAAAAAAGAAGCCGAGGGAATAGAATCAAGGTTTAGGCGGCTACGGATTAATAATTGAATAGTAACGGAATTTGAATAAAAGCCGGGCAAACAAGTGTGAACGTTAAAAAAGCTTTACTCAACGGGTGCGCGGTACAATTTGTTTAATACCTAAGCTAACAGAGGCGATATCAAACACCTTAATTTGTAGATCCTTTATAATATTTTAAATGTTTCTCAAACCCGGGAAAATTCAAATAAATTACGTTTGATCGGTTAAATTAAACGATACTTAGCAGTATTCTTCAGAGAATGAGTTACTTTCAGATCCTTTTGACGAGAGAAATATTACGCTAATAAAATACGGGGATTTTGTTATTATTTGCGTCGCTCGAGCTTTGATCCAGCAATTAAATTATTTTATCATTTAAGTTGAATAATTGTCCAAATACCAGAATTATATAATGTGATGCAATTGTTAATTAATACGTAATCTAATAATTTAATATTTTATTCATTTTATTGTAATATTTTTGCAGAATTGCCGTGGTAGGATATAAACAACTGTTATAAAAATGTCACTAAATGATTTGATTTGAAATAATTGTGTATTTTATCTACCAAATAGATAAATACAATTATGATATTGCAAGTAAATTTACTTTATAGCTACTGATTATGTACATATGTTCTTGCGTAGTTAAGGAATGAAAGAAACATATTCTCGCTAATATAAATAATCTTTTATCTACAATTTCGAAACACGAATACCCATAAAACCTGCCTCTCTAACCTCTAATACTGGCCAAATTGAGATTTATCAGCCATTAAACGAAGAGTCGTGAGTGTCAGAATCCGTATCACAGCAAACGTATCGTAACAAAGCAAACAGTTTGATACTTATTTATATTTTTTCGTCAAAAAATGAGGATGAATGAAGCTGTTTATTTTACTTCCAACCAAAGTCTGTTCTTTAAAGCGTTCAACGTATCTACTGAGTATTTGTTTTTCATTTCGTTAGAGCTTATTTGCTTTCTTGGAGGTCGATGGGGCGTGGGCGGAGCGGGAGCGGTCGCGAGTACGGGCGATGTAGCGGGAGCGGGCGAGGCAGCGGGCGCGCCCGGATGTTTTTCCCAACCGATGCTTCCGACATTATATCAAACCTGCTCTTGACGCACTTGCCATTTTCCCCTAACTCGTTTCCAAAGAGACAAGGAATTGTTTATGTCGTGTCTTTTTTAAAAACAATGCTATCGACACGGTTTCACAAACCTCTCGTGACTACGTTAAAAATAAATGACGAGAGCCGATAGAGGCGTACTTTTATTGTGTCGGATTTATACGAGCGGTATAGGTAACTTAGTTTCCATGTTTTCATCGGTCTTTTTCGATTTGTATCTTTCTGCACTCTAGGCGTTGAAAGCTACCTACTGTGCTATTCGGCCATTGAAAATCAAAGCGATTTAGATTTGTAGCCCGGAACTTAGATTTATATTTATCGGCGCTGAACGTATATTGCGTTTACTGAACCTGGTTCAAAAATATTGGTTTAGTGGAATAGTACCGTATGCACATAGAGAGGTACATGAAAGTATATACGGCAGAGGTTATTGATATGAGTATTTATACGTCGTTAGTAGTAATTTGTTACCGGTGGTGTCAATAAAGTAGCGTGAGTAAATGGTTCACTGATTAGTATAGTTTGGAACAGGTCCACTTTATGAAGGTAATATTCGATGCAGTGCTTAGTGAGGCAGCCATATTTCATTCTCGTCGTCGTCGTCGATGTCACGGCTGAGATGCGATGCTCCGGGGCAGATTAAGCTCAAGAATTATGCGAGAGATTGCATTGCTAAGCGCTCGCAGATTGAGAGAGCACAATGCATAAAATGATTTCGTCTCAGCACTTGTCTGTGCTCGAACACACTCGGAACTATGATTACCGTCCCACTTGTTACTCTCATATACCGACTCGAAAGTTTTCTACGATTTCAAGTGACGTTACATAAAAGAGCTCATGAATCCGCCTTGGAAGTCGACGACTTTCCATATTATGACGCATGCCACTGACGTTTATGACTACCTACTTCGTTAGAAATGCGTTACTGAATATTAAATTGATATCCCTTTGCGTCGTCGGAATCTCATTTCATTGATTTATATTGTACGAAATTGGTTTATCGGACTACACAATGATTGCATCGAACCATTCAGTTTATTGAACTGTTCAAAATTGAAAAGTTTGTAGCCGTTTGCAATATTTTCCCGCGTATGGATGTTAATGATCTGTGTTCAACAATGTATGCACTATCGACTCTACGTTAGAGGTAAACAAAATCAAAATCTAAGTGTCGTATTTGTCTCTAATTTGTTTTTACATTGCAATTTAAAATGCTTTTGTCTGTTTCGGCCATATAACCAGACAATATTAGTCCTTATTCAAGTGAGAAGCGAGCGGCAATTTACGCAGCTCTATATTTTTTCAGTCCGCTAGACGATATGTCTTTTAGCTAGAATTGGCGCGTTCCACCTCGGCTCCATTTAATGTAGACGAAAGCCGCACCACATCCGCTGTTTGCCGTCTCCCTGCTTACTCTGCTTCTTCCATATGCTCCCATACCGACCACTAAAATACCGCCATAAATTTTCTCGCCATTTGTTTGTTACCTGTGGTCAGCGTCTTTTTTGCATAAAATGTTAGTTGCCATTGAGCCCGTTTTCATCTAGCTTAGAACTTCTGTTTAAAGTAGTAATTTCGTGGAGCAAACTAATCAAGCAGATGAAATGCAACATTTCGCTTAAATAGGTTCGTCGCTAAAGTTTTCCGTTCGCTTAGCTTTCCAAACGGTTTATGTTACGAGTACGTGGTGAGTATAATTCGTCGAAGTTGTCAGCTAAGGCCTGGCGCACACCTCACATAGCCGCGCACGCGAGTGCTAGTCGGCATGGCATGTCGGAAGTTCCGCGCACCGGCACGTCGCACGACGCTAACGACTCTCCGCACCTGAACGCGCATCATACTTGACAAATTAAATTCCTCACTAATGCTTTACTCGAGGACGAACAGAACGTTGAATACAGTGGCAGATTTCCACATCGTTTCCAATTCGATTTAGGACAACTGCACACTTTCAGGGAATGCGATGTTTCAAAAGGGAGTGACGAACAATTCGATTGAACGTGGAGTTCTTTTATTGCATCTTTATTTTATTGCGTTATTGACGGTGTCGTCGGTACTTGCTGGTATTTTCGTATAACTGAATTGAATGTTGCTCGCTACATGACAGACGTGCGCTGTCGAGCCCGCGCGTTGTTTGCTCTCAGTCACTGTGTCAGGGAAATGCATTTGATTCGTGTGCGGACGTGACGGCAGCCACTATTTTTCTGTGTACGAACCTAAAGTTTCACCGAAAAACTAGTCTTAAAATACAGTACGAGTACGAAGATGCGAGTAGTAGTGGCCCAGTAGTAACGGCCGCGGTTTACCAGTTGTAGGTAGGTTCGAACCCAGGCAGGCGCTTTACTTGGTGTAAATTATTTCATTACCACTGCTTTCAAAACGGTGAAGGAAAATATCGTGAGGAAACCGGCATGTCCTGAATCCGAAAATTTTAAGGCATGTTACATTCGCCAACCCGCACCGGGCCTTCCCTCTTACAGAGATGAGGCCTGTGTCCCTGCAGTGGGGACATTAAAAGTCTTTTGATGATGATGAAGATATAAAACTACACTAGATATCAAATAAATAAGTATTTTTTCTTCCGTTAGCTATATTTAAGGTATCAGAGTATTTATTTACCTGTTCCTGCCACTATTGAAGAGTGTCTACTTAAAGTTTATTCAATTAACATTCTTCTCCTTATCGGTCCGCTCACCGGTAGGTACGAGTAGATGTTGAGTTGTTTGTTGTAGATTCTCCTGAGTGCAATTTCCTGGTAACAAGTTCCAATCAGATTTTCCTACTAGAAAAATCTCTGATAAATGTATCATAAGTTTATAGCTGTGCCTCATAAATTGTGATAATATCTCTGTTCCTCATACAGCATAGTCGTCAGAGAACTCGAGTGGAACAACATATTTCAGAATCCCTTCGAAGATGCCAATCTTGACAGTTGAACACATGCATCAAATTAAGGCAGTTATCTTCCGTCTATTAATAGTTCATATATCCTGTGAATAGACATCGAATGTCGGATATTTAGGTACATGTTAAAATGTATACTATATTTAGTGCTTCGAAATCCGGTGGCATTCAGGATTGGCCACGAGCGACTATTAATAACGTCCGTGTGTGGCTGTATCCTCGAACCTCCCGACCTCTCGACCTCTCGACCCTCCGGCCTTCTATTGATCACACTCTTGTCATAAACACATTTCCTCTAATGGACTCCGGCTCCGTCTTTGAGACACTATTGTTTTTGTCCACAATCAAGGGTACGCTCCGGCAGACATTCTCCATGTATCATCCCTAGTTCCTGTTATGAATCATTGGGCGCATTATGGGAATTTATTAATGAATGTAACAATAGGCATGTAGGTACTCGTACGTATTCAGCCTGCCACTATCTTAGAACCTTAGAACACTTTACTGTCATGAATTGTTTATTTAAAGATATTTGCAAAATAAGTTGGTTGATTGATATGATACTTTTTGTACAATAAGGATATAAATAAACAATTAGGATACTTTTATCTTAGACTCTCGATTAATATTTCAATCCTGCCTTTAAGATCAAGAATAGCATCTTTGGTAGGCTCACATTAATATTGATGGGATACTAGGTTCAGAAATCAAATAAATTGGCTACTTTTGTTCCCAGAATTCCAACGGCTAGTTTCGTAAATTGGTTTGACTTCCCTTTCATCGGTAAACAGAGCGGCTTTTATCGCCGACAAAGATTACTTTATCCCAACGGAAGCGACTAGATTGAACCCACACGTTGAGACCAATATCCTGGGGTATTTCCTCGACGAGGAGAGCTAGTCCGGCAACCTTGAGGCGCCACCACACGCCTCTATCTCCGGTAATTTAATTATGGTTTGAAGTAGCACACTACCTGCTAAGATGTATCAAAATAAATACAGAACCGACTCTCGCTAATTTCGTTTGTAATATATGGACACTATTTTTAATGAAACAGCGCACCGTTTATTCGTAATTCGTACTGGAACAGGGAGTGCTTATTACGGACCAAGTAAGTTCAATCTCTTTTATCGCGGCATTATAGCGCGGCGAATTGAACGCCGCCTCGCATCCCAACAGTTTCTATAGCGAGCGCCCACTCTCCCGTAAAATTATGTTAAACTTGTTCTTTGTTTTTTATATCGCATCATTCTTCTTATAAAATTCTAGTTGATAGTCTTGCTATGAGGGCGTGCTGATAACATGGCGAGAAAATGTAGCCTCGAAGGTCGCGTCTCACCCTGATCGATGGTACGCAAAATATTCTGTCGACAGACGTATAATCTGTAGTGAGTCACACCGGTACCAGATCGTTTATCATTTGATGTCGGGCACAGGTTTCTGCGGAGAACATCCGCTTCCGCTAGGTGGATGTTTCTAATATTATCGGTATACTTATTTCTTTATGATAGCGAATTTCCGAGATGTCAGATACATGCGCTTGATTTCCGCAGTTATTATGGGTATCGCGTGTACACGAACGGCCGAATTTAAAAAATAGCTTGACGATTATGCGGCGAGCCGCCCGCCGTGGTGCCGTAATTACGGCGTCACTCGGCTAAAACGACGAAATAAATTGAAAAGCGAGCTCCGGTGAAAATGCGAGCCGGAAAAATATATCTCCACGGCACTTGGGCATCCACTGACACGGACGCAGATAATGTATTTGTTTTTGCTAAAATCTCATTGTTATGCGGGAATAATAAATTATTCTTCCGTGACAATAATTGCATTGTACTTTTACTGAATAATTGCTTCATTAATGTTAATGAAGCGAAGTACTGTCGGCAGCGGCTGTCTGTTAGATCATTCATTAATCTTTATTTTGAAAACTGCCCTTGTAGGAACTGACCTATAAAAGCGTCATTAATTTATATTATCAGAAGTATTTTTCAGTTTGTTCATCGAACGACGAACATTCCTACTTAATAATGAAAAAGGTTCTGTGATTTAATGTGCTTCTAGTTTAATTACATTTCTCTGCTTTGACCCGAAACTCTTTTTGTGATTGCCAAATATCGTTACCTTACGGAAACTCAGTTAAAACAATTATCAGGAGTGGATTGAAAACATCAATCGTCTCTGTACCCGGTGATAGAGGTAGATAAATGGATGGAAATCTCGTCACATGTTCAGATGTGATGAGATGTGATAGACTTTTACCGCTTTTTAGGGTTCCGTACCCAAAGGGTAAAAACGGGACACTATTACTGAGACTTCGCGGTCCGTCTGTCTGTCTGTCTGTCACCAGGCTGTATCTCATGAACCGTGATAGCTACACAGTTGAAATTTTCACAGATGATGTATTTTTACAAATACAAAAAAAAAAAAAGTTATTTAAGTAGGGCTCCCATACAACAAACGTGATTTTTTTGCCGTTTCTTGCGATAATGGTACGGAACCTTTCGTGCGCGAGTCCCACTCGCACTTGGCCGGTTTTTTCATACTTATTTTGCCCCATACCTTCATTGAGTATCTATACCACAAAGTTATAAATCGATTTATAATGAGCTGAGAATTTTGGAAGGAACCCTTGTCAACGTTAAAAACGTCGAAGTTTGTGTATAATGTCCATTTACAAATAATGCTATTCAGACCTGCATACTTTTAAAATGTTGTACCTACCTACTTAAGTTACTTAAATATAGGGTTAAGTTGCAAGTTCGAAGAAAATAACAATACCTAATAAATCGAAAAAAAAAAATGCAATTTGGTTTTTTTTTTTTTTTTTTTTTTTATTTATTATGGGTTTGCTCTTGACTCTAGCCTAGGTCAGAGATGACGGAGACAAAGTCGACGATGGAGTGAGCTTACCCAGAAGAAGCCTGTTTACTCTAACTTTGAAGAGATTCGGGTTGTATGCGTTTGGAAACACAGACGCAGAAAAAAACATTTATTAACATTATTGTTTTGTACAGTATACAAGATCATTAATATTTAGTTCATTTCGTTTTCCGATAATGGAAAAAATTTGAAACTTTTTCTTTTGTTACTTTTCTTCATAATTAAGTTTGATAATATCCTTGGTACGAGAAATATTTTTAGTAATCTAACAATATTATAAGTGATTTTTGCTTTATGATCAGCTAACGTCGCCGGGTTTTGAACGTGACTGAAATACATACAGTTTTCCTCTAGACTAAAAAAAAACGGCATTCTCTTGCAGCTAAAGGTTTATCTGGGATTCCTCCCGCGGATGCTTTTCAATGCTGGCATTGAGTACAACAATCAGAGATGATACACACGAATGGCTATGCTATTACGAAATAAGGCTATAATTATTGCTTCCGGCTTGTTCGCTCATGTTTGTTCAATCCGATATACAGTCCGTATAAGTTATAGCAGAGTTTATGACAGCGTTATATCTCCTTTAATACTAGTTAACGATCAAACTTTGTGACTAAGGATGTGCGAATTTATGGCGCATATATTTGTGTTACACAAACCCCAACTGTACGGTTCCGTTAGTGTAACGGTTCCGGATGCGGTCATTCTGACGAATTATAATTTGGTTGACAACTATGCATTATAAGAGGGTTTAATGTTGATACACAATCGTTAAGCGGTTGCACGTCGCGGTCAAAAGCGACATGAACAGTGTTATCGCGAAAATAAATGTGTGCCCACGTAAAATATTAAGTTTTAACACGGAATAATTTAAATGTTTTATTTTACGAGAAAAAGTTGATTGCATGCGAAATACGGTTGTGGATAAATGAAAGTATGTAGTAACAAATGAGGGTCGAACAGCCATCATTAGGTCATCATCAGTCACAAGTCGAGGCCTTTCAGTAAATGTGCGACAAATTCGAAGGATTGATCTCGACGCCATTAAAGCAATGAGTGACATCTTTTATCCCTCAAGACAAAGGTGAGTTTGAACGAAAACCGTCATTGTCTTAATGCCTGACAATCCGAATTTCTATTATCATAAGCTATGGTAGATAAAGACAATTATAAGGAATGCCCGGCCCTATTTCGACACCAAATAAATTACGTGATAATTTCCTTATTAGCTCGAATTACCTGTCTCTACCCCGTACCCTCAGGATTTTACCTTCCTCATTCGTAACAATAGCACACGCACATTTAGCTACACTATTTGTTGGGTGTTTGAAGATAAAATACACCATCTTACATCAGCAATTAAAGTTATTTTTTCTTTTACATTTACATTTCACTTTATTTCCTTAGCCAACGCTATTTATCACGATTAATAAAACAAAATAAATGTATTTACTTACGCGTAATAGAAAGCAGATTGGTTTCGTCGAAACAAAATATTCAAAAGAAACTGAAGAAAAATTGAAGATATTAAGTCTCCACAGATTCATTCAGTGTTAATATCTCTTAGCAGAGTTTCGTTTTATTTATACAAGTGAAAAAAGAGGATATAAACATAAAATGTGACTTTCCGGGCTGAAGCGCGAAGGACAGCTTGAGATTTCTGTAAAGAAGTGAGTGCTAATTTAGCAAAACGAATTGTAAAAGAGAATGATGAATCCGCCTGGAAATTAAGCTTGCCGTGCAGAAACCTTTACGATACGGAATCCACTTAGTGTAATTGCTAGTTTTTATTTGAATTGCTCAACATAAAATTAATTTTAGTTAAATGTTTTGATTGATGGTAATGTTTTCCTAATGTTACAGTTGAAAAGTTCTCGCAGAACAACCCGCTCGTTGTTGTTATCATTTCCCTCGTATATATTTCCGTAAGAACAAGGATGATAATGGCACATTTAGCTTCAAGTTATTGTACATCTCGGAGTAAAATTGCTAACTGGCTCACATCCTCATGGAATGACAGTAGTTATGGCCCACTGAAAATAGATACCTACGTTTTTATTTTACGCAGAGCGGCGTGCCTGAGCCGACCACGATAAATTATCTATTGTTGGGCTCTGAATTCAACAAGAGCCGTTTTTGTTCAATTCTTCGTCTCGTCGTCAATGGGAAATTTATTACCTCCTCTGCCGCATTTAAATACGGCCGATTATATCAGCAAAGAACTTAAAATGTTGTGAGCACTCAAGTGAAGACGGCAATTTTCCCATTTTATTTCGCACCTTTATTGGAGGTGCGAATTATTTTACGCCATTAACTACAGCATAGGATTTTTTGTTTACTTACTTTTCCAGTAATAATATCAATAGTTCTCAGAGATGGCCTCGCTTCTTTAGCTTTATTTCATAAAATGTAACACTTCAGTTACTTCAGTGTTGTTTTCCCTTTTCTAGAAATGTTTATTAGGTTCGGAGATACGGAGATGTTCGGAATGACTTCTTAATTCTAATAAATTGCACTTGTTAGCTTCTTACTGTTCTCAATAGCGATGTAATAATAATTTACGACAGGTTACTTATATCTTTGCGAATTTCGACACTCTTAGTGTCGGAATTCGCAAACTCGCGGCACAAACTTGTCGGTTTCCCTACATTTCCATACTTGGTAGTTTGACACCAAAAATTTGATGGAAGTTTTAATTGAAACATTTACCAAAGTACTCTCTTCACCGTGAAGATTAAAGAAACTTCTCAGTTACCACGAAGTGCTCTTATAATGGCGCGCGGATCCAGGACCTCAATCGTCCTGCGCTCATTTGAAATCAAAGCAGCTTTTTTATTGATCTTCTGAATGGGCCCGGCGCAGGTTGAATAAAGTTGTAAGCGGTGACCGTAATCTATTTTGTGCTCGATCCCAACAACGTGTGGCCGGCGTCAGTCGGTTGACCTCACATATTTCTTCTATTCGCCGGTGCTCGTTACTTTCGTGAACACCGGGATTCCATCTATCATTTTCCTTTCGCACCGATGACCTTTAACTTGACGTCTGGGAGATTTCCTCTTAGAGCGTCTCCGTTCATATTTTATTACAAAAGACTGTTCGACAGGCTGTTGCTGATTCCAATATGTCAGACAGCTGCCGACAGAATCCACCATGATAACGGAAAAGGATCGAAAAATGGATGGTTATTTTAATAAGAGGCGGGTGTCCGGCCGGCCTTCCCAACTTACAGAGACTAATTTGTCACTCCTACGCACTCTTGATTAACCGTCTGCTGTTGCCTCTGAATCGTTTATCCGTAAATCATTACTGTTTTTGTTCCTCGCAGAGTTGTGTCGATATATTCTTATTACACATTGCTTAATAGACCTCGACACGCTACGAGTTGTGCCATTAATAACATGAATAAGTAAGATGGCAGTTCTCCTGACACCGACACCGATATTTCACAATATATGAACTGTTTCATTGTAGTTTCAGTAAGCCTGCAGCGTTGTTCGCTAAATCTCTTAATTTTGTCTTGATCCCATGACACGTTTGAACAATTAAATCGATCCGTTGTTGCGAAGCTTCCAGTTGTGCAGAATCCCTTAATGTCATTCTAACTGTTCCGCAGTTAAATGGACGCTGTTTCATTAGCTATCTCACTGATAAAACTGGACTGTTAAATTCTTTTCTGAGTTACCCTTTTTGTATTATCTCGCAATTGAAGAGATTACAGAATAAACATTTCAGAATGATAGTGATGCTTATTGATTTTGATTCATAACGTGTATGTAGTTTAGTGACTTTAATTATGTCAATCAAGTTTTTAAATTGATAAACAAATGTTTTAAACAACATTGAAAGATCGCCGGTCGTCGGGATATATTGCTTCCCGAAAATGAGCCGGTCTTTGTATATTTTTGGACAGGTGTATATGTTAATAATATGTAGTAGAAACATGAAAGCCAGTTAGTTTGTCCCACTTTCTCTGGCTGACTGGTTCGCTTTGCATATATATAGTCGGTGTCACAGAAATGAACGCAGGACACTTTGATCTCGGCAGATCAAGTTCGCTAGAGGTGCTCAAAAAGCTTACTATTTGTGGATAAAACCGAGAAAAGCAAATATGACTCTTATTCTAAGCCAGTTCCAACCTTTGCTTGAAGGCAAAGTACTTTTCATACACTTATCTTGATCTGGAGTTACTTTTTACAAGAAGAAGAGAAAATAAACTGTAACTTTTTAGAAAAACAAATTGAACTATTAGAACTAACTAACTAACTAATACAACAACTTAATTGGTAATTATGTTTTTGAGCCCTTTTGGGGTTGAAACACTAGGGCCATGGGGTCCGAGTGCACACCTATTATTTCGGGATATCGCCAAGCGGTTGGTCGACTCTTCTCGTGACCAGAGGGCTGGCGGTTTTTTTTGGCCAATGAATCAGCATTGCCATCCAACGTGGCAATGCTGCCAGCCTTCTGGGCACTTTTCCTGTTGACAGCGATGTGGACGAATTTTTTGACGCCACGTAATTGTACATATTAGTTTTTCTTATTTTAGTTCTAATATTAGTTTGTAAATAATGTACATTAGATATAATTACTATTAGAACTTATCTTTATTAAGTGTATATCACTTTATTGAGATTGATTGATTGAATTAAATTTTCATTTGTTATGCTAAACTACTTATTTGGAAAGCCACTCTTGCCCTTGACCTAAAAGCAACAGGAAGTAACGTGATGAAAATTAATTGTCTTTTTGCAATAATTGAATTCGTCATCATCATCAGCCTATTAATGTTCCCACTGCTGGGACACAGGCCTCCTCTCTTTGAGAGGGGATGGGCCGTAATCCACCACGCGGGCCCAGTGCGGCTTGGTGGATGTCACATGTCTTCGAGTTTTTGGTTCTAGAACATGCCGGTTTCCTCACGATGTTTTTCTTCACCGTTTTTGAAAGCAGTGGTGATGAAATAATTTACACAAAGTAAAGCGCCTACCTGGGTTCGAACCCACGACCTACAACTTGTAAGTCGCGACCGATACCACTGGGCCACCACTGCTCTCCTAGAATTGAATTCACTTTTAATGAATGATGGTACTGGCCATTGACGATGACCTTATCCCCAACCTCGGAACCTCGTGGTGGATCGCCCTGAAATAACTTAGAACATTCAAAACTGAAGCCTAGATTTTAAAGAAACGGTATTTTTCTTGCGTTCTCTAATTAAAACTGGGGTAATTCAATTATTAAAAGCGAAAAACTCAAACTAAACTAAATAGCCAAACAATCAATGTTATATCAATTAACCGAAGTTGATTTTAATTTAGCCCTAGCGGCGGACCTATTTGGAATATTCATCGTTTTCGCGCCTCGTTCAGAAACCAATCGATGATTTCCTATGCTGGTATTTAACTAGAAGAAATCCGAATCTCCGAAAACTGTTTTTCGGATCCTTTGAGCTAAATAAATACTTTTGTCTGTTTGAGTATTTACGCAAACGGACCCATCAGTAAATCCTAGTCCTAATATTTTATTACTTTAATCACAGACTCGGTAAATTCCTTATCTCCCGAAAACATTTCTTTCAATTGGTACATAGGAATTCCTTTGTTGAACGCAGGGATCCACACAGACATCAATTTACTGAATACCTATTAATTACATTCTTTCGTATGTCTGAAAGTTATTTTGTAGTTACTGTAGTCTTTGTTCTGGTTAGCTTTGGGCGGCATTCCAGTTTAGTACACAAGAGAAAATCAGGGCCTCCGTGATTGCCACAAATCTAGACGAAAATGTCCTGACAAAAATAGGGTTTGGCTATCACTGAATTTATCCACAGTTTCTATGTCCAAAAGGACGGACCAACAGTCGTCGTAGCCTTTGAAAAGACTGAAGATAATTTTATCTAGAAACGCTAGGCAAGGATGAAAATGTCTCCTGCGCTAAATTATAGAAGACTTCGCTTCGATGTTGGAGAAGATACGAAACTGTTCGTTTAACCAATAACGACTTGTAAGATAGAATCGGGCATCCGCCTGTTGCAGTCGGCTACTGAATAAAATCTTTACCTTTTCCCGATAAATAGGTATGCCTTTACATAATTTATGTATGTATTACTTCCTGTTTATGGCTCCAAACCCTTACTACTCCTTCCACTTCTTCGAGTTAATGTATTCTGAGTTAGTTCTTCGTGTTTTTTCGTCTGAACAGTACTCTTTGATCCATCTGCTAATAGTGTAATTTCGATGGTAATCGGAAACGGTCTGATTCAACGTTTTTAGTTACAAATGAAAGCGATTTCGAATAGTGTCGGACATGACTAGGTTGTGCCCATATCCTAGCTCGCAGATTATTGCTTCCGGCTCCTGAATTACTGCTTAGTAGGAAGCTTTGGCAGTTGCTCCAATATTCGGATAGCTTGATAATCGTTTTCGAAGTAGAGGCTTTTATTTGAATACCTTAAGATGCATATGTGTTCATTTACTAATTTACTCAACTTTAATTACTTTATGTAGTCGACTGTTTGGATGCTGTTTACATAAAAACATCCCAACTAAGTTATTTGGCAAAAACTTTGCATTAATTAGTAGTAGTTACGCGCAGTATAAAACTTTGCTCGATATTAAGTTACCAGAGCGACGTGTTACGTAATTCTCTCTTAGCGGCACAATCATGAATGTAAACGTGAGTAGATCTTTCATTTCAATTTGAGATTCCCCTCCGCATCACTCCACTCACCTACAAAGTATCTTCCTCGATTAGGTAGCGCTATTAAAGTACGATCAGTATTCTGTGAATGGCAGCAATCAGACAAGGCCAACCTCACGCTGTGGTAATGGACGTAAAACGATAATTTTATGATCCTTATAAAACTCTTACAGGATTATTGCTATCGTGCGTGTAATATTCATGATCTGAATTTATGTCTGGTAATCCCTTGACGTAATATTTAGATTTTGCTGTTCGGTTCAGCCATCATATTTATATTCCGAATATCGTGTGAGTACAGCATGGCTTCAATAAGCATATTTCCGTGAGCATATTTTCTCTAAAATTCATCGAATACTGCTCGTGTGCTGTCGTCTGCTCTATGAGTGTAATGCGTACTGCATCCCTTTGATATTTTTAGACATTATTAGAACGGCTGTGGAGAACGCGTTGCGAAATACCACGAGTATTTTGCATTTTTTGGGTTTGCTTTTAGACTTCTTTCTATTACAACAGTAGTTTAGGTATTCTTTTTTGTGTCATTTCGGACTACCACAGGTTTTTTGTAACATGTATGACCTACATTGAAGGTGCATATATGTACAACTAGCTTCTGCCAGCGGCGTCGCCCGTTTGAATGTCGAAAATTATCCCAAGGGAGCATATTCCCTGGATAAAAAGTATCCTATGGGCTATTCCAGACTATAATCTATCTCTGTGCCAAATTTTCATTCAGACCAGTTCAGTAGTCTTTGCGTGCATGAGTAACAATCATACAAACACGCTTAAACACTCACAAACTTTCGCCTTTATAATATTAGTACGAAGTAGGATTTACATTTCCGTCCGTTCTAGTAGAGATTGCCCAAGTAAATATACATTTGCATCCACTCGTTACCCGACTCGGTAATTAGGTGCGTAAATTACCGAAGCCGAACACACTGTGCCGAACAGCCGACCAATCGGTGAATTATGTGTAATACCAATAATTGTAAACATAATCTATGAACCTTCATTGACATTATTAATTCTGAACTGATGTGGAGCATCGATTTAGCTAAAGGTACTTATATCTATGTTGTAAAATTCGTATAATCCAAAGATCCTTAGGGGTTATAGAGTTTAGATGACAGTCGCTTCGCGAGAAACCGCAATTTCGCCATATCAAGATTGGAGAAACTTGTCTTACGGTTGCTAATGAGGGCACGACACTTCCTTAAAACAAAGCGGAGGCTGGCAATAGGAAACCGTTAAAATGAAGAAGAAGGGTCGGGGAAGCAATCTGGTATTCATTGAAGCCGCATTGTACCGTCAACTTGGCAAGCCGTCTTGTCTGTATAAGAGAATAATGGAATTTACTGAAATATATACAGAACCGTATATTTTATCAAGGGACCGAAACCACATGGAGTGAAATTGTCGTGATTCACTTGTACATTCGCAGTGACAGGTTGCTAGTTGGTTGCACACGATCTCCATATTAGACCGTTTCCCCGTATTGACCCTCATAACTTACGCGGTTTGATAAGCATCTGATGTTCCTAAACATTATGTTATAGTATGTAGGTTCTATATAAAAATATGGAAACATATCGCACCGTATACATACAAGTTTGATTAATACAGAGACGAGGGAGCCTAATGAAACCCAGAAGTAGATAATATAATACTCGCCGGAATGTGCCAAAAGAAAAAATAAATCAGACGGAGTCGAGATAGACTTTGGCAACCCGGGGAGTAATTAATCTGCTCCTTGAGGCCGAGCCTCACCGCGGCCTGGGCATTTAGCGTCAAGTAACGAGCGTTGGGCCTCACAAGCTTGATTGGCATCTTTAATATGCAAAGACGCATGATTGTGACCCGACCCGTACGTCATCCGAGATGACAACATTTAAGCTGTTTCGTCTAATTGCCGATATAAACAAGCCCAAACTTTATATTACTACGCGTAAACTGTTAGTTTAGTGTAACATGTAATTAGTACTAATTTCCCGACGACACGCCTTCATGTGCGCACGGGACTGAAACGAGCTCCATTTTGAATCACTAGCTGTAAATATTATCCATTTTAAATAAAGATAGAATGTAAGTATTGTGACCGACCTTAGAGTGGACTACTAACGTGACTTTATCCTTAATCCGTGTCCCTAAAGCCGTATTTCTATTAAGTGAAAGTCAAAACTCGCTACCACTGTTCCAACTATATTGCTTTTCACAAGTTTTCTTTTCATAAAAAAATATTCTTAACATCAATTCATTATTATCTCCTCTTAACACAGAATTCAATTGTACCCCATCAAAGAAAATGTTTTTATAAAAAGATAAAATCTGATGGTGGTCCAAATATTATTTATAGGTAGTATTAAGTGTGTAGACAAAGGCTTAGTAAGTTCACGGCGACTTTCTTACAGTATTCTTTGGCTTCTGAACTTTCTAATGGCCCTAATATTTCATTGATGTCTGTGACTAATTAAATTATCTCTTTATTTATTGCCTAATTAGAGACAGAGCAATTAGAGACTTAACTACTCCGAATAAATTATGTAATACAACGCGGTATTTTATTTTACGTCGCTCTAAAAGAAAGCAGTTTTAGTTTCCCATGCAATTAAATATCCAAGCCACTAAAATTCTGTCGAGAGTGAAACAATATTGGCAACACAGTGTGAATTGACCCGAAATAGCTTGTCAGTTCCATGAATAATAAGATTTATATGACCTATAAGTATACTGTGCTAATATCAATGTAAATGTCTCCGCGATGCCTGTGGAGCACTCAATGTAATTGTTATGTTGCGACGTTCTGCGCCTGAATGTTAACTGTTACTTGACACTTAATAGACTCATCAGAATTACAGCTAATGTACCCAAACAGAATACAGATTTAAAACAGAAAATATCGTTAGCTTATGCAAAAAATCACTAGCATCCCTCGCGAAAAACTATTAGGTAGTTAGCATTTATTGCTGGCCGACCGGGCAGCATACGGTCGGGCCATTGAAAACAGCTGGACATTACGTAAACATGCCCAAAACAACCCTTAAAGACAAAGAACATTTGGCAGTATAATTTTATAAGTAGACTAAGTATTTAAAGTTCCGTAATATTCTTTGAGGTATAAAAGTACGACGTCACGTTTTAAAATTCGCCCAGCGTTAAATCGCCACGTTCGCGTGGACCACATTCAAAGCATAAAGCTTTGTTGTTTTTAAAATACAGAGGCAGAAAGTCGACGTACCATATTTCTAGCTAGTGTGTGCGGTCCTCACGAAAACTTTATTACAGACATAGCATGATAAATATGTGGCTGGCTTGGTTAAAACACTGTATGAATACCAACAGTGGCTATAGAGCTTATAGCTATGTACGGCGCAGCTTTCTTCCTCGAGTCTCGCAAAATCTTTGAGCTTTCTCACTCTTTTGTAAATGTTCCAAATTCTTTGCCTAGAGCTCCATATTTCTGTCCGTGTTTCGAATTATTGCATTGTTTGAAACAACTGGCGTACTGGTTAAATACTCAGACGCGTAAATAATCCAACAGCAATGTTCTACAAAAATTAGAGTTTCTCTAGAGGAAAAATATGTTTATACCTAAAACTGACCTTTTGTTTAACGTACTCTAAAATACAAATTGGTTTAGGCCGAAGGCTTAGTTCGAACTCAATAGATCACAATAAAAAGCTTTCGGAAAATATGATTTCAGTATTTGGATATCGTAGCAAATAGGTCAATATTTGTAAATCATTTGATTACGATTATGGAAATACGTGCGTCCCTTTCAACCGAATCCTATATTACGTAGAGGCGTACGCGGTGAAGTGTATACCTGACCTGTTTATATTTAATGGTTTCGTCCCCTCATTTGGTAAGCATTACCGCGGTAATTTTCTGTTTTAGGTGCGAACATTTTAATGTGATTGTCGAGTAATATTGTATTGTTTAACGTGTTAAGTGGGTCGGTGTCATGTCTTGGTTAGACGGGGTCATTAGAGCCGGCCAGGCAGCATGTTTTTATCTTGGGTGTGCAGGCGTGGCGCAGGGGGCGGCGCTTTTACTCCCCTGGTCCACGCTTGTGTACCGTGGCCGCACTCGTCCTACTCGCCGCACGCCGCGCGCTGTCCGCGTCACGGCTCACCACACAAATCACTACGAGACGCACCCCTTTTAAACACTTTTTAAACCGTGATTTATTTTGCGACAGCATTATCCACACTGCTAATCCTCTTGTGAATTATTGTTCTGAAACTTTGTTGTCGCTGCGGTTCAAGTAATTTAAAAGCTTCTAGTTTTTATGCTGTTTTAGGGGAGACTTTTGTAATCAAGTTTAATCTCGATTATTTACATTACCCCCATTCCCGTAGCAATCGCTGTTAAAAGGATATGGAAGCGGTTCATCGAATAATAACGTGAATTTATTTTATGGCATTTGAATATCGTTCGAGCGGCCATTGTTTCGGGGAAATTGTTTTAATTACGTTAATTTTCATTTGAAGTTTGTAATCCGATTTACACTCTATGTAATAGAGGTCGAAATTAATAGAGGTTGTGTGTAATGGTTGAAGTAAAATCAAAAGTAGGTCCTCGTAATGTAAGGTTCGCATGAGGTGCCCTCGGTTCTTTGTTCGGGTCCTTTCATGCTGTGGCAAAATCTGGCAGTGGCACTCCAGCCGACCCGCGCCTGTTTGTATTCCGTTCACGAACTTTCCGAATATATTATTTTGTAGGGGTAAGTACAGACGTGAAGGAAACTGATTTAAGAGTTCCCATTCAATAGGGCTCTAAAAGTGCTCGGATAAATTCTCTCCGCCTACATGCGTGTCCTCTCAATCGCCCAAGAGTGCGGTTACTATTGTGCGATTGTTTATCAAATACAGCGTATTGTTGTTCTATATTATATCGTTTATGTCGTACTAATACATCTGCACTGTCTGCTTTCGTATTCCCTAGAGTGTTCAGTAATAAACACAAAACGAAAATGTTTATTGGATTGCCAGCAAAATAATTCTGTTGGGTATGTAAAGTAAACGTATAAACGAAACTAATATCTAATCGTAGGTAGAGCGTTCAAAAAATATCAAAATATATTGCATGCCGCACAAAGTTTTGATAATCCCATGCTATCCCATGCATACTTATCTCAAATTGAAAACTCCTTACATTGGCTTATTTTTCCGTGTTTCCGCAAGTTTTATTTTTATTTCACTGAAATTGGTCGCTCTTTAGACATCAAATATCCATGCAACGCGCTTTCACGGTACCTATTGCAGATAAATATATACCGGTAACAAAAATATAGAAGCAAAATGAACTCAAACAATGTAGTAATGTAACAAGCTTATTCAGTTTCAGGTAGGTTTGTTTTTCGTAGATGAAACTGCGGGACATCTGCAGGAGAGTGTTCGTTTGTACTACAGTGAAAGCAGTGTCACTGAATAGTTTCTTTTGAAATTCTATTAAAACGATGAAAGGGGATATGTCTGCGTCGCCTATAAATGAGTGTTTAGCATTTTTGCCTTGTTTTTGTTGCGCCGGCGAGCGCTGTCGATCGGCGTGCCAAACAAAAGAGAACAATTTGCATTTTAACCAACTGATAACTGGCCCAGCTCGGCGTCGCGCCCTCTAATTTCCTCTGGACCCACCGGAGACAACGTAATTTTCTTTTTTTGCACAGACTTAAAGATAAAGAAATAATATTATCTTTTCCCATGACGATGAGATAAAACTTTGCCCCGTTTCTAACTTAATTCCGTAGGCACGATTCATTATGGTCGCTTCATTAAAATGAGACACCTGTACAACATTCGTTATTGTTCCAATGGTTATTGTTTTGACCGTTCCTCATTCGCCGGCGGCATATTCATGAGCGGAGAACACGTGCCACAATGGCTGCGATACAATTCAAGCGACTACGGGGCGTAACATACTGTCGCAAAATATTGATTGATCTAGATTCAAAGGCAGAGTTCAACTTAGTCAAAGTCAAGCGCTTTACAATAACTTATGTTCGGCGAATAAAACTATCTAAATCTCACTTTAACATGTGCTGATAACTTTGACAATAGTAGCTCGTGAGACTTATGATGGTATCTACATGGGCGGGCGGGCAGCGGGGCGAGGGCGGGCGGGATTCGCTTCAGGAATTTTGTAGGATTAGTTTGAATATCGTAGATCCAAGCCTTGTTGAGTAATCTGATGTAAAGGCCTGCTTTGTTATTTTGTTGTTGCATATTTCATTGTTTAATAAATTTACATTTGATTTTTTTTTCGTCCCGGCGGATATGAAAAGCGTTGTGGCTTATGAGAACAATACCTTTTATTCTGATATCAGTAAAATAAAATATATCTTGGACAAAAGATACGCACGTAGTACCTATACAATAAAAGTTAAATACTGAAGGTATTTTATTTAAAAGTGGTTGGGTAGGTGAGCTAAAAGCAATATATCTTCAGTGTAATCCTAAAGTAATTACACTTAGGTAACGTTAGGACGATAACGTCTCTTACATTTTTTGATTAAAATATTACAAACAGTGTCCCGCAATAAATCACTGAGGAGCGTGCATTTATTCTGAAACCGTAAATTAAAAAAGTTACCTACGCCAATTTTGAATGAGTTATTGTGCAATATTCAGTTCTGGTTTCTAGTTCAAGTGGCGCTGGAGCCTTCGATGTTGTATCCAGAGATAATTAAACGTACACTATAATACCCAAAAAGAACCACAAAAACAATCCGCTACTTAATTAAATATTCGTCCACTTTAAAATTAAATGGGCCTCAATAAATGTATTTGAACACATTGAGGTTACTGTTCCATAGTTATTAAAATAAAACTTCATTGTCTGTGTGTGTTAATTAAAACCGCGGGTATGCTTACACAGCAAGAAAATATTTGCCAAACGGTTTTGTTATTAACGTTGCTGATAAACCGCAGTTAAATTATATGTGACATAGAAAATGTATTAGTGTCGTAGATATTATTTGTTGAGGTCTAACATGGCTTACATTTGAGTGGTATCTGCTTGTTTGCCGGTGTTAAACTGCTTTTAATTTCGGACTACAACAAAACAAATGGGTTACACATGTGTGGGGAACTAGCGTCGCCGTTTGTCTCTTACAGCAGAAGAAATGAAAGATACCGCGATACTAGAAATAAATGTCACACCCACACCCATTAGTTACTATAATCTTGTGGGATAAATAAGGCTTTAATATTCCATTATGTAGTCTGGAGATTAAATGGATTACAAGCTTAGATTTTAAAATAAACTTACGGAATATTTCGGCTCCTTCAGTTGAGTTTATTTAAAAGTTAGACGATGATGCGACGTACTAACTTGATAATAATGTAATCAGTATTAAAGAAAATTTTATGACCGCTACACTTTGTGCACGGCAATACGGTATCATACATACTACATTGTAGGCTACAGGCGGTTCTTTACCCTAATTATAACTTTGGACTTTAATTCAGTAAACTTTTATCAAGAGAGGGGGCGAATCAAGTGGAAATAAATATTGAACATTGACGAACAATTAAAATATTCCAAAGACTTTTAATGTGAAATGTGGATACTAGAGTGGACAAATGTGAGGGTAGACTGTGATATCTGGCGAGGTGTGGTGCGACGGCGGCATCAGGTGTGATGGCCCGGGTTCGTGTCGGTAGAGTGTGTGCGAGCGAGACCCATGGCTAACTCCCCAGACCTGGGCCAGCTCGCCGCCAGCCTGCTCCGGCTTATCATAGGTAAGTCACTGGTGATCATCATGTCATCCCTGATCCTCATTTGTGTCGGAGCGAGACCCATTGCTCCAAAAATGTGATGCCTGGTAGCAATACACTCCTTGTTACATGGAACTTCAACGTAACCGGTGAAATATGGGTGAACTTTACACGTTCTCTTACTCCTCCGGGAAATACATCCCTACGTCATGTTACGTTTACGTCAACATTTATAATTGCATTTATTTATATATGTGTAGCCACGTGTAGAGATAATAATGGAAGTCCCTCGAATTCAATTTACGAGTCTTGCACAGTCATGTAGAAGAATGTGAGAAATGCTTTTATCTTAGACCTAAAAGGTACGACATGAGAAACAACTTAGTCCCGAAAAAGAAAATAAACTACCCATCTTTTCATTATTCGTCTTGATACTATTCCTAGACAAATATGTGTGCTTTATCTTCATTGATCTATATTAAACTGTCTTGGATCTCATTATTTTAATGTATCATCCGAGCTGGATAAATCAAATACCTACCTAACTTATTTTATCCATGTTACATTTTGTACGGTGTAGCAGAAAATCTGTATTCAAATCACGGTCTATCTTTTTGGTAGCATCCGGAAAAAAATGCTGCTTTCTTGGAATACTTTCATCAGAACATGATCTAAATATTTCCATGAAGTTTGCTGGAAGTATAGATCCTCATCGCACACGATGTCACAAAATGAGAGTTTTCGCTTCATTTTACCTTATGTGCGGATGCTGTGCGATAGATGCGGATATTACAGGATATATCACGGCTTCTAAGCAGGAACATAAGAAAACGTATCTGGTTAAAATCGTTGCGTTACGCCCTAAGAAATGTCGCGAAAAACTAATGGCGACGCATATTGATGAGGGCTATAAATATGCAGGAGTTCAAACAAATATGGCGGTTTCAATAAATAGCCCGCACAAATTCCATTCAACATTATACTCGAATGTGTGACATGTTTCTATGAATCCCAATGAATGTGGGGAATTGATAGCGCCGCAACACATAATACTCATATTACCACATTATATTATCATCTGCTGGATAGAAAACCAACTGAATAACGACGACAATTACTTGATAAACAGTTTAAATCAATTTGAAATAGGAGTAGTAGTAAAATAGAATTTCAAAAGACAAACAATGGTACCCCTTAATGTACTCCTGTTTCTGCGAAGGTAGTTGTATTATGCCTTTTGTATCCTCAAAATGTGAGAGGAAATTGGTACCGACGAGTATAAATCTTGCCCACAGCGATGTCTCTGTCACATTTGTGATAATAAACGAGACAAAAGTATCAACATTTAAAATAGTGTTTTTCTCTTTTTTTGTGTTACTTATAGTTGGGTACGTGACTGCTGCCATGTGTCCTAACAAAGCGTTATACAACGGTCATTATGAAGTTCTTCCCTTCCCGCTTTTGTTTTTACATTCACACGGTGGAAAGAAATGAACATGGAGAAAAGATTGCTTTTCTGTCCTTATTGTATACACGTAGGAACGAGTATTTAGTGAGGAATGGAGTTATTTTTCAATTTAAATCTTCATTCGGCTAGAACAGTGCAACGTTTACTTTGCAAATAGTTTATCATGCTTGTCTCATGGGTAGCATGTTGGAGAAATAACTTGACTTGAGAAATTTGTACCTTCTTCTTCTTCCTGCCGTTAAAGTTAAGCATTACATGAAGTACCATAAATTCCTTGGGCCAGATGATGTCAAAAAGTTTTGGGAACATTTTTATTATGCGTACAGCTAAAGAGTGGAATTCCTTGCCAGAGTCTGTGTTTCCCTTAAGCTACAATCTAGGGGTCTTTAAGTCAAGAATGAATAAGTTTTACATTCACTATCGCGTGAGATAGTGGTCAACCACGAGCCTATAGAGTAAAAAAAAATAACCCAGCTGACATCTGGAAAAACCTGGTTGAAGATGAGCTCTCATGGCTCACAGATTTGCTGAACAAAATACAGACATTAGCAAAATATGGCGAAAAAGTAACCTGTGTCCAATATATAAGAACAAGGGCGACGTTGCCAATTGTAATAATTACAATGTTGAGTACTTTGTACCTAATAGAATTTAAATCAGGAACAAAGTTGTGTAATTCCATGGACAATAAATAAAATTATAATTCAACTGTCATCACTTGATGAATTGAATGGCATACAAATATTTCACTTAATAACTAGTGCAGCTATACCAGTATAAATACTAAAATACATTTATCCGTTTGTTTAGTGTCTGGTAAATTGATTGCCTTATTCGAATATAGATAGGTGAATAATTGTTTTTAGTGTGGATGTACCTAGAGCGTGTGGAGTGTGTGGAGCGTGTTCCTATTTACGAAGCGTGTGTAGTTGATGACAGTGCACAGACAGTTGTTGCAGCTTCTTTGCTTTTACAAGTTTTAATCTTCCTAATGCGTTCGTCTGGTGCGCACACTTCACAAAACGCTCGCCTCCGCTTATGTTAACCGGCTCTGCTTATGTTTAATATTTGTTTGAGCATAACGCTTGTTCGCTTCTCTAACTAATAATAGTCTATTCAAGTTTCTAAAACTTTTAGTGGAAGTATTTAGCGAATATATTACAGTTAAACTTGAGGATATAATTAAAATTTACTTCATAAACAGTTCTACGTTTTCAGTGGAGATATAGGTAGGTACATTGGAACGCCAACACGTTGAAAACGAAGTCGGATTCTGAAAATAATTTCACTTTATAAGCTCGTTTTAATCCCTTAACATAATATATTTTATTTTAATATGCAATTTAACGCATGGAGTTTAAATAAATAGTGGTGTTCGTTCTCGCTGTGAGTGCTGTGACTTACCCGGGTGGCGGGCTCCCGGGCCCTGCGGCACTTGAGCAGCTGTTACCAGCCGCGTGACTAATTTCCTGCATCTACTGTCATTGTTGTCGCCGTCTAGGTGACAAAAACAACTGTTTCGCCCCATAACGCGGGTTACAATTTGACGTGGAACGTTTTATTCAGCCAACGGCATTTATTCACGTTTTTCAACCTCCCAACGTTATTTTATTCATGTTCCTTTCAAGTTTACCTTTGCCCCGCAGTGACACAAAAAGCTGTACCGCTGTTTTTTTTCTGTGCTTTTGTCGTTACTTTCCTAAGGATTGGATTACGGGTATATCTATAATTTACGCGTTGTGATACTGAAGGGATTTACAAATTCTGCTCAAATCCGTCTTACCCGATAAATCCATTCGGTTCCTGGGGAGCGATGCTCGGTACATTGGTACTGGTTCAGTGCTACGCCCACTTCAGCGCAGTACACCGACTACTTACGACTTTGCATGTTGGTTACACTTGTAGCTTTAATTGGTCTAGGTTTAGTTCGAATTTGAACTCGCTTTGTGACGTCACATAAACGATGTGATGCTTCAAAGCGAAGTATTGTGTTTACTGAACTTAATTGAATTTCCCCATTCTCTGTTTTGAAATGTGTATTTCTCATTTCGCAAATCAACGGCAGAACTAATAACTGTTGCGATTGAAACAATGTCAATACCATTATCCATAAATGTGCAATAGTTGACATTTCTGGGTAATATGTTTGTTTTTGTATTCGATGTATTCGTATACAGCGTATATAGGTCTGTTCAATAGCAACAGTGTTCAGTTTTGTATTATTAATAATCGTGTTCTCGTTAATATCCTGCATATTATATCGTTTAATAATATAAGTTTGTGGCCACCATCAACATTTTAGATACATAATTGCAACAGTAAATTTACTTCATACAACGTCGACTGAAGTGCCAAACTCAGCGCTCGAGGAACTTTAAAGTTAATTATTAACTTTTGAAGATAATTAATATTTGTGCGGTTGGTTGTGACAGCTTCACATGTCGACGATACAGTAGAGATATAAACTAACACTGGACTGCAGAATGGACACAAGTTGCATTCAAAAACTTCGTGTATTGCAGGATTTTCATAATGTTAAATAAACTGCGTTCAAACGTATATAAATGTGAGATTGTGTTTACCGTAACATTATTCGTGCTATTATTCAGTAACAGTAAATAGTAATATAAAGGATAAACGTGATCGCAATAAAAGTGATGTATTTGTGGTTTTATTACCTTTTGTATTAAATTGTCAAAATGGCGCGGCGTCGATCGGGAGTCAAATGATTGAATGTCGATTATGTATGAGTCTGTCTGCGGTCCTCGCTAAAGGACTACGGATGTTGGTCACACTCTGGCTACCATTGATGGATTATGGGCCACCACAATAAGCTTATAGCAGACCTATGAAGTTTAACGCAGAGCAAAGGCGGTTTCTTCTTATAGGTACAGAGGTGGAAAGAACATTGTACATTGGGGTAACTCACTGTGTGGTGGAGATTACAGTTGTTAAAGCCAAGTTTTCGGTCGATGTTTTCCGTTACCGTGTGGAAAGTTTTTAAAGAGCTACTTTTAAGAGGTCATAAATCTCCAGTTCCCCACAATTAGCCTCGTAATCTATTAGGCCACCTCTTCCAGAGGTTCTTCTTGTGGCCATTTCTTCCGACCATCTTTTCAGCCAGTATGACGGCCAAACTTTTGGCATTAAGAACGCCTTCGGGATCTTGCTTTGAAATGTCAATTTCAACTTCTCTCAATAGATTTTTCCAATTTTTAAAACATTCGTTCCGTGAGGGACGAGTTGGTGCAGAACTACTTTATACTTTATTCTCCTTAATTGAAACTTGGCAATATCTTAGTAGGGATTTTATTCATTTCTGCATTATCAGTTTCTTAATAACTGTATTCTTTTGTAAAAGCTGTAATTATTCAAGCTGCTGTTATCAATGGAGCGGATGAGTTTATCGTTGTTTGTCGGCGGATGGCGAACGGTTACTTTGAAAATTAAGATCTATTATTATAAAGTAATATTGCTTTAAGCTTTTAGCGACTATTGTTTTGTAGGAAGTTCAATAAACCTTATCCCGCGTCGTTGACTTGTTATTTACGATACAAAGCCATAATAATGTACGATGCAGTTTTGAAAACACGGTCAGTTTTCCTCGATCAAAAATGTTTACCGATACTTTGCGGTATCAATATTTTTACATGTTAAAAAATAATCCTGAAAGCACATCATATATATATGTACTGTATTTCAGGTGACCATCAAAACAATCGTTCTTACTTTCAAATTTGTATAAAGGAACCACAAGGAACACAAACAAAGAAATAAAAAGCAAAATTCAAAATAATTGAAATATTTAGACGGCGCGGGCGCGTCTCGTCATGGCGGCGGGTCAAGAGGCTATGACGCGCACTCGACCTGGACCACCTCAGCACGGCTTTTAAACTTTTACCTTACCGAAACCCTACAGAGGCTTTCATTAAGCCACGAATACTGCCACAAGTCTGGCCGGCGGTTTTCTTAATGTTCACATGTATTTACTTCGGGAAAATATAACTAAAAAAGTTTATGCGGCATTTTTATTACATATTTACCTACAACGTTTACAATTGAAAGGGCTGTATGCAAGTACAAAACATAAAAGTTATATATTCATATTACCTTCTGAGAATAAGCACTTTTTGAACGTCCAAAGTCCCCTAAAAGCCTGGTAGGTCCTGTTCACCCCTTTCAAATGAAACTGAGAACTGAACTGATAACATTATGGATGAAGTTAGCTTTGACGAGTGAAGATCAACTTTTTATGATAACTAACTAGAATCGGCAAGGTTCATAGAACCCTTTGAGTTTTCCCTACATCCTTGAGTATGTCATCTGACCTAGTGTCTTCTCGACCATATTTGTGACGGTTTCCAGTCCAACAAATACAACTGTATCAATATTTCACTCAAAGCGTCTACGATTTGACTTCCGCTCCCGAATTACGGGGACATTTTGATACCCACCCTTAGGGTAAATGTTGTCAGTTGTTTTGGACTGATTGCTGATTACCAATAAAGAATAAGAATCTTTATTTGAAAACATAGGTAGTTACACGGTGTGCGAGATGTTATAAAATTAGTTTAGATTCTCTATGTACGATGTGTAGTGCTATTCTGGGTGCATTGTCCTCACATGTATGAATTTAATAATGTATGTACCTATGTTCCTAAATATTGTAAAAAAACCGGCCAAGTGCGAGTCGGACTCGCACACAAAGGGTTCCGTACCATTATCGCAAAACATTGCATAAAAATCACGTTTGTTGTATGGGAGCCCCCCTTAATTTATTTTATTTTAATTTATTAATTATAATTTTTTGAAGTAAATAAAAACAACTAAACATTCTGTGAATATTTCAAGCGTCTACCTGTTGCCGTTATTAATATCGAGCAAAAAGCGGCAAAAATATCACGTTTGTTGTATGGGAGCCCCCCTTTAATATTTATTTTAATTGTTGTTATAGCGGCAACAGAAATACATCATCTGTGAAAATTTCAACTGTCTAGCTATCACGGTTCTTGAGATACAGCCTGGAGACAGACGGACAGACGGATCGCGAAGTCTCAGTAATAGGGTCCCGTTTTTACCCTTTAGGTACGGAACCCTAAAAAACAATTTTTTTTTAAGAGTAAGTATGGAGTTTCTTGTGCATTCTTCTCCATAACAAGCTACTTTCCGAATGCACGGTAAAATCATTTTTATGTAACGTTCAAAAGTGCCGCTTGGTGGCCTAGTTGAAATAAAATATCTTTGTCTTTGTCTTTGATGATTCTGTATGTGTGTGTGTGTGTATTACCTACCTAGGTCCATATGTTGAGATCACTTTACCTAATTTGAATTCATTGATAAACTTTATGCGGGTGAATGTACACACTCTATATATTTTTTAACCTTAAGGAGAAACTGACGTGATGTTATGTTATCTTAATAGGCATACAGTTGGGCTTAATTCAAATGTAATTAGTTCTTTTGATTATTATCAAGATATGGTTTCATTAAGATTTTCCTGTAACATATGTATCTTGCCCGGGATTTCGTTAACTTTTTTCGCTATCTCTGAGTTGGTTACTTAAAAAGTTCAAGTCGTAATAAAACCAATTATTGAGTATCTATGAAAAAAATTGTACTTTATGGTACTATGTAGTTTCAGGATTTGCCGTATTTCTCATTAACGTTGCAGTTACGGATACGAAATTATAAGAAATGTTGTAGTTCAGAATATACTCTGTGCTGGTTTTTCTGTTACCGTTTTCGCCGAATGTTAGTTTTTCTTTGTGTTTTGTCGGCAATCATTAAAAATGTTCTCGATTAATTTTTGAATTTGTATTTCTCTTTCATTTTTATTTCTTTGTGAAAAACGTTGATGTTTTCATCGACAATCCTAGGTTTGTTATAACACATACATAACATTTTTCTGAGGCGAAGACCCTAAAAATCGCTCGAAATGTAGGTGCACGTGGTGGTGTGGATTTGCACGTCAGGTGACCGAGTGCCTTAAACTAGTGAAAGACGAACGACAAACACTGTCTTATCAGTTTAATAATAATGTGAAGTCCAATCAAGCGTATGTTAACAATCAAATCAATCCTAACTGCAATACATGCCAAACCGACCTGTGGCGAGCTTGCAATTACTCTCTAGTTAGGCATAGTAACCTGATAAGATCTAGGGATATGATGTCACAGAACACAAGGTCGTCTAATTATAACCCTATTGATGATTATTCAATAGGACTTAGATTTGTCTTTGAAGGTATATTGTGTAGTTTGAGAAACACCTGTCTAGACACGTATCTAGTCAAATTTTGTTCAGGCAAATCTCCAAGAGCGTGACTCACATTTTTCTACAACTTGTGTGGTAAAATATCTGTGCATAAAAGTTGGAAAATGATAGAAACATTTTATTTATGTTTTTGGGATATACCTACCCTATTTGTAGGGTATTTGCCAACCTGTTGTATAACATTTATTATTTGAATAACCTCCTAATATATTTATCCTCGAGTTTGTTGATTTCAATAGACAAAAATTCTCGGAAGGATAGCCCAGCAATAGAATTTCCATATGTGCCCATAATAGCCATGGGCAAGGCCCCTATTTTGTGTAACTCAATACTGTCACCGCATTGTCAAATATGGGTGCACCATCATAAGCAGGGTGATCCTAAACCGACCGGATGAAAAGGTCATGTTTGACGGTTAGACGGTTATGGAATTAAATTTAATAAAAATATATTCGTGGGTTCGCTGAACAAACAAACGTCAGTTTTGGATGTTCTCTACTCTAAATATAAAAAAAAAATCCCTCAGAAAAGAAAGAAAGACCGGCAGCCTTATTGCGTAAAATCGACCAATCACATAGACGGAATTATGATCTCTATCACTCAAAGGTTAGCTGGCAGAAAATTCCATTTTGAGTTAAGCTCGCCTTTCTTCATGAATTTTGTTATCAATTTGTTTAAATGTGTTGTCTTGGTGTACAATAAAGAATAAAAGACGGAAATCCAATCGCGTCTTTCGCCTCGCATGTGATAGGTCGATTGTTCATACTCTTTGCCCTTTGCTTTGCCGAATTCACTTACGCAATAAGGCTGCAGGAGCTCGGGGTTTGAATTTTTGCCCGGTTGACGGCAAAATACTCTCCATCACTCGGGTCTTCAACATAACCAGTGGGATGTGGGTGAGTTGTCTATATATCTGCCTTACGTTATGTACAAAACATAACCCTAACCCCTAACAAACATTGTGCATCTTGTACCCTGCAACAACACTTTATTTCTGGCCTGACCTGTTTCGCTATCATTGCATTTGCAGAATTATAAGGCTCTAAGAACAGTGGAGACGAAATAATCCGCAAAGGTATTTATTTCTACAAACGAAGCTTTTTAATTTGCTGTTTAGCACGCCAGTGGTTTGTACAATCTCATTTTCTCTTTGTTCTTTTTCAAAACAGGTCAGTCTGGGAATATCTTAGTATTATTGATTTTGTTTTATGGAAGCTGACTGGTTGTACAAGGGGTAGTTATAAATAGGACTTTAATATTTGACCTGATAAGCAAATTCAGGGAAATTATTTTTAACAAATTGACTACCAACTTAAGTTCTCCGTCCTTATTTAAATCACGAGTACCGTTCATTGAAAATACTTGAAGTAACTCTTTAATAAACAATTTCCCAGATTTTTTTAATAGGAAATCAGATTATGCCTACCCACGCTGAAAATGATTTAATTATGGTCTTCGTTACGATTTGCACATCGTAAACACACATAAAAAATGCCCTGTCTCTCGTTCAACCAGTCACACCATATATTTGCTGGTCTACGGCCGAATACTAAATTCAGTGACTGATTACGAGATATGAATAATATGTACGTCACGCTTCACTTACGGATTCTCTCTTATCATGCCGTCTATCGTCTATATCAAGGGTTTGGTGTGACACGCTTGTGAATAATTACGTGATCTATTGTTGTACACATGTCTGCCTGTCAGTGTCGTTAATTAGCGTTAGTATTAACGCTCATTAGGTGAAGCTTACGCGGTCCCTTGTGGCCGAAAGCAGTTCGGATATATGTGACCGAAGGACGTTCTCACATGGAGTTGTTCAAATCAATTATACCACAGATGATGATCACTCGATCTCAGGTTTATGATTATTTACAAAATTAGTGTTTTCTGGAAAATTCCGGCCGCCTGTTGGAGACAATTTTTCAAAAGACAAATTTATGACAGCAACATGAGGTTTATGTCAATTTAACTAAAGCCGGCAAACATACGCGGTTTTACAGGTGCCTGGATCGGACGCTTTAGTGCTGCCACCTATTGCACATCCTTTAAGAAAAGCCTCATTGTGTCCGTTCAATACAAATAACGAGATTTCGACCGTTTCACACCATTTCAAAAAATCCTCATTGTGTCCGTTCAATACAAATAACGTGATTTCGACCGTTTCGTCTGTTCACAATAGTTGATTTAAAAACTAAAAATGTTTTTAAAAACTATCGTAAAAGTTATAACCTTAGACATTAAAATTAAATTTTGAAATTATATGTATCAGTATGTACAATTGTTGGTTGGCCAAATAAATAAATAAATAAATAAATAAATAAATCGATTTGCAAATTAATTAATTATATTCAATGACTCCATTGGAAACAGCACTAACCACTGCGGCTTACCGTTGCCTCTTTGCGTTGCTCGGGAAAACTATAATTGAGTTTTTCTATCACAAAAATTCTCAGTTATTTTCTTCCGTAAGAGCTGTGCCGCAAAAGCCCCAGCTTTTATGGTATTACGTTTTAACACTCTATCATAGAATTCTAAATTATTTATGTATAAGCTCTTAATTTTTGCCCTTTCAAATATCAGAAATAGGGATGAACATAACCGCTTTATTAAATTTAATCAAATTACGTCAATTTCTTGTTTCTATTTTCTGTTTACATTTGGAGGTAAATTTGGGTTTACCTTCCAATAGAATAAATTTCTTGGTAAATGAATGTTCATTGTTGATTAACGGGTTCATGAACAGCAACGGGTCACAGCATGGATTTTCATGATAGATACGTAAATGTAGAGACAACCCGAGACAACAGAGTTTGATCAGCACAATACTGCCGGGTACACAAAGGGCACGGGCGCGGACTAACCGAGTGGCTGTAATTTGGACCCTTTGTGAGTCGAGGAGCCCCTGTGAGTGTGTGTGTCTGTGTGGCAATCGTCATCGAGCCCGAAGATGTGCGGCTCTCCATCGTCTACATAATGCGAGATTTAATAAGTGCTGGCCGCACGGATCTATCCCTAGCCTCTCACTCGCATACAAAATGTTGATGCCTTTTGTACCAGCCACTCTCAAACTTCATTCCCCGAGATTATTCGTCCATGAAGTATTGTCGGCATAACTTATTTTCATTGAATTATTTGTTACCCCCAGGGAGGTATCCTAGTTATCTGGCGGTATACAAACAAGTGTCTTTGGATTGCTCCATTTCTATATTTTATCACTTCATATATTTCCCTGTCGCGTTTTATAGAGTACAGGTAATTTATTCCCCCGGCTCCATTGAATCGGCAACGTGCATGAACACATTTTATAGTTCTTCGGTCTGTTATATCTGTTATTTATGTATAAATTATCCAATCTCGTGACCATTAACATATATATATATTTACCTACTTGACGTGCATGATATTATTATAATGTAGCTAGCATCCTGTTTTTCTGCCACGTACAGGAAACATTTTCCATAAATATATAGCCAACCACGTGTGTGAGATTGTTTCAAGAGTGTATTTACCTGAGATTAAATGTCACGTATACAAGGGATGCCTCTCCTATTTACGGTAACGTTCAGGTCATGTAGGCAAATTGCGGCATTAGGCGGCGGTTCGGGCGCGCGCGTGACGTTCCTGAAGAGCAATATGTAGCATTTAAGTGGCGCCTAAAGCCGGTATGCGTTTGGAATTAATTAGCAAATCTGGGCGCGAGATGCGACCGCAGCCGGGCGTCCGGTGCACTGCGGTCGGGCTGCGCGCGCCCGTCCACCTGTCCGGCCCAAGCTTTCGCGTTCCGCTGTAATCCGATTATCATTCCTCTGTTTCTGACACGGAAAATAACGCTAATTGGCGTTTCGTAACGTACACTGCTGCTGAGGGATGCAACATGCATTTTATTTAGAACTGCACAATAGTAGAGCAGCATCAAAGCCTGCGCCAGCGGCTTTATGAACAGAATGGACGCGCCTCGTTTCGCAGAGGATAATGTAATAATTTACAGACTCGTAGCTTGTTGTAGTCGTTGGGATTATATTTTTCTGCAAGGCAGACATTAAAATATACTCGTTCGCTGTCGTGTCATTTTGTTATAATTGTGGTAGAACCAATTTTTCTCGGTTGGAATTTTGCTGCGCTTGTACAATTCGCATTTGAATATGACAACATTTTTTAAACAGAATGTGGTTCATATTTGGGTTTGCAGACTAGAAATGGCGCCGAAATCCTTTGATGGGTGCGGTACGAACAATAAACTAGTGAACGCTGACTCTCAGTCCGCCGTCGGTATTTTTTTTCTTGTGATACCTTAAAACCATTGTTGGCCAAACTGCATGAATTACTGCATACCTGTTTTGTTTCACCCCTTTTTAGGGTTCCGTACCCAAAGGATAAAAACGGGACTTCGCTGTCCGTCTGTCTGTCTGTCTGTCTGTCACCAGGCTGTATCTCATGAACCGTGATAGTTAGACAGTTGAAATTTTCACAGATGATGTATTCCTGTTGCCGCTATAACAACAAATACTAAAAACAGTATAAAATTAATATTTAAGGGGGGCTCCCATACAACAAACGTGATATTTTTGCCGTTTTTTGCTCGATATTAATAACGGCAACAGGTAGACGCTTGAAATATTCACAGAATATTTAGTTGTATATTCTCTTCAAAAAATAATAATTATTAAATTAAAATAAAATAAATTAAGGGGGGCTCCCATACAACAAACGTGATTTTTTTGCAGTGTTTTGCGATAATGGTACGGAACCCTTCGTGTGCGAGTCCGACTCGCACTTGGCCGGTTTTTATTATTTTGTTTGGTATCATGGTTGTTGATTTACATCCATGAACAATTGCATCAACATTTTGCGCTTCATAGGTGTCAAGATGTTTTATTTTGTTGGGCTCACCAATCTGTGCGATTCATTACGAACTTCCTTTTGAATTTATAGCCCTTCGCCGTATTATTCGTATTCAGAAATTATCGGTACACAAAAACACATATGCTCAATTATCCACAATGATGACCTTTCCAAAACCATAGTCCTTGTTCCATTGGAGTTTTTAAATAATTTGATGATAGGCAATGATAGTTAAAAATATTTATCTCTCGTTAGTGACCCACGTCAACTTAACAAAAGGGCCCAATTTCAGTAGTAGCAAAGTTACGTAGAGTATTAAGTGACTTAATATATTGTTCGTAATGAGTTATACAATCATCCTTGGAAGCTTCTCAAGTATCATTAATATTACCGATGATATCTACGCAAAATGTTCACGAAATTTGGTAATATATATCGTCTACTTAACTGTAAACTTGACTTTATTTACAACTTAGCTCTTCACAAAATAATGTACTCTGGCTGCAGTTTTCTTAACTTGTAAGTTCCGTGCACAAAAAGTTCTTGTTTTGTAGATAGATTTACGAGGCTAAAGTAAATTGCCAAATTGACTAATGTGCCCGGTACAAGTTCTGCATGATTGCACTCATTTGTTTTTAAGTTTTTCTTTTCTATTTTGTCTATGCGCAGTGATTTACGATTAGCTAATTGGAAAGCCTTTGTGAATAACCTCTTTCTTCTCTTAATTTGAATTCTCTGAACGTTCACTGTTGAACATAGGGAAAAAAACTTCGAAATACGAAAAGTTACGAAAAAATTTACCAAAAAATAACGGAGATGGCAAAAACATTGATGACAGATTGATTGTTAGTAGCTACTGCTCGTCCTTTTCGCACATTTTCCCAAATCTAAGCCGTTATTGATCTTTTTATAAGTGTAGTTAAATGCCAAGTTATTTATTCCATCTGCCGGCAAATACCAAACGTAATGAGATTTAAATAAGGGTTACCTTTACTGATACCCACGTAATTCTTTTTCGGGAACCGTCGACCCAAAAATTATACCCAAACTTTTAAAGGCCAGGAATTTTAAACAAACTGACAATACTGTAAAAGTCTATAATTTTCACCATACGGCATAATGTTAGAGTGGCGAGTCTGGGCGCATGTAATTTATAGCCTATGATAACATGAAAAGTGCACCATTCCAATGCGATTTATCACAGCCATTCATATTATTTCTGTTACTTCAGGATTTAATAATGCTATAAAAGTAACAAAACTTCAGCTGTTTCCACGGTTAGGTTAAATGTTATTTAAACGGCAACATTCTTTATATTTTCTGAGCATGAAAGCAATAAAAGTTTCGCTTATTACCCGGTCGCTCTAATAGATAAACGTTTCACGTTAGTATTTACTTGCTCGTTATCAAGGTTGTCAACGCATCAATCATTCATGTAACGCGTAAGCACTAAAAATAAATATGATTTCGTCTTTCAGAAAGTTGTACTCATTTTTTTAGTGGCGACATCTGTTGAAGATGTGTTGAAACTGTTCGTATTTTCCACCCCAGGTGGCGCTGTAACTGAAAGAATTTTCCGCTCTACTCTGTAGCGCCATCTGTACTACATTTCAAACGCTTCATAAGTTCGCAACCACCCGCTAGATGGCTTTGCGTGCCTGCGTTTTTGTAAGCTACCCCGCATATCTGGCTACTAGATTGAAGAATTTTCCTATAGAGGGCGTGGTGCCTGAAATCTTTGTAGAATCGTACTGTAAATAGAAAAGATGGCGCTGCTGATGGTTCTCTACACTTGTTACAACATAGATGTCGTTAGTGTTCATGTTTGAATGAAGAACCAGCTAGAGTCTGTAATTCTGTAGGACCGTGGAGTTTCTTGCCGGTTGTTCTCCACAGGAAACGACCAACCCGAACCGTGCACCTTTTGTCGACGTTTTATAAGTGCCCATGTAGGCCTATGTGAAATAAAAAACATTTGATTTGATTTGTATATCCTGTTACCTGCAACCTGGACTCACGAGCAAGGGCGTATCCAGCATTTGCAAAGGGTTGACGCAAAAGTATGGCAACCTGAAAAATAGTAGAAAGTTCAGAGGCGGAGCAAATTTCTCGGACCCAGCGTGGAAAAAATAAACAAGGCCCCTCGAACCGGTACGCAGAAAATAAAAAATGTCAAATAAAAGGCCGATTCGCTCGCGTGATCGAAAATTTCTGTACTCATCTTGAAGTTTTTATTCTCTTGAACAGTAAATTTTTTGTTACGAGTCAGAGTGAAGGAAGGGGCAGGCTGCCCCTTTTGCCCCACCCATGGTCACGAGTGTATTTCTAATCAAGCGTGCTCCATCGTCGACCACATATCCACTTACCATCAGGTGAGATGGTGGGCAAACGCAAGACTAACTATAGACAAACAAAATAAATAAAAAATTGCGTGATGTTGTTAGTAAACATTGTTTTGATGATTAGTGGGAGGTGCCTATTTATAATTTATATTACATTTCGTTTTCGTATTACCAAGGGCCTTAACATCTTCTCGGCACAGAAATCAAATCTGAATAAATAATTATTATTTAATTGGAATTAATTAAATCGCTGCGGCGTCACCGTACTAATTGGCGATTCATTAAAACTCCTTAGGGTTTCTGCTGAAGGAAAATCCACACCCCGTATTTCGAATGTTGGCGGATTAGGAGGATTTTTAAAGGGGAGGGAACAGCATTACCTTTTCACAAACATGTGCCTTCATGCAGCATAGGTAAATGATAGGTATCTAAAATCATGCTGTGCAGTCGGAGGATACATATTCGCGTGCTGTCTAACCAAAACCAGACGTATCCTCCGACTGCACAGCATGATTTTCTCCTTGTTTACGTCTTTTTAGTTCGCTTTTCAAGCAGTCGGGTTTTTTGATTTTTCTAATTAACTTTTTTTATTTATAACTTTTTAGTTTTTTTTTTTCGAATTAGATACATTTAAAGATATAAGTGTTATATATTTTTGAAATCACCTCTTAAAACCCTACTTTTTGATATACCACACGATAGCTTTGGAAGAAAAATATATTACGGCGGTTCCTAAACCGCCGTTTTCCTATTTTTTTTTGAATTTTAATGTAGCCAGTGACACTCGCGGGGTTAAGACAAATCCATTGACGTAAGAACCATCAAAATCGGCCCACTCGTTTGGTCTCTAGAACGCCACATAGGAACAAACATACATACATACATACTTACATACATACATACATAGACTGTTAAACACATTACCCTCCTTCGGCAATCGGGTAATTAAGTAGATACCCAAAAATAGAACTATTTTTCGTTAACATATTTTCGCAAGACATAGTGATAATGGTAAGATTCCCCCATGACTTTTTATTGAGGCAACCGAATAGTAGGCCCTTATACAGTACCGAACGTTAACGACTCATCCAAAGAATTACAGACCCAAGGGAAACATGAAACAGATAAATACGTATACCTATAAATAGTTAAAAGGTTCTGCTCCCTAACTAAAGAATTTAATAAAGGATAGTATTAAATTCCCCAAAAATTTATTAATGTTGCCATATAAATAATATTCCACATAATTCTAACCATCGTTAATGTTTCGGCACTCCTAGTCATTTTAATTAATTTATGAAGATTCTTGTGTTTATAGCTCGTTCGTTAATATTAATTTTCTAGATATAAATTATACGGAATAGTTATTAATTAATTTACTTTATGATTTTCCAGCGTTTTGATTGAATTCCTTATCCCGAACAAATATTGCATACCTACATCAAAGCTTTTAGACTTCAAAGAGCGTTCAATCACTCTGACCAATATTTAATATTTACAGGGCTGTACCACTTTACATACACTATTCAGTAGAAGGAAACTATAGCGGAATATTTACCGATTCATTCATGAGAGCAAGTAATCAATTATTGTTCTTTGTTTTCAGGTAAGGGGAACCTTTCAGCAAAAAGCGAGCGCAGCCGATCCGATAAGTATAAGAAATATGTTCTTCTTAATTCTTTATTGTACACCAAAAAAAATCAAAATACCTGACTGCTTAAAAAGCGAACTAAAAAGACGTAAACAGGAAGAAAATCATGCTGTGCAGTCGGAGGATACATATTCGCGAGGTGGCTGACCAAAACCAGATGTAAAAGAAAAATATATAACACTTATATATTTAAATGTACCCACATTTAAATATATAAGTGTTATATATTTTGAAATCACTTCTTGAAACCCTTTATTTTGAAACCCCATACTATGGGTTTAGAAGAAAAAATAAAATTGGCCCCCCACAATATGGCGCCCAAAAGCAATTTTTCTATTTTCCAATTTTAATGTAGCCTATGACACTCGCAAGGTTAAGACGAATCGATTGACGTATGAATCATCAAAATCGGCTAACGCGTTAGGTCTCTGGAACGCCACATAGGAAGAAACATACATACATACATGCATACATACATACATAGACTGATAAACACATTACCCTCCTTCGGCAGTCGGGTAAAAAACAACATTACATACAGTGTGATAATAATGTACATGTACAAAGGCGAGCTTAACTCATTGTTGAGCACAGCCAACACACACACAAACCCTACAGCAAACCCTATGATGACAGAGAAAGATGACAATATAGAGGTCTTCCTGTAGGTTACAAGAGAACTGGAATAACGAGGAATACCCAGAACGTATCTCACGATCTCGCTTATAATAAAATTTAAAAGAAATCTATAGGTCCCGGAGCCAATTTAAATTGCTGAAGCTACTAACCGTTGAAAGGCCTTTCATTTGTGATAGTTGGGGCAAAGTTACGTAGCCTACTCAAAATAGTACTCAAGCAATTTCAATCAAGCTTTCCGCAAGATTTAGGAACCCAGCGTAAAGATGTTATTAGGAAGCTGTCGAGCGAAGTAGAAACAACACATAAGCACACAATTTCACGCAACACAATAAAATAGACAGTTTTGTGTCCCAACAACCAAAATGGCGGGTCCAATAAATACATAATGTATATAGCCGTGTGGCGACTATTTGCTATAAAGGAAGTGCCCTACTGCTCCCGTGCAAATATTCGAGGAGGCTGAGGCGATAACAAACGTCGTGACCGATATCAATAAAACAATGTAGGTCGGTAGGTACACTGTATTCAGATACTACAGACCGACAAAAATCTAGCCTGAACGAGGTTTACGATCTCGTCAGCATTATTGTTATTATTCTATGTAAATGTTACCATCGTAAAATATATTTATAAGTCCCCAAAACAATTGGAATAAGAAAATGTGAAATTATATTCTGTAAACCAAAGTACGATTTTAAAAGTATTATTATTAGCCACATAAATCAAGTTACATTATACGTAAGAAGATTACACAGTCATTATTCAGTCCTACTTTGATAAATGTGAACAATTTCCAAATACAGGCTGACTGTTAGACATCGCAGCGCAAAAGTTTTGCTACCATTCGTTCATATTGTTAAATAGAAGATTAATATCAATCTCAATGTATACTCAGGCATTGTTTGTTTATCGTAATGGATATGACGACTACTTTCTACATGTATTTTAGATATAGACGTACGACTATAGGCAGGTCAATAGAATATAGTAACCTACATCTAAATGTAATTGAAATGTCGAAAGCAGAAGTGGTAAATTGTATTGTTAATAATTAGGGACTACAATCAGTAAACTGTCACCCTTTATTGTCATGCAAATCCCCATTGTAAAGCTGTGAGTTAATTTGCAGTAAATACCTCTATAAAGTTTGCGATTACATTAATGGAACAAATTGCTAAGCTGAACATCCCGTCCATTATGGAGCGGCCATTTTGTTTTTAGAATGTTATTCACTTTGCCAAGTCTTAACTCCTTTATGAGTACTTATCATCTATGTACAAACTTCTATGCGTTTGTGCCACTATCATACATTGTAGCTAGTGCAAATAAAATCCTCTTTTTGTTACCATATCACACGCTGTAGTGTAACGCTACATTCGGTTTTATTATCAAACAATTCTATTCCAACAGCCATAAAGTTTTTTTGGATATTGTGTCTAGCCCCAACGACAGTTTTAGTTCTTTTATAAAAAAAAAACTTTGATTTTCATACATACCGAAATACGTCAAAGCGATTATAGATTGTGGTAGAACAAATTCGTGCATGAAACATATATCTTACATACGGGCACCTGGTAGTTGTGATTGTCTACTAACTGGGTCACGTGATCATTTATTTTGCGTTAAAACTAAAAAAGTATTCATTAAATTTATCAACAAACAATATTGCTACCTTTAACATTCAATTCCCAAAATAAATCCCTTTGTTTGAAGCTTTACAAAGCGTTAAGAAATGGTTTGGGCTTTGTTTAAATATTTCTTAACACGCTCGTTTTAAGGTAAAAACAAAACGTGTTACGAAAAACGTCTGAATATTGACCTAAATATGTTAGGTTTACGACAAGCCTCGGGACTAGAACCTGACATGTTGAATAGCATTTTTATCGTTTATATTTTGCATGGCTCAACGAAAAAAGTTTCACTTTTCAACATCGCGTGACCTTTTCATTTTCCTGCTTAATTTCCAAAGTACACAAACCGCGCGCCGCATCGTGTTTACCCCACAATATTAAAACATTATTCTCCTTTAAAAGCATTTTCTAAATCGGGCAACGCGGCCCATTTGGCAGAAGTTGCATTTAAGATTGAATTTTCCATTACATGTGGCTCCTCTGTACATAGCAATAAAAATCACGTATTTGTAATTCATCTTATATGTGGTAGCGAAATAAAATAGTTTCTGGAATAAATCATAGCCACTCTATGTTGGTGTATCTAGACTGCTGGAGTGTTTGTTGGACGTATCGACATGTACGGTGATAAAGGCAGGCCCTGGGCGTGTAGTGCTTGCACAGCGCGCGGTTGACGGACGGCAACGTCGATTGTTGCGGCCGGATGCTGCTACCATTTCCGTGTCCAATACTAACCATTCACCTGCCGAACGTTTATCGTTGAACACGACTCGTTATCGACCAGCTACCTCGGCAATTACCGTACAGGACATCATTATTTTCAGCACCTTTCAGTGTTGTTGTTACAGCCATTAGCACTAATGCTAGAACCGAAAAAGTATTTCTTGAAAATAAGAAACGCTGTCGGTTTTTGTTTGTATTTTCCTTATTTATTACAAAGACGATATTATGGTAATTAATAACGTTATTCGTTTTGTTGGCCGAGCTGAAACGTTACATTATCATTTTACGGTACCAAGAATCTCTGTTCCTCGCAAATATTATTTCTACGAGGCGTCTCTGATATTTTGACATGCGACGTTAGTTAAAAATGAGTTTTGGCTTTGTGTGAGGATTGCGGGCGGAATAATTATTTTTTGCGAAGCTCGAGGGCGCCGTCCGCGCCCGTGTTCCCATTTATCTAGAGCTAAATGCTTGCATTCAAGCGTCCGTTGCGGCGTGTGTTTGGTTTTAGGCTGCGGTGCCCGCTCCACAGTGCTCCATGGCTCTACAGCGCTGACTACCTAGCTACTTGAATTATTTGTAATGACGTAAACCGTCGACTAGTTAATTAGCAGACAAAGCCGATTGTTTGAAACATGAGTCCTACAACATTTGAAATGTCTTTGAAGGTAAAATATTCAGAGCTTTTAGTTCTCTGTTACTGCCTTGTAGTTCAAACACTAAATATTCATTGTATTCAAATTAACAAAAGTCTGAAAGTTTTGACAATTATGCTTCGTAAAAATCAATTGAAAAAACGAAGCACTAGAGTACGAACGCCAGCATCTAATCACTCCTAATGTTCCACTTTGCCGTTCATTTTGTTTTCGCCTGTGTATGGTACCTTTACACAAAGCTTTGTAGTGCATTTTTAGCTTGCCCTATACTGATGACCTGTACTCCTGGTGAACTCGGCGTGCCTGTGTTTCAGCGCTGGCAGCCTTTCTCGCATAATTACCGGAATGCATTGTGCGCGCGGCCGCAGTACGTGGCCCGTTTAGCGCTGGAAATTGCACAAAACTACTGAACTATAAAGGCGAAGAATATAAAGCATATGCCCGAAATTGGCCTGCTCTTATATGTACTATTCATCACATGCCACCACCACTATAACCCCTGACGAGAAAGTGTAAACACATTGTGGTTTTACTGTGTTATTGTACCCTTCGCTGGCTATATTACTTACTTACCTGCCTAATAATAACACTTTGTGTGACTGAGTCTATGTTAACGTTTTCTTCTTCAAGGATTTTCCACGCTGACTAATGTTTGTTTTCACATTAATTATTCAAATGTGTGTTCTAACTTAGCATACGTGCATTCAGTACGTGTTAATTGGGCAGTGTTCATGTTAAGATAGCGTTGTTGCGCATCTATACAAATTTATTCAGGAAAGTCTTGCAAGCCGGCCTCGAGCTTGCTCATCGTAAGATGGGAGCAAATATAAATGAAAGACTTGAGTTGACATTAAAACGACGTGTATTATAAAGACTGCAGTCGTGTCTGCCACCCGTAATTGGTACTTTCTTGTACAAAAACATATTCCGCGTTCCGTGATGTAACTTAGAGGAACGATGCGTTTATTTTAAATTGAACGAATAATTATTTATTAAACAAGTTGTACCTGGGCGACCGAGCTCTGCTCGGGTGAAAATAGAGAAAAATATTTCTATTTATTTAAATTTTAATATTTTCTAAAAATAAAACCTAGCTTGATCGGTTTATCGCCCCCGAAACCCCTGCATACTAAATTTCATGAAAATCGCTGAACCGTTTCCAAGATTCAGATTATATATATATAGATACATGAATTGCTCGTTTAAAAGTATTAGATAGAAATATTTATTAATTAAACAAGTCATTGTTGTCCGATTCGAGTAATGTAATGTACATTACTCGAATCGGACAACAATTACTTATCCTTATGAATTTTATTTCAAAACGTAGTGAGAGTGGCGTCAGACGGACGCGGTTTCGGCTCTCGGCAGTAGGTACAAGCTCGGTGCAGCGTCGGCGCGCGGCGTGCACAGGCTCGGTTTGTGAGATGCGCTGAATAGTACCGACCGCAAGCGTAATTTCGCTCGTAGAAATAGCGTTATTTCGCCGCATCATAAACCGTCACACGATTTCGGATAGATTTGCGGCGAGCGCGTATCGATCGAGTCGTCCGCGAGTTATGAGCGCGCCTGGCTTGTCTCTGATAACACTTGTCAGCTGTTTATGGCGCACCATAACTGTATCATCACTATAGTGCGCGCTTTGCATACAAATAACATAATTTATGTAATTTTACAACTAAGGTGACCGAGTTGCGTTAGTTTGTTTACGCGCTCAATCATAATATTATGCTGAAATTATTTTTCTCCCGAGTGTTACGCCTCGCGTTGATACGGGTGTTTGAAACACGCCTGTCTCATAATACATGTTAATACCCTTTCAGTGCCCTCCTCGCGGGTATTTAACTTTAATATTGTGGTACATTTTCTGGTTAAACTTTATAATAGGTCTGTCTGAGTGAGCGAAACCTATATTTAGGTATAGTAGATTGTACGTACCTACACACAATTAGGTGCTGTTAGCTCTAAAGTTAGGAGCGTAGGGAGAACTAAGATTGGAAACAGTTAGAAAGTCTGTTGACATGGTTCCTCTTGAGCTAGTTGTATAACGCAAACCTACCTCGTTCATTTATGCAACTCAAATAAAACTAAGTTTCGTTGACGCTCCTGTACGCGACTTTATCTGCATATTTTAGACTACGGTGGTGCATGTCCAAGTTCTACGGACAAATTGAACGCGTCTGAAGATTTATTTTAAAAGTTTTATCTGAATTCTGTTGAATTTCTTTCATCATTACTTCATTGATGTAAAAATTGTTTTTTCTTGCATCAAACGTGAAATGCTCATTTTGGGGCTGCATAATCAGTCATTCGAGGACCCCGTGAGGCTGAACATTATGTGGCGACGGCTGGGAGAAACATTTGCATACTAAATCGAGTGAATAATTTTTAAGTACCCCACTTAAGACTAATTGCTAACATGGGGTTATATAATACATATACAATAAAATACATAAAATATAAATACTGCTAGAATCCGAGTGGTCGTAACGATAGACAGTTCACAAGTGCCGGCGTGGGAGCGACGGGAGCGGTAGGCTCAAACCATTATTATGAGTTAGTGTGCTTATCAGTGACAGTTTTAAATTCCGTCTCAGTCAGCCGACGCTATATCCGACAACACGGCTGTTTCGTTAGCAGTATGCTAAAATAGGAGAGCACAATAATATTCTGCTAGGAAGAAGAAATAATTATTATTGTATTGGGTAACTTTTACTAGTCATGCAGTGATTAAGGAACCCCCATACAAGGAATCCTTCCCGATATACGATTGATAAGAGTAATGGATAGACCATGGTAGTAACAATAAAGTTTCATCGTAATAATTTTATTGTAAACTACCCTCCATAAAGAACACAAACTGTAATACCTACCCAACTAAAAGTTGGAAACAGAATCGACCTAGGTATATCTGCTATTCTCGCTAGAACAATTCTTACTGTAGTTTCAATCCCTTTCTTTTCTCCACAGTTTTGTTTTGTATTCAGCGGTTTTTATGAGTTATAGGTTAAAATGTAGTTAAAGTCAGCTCTCGCCGGCTATTTTGCGAAACGTCGGCATGTTCTGCCAGATTTATTCAGAGTTTTGGTATGTTATTCAAAAAATATTTAAAATGCTCTGCCGAATTTGAACTTTATGCAAATGCTTGGATTTATAGAGGGGTACTGGTTTTACGGTTCGAAATTTCTTGAATATTAAATTATACTTAAATGCTTTAATTTTTGGGACTCGTTTACATTTTGATTAGTGCAAATCGTTAGACAGAATCCTGTATAATGGATACGGAGATACTTTCATTCATTAGTGTTTAGCTTAAAAATAATAAAGCATCATTGTAGCACGTGCACACTTTCAGTTTTCTTATCGTTTGCCATTATCAAGCTACCAACACACCGTCATCACACCAAACAGAGGTAATTGATTCAGTTTGTCATAAGATTGCCAATCTTTTTCCGAAAAGGAAGTGTAAATTGTATCATTTTGTCTCATACAATTGCAATATTGTTCGACTGATGCTGTTAACGTGGTACTTGGCCCGCAATTTCAGTGTCTCGGGGAAACGCTGCAATTTCCCTCTCGGAACATTTTATCCCTATATTGTATATGTCGTGTTGTCTTGTTGTCCTGTCGGATTAATCACGTTACAGCTTGCCAGACATTTATTTCGCTACGTTTTAAGATAAGTGCGGCGATTATTTGTGAGTGTTAAGGCCTGCGCAGACGTGGATTTTTTGTCCGCAGAGGACAAACATTTGACCCTGTATAAAATGTATCGCAATGGCTATATTTCGGCATCAAAAATGTTAAAGATCATTCTGTGTGTGCCCAAGTTTAAATTCTAATGTTTGTCGTTATGCTTACAACATGATTATAAGTGAAGAGAAGGAATAAGTTATACCTCTGCGGACAAAAGTCGACGTCTGCACAGGCCTTTTCATTAAGTGCTCACTCACAATTATTGTGGTTTCATAAATATTTATGATTGAAAGCTGTATAATAGCAAGTATAATTAAATAGTTGACGTCAGCGTCAAGTACAATTTTAAACAGAAGAAAGCTTCCTTCCTGTCAAGTCAAGATGGCTGCATCGGGGAAGCTGAAAAACTTATTCAAGAATGTTTGATCTGCCTTGTGATTGCATTTAGAATATAGGGATTCGATTTTACGAGGAGCGTCTCAATTTCCCGGCAGAAGAGAGCAATTTCCTTGCGTTTGTCGGTGTGTGCGGGTGCGACCCGTCGTGCCGTCGCGTCCTCGTCGATTACCGAGGGGCACGGTAGGTACGAGTACGTTCGGTACGGAGTCGGTTCCCCAGTTCCTCGAGCCCCGCGGATCCCTCGATGGACATGCTAGCTCACTCGAAGCTTACGTCCTTTATATTTTCTATACAATTTGTAGTGTACACGCGAGTTCGAGTACTTCTTGTTATCCGGACATTTTATTTGTATGAAGTAGGTATTATCATGAAAGCATAGTCGGGTTGCACTTTGTTTTCATTGAGCAATATTACTTCAGCTCTTTTCAAAGTGTTTGTGTAAATAAGAAATATGTTATACAACTGGGTAAACATACGTCTACAATTTGCTTAATCATCTGCTTGAAGAGGTGATCTGGCCTGGCGGCGTGGAGAAAAACCCGCGCGTTTTAATAAATTATGCGCGACTTTTTGCGGTTGTCATCTTATGTGTATTTATCCATTTTGGAATGCAAAACCTGGGATAAACCCCGCTGTATTTTGAGCACAGCTGTTCTGATGTCGGCACATAGTTCTTAAATGTCTACGTAAGTCGTGTGATGATACCAGCAGTGTGGAAGTCGGTCACTCGAGCACGTCCTGTGCTACTAAGCTGGAATACCAAGCATAGTTTGTATGCACGATTCCGGTATTTGTTACGTTTTGAAATATCTTGGGACTTTTCGATTTAAGCGGCTGCGATAGATATGGAATTTAAATACCATGTGCTTGCACTATACGCTTTTGATATAGTGAGGAAGTTGGACTTTTAGCAAGAAATAAACTTTTGTCGGTGAGTTTCGTGCAAAGGATGACCTTTCGTTTTCCTGTGGGTGATGTTAAAGGTTATTTTGGGGTAACGGTCAATGGAATGGACTGCGGGATCTCGTATGTGCTAATAACAATAAACTGTTAATACCGGTCTGTTTGCCACGAAAATGTGGCGATTTTGACAATATTAACACTACTTCTTATTGTAGGCACGGTAGGTAGGTATAAGGACATTAGGAAACCTTGTATCTGTACTTTAAATATATAATATTTTCATCAAAAGATAGTAGTGTGATAAAGTAGATCTATATCATTTTAGAGTGTTACCTTCCTATTAAAAGGTCCCTTTCGTTCAAAAGGATTAGCCGCGTGAAAGCGGTCATTAGCAAGCGCAACTACGGAGTTTAACCGTGACACAGTGCTGACCTCTGCCCTTAAAGAACCCCGCTCCATGCTCTGATGTTATCTTATAGTACTGCTCACTCATCAACCTGATATAATCTCTTACAGCATTCGTTATCATAAACTTAAATAACTACTCCGTGTCGCAAAACCATTTTAGTATCCACAAGGGTATTTATTACCTATTTTTGCCAGGGTCTCAAGTTCTCTGTCGAGAAAAGCGAATATTACTAGTTAATAAAGTAGGATAGCAGTTGCTCAGCAGATTTTAGATCGTGTAGCAAGTCTGGCGTGCTTTAGATCATAAACAAGGCGTCGGCGCACACGATGTTACTTTTATGGAGATTGCTCTTCAGAAAAGATTTTCCGGAGATATATAGTATGAGCATGTAATGTAACATTCATTTTAATATTGAAGCACATTGTTGAACGCACGTGTCGAGGTTAAATCTCTGCAAATAACGACATCATAAATACTAACACAGAAAGGTAACGACCGTATTTGTGTAGGCAAAACTACTGACTATAATAATCATTCGGTACATAACAAATATTTCCCTTAAAAGGCTTTCGATCCTGGTTTACTTTCAGTAATACACCAAATTGCCCATAAACCACAAATAAGAGAGATAACAGCAATAAAAAACATATGAACCGTAATCTTGTTTTATTGTGCACTGAGGTATGTACAGGAACACAAACAAAATAAAATATTTCATGCAAACTGATTTATCAAAGTTTTTTCTCATCAGGTTTTACTCAGAAATGCTTTTAGCTACGCGCTACGAATTTTGAATGCGCACATTTAAATAAAAATAAGAGAAAGAAAACAGCAGAAAAGAAAAATTAAACAGAACTTGGCGACACGGAAACTCGTATAAAATGTGTGTCGGTAGGTCTCATTACAATTTGTAATACATGCATGTGATGAATGAATGGGTATGAATTTCATAAAATACAAGTAAGCATCAGACATTTTCAGCTGAAGCTTTGTTTCAGCTGTTGACGTTCTTTTGGTTTCAAAGTAAACCAAAAAGAATGTGTGGCAGTAGTGCACTGCTGCGGGCTACACGCCCCCGTCCCTCGCCGCTGCTAATGTGTCGCAAATCTACCTAGCTTTGGACAATGCGCTAAATTGAAAAATCGCACTCGTACGTCGAGCATTTTTGTTTTATTTGCAACGAGCAGCGCACTTAGCGAAGTAAAAATTAAAAATGAGTGATAGGCCACTCTCTAATCATAGGTATCAGAGTTTAGAGGATATACAATGTATCCGGGGTTGTAGTTATAAAACTTTAAGACCGCTATGTACACTTAATTTTATCGATAAAAACATTCCAAATAAAGGATTTAAGAACCACACGTTTTTGTCTCATTTCCGAAAACCTTGCAAAAATATAAGGCAAAAATGCCCAGGGGTTCTTTGAAGGCAACAATAAAACAACTCGTTCTGATTGGTTTAGAACTGTGATTCTTATGACAGTGTGTAGGAAAACTCAAAGACTAACAAAAAAAAACAATAAACGACATATGTCCTAAAAAAATGCAGAATTTTAGGAAATGTATTAAAAACATGCGAAATTTTGTTTGAGTTTTTTGGCTCAATACAAAAATATTGTATAAGTTACCTTTTGTGTGGTAGTTGAATATTTTTTTTATATTATCTGTGCTATGGCCGTAAAATTAACATTAAATGTACACGTATATGAGACCTAGGTCCAAAGTTATGGTTGTTAGACTATGTGGATATCGTAGTTAAACAGGTACTAGAATTGCTCTATCTTTGAGGGTGTGGTGATGAACAACACACACAGAAGGGGTGCACCCCTTATGTGCGGTGTTTTTATCGATACAATTAGGTGTATTTTACGGCCTCAAAATTTTATTACAACAAGTCCGGACATATTGTTTATACGTCTCAAAAAACAGCTACTACTCGTTTATAATTGACTTACGAATTACTTTTAATTCGTAAGTAAGTACTTTTACTTATTAAAAATTTCCTTTGTTCCATTTGCTATATTATTTAGATATCGAACTTGCAATTCACGTGGGATCTAATCTGAAGTTTGAAAATACTAACATGCAAAGAGAAAATGTATACATGTAAATACTATACATGTAGGTACTTGTTCGTGGTAATTTATGTAGTAAATTTACCAGTACATAGCAATTAAAGTAAATACCTTTTCGGTAAATAAAAAACTGTTAGCCTTTAAAAATATTGCAGTGCATTTTACGTTTTACTTTGTTCAAATTTAAATATTTTTTAACCGCCTGTTAGTATCAAATATCTTTTAACGGCCGAAATTTTAAATTTATGAAAATTGTTAACCAGTAAGTAACACGAACATCACGCTCATAAAAAATACTGACAAAATGTAAAAGAAATTTGTTTAAAACAACGACAGCTGGGACTGGGGACGTAATTTCGCGAACTTAGGGCACAAAAACAACTTTGGAGATAGAAATTAATGTATGATGCGAGCCGACTGTCCTCTCCTCGTTGAATTTAGATAATGTGATAATGATTTCATTTCATCTATTCACTCACCTTACAATCGCCAGGGATCTACAACTCATACCTAATTAAAACTGGCACGATAATAGCTAATTACTGTTGTACCAACAACGAGTTGTTATTTGTTTTCATACCTTCTTATTAAATAATTACTGAAAAATATATAAGATGACGATTTCAAGTCTTGTCTATAATTGCCAGACAGTGAAACATTACGTGTTCCTTGCTTGTTGAATATCCTACTTCTGTTCAGATGGCTGATTGCCATGGAACACCGCATTATTCACGGCTTATGGTTTTTATGGCACGTCGGCATCCGCCGTTTCCACTTTATGATATCCTGGTACCTAATTTTTATAGACATCCTGAGTGAAGTAACTGGAAATTGAAACGGTAACACGGTCTTATACGGTCGGAGCATAAAATTTGGAACATTAAACATATGCGGATTCCATACTTTACTAAAGCAGGTATACCTACGTTTATTACGAGTAATTTAATATCAAAATTTCTATTAACATGAAACATTTTCTTACAAACAACTAGAACAAGCCTGACAAGAACCATAATAGCTACCTTACAACCAACTACAAATAGTGCAGCGTACGTTCAACAAGTTCCTAATAAATTACACCGGAAGGTTTAACTTATTAGAAACTATTAAGTTGCTATGTTTATCTGGAGATGAAAGACTGGCCGTCTCGCAAGTTTGTAAGAGTTGTACCAGGGAAGTAGGTCGGGCAGGCGTTCGAAGATGGCAGCAACCTGTCAGTAACTAGTGCACCGTGAACTCCTGCAAGTTTGGACGAACATGACATACAAATCAACGAGTAACTACTTCATATTTCATAAAAGTACCACTACTAACGATTTTGCTGGTCTTTTTATCCACTAACTATTGTGTCAATTATAGCTTGTGTTAATCAGAAATTGTTATTATTACGATCGGAAAACGTATTGGTTTGATGGGTGTTGCTATTATCATACGAGCAGATTTTAAGAGATTATTTCATAAGAAATAGAGCCGAGAAAATCTCTTAACAAAACTGCCGGGCAATGAAAAAGTTCCACCCACAAAATGCCGACAAACACCTTAATTTAATTTTTCACATTTTATTTAAAATTTGCACACAATATTTACGTTTTTAGTTGGTAATATTCTGATGTGCTGTTAAATGTACTTCAATATTGCAGACGGCGTCATTAAGCTAGCCTTTCCCGTTTAGGAGTAATTTGGTGCTATGTCACTGGAACTTTTTCATTGCTCGCGAATGTATTTTATAAAATAACCATGGAAAGATTTGGGCCAATTCTTGTCAAAAACCTCATCACAGATACTTTGAAGATTAACGGAAATAGGCCTAACACACTATTTTGTTCAAGGTTCTAAAGATCGATTTCAGAAACGCGAAGCTCATTATTACTTTCATCAACATAGATTAATGTCGCCCTCTTAGCGGTAATGAGGCACAGCCTGCGCCATTTGCCTCCCAGCTTCCTCAGTTTCAATCGCTACAGATACCTGTATAATGTACCTATATCACACGTGTGAATCTATTTCTGTACTGGTAAAACATCGTGACTATGGAAACTCGTATATATCTTTAAGCACTCTACTCGCTAATGATATTCTATAATTGCTCCATAATTATTTAACCGTTTTATTATAATTAAATAAGATATTTAAGCTTTATATTATTATTTACATACGTGCGTAACAGACACAGTTCGCCATGATCGCAATGCTGCTCGTCAAAGCATACGTGATTGAGTTACATCTTAGATAAAGTATCTATAGATTAAGCCTTAAAATGAGCTTGATTGATAGAGCGAGATGGCTAATTGGCAGCTCCATGTAAATAATAAGGACAAAAGATTATTTTTTGTCTTTGTCACCATGGCCGGTTTCTGTTGTTTGTCAAACTCTAATATAATGGCAGGTTTGACAAATAAACTCGGTTTTGTTTTATTTTCTGTGATTTCGTGGTATTATGTGTTAATTGAGACAAGGAATTTGGGTTATTTATAGATAATAAGTGTGAGTGCGATGGTGGGTTGTAGTGTTCTTGTTCTTGTTGTAACACCAGAACTAACTATTGTTGTCTCATGTGCGGCCACGCCAGGGCTTCATCTATAGGTACTTTATCTAAGAGTGACATACCTAGCCTAGCTCTCGGCAATTGGGGCAGAGTCAGAAACAGTCTAGCCTGTGCTCTCTGTTTCTTTTTTTAGTTCTGGTTTAAATAGTATTTAAACCAGAACTAAAAATCAGCTTTGATATTTGAAAAACAGAGACGACAATAACCAGAAAATAAATGATATAGGTACTTAGAAATTCTACCTATGTTTTAGTAGAAAGTCGACGGTAAACATAAGTTAGCTCCAATATCAATATTCAAAAGTCACTTTGTATTTTAGTAATGGAATTTATAGTAATAAAACTTTATTAATACCATCCACTAAAGCGAAAGCAGACTAGGAGTAAGGCCGGGAGCCATTCCCCTCTCCCCAATATAAGCAATAGATAGATTCAATACCCGAGTTTTACTTGATCCACTCTGTTATCTAATTAGTAACTTAGACAACAGACTTATTAAATTGATTATCGATGAAACCGCTTCTAAGTAAATACGTAAATAATTTCGTTTCTGTTTTTCAACGTCCTAACGAAGACATAACAGTATCCATTCTTCTTTGCCCTCTGCCCCTGCCCCTGAAATTACGGCCATAAAACCTAATGTAAATTAGTTTCTTTTTTACATGATTGACCTAAAAAGAAAATACGAAAACCCCTTTTAATTTCTTCTCTACAGTTTATGTACTAAAACTCTCTTGAGTTAATTTGAAATTGTAATCTATGGCCTTTCCCCTTTTTTATTATTTGTACATAGATATGGGATTATTACGCAGTGTAATCCGTAAGTACGGTGAAATAGCCGGCTCTTGGCCGCGAGCCTATTTGGTTAACTAATTTGTGGTATTATAAATTGCAAATTGTAAGTTACTAAGCCTTGGCAAAGCGTCCTAATGTAAAGTTTAATGTTTGCAAAATTAGGAAAATGGTGAATTTTTAGTCTTTACCTGCGCTACGCATGGTATATTCAGAAATCTTTTGCCTTTCTCGTGTCACGCAGGAAAAGTAGAGGCGTGTTAAGGTATATACTGCCTAGATTTCTATGTATGTAGGTCTTGCCTTGCTTGTATTACGAACACGTTGAGATGAGATGGTACTTGAAAAATGTCTGCTTTGCTTAGACTTTAGAGGTCGATAAAAGAAAATATAACATTTCCAATAGAATAATAGAAAAGATTAATGACGTCCCGTTTTACCGGTCGCCGCCTTCCTGCCCGTATTTATTGTAGTTATTATTATTTGCATTACAGTACATTACGGTTCACACAAGCTTACGATAGCTATGATCTATCTCTTATTATTCCATTCTGTTCTTTTGTTTGTATTTACGTAGACATTTCATTCACTCTTATTGTCTAGATAGATAGCAATAGCGGACGAAAGTTCTATGAAGAAAAATAAATAACTGATACCTAAATGGTAGTCCAAACAAAACTATGATCGTTAACGGTTTAGTTTCATGTTACAACTTTCATTACTTGCCCAAGAAGTTGAGAAAATCATTTAGACTTCGGTCTAGTGATACATAAATTAATTCCCCAAATTCTCATGTTCACTGAGGCATACTTTGCGACATTAATACGTCTAGACTTTAAAGTTACAGGCGAGGTAATAGGCCACGTCGCGTACATTTTTCAGACAAAAGTGCCGATGCGTGCGTGACGTAATATCCTCACATTAGGGTGCTCGCGGCCTATCGCGCCACTTTCTTCCGTCATATTAAATTATCGCCAAATGTTGCGTCCCTGATTTATCCCCAGTATGTACGCTGAGGTACCCAGCCGTCTCAATATCGTCGCTCAAACTACCGATCGTTTAAAGTTGAAGCTCATGGCTGCCTACACTAATATGGCCGGCATTAACATACGACTCGTCGAGCTCAAGCATCTTTTGTTGATTTATCTGAGAGATCGGCATATAAATAAACATCTTCGGTTTCTGCAATGTGTATTCAGACCCATTTTAGGCACGCTACTTTAGTGTCGTGTTCTCAAATGGAATACACCGCACTGGGGATCTGATATGTACTCGTACAATACTCCCGTTTGGGAAATTCACACAGTGTAATCTGCACAGTTAATATAATTTGTCGGAGCTTTTACTTAGATAATTAATGAGAGAGTATTCGACGCTAGCACTGTTTGATCTTGTCTAATGAGTGCGGTTTTGAGTGTATGTAACACACTTAAGCTTAAGAAAGCCACTCGGTGTCGTGTAAACCCTCCAGTCCTCGTTTATTTGTTATTTAGTACAAAAGCAAATGTATTTAAGCTTATAAAGATATTATTAAACTAATTCCTGAAACAACGAATTAGTGGTTGTTTTGTAAGTCTAGCAGAAAATGGCTTTTAATTTTCTTCATTATGTTGTTGTTTCCGAATATTAAGGCAGCAATGTAACATTATGAATGCTTTAATACAGCTCGGAGGTATTTTACAATATCCTGATTTTGATGCTTTTATTTTGTTTAATTTCGACCTACCTTAGAACTGGGTGCGAAATAGGTATTTATGAACTAGGTAAATTACGTAGAATTATACATTCCACAATATAATAAAACTTAGTGGAGTTCGCAGTTGTGGAACTGAGTGCATGCTTAGTTAGTTATGCTTAGTAGCGCGTCTGTAGATGTAGGTTACACGTGAACGGTTTTTTTTGTACAAAACGTTGGTACCTACTCTATTTAATCCGAAAATACTTTTTTTTTGCGGCGACACATCCAGCCGCAGTACCAGTACCTAGTGTCGTTTACAACTAACCAAGCCTATTTTGGATTAAATTGTACAGTTAACATAGCAAAAATCGGAAATATCAGGTGAGATAGTGGTCAAGCGCGAGCCTACACAATACTAAAAAAAATATGTTTAATTCTTCATTTAATAAGTAAATCATGAAATATCAGTAACAGAAATAAAAAATAGAAACTCTTTATTTATTAGCAAATAAAATCAAACTAATTTAAAAAAAAATTCTTTCATTTGGAATTACGAAAATTAACGCAAATCTTATACTTCCTTCTCCGTAACTGTAGTACTTGCAAATAAAACTCAATATTGAATCTTAGGCGTTATATAATCTATATATATATAAGAAAGTCGTGTTAGTTACACTATTTATAACTCAAGAACGGCTGAACCGATTGGCTGAAAATTGGTAGGGAGGTAGCTAAGAACCAGGAGAAGGACATAGGATACTATCTATCGGATTTTTATCCCGTTTAGGGTAGGGTAAGTAGGGTAGGGTAGGTAGGGTAGGGTAGGTAGGGTAGGTAGGGTAGGTAGGGTAGGTAGGGTAGGTAGGGTAGGTAGGGTAGGTAGGGTAGATGAATGTTTGGTGTTTTTATGGCAAAACAAAGTTTGCTGGGTCAGCTAGTACTACTATAATTCTAACGCCTAGAAATAAAAATCAACTGTTTCATATTTTTAACAGCTATTATTAAAATATTTGATGTTTACACATGACGTATCTTGTACACTCAGTAAGATGGGAGCAGTAAAAAATATCCACGATAAAAAATTGCTGATGCTCATGAAAATATAATTTACATGTTCAGAATTTATGGCCTCAGAATCGGTAAAGGTAAATAAATCTGTAATAAGGCTTTGATGATATCAAAGAAAATATACAGTATTGACGAGATTATATTCGTATTTCAGTAAAAGTAAGGTAGAACAGTTTGCAAAGATCCAGAAACGTGTAAACCCAACAGCTGTGAATTATCTTACTAGATATTTATTACATAATTTCTTTGGAAAGTTTTCTATTCGATGGATATTCCAATCAAGTGATAAATTGATTTGAGCCTTATTGTGTTTCATTCTCAAAAATATTTGTCATAATTTTCTTTTGACGAGTTCTTAAACTTGGACCTCCTCGAAGTTGTACTTTAAATTTTCAAACCAGATATTATTCTTAACCTTAGAACGAGCTTGAAAATATACGTTCTTACATACCATTTATATTCTAGACTTAAAATTAACATAATTGTAATATGCATATTCCGTCTTTGTTCTAATATTTTCATGCATATTTCTAACCGTCACTTTCCTGATAAAATTGCTCGAAGTAAATCAAAGTAAGTAGGTAGTTTGATATACTCGAACATAAAAGTAAAGGGAAATTCCAATAAAAAGGTAGTAAGGCAGGTAATATTTTTTCACACTGGATGCCCACAACTCTTAATAAATAGACACCTATTTACTTTTTACGAAAATTATTAGTAGAGGTGACTTTTAAAAATATCATGTTTTACTAACAGCTGTCGAACTCCTTAATTATTCTAATTACGTATATAGTTATAAACACTTTTCCATCTTTAAAAAGTCTCATTAATTATATTCAGTTTCACTGACTCATTAAAATAGGTAACTTCAAACTTCATGAAAAGGAATAAAAAAGGCTTGAACTATTTTTAGATCATTTTATCTCGGTCGAGTCGTTCCATCTCTCGATAAGGTAAAGAAATTAATGGCAAGCGATTATTCTACAGGAACACGAGTATTTCATTTAAGTTTGGCTGTGCTCAGGACCACTGACACAATTAAGTACTTAGCGACGATGCGGGGAATGTTTGGTAAACGAGGTCCACAGAGGGCCTGCGCGGCTGTGCCTGCACGCGACTAAGTGCTGCCGCTATATACTATACACGAATCGTTTACAACTCTGCGGCGAGCCGGGATGCACGCGCAAACAAACAGTTCTAATAACAAGTAGCCTGTGCTCCTGGCCCACAATGTCGCTCCCAAACTTTTTAGTTTTAAGTTTTAATTAAAGGCATAAGCAGACGAAAGCTTTTTGCTCATTAATCAAAAAGTTTTCACCTCCAACATTCAAGGAGGGCACGACGAGTACTTTGGAATTTCACAATTCGTAACCCTTAGTCGACACCGGGTCGTTGTCGTTCAATGTGTTTAGTGAAACTAGCCGTATCCTATATCGATATTTTGGTTATCTAAAAGACGTCTTCGTTTCATCATCATCATCATCATCATCATATCAGCTACTCGTCAGGGATCCAAACAAAACGCCGGACGAACAAAATCGCCTTCGGTAGTACCTCTCCAAAAACTGAGACCGTTAAAAAAAAGATATGTACGGAACCCGTTGAAAGATGTTCGGAATACCGAATACTGCAGGTACATCAGGGATCATGCGTTCTAAGCGTTTTTCGTCTTCGTTTGAATCAATGTACGAAGTTTCAGCTTACGGAATATATGTAGTTCGAGCTGAATCACATTGTTTATAACATACAATATATATCGAAACACGGACTCCATAAGTCGTCTAGAATAAGTTTCCATGCCAAAGTCCTGGCAGTGTTTCACCGCGACCGATACGAACCAATCCAATTTTCTATCCCCAACCGAAAATCCCGGTTGCGCTGCACAAGGACCATTTTGCCCGTCGCCGCCCGACTGACACTGGCAACACAGCCGACATGCATTGTACCCTCCATTCCCTCTTGACATTATACTGACAACACTACCGCCTCGTACCGCATAGACTTGTTGCTCTGTTATTTGACTTGTACGCGCACGTCCAATACATGCCATATTTAGGTAACGTACATACTGGCTAATGACGTAATCCTCTCTTTTGATGCTGAATAAAGTTTTATAATGGCGCTATATTTAGGTACTTATCACAACAATATCCTAACCGGTACGGTTTTTTAGATACGTAAAGTGTAAGCTTGTGACCCATTAAGATGGATTCATACGTAACATATCGTATCTCTATTCAACAAACGGATACCTTAAAGAAGGGTACAAATCTTATTATCGTGTCACACGTTAAAAATCCTTTCACGTTAGTCCGGTCGTCGGTGGCCGGTCGCCGCGCCGCCGGTCGAAGGCGGGATGTATCGGCGAGACGGTTCCATAGATCACGTTTTATGTGTGACAAATAGTCTCGAGTTAGGCGAAATTGCTTTCCGATCCACTCTGACAAATAATGTCAGCCCACTGACGCGTGACCTTAGTCGTTCTCGTGACGATCACAATTTGCCTATACTCTGATTCCGGATTCGAGAAGGGATCGCATTTGTGTATGCGAATAACGGATATGTCCGGTCCTTTATTTGCTGTAGGACCTCAACTACTTATAAAGTAGCACCTCGGAAATATATTTTTTCCCCCAAAGCGTTGAAGTTTACCAACTTGTAAATAGCAAAAAGTTTCCTTATATAGACTTAACTTTTTCCTTGACATTGTTATGTCACAACTTAAATTAAAATATCGATGTTTTTTGACACTGTTTATATTTACCCTCAGGAAAATTGAGTTTTCCAACGTTGTCGTTCGCTAGTATCGCCGGTACCTCTGCCGTGCGGCTTACATTTGGAATTCATTGTGTTCAGATGTTTTGAGTGTGCAATAGCGAACGCTGTTGTGGCGAATGTCGTCTGTGTTCACCTTTAAATTAGATTGTCGGTACCAATCCAGCTATATAATAATACAATGCGGTCGCTAGGCCGCTCACTGAATTACAGTGGGTGCGTTGTCGCTGTCCTATTGTACCGCGGCCGAGCCCGGGATAATATACGAATCTTTTATTCAAGTGCCCTGGTCCCCGAACGCAACAAGAAAATAACACAAAGATGAAGTCAACATTCATTGTGCTGTTCTCAATAGGATTTTGACGGATTTGAAGGGTTCCAGAAACATTTAACGACTACAATACTTTCCTTATTGCTCTTTCTATTAAGAATTTTAAACAATGTTTCAGCTTGCTACTTTCCTGATTTTTTTTACCATAAAATGTTCTTATTTGCTGTCATAACGTTTCTCATTTCTATGATAACGCCGGAATGAATTCAAGATTCGATTTGTATGCCTTCACAAAAGTTTAATCAATGCGGCAGGTCTCGCCGGCCGGTAGCTCCAACACTTGGTAGTTGTGTTCACTAACAGCAATATAGCTGATAATAGATTTCGGTCAATTGTTTTCGTTGTCCTGATCAACATTTATTGCCTTATTCGTATGCGGGACCAAATCTAAAAAGGTTCGGAAACGTACAATAAAATTTTATTTCGTTTTAAGAAGAACGAGCTGATATACAGTTTTCTAAGCTTGTTACTATCAACGGTTTTAAGGATTGTGTGGCCCTGGTACATTGTCAACAAATTCATGGTCGTATTCCGAGGTTACTTGTATAACTAGTAATCTTAGTTTCATTACAATAGTTACGATGGCTGCGGCGGAATGTTACAGTTGGTCTGCTATTGGTAGTAGTAACTCCAAGTTTATAGCGTTTCATAAACATGAACCGCCTTCGTCTTTTGACGGGGTTATGACCACCGGAGACAGGGGCTTGAGCCTTTGCCACGTAATTTACATTTAAATCGAGACTAAGCCACCAAAGCTTCACGTTTTATTATTTTTTATAATGAAGCATGAATCAAGTCATTAATATTACTTTCTCGTTTTATATATTAAAATATCGTTTAGTATGGTAAAATGCATTTCAAAATTTGGCTAGGTGTTACGAGAATGTTACGGTAATGCGTTTTGAAATATCTGTAATTTATATGTAAAAGTTGAACATCATAGACAATGACACACATGTATACGGTTTTTATCTTCGTGCTTGTACGTAGCTCGTATATAAAGTAGTAATAGTAAATGTAGGCAACAATATTATGGTAGTCCTTTTTCTTGCGTCTCCCGTTGGAAGTGGGTTGAGTACCTACGACTTAAAAGGTCGGCGATAAAACGAACAAGTGTCATTGCGTTCGTCGAGAACCTCCTGAATCCAGACGTAAGCAAATGTGGATAGCTGAAGTTTAATGAGCCGTGTGCTTACCCCGCATCCAACTTCGTACAAACTCCTATTTAGCTATCGATTTTTCCTTTACTTTAGAATTAAATAAGTGAAACACCATTTAAACTTCGTAAGTGCTCGATCTTTATACGAGGTATTATATTCGGTCGGTGTGTGGCACCGGGAGTGAGGCTTCTCGCTCGGCGGCGGCGGCGGCTACAACTATTACAAATGCAACTGTGTGTTTTAATTATCTCTTTGAGAGGGAAGGTCGGTCTCCTTTAGTGGCAAGGGATAAGAGGATTCCTTTATCTTCCAGAGCCAGATCCGGCACTGTACTTACTCTCTTCTCAGAAACACTAGAGAGCTCTCTCTACTGGATACATAAAACAGAAATGTTTAAATTGATTTTCAGTTCTGTTTGCAAAGTTTTACTGAAAAGGAAAGTCTGTAGTTTCTTTTAGTTGGTATACATTAATAATAAAAATCGAGCTTCTACTTTAAAAGTCCTCTACTGGTACCTGAAAGGTCACCGCGGTCCTCAGACCACAACGGTATTTGCACCTTTTTAAATAACTTTCAAACATAGCTTTGCGGCAAAACTTTGGTGGGATTTTATTTCGCATTTGGCACGCCTGTGGTGCTAATTTTAGATCTATACTAGAATTGAATACGTGCCCGCATAGGAGGGTTATCTCTACATATAGTCGGTTAGAGATTTGCCAAGTTTATCTAAGAATAATATGAATACTGGGAAGGGTTTCTCGCCCGCATCTTCGAAGGTAATTTGTATGTAGTGAGTGAGATCACATTTTCCAGTAGAAACGTATCCTTATATCCGCGAGTGTCGGTAAGTTTGTGTGGTTACCATTAATCATACATCGGAGCTATCTATCAGTGGTGTGTTGTGTGTCTAACGTGCGCCTACTGAGTACGCAATCAGCCCGCATACACATTTCATGTATACCATAATTTGCATTCAGTGTATTGAATAATGTACTTATGATATGGTACTACACAATCGCGTGCACATTGATGATTCTATGTAGGCATACGTGTGTGGTTTAGTACCGTACATAATTTCAGAATAACTTTATGTATTAATTAATTTCGCGCTCATTTGGAGCACGTGTACATTCACATGTTTATTAATTGTTTATCCACGCATTAGCTTCCTGGTTCAGACATTTATAAGCAGATTTTCATATGTCTTCAAAATTTTCAATGCATAGACACAAGTCGAAGCCTTATCAGCAGGTGCAAGCAAAGATTACAACCGAGCACACACAGAGAGCGGATGCTGGCTTATCTCCTCTTAGCACCGCAACGGCACCTTTTCCACTCCTCATACTATTAATTATTGATACCCGTGAAGAGTAAACTTAAATTGGTCGTTAACTAGAATATACATAGAGTGGTGAGCGGAGAAAGTGCCGCGCTTGCTGCCGCGTCTTGCGCAGATAAAATGTATGGCCGGAGATATTAGATTGATACCGCCTAGTCAGCGACCCACGCTCGTGTACGCTACATACGCCGCATAGGCACAACGTGTCCTCAACTACCCGCACCGAATATATTGTTATCAGCATAACTGCAATATCTATGTCAGTGTGTACTCGTACGAGCGCGTCCCCCGGCTACATTGATAACTGACACATGTGCCTATTACTTGTTACAAGCACTAATTTACTAGCTCTCTAAATGTCACTGTGCTGACTGACCACTCGCTCGCTGAAAACTGTGAACTGCGAACAAACAAGGGTTTTTTTTTGTTTTTTAATTCAGGTCACAGAGTTTTTAGGTTAATCTTCAGTTTCGTTTCAACTGCTGTTATTTCTAACGCTGGTACCACGATATACAGAGTGCCGCTTACTAGATGACACTATCACTCACACAGAATGTATATCATTTACGCTTACTTCACCCTTCCACAGTAACAAAAAATACACTTCCTGTAGTTAATGGGGCCAATGATGTTTTTGCTCATATCATGACTAGAGAATTCTGCGAAACGAGCACTTATATAATGAGCAGGGTAACATAGTTCCCACTTCCAAAGACGCGCAAATTAATTAAAAAAACAGGTTTTGATTTATTTCATTAATTACTTCCATATCTTCTGTTTCACGAACTTTTTTACAACCTGAAAGTTTCGGGCTAAGATATTATTCTTGAGAACAGAGTCCATGAATACTTTACACTTAAGTACCTGGAGCTCAAAAATACAAAAGAATGTTGTATTTCTTAAAATGTAAAGTACCATTCACTTAATCTTTGGTACCTCCAAGGGCTTGGTTTTTTCCTTTTAACGGGTTACAAAGAGTGAGGTATTTGAAAAGTTAATTTTGGAACTTAATTTAATGCCGCTGGATCCCATTAGGCGGTCTGTTTGCCGAGCATTGTGGCGCGGCTCGGCTCGGGCGCTCGCCGGCTCCCCGCAGCCAGCTCTAGCTCCGCGACCAAGCTTATTATCCAGTAATGAAATTACTATTCATAGCACGTCTGAACAATTATCTCGTACTTGTCAACGTCATCAATATTTCATAAAGGCCGCGGACTTATCCCGCTGTTAGTGCTGCGAGCTATCAAAATGTTGTTATCGCGGTGCACAATGACGTATTGTAATAACAGTTCCGTGCGTGTTTGGTTATTATGTTGGTAAACGAGCATCTAAATTAAACTAGGATTTACAGTGAAGTGTGGGCACATTGTGTGCGGATTTTAGTTTATGATTGATTATACAGGCGCATTACAATTCATAATTACTTTCATTCTAATTAATCCAGTGTTATTTTGTTAAATTATGAAAGCAGCTACCTACTAACCCCACTATACCAACTATTATAATCTATTGTGTGATCTTACTTCCAAATATTGAAGGTTTTAGCAGAAGCCTAATAAAATCTTTTCATCGGAAAGTCTTGTAAATAAACGTGAATTACGATAATAGAAAAATATGAATCCTATAATTCGTATCACGTGTTACGATCAACAAGCCTTCTTTATGTCGTGTATAAGGAAAGTAAGTTTAAGATGTTACCGATAATATATATGATAACTGTCGGAAACATTGTAATCCTGTAACAAATAATAATAATCTTTTCTAGTTATATTGATTTCGCGTTTGTAATAAAAACCACAACCGCTACGCGGCTACGCCGTAGCCAAATTCGTAGCTACTCTTATTTACTAGGTACTTGTATCTAATTGTCGTTGTACCTAACAATACTACATACATCTAGGTACATAATGCCTATTCAATAATGTGGTCATATAAATAGCAATTCATTTTGCAGTATAGAAACCGTTCACAATATTTTACTAATAACCTTTATCCGGACCTATAAAAGTGTCCATTTAGAATCCGAATTAATATTAACAGTATCGTATTTTCATTTACAGAGAACAAATACTTCTTTTATTAAACATCCTCAAAAGATATTTATAGAATCCTTTTACAATATTGTTTTAAATTAAATCGTGTTGTCTGTTTTACGTCATACCATTCCGCTAGTTGAGAAATTGTTCGAAGTTTTATTTCACTTGCGTTTCGGAGAACATTATAAAAACTGGAACTGTGACAGGAACGTAAGAATCACTTTATTAATTTCGAGGAAGGTTTTTCAGCTACCATATAATATGACTAAATGTTCCAGAGACATTGCTGAAATAGTACAAAGATAATGGGCCGAGTAAATTAACGACGTTTGCTTAATGGGGGAATCTAGGTTTGCGCATCTAGGTTAAATCTGCAGCCTAAATAGTGCGCGGCTGTAGACGGCACGTAGCACAATATTCTGTTCCGACATAGCCTCCTCACAGCGTCCAAACTACTTTGAGGTCATATACACAAAATAGTTATCAGCCCGGCCCGGCCAAAGCGGTATTCGGTGCCATAGAAATTTATATACTAGCATAATAGTGGCAGTCCCGTGTGAGAGAATCTATTCCGATGTCCGCACGCTGACCGATCGTATCTTTGTGTTCAATCGCGATCGAGCCAACCAACGGCCGGGTCAGTGAGGTGTCGTTTAACAATTAAGGCGCATCTCTAATAAAGGAGAACTTTAACACAACGATATTTAAAGGTATTACTCGTGTGAAAATTCCACACAAACGAACTCAATCTTCCTCCTGCGTACGCCTGTCGGATTTGCTTCGAAGATTATAAGTCAGAGATACAGAAAATAATTAATGATTAGCACTGATATTTTTGTACAGAACAATACCTAGGCAACAATCAAATGATTGCGTCGTACGCACTCTTTATACGTAATCCTCTTTATTGGCCGGTATACAAGGAGGAGGTATACAAGTCAACGTGCGGTATTATGTAAGCCAAGTATCGGTCGACGCCAGGTCCTTGTATTAACGACCTGCTTCGCTACTTTCCCACTTGGCTCCCACCCTACACCGCAAGCCTTGCGTGATTTCTCTTTGTTTTCTCAAGAATAATCGCAGCAGCCCAGGGGACGGAGGAAACGACTCACTGCTAAATTAGCTGCTAACTTTTTATTTATACAATATACAAGGCCGTCCCTAGCAAATATTCTTTAAGATTTTCATTATATTTGGGTGTTTAGTGGCGCGCACAAACTCTCGATATTATGAAGGTAAAAGCCGAAACACATTTGTGCGGTTAAGTTGTACATATAATATTACTTTGTGCGGCCACAGTTTTGGCTCCTGTTAATATACTCGTACAGTGCGGAAGTGAAGCAATCGTGTGAGTTGAGTCATTAGTGAAGAACCCACTCGTATCCTTCAATGTTATAAGTAAGACAGCAGAGTGTAGCTCGTGACGTCGCCACACAATAGCGCCAGCTTGAGTCAATATAAAGCGTCTTTATTTGCACAACACGGAAAAAGGCTTGTACAAATATGGGCAAACTTTCAGTAAATATATTTACCATCACAAGTTATACTAAAGAAAATATAAAAGAGTTGCTAAAAGGCTATTGTTGCCATGGCTTATTTAATATTGCGAAATATGTTTTATACTTATTTTCGTACAGCAACAACATTTCATTGTTTGCTTAGTTAATGGGTTCAAAATAACTCCCAGTTTGGGGCAAGTTCTCTTGTTTAATGCACGTAGGCATTTGTGTGGATAAACTTTATGCAACAATGTGCAGGTTAAGCGTACTGGACGGGAATACCTGAAGCTTGTTTGAAGCCCCTTAGATAACACTAAATGCCATTGTCTATGCACAACTCGGTCATTGTTTCACAAACCTCTGCTTTAAACCTTTTTACTTTTAACCAACGCCAAAAGTCGTTAAAAATTATCTTAAATTCTCTAAATATTTTGTAAATATTATCCAATGATAATATTTACAAAATATTTAGAGAATCATCGTTGCTAAGCTATGTGACCCGCGTTAAATCCTCGCGATCACATCATTAAGTGAATCTAAGGCAATCAATCACCGCGCTCTGTCACTTCTGCCGAAATTTATGTAACGAATATACTTATGGTAAAAAGAAGTAACTTATATGATCTCGTATTTATTGAAGCGACCCAACATGAGACCCTCGTCAGCGTTATGGTTTCCATGAATTAGTTACATCCATTTTGTCCCACTAAGCGCTCGACGCTTTCACTTTCCATGTCAGAAACCACCTGCTACCAACAAAAATGAGAAAAAGAACATTATTAATATTTTGCTTTGCTCATTTCACGCCAGAATCAAAACCGAGACGCTTATTTGCTATTTCATTGACACGACGAGCTTTGATCATTGCTGTATTTGCTGAAATACAAACATTTTCGTTCACACCAAGGGGATTGAGACTCGAGTGAGGTGAAACTTAGAAAAAGATCTGTAGTATTAGAGTTGTAAAAGTGCTTAGATTTATTTGTTATCCTATGCGTGCTCAGCTCGGAACAGTCTCATTTAATACTGACTTTGGTAACTTTTCAATTTACCGTGCGATACTTTATCGCTGTGTTGTTGCGGTAATGTATATTATTTGTATTTAATAGTGCTTTATGGCGTATTTTTAGATATTTGCCCAAGTATATTGCACTGCAGTATTTTGTTGTAACAAGCTACTTGCACTTAATCTTCCTTCTCAAGGTATTGTTCTTGGCAACGTTGTTGTGAATTTAAAGAATATTTTTAAATCTCGCAATTTCGTCCTCAAAGTCTCTTAATAAAATGAATTAGCAGCACCTTCATTTTCCTTAAAATAGACTACATATCTCTAAATCCGCGATATAACTAACTCGTTTACAAGTACCATAAATATGCAGAAAGTTTTGCGATTACTTAGGTTTGTAATCTAGGCGTGGTTGTATGTTTTGATTGTAGCTATTCACTAAATAAAAGTTCCACCACCGAGTTTGAGGGATCCAAGTATTATAATATTAAATTTTAACCACAATAATGAACACGGCTCCATTTCAGACCTAGCAATGTTATCTTTCTGTTTATACTCTTGGAGTTTGTTGTTTGTAGTCTCTGCTTTCATGAAAATTTGTTGACCTTGTTAATTAATCGTTTTGTATGCAGACGGCACGTGGCTATCCTTAAGGCGATTGTTATTTGATGATCCTCACGGGATCCGTATCAAAGTGTATCTCTCCGTATCAGAGTCTGGGCGATTGATCATGTAATGTTGTGTGCGGGTGAATGTGTCGTGACTCATGATATAAACTGGGGAAGGCTATCGTAAGTACGTCCGGCGCTGGCCGCCTCGCGAGATGTTTGACATGTCTGTTTATACACGTACGCGACTCACTTCCTGACTAATGGATCGTCGCACTCGGCGGAACCTGGCCGGAACTGGCTTCGTGATTAATGGCTATCTTATCAGATTCCAACACTATACATTTAACGGGCCGATCGCAACGAACTTAATCGCCAGCCTTGCCGCCCGAAAGGTGCAAATTAATTACACAGATAGCTTTAACTCTCCGATACATTAATCTGTACCTAATTGATTATTTGTAGGGATCGCTTTGATTAAAATCTCCTATAAAACATAATTAATTTCGTGATCGGAATTTATACGCAAACAGCTCGGAGTCGGGTGATGTTATTCTATGATGTATTTTGCATATTCAAAACGGCAAGCATAAAATAATATCACGGATAACGAGTAATGTTCATGTTGCTGCAAAAAATCCAGACAACGTAACAAAGTTGGGTAGTTTGGTAGTTGTAACTTGGCAACTAGTTATTTTTATAGTTATCGTGTCATCGTTAATGAAGATTTCGTGTCCATTAGTATTATCGGGGGCTGTTTTTATCATTGAAAAATATGTTGGTTGAGGTCGCGTCGGCCAGGCGGGGTGCACGCCGGGGCTCGCGTCAGTTCGCATCGGGCAACTCGCCGTCCGCCCGCCTCGCGCGACGCCGACGCTTCTCGGGCGCCCACACTTCAATGATAATTAATTCCGTTCACTCGGAGTCGGGAATAAGACCGCATGTGCTTAGTGATTTAATATTATGAATAATAGTTGTTTACGTGTGCCGCCAACTGTGTTTGTGTGTGATAGTAATCAACGTTGACAGTTAAAGTGCGCCATGCGGTGAAGCGCCGTCGGTGCTGTATGCACGCGCGGATATGGTGGACCCGCTGAAAATATTTTGGGTTCTAACAAATAGCACTTACTTAGGTATGACAGTATTGTTCTTCCAGCTATTTGCACGGAACAAATAAAATCACGACGGACCACATCACCTCTTTAGTTTATTGCTGAAATTACTTCTACTATCATATAAAACCAGTGGCACGATTTTTCCAATAATCTTATTTATTTTCTCATCCGTAGAGTAGGTGGGTCATTTATGACTTTTTTATGGTCCATTTGGCATTCGGCACGAAGGCAAGTTTTCGCACGTCTCCTCATGAATGCTACAATTTGAAATTGTACCTGTATACTAATAGGAAACCCTTCTCACACACGAACCTGTCTATAGGCTGATAACACCACCTATATAAGGATTTTACAAAACTCTTTGAACTGAACATTTTTGCTTTTCAATTAATGAAGAGTTATTGAAATGTGGTTCGCAACAAAATAACCATAATTCGTTGCTCCACAATGCTTCCCATTATGTCTTTATTTCACATTGGTGACATCTAAGATATGGCCATTATGTGGAATGTATGTTTACCTATATACATTCTTTATATTTTATGTGACAACTGATGAAGATAATTGATAAATCACAATTTATTCTCATGATGCGTAGCCCTATTGTTTTAAAAGTCACTTGGTCGTTAAGCCCATTGTCGGCATTATACTTTGCATCTCTACCCGCGCCTCATTACAGCCAAATTTATTAACGTCAAGTTTTCCCGACCTTCTCCTGTATAAAATAGCTACCTAATAAGGAAAATATACTCCAGATTTATTACACAAATTATTGGTATCTGCGCTTTTTCTTGACGAAAACTCATATCTTAATATTTCTTAAAAAGTATATTCCAAGTTTGCAACGAAGTCTAAAAGTAGACTGTTATAATAAAGATAAGTTCAGATTTGCAAGTAAGGTTGTCGTGACAAGAGCTCTGCAGACTAACAGCTTAATTAAATTTTAAAGTTTCTGTTTGTCGCTCACAGCACCTACATAAAATGACAATATAAATTATACGCGGACTGCAATGTACTGCTCTTGTATTTTTGATTGACTTCATTTGTAAGTTTGTACAAAAGTACCTGTAAGTTTGATAACAATGTTCCGCTAGTTAGTTACACAGTATGAAAATATTCCGAATTTAATTTAACAATATATCTGAAGTCTGAAGACAACTAAGGGAAGTTCTCACGATGTTACTTACATACTTGTTACGTAGGTACTTGTTGCCATTGAAACTTCACGTATGTAAGTATTGCGCTAAGTATATGAAATAAACTCATAACATGTGTGCACATATGAGAAAAGAGTTTGAGAGCGAAAGTAAACTGTAAGTATACGTACAACACAACATGTTATTTCTTCCCGTGCGCTGTAAACGCAACATCTGCGACTTGTTATAACTACTTATATACAAGGGAATAAGAAAGTACATAATATTCAGTTAAGGAATATGGCGTTAAGCAGGAATGGATGACAATTAGTACGATATTTTCACTACACCTACCATCCAATTAATTATTTATTTTGTCGATCTCTAAGCAATTAACAAGGCGGGTTCCTTACATGTCCTTTGCTTTCTTAGGTGTAGTTAATCTGCCGATACTTACACTATGTTTTTGTTCGACTCGAACGACACGAATTAATTACCAGGTTCCATTTATTACGTGTCCTCATTTATTGGACGAATTCGTTAATTCAATTCGGTAGGTACCTAATCAACTAATCAAATTAATAACTATTGGTTTATGTAATCATTGCAAATTATTATGATTACGTTCGTGGGTAGTATAGAAGTGGAATGGGGAGTCGCAAAATTGTTATCAAAACAAGATTTTAGGCGATAGACAAGAGTCTATGGGCGGTTAGACTATCTCTAGATAGCTTTAAACAAACTTATTTGTCTGTGAATTCGCTTAATGCTTCGAAACTAAACATACTTAAAAGCGTGAGTGGACGAATTAACTTTGATGCCGTCTTCACATTCATTTACTCAAACAATGTCTTGAGAGAAATTTCCTATACTCGTAGGTACTGTTATTAGACCCTTGTGAAGCTGGGCTCCTAGTAATTTGTGTATATTGGTACGTGTCGGGTAACAACAATACAATAACTGCAGGGTTCGACCGGATTTCGAGATTAATATGCGCTTGCCGCGGTTTCACTGTGTTTGAGTTTCCTCAAAACACACTTCCTTCGAAGATAGTTCAACTTTAGTTCCCGGTGGTCATATCAGTAAGACATCATAAAGTCTAAGAATAGTTCCAACCTTAAAATATCAATACTCGTACTGCCTATTATCTAGACAGCGAAGGTCGGTGGGCAATATCTTTGTGTGAAATATAGACAATCAACCGCTCTTCATGCTCTTCTGTACGGAACCCGATCCCGAAATAATTGGGTAAAATATATGCTGAAAATGACAGCCGTCAAATATGGCACTGGAATTAGACGGCCTAATCTACGGTCCACCAAGTACTCAACAAATCATCTGTTTATTGGCGTAGGCTTAAATTCTGCTCTTATTGTGATTGACTGTTGATATGAAATTAAATATTGACAGGTATCTAATTATTATTAAGTAAGATTATGTACCTATTTATGAAACGGTTCCTGTGAGATAAATGCGGGTAACAGAGACCTTAGTGCGAGTTTTTACTCACGCTCAATCGCGTTAACGTAAACGTCAATTTGTATTGAAACTGGATAAGCGCCGTTTGGGGACGGTAAGGAGAAACTACTTTTTTAGGGTTCCGTACCCAAAGGCTAAAACGGGACCCTATTACTATGATTCCACGGTCCCTCCATCTGTCTGTCTGTCTGTCACAAGGCTGTATCTTATGAACCGTGATAGCTAGACAGTTGAAATTTTCACGCATGATGTATTTCTGTTGCCGCTATAACAACTAACTAAAAACAGAATAAAATAAATATTGAAGTGGGACTCCCATACAACAAACGTGGTTTTTTTGCCGTTTTTTGCGATAATGGTACGGAACCCTTCGTACGCGAGTCCGACTCGCACTTGGACGGTTTTTGCATACACCAATTAACCGTATTGAGTTACCTCTGTTCGTGTGGCATAAGAGATCGTTTACGTTATCACGAGTGAGTACGTTAAAAAACTCGGAATAAGCACAAAGTTCTTTCATACCATACCCCAACCCTTAAATTAACAGACATAACTCAGGCATAAGTAGGTACCTACCCATCGCGTAGTAATGTGTACCCTTATCAATCACCAAAACCTTAAGGATTAGGTGTACCTAACATAAAAATCCATTAAAAATACGCAAAGCCTACGCCTTTTTACTCGATATGCGTAGATTCAGGAAAATTTTCATAAAAATCTGTCTATATGTCTATCGTTTATAAGAATATTCTAGAATTCTGACGTTCAAAAGTGCCGCTTATTGGCCTAGTTGAAATAAATATATTTGACTTTGACTTTGACTTCTGCAGGGTAGATTAAAGAAACCATCTCCGTGTAATAAAAACAATAAAGGAAATCATAATAAAGATCTTTTTTAATTTCTGGCGAAATTACACATTTTTTTGGCAGAATAAACTAATAAGGATAACTCTTACGCGACACAGGAACCAAAGATGTTGGTAATTTCGTATTTTTACGTGAAAATAGATAAGTTACTAAATATATGTAATTTTGCTTGAAAGTACTAAAACCGACTTAAATAATTTATTTATTTATTTAAACTATGGTGATACATAGGCGGACTTAATGAAGCAAGGCATTATCTACTAGTCAGCCTTTGGGTTAAAAAGAACACAACAGTGATAGGTCTACAAAAAAAATAAAAAAAAATAATTAAAAAATTCAAATAACCCGACTGCTTAAAAAGCGAACTAAAAAGATGTAAACAATAAGAAAATCATGCTGTGCAGTCGGAGGATACATGTTCGCGAGCTGGCTGACCAAAACAAGATGTCTAGAAAAAAAAATTGGGCCTCCACAATATGGCGCCCAAAATCCGCCATTTATCTATCTTCCAATTTTAATGTAGCCAGTGACACTCGCAGGGTTAAGACGAATCGATTGTCGTCAACTATCAAAATCGGCCAACGCGTTTGGTCTCTAGAACGCCACATAGGAACAAACATACATACATAGACTGATAAACACATTACCCTCCTTCGGCAGTCGGGTAAAAAATATGTAAAATATTTAAAGTCGGATTAATAAACTACCTAACTAATAAAATACATAAATAATTTCTAAAACAATAGACTAATAAAGTTTTAATAAATACCAAATTCTAAATGAAACCTAAATTTAAATATAATAACTATGACGAAGCCCGAGCTATGTATGACAGGACAAATAATAGTTCCGAATTCTATGGTTAAATGAAAATTTACTCTCAGCATTTTTGATGTCACTTTCCAGAGTTTTATAGTTAAGACAATATTTTCGTTTTTCACAAGATTCTGCATCTGAAACTGACACATTAATTACACATCAAACTGAAACTCCGTGATCGTAAGTTGTGCAGTTCATAGTACTAACTACATAGTACAAACTCACTAATTCCATGCTAGATATAGGATACTATGTGGTTCCTTTAATTGGCCGCTTAGAATTTAGAAACCATATCGCATATCTTGTTTCAAACCAATATAGAATTAGCACTAATTCTAGTGCCTGAGTAATTATTTGACTTAGCCACTCGATCATTCGAATAAGCTTGAAGATGCATCGAAGAGAAGATGACAGTATTGCCTTAATAATGTGCACTAAACGAAACTTAAGTTATAGTTTGGAACATAAAATTTATATACAAACATTTTTCTTACGAACTGTATTCGTTTAAATAATGTATGTGATATGCTAAGAAAGTAAACAAAGCAATAACACTGCGACGAACAGCTTAGCACAAAAATAGCAACATGTCTCCATGCAAATAGGATTATATTAGGAAAAAACCGGCCAAGTGCGAGTCGATCTCGCGCACAAAGGGTTCCGTACCATTATCGCAAAAAATGCCAAAAAAATCACGTTTGCTGTAGGTATGGGAGACCCACTTAAATATTTATTTTATTCTGCTTTTAGTATTTGTTGTTATAGCGGCAACAGAAATACATCATCTGTGGAAATTTCAACTGTCTAGCTATCATCGGTTCATGAGATACAGCCCGGTGACAGACAGACGGATATTGGAGTTAAGTCCACTGTCCGTCTGTCTGTCTGTCACCAGGGTAACAGTATGTAATAGGGTGCTGTTTTTGGGTACGGAACCCTATAAAGCGGCATAAGTAATGCACCTGCGCCCGAGCTGGCGGCGGCGCGGCGTCGGGGAGCCAGCCGGCGCCTTCGCAGAGACAATAACTCAATCCGCGGGGACCGGTGTGTGCACGAATGTAATCGACACAATCCAGCACAATGGCCAATCCACGACCATCCGAACCCACTTATACTAATGCGTCCTATTGAAAACCGCTGTACACTAACTAACGAGAAGGATCCGTACTGCGTGCGAGTTAGTTTATACTCGTTTATCCTGATTTATTCGCACACTTTTATCATAAAAGGTGGTCCAAGTAATAGACATCCAATAATATATTTAATGAAAATTCTCTTTGAATAATAATATCGTTTCATTTTGGCTTACGGCGTAATATTCATCTTCGGTGTGGATAGAGAAGCGTAATGAATTACTGGCGAATTTTATGAAGAATTGATTTGAAATTTAAATTTTAAATCTTGGTTCTACATTGAGATATTACTTATTACTTTTTTACAATATCGAAATTTTACGACGGATAAGAAAAAATAATGATTGAAGTTTGAGATTGTGTCCAATTAAGAGATGTAGACTGACGCTCCTTTAGGCTTTATACATATTTAACAAATATGCCTACCAAACCTAATAGTGTTTGCCGAAGAAATAGATCTAATAACTATGATGAACTAACTATCGACTGTAGCCAAGCTTTAAGACCCAAAACCGCAGTGAACACAAGGTGTAAACATTGTCTGGTTACTTCTGAGTCGCCACATATTCAACATGACGTCTTCAACATGACCCTTAAGGTTACACTAGTCGATAATTCTTCCATACACACGTAGTCTGGCTCTTACTCCACTGTTTGGCGATGTACGTTCAAAATAAAAAGAGATATCAATTTGTTTCATCATTATCTAGCCCTGTATGGAAATAAAAAAGTAAAAAAAATATACACTTGAAAGTTATGAGCGTCGAAATTTCCACATTTCGTCGAAATGTGGAAACTAATTTTAACGCATTTTTGGGCGCAAATAAATAATGGTAAGAAGATAGAAAATTGCAAAACGGTCACCATACAGGGATAGATTAGTAGTTCAACAATGCAAATAATTTTATTTTGAACAGATACGTTTAGTAGTTTTTTCATGATATCCAGACTATAATTTCGACTAAAATTTCGCGCACTCGGTTTCGTCCTAAGTCATCATCCACACAAACACTACAAATTTGCAAAACTGTGTATTCGTTCGTGAACTAGCTTCTTACTGCTCATAACAGCATCTATCTCTTCCGGACGTGTTGTCGGTTGATATAGCATGCATTTTAACCCCGCGCACAAAATAATTCGTGCCCTCGACTAGTGTACCCTTAAACAAAGGAACTTTACATGAACTAAACGTTGGCAGCCATATGTTCATACAGATTAGTTCCATATATAAATAATAAAGTAAGCTATAAAACAGGGAGAGCAATAAAAAATGCAATTTGAAACGGGCAGTACGCGTTTGCACATACATATTGTTTGTTTGTGACAAAAATACCGGTTCGTTGTGCGTCGCTACAAGAATCTATGAAAAATCAATTAAAATTCAAAAACAAGCCTGGCATTGTTAACTTGTTTTGTTACTGGGAGCCACTTCGTTTCTTTTAATTGCTGAAAACCCCAATAGTGGAAGACTCCGGGTTTCAATCCCTTTATTGATACAAATATATATTCAGCTCAGTATTCACTCGTGTGTTTTCACCGAATTAGGGAAGAGTGATAAAAATATACTTGCAATAACGGAGAGAGGTACGATTATAGCTACGTAAGACATACCGATATCTCACAAACACATAAACGTAGAATCCGAGCGATCCGCACATTTCTTAGGAATGTGGCAGCCGCGCCCTCTGCCAGGCAAACACGCGAAATTAGTTTTCTTACAGTAGTGCTGGGAAAATATGCCTTAGGACAAGTTACGGCTTGTAACACCATCGAAAATACATGCAATGTTTCCGATAACCCTCACGTCACACCTTGCCGCCTGTCCTTTGTTGAATTTAAGTAATTGAATATTCTGAGCGCGGTTGTAAATATAAATAAAATCTGTTAACAACATTAAGCGACGTAATGGTTCATGACAATGCACGTTTTCGCAATTAATTCGTATAAATGCGCTAATAAACGCAATCTAGTGAATCATCATTATGAAAACGTGTCAAGAGGCCGCCAGTGGCACGCGCCCCTGTATGCTAGATTTTTCTGCGGTCCGGTCCCCCTGTGCGGTAGATGTGGAGTACTGCACTTACAACGCATTATTTATTTAATACGCCCACGCGCACACATTGTTTACTATCCGCCCACTACATGACTCCCGAACAGCACGTAATTCAATATCCTTTCGTCACAAATTATATTTGTACAATACATACCTACGGTTTCAGCAGTAGGATACCTACCTACAAGTAGGTAATTGGATATATCGGGTTCCTAGAACTTAGGATGTTTGTCTTAAACTTGAACGTCTTGATGGCTACTCTGTGGCGCGAATTGTTGCAGCTCACTAAACTTCCCCACACATTAATATCTTGCTAGTAGATTGATATTTTGCCCCAATAACTAATATTTGCAGAAAGTTGGAAATATTCGAAGAGTTTCGCAATTTACACAATTTACTTGTATCTATTTACCCATGTTTGTGTTAATAATACTAAATACACATGTTAACAGTTTTAGTGCTAAACATTAGATAGTTGGGCCTGCGGTGAAAATTAATATTCTGTTCACCCTATCACAATATTTTCACTAGCTACCCGTGTATACCTAGAGCAGTAAACATTTTTGGATGTGTGCAAAAACAAGATTTGTTTATTTTAGAAAAAGGCCGCTCCGACTCTCTAACACGTCAGCAGTAAATCGAAGACACCTGCGAGTACGTACTCGTACGTCTATAACCGTCCAGGTTCGGGACATCTATTCCTCTCGCAAACATAAACAGCCCATGGGACAAGTTAGAGCTTTTTTAGAAAACTCACGAAACCTCAATTTATTCGGAAAGCTAAGAATAGTTTCGGAACAAGACTAAAGTAAGCGCTTAGGATACCTGCCTATGTGCTCCCAAAAAGTCATTGCGTAGATTTTATTTATAAAGCTCATACCTCTAGCTCTGAATATTTTGAGAACACATTTTACTTAACTAAGTTTAATATTATAACTTATTAATTATCAAATAATTATTAGTTAGTTCGCATATATTGTGCATTTCAACTATAGCTGACAGCGTACCTCATTCAGATTTGATACATAATTAATTCCTGGGTTTAGATGATTAAATTTGCAGGTACAGCAAATAATGAACGAGTATTCTTCGTAGCTCAAAAATAATATAGTTTGGGATGTTAGTGTCAAACACAGATGTAGGTATATTTTTATTCTACAACCCTTTGCCCACGGCGCTGCTTTCCAAAGAAATCTATAACATTTTTCATATCGTTCGCGCCTCATCTGAATATTATTCGATTGCTTTCTGCCTGTGAGGTATATTCCTTTAGGAAATTGTTTTTTCTCCATCAGAGAACTATAGAATAGATCTTAACTTTCCAACAGCAACTTTGATATTTTAAGACATTTTAAAATCATTAGGTTTGTCGTAACGGTACGTGGGGAAGTTTATTCTTAAAGTTTGCCGATTTATTTGAAGTTATATATCGACCTGAATCGCATATTGCGTAGTCGGAGCAGTTTGGGTTTATCGCGTACCTTCGTCGTGAAAATGTGAGAATACGGACCCTCGTAAATATGTCTTGTTTTTCCATTTACCTTTGTATCGCCAATCTACAGATAGAGACCCGCGTCACGCTCCTGCCAGGACTCCTCGAACGATCCTGTGGCATATCGAGAATGACCGCGATCATACACATACGACCGGCAGCATTCCTTGGGGAAATCAAAACCCGATTTGTGATATTCATCTGAGTTTTTTCTTGCAAAGAAATACCTATGGTGTATAGGTATTTATTTGCCATGTTATGGTATGATTTTATCAAGAAAGTATAAAAAAATGCCGGCAAGTTTTTATTAGGCCATAAGTAATTAAAGTTCGAAAAGAGAATTCATGACTTCCATTTCAAGTTGTAAACTAATATATCTTGAAGGCTGTCCCAACTCTTAGCTTTTACCCAGTTTGTCTACTTTGGAAGTTCGGTTAACCAGTAGTTTAGCTCAAAGACAATGACAAACTGTCGCGGCACACCTCGTCAATGAATCCAATTAAGGAATTTTACACTCAACCATTTAACTTGGTTGACCCGTTTTGAGAGTAGCAAAGCGTTAAATGTTGCGGTGGATCGATGAATGGAGACAGCGAGGCGGTGGTCACCCGCCCAATGAAACGAAATAAAACACATGTGGACGAACTAGCCAAATTCTATAGTTGTTTGTGTCCAACCAACAATTACTTTAGCCAAAGATTGATTTATAACTGTATTTTGCCAATCATGTAAGCACGAAAGTGTCTGTGCGTATGTTCGCGTGGACATAGCTTCATGTCATGTGCAAAATCGCAAAGCTATACCGTTCGTAGTTTATTGTTTCCGAGACCATTACGATACACACCGTTTAACGCAAAAAGCGAACCGCTGAAACGATCGAAAGCTTCGCAAAAATCCCGTTGGTACTAATAATTGAAACGAGAATCGGAGTAATGAATGCTATGCATGTGTACCGGTTTATAAAAGAAAAAAAACACGGTATACCTGTTTTTTTATTTCAGCAATGTGAAGCAGTATTGAGTTTCTATTTTGAACAGTGCAAGCAATATATTAAAATTTGCTGTTAAATCTGTCTGAGTAGTACTTAAATGTAGAAATATACTAAGATTTTTATAAATTCTCAATCTGTATTGATTTAGAAGCTTCTATAGTATAAATTTAAGTACGTTTGCCTTCAAAATAAATCGCTATAAAATACAAGATTAGATATTCGCTTTTGAAGATCCCAAATATACTCAGAATTTATCGCACCGGAGAATAGATTTTAAAATTTAGCACTGGTTTTCAATCGGTTTCACTGAAAGAGAACAATCCCCATTTATCTTCCAAAGTAGTTCGGGCAGATCAGATAAGACGATTGCAGAAGGGACGTTGGATTTTTACGGATTCGAGGCGCGAAGTTGGACCCGTTGTTCCAGTCCGTAACCGGACAAGACGGACGGGCGCGGTCCGCGCGAGTGCTTGTTACTTGTTAACATACCAACTAAGTGCATGCACAGCCATTATTTCCCTTATTACAAACAGAGCTCAACTTTTAAAAGTCAAAGACTTCTTCTAGTTGTTCACGTACACAACTCCTTACGGATCAAAACGCTATTAACCCTTACTTGGTCAGTAAGTGGATCTGACCCGCAGCGTTCTCGCCCCTTAGAGCTAAACGCCATAAACGAAATGGGTTTAATAAGGCATTGGTTGTAACAGGTTGCTAGTCCACTGCTCACAGCGTATTAAACCTTTTCCTTAGTCCATTTTCGTAGCCATAGAAGCAAGTTTTATGCCCTTGAAGGGATTTCGGAGGTCCTACATGACCAAAAATTGGAGAGCCACCGATACGGCACAGATTGTCGTATCTACTTTGTTTCCATAATCCGGTACTCGACCTTCCGCCAGCCGGGCAGCGCCAGCGACGTAAAGGCACGTCCCGCCACTCCGTGCACCTCTTGATAAAGAATTTCATTATCAGCACACTGCTGTATGAATGTGTCCTGCAGATAAGCTCCTCGGACAACGGTTCCCGGATATTTTTAATGAACAAGCTTGCTACATAGAATATTTTAATCGTTATCTTAGGACCGGTGAAACAATAAAGTTTCTTAACCTAAATGCACACACCTACAAACCGCTGGTTTAATCAGAAAAGCGGGTTTAGTAGATTTTATCCTTTGTTATCAGAACAAACGGATCTTCCATTTAGTTTTCATATTATTTTATTTATTACTGAGGCTATAAACCTAAAAAAAAAAAACTTATTTGCTGCCTAGTCCCCTCTGTTTTGCATATATTTTGAGATTATGCAAATGTATTTGCAGCTTAGTTTTAGTAAATACAGGTGATGTATAACCTTTTTGGGCACTAAAACTTTGAAATTGTAATTGTGAAACTCCTAACAACTATTATCCAGTAATATTTAAATGATTCGCGTACAAAGCCACAAGTTGTAAATACCCTTGTTTTTGTTTGTGCCGAAACAGTGTTCCACAAATATCTGTACACGGACTACTGCTCATTTGTAATGATTATTGTTAACAGTACAATACACGGTACTTCGTGGTATTAAGTTGTTATTGCTTATTGCCTTAAGTTATGTTTAGATGGGGAATGTTTGACGCTCGCTTCAGTTTCAGTAGGCCGCGCGCCGGGCCACCGCGGGAACGGGCTCGCGGCTGTTTGTCATTACACGGAATGGAGATGAAAACAGCTTCATAAACACTCACTAGTGTACACTACTCAAAAACTTAACGCGTACAACACGCGCTTAGCGCTTGTGTGAATATGCCCTTAGGGCGCGTTGTATGAATACGGACGATGCCGCCATACTGACATGCTGTAGGAAACAGGATATAGTTTGTAGGAAGCTCGTTACGCTGTACCGCTGCGTTTGATTGCTGTGCAAGGGGAATACTAATGCTGAAACCTATGCGATTGATCAAACGGTTTCATTGGTTACCAATTTAGAAACGAAGCTTATTCCCAGTGCACCATTTTAAGTTTTCTCAACTTGTTATTTGTTTTGTGAGCTCCAATCAGGATAATGTAATAAGCTTTGCTTTACTGCTGGGTATAATCGATTCCATAATTTTCATGTTTATTTGGGAGCGAAAGAAAAACATGGGAGTTTCCACGGATGTTGTAAATCAACATGGGGAAGCAGAATAATGTGTTTCTCACAAGAGATCGGTACCGCTCTACATTACATATTTACGTTGGTAGTTCCTCGGTATGATAACAGTGTTAAGTCAATTAGTTACTATTTGATTTAACATAATGTTCCCACACCGTATTAGTAGGAAGGTATATTGCAACTTTAATTTCCCGATCAAGTAGAAACCTCACGCAAACAAACAAGTCTATAAAACTTATTTCCAATAAAACGTACACTGAAGAGTAAAAAGTATATTGATTTTATCGACTTGGGGTTATTTAATTATAACTGGGTGATGCCGATTTCGTTTTATGCGACCGTTGACAGAAAAGTTCGCTAACAAAATTGTCCCGTCAAAGTTTGGGATAGACCGCCCCTCGCGTGTTTGTCAAAAGTCGCTCTCGGCATCGTTAGACCGCTCTTAGCGTCCCTGATTAGTTTTTATAGCATCTAATTCAACTCAGCTTTGCAGGAAGGGGCAAGCGGCTCGCTGGTTCATGGTCATCCTCTAAGCGGTAGTAAGGGATTACGGCTCGTGCACACCGCCGCTTTAACTTAACGACTCTTCGACAAACTTCCCCAACATTCTAATTTAGTATTCAATTCAAAATTCAACGTTATGTTCTTTTAAACTACAGCACACGGACTTTCCAGATTTATGGTAATAAAAACAGCTGTTCAAAACGACATATAATAACATTTGGGCGCTTTTATTAGTGACTGAATTACTCTTGTGGCCAAGTTACTTAAGCTAAATATTTATGGAGTTAACTTGAACAAACTCAAATAATGCTCTGAAATACTTACAAATGGACTTGAGCATGACAAAGTGTCTCGTAGAATCAAACAAATTAATTCAAGTTATGAGTCTGACCAATATTTGTAGTTACGTAATATAATTTGATTTGTAATTTTGCAATGGTTGGGTGTCCTGAGGCTTTGTCACCAATTCGTTACAGATGAAGTCGGGCTAAGCGGAGGCAGGCCGGTAGAACCTCCATTGTTTTCCGTGTCGCCAGCGGCTTTACGTCAATGAAGATAAGGGCTAGATTACTGGAGCTGGGCTTAAAAGCCTCTGTATGTTTGCTAATAAAGCCGCCGGACATTCTGCCCAGTGGGGTCCTAATTTATCATTGTTAGAGTGCGCCTCAAACGAAAGCAATTTCCGTCTAGAATTCGTTTTTTTAGAAACGATTTCTCCCGAGAACTCAGCTTAGAGTTCATTTGATGTCGTCCAATTAGGATTCTATTACAAAGACAAGATCTGAGATCAAATTCATTTATACAAATGTATATCTGAGTGCATAGGTACTCCATTAGATTTACTTCAGCTGATACTTTTTCTTATAATCAAAGTACGACGACTTTTTTTAATTTTTTCTACGTTCCTACTGATACTGTTTTTGCGCTCTGTAGAGATACTAATAGATAAAAATATATGTTACAAAACTACACAAAGAATATACCAAGACTGTCTGTCAAAACGGAAATGAACGTAGCGGAGACCAGTTGAAAAATACACCGATACCATCTCGGGGCTGGCCAACGTGGAAATTAAAGGATTCTATTGTTTGTTTCTGCACAGTGTACAGTTATTCTCTCTTATACTTGTCCCCATTTCGGAGATAAGATAAGATAATACTTTGCAAAGAAAATAATAAAGGGTACTAATTCGATCGCAAGGCGCCTCGGTTCAGCTTACAAGCGCTTGTCTCACATTTTTAATATCTTTTATAAAAATTCGCGTGAACGCCATCTAATATTCACTAAATGCCAACATTGAAAGCAGCTTGAGACGTAGAGTGTATCGAGTATATAAACACGTTCAACGCGAATAGGCACACAAACTCATAGAGCTGTGCATAATTCACGTTGACGTACAGTTTCTCGCAAAGGTTTTTACTTTTTACTTATCTATTGGAGCGAGAGACCTCAGATGATAACCAGTGATTCGTGAACAAGTTCTTGTTCGCTGTTTGCCATTTCTTTTGCCATTATAGAATTATTTGGGCGTAATAATGGTAAATTTATGGTCAAATTGCTTTTACGGCGAAAGTAACATAATAAAATCCAATGATAATAAACTCTGATTGACTACTTATCGATGGTGAAAAATATTTTGTAAAATGATTCAATGGTTTGGTATTCAGAGCACACCCGCCCTATACGTAATGTCAGTTTCGCACTGAAAGCTTTCTTCTGTTCTCGCGCAATACATCATTTTATTTTATAGCCAAACAAGCGAGAACTATATTTCCACGTACGCATAGATATTTTCTCGATATTATTGTCGCGACATTTATATTTCCACCTGCGAATCCTTTATATTAACGTCGGTTTCTTTTTCCAGTGACAAAATTCATCCGAATCGGGATCGCTGACAAGAATGACAACCCGCCGTACTTCGACAAGGAGCTGTACGAGGCGGAGGTCGACGAGAATGAGGACATCCAACACACCGTACTCACCGTCACCGCCAAGGATCACGATGAATGTGAGTACATAGCTTTAACACATACACGAGCTTATAGACTCCTCAATAAACTCCACATTACGAGTATTTTAATAAAACTTGTGCCAAATTCTCCTTTCACGAAACATAACAAGTGGCGTGTTTATAGATTAAATATACGAGGCGACCCTAATATGAGGCAACGCTGCAACAAAGAAAGAACATCTAAAACAAAACAAAAAGTCCCGCACATGGCCGCTATATTTTATGCCATCGGATCAAGTTCCGCTTAACTTTATACAAAGAGAATCACTCGCTGTGTCCCGAAGATATTCCGCCTTACACATGGATTGTAATCGAATGGTATTAGCTTCGAGAAGAATAATATATAACGCAGAAAAGAAGATATTACGTAGGAAGTACGAACGTCTTCATAATGTACCTCACCTGAGCGCTGTATACATAGGTTAAGGCTTTCAATCTTGTGCCATTTATTGAAATTGAATCGAGACGTTGATTGTCCCGTAACTACCTAATACCAGATTCTCATCAATATAACAAAGCCGTGGAGGCTTGCTACATTTCCGAGATATTAAATTCTGTGAAAATAATGTTGTGAACGTGCATCGATAAAACAATAAAAAATTACACTTCAATCATGCCAGCAGGTCAGCACTTGCTCCCGAAAATTGTCAACATTTCCGCAAGGACAATTTAACTTTGTTATACAGCTGATGAGTTTTAACCAAATGAATGAAAAACCCTTTTAGGTTTTGTAATTTAGCTATAATACAAAAACTGCAAGTGACCGACCACAAATCAACAAATGTTTAACATAATTGAAATCGGAATCAGTCTTTTTGAACGAATTTCGCTAAAAGCTTGGATTGACAAAGCATTTTATACTTAGTATGTATTTTTCTTTAGCCATTGTTCACACGCTTTGTTCCGCTGACGCTTTGTCCGTTTTCTTTTAAGTCGATCTAAGAAATTGTTGACGTAGTTATTATTGTTATTAAAAAGTAAGCATTGTTTTAGTTTCCGGTCCGAAATTACCTTCGTATTAACCACGCCTACCTACGCTACTTGTAGTGAACGCCTATAAGTATAATTTTATGTTCAAAGGGATTAACCGGGAAATAAAAATCGCGGCTACGCACACACCTATAACATTCAACATACAGATCTGTGTATTTTATATCTTATGACGACATTTTCAAGATATTAAAGACATAAATTTTACATTGGGATAAGCCGCATAAGCATTTTCTTTTATAAATAAAGCCGAGAAGGGCATTCGTTTGAAAATACGATATTCCGTGTATTCAGTAAGCTTTGTGTATTAATTGTTATTATGTATTTAAGGTTACATGAAACACGCCAGTGATTAAATTCTGGTAAATCCTCTCTTTGCTTATTTTATCTTTTCGTAAAACGAATCTAATATTCGTAAATAGAGATTAATATGTGAAAACTAACAATTACGATCACAGCGGCCCACAAAAACACAAAAAAGATATATTAAATTTTAAAAAATATGAGCAACGTTGGCGCATTTAAAAAAGTAAAAGGTACTGAAACATCCATTACCCATGTCTACGGATCGAGATGCAATCCTCCATATTTTTTTCCATTAACCTGTTTGTGCTCAATCATTCTCTTTGTAGAACTATTCGAAAGAGAGCAAAATGAGAAAATTTATTATGCAGCGTGCATAATATGCCTTATCCGAGCGGTAACGCAGAATCGGTGGCATTATTATTTTGTATTGCCAAGTAGATTCAACGTTATGTATATTGCTGGCATCGACAGTGTCGCCAGTTCCCAAGAAAGTTTCACACGAGAAGCGGGAAGTGTGCCTTCGTACGACGTCATAACCCAACAACTGTAGCGCTTTCATTTGATCGATGAGTTCGCACAGTTGCTGTGATACATTATATCGGAGAATTCCGCCTTCGCTCAGCGCAGCTACACATCGGCGACGCCGTCACCATGTCGCCCCTCTAATATAGCCCTTATTAAACTCACAACCTTTCCTGTACCTTTTCATAATGACATTACTGACGCAAATTGTCTGACTTGATTATATAATTAACTTAAGATGGGTAATGCTTTAAATTACCGGCAATCTGGTCATGATGAAAATTCTCTCGGCAAGTACGTACGGGTACGGGTAGTCGGGACCAGCTATTTTATATCACACGGTAGACTATTTTTGGAGGTGGGTACGAATTGAAAGTATAATAAAATTTTCTCTTACTACATCGTAAATCTCTTGGGGTCGCTGATGTCCATCCGTTTGTTTTCACCAAGTGCTACTCAATAATGAAATTGAATTTATTTTTTGTGCCAGCGTCGTAAAGTAAACCAGTTTTAAAACTCTTTTATCTCTTTGGGCGTTTTATAAAATAAGAACGAATTACCATCTTCAGACGCGAAACTATCCATTCTTTAAGATATACAGTTAATTAAACGTCAAATAGCAAAAGATTTGTTGAATCTTTAAAAATTTTGAACTCTGAAATGACAGAACTAATTTGCCCTCCTTTTCTTTATTAAAAATAATTCTGGAGCAGTTATTTGAATTACTTCAGTTGGTAGGTATAATTGATGATACAGCAAGAGTCCGTTTTGTAGAAGTTATAAATTCATCTCGTCTTTGGAAAACTTACGTAGCCGTAAGTCCTACAAACGTTTAAGAGCTCTCTAACATTCAGTCGAAAAGTGTTTTCAATCTTTTATTACTTTCGACTACTTTTTAAAGTATTGTTCCTTTTCTTATGCCGTTATCACCAACTGAATAATTTGCTTTGAATACTTTTTATCCTGAATATTCTCTGTTATGTATATCTACATAGATTTATATCTACATGTTTGTGATAAAAATAAAAGAGGTACAGCTTGAAACTAAAAATAAATAGATAGGTACTTGTTTGTTATCATGTACGGATGAACCAAATTGGATAATATTAAGGTACCTACTACGTTTCGAAATTATCTTCATGTACGGACAAACGTAACAAAGACCGTATATACTTACTTTCAGCCCCACGACTGAATCCATATTAGATTTTCACAAATAAAAGAAAAAATCTTATTGTTATTTTCTTTCCGAAATTAACTTTGGCGAAAAGGCAGATAAACGTACATGCTCAAACAAAAGTGTAACTAAGCGTGTCTTCGGTACACAAACTCGCAAGTAGTTGTATTGTGTTTTGTATGTACACTCTGCTGCGGGCAATTCTGCCACAACTTGAGTTATTACTGAAAATAAATGACACCCGCTAAGCTCTCCGTACCATTGGACTATAAACAAAGTTACAATCGCACACAGTGTATGTACAATGCGAGTCTTCTGTCAACTTCACAAGATAGGTAACTATTTAGAAATGGAATCGTCCTGCAACCATGCGCGTCTGCGTTGTGTCGTATCGTAAACATCGCAGTCGCTCAGTTGCAAAGACAAAGAGAAAATGTAACATAACATCCCATCCCATCTCCACTGGCTTACTTGGTACTGTTATCTAAAAAACATCAGACTCCTCTCAATTTCACAAATACCAATTCATCCAATTATATTTTCTGAAATTACCCGAGTTAGTAGTGTCAAACTTGAAGTAACGACCTCGGTCGCACTTGGACAGAATTTAAATGTTATAAAGGTCAAAAAGACGGCTTTAGTGGAAGTGCCTCATAAAAGTAAGATTTGAAAACCGGCCAAGTGTGAGTCTGACTCGCGCACAGAGGCGCCTTATAAACAGCTACATTTACGAAAATAAATAGGTAACATTACTAACGTTCATAAACAACGAAAGCACCGAACATTGCTGTAACGATGAAACAAAATTAACTATGCCGTTTGAAAACTGTTGTCCCTGAATACATCAATATACAAAATTTTTACTTTTCCAAGTACATTTTATAAGTTGGTCGACTATTGCTCGTAAACTTTTAAAGCCTACTTAGCTGTAATAGTTTTCCATTTAATTTTTTAAATATACTACTGCCGTAAATTTTTTCACATATCTAAAAGCAACTATTTATCTGGCAAGGGGGGAATACATGACTTTCAAAAAAAATAAATAAAAAAATACGAAAATGGATCCCTGGTTTTCACAGTCCCGTAATAGTTTTGAATGGCCTATCCAACGATCACCAAACTATGGGATAGGTGAGAAAAAAAATACATCCCCACTTTACGCGTACAGAACGTACCCTAAAATATTTTTATCTTGGTTTTATTTTACCACATTGTCGGTATGATTAATAAGTATATCCATGCCAAATTATAGCTTTCTAATATTAATTCTAAAACCGGCGAAACTATAAGGGTTCCTTGTTGACTACAGAACCCTAAAAAGGCGTAACTTGGAAGATGTATTCTGAGAAATCTATTGGGTTCGCTTTTTTACGTCGTAGCATTGAGCTACGTCGCCCTAGCATCGCGCTACGCCACGTACTCGTAGCAGCTCGCGTAGCGGCGTAGCATTGCCACGGGCGCTTGCTGCTGCATTATTTCGTATTAAAATCTTTGTCCCCAACAGATGTCGCCGAGATGTACCGATTCAATCTTGCTTTAAAAATGCCTCCATTTCTTTTCCTCGAGAAAATTAAGCGTGAGGAAACATACGTACAACTAGCGCTCTCACCGCATTTCATGACAAATTAGAATTTTATCTGACGTTGCAAGTGGACCAGTGTAATCGTTCCGAGTATTTTCCGCGTGGAAATATAGTCTCGTTTTAAATAATGACTCTATTTGCGCCAGGGAACTGTAAATATTTTTAAAGATAACGCTCCAGGTTTATTGCGTGTGTACGTGCTATAGCAACTTGGTCGCTCCAGTAATAGCTGGCTTATAAAAATATTTTTGTTTGCCAGACGGTCTGTTTGCCGTCTCTTAATATAGCAGAAACTCGTAACGAGGAAAAGCTTCCATTGGCCTTGGTATCTTTAAGTTTCTTTGTTACACAAAATTATAGATAATAATTTAGATCTAGATTGAGATTGATTTAGGTGGCAGAAGGAATAACTTTGTCACCCTCTCCCGTTAATCAAGTGAACAATTTCAAGAGAACTTATTCTCGTTAAGTTAGTTTAGCAAACGTGGCTTACATTTCTCACATTGTTTAGTGAACAAAGGTATGGTATTATAGAATTTAATTTGATACATTTCATGTAACGTCGACATGTTAATGCGAATTTCGAGAAGGTCCAATGGAAATATAAAAATAGGGACTGCTGTTTTTATTCTTGAGTTAATGGCAATTTCGGCGGTAAGTAAAATGTCACGAACAAAGCTGGCATTGGGCGTTTACAATATAAAGTTGCTTTGATGATATTTTTGTCGGCGACAGGCTGAGCAACAGATGCCGTTGAATAATCAGTTAATATCTGTCCCGCGGGGGATCAATTAGCCGCGCCATTACACCGGGGACTGGGAATGAGTGCCGTTGTCTAGGACGAAACAGATCCTGCGTCCTACCCGGGGCCATTACGCTAAAGAATGAAGATTACGTTCGCTATCCAACTGATTGACCACATTTAGTATAAATTGAGCGGCATGGATGTGAAACCAGCATGTATTGATAAAATCATTCGTTTGTGCGCGCTGTGTGTGCTTCCGATATGCATTTTTGATTTGTATGACTGCGATGCGCGAGGCTTCTTCTCTTATACGTACACATAACCTCTCCGCTGTCAAGGCGTCCGATTGACTATCGCGGCAATGTCAATCTGGTCAATTGGTCGGTTTGGTCAGGTGAGAGTTGTGTTTTTTTTTTAATATTTTATGTCAGTAAGGCATGGTATTCTCGATAACTTTTAGTTTTAGTCGATTATTTCATAGACAATTATAAGAAATAAAAATATTTTGGTCTGTGGATCCGTCAAATGACATTTATATTTATTGTCAAAGTCAGTGCACAAAATTAGTCGCCATATAGTGTTTACAAATACGTTTAAAATACGAGATTGTGTTAGATCCTGAGTGCAGACCCTGGAGCCCTGATGTAGGGCTCCAAGGGGGAGTGTTGAACTGTTTTTAATAGCTTTTTTGTGTATTTGGTGTAAATTCGAGCCGAAATAGTGTTTCATCAACCACGTTCCGACTTTTTCGTGTCCGTTTTTATTTATTCGTGTTTCGAAGTTTATTTGTGCTTAATACTCATCAAACTATTGTAATTACCAATGCTACGCTAATTATCTATCGAAACAATGAAGTTCTAAACGAAACAAATTCGATTCTAAGTGAAAACAAAAACTTTTTTGTGCCGCCGGCCGGGTTATTTTTTTCCGTCGTAATTAATAATAATAAATAATTAATAAAAAATGTGTGGGGAGGTGTGATATTTTTATTGATTCTTGTGTAATAGGGTGTATTCCTGTAAATAAAATTAAAACTTTATGAAATAATGGTATGTTTTTTTTTTATTAATTTTTTTTTACTCAAATTTACTCAAAACTGGGAAACACAATTTTTATAAATTAATTACAAGGTAAAACTGGGCAAATCCCTGTGAAATATGATAGCTTATTTCATAACGATTCTAACAACATAACATTCATACATGGTTCCCATACAAAAAACCCAAAAAAATGGGTTTTTACTGAGACCCCGGGTCGAAACCGCAATGTATTGGACATTTGGCCTATCCCCCAGCTGCAATATGCGATGGTCAATCGGACGCCTTGACAGCGGAGAGGATAATACAGCCTGTATGACGCAACAAAAACGAATTAAACTTCAGTCTATCATGATTCAAACTGGATGCTTTTTAAATTAAAAATGTGACAATAGTGCGCAGTTAGTTCGTTATGAATAAATAACTGAAGATTATTAAACACTCTCCACCCGATGTAAAATATAATGTTGCACGTTCATCCGCATATATTTTCTTATTAACACACACACACACACATTTTAATATAACCCAATATAAACATTTTGGAGCTCGTGGCTAAATAATAACAGCCGCACGGGGCGATCTTCAAAGTTAAGCAACGCTTGACGAGGTCGTTCCGTGGATGGGTGACCATTTCAACATACCTAGTTTCCTCCGTGCCTCGGAAAGCACGTTAAGCCGTAGGTCCCGGCTGTCATTTGGAGTCAGTCGTTACGGGTAGTCAGAAGCCTGAGATCTGACACTAGTCTTGCCAAGGGGTATCGTGTTACCCAGTTACTGGGTTGTGGAGGTCAGATAGGTAGTCGCTCCATGTAAAACACTGGTACTCAGCTGAATCCGGTAAGACTGGAAGCCGACCCCAACAACAATTGGGAAAAAGGCTAGGCAGATGATGATAAATATTTTGAAATAAAACTCGCAAAAAAATGTTATTCTAATATTTTTACTGCCGTTTCTTCAATGTAGTAAAATTATTTCACGTCCATTGTGACAATTTCACGTTGACAGCATCTTTATGTTGTAGGTAGCAAGGACAGTTTTCATTATTTAAGTATTATCACCGACATGCGGTTCACCGAACCTATTACAAATTATGAAATGTACCTATAAAATTGTTAACGTTCTGCCAGTCCTATTTGTGGTTCACTATTCTTGTAACATATTGATTCACCGTAATGAATGTTCAAGCTTAACAATGTGGTAACTCAAAGCAAGTTGACTGACGACCCTAGTTATCGCCCTCTCAGAACATTACACACAGATTTATACGAACTGACTTCCTCATGCTTCAATAAATCTTATAATTGTTCAAATAAATGCAATGGTTTGATTCTTTTCAATTGAATTTTAACCTAACTTCATTGTCAAGGCAGTGAAGCAATGTAGGTATTTTGTCTAAAATAATTCTAAACATAATTTACCTAATGTTCAATCAGTAGTTCATCAAGAAGTTACAGCAACTGTCGTAAAAGGATTATCATTTTACTGCGTGGGAGTTTAACTACGCCGAATTTGCGGCATAAACTCCCCGCTCTGGTACCTAAGGTTTACAGCACCAACCATGTTTTATTTTTATTACTGAAAGCTATTCGGCATTAGATAGCAAAGAAGGTCGATACTAAGTATTATTAGAAGAAATAGTACATATTCAAGGTCGATGAGCATTCTCATTTCTTAGACGAAACAGCGCCAGTAATAAAGTAATCACGGCGAGGCGGCGAGGAGCACAATGACTAATTAGACGTCATTCCCAAACTCATATATACCGCACACGTTATTATTCGCGAACACAGACGGTAATGAGAAGCTCGCCGTCTGCGCTCTCTCGCGTCCACCGACTACACGAGTACAAGTATTTATTAATATAAACGTCAGGAAACACGCCGCGCTCCTCGCGCCGCGCACGGCACCGCACGCGAGCTGCCTGTCACAGGTAATGAGTTATGAGACACACAGACACTATCCGTGCCTCTAACTCCCTAGATTGAACTACGTACACCTAATTACGCAAATAGCACAAATTAATCCACATCACGTTATCATTTACTTCGTCTGCGCTCGTGATTCCACTAAATAAATTATTATGTCGACTAAATTAAAATCTAGGTCCCAAACCTCAACGTTATAAATAACGATGTGATCGTTAATTCGTCGTTTATTATCACAGTGCGTACTCTAGGGTCCATCTATAAATTACGTATTTTACGAGCTAAGCTAACCTCAATTACGTCAATCTGAAATTAAATTATAGATTTGTTGTATTACCCAAATCTCATGTTTTATTTATGAAGCACTACGAATCAAACTAGAATATTCATTGTTAATAATTAATATAGGCATTGGTCATGCATATTATAGGCACATTGATCTCCTTGCGTCCCGCCTTGCAAGTGACACACACATCACATTACACATCATCAGCCTATTAATGTTCCCACTGCTGGGACACAGGCCTCCTCTCTGTGTGAGGGAATGGGCCGTAATCCACCACGCGGGCCCAGTGCGGGTTGGTGGATGTCACATGTCTTCGATTTTTTGGTTCTAGGACATGCCGGTTTCCTTACGATGTTTTCCTTCACCGTTTTGAGAGCAGTGGTGATGAAATAATTTACACAAAGTAAAACGCCTGCCTGGGATCGAACCCACGACCTACAACTTGTAAGTCGCGGCCGATACCACTGGGCCACCACTGGTCTCCCAAGCTCTCACAGCTCTCACACTCTGCTCTGCAAGTGACAGTGTGGATTATAAGAAATGTGATGTTCCAGACAAAGTAACGGTTCGCGTGCTAGTTAACAACCGGTAACAACGGTTGACAGGTTATACAGCAACTCATTCAGCTGTACCTTACAATAAAACTATTTTTATTCTCTACCTCGAATATAAATCTTTATAATTGCGAAGAATAGAAGCAGTACAGTGAGAGCATAGTTCTTTGTATTCACTTTAGAAAGTATTATAAATCACAGTATAATTTTGAACGTCGCATAAATCATAAGGTGACTTATATCTAACTTAGTTCTTCTTTATATCTATCTTAGTTAACCTGATCCTCGGAGCTGTAGTATCTTTTCGACTAGAAGTTATAAATCATCCGCAGTCTGCACTATCGGGCGTGCGCTATGCTCTAATTAATTCTGCAGCCGACGCATTAATAACGTGCTTTAATTGTGGACGTCTTTTGCTTCTCTCATCTTTAACTTGCGCGATTACATTCGCAGAGAGCTCTCGGAGCCGTCGCCGCCGCTAATGGATGATAAAACCAACGTCAACGCGGCTACAACGGAATAAATTAACAAACCCTCTGCTTGATAAATTACAACGTGCCTCTAACCACTCGTATGTTTAAATAGTCGCTTTTTAAAAGCCCTACACAGACCGCTCTGATATAGTTCATATGCTAAAGTTCTTAATTCCTTTCGTAACGTAGTATATTACGGAGATACCCAAATTTTTATAAATGAGTACCTCGATGTTCTGGATACACATTAATGAGCATACAGTGCCTTGCGAGAACTGAACAAATAGTAATCTGTCGAGTGTCGACTTATCTAATTGATGAGCTGTAATTGCTGGGCCAGATATCGCTAACTGGTAGCGTTTGCCAGATGACACAGGCGTCGGTCAGAACACATTTGGGTCAACCTTAGCTGGAGGGTCACTCGTCTGGAGTGTAGTCCTCCATTTGCGTCCTCCGACCGCTCGAGCCATAGCGTCACGTTGAGTGATTGTCTCGCTAATTCGCCGTGACGTAAACGATCAGAGTCCGACACACCACCGCCCCCCCGCGCCCCAGTGCGCCCTACATGCTTATTGCTCGAGACCGGTCAACGTCGCTCAGCAATAATGGAAAATCACTATCTATGTAGGCACGTTCACAGATTATGGACTAATGTAACCCTTACTCGACTTGTTAACGGGCATCACAATTAAATTAACAAGTTATAGTAACACCGCAGCAGAGACACAACTTTTCATCTGTGTAAAAGTTAGTAAACATCACACTAACAAGATCTAACAAATTACAATTTTATTTCATTACAAAACCCTCCAAGCACAAAGCAGATATTAAAAATGTGAAAAGTCATCTTATATCAGAATAACAAACAAATCTACATAAGGCTGTTATTTATATTTAAATTACGTATGAATATTAAAAAATTTGCAAAGTATCTCATCTCAGTCGCTAAGAGACATTTGCAAGTTAAGATGAGAAAGTATTATATTTTTACTAAAATGAATTAGTCTCTTTCCTCTATAGATTGTTCTATAACAATATTAAGCCCTTAGAATGTTTAGGAGCGGCTTAAAAGATATTTATGGAAGATTATTTTAAAAGGTACACCGTGTCCTGAATACAAAGTAGAATAAATCTAATAAGACAATGAAGGTAAATTGCGTTAGCGGAATCAGGGCAATGTCGCCGCGCCGATGTCATCAATATGAGCTGAACATGGTCATGATGGCTGAGTGGTATTCCCCGGCGAGGTGTGTGCGCATTCCCGTGACACTTGACAAATTACATTATGATTTTGTTACGAAGTCGGCTCAGCACAGTTACAACTTAATTTTCAAGTTACGCACGTTCATAGTAAACGGGTAAACTATTTTTTTCGTATCAACGTGAGTGTGCGGTGGGTACTTTGGGTAATGCGGTGAACTCGGCGCAAGTTGTGCCACTGGCGCGATTGACTCGCCCGTGCCGCGCTCTGCGCTGTCAAGCTGTCTCAACTTGCCTACCTACTTTATTTCTCCCGCCTCATGCTGCTATACTTCCCACTGATTAAGTGTCCCAGTACTCCCGAGACATTGTTAGTTTCCTCAACTTTAACTCTCAACCGAATGCATGTTTATAACTGCTAAACTGACACGATAAATTTATTTTCGACATTTCGAGTACGAAGCCGTATAATAAAAGAGCCGTTTCAATAAAATTAATGTTACTCACTACGCTATTAAAAACATATTTCAAACGTCATTTAGATTTATTATCGCTTTGAAATCGGCATTCTGTTCGTTTCCGAATATTAAGGCATAAAAGAGAGGCATTGATATAACTTAAAAGCCGTTACGTATGATCGAAACAAATTAAAGTGCTTTTAAAATTAAATGGCTATTCAACAGTATGGTTAGGTTATGTAAAACTTTCCTACTTTTTTATTTTTTGAGTTTGAATTTCGTTTATGGTTTCGCGCTGTTTTACTTAAGGACTTGCCGACTAGTTTCGGATTCGCCTTTGTTCATGCATTCATGACAACATAACAACTACGCACCAGTGACGTTACTCCAAGCTATGCTAGTATTATATTATCTGTGTCCAAGCATAATTTTATCCTACTCTTCTCGTAGCACACAACTAGCAATGGCGTAGGCGAACGCGTACCTGTCTCGTAGCAACGTGCTACGAGTTGCTACGCGGGTGCAAATTGCTACGGAGCGTAGCGAGTCCTAGTAAATGAACCGCTAGAATACCGATTAACTTTTTGCAAACATAAACAATATTTATATTTCATGATGACAGTGATGTCTCATCCCATACAAAGAAACCGTGCCGACTTCCTATACTGATTATTCTGATAATTTTTTGTACATCGATCGCGTTCGGTTCCGTTCCGTTCCTTTCCACGGATATAGATGGTGATCTATCTATCGCCGTGGAACGGAACCGAAAATCATCGGTATAATCAGATGATAAACGCTAGTTACGTCGGCACGGTTTCTTTGTATGGGATGAGGCATTTGTATGCTAGTATTATATTATCATTGTTGATGAGAAAATATTTAGGAATCATATTTTTTGTCGGATTAACTTTTAATTTGACACTATTTAACAAAATTCAGTATATTATTTAACGTAAACAGTTCTCAAGCATCATTGAAATGTTTTTAACGTTCGCACATTCTTTTTCGTCACTCATTGTGCTCGTGATATTTTTCGAGCGCGTTATCCGAGCGCGCGGTGTGTACTCACGCGCTCATTGAGGGCTAAGCTTAAACGCCTCTTTGACAATGTGTGCTGATAACAATGTACATCACGTAAATGGCTCCAGCTTTTCACAGCAAAAAATATAATGAAAAGAGCTCCTAACCGGTACTTCACAATGAGATATGACAAGTTATATTTTTCTAACGTTATTCCGCGAGTTATCATCACATCACATCATCAGCCTATTAATATTTCCACTGCTGGGACACAGGCCTCCTCTCTGTGAGAGGGAATGGGCCGTAATCCACCACGCGGGCCCAGTGCGGGTTGATGGATGTCACCTGTCTTCGAATTTTTGGTTCTAGGACACGCCGGTTTTGAGAGCAGTGGTGATGAAATAATTAACACAAAGTAATGCGCCTGCCTGGGCTCGAACCCACGACCTACAACTTGTAAGTCGCGGCCGATACCACTGGGCCACCACTGCTCTAGAGCTCTCCGCGAGTTATAATGAGAGAGAATATTATATTATTAAATAAACTGGTTCCACGTAATCGGCTTACTACCATCGTATTTCTTATTGTTTCGGAGTTTCCTTCTGTTCGAACGCACGGAAGCGTTGATGTGGCCGTAACTCCGTAATGCATATGTCTTTTACTATAGCTTACATTTACATAATATTACAATAGACCCTGTTTTACGCAAAAAGTTATGAATATGGTTTTACAATACATAAGAATTCCTTTAAATTTAATTCTAGGACAGGCTTGGTATCTATTTCCGATATTATTCTAGGAAGCAGGCCTTGGAAGTAAACGGTGTAGATATTTTGTAACTGCAGATAGGTAACTGAAACCCGGGTAACCGGGATCAAACGATAGTGTGGCTCCACACAAATTCAGTACGTAAGTAAGGAATGAGTAGCTGTGCGGCACAGTGTGAGGGCTGCCAAACCATTTTCTGTTATAGGCTAATTAGGCTCTGATAATTATGACTTTAGGACACAATAGAACCGGCCAGTAATAATACTCCAACAATAGTAACAAACTAACCGACAGTTAATTAAATATACTAGCTAATTATTCCATTCAGCTCAAATCAAATATTATTTTATTGACTAATAAGTTGCTTACACCAAAATAATTGAAGCCCTGACTTCTGAGCTAGGTGAAAACCTGTGTTACAGAAGACAACTGCGTTCGGATTAATATTATTAATCACGTTACAATGTAAATGTTATTTGATTTAAAAAATTATAAGCATTAATTTATGAAATTTGCATGTAGGTTTATGAAATATTAATATTTTGGTGGTTTTACGTTAAAAGCGGGTAGCTGAATATTGTTTCTCGGTGGTTTCTATCACGACGGCCATTAATCTCTGCGCCGACCACAAAAATAGCGGGAAATACGAACGTTCTGAAACCACAGACGCCCACAAAATACGAAGAAAAATCATCACAAAAATAATATGATACTCCAGTGTTTTTCTCGCAATTTCCTCCTGACTTGTTCCATCCTTCTCGGAGAATTAAAAACGACACAAACTATTAATCATTCCGCTGCAATTTGTTATAATCAACTGAAGTAAACAAATTGCTTGAGTACCTACCTCGTGCTGAGGGACTGGCAACCTACTCCACTATTTATACTACTCAACCTCAACTTTTGGCAAAAAAAAAGAAACATTTAATGGACACGCAAGACGTGAGGGTAGAATATTATTCTTATATAGCACCTATACATATAAATATGAAACGTTCAGCACAAGTAGGTACCTAATATGATGTACTAAATAAAAATCTTTGTAACTCTCAACTTTAATATTACTAAAAACCGGCCAAGTGCGAGTCGGACTCGCGCACGAAGGGTTCCGTATCATTATCGCAAAAACGGCAAAATAATCACGTATGTTGTATGGGAGCCCCACTTAAATATTTATTTTATTCTGTCTTTAGTATTTGTTGTTATAGCGGCAACAGAAATACATCATCTGCGAAAGTTTCAACTGTCAAACTATCACGGTTCATGAGATACAGCCTGGTGACAGACAGGCAGACAGACGGACCGCGAAGTCTCAGTAATAGGGTCCCGTTTTTACCCTTTGGGTACGGAACCCTAAAAACAAACATTTATTGATAACATCACTGAAATAAAAATGACAAACCATAACCGATATTACCCCATATTTATAGAAAATAATTTATAGCTTGAAACATAATCCCGTTCATTCGCCTACGGCCTTCGGGAAAAATAGTGTAACGGAGCACATTCAATCATTTCTCTTGTAATGACATCCTTTAATTTTTAACCTCTGGAGAGGAATCCTATTAATCTGTAATCTGGATTATCTTGAACACAATCATGCTCGAGACAAATACGTCATTAAAGGCGTCTTATGCTTATTTCAGTTTGGGGTAGAATAATCCTCTTAGCGTGGTATGTACACATATAGTACGTTATTCAATACTGTAGTAAAAAATACAAGGGAGATACGAATCGTTCCTTAGTCATGATTTCTTATGCCACCGAGCTACTGAATAGTAATAGCATCTGCGTTACATTCCCGCTTTTATCATTCATGAATACATGCGATTGATATGTCTGATAAGCTTGTTTCGCATGTACCAAGTTGGTAGCTATCTCGTTTTCAGTAGTAATCCTTTAAAGTGTATTTGTTCATGATGGCTGTTGTGGTTGTTTGGCCAATCATCATCTGCCTAGCCTCTTTCCCAATTATTGTTGGGGTCGGCTTCCAGTCTTACCGGATTCAGCTGAGTACCAGTGTTTTACATGGAGCGACTGCCTATCTGACCTCCACAACCCAGTAACTGGGTAACACGATACCCCTTGGCAAGACTGGTTGTCAGATCTCAGGCTTCTGACTACCCGTAACGACTGTCAAAGATCTTCAAATGACAGCCGGGACCAATGGCTTAACGTGCTTTCCGAGGCACGGAAGAAACTCGGTTTGTTGAAATGGTCACCCATCCACGGACCGACCTCGTCAAGCGTTGCTTAACCTTGAAGATCGACCCGTGCGGCTGTTATTATTAAGCCACGAGCTCCTCGGTTGTTTGGCCAATATTGCAATTAATCTTGACAACTGGTTTAAATCAAATAATATGTTGAATTTGAAGATTCGTCCGTGTCTCAGCTCACCTGCATCTTGTTCCTACCGATATAATTTTTGACTAGCCTTGGCCAACTATTGATTAAAGGATAAATGTGTCTAATGTCCTTCCACGGGACATATTTAAGCTTTGTACCTTCCGTTTAAATTTGTTATGCGTCCAATTCTACGAATGTTGCTTTCAGGGAATTGGACATTTTGTATGCTTTGCATCAAAAATATCTGCACTTCACTTCCGAAGAAGTGTGTAGAGGTTATGTACTAACGGTGCCTTTTAGGTTTTTCCGAAGGGGCCGTCATGATACTGTAATGTACCTAATTAATCCATGCCTAAACTCAAACCAAAACTGACCCTCAACATGAAAATATTATGATTGCGTCCCAAAATTAGATTTCATGTATTCTGGACCATAAAATACACATGTCTGGAAAACCAAACAATATCCTCCGAGTTCAACTTTGACATAATTTAAACGGCCGAACGTTAAAGCTTATCTGTGTGGTCCTTACTCGAGGATTCAGTGTTTAGCATGTATTTATTATCGAGATGCTGAAACCTCGAGACCATTATCTCGGTAATTAGACTCACGGAACAGTCGATTAATTCAGGACCCAAGATTTAAGGACCCCAGTTCGTCGAAAACTAATCGGATGTCCCGGATTAAAAGCCATCGGTGACTTATTGGAATTCTTTGTCGAAGGGAAATATACAAATGTACATTCAATGTTCATTAGTTGGGTGATAGGCGCAGCAGCATACCGTTATCGAGGGGTTTATGTTCGTATAAAGTTTATTTCAGCGTACGGGGGTAAAATATTTTTATAAAAATGCTTGGGTATGGATGACTGGTTGTAATTTTCATAAAAATACAGCCTCATCTTGGGATCTGCGTGGCGGGAGGCGTCGTTGGCGGTTACGACTGTAGCACAGACCGCAGTCATTGGGCGATCTTAGTAGCGCGATAATGAGCCGCGTCAATATGCGCTTTGCGCACTCTGCTCTCTAATTTCACCATTTGAATATTTCCCGGCGAGCGAAGTTTGTGGCATGCTCATTAGAAACGCCGGATAGTTTTATTAATGTCCGACATGATAACGACACGGTGCGGCCGCGCTTCCCGCGCCTCACTCGGTCAGCTGAATGAATTACTCGCTTAATCCGCAACGGACGTCATAATAATGTATTTCAATTCCTATTTTAATGTTACAAGGGCTGCACCGCACTACGGTTCAAAAGTTTCGTAATTTTAATAGCAATTGTTTGACAAAGTTTGGACAGTCGTTTGTAGTAATATGCTAACCTGTTTCGCAAAGCCCTCTCGTGAATTATAAACATAATTTTCTAATTTCAGCGGCACATGTCTACACGAATACAAAAGGGAAAGATATAAGAATATTTACGATACGAGGAATGTTAATGTAGAAATTATGAATACATGCGATTGTACGAGTAATATGAGGGTCGGGAGGCAAGAAAGGGCGCAAAAAGCACATTGTCGCAAGATTACGAGACCATGTCACTTCCATGTCTCGTCGGCCCGAAGATTTATGTCGTTGCAATAAAATCTCCTCGTTTGAATAAACATCTCCACGGTTGTGGGCTGTGACAAATTGCTGGCTGGGCCGCCAACAGTCGAGACGAACATTAGCCGAAATAATTCTTTTTAACGGCGGCGAGTGGCCCGACTTGCCGCCTAATTATTCATGTCCGACCGGTCCGAAATGCCTTGCCAACTTGCCGCCATAGCCGCCCTGTTAACCTCCTGTCGTGACGTCACCTTATTAATTAACTTATCGATTTATTACGTAGTCATTAAGTTAAAAAGTTGTTGGCAATGCGTTGTACCTAAGTGTTACCATTTTCTCCGCATTTTTTTGCTGTGCCAATATTTTCCTTAAGAAGTTATTCCGCGGAAAGTGATTTGCTATAAAATACTTTCAATAACATGATAACATAATAAAACACTTGATTACCAATCGGCAAATGCAATTTCAGCAGTTGGATTTCCGTGAAATTTTATTACATCCGTGTTAAACAATAAATCAATGTGTTAGAGCGCGACGCGCGGCGCCATGTTTGTTTTCTACGCACATCTCATCGTTTTACATATTTTTTTCTGCCACAAATTCGCGTTACTTTTCCTATTTTAATAACAAAAATAAAGTTTTGTACTGGCTTTTATTTCTTTTGATACCTAAAGTTACTTTTATCTTTAATTCCTTATTGTGGGCATCAACAAAAGTTAAAGTCAATTCGAAAATTTATTTTTCTCTTTAATTAATATCGGCGAACAATAACTTAAAAGAATTCATAAAGTTTAAACAAGAAAATGGTTGATTTGCCTTTGCCAAAGTTTTGACTACTAAATTTCGCGTTCCTTTAAAGGCGGGTGGGTCGTTGATCGTCGAACAAAAACTAATTAAACCGAACATCGGCATGTGTGGAGTCGAAGAGTAATGAATACTGGAGGCAGATAGAGCTCACCTCCGGGGCGGCGCCGCGGTACGCTCATAGAAAAAAGAACTTTAAGTAATTGAAGCGGTGCGCTTTCACTAAGAATTAATTGAAATCTTATAGCTAACTACCTCGTCTCCCTTACTTATTCAAATTAATAAAGTTCCGTACTAATTCTAAAGTTGATAGTATTCTTCTATCTAAATAATGCCCTTATGTTAGTGCGTAGTTTAATTAGTTAAGTTCGACTAGCAGCGACGCCGGCAGGTGATATAGATTAGCAAGCGGTGCGAGTCGATCGGGATATGAGTAATCCGACCGGTGTCGGTAATTGAGTCGGCGTCGTCAAATCGTTCATTTCCGCCGCCGACCGCGCGATCCCGACGGACTAATCATACAGCTCACCGTCCTGCGATCCAGTTAATTGAAATATGAAACTTTTACCTGTTATGAACTCCTGCTGGTCAACTTTATTACTGTCACCGACACATTTATGTATACAATCTGAAACCATTTAAACAACCCAACATTATGAACGTATGAAAGTTTACATTTAGCCGACACTAGAGATTGCGGGTAGTCGTTTATTCTGGCACTTCCTGCGCACCGTTCGTTTACCTAACTTAATTGTACATTCAGCAGACATTACGCAGACAGGCACGAAAACAATAAAACAGAGCTGCAGCGTTAACCGCAGTGTTGTCGCAAAAACCGTTCCGACACCGTCACTTTAAGTAATGAATGGTGTAAACTGCTGTAAACTACAACACCTGTCCCTGTGAGGTGCTGAGCGGCGGCGGCGGCGTCGGGAATGCCGAGCGATCGTGACGCGCCGGAATGCTGGCGACGCATTCGCAGGACGTGATAATAGGCGCGATAGCACATTAGCTGACGCCACGTCTCACCCACGCCCACGCTCCACGCCGCCATACTTTGTCATCGGTTCCGCGGACTCAGCTCGCGCCGCTCTCTCACGACTCTCACGTCTCCAACCCAATTAACCTTCAATGCTCCAAACTTCTTCACTCGTTATTTCCATGAATTTTAATAAGACTTCAGAAAATAAGCTTTATTTTTTTTGGCACGCTATACTTTTCCCCAAATTGTTATAACTTACAATTGTAACACACAGCAATATTTAGGTAAAATGGAAAGATGCCAACTTTCAATAATAAGTAAGTACACTTTTACGAGTATCTAGGCCTGAATGCGTTTGAGCTGTTCTAAACTGAATGCTGAAAATCCCGAAAGCAGGAAGTTGTCTTCTTTTACGAGCGTTATTGCTTCTGCCGTCTTACGACAGACATTCACGTACATTTCGTGGAAAGAAAATCCGATATCTGTAATTTATTATAATTTTAGCTCGTCAGTGGAGATATAGCCTAGTGCGGTTATTGTGTTAGTAAATATGTGGACTTTGTGGGGACAAATACTATGCCGTATTAACATAAGCTCAGGCTTCTATTTCCATAACGCAGTACCGTACGTGATTTATGTGATGCTGTTGGGTGCTCGACCAGCTTAGTAAAAGGATATTAATAGATAATAATGATATCGCTGATGTAGCGCAGTGTTATACTGTATCGCAGTGCGGTGATACACTGATCCTTAGTATTAACATCGCTTTTGTAATTTGATGGTGTTTGGATAATCTGCATGAATGTGCAGATTATCGCTGCTCGCGAGGCGACGCGGGGCTAAGGCTGGCTGGCGGCCGGCACGGCGGCGGTGCGCGCGTCGGACCCTGTCCGGGGCACTCGGATATTATGCCGGAACGAGCGGACCATCCATGCATATTCATGTGCTCGATCCAGAGGCGCGTATTAATTTGCATCCCGATCCGACACCGGCCTCGTTACATTGTCCATTTTCGTTTCTTTGCCATAAACCCTAGACCGTCGGACAGTCTCGGCGGTGGCTCAATGGATCGTGAAATCGGAACGGTCATACCGTCCGCTTTGAGTAATTTGTAAAACTCAATTTTAAATTCATTGCCCACAAAACGGTCCGCGTTTATACACGGAATTACTATTATGAAAGCTTTCAAACAGATTGAGTCCTTAAATAAAATTACTTTCTCACTGATTTGCGCGTATTGGGATAAGACGGGGCGGAAGGATAGGTTGCGAGGTTCCGTTCGACTCCATTCGTATTGAAAGTATACTGATCATGGGATATCGAATATTTATTATAGGTACGTTTGATAATAAATCTGATAAATTGTTTGTTCGCTTCGTTTTAAAACACTTGAGTTGTACGAGGGACATTGGTTTAAGTGTTCAATAAATCAGCAAACGTGGTGGTTTATGTGAGTCAGGAGATCGTGATTCGTGCGCTTTCTGAATTAAAACCGACGCGGTTGAAAACAACCGGATTATTTACCTATTTGTTTCAATTGCGGATGGGAATGTTCAATGCTGGTTAATTAAAATTGCAGATGGTTTAGACAGATAATGTTATAGGTCCCAACCACAATTTTTTATTGACTATTTATTGCGTAAATTCAATTCTAACATACACACACCACGTTACAATAATTTGATTCCTAGATAGCAAGCGTGCTCTATAAGTCAAATAAAGAAACTAAATAAACATTATTTCTTTTCTATGAAAATGAAATGACATGTAGCGTATGAATACAAATGCGAACATTTGGAACTATGAAAGAGTCATGATCCAATATTTATTTAGTGTTCGTACACATCGTTCATACTTTAGTGTTTAAATTCATGAGCATCCCTTTTCGGATAAAGCCATATAATTTACGTTTCGTCATTAAAACAGATCATAATCAAAATAGATATCGCCATGAAGTACCGACGGAACAGTTTTAAATAATGTATTTTACTGAGCGACTTTATTATCGTTATGGTTTTAGACTTTAAACGCAGACAACTGACGTCCCGATTTATGTATCTTTTAGGATTACGTTCCGGTAAAATTCACAAAATGAAAATGTGTGTATTTTTTTATATAACGAGATTTATCCTCGCGGGTAGTTGTGCACGTGGCGCAAATTGTCCATAGTACTGCTTATTGTTGTAACTGTAATACAGTCGGCGGCCATACTGCGCTACACATTCATAGCTAAGCACACAGTATTTTCTACGCAAAAATATTTTCAAAGCTCTTACCTATTTCGCAATTTACCGTCCGTTATGAACCAGCACAATCGTGAATTTTACGGTTCTGGGCGGCAGGAGTGTCCAATTAATCTCTTTTTATGTTCCCGTTCCAAATTATCATAGTAATGAGTTGCTTTGGTACGTATTCGTGGTCATAAAGTAGTGTAATAATTGCGGCAGTTAGTGTGGTGGTTGTTGTGCCGGCGGTCGTGTAAGGATGGGCACTATCGTAGGCTCGCAGCGCCCCATGCATCAGATAAAACGACCGCGTCAACCGCGACCTCTGTAATCAAGATCACGCACTGGGACAAAATGACATTTAGCGTGAAATGTGTATACTGGCGTATTGCTTTGTACGCGTTTCGTGTTAAATTGGCCTGAATTAAACATTTTGTCCGGCTGAAATTTTAATTTTGGCTTCGTGGAAGTCTTTGTTAAGCTAAATTAAACTTTCATGTGTTAAAAAAGAAAATTGTTGCTAACGATGCCTACATTTTTGCACTATCTACTTACTCTTCGCGCTTTTAGTTCCCTGTGCAAATAAAACAAAATTAGTTAAAAAAATCTAATAATAACTTAACATATTGTGACCGGTTGTTATGTAGGTACATTTTCAGAAGAGTTTTAAGGAACACATAATTAAGTGCTTTCAATAAACGATAACCATAAATCGGGCACATAGTTGGCAAGTATAAGACGCGGTATATTTTTCACATTATTTGTTTGAATGGGTTCCGTAGCTTTCAGGAAATTTGAATATTGCCCTTTCTGCCGTGTCAGCCAGGCTCGTATTCCACGTTAATCCAATTTCTTGTGATTTGTTCCAGAAAAATACTTAGATATATTCCATTTCACCGGCGCAAAGAGCAGCGGACTTAATCTAATATAGAACCTCTACGTGTTGAAAATTAGTTTTACTTTGTTGGGCACTTGTGCTAATAAAATCACCTAGTTGGTAAATGCAACGAAACCAGTTTGTTTTGTTACTAATTACTTTGTTTGAGCAAGCAGGCACCTAATAGAGTTCCACGATGTTGTAGGAATGCCCCGCGACGAAAACTTCTAAGTAGGCGACGATAGGTACTTGACTCCTCAGTTTTTCTTCTTTGTGAGCTATTTTTCCTAGTGAGGCTCAATAGTCTGCTCCGATGCTCGGTAATTTCTTTGAGAGGCGCTGCGCTGGCATCGAATAGACTTCGACAGAAACTAATTAAAAGCGAACATCGCGCAATCTGGCGAACTCGCACAGACACTAATACGATTTTCGATACCAGTTCTCGAAATGAATAAATACTTAAGAACAAGAGAACTCTTGTAATGTCTAATGTGCATGCAGACCACGTTCTGAATGTAATATTATCACAAAATTACTGCTTAGTGAATATATCTGCAATTCTGGAAAAAAGTAACGTAGCAAAACCAAACATATTTGACCACTTATGGTTCTGTAATTCGGAATGGTATCTACTAGTTAAATGTATCTGCTATCGGAGATAATGATCACTGAATGGCTTTAAATTTAACATTTATAAAACTCGAGTTACAAATGAATGCGGCGTGATATATCCCGAATCATATAACTACAGGACATAGTCTATTTGATTTGAACGAATTTATTTTACAAAGGTTTTTAAAAATGTATATTTTTGTTAACATCTCAGTTCAACTCTAATAGTTATTGCCTAAAATACATGACAAAATATCGATGTGAAGTGTATGCAATACATGCAAATTCACGCATATCCTTTGTCGAAAATTTTAACATCCCGGACAGATTTGCCTGTACTTCTATACTGAATTTTAGAGACAATAGATTTTTATAGAATGCCACCATGCAGAAATAATAGTCTTGTATACGTTGCGAAAGTATAAATCTTATTGAAATGTTTTATGAATGGATGTAGGATTGCTTGTCACAATACTTTTGCCCAGATTTTATTTATTTATATTTGCATTCAGTCGATGCATCGATCAAAACCATATTTTTGTTTCCATTATGTTTTTAATAAAAAAATGAATGTATCTAGTTTCTAAAACAATTGAGTTTTTATATCATTCTCTGCCTATTCAAATTTTACTTTCTGTCTTCAATGATAGCAAAGCCATTAGGGTATCTATCTGTGAAAAAAATATTTTTGTCTGCAGTTTTAATAATTATTTGGTCATTGAACCTAAATATTTGAGTCCTAAACACAATCAATGTTGTTAGTAAAATATAAAGTGATGAAGGATCGGTAACTGCAGAGTTGCGATTGTTTACTTATTAAACATAGTCTGTTGAACTTTAGCAAACTTTCCTGTTTCAGATCTTAAAATTGTTAAGTAAAATATTTAACGTAATTGAAATAATACATGGTTTTAACTAAGTTTAGTGAAGTATCGGATGTGCTGAGCTGGCAACAGACGAAGTACGGAGCGATGCGTTAGTGCGGTCGAGAACTTGCTCCCGTTAACAACTTAAGACCAACGTTCATTTCAGTGCCAACCTACCTACATACACGGTGCCACAGACTCCCTTCGTCGGCATTTCCAACGTAAACAAACATAAAAGTTGTCGGTAACACCCACAATATTATTCCTCGCACTTTTCAAAAGAAAAGTAACGAATGTTTACCCACTCTTTAATAATATTCAAAGGCGAAGCTCTTTTCATGCATTTCATGTTACTTTGCGAACCATTCGGTATGCAAAACTACTTCGATACATGTAATTTTCGAATCTTGTTTACTTATAAATTCATATCCATCCACTTATAAGAAATACGATACCATGAGGTAGCTACGACTGTTTCTGCCTTGAATTTTAAGTTTCTATTCTTGCGTGCCTAAAATGTGAAGTTTTCACTTTAAAATAATATAGTGGCAACAGTACCCGTACGGTAAAATACGTAGCTCTAAGTAAATGAGTATACAAAGTAGACAAGAGACAGCGCCACCTACCCCCCACAATGCATGTATATTTTTACACAAAAAGTGGGAACAACAAAGTTGTTAGATCTGTCTGAATTGTTTCTGCGTGGCGCAATCAAGCTCGCGAGGCTTGCTTAGCGAGTCACATTGTTTCAGAAGACCTTTGCTCTGCCCTCTTACAAATTCACCGCTGTTTTTATCGTTTTATTAGCTTTGTTTTGGAAGTTTTCTTTTCGCATTCTCTTTAGATTTTTGTTGTCTTTGATGTGCGGCTGTTTGCTTCGCCTTTTTGCAACCACCTCTGTGCATAAAACAATGGTAGAATTTATTAGCTGTTTTTATAAAAAAGATTTCTGTTTCGTTCGTACTTACCCTGCTTTTATATAATGAACAGGTTTGCACGAACCAACAACTTGTTTATTGAATCAATTCTAAGGAATAAAACAAAATACCTACTTACAATCTTTTACCTTAAAGAAAACATTTTGCTTCATTGTAAACATTATTACATTTACATTTATCGTCTGGGCACGATAATGAGTCTAGGCTGGCATTTGATGTTAACGAGCAGTGTTTTAAGAGAGGTATGAGTTCGATATTCGTCAGTTTTAACAAATTGAAAACTCACTAGCCTTGATGTGGGCATTTTATAAACGATAGCGTAGAGGTGCTAAATTCATCAGTCGATCAGGACACCTGTCCGAACAGATTACATTGATGGATGAAACCGAGCGGTGCGCTGACGACAGTATTAATACCGATAACATACATTATATGCATATTTGATGGCGCTTTCATGCTTTGGGAATTCAGTGTCGGTCACCGAGATAATTCGTGTGAGGCCGAACGATTGTATCCGCTTTCAGATTCCGGGCCGATAGGCGTAATGCGCCGCCGTACGCGGCCGCCTCACAGCGCTCACACATTGTTTCATGCCAACAATTTATAACCGCATAAATTCGGACATGCTCGAGCAAGATATTTTGTAAGTCCCGCGCATAATCCCGCCGTGCCCACCGTACCACCGCGTCGCGATAAAAAGCGTGACGACATTTCCCCGCTACACTTGTTTTGAAAAGAATAATGCTGTATAATTTAGGATGAGAGGGGTAGATAAATGGCCAGCTTTATGAAGTTTCTCATTCATCCTATACATTTAACCACGATTGTTTAGGTGCGATATATATGTTGTACTCTTAAGGTTTGTTTCATCAAGCAGATTTACAGACACGACATTACTACAACTGCAGACACCCGCTACAACACAAACATGAATAGGGCTACACACAAAGTACCAAATAGTGACAGGCTTTGCATGTTTCCCTTTGTTGTTTGCTAGTGAAGCGGCCGCAGCCCCACCCTCTGGATTAAATTCACGATCAGAAAGTCATGAAAATCTAACTTCGTGGAACTATATTGTGGTTAATCTAGTTCCAGCACAAACACATTTAGCTAAATTGGACAGAGTCGATGGCAATGTTGTTAGCAACTTAGGTATGCATAAAATATTATCGAACTAATGAAATGAGAAAATAATATCCATCGAATAAAAAATTGATCCAATCTGCTTTTTATTGTATTTTCAAATTGGATTCTAGTAAACAGATTTCGAGCAAATCTAATTATGAATTTAAAAACTAATTCAAAGGGTTATATTAGCATAGGACCAATTTAATCGATTCACGCATAGAATTTTCGCAACACAAGAATAGAAGGTCGATTCTTATCTGCTTACTTATACATGTGTGTTAGCTTATTATAGAAACGGAGCGTTATTGCATTGTAATCAGTGTTTGTTTACGGACGAGCAACGCAGTATTTCTTTTTACCGCGGGTTTATATTTACGGGTGTGACGATAATATAAATGTTAAATGAATATTACGGTGTTTGCGCACACGCCTAAACACTTCAATAGTCGTGAATTATTCAGTGGCGTAGTGGCGCTCGCGCCCAGCGCTCCGACCACCGCCGCCGCCGCCCCGCTTGCCTCTCAATCAATCAATCAATCAAATCATTTATTTGCAATGAATGTAGGTTACATTAAAATACAGGTGGAGTAAATAGGAGAGAGCCATGTACATTCTGCCTAGAAATAGGCACGCAAAAATTCATAAAAATTGTTAATTAAGTATCCAAAAAAAAGAAAAATTAAATCACAAATTAAAATGTCACAGAATTATTAACATACAATACATTAATTAATATTGAAAAATGTCAAAATAAAATTCCAAATTAAAAAGTAGCAGAATTATTACAATTATACATACATTAATCAATATTGAAAAATGTCAAAATAAAATTACAGTTTAAAAAGTCACAGAATTATTACAATTATACATATATTAATTAATATTGAAAAATTTCAAAATAAGATGTTACTCCAGAATAAAATATACACATTGCTGATTAAAAAGTTTTGTCCATAAAAAAATCATTAATCGAGTAATAACATTTTTCTGTTAGGAAGGCCACCAAATTCTTTTTAAAGTTTCTAATTGTATCATTTTTTATTACTTCTGGCAATTTATTGTAGATGGTAGGACCCATACAAATAACGCTTTTTCTTAATAACGCTGTGTTGCAGGATTCGACTTGTAATAAATTTTTGTATTGATTTCTAACGGGTCGTTTACTAGTTTCTGATATCATAGGAAATTGGTTTTTATTGGTCTTTACAAACTTGGCCATTTCCAAAATATATAATGACGGAAATGTAAGCACTTTTAGGGACTTAAATTTTGGTTCGCAACTGTCTGTGGTCTTCAAACCACACATCGCTCTAATGCAACATTTTTGCGCTTTGAATATATATTCCCGTGAGCTGCAATTGCCCCAGAAAATAATACCAAATCTTAGAACTGATGCAACCAGACCACGATAAGCTGCTAAAGTAGTTTGAATGTCAACTTTTTTGGACAACCTTGAAAGGACATATGCCGCTGAATTCAACTTTTTGCAAATTTCCTCTGCTTGTGGTTGCCAATTCAGTTGCCTGTCAATGTATATCCCCAAAAATTTTGCTACTTTAACTTGGTTAATTTGTTGTTTATTGTAGGCTACAGATACTTTTTTTTAAATTGTGCGTTGATGGAAGTGCATTATATTAGTTTTTTGTAGGTTTATCACTAAGTTGTTTCTTTCCAGCCAATGTACGATATCTTCCAGGGTCTTATTTATATTCTGTTCATAGCTATCCGGATGTTCACATTTTACCAACGCGGTGCTGTCATCAGCAAATAACACCATTGGATTATCAACATGACGTGGCAAATCGTTGATATAAATTAAGAAAAGGGGTGGCCCAAGGACGCTGCCCTGTGGTACACCATACTTTACTGTTCGTCCTTCAGATCGGTATTTTCTTTCTCTTTTCGTCTTAGGGCAAATTCTTGTTATTTCCGTGTACTGTTTACGATCGCTTAGATATGATTTAATTAGTTTCAGTACATTTCCCCTTATTCCATAAACACTTAACTTGTTCAGTAGAATGTCGTGATCGACGCAATCAAAAGCTTTCGTCATATCAGTGAAGATTGCGCAAATAGGTACTTTGCTATCTACATTTTTTATGATAGTACTGTATAGCTCGAAAATAGCCGTATTAATGCTTTTGTTTTTCCTAAAACCTTTTTGTTCATTACATAAAATGTCATATTTAAATAAAAAATTGTTAAGTAATTCGTAGATTAACTTCTCTATTACTTTGGACAATACCGGAATTAAGGCTACCGGTCTGTAATTAGCTATTTCTTCTTTCTTATTCTTCTTGTAAAGTGGTTTAACTATAGCAGTTTTTAAGCTATTAGGGAACACGCCAGATTCAATGCTGAGATTAATAATATGACTAAGAGGTACAGCTATATTGTTTGCCACAAATTTAACAACTTTCGTTGCTATATCGTCATACCCAACGCTATTTTTATTTTTTAAAGATTTAATTGCTCTAATTACATCTTGAGGTAGGACTGGTGCCATAAACATTGAGTTTATGTTTTCCGGAATATTATTAGTTTCAAATGACACTTGAGGTGACTGTTGAATCTGATCAATAAAGTAGTTATTAAAGATATTAGCAATTTTTTGAGGATCTGTAATTGTTGTATCATGTAGTCTAATTTGGGGAATGGGGTCGTAAGTGTGTGTTTTGTTATTTATGACTTGCCAAGAGGCTTTCGATTTATTACTTGAAGTTCGTATAAAGTAGTTGTTCTGTGATTTCTGTGTTAATTTGATAATTTTTCGAAATTTTTTTTGAGTAGTCTTTAAATTTATTTTTATTTTCATTATTTGGCCTAAGTCTGTACTGCCATAAGAGGTGACGTTGCTTTTTACTGCAAACACGTATTCCTCGAGAGACCCATTTAACTTTTTTATGCGGTTGTATAGTTATAAATTTATAGGGAAAGCAAAGGTCATACAATAAACGGAAATCTTCCAAGAAAATATCATATGCTACATTTACGCTCTCCGTATTGTATATTTCGGAGAACGAAATGCAGCTAAGATGATTATTAAATTTGCTTAGATTTTCTAGTGACAAATCTCGTCTCTTGATTCGCCAAGACTTCAATCTATACGTTTTATTTACTTTAATTTGCAGAGTTTGTGCCGTGTGATCTGAAAGAGCCAAATCGATCACTTCACATTTACATTTTTGACGAGAATTGTGAGCAAAGTTATCAATGCAGCTATTACTGCACAATCTAGTTGGTTGCCTCAGTTCCAGCTTAAGATTACAGCCCAAAAGAAAATATTCAAAGTCTAGGGACATTCTATTCTTTTTTAAGGTATCAATGTTGAAGTCCCCACATAGAACTACAGCTTTACTCGAGTTAATACTCGAAGTTTTCATAACAAGTTCAAGTTTTTCATAAAACATATTTAGGTTATTAATTTTCGGTGGCCTGTATATACAAATAACGATTAATTTTTGCCGGACTAATTCGATTCCGCAGCATTCAAAAATGTTTGTTATTGAATGGCGTGAGATCTCTGTTAGTTCTTTGTATTCTAGGTCTATTTTAACTAGAACGCAAGATCCTCCGCGCTTTTTTACTCGTCTTGAATAGCACGCAGCTAATTTATAATTTGGAATATTTAATACCTTTTCATAGCCCCGCATAATAAAATGTTCCGTAATGCAGACCACATCTATGTCTTTTTGTTCCTTAGATAGTTCCTGAAGATGGACTGTAAGCAGGTCAGCCTTATTTAAAAGACCAGCAATGTTTTGATGCAAGATACTTATGCTGTTATAGGCGAAAAAAACAATTTGAGTGGGACGACTCGTTTGTCTCATTAATATTACTGGATGGGCTTTTAGACCGTTTAACATTTGAATCATTGTAATCATTAGAAAGTCCATCTCTTAAAAGTCTTAAATTAGAAGTATTTACTGCCTCTAGGTCTAGGATGCAGTCTTGTAAATCCGAGATAATCCGCTCTGTAATGTGGGTCCACCAAAGCCAATTGTTTATTCCACCGTGGATATCACCCTGAATTGAATTCTATGGGGCCCTAAGCGATTCATGTATAAAACATTTTAATAAATATCAGTACATTAGTGTTGCAACATCCACTTCATACGTAATGAGCGATTCGTGGCGAATGCTATAAAAGTTTTTCATTGAAAATTATTTTCAAATCATATTGCTCGTATTTAGTCGGTACTCAGGGGATCAGAGCTGTTGAATATTGCAACGGGTTTAGTTTCGGGGTGTTAATTTGAGATGCATAGCTCAGCACATATGGCCGGGTGTCGTAATATGTGGGTTCGGATTACCATCGTGTCAGATGGTTCCAAAGTTAAATGGAGTCACGTCGGCGCTGGTGTCGGCGGTACTACTCGTAGTGCTCCGTAGCGCCGTCAGGACCAACACACCGCTGTTGGCCCGCACATATTTAAACTTTTACAATAGCATAGCCCCAAAGCCTACATAAATCACGCGAGCCTTCCTTCACACATCTCGTCTGAATTTAAATAGGTCCCTACACACATCTTTCGTGATTTAGGTTTTACATTGGTGCCACTGGCTTTCAACAAAATTCCTTTTTCGCTGACCCGCCGCTGGCACGTTGTTATATCGTAAAAACTTACGAGAGAATTAATGAAGCGGCACCACTAGCTTGTGTTAACGAACCGAGAAAACTTGGATAAATATTATGTAAATATATTTTCATCGAAATTTGCCTCTAGTAAGAAGAAAAGGCACCCTTCCGTTTTTCTTTGTTCACATTTTCTATCCTTTCATTACTTAATATTTCAAAGCTAACATTAAAGTAGCGCGACATAAAAACATAAGCCACAGCGCCCCGCCTGGCCTACCACTCGCGAGTCGCGAGTCGCGAGTCGCGAGGAGATTCTACGAATAGGGAGAAAACGAGTACTAATGCTTCGGCTTAGGCACATTATTTTAGAATGTAAATGTAAACGTACGGTTATTTGAAGGAGGCATATTTTCCGAAGTGGAGCTAGCGAGCAAATTACAAGACTGTTCCGAGCGCGTACCTCGGCTCCGAGCTATTTAGAGGACTATTAAAACTCCGCCGGGAGTCCCTCTGAGATTTACATGGGGAACATGAATTATACGCACACGAAGTTCAGTTTCAGCTTTATTAGCAGGTATTTCAGGTAATTACTCGTTAAGGGTAATTCAGATATGCTGTAACAAACCCGCCTAAGTATTAAAACTTTTCCATACACGTATTCGTGTAGGCTCACTTTTATTACATACGGGCTAACGTTCTTTCTTTTTCTTTACTTTGAAAATAAAGTTTGCCACAAACAAAAAACAAGAATTTGCTATCTCCATAAACTAGATACACTTAAATACGGGTTATGATGTATTGTTTTATTCTATCTTTTTCGTCGGGCTTGATCCCCGAAACCGGCAAGTTTTAACAGAATATGCCTTTTGTATCGGGTAGCGAAGACAATACTCATGAATAATGTATGAACTGGTCCCGCCAGCGAACCATCTGATCATCCGATAACATTGCCCTTGTTTACACGGGACTGGCTAATCCTGTCTTCCGAATTTTAACAGGATTTGAGTGATGTTTCGAACATCCGCCAAATTTGCGGCACGCCTCCCAAAGCTTCCCGATATTACGAAGATATATTGGCTCAATCTTTCTGCGGAATCAACAAACCCGTGGCTGCGATACTTTGTGAGATAAAGTCATCCAGTTAATCAACGTCGGCTGTATTTCAGAATAGGACAAGACAGCATCTCACAAGAAGTTAATTGACTGAGCTCAAAACTTAACTTATTTATAACTAGCGTCTGTTTCTATCGAATACAATCTATCTGTTTCAAATAAAGCGTTCGCAAAGTTGCAAAACCTTTGCTTTATCTCAACTTTCTTGGAAGCTGTTTAGACTGCAGAAAACTCTTCAACGTTTCTGTAATATTGCACTACGTAGGAGTAGGAGGTAAGAACGTATTCACGTGTAGGTATTCTTAAGTAAAAGGTTCTTTTTATTATCGTCGTCGTATATTAAGACATATTGGACAATACGCGCTGACTTCCATCTAAAGTTAAACGCTGTCGGTAAAATTGCGCCTGAGGGCACGGACTTTGAGGTAGCTCATATCTGTCGCGGTAATAGCATCCAGAGGTGATAACAATGGCGGACCGCGATGTACATACAACCTTCATATTACACGTACAAATAAAAGTTGCCATTATCGTTTTATTGTTATTGTGATGTGATGTATGAAAAAAGTAATTCTCCCTTTTTCGCACGAAATTGTACCTATGAGAAAATGGAGGCATTTTTATTGTATGTTCTTCTCTTCTAAGGACATTATTTCTTTTTGCCTTGTTTTTTTTTCCTTTAGAGAGCTATTTGTAATCAAAACGTTCTAGGTAGTCAAACTTCGACGAGCTAAAAATTCGGAGTTTTCAAATAACCTAGTAGCACAGTCATTTTCTTAGTTATGTACTAGTATTTCAGTGCGGCTCTGTAAACATTGGTTCGGAATTTTTAACCGGTACCGGCTGGCCGACTTCCAACGAATTATGTTCAATATACACGAGGTAACTTGTAAACTTAATTAAATACCGTTCTGTTAGTGAGCTGTCAATACTTTACCCGCTTTAACCATAGAGCCGCGTTTGATAACACATCGCTCCCTAATGAATTGAATGTTGAATCAAATAACTACGCACTTTATTAATGTAGTATTAGTAAGTAATCTGATTTGCCTATAAATTGAGGATTCGGCCACAATCTACATTTGTATGTATAGCAAATACCGGACGCAGTTACGTCTAAATCCTGAAATAAAATTGGGAGCTGCTGTGCGAAATAATTGGCTTTGAAAAAAGTTTGCATATTGAATTCTGCTATAAATTTTTGTTCAAACATGAATTCAATCCGCAAACTGGAGCCGAGTGCGTATAGCTACTTGTGTAACGGCAAGTTAACAAACCATGGCCGTGTCCGCCGCCCCCCGCGGACGTCTCGGGTACTCCATAATGAGCCCGAGACAATCTTTTATTGTCTGTTTGGACTGGGATAAATTGTGATAGATGATCTTCTGCGTCTCCCAGATTTGGAGCTAGATCTATCCGTCTTCCAATTTATATCAAGGGGTTTGTTGTGAGCGCTTATCCGTATCCGCGCATACATTGAGCGTTTATTACACAGGCTCGTCGTTTTATACTGCAGAAAAATGTCGCCGTTTTCCGCATTCATTTCTCGCCTAATGAAATGCGAGCATCAGGCTCGACTGCTGAAACTTTTTATTGTAAACCCCGGCCGACAGGCTTTTTCTTCTGTCCTCACGTCGCGCTTATGAAAAATAGTGCGCATTACCCGCGCTGTTTTGTAAAGAAGCCAGAGAACCATGTGCGCTAAATGGACGCTCGTACACCATATTTATTTAAAATTTAGAAATATCTAAACGTTCTCAGCGTTAATGTTTAATATGCGCACATCTGTGGTTTTCAGTGACATTTGAAATTACATAATAATTTCTAACTAAACTCTTTATTGTTATTTAAGTCAGTTATAATTGCTTCACTTGTAATGTAAATGATATAAACGAGAGCAATATGTGTGTTGTGCGCTGATAAGGGTCGTAAAACTGTAACTGCCTAAATAATTCGCTTAGTGTATTACACATGTAAACACATCAGGCTGTTATTAGACACATTAGCAATCACATTAGTCACGTGCTTAATAATGGAGCTAGTTACATTAGTAATTGCCAAAGCTATGCGGCCTATTTACGTTCGTTTCACCGCGGGCCATAACTCAGAATAAAATAGCAAGCATATTGTTATTAGCAGGGAGACGTGTGACAAAAGCACCGACACGAATACTTTGTCCTCGTCGGAGTGAGTGATGGTCGGAGGAGCGAATGAGCGTGTGCGTGTGCAGTAAAGCTGATCATGAAACTGTTCCAGCGTCTTCTTTAGACAAATGAGCAGGCCCGGGGGACGCGGCGAGGTCACGTTGCTCATTGCCGGTGACATTTGGCCGAAGCCTCACTTCCACTAAAACACCTCACGCCGGCCGTCTCCCTGCAATTTCCGCCCTCCGAATGACACCCCTGGTCCCTGAGACCCGTCCTGAAAACATGCCGAGAAATCCCAACGCTTTACTTTTTTATATCCCTGCTTATCTCGCTACATAACATTGTAGTCGGGCGCATGGCGGTTTTGATACGGCCGACACTCAATCTCACTTTTATGGTGGCGAAGAAATTATTCTTGCATACCTATTCGTAACTGCGGCTACCTGTTTCCTTATGTAAATAAGAAACAGGTAAACTTGCTACCAACTTATCAGGGTAAAATTTCTTTGAAGTTTGCAACTACTCGACGTTTTGGAAAATTAAATTCTTCACGAATTCTATTTAATTAAACTTAAATAAATAGAAACAATTCTGCTGGGGAATTTATGATAATGAAACATAAGTCAAATAATTCTCCATGGGGCCCAGCGTTCCCATAATCACTTCGGCATCACATACCCGACCCATTATGAGAAAATCCAAACATACTTCCCTCGATCCCTTGTTTCGTCCGAAATCCTTATGTTAGAAATTATGCTAAAGTTCAGCATTATCAAGTTAGCATGGTAATCGTGACCCCGTGAGAGGTGAGAGATTTGCCAACTCGCACCAACTTGATAACGCTATAACTCACAGTCGCTTTAGGATTTATTATCAATTGTAAACCGCATAATGTCTTCGATGTATAATTTATGGCAGTTGTAATAGTAATTATGGAAATGAAATGTCCCTGACCATATCCACGGTACTATAATAGGAGGAATCGATATACATTCGTTCTTATGAGCCTCTTTTCAAATACCTTACGGGAATGACAAAATCTTTTTTATTCTTTAGCGAATGTATACTCTATTGGAACTTAAGAAAAAGTCGGTAACCCAAGAAGTAGCTTTCTCAACCCAAATTCGTATAAGGACGTCCGTGGCATGGCGGGGTGATTTACCGCGAGCCACCGCCGTACGCGCCTTATTGAATACTATGTTCTATGAAAGAAAATCGTATATTTTGACGTGCCACGAGCCAAATTTACGACTTTCATCTATTCGCCATGACAAATGACAATTAAAAGTGGCCGGTCTTCGGACCGTTTGGCGAACCATGACGTTTTTATGTCCAACTCTAATCTGTTCCCTTTGGAAAAGTTACGCTCGAACAATGTTACATCCTTCAATTTGTGGCCGTAATACGATTGAAAAGGTCGTCCCTATGAAGTGTTTCAGTCCATTTACGTTTTATGGTTTGCAGAAATGTTCGATTTAATACAATCATCTTTAAAATACCATAGAATATGCATTGCCAAAGTGATTGACTTGAGAAGTGGGAAATTAAATAGCAATACTTTATAAAAATATCTAAACTCGCATTCATCAGTCAATCAGGTATTATATTTCATCGTAAATTATTTTAATTCAATCAAAACTAACTGTGTGTAGCAATCTGTTTTCTTTAATAAAAAAAGCTGAACAGCTAGGTTGGAAAATAAGTTTCCTTGGCTTCGGGTTTCTCCGCTGAAATGAAATAAAATCACAGAGAATAAAAATCGCAACATTTTTTGTGTATATTGCAACTTTACAACATTACCTGCTACCTTTGGCGGGAATCTACGATATTCGCAATCTTGAGGTACCGAGAGTTATTCGTAATCATAATAAAAACAAATGTATAAGTATAATACTCATTTCCGTGGTTTGAGGCAATCTCGCCGAGTTTGCAGTATAATAAACAAAAGTTATTCAAAAATAGAGACCGCTCATTAATAGGCTCGATGCTCTTGTAAGTAAAATGAAATACTGACGCAAAAGGAGGCCAAATGGTTGCTACTTTATAGGCCAATTAGTCTGAGAATACGGTATGCGTTCATTACTCGGTGTAGACCGAGGTTTAGGAGCCAGTGTGACATAATGTAGGTGCCGCACGGTTGTCGCGCGGTGCTGCTGTCGCCACCCGCCCTAATCGCACGTACCCATACCATAACGCGCACTTAATTATATTAACTTAACGACACATTACGGCTTGTGTCGCGCCATGAAACGACATTCTCATTAACAAATAAGTAATACCATTAACATCCACAAATGAAAACCATTTGAGCAATATTATCCAAAAATATACTATTAACTGTAAGCTATATTTATTAAGTCTGTAAAGGATCGCGAATTGCATAATGATTGCGAGAATACATATTTACTTTGAATTCGTATATTATTATAAACTAACGTCGGTACTTGTTTTCCGAAATGTTTTCTGAGATAGAGTAAGGATATTCATTTACAACTCGTTCAACCGCTTATATGCACTTACATATACGAAATTAAACCCAACGAAAGCCAAAGTTTTCAGATTTATACGAGTTTTTATTTATTTAGTAGATGCATTTCAGTAGTCAGCCAATTTTCAGAACTTTTTGGTATACAACCGTGACTTAACATAGCTAGAGCTTAATTTTAGCAAACATTAAATATACCATAATATTCATTTGAAAACACGTTAGGTAATGGATATTAAAACTTCGAGCAAAAGCAATGTATATAAAAGAGTTTCAGCTGAAAAAGGCTTCAATTTCGTTTGAATTAAATTCACAGATGCTTCACGCAAGATGCATAAAATTGGTTTTACTGTATAATGCAATATTATTTGTATATCTGGTTAATATCAATGTAGCTCGAATAATTTATCACGATCTATTTGAATTTAAGACGCTAAACTAAGCTCTTTCAAAGATATATATCTTTGAATTCTTTATCAAATTGAATTTCATGGAAACCAGATGAAGTTACGTTAATAATAACAGAAGACCTGTCTACAATACAAACTTTTCCCTTATATTATGAAAGGCTAAAAATACTTTGCCATGACAGACGGTGCCAAAACATTCGATAAAATGTATAAAGAAAATGTAATTAACTTCTCAATTAAAAAGAAAGATCGTGTAGCCCTGAAACGGTAAAATTTTCCTCAGGGGAGATATATCGATGTCCTTTAGTCAATTCTTTGGGTCATTAATCTGAGGAAACCCGACATAATCCTGTTTTACTTCCTTGTATTACTTTTCTTAAAACGCATCGTCGAGGTTGTTATATAACTAGGAATGATATATATAAATCTAACAATGTAAAGGAAAGTAGGTTTTCATCCCAAAGGAAACTATCGCAATACGTACCAAAACCTTTTTACATAAAAGAACTGTATGAGTAAGTAAAGTTGGATTTTGCAAGCTAACATACGAGTCGAGTATAAATATAGGATGATGAAGGATCTGCCCGACTCACCGGGAACTTTGTGGCAGGCTCTCACGGAGTTACAGCAGTTTGACCAATGGCAACCTTACTTAGAGACGTAATGAGATAATACGCATCATCCGACCGACTGCCCTCCTACCCAACTTGCCGTACAAAAATACTCTCAAATTACGACCACGGCCGAAATGAAAGCAATCTTCTGACAATCATGACCGGCCCAGACCTTTCCAAGTTCCACAACCGCTTATCTACTAACCCTGACCATTACTAGTAATGGAAATCGAATTACTATTTAAGCAAGATAAACGGAAAACGTGCGGTTTGAGCGGTCATCGTTCTAACTTACAAAGTTACACACGAAAGCCTCAACTTTACGGGCGATAAACAAAGCGAAATGTTACGACGGGACACCGAGTCCTGAGGTAGACCTTTAAACGGTCTAATTCTTTAACGACAAATGGCACTTCCCACAACATGGTTACGTGCTGACATTAAAATATTTGTGCCATAACTGTAATGAGGCTGCCTATCGTTCGTGATTGAAGGTAATAGCACCCCTGTGAATAGCCTTGATGTATCAACAGCGAAAATATCTTGCAATTTATACGCAATCGTGTAACATTAATGAAAACAAGATTTTCTTCTTCCCGGAAGCGCCCACCAATAATGAGCAGCTGTTGGTATCGAGAAATGAATAACAAATCACATCTTATAAAACCGCCCGAGAGAATCAACGTCAAGTCAAGGGGCAAACTCGTAAATCTGTTAAGATTTTCAAATATTCCTTTTTTATTTTATTTCTACCCAATTTATGAGTACCCACGCGTTCTCAAGAAAGAGCTATGATATTTCATGCTGTCACTGTGAGACCAACCGTGAAGTTTTAGCTTTATTAAAAGTTCACGTTCAACTTACCACTTGACGTTTAAACATAGATATCTATATAGTGAACGTTATCTAGCCAAGTGATAACCTAAGCCTTTATTAGTATTGCCTAGACTAGAATACAAAATAACCGAACATAACGTAGCTAAGTATACGTATTACGTCGTCGACAGCACTAGAAATTGCCTGAAATTGGTGTTCTAAGTTGGAAATGTCTGTAGAGATAAGTTTCGTCGTGTTTTAGTATTTATTCGCTTTGCGGCAGAATATCGCGCAAAGCTTAATATATCGCCTCTACTTGACTGACATATATATTTTTTCCTTAACATCTCTGACAATAAAAAAGGAGAATTCAGGCTGAAGAATTATTGATCGTTGCGATCTGTAAGTACGTAGCCACGCGTACATAATCCTGTGAAGGGGTGAGGCGAGTGCATAAATATATAATGGTGTTTATTTTGTTGCAGCGTCGCGTATTCGATACGAGATCACGAGCGGGAACATAGGCGGCGCGTTCGCCGTCAAGAACATGACCGGCGCCATCTACGTGGCAGGCGCGCTCGACTACGAGACCAGGAAGCGGGTGAGCCAACTTCTACCATTTGCATTTTAAAATACAATATCAATCCCCGACGTACATGATACAAAGTCAACCCCAATAAGCAAAAAAATCCTTTTTCAACTCCACGTTTTCACAGAATGGCATTAACAACGGTTCAATGGCTCTTGTTTAAAGAACCGTGAATCATACGTTTAAATGGGCCAACTTTTAATAAAAAATAAATATATAAATATATTCAAGTTTACATACTGCGAGTAGATATTATTCTATTTTGTAAATAATAATTGTACGTTGTTGATTCTGATTATTTCTGATTCAATTATAGTCCACTTGTAAGTATTTAGGGTTGATGGACGCTTTATTATTTAATTAATTGTTGTACCGTCAGAAGCTAAATAAAGTTCATGACAAAATGTTTTGAAAGTTAATTTAGTCACATTGTATTACGGATCCGTGTTAGGGAAGATACAATATAAATTGAAATTTGTGAAAAATATCAGTTATTAATATTCATAAGGGGTTATAAAAAAGCTTTGGAATGTGGGTGTTTTAAAACAATCGCGTGGTTTTATAGTGACGGATGGTTCCCGAGAGGGGCTGTAACCACGATAAAGTGGAAAATAAATAAATCGATATCAGAACGGTTTTGTTGAGTCGTGATGTGGGGAATTTATTTTATGTATCGCCTAGTAATAGTGTGGTGGAGATCACTTATGCGAGCGATATACAGGCGATGCGTTATTTGATGTGTTGAATTACTAAACAAACGAGCACAGATAACTACTGGAATACGTTACACCAGAATGTTCAGCTTATACGCGTTATTTAAAAATCCTTTTTAGAAGAGCTCTTGTTTGTTTTAAAAAGCTTCGATTACATAAAGACAAAGCGAGCCTGAGTTGTGCTACTCGAACAGGCTCGTCTCTTGTCTCTGCCTCGTCCCCAATAAACTTACTAAGTAGTCCATTTAGAACTTATTAAACTTTAAACTTAGACTGATTTCATTTGTTCTAATCCAGTGCTTCGTTAAGAGCCATAGTTTGAATAATCCACGTAAGTTCCAACAAAGCTTCTGAGGCGCTAATAATATAAAGCGAATCCAGTAAAGTAATTAGCGTAACTTTAAGTTGCGCGACGAGAAGTAGACCTAAGTTCGTCATCAAAAATTATGTCACGTGTCAACACAATCCCAAATTAAACAAGTGAGGGATAACTAAGTAAACCAACATAATTAAAGATAAACCACGCGTACAAACACGCAGGTGTAAAGTATATAAATATAGGTATGTGCATAATAAACACTACGCCTCGGGCCCCTGCCGGGTACACTGAAACCGAAATAAATGAGAAAGGGTTTCTGCGAGTTCAGAAATTTATTTCTTGTTTTGCAACAGACATCCACATTTTTAAAGGCCTAAATATCTGTAACCTTTTTATGTTGTGTAGTAATTAAAATAGAGGAGAGCTGAATCAAAAGAGAATTAATCGCTCTTTGAACATAATTTTGTGCTAAAATAAACGGGCGGCGCTAAACGGTAACAGTGTTTCGCTTACTTTTTGCCCCTTGGCGAGTTTCAATTTTAAAACATCGCGACGTGGAGGCGCGGGCGCGGTCGGTCGCCTCGCCTATCAGAACGCGCTCTTTGTTACAGCCTCGAGAAAGTTTCTACCAACTTTTCACGAGATAAATAATTTAATCTTTAATACCCATTTAAGCGAGCCGGCGCAATTGTTACCAAAGGCTGTATTCCTATCAAACTGCAGATTCTCACGGAGCTTTTATGGATGTAAACCAGTTTACTCTCCACACTCCTTTTGCTTTTAAATGTTTCAGACTTCGGTTAAATGTTCAGGAAGTACATTTCATTGTTATATATTTAGAACGAAATAACGCTTCTCTGTTGAATAAAAGCAATGGGGAAGGCTCGTGGGAAAATTGAATTTGCTTGTCATGTTCCGCCCTAGACGCGTTGTGTGACTTTGTTTCCGAGAACGACGTATCTTTATTTATTGAACACCTGGAAGTCTGACCTGTATGGTGTTCCAGTATCAACTAGGAAATAAAACGAGTAAATCCATTGCTCGGAGTATATACCTACATAAGCTGGATCCGGCGCCGCTGTTCCTGTGAAATACGGATACGAACTGAAAGCATTATTCGAACCGAGCGTAGTGCTCATCTGCGCCTAGATTATAGCAGCCGTAAATAGACACTAAGTCATAACACCCATATGGATCTCAAATTCAGATTCCCAAATTAGTTAGCCACTAAGAACAATTTAACCTAATGGAATTTTCCGATTTTCACAAATCAGAATTGTTATAATATAATCAAATGAATGCATTGCCCCAACTTGTATAAAGTGTGTGAGATGACTTTTGAAACAAACATTTCCCTCCCGAGTGAGGAAATTACTGAACGACACTGACAGATGACACCAATAACTCCCACGGCTCGCAAACACGCTCACTCTATTTCGAAGCCAAGTGTGGACTTGGTGAATTTTTGGTAACAATTTATATACGCCAACGAATTCGTCAACAGTTTACACGTTAAAACTTTTACATTTACCAAGAATCGGTTTATTCTTAGTCTAATTTGTCACGATAACTAGATTCGTCAAATCATTTCAAACATAATAATTATTATCATTAAGAAAGTGTTTCCTCCATTCCGTTATTACAAAGGCCCAAATAAAGTTAATTATCCCTGGTTTTAAATTACTTTTTTCTAACTTTCTATTAAACTTTTCAAATTACCTTGTTAAATTGTAATTACAGAAGTCAAAGGAGTTTCCTTAAACCAACGAATAGAAAAAACGATGACTTAATTCAAAATGATAGCAATGTCTGTAGGCAGTTATCGCTGACAGATTATTATTAGAAATAATCGAGAAGAAACTTTTTTAATTAATGAGGAACATCGGTAGGTTTGGAGAATGCTGATTAATATTGGGATTATGGGAAGTAATGTGTTTATATTAAATGGTGATAGTACGAGCTGAAGCTGGCCGCGTCTGACAACCTGAAGGAGAACTACACTACCGTGGTGATCCATGTGAAGGACGTGAACGACAACCCGCCCGTGTTCGAGCGGCCCACCTACCGCACGCAGATCACTGAGGAGGACGACCGCAATCTGCCCAAACGAGTGCTTCAGGTCCGACTCGACTACATGAGCGCCAAACTCGATTCTTTATTGAACGGATCCGCCAGCGATTGTTTCAAAAGAGAATCGAATGAGGCGCCGCGAACCCTGGATTGACCCTCATAGATATCATTAGCTTGCATGGCATGGGGATTTTTCGTTTGCGACATTTTATTTTTACTTCGTAGATTTGTTTTTTTTTTTGCTAGTGTCCTTGTTGTTTTGTTTTTGCATCCAACTTTACTATTGCGGCGGGCAGCTGTTCCAGAACGAGGTGGAGAATACTCTTTCAGATTTTTCGTAATCTGTCTTTTGTTTTTTTTAAACTTACGATATACGTATTGATATTTGTTGGTTTTATATAAAAATTTTTGGTAAGCGAACTATCGCGATCATTCTTTTGTTTTTCGAATATACATCCTAGGTACGGCTCAAGAAATACAATTTAGTGTATTGGTTAAATAAGCTTGCTACGGTGAAATATCAGCACTATCGACTTATTCACGACGCTAGCAGTTCCCTAGTCCGTTCGATGACAGATATTGAAATCACCGATCGAATATCACTCGAAGTGAAGCTTCGCTTCAAAACTCAGTGATTCGCGTAATACCTCGTCCGGCGCGGCAACGTTCCTAAAACAACCACTCTGCGGTTATTAATATTTATTTACTCGGCTCCATCGGAAACTAAGCGTTTTAAAATATAATTTTATAGTCAAAGTCGACTTTTCCCATTTTTATAACGATTATGACGAGAAGTTCGGCAGCTGGCCGCGAGTTGCCGAGAGAGCGTTTGAAATTTGTACTTTTCAATTATTGCACGAAACCCGAAAGCAAAGTTCTTCGCGCGGCATAAATTAACTTCTTCATTGCGATTAATTCGCGGTGGCTTTTGGCGAAACATTTCCTCTGATGACTTTATTTGCTCAAACATAAATATTTATATAGCACAAGGTCTAATAAAAGCAGTGCGCGATACATATAAATCATGCTGTATCGATATGATATATTACCTACACGTAGTCGCGGCATCCGTTAAAACTGCGGCTGGGAATTGTAACGTGGCTTATCTACAACAAAATGGACTTTTATGAAAGGGATCAAAAGTAATAAATCATAAACAACCACATATTTACATGTTTGCTCAAAACTTTCGTGAATAATTGACTTTCGTTCACTTCTATTTTGGAGGACAGAGATATTTCTCTGTTCGTTTTTTGATTGAAACGTGTAGTTTCAAACATGTATTGTCAAAAACAAGGTCATTTTTGATCTGGAGACGTAGTACGCCCGTGCGGCGTGGAGCGTGGTGCATGAGCATGAGAGTGACGTGTGGCTGTCGCAGTACGAGCTGACGCTGGTGGCGTCGGACGGCCGCAACGAGAACGCCACGCGCGTCGTGGTGCGCGTGCTGGACGTCAACGACCTGCCGCCCAAGTTCACGCGCAGCGCCTACGTCACGCAGGCGCTCGAGGAGACCGGTCCCTTCCCACATCCCCTTATACAGGTTTTTTAAGTTTTTATTTTTTGTTATTTTAAGTTTCTTCTTCTTCTTCCTTCTTCCAAGCGTTGTCCAGGCTCAGTGCCTAAGGTCCGCTTTCTATGTCTGTAAAGTATACTCTAATCAGTCTTCTACGCAACTAACCTTCTTCAGCTACCTCAAAAACGACTTACGAATAACCCAGATTGAACTCGACATAAACATTCCATTCCCTTTTATGTAAAATTAAATTCTTTTCTCGCATATTACTCGTACAACACTCCCCGCCGGCAGCTGCAAACACATTTCAAATATTGACATGCAAATTTAAAAGGATCTCAGCTAGAAACAGCAAACGGTACTTAAACCGATTTTATTTTTGAGCTGTACTCCAGTGTCAGGGTTACGCTCATAAAAGCATAAAAAAGTCCATTTCATAGATAAAACCTGCCGACGCAGCATGTTAATACTGTGCGTGTAATTTGTGCGAACCACCTCTCTTCACTTCGAAAACCATTAGGAAAGGTCGTTTCGATTGTAATGAAGCGATAAAAATGCCAGCTTTACATACTAACTTATACAAACAGTCACAATTTGTTATTCCTACATACACTTTATCCGCTTTTTAAATTATTTTATGAATTCTTTTAATTTATTTTTGGGGTGCAAGGGTCTCCTATCGTAAATCGACTAACAGCAATCGCGTATCATACTTAAATGTTAACCCAAATCTAATAATGAATCCACAGGTTTCACAGGTAAGTTATTACGTACGTAGATTTAGCAGAGCTTTTAGTGGCAACTCACGCATCAGTTCAGTTTATTCGCGGTAGTGTAGTTTCAAGGCATGAATAGTATATATATGTTCTAGACGCTTTTACTAGTTCGCAACTTCTTTGAGTGCTGTCAATAACATATGAGAACATGAACAACGGGAAAATATTTTGCAAAATATTTGAAATTGCTTTTAGCTCAACTTTGTCTCTGTGTTGTGTCTGCGGTGATGTTTCAAAGAATATTATACTATTATATAGCTTGTTGTATTATTCAGAAACTAATAATATCTAGGTACTAATTGTTTATCGTCAGACGGCTCACGACATTGGGATATTTTCATAAAATTTGTTTCATTTATTCGACTAGTTAATAAACTGTAGGTGGAGCTACCCCAATTTACCTATTTTATAAACATGCAACTGTAGAAAAATGGCCTAATAAAAATGGTTGAATTTGTGCTACAAAACAGTTTTCAAGGCAGGTTGCCTTGACTTTTATACTCAATCATGAAAATTCACCATTCTCTTAGAGTGGAGCTCTCGTCCCAAGTCGCTTGTAGTGACAAGCTTTTTTTTATAATTGGAGTGAGATTCGCAAATGATCCGAGTAATTACGCAAACGTCGACCCTCTTCATTTCAGACGCTCCAGCCAGTCTGACGTAATTGGACATTCCAGTTGCCATAAGTTTACGTATCCCAATTTTAAAGGGATCAATTTCTCCATTAAATACTCGATAAACAGTAAAGCTTTGTCATGAATTTGAAAACATCCCCGAATGCCCCATAAGTGAATGTTTATTTGCCATTTCCGTTTTATATGAAACGTTTATCGCTGATATTTCCTTTCTAAAGTTCACTTCGCTCCACCGTGAGCTCCTCAAATAGTGATAAAATTCCATCGGCTTTCTCGTCGATGTCCTTAAAAAGAACAAAGTTTGCGATGCTTCCGCTGTTGGGGGCCGATGCAAACAATCCGGGGTGTTGGGGTTCATAAACTTTGGAGAACTTCCTCGGTAGCTTCGCCACTATAAAATACATAGTAATTCACATTCAGCCTGAGATTAAAGTTGTTTGGACGTTTTATGGCGAGATCATAAGGAAAATTGAGAGATTTGGAGCGAGTCAACATATTATTACTTCTCAGTAATGGGAAAGCTTTGTGTATCCGGAATCATTGATATAAAGATAAATAGATAGAGGCAGTTATTGGTATAAATAAGTGGGTTATTATAACTTTCCACGAAATATTAGTGGGTACCAGCTACTGGGAACGACCTTTAGCTCGCGACGTCGATCGCGGTCGTCGTCGTCATAAATTAGATCAAATATTACCTACTTTCTTCCTTTGAAAGAGATAATTGTTTGAGTACAATAGGCCTGAGGCTGAGGGTGGTGGGGGTCACTATTAAAAGCCAGCTTTTTCGTCAGTTTCTAGTGATTAATCTTCATGATGCTTTAATAATAATTTCTAGATTTTTATGCCTATATGAATAGATTGCGTGGGTACAAATTGAATTGTTATTGATAGATATTAATTTTGAAGGCTACCTCGGATTGTGATTTAATTTGATGTCAAACATATGTCAAGTGCTTTGATTGGCTGTTGTTGTTTCATTTAATCAATCACTCCTGCTAGAGTGATTTTGGCAATCACTTGCTAGAGTGAGTTTAAGAGTCAGCTTAGCCGAAATACGTTCTATTAAAGTATAATTATGTTTGAATTGGAAGGCGTAATAAACTCAATCATTAAGTGCCCTGGGGACATTTTCATTTCGCATAGCTCCTAACTATTGTAGCTACATGATTCGATAATCAAACACAACACAGAGCCGGAGGCTATTTCATATTGAGCGTACTAACATCACTAACTTGTATGATTTATGAGTGCTGCTTGCTTGTTTTTCTTAGAGTTTTAGTTAAACTAATGCCAACCGCATGAGGTAAGTTATTATATTTCTATACCTGAAATACTTAACAACAATGGCGCATTTTATATAAAACTATTGTAACCTGAGACTAAGAGATTAACGCCTTCTCTCTCCTAAACAGGTCACAGCCACAGATGGTGACAAAGACAGACAACAAAACATAGTTTATTTCCTCACCGGTCAGGGCATCGATCCTGACAACCCTGCAAATAGCAAATTCGACATCAACCGTACCACGGGAGAAATATTCGTCCTCAAAGTAAGTATTGCATTTAATATAAAAACAATGTCATTTGCGAAGTAGTCTCGTCTAATAAGGTGCAGGTACACTCGAACACCTGATGCCGATGCCATCGGAATGAGAGTACCGAACTCCCTTGCAGCCATGGCCGGCCATAGGACGCGCGCTTTGCATGCACAATGCAATCACACATTTATTGCGTTCCATTTGCTCCGTAAGTTGGACACAGATATTCCTGAAATGAGAAAAACCGAATGTCTCCTGAATGTTAATTACCTACTCTTTAGAAAATTGGAATACTTTTTTTGGTCGCCTTGCTACCGAAAAGCAAAGGATACTTGCGACTTTAACTTTGCTGTGAGTTTAGGATCGGTTTGTTTGCAGATCACCAAGTAAACACTATCTCTGTATTTACCAAACCCTTTTAACAGCATTTATATAGGTATCACAAATGTGTGTTGTTATACCTACAATAAATAGAAAATATAATTACTATAAAAATAAGGTGCTGTTGTAACTGTACTTATTTAATTAGTCCAATTAACAGATGCTAATTAATACAGTTACTTAGAAATAATAGTGACAATACATGTGTGTAATTGTTTAATTAGGTAAATGAAAGGTAGCTAATAAAGGTAGCTCAAAGCTGATATTTCGTTTCTAAATCGGAATAATTGTGTAATTGCAAGTAGGAACGTAAAATGTTATTTGTCCACAGCCGTTGGATCGAGATCAACCTAATGGGCGACCGCAATGGAGGTTCACAGTGTTTGCACAAGACGAAGGAGGCGAAGGTCTCGTGGGATACGCAGATGTTCAAGTCAATCTTAAAGACATTAATGATAATGCTCCTATTTTCCCTCAAGGCGTATATTTCGGTAATGTCACAGAAAACGGCACAGCTGGTATGGTCGTTATGACTATGACAGCCATCGACTATGACGATCCCGCAGAAAGCAATAACGCTAAACTGTGGTATTCTATTGAGAAAAATGTAATTGAAGAAGAAACAGGCTCACCTATATTTGAAATCGAACCTGAAACTGGTGTTATAAAAACTGCGGTATGCTGTCTCGATCGTGAAAGGACGCCAGATTATTCAATACAGATAGTTGCATCCGATGGAGGGGGGTTAAAGGGAACTGGTACGGCATCCATTAGGGTGAAGGACATAAACGATATGCCGCCGCAATTCACCAAAGACGAATGGTTTACTGAGGTCGATGAAACAGACGGAACTAATTTGCCTGAAATGCCTATCTTGACAGTTACTGTTCATGATGAGGATGAAACAAATAAATTCCAGTATAAAGTTATTGAAAATAGTGGATATGGTGCTGATAAGTTTACTATGGTTAGAAATAATGACGGCACTGGTTCGTTAAAAATTGTACAGCCTTTAGATTATGAAGACCAATTACAAAGTAATGGCTTCAGATTTAGGATACAAGTTAATGATAAAGGAGAAGATAATGACAACGATAAATATCACGTAGCTTATTCGTGGGTAGTTGTTAAGCTTAGAGATATCAATGACAATAAACCTCAATTTGAAAGAGCCAACATTGAAGTGTCGGTTTATGAGAATGCCGAAGTCGGTAAAAGTTTAGAAACCTTTAAAGCAACTGATCCAGATCAAGGAGGGAAGAGTAAAGTTTCATACGCTATCGACAGGTCATCTGACAGAAAGCGACAATTTTCGATTAATCAAGAAGGCACTGTTAGCATACAACGTTCATTAGATAGAGAAGATACTCCCAGACATCAAGTTAAAATTTTAGCCATTGATGACGGAGTACCACCGAGGACTGCGACAGCCACACTAACAGTAATAGTTCAAGATATAAATGACAATGCTCCAACATTCCTAAAGGATTACAGGCCTGTTCTAACAGAACACATAACACCCAAAAAAGTCGCTGAAATATTAGCTACAGATGACGATGACCGTTCCAAAAGTAACGGACCGCCATTCCAGTTCAGACTTGATCCTGGTGCAGATGATATCATTCGAGCTTCTTTCAAAGTTGAGCAAGATCAAAAAGGTGCCAACGGTGATGGAATGGCTATAGTATCATCATTAAGATCATTTGACCGAGAGCAACAGAAGGAATATCTTATTCCTATCATTATCAAAGATCATGGCAATCCTGCTATGACTGGAACTAGCACTTTAACTGTTGTAATTGGAGACGTAAATGATAATAAAATGCAACCAGGCTCTAAAGAAATACTTGTGTATAGTTACCAAGGTCAAGCACCAGATACTGAAATTGGTCGAGTTTATGTGTATGATCTTGATGACTGGGATCTACCAGATAAAAAGTTCTTCTGGGAAAGTTCAGAACATCCAAACTTCACTTTGAACGAAGAAACTGGCATGATACAAATGAGACACAAGACCAGAGAAGGGAGATATCACCTAAAGTTCAAAGTTTATGATAGGAAACATACTCAAACAGACGTACCTGCTAATGTCACAGTGTACGTAAAAGAAATATCACATGATGCCATAATAAATTCTGGATCAATCCGAATATCAGGCATATCCGATGAGGACTTTATCAGGGTCTGGAATTATAAAACTCTCAGCGTTTCAAGGAGCAAATTAGACATATTCAAGGACAAACTGGCTGACTTACTGAATACCGAGCGGGAAAATATTGACATCTTCAGTGTTCAGCTCAGGAAGAAGCACCCTCCAGTGACTGATATTCGTTTTTCTGCTCACGGAGCTCATTATTATAAGCCTATCCGATTAAACGGCATTGTACTAATGCACCGTGAGGAAATTGAGCGCGCCGTAGGAATTAACATCACAATGGTGGGTATTGACGAATGTTTATATGAAAATCAAATGTGTGAAGGATCATGTACGAACGTCTTGGATATCAGTAACTTGCCCTACATGGTGAATGCAAATAAAACCGCTCTTGTTGGCGTGCGAGTGGATGTGATCGCCGAATGCACATGTGGCGCCCGAAACTTCACTCAAGCAGAAACATGCCGCAATTCTCCTTGCTACAACGGCGGCAGGTGTATAGAAGGCAAATATGGCTTGACGTGTTCTTGTCCTCCTGGATATACAGGCCCAAGATGTCAGCAAACATCGAGGAGCTTTAGAGGCACAGGGTGGGCTTGGTATCCTGCTTTGGAAATGTGTGATAGTTCTCATTTAAGCTTTGAATTTATCACGAGAAAGTCGGAAGGTGTTTTGCTATACAATGGCCCGATTGTACCTCCCGAGCCAGAAGAAATAATGGTATCAGATTTCATATCTGTGGAATTAGAAAGGGGTAATCCCAGACTTCTGATTGATTTTGGTTCTGGCACTTTAGAACTAAGAGTTAAGACAAAGAAATCCTTAGACGATGGTGAATGGCATAGAATAGATATTTTCTGGGACACAGAAAATGTCAGAATGATTGTTGACTTTTGTAAATCAGCTGATATTCAAGAAATGGAAGATGGAACGCCGCCAGAGTTTGATGATTCTACTTGTCAAGCCACTGGAACTATACCTCCTTTCAATGAATATCTTAATGTCAATGCACCACTACAAATTGGTGGTTTGTACATAGAACACTTCGATCCAACTCATTATCACTGGCAATACATGCCCATTGGTAAAGGATTTGACGGATGTTTACGAAACTTGATCCACAACAGCAAGTTGTACGATTTAGCTCATCCAGGCCTATCCCGAAATTCAGTAGCAGGGTGTCCTCAAACTGACGAGATATGTAATCAAGCGGACACTACTTCACGGTGTTGGGAGCATGGCACCTGCGTCGGAAGTTTCTCAGAAGCCAGATGTCAGTGCCAGCCTGGTTGGACAGGGCCCTCGTGTAACTTACCAACAACGCCTACCAGTTTCCGGCCTCAGAGCTACGTGAAATTCGCTCTAAGTTTTGAACCAGACAGGTTTAGTACACAAATTCAACTTCGGTTTAGAACACGCGAACCGCACGGCGAACTTTTTAGAGTGAGTGATCAACACAACCGAGAGTACGGCATACTTGAAGTGAAAGAATCGCGACTACACTTCCGGTATAACCTGAATTCGCTTCGAACTGAGGAACGTGATGTCTGGCTGAACTCGGTAGCCGTCGACGATGGCCAATGGCATATAGCTCGTGTCAGCCGCTACGGCAGTGCTGCGATGCTTGAAATAGATGGCGGTGAAGGCAGGAGATATAATGAAACATTCTATTTCGAGGGCCATCAGTGGCTTCTGGTGGACAAGCAAGAAGGCGTCTATGCGGGTGGCAAGGCTGAATATACTGGTGTAAGGACTTTTGAAGTGTATGCTGACTTCCAGAAAGGTTGTCTGGACGACATCAGGCTGGAAGGCAAGCACCTCCCGCTGCCGCCGGCGATGAACGGCACGCAGTGGGGACAGGCGACGATGGCCAGGAACCTCGACCGGAACTGTCCCTCGAACAGCCCGTGCATCAACGTGCACTGCACCGAGCCCTTCGTTTGCGTCGATCTCTGGAATGAATATGAGTGCACGTGAGTTTATGTTATCCAATTAATTATTTTTTTACTGATTTACCATGTTGGTATTGTAATTAGCCCAGTCGTTGAAAACGCAGCAGTGTTTAAGTCAGGTTCGATCCCTGGATTTTTAAACTGTACATGGATTGTTGGTTTAAAACCAGTTGTGTGTTTTAACTAAGTTTGAATTGAGCCCGATACATTATATTAATGGGCCATTCCATTCCTGTCCTGAATTTCAAATAATTCAATTTTCAAGCATATTTTAATATGGATATATTAATTCCATACAATCTTCTATAAATAATGATAGCACTATTAAATCCCATGATTATAATACAATGTTTTATTTTGTACCATTTATTTTGAAGCGCGCACTGAGTTTCTACTTATTACACTTTATTTATTTATTATGTACCGACTTATTATTTTTGTTATTAACACTTTTTAATTATTTAATATAATCTATAATTAATAAATTACGTATTATTACTCATTTATCCATATTAATAATATAAGTTATTCATTTGAGTTTCATATTTATTTTTATAATACCTGACATGTAATATGTAATAACGCTTATAAATTAAACTATAATATTGAAATGGTGTTCAGTTGCGGTGAGGGTTTGGTATTGTCTCCGGACGGCAAAGGATGTGTAGACAAGAACGAATGTCTGTACTTCCCGTGCCGCAATGGCGGCTCGTGCGTGAACCGCGAGCCCGGCTACCGCTGCCACTGCCCCGAAGGGTTCTGGGGCGAGAACTGCGAACTCGTACAAGAAGGCCGCACGCTCAAGCTCAGCATGGGCGCGCTCGCGGCGATCCTCGTCTGCCTCCTCATTATCATGAGTGAGCACTAACGTAGTCACGCTTGGCGTGTCCCACTAGACGATCATCCCGACGCACTATCACTAACGCACCCACATCATCTATAGACCTATCTGTGTATATGTAGCCGTGTTTAGCTCGATGTTATTCGTAGTGCATGCTATTGGAGGGGCTCAGTGCGCGCGCGGTGTGCGCGGAGGTGAGGTACAGTAGCTCATGTGTAGGTGCCCCGGGGGCTCGCAACGCGCGGCCGGCACGTGCGTGAACGTGGACGAGTGCGCGGGCAGCCCGTGCCGGCACGGCGGCACGTGCGTGGACCGCGAGCCGGCGCGCCGCTACGACTGCGTGTGCGCGCTGGGCTACACCGGCCACGACTGCGAGCTGGAGCTGCTCGCCTCCGGCATCATCACGCCCTCCAGGGATTTCATTATAGCTATCATTGTTTGTTTGTTCATGCTTTTAGGTGAGCACCACATTCTGTTTACTTGCTTGCAATTACCACTCCTGTGTACATTTGTGCTACAACATTTTTCATAACAAATTTTCACGATGACTTTGTATCACGTTTCACTGTTAAATGTCGTGCCTTATAATTTGTAAACCAATAATTTACGTTCACCTATTTGGATTTGGGATTAAATTAAAGGAAATTCCAACAATTTTTGCGTGTTATAATGTAATGACGCTAATTTTATGGATACGCTTACAATTTTAATTTATAAAATTTTCAATATATTCCTGAAACAGTATCTGCGGATTGAGCCAATTAGATATGCCCATACTGAATAGCGTAATTCTGAATAGCAGATTCAGTAATAAAATAAATTTGATGCTTTCACTACAATTCAGTCAGAAATCCGATATTTTTAAATGGTTTCCAGTAATACCTACCATTGAATAAGATGTAGAATAATTGCGTTGATATAAGTAGGTGGGTGTCTAACTGTCTACTCTATTCTGAAATCGTCGTTCCGGACCCTTCCTTTATTAAATACCTATCTTACGGAAATTGAAATAACTGAAACAGTCCCAAACGTTAGGGACCATTATGATCAATTTCCGAATAACAAATCGTTGCGCGCCTTGTGGAAATTAATGTAGAAATTGCCGTTATAATTAACAGATTAGGACTCAATATATTATATTTAAAATAGATTTAAAAATAATGTGATATTAAGTAATTTAATAATATATTACAAAGAGTAAAAGTGCAAAAGAAAACTGGTATCATTGTGAAGCTTTTAGAATGACAAAGTATTAGATGCCTTGTAAACTTTAATAATGCAAGCATGAGTATAAGTTAAATATATTTAAACTAATTTAATTAAACAATATGAATGTTTGAGTTGATTTATGACAACGTAATAACATAACAACTCACTTCAACATTTTATAAGAACATTTTGCAAAGGTTCTCATCATAAGTAATTTGACTTGCTCAAAAAATACTTAAAACTTTCTTGTAAAGAAAATAACTTCATATCAAAGAATATTGCATTCAGGAGTGTAATTTATTTCAAAAACGTTTTAATATTTGCTGACATCGTCTCTGTATAAGCAGCCCTTATATAAATTCCATTTTTGATTTGATTTGTAAAGTGAAAAACTTTCCTGAAAATACGAAACTACAAGATTTTTACATAGATTCACATCACAAACACGGCTCTGTCGTGCAGTAGAGCTTAAAGAACTTATATTTAACATTTGATTTCAAGCTATAAAAAAGGATAGCATAAACTAAGTAAATAAAAAGTAATTGCTAGAATTTATTCATCTAGCAAAAGTAGGTATATTCGTAACAAGAAGCAAAGGGAATAACACTTTTACCAAAGCAATAGAAGCGATCCGAGCGAGCGGCGAGCGGTCGCGGCGGGCCACTATACACCGCCCCAAAATGCACATAACTCTGTGTTATTCATTATTTTTGTATTTCATATCATACTCATTCATTTTAACTCGCTTTTGTAAGTTGTTCAAAACATTGTATGCTATAGCCATAGTTGGCCTGAGTTTATAACTGTCCATAAAACTGTGCTCTCTCTTCACCAGTCCTGGTGTTAGTGTTCGTGGTATACAACCGACGCCGGGAGGCACACATCAAGTACCCTGGACCTGACGACGATGTCCGCGAGAATATCATCAACTATGACGACGAAGGAGGCGGTGAAGATGACATGACTGCCTTCGATATCACTCCGCTTCAGATACCCATCGGAGGACCACTGCCTGATCATGCACCTACTAAGTTACCATGTAAGTGACTGTCATGATTTCAATTCCTTAATTCTTTGAATTACAACATATTATAAGACGAATGCGTCCTTTGTAGTTACACCAGTATCTCCGTGATTGCTTCCTTTGTGGATAGATACCTACGCAATCACCTCCTAGGAAACGTACGGGTCATGTCTTCAACAAACTAATCAGGCAGAACAATGGTTCTCTCGGGTTGATCAGAATTTTGTTTCGGAGGCTCCTGATTTTAAGCTGAAATTCGCTCGCCCACTAGAATCTTGAAATTTTGATTTAAGGATTGACTGCGAATTTATCTCAAAGATTAACCATTGTTCCAGCAGAACCCCCTCATCATATTTGCATAATATGTTGTGCAATGGTTACAAATAAACGCCCCGTCATTCTGCCCGGGTGGCGTAAGAGGCGATAAAGGGATTATAGCGTTACATCCGGGACCATATTTTGTTACAAATGTCTGTAGGGATATGAGTGTTTTATAGTAGACGTTTGTCATTTGCAATGCTGACGAAAATAATTTACTGGGATGCTATAATGAATTTAGTACTAGAACTCTATCATATAACAATTTTATGATGTTTGATTAAACTCTACTGACCAAAAATTTTATTTATCTGCAATTTCTTAAAGCTTTTTTCTGCAATTTGCACCTAGATCCTGTAATGGGCCTGGGCCTGGGAGTGGGCCCGATGGGCGTGGGCGTCCCAGCCGGCGTAGGCGTGGGCGTACCTCTGCCCGGTGAGACCAACGTGGGCATGTTTATCGAGGAGCACAAGCGGCGCGCCGACAGCGACCCCAACGCGCCGCCATTCGACGACCTGCGCAACTACGCGTACGAGGGCGGCGGCAGCACCGCCGGCTCGCTCTCCTCGCTCGCTTCCGGTGAGTTTCCAATCCCATGCATCACTACCCCTCGTAAAATTAGTTCCTCCAATCCCACTTTAAAATTTATGACGGCGCCTTGCGGCGATTCATTCACAATGTATGAAGCGAAAAATTGAGGCACCGCCAGTCTTCGTGTTCGAATATTTTATTCATATGAAATCCTAATGCGGCGCTTGTGTGCTACTCGTAGGTACCGACGACGAGACGCACGAGTACGACTACCTGGGCGCGTGGGGGCCGCGCTTCAACAAGCTGGCCGACCTGTACGGGCCCGACCTGGACGAGCAGCTGTAGGCGCCCACACGCCCATGGCCGCTGCTCATTTAGTCAATTGTCTCCCACTATTGTACCACTAAGCCACTGTAACCCTGCTATCGGGGCGACACTCGTCGCGCGCCCACTTTCGTTTTGTAAACAAACAAGCGCGGCGCGCGGCGTCCCGCGCCCGGCGCCTCTCGGCGTCGTGCCGTACCCGTCACGCGTCGCCGCTCGCCGCACTTGTAACTTATCAATTTTATACGACTTTATTTATTGTGGTAGACATGTTAAGCTTAAGTAATCGTTTAAGATACCTATTTAATTGCGTAATTTTTTATAAAGTTTAAACTACATCTTCACCAAATATTTGATATAAGTTTTTATTCGAATTAGCCATATTATGAGTCAGTATTTTATTGGAAGTTACGGAGATAAAAAGATCTCTGCGGCAGGGCCGGACGTGAATCTGAACAGTGGGTGTTTGTAGATAGTGTGCTATAAATGTGAATAATTTATACGAGTATTTTGTAAGTCCACAGCTTTACGTGATATCACTTAATATGGCGGCCCTCCCGTAGAAATCGTTATAGAATAAAAGAATATGTTATATTTTAATAATGGTAGTAAACATAATACTTGAGGTGGTCCACTCGGACGTCGAGTTACATAATGCTCATTCGATATTATGTGAAGTTTAAACGACGGGGCTGTAAATACAATAACACTCTAGAAACAACTACCCCCCGATTTTAATTAAACGTGAAACTATTAATTTAACTTTAACGTGTAAGCGAACTGTACAGTAACCGGTGTTCCTCTCCTAATGTCTCCGTGTAGTGCTAGTTAAATAGTATTTGGAAACGACTACGGTCTACTCGTAACATTAGGTAACTAATAGTAGTCATGGTCGCGGGAGTTTTTATTTGCGAGTGAACGTGACAGAGTGTATTTATGAGCGTGTGAGAGCGTAGGGATGCGTGCGATGCGTGCGAGCGACAGTCGTCGGGCGTGAGTGAGTGCGTGCGCCGCGTGCAACACGAGCGACACGTGCGACACGCACGTCGGCAGCGGCGCGCGCTGTATGAGTGGGACTGTGCCAATTTCTTAGCATTATCGATGCAGCTAATGACGGTAGAGTTAAGTGTTTGCACTTTATTTATTCGTATGATTACATATAAATTTAGTCGCACCTAGGAAAATATCAATAACTTATTAAGAGTGTTGTGCTAGAATACTATTTCCATCGATCTTGATGTGAGATAGTTATTGAAACCTGTAGAAGTCATTAATTTATAAATTAATTTTTAAGAATTTATAGTAAAATATAATAATAAAATGGTTTTAAAAACTGTCTCACTTCGACATCGAGTTATAATCAGTGTAAATTTTAGAATAATACTGAATTATGTTAAAATGACTGATTTTATTATGTGTTTGGAGCCTAAGATTTTGTAGACTCGGTTTAAATAGACTTCTAATAACTTACCTAATGTAAGTTCACCCTCTAGTTTGCACTAAAGACAAATAATTAATATTCAAGTACCTACATCAATATTAAAGCAATTCTCGTTAATTACTATTCATGTAAGTAGGATGTCATAGTTATTATCGTTTCATTGAAATCATTACACTGCCAGTATCATACATATAGACGAATTACGATAGCGATTTGGGTCCGATTTTATATTTCTGTCTTATACAACGGTATATTGTAAGTTTTTGAACTATTTTATAACGCAACATTTAGTTTCCGCCAGTGTTGCGCATGCGCACACTCTCGTTCTGTTCTCCTCAAGCTCTGCGCGTCTTCAGCGTGTACTTCACTTGTTTATTGTTCTTTGCATTGAGCATATTATTGTAAGGCCACTACAGCAGCAGGTTGTCATGTCGTCGTGTTGTTGCAGCATTTGAAAGTATAGGAAATGATTTGAAAATGTAGATAGAGCGACGTTTGTACATACAAACATTACAGTCTGTTCTTGTAGTAAGAATTGTGGTGGCGGGAGTCAACTTTGAGCTTGATAAAGTTGGTCATGTCAAAGTTGGCTGCCGGTTCGGATCTAAATTAAATATGGAATGCTACGTCACTCTCGACGATATAAATTGGTGAGAGTGGGTAGTGGTTCGCGGTTCATGGCACACAGCACACAATGCTCGCCGCGTACACAGACAGCAGAGCACACAACCCCAGTACAAAATACTAAAGTGCGATATCTCGCTAACGAACACCGATTTGTGTTTTATTTTAGACATTAATTATAATACCTACATATATAGTTATGTTTTGTTTCAACTGTGATTAATTAGTTGTACAACTCTGACAATTATAAAAGAATGAATAAAATAATATGAAAAATATTGCCGTTTTTTTATTGTAATCCTCTTTGCCTATCTCCTATGCTATGAGGGATTTAAATTAGATCGTATGAAATATTGACTTTAATATTGTATTAATTACATTTATCAATACTTAATTCTGAATTGTACACCGAAAAACAACTAATAATAATGTGCATGTAGAAAGGCTAGCTTAACTTAATGCTGAGTTCTCTTACAGCTTATCCCAGTGACAGAGAAAGTTGACAATTATAGAAGGCAGGCATGCAGTGTACAATATTAAAATAACATAAGTCGAATTAAATTAATACATAGTACTTACCACACTGAAATGATCTTTAATCTTCCTCTTGAAGTCCTCCAGAGAAGGGCTGTCGCATAGGAGTCGAGTGTGGAAGAGAGTTCCAGAGACGCACTGCTGTAGCAGAGAAAGCCATCATAGCGGCTGGATGTGTGTCGCGGAGGACGAAGGAGAAGAGAAGTGGAAGTGCGACAGGGTTTACCTCTCGGCATAAGATAGCAAAGCGCTCACGAAGGTATTGAGGAGAATTAGCATTGTGCAGGATAGTATAGAGAAGTGATAGGATATGGGTATCTCGACCACGCCGAATTGGCAGCCAGCTCTAATCCGTTCAGAAACACCGACACATGGTCGTATTGGCGGTCCTTACTTTAGCTAAAGCTTCAGTAACCAGAAAATTATAAAGGTAAAGGTTTGATAAAATTATTCTAACCTAGTAATAAACCTACTTATCCGATGATGATGTGTATTTTCAAATTAAGATTTTAATTCTATTCTAGTAATAAACCTACTAAGACTTAGCCGATCTCTAATGCGTAATTTCAAATTAAAAATTTACTGAGCTTAGAACTCTTTGACCTCCAAGTTACAAAGACACCACAAAAACCGTTTCATACCGTTTAAACTCTGAGGAAGAAGCAGCGCAACAAATTTCCCAGCGGAACTCAAGATTTACATACTTTACTTAATAAACAATGTAAGTATCAGTCTTAAACAAATGACAGAGAGTTCACCAGCTCTATTACATCGGCACGAAACTTGGCAAACACCTTATGTAACACATGTTAACTAATTAATTTAACTGACAACTTAATCTGTAATTAAGTAACATATTTAAAGCAATTTACAGCAGCAAATCGAATACGCCAAGCATTTCAATCAAATAACATACAGATGTAGATTTGTATGTATGTGTAGTACAAACAATAATCTCACCCGAACCCAACGCAACCTCGAACTAATACCTAGTAATCTAAATTAAACAGTGCCAGTAAAGGGACTGGATACACAGTGCATACTAGTACAAATACGGAATACATACACAACATATAGTTACCTACCTTGTAGCGTTACGTATAGTTCAAATGAACTATACGTAAGCCACGTTAATAAAATTAAAGGTAAATATAAATTAAAACTAAGAAAAGGATATAAATAACAGATTAAGGTCCGGCTTCGTACGACGTGGGCAGCTAGGAAGGTCCGGTTTCGTACGACGTGGGCAGCTATCACACAGCTAGGCAGCTGGACGGGCAGGAAGACTTGGAAAACCCGAGGTAGGCTGTAGAGTAGGCTGCAGGACGACGTGGGTAGCTATCTCTCAGCTAGGCAGCTGGACGGGCAGGAAGGCTTAGAATGCCCGAGGTAGGCTGATGAGCTCGCAGATGAATCGCTTACTCGTGGATAAGCAGTAATAATTGTTCTATTATATCTTTCTGTGGGGTTGACTTGAGGGCAATATCTTGGAGAATAAAAGATAAAAGGAACTTTATATTTGTTCAGAAAACTTTGAAACTCGTTTGATTGAAATTGTGAACCATTATCCATTATTATAGTTTGAGGAATTCCATGTACAAGAAACACGGAATTTTCTAGATGGAAGATAATATTAGAAGTTGTAGCGCGTTTGATAGGAAAAATAAGACAATATTTAGAGAAAGAACAAGTTACCACGAGGATATATTGATTACGTTGTCTCGTCATTGGAAAAGGACCCATCAAATCCAAAGAAATATTTTGAAAAGGTCTTGAGCAAATTTTTGGTTTACCCATAGGACCATATGGAGAATGATTCGAGTGCTTATAAGAAAGGCAAGTTTCACAGGTAGAACAAAATTTTGCCACATCTTTAAACATTCCAGACCAATAGTATCTTAAAGAAAGTTTCTTGTAAGTTTTGAAAATGCCAATATGAAGATTATTATCTGTAACTCCATGACAAGATTTAATAAGGTTTAGTCTTTCGGGAGGAGGTGGAACCTCTTTCCATGCAAAATCTTCGTTAAGGTAATCAGAAGAGTTAGTGAAGCGATATAATTTAGCATTAAGAATCTTATAGTTCGGATAGTCATCAGGGTTTCTTTGACAATTTGTAAAAAGTTTATTAAAGTGTTCCAATTGGGACACAATATCTCTCGATATAGGTTCTACAGTGCCAATAATAGCTGTATCAGGAGTTTTGTGGCGAGAAAGAAGATCTGGAACGACATTATCTTTACCTTTTTTGTGTTTCAGATCAAAATTAAAACAAGATAGACGAAGAGTCCACCGAGCTAATCTTCCAGAAGGATTAGACAAATTTTGGAACCACTTTAATGCCGCATGATCGGTATAAACTGTAAACTTTTTACCATTGTCAAGATAACAACGCCAATGTTCAAGTGCAGTAATAACAGCTAGTGTTTCCCGTTCAGTAGTTGAATAGTTTTGCTCATGCTTATTAAGAGTTTTGCTCATGTATGCGATCACTACTTCTTTATTGTCTTGTTCCTGAGTCAACATAGCACCAATTCCAAAATTAGACGCGTCACAATGTACAGAAAATGGAAGGTCAAAGTCAGGGCAAGCTAAAATTGGGGTTGAAATTAAGCATTCTTTTAGTTTAGAAAAGGCTAAATCTGCTTCATCGTTCCAGACGAAGTTCTTAGGAGAATTTTTCCCAGACGAAGTTAGTTTACAAAGGGGTGAAGCGATAGAACTGAAGTTAGGTATGAAGCGACGAAACCAACTGCATGTGCCTAAGAATTTCCTCACTTCTTTTTTAGAGGTAGGAGCAGGGTAAGCTAAAATAGCTTCAATTTTATTAGGGTCAGCACGTAGACCTTGGTCGTCAACTACATAACCGAGATATTTTAATTCTTTACGAAAAAATTGACTTTTCTTGAAGTTAATTGTGAGACCTGCGTAAGAAAGTTTTTGAAGAACTTTAAGTAGAAGTGAGATATGCTCTTCAAATGTTTCACTTATTATTATTATGTCATCTAAGTAGCAAAAGACTTTATTATCAAAATCTGGTGTAAATAAGCTATCCATGAGTCTTTGTTGAGTCGCGGGAGCATTGGTTAAGCCAAATGGCATAACTTTAAAGCGATACATGCCTTTTCCAGGGACATAAAAAGCAGTTTTATCTTTATCGTCCTTATTTAATGGAATTTCCCAAAAAGCTTTAGCAATGTCTATGCTAGACAGATATTTAGCGTTTTTAAGATTATCTAGAATTTCAGAAACAAAAGGAAGACTATAAGCGTCTTTCCGAGTGATTGAATTCAATTTTCTACTATCAACACAGAAACGCCATTCTCCGTTCTTTTTCGGAGTGATAAGCACTGGAGATAACCAAGGGCTCTCACATTTTTCAATTACATCAAGATTAATCATTTCATCAACCTCATTAATTAATGCCTTTTGTTTTTCAGGCGAAAGTCTGTAACAACGTTGTTTAATTGGTAGCGCGTTACCGGTATCAATACGATGAGAAACTAAACTGGTACGACCCAATATGCCTCGTTCTTCAAAAGAAATTGTTTTAAAACGATCAATCAAGTCTGTTGCAATGTTTTTCTCATTAAACGAAAGGTGTTCAAATGTGAGTACTCTATTGTCCACTGAACTCACCGTAATAGTTTTATTAATTGGATTTAGTTCAGATGAAAGCAATTTAGGAGTTAAATTAAACTCTTTCCAGAAATCCCAAATGTGGTATTTCGCTATTTTAAACCACATATTTTAGTTATTTCACTGAGTGAGCTGGTGTTCTCACCTAATTCACACTTAGGTCTCTTAATACTTACTTCATATTATTCCATGCCAATACATTTTACATCATATACTTATACTTCGCATCCTTTCTTTATACGTTTACATTATTATTCTGCGAATCGGTCTAAAACGATTCGTTTTCTTATAAAATAATCATATTTTTCAATGTTATGACACCTACGTCAGGTTGTCAAGCTGTCAATACTTTTCCTTTTAAATTTTCTGTCATAGAGCTTCTTACTAGCTTAGTCTATGAAGATTACTTTTGATTTATATAATTTAAATTCTTTTTATCAATATGGTTAGCTCAAATATTGTATTTTATAAATTGAAAATTAATTTACACGCTCTCAAAATTCAAAAACAATACTTACACAAGTACGTTAACTAACTTTTGGTATCTATTTCAGGCCATCAATCACCTCATTCTTCATTTCTTTTGCTAGCACCAATTTTTTTTTTATATCTTCACTTGTATACCAAACCTATTAGGCAATTTTCTTTATTCCCCTCTTTTTATTTTATTTCCTTTTTTAGAGCGGTTGGCAACTCTTTAAATAAGCCCCTAATGCCTTATAAATATATATTTTCTTCCGTGGTATTTCGCTATTTTAAACCACATATTTTAGTTATTTCACTGAGTGAGCTGGTGTTCTCACCTAATTCACACTTAGGTCTCTTAATACTTACTTCATATTATTCCATGCCAATACATTTTACATCATATACTTATACTTCGCATCCTTTCTTTATACGTTTACATTATTATTCTGCGAATCGGTCTAAAACGATTCGTTTTCTTATAAAATAATCATATTTTTCAATGTTATGACACCTACGTCAGGTTGTCAAGCTGTCAATACTTTTCCTTTTAAATTTTCTGTCATAGAGCTTCTTACTAGCTTAGTCTATGAAGATTACTTTTGATTTATATAATTTAAATTCTTTTTATCAATATGGTTAGCTCAAATATTGTATTTTATAAATTGAAAATTAATTTACACGCTCTCAAAATTCAAAAACAATACTTACACAAGTACGTTAACTAACTTTTGGTATCTATTTCAGGCCATCAATCACCTCATTCTTCATTTCTTTTGCTAGCACCAATTTTTTTTTTATATCTTCACTTGTATACCAAACCTATTAGGCAATTTTCTTTATTCCCCTCTTTTTATTTTATTTCCTTTTTTAGAGCGGTTGGCAACTCTTTAAATAAGCCCCTAATGCCTTATAAATATATATTTTCTTCCAGCGTTCAGTCCAGATTCAAGACTAAAAAAAGTGACACCCGTTTTTCTTCGTTCCGATATGTCTTCTCAATTTTAAATTCAAATATGAATTAAGAAATCATGAACGAATAAAAACGGTTTACAGAGGCGCAGTCAGCCGCTGCCCTTATAATGAAAAATATAATGTACAACGAGCTTAATAAGCTATAGAGAATGGTATCTTATGTCTATGGTTTAAGAAAATAAAATAATGACAATGTCATGTTAGGTAAAAATGTCAAGAGTTAAAAATAATATAATAGTTTTGGATGAATCAACAAATCTTATGATTTTCAGGTAATGTATATCATGTAAAGCATACATAAAAAATGGAAAACGTGAGATGATACAATTTCAAAAGTAACGGTGATGAAATTTGTAAAATATATTATAAAACGTAAGTAAACTAAAACATGTGGAATGAACACCACATTTCCCCATGTGGTATTTCGCTATTTTAAACCACATATTTTAGTTATTTCACTGAGTGAGCTGGGGTCTCACCTAATTCACACTTAGGTCTCTTAATACTTACTTCATATTATTCCATGCCAATACATTTTACATCATATACTTATACTTCGCATCCTTTATACGTTTACATTATTATTCTACGAATCGGTCTAAAACGATTCGTTTTCTTATAAAATAATCATATTTTTCAATGTTATGACACCTACGTCAGGTTGTCAAGCTGTCAATACTTTTCCTTTTAAATTTTCTGTCATAGAGCTTCTTACTAGCTTAGTCTATGAAGATTACTTTTGATTTATATAATTTAAATTCTTTTTATCAATATGGTTAGCTCAAATATTCTATTTTATAAATTGAAAATTAATTTACACGCTCTCAGAATTCATCGAAAAGGTTTTGGATTGAATATTACTGGCTGTTTTGAATACTGGCAGGTTGCACTTTTTTTTTTTTTTTATAACAACAAGATGTCACTAACTTAAATTCTGGTTCTGATTCTGTCAAGCGGTGGATATAAAAGACGGAAAGGCCGAGGGCTTGGCAGTCTTGAATTGAGTCTTGAATCGAGTCTTGAATCTGGACTGAACGCTAGTAGTCCATTTTTCTGTTTGATACTATGAAGTTTACAATTGTATTTAAAATTTCTCTTTACAACTATAATATATAAGGCCTGTGAACCAATTCTGTTTAATACAATAAATATAATTTATTGAGTGTGTTACTGGTTCTTTAACTTCGACGGTCACCGCTTCATAACAAAAGGGCTTGATTGATCAGCATATTAAGCCACAGCCTGACCTCCACACTCCTATCTGCCTGTTCCTGCACCAGTGCTACTGCTACTGCTACCTGCCTGTTATCCTGACAATTGGTTCAAGCCTTGACCATCTGCGTGCTCATCTGCCTACCTCGGGCATTCCACGCCTTCGTGTCCGTCCAGTTGCCTACCCTGCCCGTCCAGCTGCCCAGCCTTCCTGCCTGCTATGAAAAACCTGCCCACGTCGTGCGAAGCCGGCCCATAGTTTTATACTCAATATCCTTTTAATTAATTTTAATTTATAGTTACCTTTAATTTTATTAACGTGGCTTACGTATAGTTCTTTTGAACTATACGTAACGCTACAGTTTGGCGCCCTTTCAAAAGTAACGGTGATGAAATTTGTAAAATATATTATAAAACGTAAGTAAACTAAAACATGTGGAATGAACACCACATTAATAATGACAATGTCATGTCAGGTAAAAATGTCAAGAGTTAAAAATAATATAATAGTTTTGGATGAATCAACAAATCTTATAATTTTCAGGTTTAAACCAATGTAAAGCATACATAAAAAATGGAAAACGTGAGATGATACAATTTCAAAAGTAACGGTGATGAAATTTGTAAAATATATTATAAAACGTAAGTAAACTAAAACATGTGGAATGAACACCACATTTCCCCGAAACCCCAGAAAAATTTTCAAACTTAAGGAAAATTTTGAAGGTTGAAATATTAACCTTGTACTTTCACACAACATCTTTCATGCTTTCGTCAAACACTCTCATTCAATCACACGTAGGGGATATGGTTCACATTCAATGACGCATACTCCACAAGGAAATATTTAATTAGATAACGAAGGCTTATTTATTTTTTATAGGTGTCGTTACCCGCACCTGTTTGAAAACCCGAAGAAAAGAAAATTAAAATATTTAAGAGAGCCCACGCATTTGGCTTATTTTTAAAGAGTTACGGGACCGCTCTTTGCACATAAGGCTTTCGGAGTTGTGCACACCGCTCTAAAACACCTCATCTTTATTAAAATACAAGTGAGAAGAAGTTTAAGAATAAGATAAAAGATGTGTTAGTAATAAAATAATAAAATCTAGGAGGGAACTTAAGTATAGGAGGGAATATAAGTCTAAGGAGGGGGAGGAGGGGGAGGGAACTCAAGTTAAAGAGGGACTCAAGTCTAGGAGGGGAGGAGGGGGAGGGAACTCAAGTTAAAGAGGGACTCAAGTCTAGGAGGGGGAGGAGGGGGAGGGAACTCAAGTCAAAAGGGACTCAAGTCTAGGAGGGAGAGGAGGGGGAGGGAACTCAAGTCAAAGAGGGACTCGAACTTGGAGGAGGAGGGACATATTTACAAGAGGGAAAAAAATATAAATTTATAAGGCATTAGGGGCTTATTTAAAGAGTTGCCAACCGCTCTAAAAAAGGAAATAAAATAAAAAGAGGGGAATAAAGAAAATTGCCTAATAGGTTTGGTATACAAGTGAAGATATAAAAAAAAAAAAATTGGTGCTAGCAAAAGAAATGAAGAATGAGGTGATTGATGGCCTGAAATAGATACCAAAAGTTAGTTAACGTACTTGTGTAAGTATTGTTTTTGAATTTTGAGAAAATCGAGCCCACGTTAAAAAAAAGTGTAGTAAAAATAAAGGTAGATTGTGGGTGATGGGGTGAGTTCTAGAAAAGTTGGGCGCCAAACTGTAGCGTTACGTATAGCTCAGTTGAACTATACGTAAGCCACGTTAATAAAATTAAAGGTAACTATAATTTAAAAGTAAGAAAAGGATATAAATAACAAATTAAGGTCCGGCTTGACACGACGTAGGCAGCTAGGAAGATCCGGACTTCACACGACGTGGGCAGCTACGAAGATCCGGCTTCGCACGACGTGGGCAGGTATTTCGTGTCCGTCCAGCTGCGTAACCTGACTGTCTGCTAAGAAATACCTGCCCACGTCGTGCGAAGCCGGATCTTCGTAGCTGCCCACGTCGTGTGAAGTCCGGATCTTCCTAGCTGCCTACGTCGTGTCAAGCCGGACCTTAATTTGTTATTTATATCCTTTTCTTACTTTTAATTTATAGTTACCTTTAATTTTATTAACGTGGCTTACGTATAGTTCAACTGAGCTATACGTAACGCTACAGTTTGGCCCCACGTTGGGCGCCAAACTGTAGCGTTACGTATAGCTCAGTTGAACTATACGTAAGCCACGTTAATAAAATTAAAGGTAACTATAAATTAAAAGTAAGAAAAGGATATAAATAACAAATTAAGGTCCGGCTTGACACGACGTAGGCAGCTAGGAAGATCCGGACTTCACACGACGTGGGCAGCTACGAAGATCCGGCTTCGCACGACGTGGGCAGGTATTTCGTGTCCGTCCAGCTGCGTAACCTGACTGTCTGCTAAGAAATACCTGCCCACGTCGTGCGAAGCCGGATCTTCGTAGCTGCCCACGTCGTGTGAAGTCCGGATCTTCCTAGCTGCCTACGTCGTGTCAAGCCGGACCTTAATTTGTTATTTATATCCTTTTCTTACTTTTAATTTATAGTTACCTTTAATTTTATTAACGTGGCTTACGTATAGTTCAACTGAGCTATACGTAACGCTACAAATATTTAAGTTATTTATAATGACAATGTCATGTCAGGTAAAAATGTCAAGAGTTAAAAATAATATAATAGTTTTGGATGAATCAACAAATCTTATAATTTTCAGGTTTAAACCAATGTAAAGCATACATAAAAAATGGAAAACGTGAGATGATACAATTTCAAAAGTAACGGTGATGAAATTTGTAAAATATATTATAAAACGTAAGTAAACTAAAACATGTGGAATGAACACCACAACCTACACCTTACATACATGTGTGTTCATTACAATATCTTCTACTTAGAATTGTCAATACGATTTTTCCCTTTTCCTGGAACGAAGTGTAAATGTAGTTCTACATTTCCATAAGACAGTATTTGCATTAAATAGCTAGTCGGTGGGTACGCTTAGGAGGTGGGTAGGTACGCTTTGAGCGCCAAACGTGGCCACATCTTGACTGTGACCCGCCCTGCGGATCTGAGGCGGCGGAGTGTGGCTCTACAGGCCTCGCGACCACAAAACTATTGCTTTGTTCAACTAATATTCAAAGCTCGTTGACAGGACGAAATTAATCGAAACAAATTTTCCATAACTCCAAGTTAATTAGGTACCTGCCGAACGTTTATTTACCACATTATTTTGAACAGACCACCGACTAAATAAACGTTGATACGTGGTTAATAGCACACAGTGGGATCAGGGTATTTAAATTTAATCAAAACACATTCATAACTCGCCGAGGCTAGTTTCTAAAATTATGCAAACTTACATTATTATTACGAGATTTACAAAATTATGTAAATACACACCTACTTTTACGCGAGGGTTGAGCGTAACAGCCATAAACTTAGAAATATCAAACCCAACCCCGATATAAACAAGTCGAGCTCTACTTTTATGATCTCTGGGATTACGATCATGCCTAACCTATTCAACCCGACCTAACAACCTAAGCAATTATCATGTGCGGCCTCCGGGCATAGTAGGTGTCAATAGGGGAGCACAAGCCCGGATAATGTACTTGTGTAGTGTACATACGCGACGTCTGGTGTGTACTGTGTACCTACCGCCCCCGGCCCGCAGCTATGATGTAGTTATTGTTGGCTAGACAATTGGGCCGCAGGGCGTCGGAGCAGCACGTTTATGTCCTGCCCATTGTTGTGTCTGGATAGATTTCCCGGACACTTCCAAAGGTTTACTGATGGTTTCTGAAACTTCCTTCCTAAGTCGCATAAGTTATACGCTTGCTGCTTAGGATAGAAGGGACATTAAGAAGTATTATCTAGTATTGTTGGGTAACGTTTGTATGTGCCAACCCATTTTGTATTCTAGATTTTCATTCTAAGCATGATCGTACCTAATAAAATGAACTTTCCTACGAAGAAAATTGCCGCCATTAGGTACACGTAGGTATCTACGTGACGACACGTCTATGTCTCGCCTCTACGCTTATATTGCCGGTAAATCTAAAATGTTGTAAATGGCAGGCAGTAAAACTGGTCAAATTACATCTAAATACAATACAACTTTTAAATCTAAGAATGTTTTTGGCAAACGTAATTTTAAAAGGTTTGGCACTGGCTCCGGCTTCCTTTATACGATAACGATACGCATAATATGCAGCGATTCGTTGTACAGAACAGATATCTTCCGCGTAATAAAGCCCAAATTCAACTAATCTAAAATTTGGAAATCTGCTTTGTAAAACTACCTCTCTTACAATCATTATGCAAGAGGTAACTTAATCCTAACTCCTTACTATAGAACGCAGTAGGAAATAACACAGTTTAGTTCAAATCATATTACAGGGTCAAATGAAATTACCTGCCGAAACTCTGCAGACATACGTGACTCATAACTTCACCTAACTTACACTACCAGCGGCAGCATAGGTACTTACTCAAAATTTTGTATTAAGGTTTTTTTCTAATCTCAGTATTTTTTTTCCAGCTAACGTTATTTGACTTTGTAGACGGATCTTTTAATCTTTTATCAAACGATGCATATGCTAGTGGCACCCGCTAGGTAGGGTCGCCCTTGGCTCATCATTCATTCGGGTCAGGAGCTACGACATTAAGTAATCGAAGTTTACGGCAAGCGGGACGTCAGTGAAGCAATTAAGATAAACGGGTTACTATTGTGCTCTCAAGCGATGGACTAACCTCGACTTCACGGCTAAGCTATCAATTACTGCCCCACTATTACGAACTTTGAAACCTAGCTCGTTCATAAGAACTTGAAATACATACACGATGCATTTCCTCTTCAAGAATAGAAACTGGATAACGAAGGAAAATAGAATTAAAGACGGTTTAACTAAAAGAACTTGTGTAAATGGAGTTAATCTTTAAACGTTTTTCTTTTAAACAAAGGGCGAATGGTCTTTCAAGGAACATAATGGTCCTACATACCTATCTATTTCAGATAGATATATGTGATGTGGAATTTCTGTACTGTGAGATGAATTTTTATTGTTCCACATTTTCGCCTTTATTTATCAATAAAAAACAGTCATGGGCTACGTAGGTAAAATACCTACAGACATACTTATAAAAATAAGAATTAAAAATAGTTGCCTTGCAGGTAAAAAGGGTGAAAAATAGTGGCAATCAAAAATTTCATACTTAGTACCTCAAGTGGATGCCTAGAAATTGAGATGGTTCCTACTTCAAGTTTTTGTCATCATTCTAAGTAGTTTTGGAAGGTAAATTACTTAGGTAACTGTAGATAAATCAGGGATATTTGCTTTTCTCGTAAAATCGGATCCATAAGCTGGTTATAGACAAACGATGAACGACCACCTCCAGCTCCCACCACCTCCTCACGAATCCCTAGAAGTACGAATCTGTCGACCAGGTCGCCATTATTGAAGTTATTTATAGAATAAACGTCAAAGGGATGGCAACGGAAGCCAGTTAAAAAGCGGCGGAATTGAAATCAAGCTCAACCTTCTGGATTTTGCTGTGTACAACGAAACAAATTACAACAGTGTTTTTACTATTTTATTATGATTTGAAATTCTGCAAAGTTTTACAGACTAATAGGTACATCGGAAAATTATTAAGTCTTAAGAAAATTGTGTATGATACGGTAGTTTATAAAAGCATGGAAGGCATTAAGTTAGTCGTTCGCTTTCAGCGGAAAACGTTTAACATGCCAACACAGAAATAAATCACAACTATACGATGCAAAAAAGGTGCATGGGAAATGTTACGTACGGTAAACAATGTTACTTATGTATCTAAGTAGTAGTAGGTTTACCAACCTACGGACCATATTTTACATCATATTTTTTGCGAAATGAGCCACGAATTTTACCCTCGCTGTTACCAAGTAGAAAAACCAATAGGCGGAAAATGGGGCATAATAAATATAACAAGGAAGCTGTTCTAGGAACCAACTTAAGGATATTATGACCAGCCTGTATCTGACCAATCTTTAAACAAAATATAGTTACCTAAGTAGGTAGGTAGTTCTAAGTTGAATCCTCTTATGCTACACGAATTAAATTTAATTATTTATTTATTACGAATTTGGTCCCAAACTAATGTCAAATCATTGTAAAAGAAAACTTTGTAATAAATTATTATTATGTTCACACAATGAATGAAGACTTAACGACATAAATTTATTAGAAAGCGTGCTTAAAGCACAATAAAAATATACTTAAAGTTTGTGACATCGATGATTGTAAGTTACCAATTTTAGTGGCAATAATACTGTTAGTCCTTAAACAATAAATTATTGGAACTATACAGTTCAGCCTGAACGGCTTCGGCGTCGGGAAATACCTACTAAACCACGAACTCATTACAATGCGATGTTCTGAACAAAGGCGACGAACGCCGAGCTCATAATTGTTAACAAATTCTTGTTTGACGATTGACTGGTTGGAGTAATCACCACCATCCGCCACCGAGACAAAAAGCTTTGTTGACAAAGCTCCATTATATGTACCTACATATACCTGTCTACCTATAAATAAAAGCGCTTGAGTTGAAGATGAAAGTCGAAGTCTAACAATGACTATTATAAGATTATTTTCGAACCTATTGAGACTCCGACAGCTTTACAACTCAGGTTATTTATTAAGTCCATGTTTATAGGTCTCGAAAAATAAAGTTTTACGAAGTAAATACCAAGTATAAGATATTTTTCTTCTTTTCTGGATGGTCTAGATATGACCGATAGTCTAATATCTACCTATTATTTGAGTAAATGTAGATTATATATTAAACATTGAAAAAACATAATGCTTTCCTTTCTTATGTCTTCATATTTGTACATTCTTTTGTTGGCAACCGTGTGTGGAATATTTAGTACTACCCTCATTTGGTAAATATTCGATAGTTTATGTGTAGGAACAGAGGCAGATCAATATTCGTGCACGCTGCCAGCATGACGTTCAAGGCGTAATCTCGTTACCAGCCAATACCCAGGTGTACCTACCTAGCTATAAGCTTATCCTTGGGCATTACAATAAATGAATAGTTTTTGTATAATCTCAGCAACCCATGTATTAAAAATATTTCGTTTCTGATCATGCGACTGAGATATCTACTTATTTTGTAGGTAAATGATGATTACCTAATATATTATGCAGATAAATGATGCTTATCTAATAGTTAAGTTTCACCCAGTCGATCGTTTAAATAAAATAAAAATCAAAGAAAGAAAATACCTAAATTTCGGTAGTTTCCTATAACCAAAGACGAAGGTAAAGTTCGAAGATTGGATTTCAATAAAATTTCTTAGAACAGCAAGCTAACGCTTAGTTTTGTTTACAACAAGTTATTACCGGTGCCCTTCAGGATGAAAGAACATTCCTGTAAGTACCTACCTACGCCTTTTGCAAGTTTGAAGTTGCCACTTTTGATCAAATTGTTTCCTCTCTTTCCGATTGTATTTTATTCGAAATTTTGGTTTGCGTCTAATCCATACTTTTACATTTATACTATAAATGTGAAAGTAACCGCCTGTCTTTCTGTTTGTTACCTTTTCAAGTCTATACGGCTAAAGGGCTTGGGAGAAACTTGGCTCACGGGTAGACCATGTCCAGAGGACCTAGACTAGTGGCATTCTATCATCGAAAGCGTGGCGATAGCGATAGTAAAAATGCAAAATTGTATGTGATTGGCAAGCGATATTGAACAATCACGTGATCAATCTCTTACATTTCGACTACCGCCTTCATGACATCGAATGCCACTTGTCTGCCTGTATTAGGACATAGGATAGGTCTGGGATAGGTACGTACTTTTTATCCCGGAAATATGTTCCCTTGGCGTAATTTCAGAATTAATTGTGGACGAAGCTGCTGGAAGAAGCTAGAACCTAATAATGCTCAATGCTTAAGACGCAGGTACCCCTGAGTAGCTGATTTTAAAATGAGAATCGCGTCGTAATTTTTTGGAAAAAATATATGTTCCATAAGATCATTTTTATTTTTTATTATTATTAATAGGCTCGCGCTTGACCACTATCTCACCTGGTGGTAAGCGATGATGTGGTCGACGATGTAGCACGCTTACCTAGAAGAAACCTATTCACTCTTGACTTAAAGACTCCAAGGTTGTAGCTATCAGGAAATACAGACTCTGGCAGGGAATTGCACTCCTTAGCTGTACGCATAATGAAAGTGTAATAATTAATTATATAAGTATAATAATATATATAATAATACTTTAATCTAAGAATATGTTGAGTTTTATTCGTTTAACATATTTTAATTAATTTGTAAAGTTATGTCTAACACGACCGAAAAAACACGATCATCGCACCAAAACCGCCGTATTTTAATAAAATTGACAGAATTTAAAATTTGACATTTTGGGCTGGCTTTTTTTTTAAAGTTATAGAATAATAAGGAAAGTACAAAAAACTACTGAATTTTGGGTCGCGCGGGTGTGAAACGTTTTGCTCCCTTAAGGTCGTTGGCGACTATCGTCGTCTTAAGACGTAGATAGTAGAAAAACCATCTCAACTTTAAAGTTTTTATCGTGTGTGAAGAACACTAAAAACGGACACAAGTTATGAATTATGCATAGTTCTTGGCAGCTTCTGAAGAAAGTTGCGCGTCCCTAACATTTAGAAATTTATTAAAATAGCTCGATAGATTTCTTGTCCAAACAATAATAGAGGTTTTTAATTAAACTGTCACAAAAAAAAAAACATAGGTACAGTCAAACATAGAACCTTCTCCTTTTTCGAAAGTTGTTTAAAAAGGGTTATATGGCCGCAGATGTATCGGACAACATTTCGATATGTTTTAATCCCACATGGCTTACCCATTAACTGGGCACGAATCTTAACTCCAGAGGCTCTCTTATGGTAAATCCTACTACTGAGATATTCTAGATGAAAAAACCCAGAAATACTTTGCCCGACCCAGAAATCGAACCCTGGCACCATTCTCAATTCACAATTATTTATTGCGTACCATAATGTATACAGTTGGTAGGGAAATAATTATATAAGTCACAATTATGGACCCTGTCGGGCACAGCATAAATCAAGTAGGAGAGAGGAGGAAGAACACTGAGTGTTTAATGTGATAAATTGTATTATTGGTAAGTTTATTGGTCCACAGTACCATCTTACCATGGTACAGCAGTAGTGTTTGCTACCACTAGACGAACGAGATAGTTCAACAAATGGACTTTTAACAAATTACAATGTTATATCACACCAATAATATGACGGCGAAAGTTTGCGAGTGTGTATGTTTCTTACTTCTTCACGCTAGAGCGGCTGAACGGATCTGGATGAAATTTGGCACAGATATAGTCAGGCATAGCATACTTTTTTATCCCGGGAATATGTACTACTTTCACGCGGGTGAAGCCGCTGGCAGAAGCTAGTTTAGCAATAAAAGCAGTCGTAATCGTTAGCTAAATTACTCTGCATGTTGTCCATTAGGAACGAGGATAATTCAGGAATATAATTTGTATATATTATGTGACTTTTTAGTTTACTTTGAAGCTCGTAATTAATATTATGCGTATTGGCTGTGAATAACACTGTTGATTATGTAATCGTTAATTTGTTTGTATTTTCTATTATGTACTTTAGAGACGGCCGACGTGCTACCGACAGCAGTGAAAACTTAAAGCGTCACATTATTTATAAATTCGTCATAAATTTTGCCCTACCAGAAATCGCTCAACGCGACTAAAGAAGATTTAAAATAAAAAAAAAACAAAATGTTAATAAATTGCAATGTTATATTTACCAATAAAACCCGTCATTAACGTTAGCTAAATTACTCTGTATATTGTCGATTAGGAACGGGGATAATAATTTCGAAATCATTTACGGAAACCAAATCGCAAAAAGTATTATTCGCGAGCCATCTGGCAAAGGACGGTTCATCGATGAACTAGGTATGAATATGTATCCACATCGCCTGTAATGGTCCTAATTAATCACTAGCTGTATTTCCAAAACCCGTCCGGCATTTCTGTTTGTATAAAAACTAGAGAGCGACTAAAGTATTACAAGTTACGGGGTGTGGCGATCTCTAACCTGAATAAAGTAGTAAAGTTCCTGAAGAGTTGAAGTGGAATGATAAAACTACGAATTTATGTTTAGAGACAAAACTACCTTGTGAAACATTTATCGACGCACGGACCACTTTACTTTAGGTATCTATGTATGTACAGATTTATATGTGTTATATCGACTGAAAGTTACAGTCATTCTACTATTGATTCATATAGATATATGCCTATAAGTTCCTAACCTAATCAACTAAAACTTCAATAATGAAAAAGGTTTTTTTAATATTGAAACATGCTTAGTAATCAGCTTAAACGTTTCAATAATTACTTTATGATAAAAACCATGTTACGAAACTACGTAAGTACTTAGCTCATTTTAATAAGAAAGATTTCGTCTCTCTTGACATCTGCTGAATTCACTGAACAAGAAAAAGTTAAAAACAGTTTGCGAAACTGCGCAGGTAATCTTAATGTACAGACAAACGAAAACGATTTAGTCTAACGGCCTGCTGTTATATTCTTTCGACGTAATAATATAAAAAGACATTAAAACACAATAACCGTATCACAGCACAATGCATACAAGTTTTACAAGAGAGTTGGTAATCAAAGCTTAATTATGTAGACCGATTCCACGCACGCATGCCGAACCCGTTTGCTGGCAAGATTGCATTTTTTTTCATTGAATAATGTAATCTCAGCCCGCGGTAAAACGGATTGAAAAGGCTTTGCACTACAACATGAAAACAATAGAGTCAGCAGTGTGCAGTGTGCGCCGCGCCAACATGGCCGACCGATACTTGTGATTTGACTTTGATAACACATACATGCAACAAAATATGTCTATCACCAACACATTTTGGATGAAAACTTGATAGGTAAATATTTTTGGTATTTTGTAGTAGTTTGTACATAAACGCAACTGATTATCGGTTAAATGAATGTTTCCGAAGAAAATAATCTCACCTTTCTTATGTTCGGGAAATATTAGTTAATTTTCATTTCGAACAAAAGATAGTATTCTGCTGTGTCAATAAACCGAATGAAAAGAAGAATTTAACTTCTATTTAGGAAACAATACCGAAGTACTTGGTATTAAAATTTTAATATTTTTACGGTTCTCAGTAAGCATCATGATTTTACCATAGTTTTACGGATTTCTTACGTATTTGCTAAAGTAAAATTTATTTGGATTATGTTCGCATGACCCTATTTGACCTATAGAATCCTAGATACATTGTATTGCTCGTAATTGTTTCTTAGATATACCTTCATTTATTTATATACTATTTTATTTCCATTTAGGTACATCTACCTACCCTAAGTAAATGAATAGCTTTGTTGGCTTCTTACCTTGAATAAGTTTAGAATTGAGTTCTTTTATGTTCCAACAATTCCGATGAATAATTTTCAGTCTAAAAGAACTTCGTCAGAACGGTAACTTTCAACGGAAATGAAGATTGTTGTGAATTTTTTACTTTAAGTTATCTTTAAATATAATAGAATAACTGTTTAGCATTTTATAAAGTGAAGGTAAATATAGTAGAATTATGCAAACGTGGGGTGTGTGTAGCTTTGCAAGTGAGATGACGTGCGCAGTGCACAAACAGCTCGAGAGAACGTGAGGTAACGACGCTGCACCGATACGTCACGAATCTACACTTACGCCAATATTTATCTTGAATTTATTAATCAAATTCTAAGTAAATTGTGGCATGCAAAAACCTATATGCAGCCGACCTATTTATTTCAGTGTACCAAAAAGGATCTTGTAAACATGACGCGGGCAGTGGCGGCTGGTGACCGCAGAGCGCTCTCGCACCGGTGACGCTGAACGGCAGTGCTAGTCAAAGCTCTAGCTCACTAGTCACTACGACGGACATTTTGATGGCTTTAAAGTTTAAAACATTGATTGGAGTAGCACTACTGTACTATCAACAACTCCAGAACACAGTAATAACAACAACAACTTAAAATTAACTTTTATGTTTTTTGTAGGGGTTCAGACAGAAAGGTTTCTGGTGAGTAGAAATGTACATTTTTGTAATAATTTGGGGCAGGTCGTATCATTTTATGACACTCACTAAAAATAAGTTTCCTTAAAGCACATATTTCATTTGTTAGTTCAAAGATAGGATGTTCTTACATTAGATAAAGATGGAGAGCAAATTGCGAGCGGCGCGCCACACGCGGCCTCCTTCACAATAAATAAAAAATTTAATTAAACTACCGAGTGGTCGCAACTGCTTGATAAACGCTTTTTACTTACTTTGCGACCGTTCATTATACAATGGAAGAGACATTTACAAGCATGTTTATCATTTTTAGTACGTGTTAACAAATTATACAAACATTTACCTGAATGCCTTCGGAAGAGAGAACCGGTATTGAGTTTGGTTTTCGAAATGTGGTCCGAAATCTTTGATGATTAACAATAACCCGTCTAATCTACATTCTGTTGCTTATGAAGTTCATGTTAAACAATAAACCTTAACAATCTGATGATAATGAACAACTGAACGAAAATCATTAAATAATTCGTGAGTTAGTATTAGGCAGTTAATTGAAATTGTTCTCATGTTGTTAACGTTAATCTATTACACAAGCTGTAATAGGTGTTCCTGATTGTTTTCGCTCCCATATTTATAAAAGTACTTCATTTATTGTTCACCGAATTTATTAACAACATGCCAATACGTTTTATATTAAGTTTTAACTAGTTTCTGTCCGTCTTTTGTTTCGGGGGTTTTCGGGAATTTGATCCCGTGGGCATTGTACCGTAAGCTGACCCGCTGATCTCTAAGGGCAGTGGCGGTATAACTGGTAGATAGCTTGTGAGATTAAGTTGAATATACCGATTTCTAAGACGTCTTTAGTGTGACAATTTCTTCCGTGTTTTATTTTGTGCCTATATCTTGGAAGACAATCATGTTAGTAAAGAGAATTTAGCTAACTCTTGCAAATCAAATTTCAATCTGTTTCGAAGAAGCCGCTCACAAAATTCGTGTTATTTCTGCGAAGACTGATATACGATAGAATAAAGAGATGTGACCCTCTAATAATACCCACGAGACGACATCGGGACACTTAACCAAACATCAGTGAAAACGTGATTAAAAACTGTCCAGTAGTTTCATATGATTTATGTGAATTTTCATGATAAACGCGTCCGGGGTAGTAATTCTCAACCTTTTTTCTTGGGACGCATACATTAGGTATAGGGAACGTCACGTGGCCCGTAGGCAATGACCTTTTTAAAGGGTCGAATTATTTTTGGGAAATGTTTATGTTAGACTACCAAATAGTGTCACAATATATTTCGAAGTTGTTGCTAGGAGAGCTATGTAGGTCTCAGGACATTTTTTTGTTTTGTTAACCCAAGACGGGTTGTTTGTCTCAAATCCAAATATGTTCAATAAGATTTTTCGCAAACTTTCACATTCGTTATAAAGAATACTAACTAGCCACTGATTCGATCTAAGGTGTGTGTGTCTTACACTTGGGTTTTTTTTTTAACATCTTGAAAGTGAATGCTAAGGTTGCAACATCAAAATCCAACTGATCTTATACTCGTACGAAATTAGAGATCGTATTAGGCCCCTTATTACGGTGATTACACTGTAAAGCTTGTTCGGACGCAAGATCTGGCTTGATCTTGATCACCTACAATTTCTTAGAAGTACCTCCTCTAAACATCTTGTCAACCTTTTAAAAGATGTCTTACAACCACTTCTTACCAATTACATGTCCCATGATTCTCTTATGTATCTTTGTACAGATATCAATTTTCCTCGCTATTATTTTAGAACACACAAGAAAACTGACAAAATACTAGCAAAAGATCTTACGCAGAAATAAAATTCCTAATGATTTAAAGTGCTAACATACAAAGTTTGTGCTTAAATACGTACGTTGTGCGGAACTCGATAAACAAATCACGTACCTTCAGTACAGGCATCTATCTTGTTACTGTGGCGCATTTAATTCACTGTACCTCTTCAATGACTCCGCCGCTGAACCGTGCACCGCTCCGCTCGGTAAATTGTGGTGCGAGAACCCCGTTACCCAAAACAGGGTATTTCCCAGCAACTGGAGTGGTTATTTTGTTTAGTACCACAGTCGCATCTAGACATTGGACATCTATGTCTCAGTTGTATCCGAGTCCGAGAGCTTAAATGTTTTTATCTGTTGTGTAATCTGCGGTTAACCCATAATCGTCAGTTAAGACTAATATAAACGCGAGTTTAAAATTATGACTTAACTCTTACCGGATTAGACGACTTGGGTTAATAGATTAGACTTGAATAATATAGATCATGTTGGAATGATTAAGATTTAAGATGATGTGATAGAAGGCAGATTGAGTCTATGAAAAATAAAAGTACTAGAAGTTATATGATGTTTGTATATGTTTTTTTTCAATATTTGTCATATAAAAAGTACCCTTGGGTGTTATTAGTAGGAACCTAAATACGCAGGCAGTTCTACAAATGCGTAAAGTACCACTTAGAACGATAAACTTATATATTAACGATTCCAAAGACGAAACCAAAGACCAAACCAAAACCCAAACCAAACCAAACCAAACCAAAGACGAATTCCAAAGTTAATACTAGTTACATAACTACGTAGGTACGCGTGCGAAGCCGCTAAGTGGCGCTCTACAGCTGTTTATGTGGAAAGTTTCACCTTTCACGAAAAACGCTCCATAGTGGGTATACACCGTATAAAACACACTCTAATTACTAAAGTTACGGGGGCGAACTCAGATCGAAGGTCGAGGGTTTTCATATATTCAGGAAACCACTTATTATGAGAAACTAAATTACTTATTTAATGTCTCAAAAGTTCTCTGTATTGTCAATCTGTATTGTAGTTAGTTTTCCGCTCATATATGTAAAATATACCGGCGTATATTTGCAGACCATGAGTTGAGTTTACTCGAGTTTGAGCCTAACTAAAACCAGCTTTCCAAGTCGCCTTTTATGTATGACTTGGAATATTCTGAACAGTAAAGGAAGTAGGTGCAAACTTTCCATGTGCATACTTCAGTTCAATGCCGAGCCGAGTGTTGATGCGGTGTGGACGCGGGAGGCGGGCTCGGGCACTCGCAACCTCCTCGGATGCTTGTTGTCTCAGCTAACTATGATTTACCGTTAAACTTCGCATCTCCTTTCCTGGAAAACACAAACTTAGTTCTGAAAACTGTGCCGTGTAGAGTGAACATTTGTCTGATTTGTAGAGCGCCGATATCCCGATTTAGTGCAATAACTGCGTGTGTCGCCGCATTAGTTCACTCTACTGAAACGAACATTCAGCTGAAAGACTTTAGTGCATTGTTTTACCAAAACTCCGTAACCGATGATTTGTGTGTAACAAGTAGGGCGGGAAAGTTACAGCATTCAGGTTTGTAAATAAGTGTTTGATAGCGCCAGTATCAATTCGGCGCAGATACAATAAAATCCCTGAGCACGTAATAACGCATTTTGACGCGATACTTTCGGAGAAAATGTTTTAGTCAATGCAAGCACTTTTATATTTTTTCACTGTTTTAGAGCTCGGCAGAAAACACGTTTAATTTTTCAGTTTATGTGTGAATGTTTACGGGTTTTCAAATTTTAGGTAACTTTTATATATAAACACAACGCCTTTTACCTACAGTCAAATAATAATGAGCAAATGAGATTTCATCGTTGGTTTCGTTATACGAGACCGCTCCGTCATAGTAAAGCTATAAATTTCCATAGTTAGATTGAACCTTCTGCAGAGATTTACACAAAGAAGTTCCGATATCGAATTGCACAAATTCAAAACAACCAATTATAAGCTAACTCTAGAGGAATGTAAACGAAGCTAGCATTTCACAGCATGGTCTTATTGAGAGCTTAGATAGCTCTGTGAACGTGGCTCGACAAATTGCACAGATTAATGCCAATTCATTAGCTTAATTGTCGATCGTTAATTACTACAAATTGACTGCGAGGATACATCAATGCGTATAACATACCACCAATTATTTAAAAATTAAATCCTACCTTGTCTGCAAGACATTGATATAAATGACGTAAACTGTAACGGAAATCATGTAGGTATCCAACATTGCAGTAGGTATTATCTACGTATCTAAAATAAATAAGAGCTTCAAATCACTCTCACAAATCAAAATCGCTTGAATTATGTGCAAAGCTATCACGCTAAAAATTTAGCATAGGTACAGGCTTCATAAACAACGCAGGCATCCGTCAAGTATTTTTAGAAATTCATCCTCTGAGGGGTCAGACGGGAGGTCAAAGTATGCAAACGAAGTCGCGGGTAACAGAGAGTGTATTAAAAAGGTTTGATGGAAACTAGTGTCGAGAGCTATATGACGAGCCACTCGGGGTGAATAATATTTCACAATCCATATATTTTTTACCTAATACCACAAGTCACCTGCTTTGTATGGTCATTGCAGTCTGCAATATATTGGGAATTAATCTTCAGGATATGATGATATTCTACGAGACAAATATAGCCTTTGTCCATTCTAACTATACAGAACAATTTCAATGTATCGTTAGATATCTGAAAGGCCTTATAGACTGATACAATCTCAAGCGGACAGCTATTGAAGATACATTGTGCACAATAGTACGTATATGTGACGCAAATATACTGCATCGAGAATCCCTTTGTTGAACTGAAACTGTGCCGTGATCTGTCAGTTACTCCTAAAACATGAAAGTACGGGTAACTGCCTCGCTGACTACAAAACGGAATGACATTCACTGACTCACTTTGACTTGATTTAACTGCAACTGACGTACATCACCGACTACGGCGTATATGACGTAATTGCATACCAATGATAAAAATTCATTTAATTTCACTTTGATCTCGCTACTGTTTGTTTGTAATCTGTGGTTCGCATGTTAAGCAAATGTACCTAAGTGGCTGTATATTAACTACAGCAGGTAAGTAGCAGGTATCTTAAGTAAACAACTACAAGTCTTGGTATTGCTCGCAGCTACGGCCACTATTGACTCTGTAATAACTTTCATAGGCTTTAAGATAAATATATGGCGAAGGCTTATTGAGGGCAACATATCAATAAGATTCTCGAAACTTCGGCTAGCCTCGGGGGATGCATAGCTGCTATTTAGTTTGTTTAAACCAGGAGGAACATATTCACGTATATTTTGTTGATATTTTAAGGGCTTGTTGTAAAGACTGGTCTAGCAGATTTGGGGTTACTGTCAATGTCAGTAAATGTCAGGCTATCCTTATTGGTAGTTCGTATTTTCTACGAACCTTGGACACTAGCCTTCTATTGCCGCTTATTTTCGGCAATACTGTTATCCCTCTCTCGCCTCACGTTAAAGACTTAGGCCTATACATTGATGACAAGTTAAGCTGGAATAAACAGGTCGCTCAGATTAGCCAGAGAGTCACATTCTCACTGCGGTCTCTCTATAGATTCAAACATTTTCTTCCGTCTAGCACTAAAACCACCTTGGTTCAAGCTCTTGTATTGCCTATAATCGACTATGCTGATGTTTGTTACTCTGATCTATCCCAAGAACTTCTTAACAAAATGGATCGACTTCTTAACAACTGTATTCGCTTTATTTTCGGGCTTCGTAAATATGATCACATTTCTTCCTTCCGTTCTCAGCTTAAATGGCTGCCTATCCGTCAGAGGAGATCCCTTAGATCCCTCTGCATGCTCTTCAACATCATGAACGATCCTTGTACTCCTGATTATTTAAAACAATATTTTAAAGTGTTGGGCGGTTCTCATGATCTTAACCTTCGAGCTTCCAAAAACTTACTTCTCCATATTCCTTCTCACCGCACTGGGTTTCTATCTAAATCTTACACTGTCTCTACTATAAAACTCTGGAACGTCCTTCCCCTTGACATAAAAAAAGCTGAGAGTAAATTTTCATTTAAGCGTAAAATACGGAACTATTACCTGTCCTCTCTTACATAGCGATCTTTGTTGTCATAGTTATTATATTTAAATTTCTGTTTTATATAGAATATGATATTTATTATAATATTTATTAGTCTATTTTTTTAGAAATTATTTATGTATTTTATTAGTTAGATAGTTTATTAATATCCGAAATTTAATTATTGTTCATTTTTTATTTATTTTTTGTACTCCTACCACTATTGTGTCCTTTTTAACCCAAAGGTTGACTGGTAGAGAATGCCTAGCTGCATTAAGTCCGCCTATGTATGACCATTGTACATGAAGTTTAAATAAATAAATAAATTAGTGCAATTCGATCTCGAAACTTCTTTAAGTAAATCTCTGCAGATGGCTCGATCTAACTTTGGACATTTATACGTTTACTATGACGGAGCGGTCTCCTATACAGAAACCAACGATGAAATCTAATTTTCTCATTCGTATTTTACTGTAGAAAATAAAAGGCGCTGTTTTTCAGTAAATTAATAAATTAAATATACTGAAACAAACCAAACACTCTAAGTGGGTCGACTGTTGGAAGAGTAATTAAAGTAAACTAAAATTTGAAAACACGTAAACATTCACAAAGTAAATGAAAAATAAAACGTATTTTCTGCCGAGCTTTAAAACAATAAAGTGAAAAAATATAAAAGTGCTTGCATTGACTAAAACATTTTCTCCGAAAGTCTCGCGTCAAAAATGCGTTATTACGTGCTCAGGGATTTTATTGTATCTGCGCCGGATTGATACTGGCGCTATCAAATACTTATTACATACCTGAATGCTGTAACTTTCCCGCCCTACTTGTTACACACAAATCATCGGTTACGGAGTTTTGGTAAAACAATGCATTAAAATCTTTCAGCTCAATGTCCGTTTCAGTAGAGTTAATGCACTAAAGCAGTTAATGCACTAAATCGGGATGTCGGCGCTCTACAAATCAGACAAATGTTCACTCTACATGGCACAGTTTTCAGAACTAAGTTTGTGTTTTCCAGGAAAGGAGATGTGAAGTTTAACGGTAAATCATAGTTAGCTGAGACAACAAGCATCCGAGGAGGTTGCGAGTGCCCGAGCCCGCCTCCCGCGTCCACACCGCATCAACACTCGGCTGGGCATTGAACTGAAGTATGCACATGGAAAGTTTGCACCTACTTCCTTTACTGTTCAGAATATTCCAAGTCATACATAAAAGGCGACTTGGAAAGCTGGTTTTAGTTAGGTACTTTTTGTTCGCTCAAACTCGAGTAAACTAAACTCATGGTCTGCAAATATACGCCGGTATATTTTACATATATGAGCGGAAAACTAACTACAATACAGAGAACTTTTGAGGCATTAAATAAGTAATTTAATTTCTCATAATAAGTTGTATCCTGAATATATGAAAACCCTCGACCTTCGATCTGTTTGCCCCCGTAACTTTAGTAATTAGAGTGTGTTTTATATGGTGTTTACCCACTATGGAGCGTTTTTCGTGAAAGGTGAAACTTTCCACATAAACAGCAGTAGAGCGCCACTTAGCGGCTTCGCACGCGTACCTACGTAGTTATGTAACTAGTATTAACTTTGGATTTCCTATAATCGTTAATATATAAGTTTATCGTTCTAAGTGGTACTTTACGCATTTGTAGAACTGCCCTTGTATTTCGGTTCCTACTAATAACACATAAGGGTACCTCTTATGTGTCAAATACTGTAAGTACTGTAACATCCTATAACTTCTAGTACTTTTAATTTTTCATTGACTCAATCTGCCTTCTATCACATCATCTTAAACATTCCAACATGCCCATCTGTATTATTCACGTCTAATCTATTAACCCAAGTCGTCCAATCCCGTAAGAGTTAAGTCATAGTTCTTAACTCGCGTTTATATCAGTCTTAACCGACGATAAAGGGTTAACCGCAGATTACAAAACAGATAAAAACATAAGCTCTCCGACTCGGATACAACTGAGACATAGATGTCCAATATCTAGAAGCGACTGTGGCGCTAAACAAAATAACCACTCCAGTTGCTGGGAAATACCCAACCACTCCCGCGCCACAATTTACCGAGCGGAGCGGCGCACGGTACAGCGGCGGAGTCGTTGAAGAGGTACAGTGAATTAAATGCGCCACAGAAATAAGATAGATGCCTGTACTGCAGGTACGTGTTCTGTTTATCGAGTTCCGCACAACGTACGTATTTAGGCATAAACTTTGTATGTTAGCACTTTAAATCATTAGGAATTTTATACTCAACTAAGTATTCTGCGTAAGATCTTTTTGTAGTATTTAGTCAGTTTTCGTATGTGTTCTAAAATAATAGCGAGGAAAATTTATATCTGTACAAAGATACATAAGAAAATCATGGGACATGTAATTCGTAAGAAGTGGTAGTAAGACATCCTTTAAAAGGTTGACAAGATGTTTAGAGGAGGTACTTCTAAGAAATTGTAGGGGATCAAGCCAATCAACTCATCTTGCGGCCGAACAAGCTTTACAGTGTAATCACCGTAATAAGGGGCCTAATACGATCTCTAATTACGTACGAGTATAAGATCAGTTGGATTTTGATGTTGCAACCTTAGCATTCACTTTCAAGATGTTAAAAAAAAATATCCAATTGTTAAGACACACACACCTTAGATCGAATCAGTGGCTAGTTAGTATTCTTTATAACGAATGTGAAAGTTTGCAAAAAATCTTATTGAACATATTTGGATTTGAGACAAACAACCCGTCTTGGGTTAACAAAACCAAAAAATGTCTCGGGACCTACATAGCTCTCCCAGCAACAACTTTGAAATATATTGTGACACTATTTGGTAGTATAATATAAACATTTCCCAAAAATAATTCGACCCTTTAAAAAGGTCATTGCCTACGGGCCACGTGACGTTCCATATAATGTATGCGTCCCAAGAAAAAAGGTTGAAAATCGCTACCCCAGACGCGTTTATCATGAAAATTCACATGAATCATATGAAACTACTGGACAGGTTTTAATCACGTTTTCACTGATGTATGGTTAAGTGTCCCGACGGTGTCTCGTGGGTATTATTAGAGGGTTGCATCTCTTTATTCTATCGTATTCGTCTTCGCAGAAATAACACGAATTTTGTGAGCGGCTTCTTCGAAACAGATTGAAATTTGATCAGCAAGAGTAAGCTAAATTCTATTCACTTACATGATTGTCTTCCATGATATAGGCACAAAATAAAAAAAACGGAAGAAATCGTCAAACTAAAGACGTCTTAGGGATCGGTATATTCAACTTAATCTCACAAGCTATCTACCAGTTATATCGGCCCTGCCCTTAGAGATCAGCGGGGTCAGCTTACGGTACAATGCCCACGGGATCAAATTCCCGAAAACCCCCGAAACAAAAGACGGACAGAAACTAGTTAAAACTTAATATAAAACGTATTGGCATGTTGTTAATAAATTCGGTGAACAATAAATTAAGTACTTTTATAAATATGGGAGCGAAAACAATCAGGAACACCTATTACAGCTTGTGTACTAATAGATTAACGTTAACAACATGAGAACAACTTCAATTAACTGCCTACTACTAACTCACGAATTATTTTTTGATTATCGTTCAGTTGTTCATTATCATCAGATTGTTAAGGTTTATTGTTTAACATGAACTTCATAAGCAACAAAAGTAGATTAGACGGGTTCTTGTTAATCATCAAAGATTTCGGACCACATTTCGGAAATCGAACTCAATACCGGTTCTCTCTTCTGCATCAAGCAGTTACGACCACTCGGTAGTTTAATTATTTTTTTTATTTATTGCGAAGGAGGCCGCGTGTGGCGTGCCGCTCGCAATTTGCTCTCCATCTTTATCTAATGTAAGTACATCCTATCTGTGTACTTACAAATGAAACATGTGCTTTAAGGAAACTTGTTTTTAGTGAGTGCCATAAAATCAATCGACCTGCCCCAAATTATTACAAAAATGTACATTTCTACTCACCAGAAACCTTTCTGTCTAAACTCCCACAAAAAACATAAAAGTTAATTTTAAGTTTCAAGCGTAGTTGCCCAAATAAGTACACAAAACATTTTCCGTTCAAATTTGAAAATATTTTGCAACTAAAAAAATCCTACGAATTACTAATTAATACTATTTACCTCTTTGAGAGGAACGCAGGTTTAGTTGATGTTGTTTGTAATTCACTTTACTTTTTTCAACCGCGTTTTGTAACTAAACTTTTAGGAGTAAAACTATAATCATTCTTATTTTTATTTTTTGTTATCGGAACGTTTGTTGTGATTCATTTGTTCAGTGTCTACTTTATGTTATTATAACAGAATGGACTGTGTGGACACATTTGAGACAAGCCCAGGGTTTATTTTAAGATTCCAAAATGTGAATAGACACTCTTGTCACATCCTCGGGCTGAAATATTATAATCGGCGTCGATTACCCGAAAGCTGGGATGGCAAGTAAGACAACCAACCAGAACAAAGACTTCGAAAGCCGACCGCTGCTGGCTGCCTGGCCCTGACTGCCTGCCCGATAACCGGAATGTGTGAAAAGGCTCTAAGAAGTTACTTACGTCCTATGAAAATAAATCGGATAGGTGATCGCAGTATGTTGTTACCTATAATGAGAAGGGACAAGCGGTTGCCCATACCCTCAACCTAATCCCTTAGATGGCTATTACGACTCCCAAGAGAAGTGAGCCTGGTCCATTATTATCCGAGAATCACAGTCCATACGGTACGTTGTTGCTTATAACAATATACTGTAATCACAAATTTGCTAAGACTCTGTCAGGCGTGGCGAATTCCAGTGATCCAGTTAGGTATTGTAGCAGCAATACCTAACTTGTTACTTCTAAGATACATTGTCATTTAAATAGTTCATTCGCCCTATAATTAGGACATAATTACGTGACATTTAAGTAATTAACCTTTTGTTAATTTATGTAGCGAAATTAATGCACGGAATACTTTCGTACATAATATCGTCGGTAGTAAAAAATTTGGCCATCATTATAATATCTTTCGAGGAAAGCTCTTAAGTTGTTTGTTATTATGAAAAATGATAGATACATAATACCCCTTGTTTATTAGTATCTTATTAATTTTAAGAATATTCTGAATCAATTTTGTGTTTGCTAACTTAGTTATTTGCAGTAAAAATATCAGATGTTAAGTTTATACTGGAAAATAATGTTTATTTTGTGTAGTTCTTATTTATAAGCTGATGTTATTTTTTTACAATCATTGAAATAAAAAGTATTGGTAATATACTCTACACAAACCCACGTAACTCGGTACTATATTATTCTTTCTTACATCTGAGGGTACGTGCCCTACAAGTTAGATCTGAACTTTTGATTTAAACATAAACTTTCTGTCTGTTCGATGTTGTTAGACATAATTCAATGTTTAGAGAAATTTTCCAAGAATATTTTGTATTTATTGTTAATAATTTATTATAAAAGATATACATCGTTGATAGAATCTGTATGCTCTACTTGTGAATTTAGGTTTTAAAGTAAATTATTTGTCGCCGGATTATTACGTGCAGTATTGCAAGCTGCCAAGTAAACGTAAATTTTCTGCTTAATTCTTCAAGTAAAAGGCACTCCATGTTCTTGTTGTGCCAAATCGGTACGAAGATCTCGCATTTTTTTTACATTAAAGTGAGAATAGCCATTGTACCATTTTGTAGAAAATGCCCGCATTTTTAGTGTATAAAACGCCCGTTCCGGCAAACAAAGTACCAAGCTACTCTCAGCCGAGTGTAATTCCCGAGTTACTAACACTTTTACCTAAGTACTACTCTGCAATCTGTAATCATTTTCAATGACACATTAAATGTTATTTTAGAAATTAACGGAAGCAACAGTTTTTCTTGAAACCTGAAATTTCGATTAAATCACATCGAGATAGCTTCTCAATTTGATGTAAGCAGGACCAAGACTATGAATAAGGTCAAGATCGTATCTAGGAAATATGTTTCAAAGAGAGCGGATTTGTGGCTTTAAAACTTGGCTCGTTGGAAGATATATTTATAATAAAACTTTGATTTTTGAGTATCTAACTCATGTATTTATTTATAACTAGCACTTCTACTATTCTCTCTACTCTTTCATTACGTTACGTCAATCCCTAACACTTAGGAATCACGACCCTTAAAATATATTACTATCAACGAGCTTAGTTTAGACGGTAAAACAAAGATTTAAAATTTCCATCACGATATCAGATGAAAAGCCCTTCACATAATTAAATTCTCTACAACTTACGGAAGCATTCGTTTTTAAAAATGTCAAAACATTCTTCATAGTATGAAATTTTATCAAGAACAGAAAAGAGCACGGGCATCTTTCTCGTAGCTGGTATATAACGCCAACTGCTACATAATATAATTCCCCAGACACTTACAAACGCATAGCAGTTGCCAGATATGGAATTGATTCGTAGAAAATAATACGAGAAAGTTGTTTAATAGTTCGTAGTGAAATAGCTACGGCGTAGGCCGATTCATTTACGATGTTGTCCGCTAGCAATTAAGTAAATATTTTTTTTTTTTATCTATTAATAAGACCTAGTATGTTGTGGTGGTCCAGTGGCTAAGACCTCGCCTCTCGTGCTTGAGGTCGTGGGGTTCGAATCCAGGCAAGTACCAATGTGACTTTTTCAATTCATATGTATTTTCTAAGTTTATCTCGGAAATCGATGACAACGGTGAAGGAAAATATATTTAGGAAATCTGAACTTATAGTAAGTTATTATAAGATTGTGCTCCATTGGTGTAATTGTTTCATGGCGTTCCAGTGCGAGGATAAACGAATAAATAAATGTACCATTTATTTTTAATGAAAAAGAAAACATTTAACATTTTATAGAAAAATAAAAAGGCATCTTCAGAGCACCTTCAGCGTAATGTAATTTAAGAGATTCTTACAAACGCGTAGCAGTTGAAAATCTGTTGGTAAAAAAATGATACAAAAAGCAGGCAGTAGTTTGAAAGGTTCGTAGCGTATAGCGCTCAGAGCCAAATAGCTACGCCATAGCCGCGTAGGTTGGTCCGTAGTCCATTTGCAATGTAGCCCGCTTGCTATGCTACACTTGCATTAATAATGTTTTTTTGACCACATTGAACTCACACCCACGTCTCTAATTAATGCCGAAATAATAACTAGGAGGTTTAACCTTTACCTGTACATAATATTAGCTAATAATTCAGGGCAATAAGGTCAATTGATACTGTGACAGTCGATAGTCCCTTTGTGAAATACTAATAGCCCACCTTTCGTGTGCTTAAGACGGGGATCCACGTTAAAAAAAATCTGGGATCCACGGGTTAAACCTCGGGTTTTATGTAATTCTGGTGACGCGTGCGACTTGTGAGCCGTCACGACGGTAGCTATTACGAGCGCGGACTAAACATACGAACAGTTAACTGCCACCGGGCCCGTTTTGGATTACAGTCCGCACTTTCGAATACAGCGTAAGCCTGAGTCATAACAGTGAGAAAAATATAAGTAAAGTAACACAGGCAAATAGAACTCTTCTAAGATTATATGAATTGCTTTCTGGAAACAGTGAAGAGCTACTCTTTTGATTGGTAGGTACAAGATGATCCAGTTAACGGCGGATGATATCTCCGAATAACGTGCGCCTTGTAAAGCCCATTTTTATCACAATATCACTCATTTATTTGTCAATAATATCAACATACCAATCAACATATGTGATAAAGTTTCTTAAACAAAACAATTGATTATAAAAACCTCTAAAGTGGGCCTTTTTAGGAACAAAGTAGTAAACATTGCCCGACATTAATTACTTTATGTATAATTACTTTAGGTATCAAAACAATGAATATAAATATACGTAAAACAAAATACACCCTACATATTTTATGAGATTCTTAGGTAATCAATCTGTTATCAAACGTTTCTTGGTCATAAATAGGGATGTTTCCTGGGTAGAAAACTGATCTTCAGTGAGATTATCAAATAATATTGGACACTTATTTTTTCTTTACTAAATCAATAAAAAAATACAAAGTTAAAGCGCATCAAAATTCAGGAGTGGGGGCTTGTGACGTCACTAAGGCAGTATAAAGTGTAATAGCGGCGTGACGTTTCATAATATTTCAACGCCTTATATCGTCGTCACTTTATGTTTACGTGTCAAAAGAAAAAATACGTGTCTAATATTTTTTAATAATCTACCTGACGGACAGAAATCTAATTTTCAGTAAACTACCCGACCTGTACGATGGACCATCTTAAAAATCTCTCAATAAAATCGATAAAGAACACTTTTGTGCCGTTATTCTAATAATAACTTTTGATATCTACAAAATCAGAAAAAGATTTATATTAATTATTATGACAAAATATTTATCTCAACAATTTCGGTGGGCCTTATTGAGAGTATAGAAAAATCTATGAAATTTGAACTTAGAAAAGGGTAGTATTTAACTGCAAATCAAAAAAACCAAAGCTGAATATACTCTTAGTAACATTCTGGACAAAAGAATTCCTCTACGTAGTTCTTAGTTAGGCCAAAACATTCTTCGTGGTTCAAAAAACTGCAGACAAACTACACCCCCTAGAGTGAATAAAAAGCGACATCTATGGGCAGGAGGATATACTACGACTCGCGCCACGTGCTCGCCATCTCTGTGACCACAATGAAGTTAGTTTTCTGTAGTTATTGACATAGATTCCACAAGTAAGCGTGCAAGATATCCATTTAACAATAATTGTTTATGTTATTGATACAAAATTGACATGCGCTAACCAACATCAGCATATTTAGGCAGCACTATTTGGCTATAGAGGGTTGGGGGGAAGTAGGTATAATAAAAATAAAAATTAATAGGTATAGGCACCGGTTTTGTTTTTTTAAAATTAATATTAGTAATATTAATTTAAAAAAAACAAAACCGGTGCTTAAAAGGTGGTCTTTTGAAATATTAAAGATTCACTTATATACGTAGTATTATTTATTATGTCCTTTATTTAATTTCTTTCTTATTTGTTACATTTTTAAATATTTTTATTAAACACAAAAAAAAACAAAACCAAAAAAGCAAAACATTTAAAAATATAAAAATATTTATTTACAGGAAAAACTGATATAGTTTTGAATATTTCAAAAGAGAACCAACAAACAGAACGACAATTTAGATCTCTTGATATTTTTCAAAACAGTTTTTTCAAAAAAATATAAAAATCTTAACTGTAGCTTTTGGGGTCAAACCTATTCTTATAACGGATAGGATAACCTTTATTTTCTATAACTTATAATCTTGATCTCATTCCATTTACCATATTATTAAAACAAATTGGAATGGTTGCAAATCTTATCCTGACTTGACGATGAGCTTCGGTTAGTTATTTTGTTTTGGCAGGCATTATTATATCGACTGAAAGTTACAATCATTCTACTATTGATTCATATAGATATATGCCTATAAGTTCCTAACCTAATCAACTAAAACAAAATAATGAAAAAGATTTTTTAATAATGAAACATGGTTAGTAATCAGCTTAAACGTTTCAATAAATTATGATAAAACCTTGTTACGAAACTACGTAAGTACTTAGCTCATTTTAATAAGAAAGATCTCATGTCCCTTGACATCTACTGAATTCACTGAACAAGAAAAAGTTAAAAACAGTTTGCGACACTGCGCAGGTAATCTTAATGTACAGACAAACGAAAACGATTTAGTCTAACGGCCTGCTGTTATATTCTTTCGACGTAATAATATAAAAAGACATTAAAACGCAATAACCGTATCACAGCACAATGCATACAAGTTTTACAAGAGAGTTGGTAATAAAAGTTTAATTATGTAGACCGATTCCACGCACGCATGCCGAACCCGTTTGCTGGCAAAATTGCATTTTTTTTCATTGAATAATGTAATCTCAGCCCGCGGTAAAACGGATTGAAAAGGCTTTGCACTACAAAATGAAAACAATAGAGCCAGCAGTGTGCAGTGTGCGCCGCGCCAACATGGCCGACCGATACTTGTGATTTGACTTTGATAACACATACATGCAACAAAATATGTCTATCACCAACACATTTTGGGTGAAAACTTGATAGGTAAATATTTTTGGCATTTTGTAGTAGTTTGTACATAAATGCAACTGTTTATCGGTTAAATGAATGTTTACTAAGAAAATAATCTCACCTTTCTTATGTTCGGTAAATATTAGTTAATTTTCATTTCGAACAAAAGATAATATTCTGCTGTGTCAATAAACCGAATGAAAAGAAGAATTTAACTTCTACTTAGGAAACAATACCGAAGTAATTGGTATTAAAATTTTAATATTACGACGGTTCTCAGTAAGCATCATGATTTTACTATAGTTTTACGGATTTCTTACGTATTTGCTAAAGTACAATTTATTTGGATTATGTTCGCATGACCCTGTTTGAACTATAGAAACCTAGATACATTGTATTGCTCGTAATTGTTCCTTAGGTATGCCTTCATTTATTTATATACTATTTTATTTCCATTTAGGTACATCTTCCTACCCTAAGTAAATGAATAGCGTTGTTGGCTTCTTACCTTGAATAAGTTTAGAATTGAGTTCTTTTATGTTCCAACAATTCCGATGAATAATTTTCAGTCTAAAAGAACTTCGTCAGAACGGTAACTTTCAATGGAAATGAAGATTGTTGTGAATTTTTTACTTTAAGGTTTCTTTAAATATAATAGAATAACTGTTTAGCATTTTTTAAAGTGATAGTAGAATTATGCAAACGTGGGGTGTGTGTAGCTTTGCAAGTGAGATGACGTGCACAGTGCACAAACAGCTCGAGAGAACGTGAGGCGACGACGCCGCAACGATATGCCACAAAATCTACACTTACGCCAATATTTATCTTGAATTTATTAATCAAATTCTAAGTAAATTCAGGAACGAAAAACTTGTATGTAGCGGACCTATTTAATTCAGTGTACCGAAGTCCAAAGCTTTGTACTGTACCAAAAAGGATCTTGTAAACATGAAGCGGGCAGTGGCGGCTGGTGACCGCAGAGCGCTCTCGCACCGGTGACGCTGAACGGCAGTGCTTGTCAAAGCTCTAGCTCACTAGTCACTACGACGGATATTTTGATGGCTTTTAAGCTTGAAACATTGATTCGAGTAGCACTACGTATCTGTAGTTGTTGATTCATTAAGTAATGAATCAACAACTACAGATACACAGTAGCTTAATAAATAAAGCGTTTTCTTGATCTTAGAATAACTAAGAGGCTATGGACGATTGGCCAATTGGAGAATTGGATTGTGGGATTTATATTATGCAGCTACCATACCAGACTACCGGAGAAGCCTTATTTCGGACAAGATTTTTTTATGATTCACGAAAAAAAATCACGAACATTTAACTATGACAGTTATTATTTCAAAAAGTAAAATTGTCGCATTACTTTTTGAAACAATAACCGACCTTTTTTACTACCCATACTGTTTTGATACCTTCATAACATCTGCGCCAAAAGGATTCCTTCCTGCAAATGTTTTCCGACTGTTAAAAGGTCACGTTACGATATTTTGGTCCGATAGTTCGCGTTATCACGTTGTTCCCCTCTTTTGAGATCACGCTCCACAGATGAAACGAAACACTTCAAGCACATTTCATCTCTTTCCAAATACTTACATAGATACCTATGCCAAAACAGTCATACAAAAATTCTTTTTTCTCTCTTTACTTTCGCCTAGATTAGAACGGGAGGAATCTGTACAAATCCCGTGTACGAGGAAACTGAGCGCTTACTGCGAGCGCCTCGCGATGAAAAGTACAGACACACACACACGCCTACATTCTATGCCCATATACACGTGTATCGACTCTCCGAAAAGAACATTCAATGCAATTTATAAATATAACTGCAGAATCAGGGAGACGGAAGAAACGAATGCCGAGCGAAATAGACTGAATTTCGCTAAATAAAGCTAGTCTCATCAAAACGATAATTATGGTTCGGTGAGCAGATACATATAGGTGATAATTGTATCATGCGCCTCCGAAGTTGACCTATATTATATTACCGCCACTTTAAACTAGTATAAACTAGCTAGTCTTTACAACAAGCCTTTAAAATATCAACAAGATATACGTGAATATGTCCCTCCTGGTTTAAACAAACTAAAATAGCAGCTATGCATCCCCCGAGACTAGCCGAAGTTGAATCTTATTGATATGTTTCCCTCAGTGAGCCTTCGCCGTGTATTTATCTTAAAGCCTGTGAAAGTTATTACAGAGTCAATAGTGGCCGAAGCTGCGAGCAATACCAAGACTTGTAGTTGTTTACTTAAGATACCTGCTACTTACCTGCTGTAGTTAATATACAGCCACTTAGGTACATTTGCTTAACATGCGAACCACAGATTACAAACAAACAGTAGCGAGATCAAACAGAAAACAAATGAATGGTTATCGTTGGTATCCAATTACGTCATATACACCGCAGTCGGTGATGTACTTCACAGTGAGTCACAGTGAGTCAGTGAATGTTATGACATTCACTAACTGTAACTGCCTCGCTGACTACAAAACGGTATGCCGTTTTGTAGTCAGCGAGGCAGTTACCCGTACTTTCATGTTTTAGGAGTTACGGACAGATCACGGCACAGTTTCAATTCAACAAAGGGATTCTCGATGCAGTATATTTGCGTCACATATACGTACTATTGTGCACAATGTATCTTCAATAGCTGTCCGCTTGAGATTGTACCTGTCTATAAGGCCTTTCAGATAGCTAACGATACATTGAAATTGTTCTGTATAGTTAGAATGGACAAAGGCTATATTTGTCTCGTAGAATATCATCATATCCTGAAGATTAATGCCCAATATATTGCAGACTGCAATGACCATACAAAGCAGGTGACTTGTGGTATTAGGTAAAAAATATATGGATTGTGAAATATTATTCACCCCGAGTGGCACGTCTTATGCGGCACTAGTTTCCATCAAACCTTTTTAATACACTCTTGTGTTACCCGTGACTTCGTTTGCATACTTTGACCTCCCGTCTGACCCCTCAGAGGATGCATTTCTAAAAATCGTTGACAGATGCCTGCGTTGTTTATGAAGCCTATATGCTAAATTTTCAACGTGTTGCTTTGCACATAATTTAAGCGATTTTGATTTGAGAGAGTGATTTGAAGATCTTATTTAATCTAGATACGTAGATAATACCTACTGCTATGTTGGATATCTACATGATTTCCGTTACAGTTTACGACATTTATATCAATGTCTTGCAGACAAGGTATGATTTAATTGGTGGTATGTTATACGTATTGATGTATCCTCGCAGTCAATTTGTAGTAATTGACGATCGACAATTAAGCTAATTAATGGGAATTTATTTGTGCAATTTGTCGAGCCACGTTCACGGATATATAGCTCTCAATAAGACCATGCTGTGAAATGCTAGCTTCGTTTACATTGCTCTAGAGTTAGCTTTTAAATGGTAGTTTTTGAATTTGTGCAATTCGATCTCGGAACTTCTTTGTGTAAATCTCTGCAGAAGGTTCAATCTAACTATGGACATTTGTAGGTTTACTATGGCGAGGAGCGGTCACGTATAAAGAAACCAACAATGAAATCTAATTTGCTCATTCGTATTTTACAGTAGAAAATAAAAGGCGCTGTTTTTCAGTAAATTAATTATTAAGTAAAAAAATATACTGAAACAAATCAAACACTCTAAGTGGGTCGACTGTTTACGGAAAATAATTAAAGTAGCCTAAAATTTGAAAAAACGTAAACATTCACACATAAACTGAAATAAAACGTATTTTCTGCCGAGCTCTAAAACAATAAGGTGCTTGCATTGACTAAAACATTTTCCCCGAAAGTCTCGCGTCAAAAATGCGTTATTATGTGCTCAGATTTTATTGTATCTGCGCCGAATTGATACTGGCGCTATCAAATACTTATTACATACCTGAATGCTGTAACTTTCCCGCCCTACTTGTTACACACAAATCATCGGTTACGGAGTTTTGGTAAAACAATGCAGTAAAGTCTTTCAGCTGAATGTTCGCTTCAGTAGAGTGAACTAATGCGGCGACACACGCAGTTATTGCACTAAATCGGGATATCGGCGCTCTGCAAATCAGACAAATGTTCACTCTACATGGCACAGTTTTCAGAACTAAGTTTGTGTTTTCCAGGAAAGGAGATGCGAAGTTTAACGGTAAATCATAGTTAGCTGAGACAACAAGCATCCGAGGAGGTTGCGAGTGCCCGAGCCCGCCTCCCGCGTCCACACCGCATCAACACTCGGCTCGGCATTGAACTGAAGTATGCACATGGAAAGTTTGCACCTAATTCCTTTACTGTTCAGAATATTCTAAGCCATACATAAAAGGCGACTTGGAAAACTGGTTTTAGTTAGGTACTCTTGGTTCGCTCAAACTCGAGTAAACTCAACTCATGTCTGCAAATATACGCCGGCGTATTTTACATATATGAGCGGAAAACTAACTACAATACAAAGAACTTTTGAGGCATTAAATAAGTAATTTAGTTTCTCATAATAAGTGGTTTCCTGAATATATGAAAACCCTCGACCTTCGATCTGAGTTCGCGCCTGTAACTTTAGTAATTAGAGTGTGTTTTATACGGTGTAAACTCACTATGGAGCATTTTTCGTGAAAGATGAAACTTTCCACATAAACAGCTGTAGAGCGCCACTTAGCGGCTTCGCACGTGTAAGTACCTACGTAGTTATGTAACTAGTATTAACTTTTGATTTCCTATTATCGTTAATATATAAGTTTATCGTTCTAAGTGGTACTTTACGCATTTGTAGAACTGCTGGTGTATTTAGGTGCCTACTAATAACACATAAGGGTACCTCTTATATGACAAATACTGAAAGTACTGTAACATCCTACAACTTCTAGTACTTTTAATTTTTCATTGCCTCAATCTGCCTTCTATCACATCATCTTAAACATTTCAACATACCCATCTGTATTATTCACGTCTAATCTATTTACCCAAATCGTCCAATCCCGTAAGAGTTAAGTCATAGTTCTTAACTCGCGTTTATATCAGTCTTAACCGACGATAAAAGGTTAACCGCAGATTATAAAACAGACAAAAACATAAGCTCTCCTACTCGGATACAACTGAGACATAGATGTCCAATATCTAGTTGCGACTGTGGCGCTAAACAAAATAACCATTCCAGTTGCTGGGCAATACCCAAACTCTCCCGCGCCACAATTTACCGAGCGGAGCGGCGCACGGTACAGCGGCGGAGTCATTGAAGAGGTACAGTGAATTAAATGCGCCACAGAAATAAGATAGATGCCTGTACTGCAGGTACGTGTTCTGTTTATCGAGTTCCGCACAACGTACGTATTCAAGCATAAACTTTGTATGTTAGCACTTTAAATCATTAGGAATTTTATACTCAACTAAGTATTCTGCGTAAGATCTTTTGGTAGTATTTTGTCAGTTTTCGTTTGTGTTCTAAAATATTAGCGAGGAAGATTGATATCTGTACAAGAATAATGGCACATGTAATTCGTAAGAAGTGGTTGTATGAGATCCTTCAAAAGGTTGAAGACAGGAGGTTCTTCTCAGAAATTTTAGGGGATCAAGCCAATCAACTCATCTTGCGGCCGAACAAGCTTTACAGTGTAATCACCGTAATAAGGGGCAAATAATGTAATTAGTTACGTACGAGTATAAGATTAGTCGGATTTTGATGTAGGATAGATAGAAAAAGATATCCAAGTCATAGTGTTAAGACACACACACACTCGAATCAGTGGCTAGTTAGTATTCTTTATAACAAATGTGAAAGTTTGCGAAAAATCTTATTGAACATATTTGGATTTGAGACAAACAACCCGTCTTGGGTTAACAAAACAAAAAAAAATATCCGGGTACCTACATAGCTCTCCTAGCAACAACTTCGAAATATATTGTGACACTATTTGGTAGTCTAATATAAACATTTCCCAAAAATAATTCGACCCTTTAAAAAGGTCATTGCCTACGGGCCACGTGACGTTCCCTATAATGTATGCGTCCCAAGAAAAAAGGTTGAAAATCGCTACCCCGGACGCGTTTATCATGAAAATTCACATGCATCATATGAAACTACTGGACAGATTTTAATCACGTTTTCACTGACGTATGGTTAAGTGTCCCGATGTCGTCTTGTGGGTATTATTAGAGGGTCACATCTCTTTATTCTATCGTATATCAGTCTTCGCAGAAATAACACGAATTTTGTGAGCGGCTTCTTCGAAACAGATTGAAATTTGATTTGCAAGAGTTAGCTAAATTCTCTTTACTAACATGATTGTCTTCCAAGATATAGGCACAAAATAAAAAACGGAAGAAATTGTCAAACTAAAGACGTCTTAGAAATCGGTATATTCAACTTAATCTCACAAGCTATCTACCAGTTATACCGCCCCTGCCCTTAGAGATCAGCGGGGTCAGCTTACGGTACAATGCCCACGGGATCAAATTCCCGAAAACCCCCGAAACAAAAGACGGACAGAAACTAGTTAAAACTTAATATAAAACGTATTGGCATGTTGTTAATAAATTCGGTGAACAATAAATGAAGTACTTTTATAAATATGGGAGCGAAAACAATCAGGAACACCTATTACAGCTTGTGTAATAGATTAACGTTAACAACTTGAGAACAACTTCAATTAACAGCCTACTACCAACTCACGAATTATTTTTTGATTTTCGTTCAGTTGTTCATTATCATCAGATTGTTAAGGTTTATTGTTTAACATGAACTTCATAAGCAACAAAAGTAGATTAGACGGGTTCTTGTTAATCATCAAAGATTTCGGACCACATTTCGGAAATCGAACTCAATACCGGTTCTCTCTTCTGCATCAAGCAGTTACGACCACTCGGTAGTTTAAATAATTTTTTTATTTATTGTGAAGGAGGCCGCGTGTGGCGCGCCGCTCGCAATTTGCTCTCCATCTTTATCTAATGTAAGTACATCCTATCAGTGTACTTACAAATGAAACATGTGCTTTAAGGAAACTTGTTTTTAGTGAGTGCCATAAAATGAATCGACCTGCCCCAAATTATTACAAAAATGTACATTTCTACTCACCAGAAACCTTTCTGTCTAAACTCCCACAAAAAACATAAAAGTTAATTTTAAGTTTCAAGCGTAGTTGCCCAAATAAGTACACAAAACATTTTCCGTTCAAATTAGAAAAAAATTTGCAACTAAAAAAATCCTACGAATTACTAATTAATACTATTTACCTCTTTGAGAGGAACGCAGGTTTAGTTGATGTTGTTTGTAATTCACTTTACTTTTTTCTACCGCGTTTTGTAATTAAACTTTTAGAAGTAAAACTATAATCATTCTTATTTTTATTTTTTGTTATCGGAACGTTTGTTGTGATTCATTTGTTCAGTGTCTACTTAATGTTATTAGGGAATAAATATAATGACCACCAAAAAAAACTTTGTGACGATAACCCCTAACCACCAAATCTAGTAATATACTGACAAAAATAGTAAATGATCACCAAATTTAGTAAATTGATCACCAAATTTTAATAGCAAATTATTGCGCTATTTAATGTTGTAAAATAGGTTAGGTTAGGTTAGAACTGTGACCAACCGCGCGCGAGCCGAGCGAGCAAAGCGAGCGGTGCCGCGGCAGCGGCCGGCGAGCGCTACTTCCAAGTTGCTCCCAGAAATTTTATAATCTTTTTGGTCATTGGTTTAATTTTGGTGATCATTTACTACTTTTGGTGATCATTTACTACTTTTGGTTATAATTTTACAATAAGATGCGGGTTTAATTTTGGTGATCATTTACTATTTTTGTCTGTTATATGTTACTATATCTGGTGGTAAGTTAAACATAAGCCATGTTATTATAACAGAATGGACTGTGTGGACACATTTGAGACAAGCCCAGGGTTTATTTCAAGATGCCGAAATGTGAAAAGACACTCTTATCACATACTCCGGCTGAAATATTATAATCGGCGACGCGTACCCGAAAGCTGGGTGCATGGGAAGTAAGACAGCTTGCATTTATATGACTTACCCATACACTTCGTAACCGACCGCTGGCTACCTGGCCCTGACTGCCTGTCCGATAACCGGAATGTGTGGAAAGGCTCTAACAAGTTACTTACCTACGTCCTATGAAAATAAATCGGATAAGTGATCGCAGTATGTTGTTACCTATAATGAGAAGGGACAAGCGGTCGCCCATCCCTTCAACCTAATCCCTTAGATGCCTATTACGACTCCCAAGGGCAGTGAGCTAGGTCCATTATTATCCGGGAATCACAGTCCATACGGTACGTTGTTGCTTATAAAAATATACTGTAATCAACAATTTGCTAAGACTCTGTCAGGCATGACAATTTTCAGTGATCCAATTAGGTATTGTAGCAGTAATACCTAACTTGTTACTTCTAAGATACATTGTCATTTAAATAGTTCATTCGCCCTATAATTAGGACATAATTACATGACCTTTAAGCAATTTCCTCTCCCCTCCGGATGCCGTGGTGTACGGTCGTGTTTTCTAGTAATCCGCGCTACTATTTTTATTTTTTATTTAATATAAATAATAAATAAATCAAAATTCCTCAACAAAGTTCAACCGGCTAGTACTAGGCGCGCATACCCAGTGAGGAGGTCCGTGACTGCACGGCAAGGTTGAAACGGAGTGAGACATCCAGCCCCGCCCTCCGACCAAGCGCTGCAAAGGAAGAGCAGGACAACCTACTTCTCTGCGCTGCTGCCGACTCCGCCCCCTGAATCAGCTCGCATAAGCCCCGCCCCGTAACCCAATAAGGCGGCGCGTACGCAAGTACTCTCTAATAGTGACACCTTTGCTTCTACGTCAGCGCTCCAGGTATTTGTTGGAATTACTTTATTTATACTATGTCGGCTCGCCGCACTCCGCCGAAGACAACTAATGTTCCTTCACTGGTAAAAACTCCTGTCTTGAGTTATGGATCTGATTCTCAGTTATACGTGTCACCTCCTACTGGTCAAAGTGACTTCATCACTCGTAGAATGAAGCGTAAACATCACGTACACGGGACGACTGAGTATACTGTATCCACTGACGAATTGAAGGACATTTTTTCTTCATTTGAAGCCCAGCAGAACTCCAAATTCGAGAAACTCATGGAATCTATTCAATTAATCAAAGATCAGAACACTGAGATCCAGAAAAGCATGGATTTTCTTTCCTCCAAGTATGACGAAGCATTACAGAAAATGGTTAACCTTGAACAAAAAAATAAAGGTTACGAACTTGAGCAAAATAGAACAGCTTGAGCGTAACTCACGCGCATCCACCATCGAAATTAGGAACATTCCTAGACAAGACTCGGAAAATAAGATTATTCTTCGTAACCTAGTCCAGAAGGTGAGCGAGGTCATTGATCAGCCATTATCTAACCTTGATGTTCAAGATGTCTATCGCCTAAAAACTAAAAAGGAATCTGGTAATCATATTGTGGTCAAATTCACAACTACTTCATGTAAAGATGGATTCCTAAAACAGTGCAGGAACTTCAATAAAATACACAAAGACAGCAAGTTAAATACATCCCACCTGCAGCTACCTGGCCCTACTAAACCGGTCTTTGTCGATGAGTCACTGACAAGCTTGGGGAGACGACTAGCATACCTGGCCAGACTGTTTGTTATGGAACACAAATTCCATAGTACATGGACTTCTTATGGAAAGACTTTTATCAAAAAAACCCATGATTCACCAGCGCTGCGTGTGGACTGCGAACTAGATCTGGAAAAGATTGCAATTAAGTGACTATTCTACGTCAAATTACTATGTTTACTTTGTACTTTTTATGTTATATCCTTTTATATTTTTAAGTTTTACACTATAAGCTATTACACAATACTCCACAATGAAACACTCAACACACTAATAATGATAACACAACCATCTAACATTTTTAACTTTCCTACACTTATTTCACACATACATAGGGTGAACTATACAAACGCAACGCAACAACATATCCATATAATACACACCTCTCCATTTTTCCACAGTGCTACGACACCATTATTTACAATTATTACTTGTTATCCATCTGTTACATATAACTACAATACATTATATGCATATTCATCATTATATTGCATTTGCATGAATAATTTTCAATCTACTTATGACTAAGTAATCGTCACATCTTTTCATATCTCGCACGCTAACGCACTTTTAAATCACGCTTATTTTTCACATAATTACAGTCTATTGACATGCTCGAATTCACCTACTTACTTAAATTATCAAAATTCGATAACATAAACCAAATTAATTGTGATCTTGATGATTTTGTTATAGCTGATTCATCCACTTGCGAAATAGAAGAGTGTCCTAATCTAATTAAAAGGCCACACTCTAGCCTGAAAATAATACATCAGAACATCCGTAGTGTTAATCGTAACTATCCTAGCCTGTTAACCCTTCTTAAAAGATCAAATACTGAGTGGGATCTTATCATACTCACGGAGTGTTGGCTACGCCACTCCCACAACATTCCTGCAATAGAAGGCTTTGACTTTGCTAAAACTGAAAATAACATCACCCAAAATGAAGGAGTCATCGTGTACTTCAAAGATAATTTAAGTCCAATAATATCGGAACCAACCATTCTTGATGCCAATTGTATTACAATACAGCTAGACAGCAATACCCTCGTCGTTGCAATATACAGACCTCCTGGTAATAAAAACATTAACCCATTTCTTGAATCTCTCAGTAACCTTTTAAGTAGCTTAAATTTCCCTAATATCATACTCATTGGAGATATTAACGTGGACATAACTCTCAACACCAACGATGCTAACTCATCATCCTACCTAAATCTACTAGCTTCCATGGGTCTCTTACCTGCCCACCAGTTACCAACACATAGTAAAACCTGTTTAGATCACGTCATGCTAAAAAGTAGTCTCCCTGCCTTTTGCTATGTCGCGGAGACGTCTATTACCGACCATGACAGTGTGATACTTGTGCTTGAGAACCACCACCATCCAAAGATAACATCTTCCATTAGGAAAGTTAACTACATAGGCCTTGACAACGATATGCAAAATATATGCCTCAACTCCATCTACGAAATATCTGATGTAAATGTGGCTACTACATTGTTAGTCAATGACCTAAACACTATAATCCTTGCTAACACACGAACCGTCTCTGTTTCTAATCACAACAGGATTATAAAGCCCTGGATAACAAGTGGTCTGTTGAGATGTATGAAAAATCGAGATAAACTCCACATAAAATCAAAAAAAAATCCCAGTGATGAAATCAGCAAGATCACCTATAAAAGGTATAGAAACTTTTGCAACTGGCTACTAAAAAAACTAAAAGCGGACTATGAAAAAAACCTATTAGATAAAGCAGCTAAAACTAACAATAAAAAACTTTGGGACGCTGTAAAACAAATAACACACTCCAACAAAAAATCAAACCCAGCAATGGATCTTATATCCACCCCAAACCCTTCCACCTCTGTCAATGCAATAAACAATTTTTTCGTGTCTATTGGCAAAAACCTTGCTGAAAACATTCACGACGGAAATCCATCTATCTACACGCCTCACGCTAAGTCTTGTCCTTCCTCTTTCGTTTTGCTTCCCACTGATGAAGATGAGGTTCGTCAGTGTATCCTAAATCTAAAAAAAGTTAATTCAGTTGGACGAGACAATATCTCAGGAGCTTTTCTTAAAAGATACCACACTGTCCTAGTCCCGCCCTTAACGTACATCTTCAACTTAATGTTCCACAGTGGTGTTTTTCCCAGGGAATTTAAATTTGCTGAAGTAATCCCAATCTACAAGAGTGGTGCCAGAGACTGTGTCAACAACTACCGACCCATCTCTATACTTTCTACTCTGTCAAAACTAGCTGAAAAACTTATTAACAAGCGTCTAATTAACTATCTTGAGACGAAATCCTTGTTGTCAAAATCTCAGTTTGGTTTTAGAGCTGGAATCTCGACCAATGATGCGGTTCACGAGTTGATCGATCATGTTGTTGATAAACTAGACCACAAAAAGAAAGTGATAGCGATATTCTTGGATTTAGCTAAAGCTTTTGACACAGTCTCTGTTCCACTCCTACTTACTAAGCTACAAAGTATGGGGATTCGTGATACACAGCTCAAACTACTTGGGGATTACCTTGCTGACAGGCAACAGAGAGTTAGAATTGGAGAATTCACTAGTGATGACTTACCTATTTGCTACGGCGTTCCTCAGGGTAGTGTGGTTGGGCCCACGCTTTTCCTCACCTTCATCAATGACCTGTGTGATCTGCTACTAAAAAATGGCAAAATTGTCACATTTGCGGATGACACTGCGTTGATCTTCCATGGTGACAGTTGGGATGAGGTTTACAGCCTCGCTCAATCTGGGTTCAATACTGTAACTTCTTGGCTCATTAACAATGGCCTCACTCTCAATGTCAGCAAAACCAAAGTTGTACCATTCTCTATTAAAAACATCTCATCCTCAGTTCACGAAAATTTTAACATCAAAGCCCATTACTGTTCATCTTTCCACTCTTGTTCCTGCAGTCGATTAGAAATAGCATCTAGTATAAAGTACCTGGGAGTCATGATTGATAGTTCTCTCAGCTTCAAACTCCACCTGGACCTACTATCTTCCAGAACTCGAAAACTAATTTTCATTTTTAAAAATTTAAGTCGTATTGCAGATAAAAATGTAATTAAAATGGTTTACATGGCCCTGTGCCAATCCATTCTCACTTATTGCATTACTTTATGGGGTGGCACTTGTAAAACCAACTTAATAAAACTGGAAAGAGCTCAAAGAGCGGTACTAAAAGTAAGCCTGTCGTTACCTTTCTTCTTTCCTACCAAAGATTTGTACTTGCTCTCTGATGTGCTGACAGTAAGACAACTGTTTATTCTGTGCTCAGCTCTAAAACAACATTCTTTAATTGGCTATGATCCACTACTTAATGCAAACAAGAGAGTCAAACACAGGGTTTGCCCAACACTCACTAATCGTAACACTGCCTTCTCACGCAAATTCTTTGAATTTCTTGGTGGACATCTTTATAATAAAATAAATAAGAAGCTAACAGTTTACCCTCTTACAAGAGCCAATTGTAAGAGGGTTATTACTGCCTGGCTTAAGTCGCTCAATTACGATGACACTGAAAGTCTGCTTATTGTACCATCCTAACCAACTGCGTATGCTGTCACCTCTTTCACCCCACACACACGCACTCACACACACACTCACTCTGTCCCACACACACTCACTCAGACGCATACACGTTCCCACACACTCGCACTCACACTCGCGCACACATACTCACGCACACATACTCAATTACACACTCACTCAATTTAGTTCCTCTCACCCACTTTGTACCACCATAACAGCAACAACCTCACTCACCTAGCTTAATCCCTCTTAACTATTACTTCTTACTGATGTTGTATACAACTGTCATCTATTGTCCGGAGTCTGGAGAGGCTGGTAATCTGTCATACAGGTCTCCTAGTACAGAAACCAGTCTCTCACATAGATCACAAGAGTTTTCGCTAATGTTTTGTTTGTTTTTTTTTTTTTTTATATTGTCTGTAAAATTCTATGTGAGAGAAGAACAATAAACTTATTATTATTATTATTATAATTAACCTTTTGTTAATTTATGTAGCGAAATTAATGCACGGAATACTTTCCTACATAATTTTGTCGGTAATAAAAAATTAGACCATCATTATAATATCTTTCGAGGAAAGCTCTTAAGTTGTTTGTTATTATGAAAAACGATAGATACATAATTCCCCTTGTTAATTAGAATCTTATTAATTTTAAGAATATTCTGAATCAATTTTATGTTTGCTAACTTAGTTATTTGCAGTAAAAATATCAGATGTTGAGTTTATACTGGAAAATAATGTTTATTTTGTGTAGTTCTTATTTATAAGCTGATGTTATTTTTTTACAATCATTGAAATAAAAAGTATTGGTAATATACTCTACACAAACCCACGTAACTCGGTACTATATTATTCTTTCTTACATCTGAGGGTATGTGCCCTACAAGTTAGATCTGAACTTTTGATTTAAACATAAACTTTCTGTCTGTTCGATGTTGTTAGACATAATTCAATGTTTAGAGAAATTTTCCAAGAATATTTTGTATTTATTGTTAAAAGATAGGTATACATCGGTGATAGAACCTGTATGCTCTACTTGTGATTTTAGGTTTTAAAGTAAATTATTTGTCGCCGGATTATTACGTGCAATATTGCACGCTGCCAAGTACAGGTAAATTTTCTGCATAATTATTCAAGTAAAAGGCATTCCATGTTCCTGTTGTGTCCCAAATCGGTACAAAGATCTCGCATTTTTTAAATATTAATTTGAGAATAGCCATTATACCATTTTGTAGAAAATGCCCGCACTTTTAGTGTATAAAACGCCCGTTACGGCAAACAAAGTACCAAGCTACTCTCAACCGAGTGTAATTCCCGAGTTACTAACACTTTTACCTAAGTACTACTCTGCAATCTGTAATCATTTTCAATGACACATTAAATGTTATTTTAGAAATTAACGGAAGCAACAGTTTTTCTTGAAACCTGAAATTTCGATTAAATCACATCAAGATAGCTTCTTAATTTGATGTAAGCAGGACCAAGACTATGAATAAGGTCAAGATCGTAGCTAGGAAATATGTTTCAAAGAGAGCGGATTTGTGGCTTTAAAACTTGGCTCGTTGGAAGATATATTTATAATAAAACTTTGATATTTGAGTATCTAACTCATGTATTTATTTATAACTAGCACTTCTACTATTCTCTCTACTCTTTCATCACGTTATGTCAATCCCTAACACCTAGGAATCGCGATTCGTAAAATATATTACTATCAATGAGCTTAGTTTAGAAGGTATAACAAAGATTTAAATTTTCCACCACGATATCAGATGAAAAGCCCTTTACATAATTAAATTCTCCACAACCTACAGAAGCATTCATTTTATAAATGTCATAATATTCTTCATGGTATGAAATTTTATAATGAACAGAAAAGAGCACGGGCATCTTTCTAGTAGCTGGTATATAACGCCAACTGCTACATAATGTAATTCACCAGACACTTACAAACGCATAGCAGTTGCCAGATATGGAATTGATTCGTAGAAATCAAATCAAATCAAATCATTTTTATTTGCTCAAACATGAGTACCATACATACATAACAAATTGTCAGCATGAAGAGATGTTAGAATACAAAATAATAGAACGTCATGTTTGCCTTGGAAAATGGCATGCAAATATTATAAAAAAGGAATGCACATCAAAATAATTAATAGAATGTCATATTTAGTAGTAATAACATATCAAATAAATGTCGTGCAAATTTCAATAAACTAAATCAATTCAAAATAATCATTCTAGAATGTCAAAGAAATATTATTAAAAAAATAATGTCAAGATATTAAAATATTGAATGTGTAAAATGAAAAAAAATCGTGCAAATTTCAATCAAATAATACATGTCAAGGTTGTGATTCTAGAATGTCAGAGTAAAATAATAAAAAAAAAATGTAAATATATTATATTAATAAGTCAAAACAAAATAATCATTCTAGAATGTCAAATAAAATTATTAAAAATGTCAGGATATTACAATATTAAATGTGTAATATTATTATAATTTGTCATCAAAAAATTCATTTAAATTGTAGTAAGCTTTATCTGCTAGAAAATTTCTAACTTTATTTTTAAATGCTAAATTACTTAACTGCTTCCAGCTTTTAGGGAATTTGTTATAAATTTTTGGAAAATAATACGAAAATGTCGTTTAATAATTACTAGCGAAATAACTAGTTTATTTAATGTTTTTTTTAATCTGTTGTATAATAAGACCTTTAATGACCTATCTCTGTTATCTACAATTATTTTGAATGATAAAGAAAATATTTAACATTTCATAGAAAAAAGAAAAAGGCGTCTTTTTGTAGCATATAGCACCTTCAGCATAATGTAATTTAAGAGATCCTTATAAACGCGTAGCGTATCACATATCGCATCAGGGGTAAAGTATCACTTCACTCTGTATAGGATGCCCAGTTTTTTTGCCGTAATTTGGGCTTTGATTCAATGGAGGCGCCAAAAGTTGAGACTGAATGTCAACTTTTGCCAAGGAGCTTGAGCCGATCAATTACAGGAACAGATGTACCCCGAAAAGTAGGAGTTTGGATGAAACGAGTCATTTTTGCGGTAAAAAGACCCGCCCGTGTTTTGGTAGCGTTAAAAGAGACCAGATTGTCATCACCCCACTAGGTGACAAGGCTTAAGGACAAATCTGTCCGCTCCACCATAGGCTCTCTCAAGGAACAAATTTCATCCCCGCTGGTTTTTGCGCTAGTATCTCTCTGAAATAGTAATATCATCTGCGTACCCAACAATACCAGGCAGAAGTAGGTCATTTGGTGTGCAGCAGGAAAAGAGTTGCAGATAGAACAGACCTCTGAGGAACCCCGGCATCATCTTCAGCGCCTTTGTGAAGAGGCGTATTTTGCGAGGAAGCCGCTTCTGCATCGTCTCCGGCGCTGCGAGAAGTGCAACCCTTTCGCACTTACGTAACATCGCCTCCGGCGACCAACCTCAGCCGCCACGGCTCACGGTTGCCTACGCTTTGTTACAGCGGGCGGAGGTTGTTGTCCCTTCGCGCCTCCGGTTTTTATATACCCTCTAGGGGTAGCCCGATTCGGTCTGGAACAGATTTACTCTATTTCTAAATTATATTAAACGTAAAAATAACTTATAGATTTTTAATATTATAGATACTAATTGAATATTAATTTAAATGTGGATTAATATATAATTATTATTGATATAATTTCATTTTACCTAATTTTATATGGTATAATGAACATCGTCATATTAAAAAAAGTATATATTAAATGAAATTAGGTCATATGATCATTAGTGCCTTTGCACACGCCCCGGTTGCCGGGTAGCCGCTACCGGGTACCCAGCAGCGAAGTGTATAACCATGTACGTTAGCTTTCATACGTACGCCGGCACCGACTCACCGGCAAACGAGGCGTGTGAAAAGGCACTTAGAACTTTTGTTATTATATCAAACGTTACACACCCGTGCGTGACATACACAAGAAGTTCGCCAGTTGACCGTCCCCGGCGAAAGCCATATTGACGGTCACTGAGGAGATCATTGTCTTAAAGGTAGATCAGCACTTACTGTTCAGTACCCTTTCCTTAACTTTGCACAGAATGGAGGTAATGGCTATCGGATGGTAACGGGCAGAGTCTGTACGGTCGCCCTTTTTAGGCACTGGTTGTACATTTGCAAGCTTCCAGGATTTCGGCACTGTTCTTTTTACAAGAAAGAGGCGGAACAAGCGAGTCAACATAGGAGGTAGTTCAGGCGCACACTGCCTCAATACTCTCGCTGGAATGCCATCAGGCCCGCTGGCCTTGTTCACGTCTAGGCTGCAAAATATTCCTCGAACCTCTTTAGTGTGAACTACGATCTCCGGCATCGAAGAGTCACAATGAGGTACAGTAGATGGTTGCTTAGAGCCAGCGTCCAGACGTGAATTGCTTGCAAAGAGAGATGCAAATAAAATTGCTTTCTCTATTGCAGAGTGAGCCAACGACCCATCAGGTTTCAGCATTGGAAATAAAGTTGGACGACAGAAATTTGTTTCAACCGCTTTAGACAGGGACCAAAACTGTTTACTACCCGGAGGATGCGATGCCAGCTTGGCCCCGATACGTCCAATATGGTCACAACGTGCCCAACGCAGGACCCACTTGCAGAGCTTGGCGGTAGATTTACAGGATATTTACCTCACGCGAACCTCATGCGCTCTAACTTTGCGGTTGCGGGCCTTGACTTAGGCTTGTAGGCAAGGGGTGTGGGTCAGGTAACCTCCACGTGGGCCTAGTTGGTTGCTGGTCTCTTCCGGATACGTCCGAAGGGAAAGCGCTGCGCTGCGCTCCGTATTCAGAGAACTCACCGTGCCCCTTCAAAACCTGCGTGAGAACCCCTGAGGGCCGTACCTGTTTCACAATACGGAAAGCCACTATTGCGTCCGGAAAAAAATTTTTTTCACGGAAGCAGTCTCGCCCGACACATAACTCCGGTTCCATTCATCAAGCGATTCCAAACGGATCTGTCGCTTGATAAATGAAACGGACACTGGTCGTAGTCCGTCTTCCACCGTAACGACAATGCTGCCTTCTTGGCTAGCTCGTCCGCTCGCTCATTCCCCGGCAGGACCGCGTGGGCCTTGACCCAGAACAAAGACACAGCTTTGTTCTGGCCCAGGGCTAGAACCAAGTTGACGCGCGCACGAAGCCAGGGGATGGAGCGAGCCATGGTTTGCAAGAAATCGCTCAACGCGACTAGAAGATTCGTCATAAAAAAAAAACTAAATGTAAATAAATTGCAATGCTATATTTACTAATAAAACCCATCATTAACGTTAGCTAAATTACTCTGTATATTGTCGATTAGGAACGGGGATAATTTCGAAATCATTTACGGAAACCAAATTGAAAACCTATTATTCGCGAGCCATCTGCCGAAGGACGGTTCATCGATGAACTATGTATGAATATATGTATCCACATCGCCTGTAATGGTCCTAATTAATCAGTAGCTGTATTTCCAAAACCCGTCCGGCATTTCTGTTTGTATAAAAACTAGAGGGCTACTAAAGTATTGCAAGTTACGGGGTGTGGCGATCTCTAACCTGAATAAAGTAGTAAAGTTCCTGAAGAGTTGAAGTGGAATGATAAAACTACGAATTTATGTTTAGAGAAAAAACTACCTTGTGAAACATTTATCGACGCACGGACCACTTTACTTTAGGTATCTATGTATGTACAGATTTATATGTGTTATATCGACTGAAAGTTACAATCATTCTACTATTGATTCATATAGATATATGCCTATAAGTTCCTAACCTAATCAACTAAAACTTCAATAATGAAATAGATTTTTTATTAATGAAACATGCTTAGTAATCAGCTTAAACGTTTCAATAATCACTTTATGATAAAAACCTTGTTACGAAACGACGTAAGTACTTAGCTCATTTTAATAAGAAAGATCTCGTCTCTCTTGACATCTGCTGAATTCACTGAACAAGAAAAAGTTAAAAACAGTTTGCGAAACTGCGCAGGTAATCTTAATGTACAGACAAAAGAAAACGATTTAGTCTAACGGCCTGCTGTTCACAGCACAATGCATACAAGTTTTACAAGAGAGTTGGTAATCAAAGTTTAATTATGTAGACCGATTCCACGCACGCGTGCCGAAACCGTTTGCTGGCAAAATTGCATTTTTTTTCAATGAATAATGTAATCTCAGCCCGCGGTAAAACGGATTGAAAAGGCTTTGCACTACTACATGAAAACAATAGAGTCAGCAGTGTGCGGCGCGCCAACATGGCCGACCGATACTTGTGATTTGACTTGGATAACACATACATGCAACAAAAAATGTCTATCACCAACACATTTTGGATGAAACTTGATAGGTAAATATTTTTGGCATTTTGTAGTAGTTTGTACTTAAATGTAACTGATTATCGGTTAAATGAATGTTTACGAAGAACATAATCTCACCTTTCTTATGTTCGGGCAATATTAGTTAATTTTCATTTCGAACAAAAGATAGTATTCTGCTGTGTCAATAAACCGAATGAAAAGAAGAATTTAACTTCTACTTAGGAAACAATACTGAAGTACTTGGTATTCAAATTTTAATATTACGACGGTTCTCAGTAAGCATCATGATTTAACTATAGTTTTACGGATTTCTTACGTATTTGCTAAAGTACCATTTATTTGGATTATGTTCGCATGACCCTGTTTGACCTATAGAAACCTAGATACATTGTGCTGCTCGTAATTGTTCCTTAGGTATATCGTCATTTATTTATGTATTATTTTATTTTCATTTAGGTACATCTACCTACCCTACGTAAATGAATAGCTTTGTTGGCTTCTTACCTTGAATAAGTTTAGAATTGAGTTCTTTTATGTTCCAACAATTCCGATGAATAATTTTCAGTCTAAAAGAACTTCGTCAGAACGGTAACGTTTAACGTGTGAACGTAAAAAGTTTCAATGGAAATGAAGATTGTTGTGAATTTTTTACTTTAAGTTATCTTTAAATATAATAGAATAACTGTTTAGCATTTTATAAAGTGAAGGTAAATATAGTAGAATTATGCAAACGTGGAGTGTGTGTAGCTTTGCAAGTGAGATGACGTGCGCAGTGCACAAACAGCTCGAGAGAACGTGAGGCGACGACGCCGCACCGATACGCCACGAATCTACACTTACGCCAATATTTATCTTAAATTTATTAATCAAATTCTAAGTAAAATCAGGCATGCAAAAACCTATATGCAGCCGACCTAATTATTTCAGTGTACCAAAAAGGATCTTGTAAACACGACGCGGGCAGTGGTGGCCGATGACTGCAGAGCGCTCGCGCACCGGTGACGCTGAACGGCAGTGCTTGTCAAAGCTCTAGCTCACTAGTCACTACGACGGACATTTTTATGGCTTTAAAGCTTGAAACATTGATTCGAGTAGCACTACGCACAGTAGCTACACAGCACACAGCACAGTAGTAGCACAGTAGCTTAATAAATAAAGCGTTTTCTTGATCTTAGAATAATTAAGAAGCAATGGACGATTGGCCAATTGGAGAATTGGATTGCGAGATTTATATTATGCAGCTACCATACCAGACTACCGGAGAAGCCTTATTTCGGACAAGACTTTTTTATGATTCACGAAAAAAATTGACGAACGTTTAACTATGGCAGTTATTAATTCAAAAAGTAATATTGTCGCATTACTTTTTGAAACAATAACCGACCTTTTTTACTACCCGTACTGTTTTGATACCTACTTCATAACATCTGCGCCAAAAGAATTCCTTCCTGCAAATGTTTTGCGACTGTTAAAAGGTTGCGTCTACGATATTTTGGTCCGATAGTTCGCGTTATCACGTTGTTCCCCTCTTTTGATATCACGCTCCACAGATGAAACGAAACGCTTCAAGCACATTTCATCTCTTTCCAAATACTTACATAGATACCTATGCCAAAACAGTCATACGAAAATTCTATTTTCTCTCTTTACTTTCGCCTAGATTAGAACGGGAGGAATCTGTACAAATCTCGAGTACGAGGAAACTGAGCGCTTACTGCGAGCGCCTCGCGATGAAAAGTACAGACACACACACGCCTACATTGTATGCCCATATAATGTAAGTAAGTACACGTATCGACTCTCCGAAAAGAACATTCAATGCAAGTTAATATACAGCCACTTAAGTACTTTTGCTTAACATGCGAACCATAGATTACAAACAAACAGTAGCGAGATCAAAGTGAAATCAAATGAATGTTTATCGTTGGTATGCAATTACATCATATACGCCGCAGTCGGTGATGTACGTCAGTTGCAGTTAAATCGAGTCACAGTGAGTCAGTGAATGTCATACCGTTTTGTAGTCAGCGAGGCAGTTACCCGTACTTTCATGTTTTAGGAGATACGGACAGATCACGGTACAGTTTCAATTCAACAAAGGGATTCTCGATGCAGTATATTTGCGACACATATACGTACTATTGTGCACAATGTATCTTCAATAGCTGTCCGCTTGAGATTGTACCTGTCTTAGGGCCTTTCAGATAGCTAACGATACATTGAAATTGTTCTGTATAGTTAGAATGGACAAAGGCTATATTTGTCTCGTAGAATATCATCATATCCTGAAGATTAATTCCCAGTATATTGCAGACTGCAATGACCATACAAAGCAGGTGACTTGTGGTATTAGGTAAAAAAATATAGTATAGATTAAGTAATTAAATATACTGAAACAAACCAAACACTCAGTGGGTCGACTGTTTACGAAAAGTAATTAAAGTAAAGTAAAATTTGAAAACACGTAAACATTCACACATAAACTGAAAAATAAAACGTATTTTCTGCCGAGCTCTAAAACAATAAGGTGGAAAAATCTAAAAGTGCTTGCATTGACTAAAACATTTTCACTGAAAGTCTCGCATCAAAAATGCGTTATTACGTGCTCAGGGATTTTATTGTATCTGCGCCGAATTGATACTGGCGCTATCAAATACTTATTACATACCTGAATGCTGTAACTTTCCCGCCCTACTTGTTACACACAAATCATCGGTTACGGAGTTTTGGTAAAACAATGCACTAAAGTCTTTCAGCTGAATGTTCGTTTCAGTAGAGTGAACTAATGCGGCGACACACGCAGTTATTGCACTAAATCGGGATATCGGCGCTCTACAAATCAGACAAATGTTCACTCTACATGGCACAGTTTTCAGAACTAAGTTTGTGTTTTCCAGGAAAGGAGATGCGAAGTTTAACGGTAAATCATAGTTAGCTGAGACAACAAGCATCCGAGGAGGTTGCGAGTGCCCGAGCCCGCCTCCCGCGTCCACACCGCATCAACACTCGGCTCGGCATTGAACTGAAGTATGCACATGGAAAGTTTGCACCTACTTCCTTTACTGTTCAGAATATTCTAAGCCATACATAAAAGGCGACTTGGAAAACTGGTTTTAGTAAGGTACTCTTTGTTCGCTCAAACTCGAGTAAACTCAACTCATGGTCTGCAAATATACGCCGGCGTATTTTACATATATGAGCGGAAAACTAACTACAATACAGAGAACTTTTGAGGCATTAAATAAGTAATATAGTTTCTCATAATAAGTGGTTTCCTGAATATATGAAAACCCTCGACCTTCGATCTGAGTTCGCCCCCGTAACTTTAGTAATTAGAGTGTGTTTTATATGGTGTTTACCCACTATGGAGCGTTTTTCGTGGAAGGTGAAACTTTCCACATAAACAGCTGTAGAGCGCCACTTAGCGGCTTCGCACGTGTACCTACGTAGTTATGTAACTAGTATTAACTGTGGAATTCCTACTATCGTTAATATATAAGTTTATCTTTATAAATGGGACTTTACGCATTTGTAGAACTGCCCGTGTATTTTGTTTCCTACTAATAACACTTAAGGGTACCTCTTATGTGTCAAATACTGAAAGTACTGTAACATCCTATAACTTCTAGTACTCTTCATTTTTCATTGCCTCAATCTGCCATCTATCACATCATTTTAAACATTCCAACATGCCCATCTGTACTATTCACGTCTAATCTATTAACCCAAGTTGTACAATCCCGTAAGAGTTAAGTCATAGTTCTTAACTCGCGTTTATATCAGTCTTAACCGACGATAAAGGGTTAACCGCAGATTACAAAACAGATGTAAACATAAGTTCTCTTACTCGGATACAACTGAGACATAGATGTCCAATATCTAGATGCGGCTGTGGCACTAAATAAAATAACCACTCTAGTTGCTAGGAAATATCCAAACACTCCCGCGCCACAATTTACCGAGCGGAGCGGCGCACGGTACAGCGGCGGAGTCATTGAAGAGGTACAGTGAATTAAATGCGCCACAGAAATAAGATAGATGCCTGTACTGCAGGTACGTGTTCTGTTTATCGAGTTCCGCACAACGTACGTATTTAAGCATAAACTTTGTATGTTAGCACTTTAAATCATTAGGAATTTTATACTCAACTAAGTATTCTGCGTAAGATCTTTTGGTAGTATTTTGTCAGTTTTCGTTTGTGTTCTAAAATATTAGCGAGGAAAATTGATATCTGTACAAGAATAATGGCACATGTAATTCGTAAGAAGTGGTTGTATGAGATCCTTCAAAAGGTTGAAGACAGAAGGTTCTTCTCAGAAATTTTAGGGGATCAAGCCAATCAACTCATCTTGCGGCCGAACAAACTTTACAGTGTAATCACCGTAATAAGGGGCAAATAATGTAATTAGTTACGTACGAGTATAAGATCAGTCGGATTTTGATGTAGGATAGATAGAAAAAGATATCCAAGTCTTCTCTAGTGTTAAGACACACACACCTTAGATCGAATCAGTGGCTAGTTAGTATTCTTTATAACAAATGTGAAAGTTTGCGAAAAATCTTATTGAACATATTTGGATTTGAGACAAACAACCCGTCTTGGGTTAACAAAACAAAAAAAAATATCCGGGTACCTACATAGCTCTCCTAGCAACAACTTCGAAATATATTGTGACACTATTTGGGAGTCTAATATAAACATTTCCTAAAAATAATTAGACCCTTTAAAAATGTCATTGCCTACGGGCCACGTGACGTTCCCTATAATGTATGCGTCCCAAGAAAAAATGTTGAAAATCGCTACCCCGGACGCGTTTATCATGAAAATTCACATGCATCATATGAAACTACTGGACAGATTTTAATCACGTTTTCACTGATGTATCGTTAAGTGTCCCGACGTTGTCTCGTGGGTATTATTAGAGGGTCGCATCTCTTTATTCTATCGTATACCAGTCTTCGCAGAAATAACACGCATTTTGTAAACGGCTTCTTCGAAACAGATTGAAATTTGATCAGCAAGAGTAAGCTAAATTCTATTCACTTACATGATTGTCTTCCAAGATATAGGCACAAAATAAAAAACGGAAGAAATCGTCAAACTAAAGATTTCTTAGGAATCGGTATATTCAACTTAATCTCACAAGCTATGCTACCAGTTATATCGGCCCTGCCCTTAGAGATCAGCGGGGTCAGCTTACGGAACAATACCCACGGGATCAAATTCCATACCCTATTTTTACCCCAGAAACAATTGACGGACAGAAACTAGATAAAAATTAATTTAAAACATTTTGGCATGTTGTTAATAATTTCGGTGAATATAGTTCCTTAATAAATATGGGAGCGAAAAACAATCAGGAACATCTATTACAGCTTGTGTACTAATAGATTAACGTAAACATATTATGAGAACAATTTTAATCAACTGCCTACTACTAACTCACGAATTAGTTATTGATTTTCGTTCAGTTGTTCATTATCATCAGATTGTTAACGTTTATTGTTTAACATGAACTTTATAAGCAACAAAAGTAGATTAGACGGGTTCTTGTTAATCATCAAAGATTTCGGGCCACATTTCGAAAATCGAACTCAATACCGGTTCTCTCTTCCGAAGACATTTAGACCAGGGAGAAGCCTTTAAAAATAATAAAAAGTGAAAAAAAATAATAGTAGGATGAAACCCATTAGAAAAGGAGGGGAATATTATAAAAATGAAAGGAAAAATAATTTACGGGCGATCTGAGGTCGGGAAGGGGATGGGGGTGAGTTTTTAAGGGTAAAAAACGGTTTTCTCGATTTCCGGCAAAACTAAAAGTCCTATCGAAAAAAATTAAATGGCAAAGTTGTAGGTAATAAAAAGATCTAAAACTTTTGTGTTTACACTTTTTTCACATAACCTCAAAATTTATGTGAAAAATTAAAAAAACCAAGTTTTTGGTTTTTTATTTTTATCTTTTACAAATTTTTTTCTTTTTTTACGAAATTTGGTGAAAACTTGCCTTTTTCTGTCCCAAATACGCTGTAATTTATTTGATTAAAAATATTAATTTTTTCACCTTATTTTGAATTAATATCGAAAAAACACCCTAATTTTCAATCGAAAATTCACCCGTCAAAATATCAGCTTTTTATAAAAAGTTGGTATGTTTTCTGTTTGTTGAAATCTCTACTTTCCGATGGTGAAAAAAAAATATATGTTACCATAGTAAATCTTCTCAGAAAATGCAAAAAACCGAAAAAACTCGAATTCGACTTTTTTTTTAATTATTATAAATAATTTTGAGCTATTTTTTAAAATTAATACTTTAATTACTCGAAAAACGTTAGATTACATGATACATTGATAAAAAAAAAATTGCAAATAAAAATATGCTACTATAATTAATAAACAAATAAGTTAATAAAATTAATATTTAATAAGACATCTACAATATTTGGAGAAAGTTGTCGAATCTTCTTTAAATTATATGCGTAGATGCCTATTTATAACTATTTTAAGATATATTATATACCTGAGTGACCTACGAAAAATTGTAGCCCATCAAAAGGTATTTCATGGAGAAGTGGGGAAGGGGCTAGGCGGGTCTGGGTCTTACTACATATATACCTACTATTTCGTAGCAGCTGTTACAACCGTTAGCCTAGCCAGTATTCGAAATACAGTACAGTATACAACATCGTTTATAAAAATACACGTGCACGCTGAGTTTCTTGAAGATAATTGTGACAAGTTTACTTAAAAAAAAACTTTTCGAATCTGCATAGGAAGGTAAATACTATCTCTATGTTTATGTCTATCAATCAACTCAAACATAAAAATCGTTATTTTTTAGGTTACTAAAGATTGAAATTAAATGATATTTTAATACAAGATAAAAAAATAATAATCTCCTTAATTTTGCACAAACAAATTTAGTTAATCCCATGAAAAAAAAAATTTTTCAAAATACATAAAAAATATATTCCAAGCTACTCTTAGCCGAATGTAATTCCCGAGTTACTAACACTTTTACCTAAGTACTACTCTGCAATCTGTAATCATTTTCAATGACACATTAAATGTTATTTCAGAAATTAACGGAAGCAACTTTTTTTCTTAAAACCTGAAATTTCGATTAAATCACATCGAGATAGCTTCTCAATTTAATGTAAGCAGGACCAAGACTATGAATAAGGTCAAGATCGTAGCTAGGAAATATGTTTCGAAGAGAGCGGATTTGTGGCTTTAAAACTTGGCTCGTTGGAAGATATATTTATAATAAAACTTTGATATTTGAGTATCTAACTCATGTATTTATTTATAACTAGCACTTCTACTATTCTCTCTACTCTTTCATTACGTTACGTCAATCCCTAACACTTAGGAATCACGACCCTTAAAATATATTACTATCAACGAGCTTAGTTTAGACGGTATAACAAAGATTTAAAATTTCCATCACGATATCAGATGAAAAGCCCTTCACATAATTAAATTCTCTACAACTTACGGAAGCATTCATTTTTAAAAATGTCAAAATATTCTTCATGGTATGAAATTTTATAATGAACAGAAAAGAGCACGGGCATCTTTCTAGTAGCTGGTATATAACGCCAACTGCTACATAATGTAATTCACCAAACACTTACAAACGCATAGCAGTTGCCAGATATGGAATTGATTCGTAGAAAATAATACAAAAAGTTTCGTAGCGAAATAGCTACGGCGTAGGCAGATTAATTTACAATGTTCCCGCTAGCAATTAAGTTTGTTTTTTTTTTATCTGTCATATAATATGTGCTGATGCATGCTGTGTTCACTATTTTAAGACATGAAATTTAGAGTGTTCTTTGAGTTATATCGTATCAATGTTATTGCGATTGTATTGCCGCGTTTATGAACAAGAATATAAAAAAAGATAGTGAGACCTTTAATGAACTGTCTATGTTATCTATCATTCATTTTTACTGATAAACAAAATATTAACCATTTTATAGAAAAAAGAAAATGGCGTCTTCTCGTAGCATAGACCACCTCTAGCATAATATAATTTAAGGGATCCTTACAAACGCGTAGAAGTTGAAAATCTGTTAGTAAAAAATAATACAAAAAAAATTTAACTAAAAAAATCAAAAACCCAACTGCTTAGGAAGCGAACTAAAAAGACGTAAACAAGAAGAAAATCATACTGTGCAGTCGGAGGGTATCCTCCGACTGCACAGTATGATTTTCTTCTTGTTTATATATGATATATTCGCGAGCTGGCTGACCAAAACCAGATACAAAGTTAAAGCGCATCAAAATTCAGGAGTGGGGGCTTGTGACGTCACTAAGGCAGTATAAAGTGTACTAGCGGCGTGACGTTTCACGATATTTCAACGCCACTTTATGTTTACGTGTCAAAAGAAAAAATACGTGCCTAATATTTTTTATTAATCTACCTGTCGGACAGAAATCTAATTTTCAGTAGGTAAACTACCCTATTGTACGACGGACCATCTTAAAAATATCTCAATATAATCGATAAAGAACACTTTTGTGCCGTTATTCTAACTTTTGGTATCTACAAAAACAGAAAAATATTTATACTAATTATTATGATAAAATATTTATCTCCACAATTTTGGTGGGCCTTATTGAGAGTATAGAAAAATCTATGAAATTTGAGCTTAGAAAAGGGTAGTATTTAAATGCTAATCAAAAAAACCAAAGCTGAATATACTCTTAGTAACATTCTGGACAAAAGAATTCCTCTACGTCGTTCTTAGTTAGGCCAAAACATTCTTCGTGGTTATAAAAACTGCAGAGAAACTTCACCCCCTAGAGTGTATAAAAAGCGACATCTATGGGCAGGAGGATATACTACGACTCGCGCCACGTGCGCGCCATCTCTGTGACCACAATGAAGTTAGTTTTCTGTAGTTATTGACATCGATTCCACAAAGTAAGCGTGCAAGATACCCATTTAACAATAATTGTTTATGTTATTGATACAAAATTGACATTTACACGCTAACCAACATCAGCATATTTAGGTAGCACTGTTTGGCTATAGAGGAGTGTTGCGGGTTGAGGGGAAGTAGGTATAATAAAAATAAAAATTAATAGGTAGGTATATACTAATATTAATTTAAAAAAAACCGGTGTTTAAAAGGTGGTCTTTTGAAATATTGAAGATTCACTTATATACATAGTATTATTTATTATGTCCTTTATTTAATTTCTTTCTTATTTGTTACATTTTTAAATATTTTTATTAAACGCAAAATAAACAATAAGGCTGAAAAAACTGATATAGTTTTGAATATTTCAAAAGAGAACCAACATGTTACTCACGTTTGAAACAAACAGAACAACAATTTACATCATCATCGTCATCATATCAGCCGAAAGACGTCCACTGCTGGATATAGGCCTCCCCCAAGCGTCGCCACATTGACCGGTCCCGTGCGTCTCGCAACCAGCGGATTCCCGCAACATTCACCAGGTCATCGGTCCACCTGGTGGGAGGCCTTCCAACGCAACGTCTTCCGGTTCGCGGTCGCCATTCCAGAAGCTTTCTGCCCCATCGGCCATCCGTTCTGCGAGCAATGTGCCCTGCCCACTGCCACTTAAGTTTCGCAATTCTTCGGGCTATGTCGGTAACCTTGGTTCTCTTGCCGATTTCTACATTTCTGATTCGATCACGCAAGGAAATTCCGAGCATAGCCCTCTCCATTGCCCTTTGAGTCACTGTAAGCTTTCTGATGAGGCCTATTGAAAGCGACCACGTCTCAGAGCCATATGTCATCACTGGCAACACACACTGGTCATAGACTTTCGTCTTGAGACACTGTGGTAAGTTGGACGAGAAGATACCGCGCAACTTCCCGAACGCTGCCCAGCCGAGTCGGATTCGACGGTTGACCTCTTTCTCGAAGTTGGCTCTACCCAACAGGATCGTTTGTCCCAGGTAGACATAGTCGCCCACAACTTCGAGGGTAGAGTCTCCTACCTTGATAGGAGTGGGTGTAACATGGGCATTCAACATCACCTTGGTTTTGTCCATGTTCATTCTAAGACCCACTCTTTCGGAAGCTCTACTGAGGTCATCGAGCATTGTACTGAGGTCCTCCATGGTCTCAGCCATAACCACTATATCGTCGGCAAACCGAAAGTGAGTGATGCCATTGACGTTGATGCCTAGCCCTCTCCAGTCCAGAACCTTGAAGACATCCTCCAGTGCAGCGGTAAACAGCTTCGGAGATATGACGTCTCCCTGTCTCACACCTCGCTACAGAAGGACTGGTTCCGAGGTCTGATCCTGAAGTCGAACTGACATGGTGGCGTTTTTGTATAAACACTTCAACACTTCGATGTAAATTTGGCACCGTTGGAGAGACTGCAGTACAGCCCAAGTCTCGATCGAATCGAAGGCTTTCTCGTAGTCCACAAACGCTAAACAGAGAGGCAGGTTGTACTCTTCGGTCTTCAGTATAACCTGGCGCAGCGTATGTATGTGGTCTACGGTGCTGAAGCCTTTACGGAATCCGGCTTGTTCGGAAGGCTGGAAATCGTCAAACCTGCGCGCGAGACGATTCGTAATGACTCTTGAAAACAGCTTGTAGACATGGCTTAGAAGTGAGCTGGGCCTATAGTTCTTTAGTTCTTGAAGAAGAGTACCACCACACCCCTGCACCATGCCTGTGGCGTTTTCCCCTCGAGAATGACGGAATCAAACAGCTTCTGAAGGGCCTTAAGGATTGGTTTTCCACCCGCCTTCAGGAGTTCGGCCGTAATTCCGTCGTCACCCGGCGCCTTGTTGCTCTTAAGCTGTTTCAGAGCCATCCTAATCTCATACAGGCTGAGCTCTAGGGTCATTCGCTAGATTTGCGACGGGTTTACTGGTTGACGTGTACAGCTGCCCATAGAATCTCTCGATCTCCATCAGAAGCTCTGGTTTGGCGGAAACGATCCTGCCATCATCGGTCTTCAGTTTCGTGAGCTGGCTCTGCCCAATAGACAGAACTCTTGCAAAGACCTTGGAGCCCTTATTCCGCTCAATCGTGTCTTTAATACGCTCGGTATTAAAGCGGCGGAGGTCGCTTTTCAAGGACTTTGAGATCCGTCTATTTAGCTGACGGTATTTCAACGCATCGTCTGAAGACTGCAGGATCATCTCACGCCTCTCCTTCATAAGCTTGAGAGTAGGATCAGAGAGCTTTTTGTTCCTATCTGTACGGCGGGTCTTGAAAAACTTAGACCCGACCGTATGGACAGCTTCCACGAACCCATCGCTGTAATCGTCCACGGAGATTTCTAGGCACTCGAAACGATTCTGGAGTTCGAGCTGAAAGTTCTCGGGGTTTTGGACCTGGATCTGTGCTGGGCGGAGCGTGGACTTCACCAGTCGAGACCTTTCAAGTTTAACATTAATGTTCAATGGGCCTCTTACCATGCGGTGATCGCTCCCGGTTTTCACCGAATTGATCACAGAGACATCATTGAACATTTGCTTCTTGGTTGACATGATGAAGTCGATCTCGTTTTTAGTTGCACCATCGGGGCTTTGCCAGGTCCACTTCCCGTGCTCACGCTTTCTGAAGAAGGAGTTCATCATGTAGAGGCCCTCCTTCTCCATAAAACTGGCCAGTAGGTGACCCCGGTGGTTCCGGCGTCCAACTCCAAATTGCCCCACTTGCAGCTCATTCACGTCTCGTTTGCCCAGTTTTGCGTTGAAGTCCCCCATGACAACGGTGAAGTGAGTTTTGAAACCATGCATGGCTCTAGAGATATCCTCATACATGGTCTCTACCTCGTCGTCGGGGTGTGCCGAGGTCGGGGCGTAGACCTGTATGACCTTCAGCGAATATCTTGCGGATATTATGAGTATAAGGTTCGCCACCCTGGTCGACACACTCTCGATCTTCACCATGTTGTTCACAAGGGACTTGTGGACGATAAACCCGACACCACCCTGGGACTGTCGGTCACCCTCTCGGAAATAGAGCAGGTTACCGGATTTGAGGATTATTGAGCCCTCCCCCTCTCTTCGGACTTCAGACAACCCTATAATACTCCATCGCAACCTGCTCAATTCTTCTTCCAGTTCGGCTATCCTCTCGTCGGTCCGGAGTGTTCGCGTGTTATAAGTTCTCAGGTCCAGTCGTCGGCGTTTATTGAGGTAGCCGGGTCCACTCCGGGGATTCTTAGCACCCCTTGCCACGCCATCGCCTCGACCGCTACCGTTGCCGCGGGTAGACGGGCTGCCGGGCACTCGGGGCCGTTTTTTCTGTGTGCTGATCTTTAGGATTGGGGGGTTTTGCCATAATCGCCACGCTTGGCAGGCGGGTTGGCGATCGCAGTTTGTTGATAAAGTGCACAGAGAACGCTGCTGCCCATTCTCTGGTGTGTCCCTTAGTCGCCTCTTACGACACCCACGGGAAGATATGGGATGGTGAAATTCTTTACGTCCGTCACCATACGGTACAAACATTTACACAATTTACATGTCTTGAAATTTTTCAAAAGAGTTTACAAAAAAAAAAAAAAACTACAAATCTTACCTGGTGCTTGTGGGGTCAAACCTATCTTATTACGGGCAGGAATAGGTGAACGCGCACCTAGCCGCACCGCAGGAGCCGCACGCGCCGCAGTCATCGCATTTTATAAATCTTTATATGAAATCGTATGCAGCCTCGCGCACCTGTCCGCGCATTTAGCTGAAATGCGGCTCGTGCGGCGCGGATAGGTGCGCGTTCACCTTAAACGTCAAGGCCGACATGAATGATGTAATGGATGATTTATAAACATATCGATAAATTTCACAGCTTTGGTAAGTGTCAGAATTGCGCAGTGGTATAGCAGCTAGACTCGTGTGTTATTCAGCCAAACGATTTTATAACATTTTAAAATTCTGTGTTGTGAATTTTTAGAAATCTGTAAAAAGGTATAATGGTTGGAAGTTTAAACACATTTGGAAGTTTCAAAATATCAATAGGTAGGTTGCGATGGATATTACCTAGCGGTCGCTTGCATGAGCGCGCCAGCGCCGTTAGTTTTTTTATTTCTAGTTAGAATATCTTAGCAGTTTCATTGATATCTTTTTTTTTCTTTCGGTCTATACAAGTGGTTATTGATGGCCGCTCGTCTGACCAACTGGATATCAATGCCGGGGTCCCTCAGGGGTCGGTACTCTCGGCAGCATTGTTCTTGTTGCATATAAATGATCTGCTAAAACCCGGTATCTTTGGGTATTGCAGACGACAGCACTGTTGCTGAGAGATACGTATCCGACGCGCGCGCTACTGGGCCTCAGATCCGGTCTCTCCGGCTCTCAGGTTGGGCGCTTGAATCTGTCCTTAAAGGCAGTATCCGAATGGGGTGATGCCAATATGGTCAGGTTCAATGCTGCTAAGACCAAGGCATGTCTTTTTTCCGCTAAAAGGAGCCAATTCCAACCGGCTCCATCTTTCCGTGGTGTGACCGTGCCGATAACGGACCATCTTGAGCTTCTTGGCATCACGTTGACGTCGACTCTCAATTTTGGTCCATTCATTGAGGCTAAAGCACAATTGGCTGCCAAAAAAATTGGGGATACTTGCAAAGGTGAGACGGTACTTCACGCCAGAACAGTTGCTCAACTTGTATCAAGCGCAAGTTCAGTCATGCATGGAGTACTGCTCTCATCTCTGGGACGGATCTGCCAAGTACAAGCTGGATGCACTGGAGTCGATCGAAAAACGGGCTAAGAGGCTCATCGGTAATTGAAGTTGCCACTTTGGATCAAATTGTTTCCTCTCTTTCATATTGTATTTTATTCGAAATTTTGGTTTGCGTCAAATCCATACTTTAAGATTTATACTATAAATGTGAAAGTAACTGCCTGTCTTTCTGTTTGTTATCTTTTTAAGTCTATACGCCTAAAGGGTTTAGGAGAAACTTGGCTCACGGTTAGTCCATGTCCAGGGGTTCTAGATAAGTGACATTCTATCATCGAAAGCGTGGCGATAGCGATTGTAATTAAATAATTAAATAAAAAATGCAAATTTGTATGTGATTGACAAGCGTTATCGAACAATCACGTGAACAATCTATTACATTTTGTGATTTCGACTACCGCCTTCATGACATCGAATGCCACTTGTCTGCCTGTATTAGGACATAGGATAGGTCTGGGATAGGTACGTACTTTTTATCCCGGAAATATGTTCCCTTGGCATAATTTCAGAATTAATTGTGGATGAAGCTGCTGGTAGAAGCTAGAACCTAATAATAAAATAATAAGACGCAGATACCCCTGAGTAGCTAATTTTAAAATGAGAATCGCGTCGTAATTTTTTGTAAAAATATATGTTACAAAAGACCATTTTTTTAATACTTTAATCTAAGAATATGTTGAGTTTTATTCGTTTAACATAGTTTAATTAATTTTTAAAGTTATGTCTAACACGACCAAAAAACCACGATCATCGCACCAAAACCGCCGAGCGTATTTTAATAAAATTGACACAATCTAAAACATATATCATTTGACATTTTGGGCTGGCTTTTTTTTAAAGTTATAGAATAATAAGCAAAGTACAAAAAAAACTGAATTTTGAGTCGCGCGGGTGTGAAACGTTTTGTTCCCTCAGGGTCGTTGGCTACTATCGTCGTCTTAAGACGTAGATAGTAGAAAAACCATCTAAACTTTAAACTTTTTATCGTGTGTGATGAACACTAAAAGCGGACACAAGTTCCAATCCAGTTCAAGTCCAGTCCAGTTGCCAAGTGGCAATTATGCATAGTTCTTAGCAGCTTCTGAAGGAAGTTGCGCGTCCCCATCATCATCATCATCATATCAGCCGAAAGACGTCCACTGCTGGACATAGGCCTCCCCCAAGCGTCTCCACATTGACTGGTCCCGTGCGTCCCGCAACCAGCGGATCCCCGCAACCTTTACCAGGTCATCGGTCCACCTGGTGGGAGGCCTTCCAACGCAACGTCTTCCGGTTCGCGGTCGCCACTCCAGAACCTTTCTGCCCCATCGGCCATCCGTTCTGCGAGCAATGTGCCCAGCCCACTGCCACTTAAGTTTCGCAATTCTTCGGGCTATGTCGGTAACCTTGGTTCTCCTGCGGATCTCTACATTTCTGATTCGATCACGCAAGGAAATTCCGAGCATAGCCCTCTCCATTGCCCTTTGAGTGACTGTAAGCTTTCTGATGAGGCCCATTGTAAGCGATCACATCTCAGAGCCATATGTCATCACTGGCAACACACACTGGTCATAGACTTTCGTCTTGAGACACAGTGGTAAGTTGGACGAGAAGACATCGCGCAACTTCCCGAACGCTGCTTAGCCGAGTCGGATTCGACGGTTGACCTCTTTCTCGAAGTTGGCCCTACCCAATTGGATCGTTTGTCCCAGGTAGATAGTCGCCCACAACTTCGAGTGTGTAATCTCCAACCTTGATAGGAGTGGGTGTAACATGAAAGTGAGTGATGCCATTGACGTTGATGCCTAGCCCTCTCCAGTCCAGAACCTTGAAGACATCCTCCAGTACAGCAGTAAACAGTTTTGGAGATATGACGTCTCCTTGTCTCACACCTCGCTGCAGAAGGACTGGTTCCGAAGTCTGATCCTGAAGTCGAACTGACATGGTGGCGTTTTTGTATAAACACTTCAACACTTCGATGTACCGGTAGTCAATTTGGCACCGTTGGAGAGACTGCAGTACAGCCCAAGTCTCGATCGAATCGAAGGCTTTCTCGTAGTCCACAAACGCTAAGCAGAGAGGCAGGTTGTACTCTTCGGTCTTCAGTATAACCTGGCGCAGCGTATGTATGTGGTCTACGGTGCTGAAGCTTTTACGGAATCCGGCTTGTTCGAAAGGCTGGAAATCGTCAAACCTGCGCGCGAGACGATTCGTAATGACTCTTGAAAACAGCTTGTAGACAAGGCTTAGAAGTGAGCTGGGCCTATAGTTCTTGAAGAAGAGTACCACCACACCCCTGCACCATGCCTGTGGCGTTTTCCCCTCGAGAATGACGGAATCAAACAGCTTCTGAAGGGCCTTAAGTACTGGTTATTCACCCGCCTGCAGGAGTTCGGCCGTAATTCCGTCATCACCCGGTGCCTTGTTGTTCTTAAGCTGTTTCAGAGCCATCCTAATCTCATACAGGCTGACGTCCGGAATGTCTTCGATCCCTAACATTTAGAAAATTATTAAAATAGCTCGATATGTATACTAATAAGTTATTTCAACCGAGGACGAATCTCACATTAACAGGTAACAACAGCTACATTATGTGCATAAAATTGTATAACAAATTACCAAATTCCATAAAAACGCTACCATTTTTAACCGACTTACCAAAAAGGAGGAGGTTCTATGTTCGACATTATGTTTGTTTTTTTTTTTTTTTTTTTTTTTTGTGTATGTTCACGCATATCTCCGTCAATTTTAGACCGAAATTGAAAATTCTTTTTTTGTTTGAATGAGTATGTTTCGAAATTGGTCCCATTTTGATTTGGTGAAGATCTGATGAAGAACTTCGAAGATATACAACAGAACTCTTCAATAAATTACGGAAAATCTCTCGGGATTGCTGCAATCGCATGTCTGTTTATTGTTTATACCATTTCATAACAAAACATCACGTCAGTACGCTCTTAAGGGGTACGCAGATCACTCTTTTCACCGGTTTTGTTAAATTTTCATGATTATCGGGTAATCTATTCTGGCGTTATAGGTACCTTAACCAACTTGCCTATTAGGTAGGTACAACTAAAAAGTGAAAAATAAAAAGCTTTTTTACAAAAAAATACTACCGACTTCCAAATAAGAAAAAAACTATAAAGTGAAAAATAACTTTATTTTTGGAAGTCGGTGTCCATAACGCATAAAATGGTACCTACCAAAGACACCGACTTCCAAAAATAAAGTTATTTTTCACTTTATAGTTTTTTTCTTATTTGGAAGTCGGTAGTATTTTTTTGTAAAAAAGCTTTTTTCTAGATTTAAAAATAATTTGACGAGGTTTCTAATTGAAAAATGCTTTTATAGTATACATGAGTTTTTGGATTATAAATTGTAAGTTTTTATTTTTTTTGTAGGATGGCAAGGTAATTTTAAATTACGATTTTGTTTTTGTTTTTGTTTTGTTTTTTTTGTTTTTAAAAACAAAAAATGTTATTATTTGGTCATTGGTTTTTATTATTGTGTGGCGAATATCGCTATTGACATGATTATTATCGACACATATGATTGTTATCTTTATTATTATTATTTTTTAAATTATGAGTATTATTTTATGTTTGGTTATTATTATTGTGTGGTGAATCTTTCCCATTATTGACATTATTATTATTGATACTTATGATTATTATCTTTATTATTTTTTCATATTATATTGACATTTATTTAATTTAATAATACAATTTTAAGGGGCTCATCTGTTTAGTGACTGCATGATTTTGATCAATAACAATTTTAACTATTTGTAACTTTATTTTATATTTGCACGCCGAAATTAAAGGCAGGGTAAGAGAACAATTTTGTACATTTTACCAACCTTCTGTACCTTATTTATGTAAATAATAATAAAAAAAAAAAAATTTTTTTTTTTTTTTTTTATAGGTTTCTTGTCCAAACAATAATAGAGGTTTTTAATTAAACTGTTACATAAAAAAATACATAGGTACAGTCGAACATAGAACCTTCTCCTTTTTGGAAAGTTGGTTAAAAAGGGTTATGTATGGCCGCAGATGTATCGGACAACATTTCAATATGTTTTAATCCACATGGCTTACCCATTAACTGGGCACGAATCTTAACTCCAGAGGCTCTCTTCTGGTAAATCCTACTACCGAGGTATTCTAGATGGAAAAACCCAGAAACACTTTGCCCGACCCAGAAATCGAACCCGGGCACCATGGTCAGCAGTAGTGTTTGCGACCACTAGACTAACGAATCAGTTCAACAAATGGACTTTTAACAAACCACAATGTCATATCACACTAATAATATAAAGGCGAAAGTTAGTGAGTGTGTATGTTTGTTACTTCTTCACGCCAGAACGGCTGAACGGATCTGGATGAAATTTTGCACAGATGTAGTCAGGAATATCACATGGGATACTTTTCTATCCCGGGAATTTGTACTACTTTGACGCGAGTGAAGCCGCTGGCAGAAGCTAGTTTAGCAATAAAAGCAGTCGTAATCGTTAGCTAAATTATTCTGCATGTTGTCCATTAGGAACGAGGATAATTCAGAAATATAATTTGTATATATTATGTGAGTTTTTGGTTTACTTTGAAGCTCGTAATTAATATTATGAGTATTCACTGTGAATAACACTGTTGATTATGTAATCGTTAATTTGTTTGTATTTTCTATTATATACTTTAGGGACTGCCGACGTGCTACCGACAGCAGTGAAAACTTAATGCGTCACATTATTTATAAATTCGTCATAAATTTTGCCCTACCAGAAATCGCTCATCGCGACTAAAGAAGATTTGAAATAAAAAACAAAATGTTAATAAATTGCAATGTTATATTTACCAATAAAACCCGTCATTAACGTTAGCTAAATTATTCTGTATACTGTCGATTAGGAACGGGGATAATTTCGAAATCATTTACGGAAACCAATTCGGAAAACGTATTATTCGCGAGCCATCTGCCAAAGGACGGTTCATCGATGAACTATGTATGAATATATGTATCCACATCGCCTGTAATGGTCCTAATTAATCAGTAGCTGTATTTCCAAAACCCGTCCGGCATTTCTGTTTGTATAAAAACTAGAGAGCTACTAAAGTATTGCAAGTATGCATCATAATTGCTGCCGTGACGTCTGTGACGAATTTTATATAATTTACTTTAAGCCTTGTTCTCATGTAAGTGACTTTGTGTCTTTTTTGAGAATAAATATCTTTAAGTTTAAGTTAAGGGGTGTGGCGATCTCTAACCTGAATAAAGTAGTAAAGTTCCTGAAGAGTTGAAGTGGAATGATAAAACTACGAATTTATGTTTAGAGATAAAACTACCTTGTGAAACATTTATCGACGCACGGACCACTTTACTTTAGGTATCTTTACTTTACTTTAGGTATGTACAGATTTATATGTGTTATATCGACTGAAACTTACAATCATTCTACTATTGATTCATATAGATATAAGCCTATAAGTTCCTAATCTAATCAACTAAAACTTCAATAATGAAAAAGATTTTTTAATAATGAAACATGCTTAGTAATCAGCTTAAACGTTTCAATAATTACTTTATGATAAATACCTTGTTACGAACCTACGTACCTAAGTACTTAGCTCATTTTAACAAGAAAGATCTCGTCTCTCTTGACATCTGCTGAATTCATTGAACAAGAAAAAGTTAAAAACAGTTTGCGTCACTGCACAGGTAATCTTAATGTACAGACAAACGAAAACGATTTAGTCTAACGGCCTGCTGTTATATTCTTTCGACGTAATAATATAAAAAGACATTAAAACGCAATAACCGTATCACAGCACAATGCATACAAGTTTTAAAAGAGAGTTGGTAATAAAAGTTTAATTATGTAGACCGATTCCACGCACGCATGCCGAACCCGTTTGCTGGCAAAATTGCATTTTTTTTAATTGAATAATGTAATCTCAGCCCGCGGTAAAACGGATTGAAAAGGCTTTGCACTACAACATGAAAACAATAGAGTCAGCAGTGTGCAGTGTGCGGCGCGCCAACATGGCCGACCGATACTTGTGATTTGACTTTGATAACACATACATGCAACAAAATATGTCTATCACCAACACATTTTGGATGAAAACTTGATAGGTAATTATTTTTGGCATTTTGTAATAGTTTGTACATGCAAACATGTGCAACTGATTATCGGTTAAATGAATGTTTACGAAGAAAATAATCTCACCTTTCTTATGTTCGGTAAATATTAGTTAATTTTCATATCGAACAAAAGATAGTATTCTGCTGTGTCAATAAACCGAATGATAAGAAGAATTTAACTTCTATTTAGGAAACAATACTGAAGTACTTGGTATTAAAATTTTAATATTACGACGTTTCTCAGTAAGCATCATGATTTTACTATAGTTTTACGGATTTCTTACGTATTTGCTAAAGTACAATTTATTTGGATTATGTTCGCATGACCCTGTTTGACCTATAGAAACCTAGATACATTGTGCTGCTCGTAATTGTTCCTTAGGTATATCGTCTTTTATTTATGTATTATTTTATTTCTATTTAGGTACATCTACCTACTCTACGTAAATGAATAGCTTTGTTGAATACCTTGAATAAGTTTCGAATTGAGTTCTTTTATGTTCCAACAATTCCGATGAATAATTTTCAGTCTAAAAGAACTTCGTCAGAACGGTAACTTTAAATGGAAATGAAGATTGTTGTGAATTTTTTACTTTATGTTACCTTTAAATATAATAGAATAACTGTTTAGCATTTTTTAAAGTGAAGGTAGGTATAGTAGAATTATGCAAACGTGGGGTATGTGTAGCTTTGCAAGTGAGATGACGTGCGCAGTGCACAAACAGCTCGAGAGAACGTGAGGCGACGACGTCGCACCGATACGCCACGAATCTACACTTACGCCTATATTTATCTTGAATTTATTAATCAAATTCAGGCATGCAAAAACCTTTATGCAGCGGTCCTATTTAATTCAGTGTACCGAAGTCCAAAGCTTTGTACTGTACCAAAAAGGATCTCGTAAACATGACGCGGGCAGTGGCGGCTGGTGACCGCAGAGCGCTCTCGCACCGGTGACGCTGAACGGCAGTGCTTGTCAAAGCTCTAGCTCACTAGTCACTTTTTTTTTATTTTATTTTAATTATTTTAAAAACGTTGCCCCACACTTAGAATTTCTTCCTGTATCGTGGGTACATTTACAAACATATAAACTCACATACACAACACCCAGAGCCGGAACAACTATCTGTAGGTCATACAAATATTTGTTCCGTGCCGGAATCGAACCCGCGACACGCAGCGCAGCAGTCAATCGCACAACCACTGCGCCAACCGTGCGCCCTACGACGGACATTTTGATGGCTTTAAAGCCTGGAACATTGATTGGAGTACCTACAGCTAAAACTTCGTTACTAGATTTAATTGGAAAAGCACTACAATTAAGTAATGAATCAACAACTACAGATACAGATTAGCTTAATAAATACGGCGTTTTCTGTATCTTAGAATAAGAAGGAAGATATGGACGATTGGCCAATAGACTTGTGGTCACGGACTGTTGCCGCTCGGAACAAATATTTGTAAGTCGACAAATAGATGGTCCGGCTCCGTCTGTTTGTAAATGTGAGACTACCGGAGAAGCCTTATATCGGAGAAGGTGTTTTTTGGATTCACGAAAAAAATCACGAATATTTAACTCTGACTGCGGTTATTGTTTCAAAAAGCAACATTGTCGCATTACCTTTTGATACCTACTTCATAACATCTGGGCCAAAAGGATTCCTTCCTGCAAATGTTTTGCGACTGTTAAAAGGTCGCGTCTACGATATTTTGGTCCGATAGTTTGCGTTATCACGTTGTTCCCCTCTTTTGATATCACGCTCCACAGATGAAACGAAACGCTTCTAGCACATTTCATCTATATTTTTATCCTCCCAAATACTTACATACCTATGCCAGAACAGTCATACAAAAATTATATTTTCTCTCTTTACTTTCGCCTAGATTAGAACGGGAGGAATCTGTACAAATCCCATGTACGAGGGAACTGATCGCATACTGCGAGCGCCTCAAGATGAAAAATACAAACACAACACACACGCCTACATTCTATGCCCATATATATACACGTGTAAGTATACGTACTGAATCTCCGAAAAGAATATTCAATGCAATTTATAAATATAACTGCAGAATCAGGGACACGGAAGAAACGAATGCCGAGCGAAATAGACTGGATTTCGCTAAATAAAGCTAGTCTCATCAAAACGATCGTTATGGTTCAGTGAGCAGATACACATAGGTGGTACAATGCGCCTCCGAAGTTGGCTTATATTATACTATCTTCTGCATTTCGCGTGTAAGGGGTTTTTTTATCCCAAGGGAACATAATACCGGGATGAAAAGTAGCCTATGTGCTATTCCAGACTATAATCTATCTCTGTGCCAAATTTCATCAAGATCCATTTAGCCGTTCTTCCGTGATTGAGTTACAAACATACATCCATCCAATCTTTCATATTTATAATTTTACTGCGGCTTAGACCGCGTGAAAGTCGAAAATTATCCCGAGGGAACATATTCCCGGGTTAAAAAGTATTCTATGTGCTATGCCTGACTATAATCTAAATATCTCTGTGCCAAATTTCATCCAGATCCGTCCAGCCGTTTGAGCGTGAAGAAGTAACCAACATACAAACACACACACACACGCACAAACTGTCGCCTTTATGATATTAGTGTGATATTATATAATTTTATAGTAAAATTACCACCACTGTAGACTAGTATCTATAAGCTATCTAGTATTTACAACAAGCCCTTAAAATATCAACAAAATATACGTGAATATGTCCCTCCTGGTTTAAACAAACTAAAATAGCAGCTATGCATCCCCCGAGGCTAGCCGAAGTTTCGAGAATCTTATTGATATGTTTCCCTCAATAAGCCTTCGCCGTGTATTTATCTTAAAGCCTGTGAAAGTTATTATAGAGTCAATAGTGGCCGTAGCTACGAGCAATACCAAGACTTGCAGTTGTTTACTTAAGATACCTGCTACTTACCTGCTGTAGTTAATATACAGCCACTTTAGTACATTTGCTTAACATGCGAACCACAGATTACAATCAAACAGTAGCGAGATCAAAGTGAAAACAAATGAATGGTTATCATTGGTATGCAATTACGTCATATACGCCGCAGTCGGTGATGTACGTCAGTTGCAGTTAAATCGAGTCACAGTGAGTCAGTGAATGTCATACCGTTTTGTAGTCAGAGAGGCAGTTACCCGTACTTTCATGTTATAGGACTTACGGACAGACCACGGCACAGTTTCAATTCAACAAAGGGATTCTCGATGCAGTATATTTGCGTCACATATACGTACTATTGTGCACAATGTATCTTCAATAGCTGTCCGCTTGAGATTGAACCTGTCTATAAGGCCTTTCAGATAGCTAACGATACATTGAAATTGTTCTGCATAGTTAGAATGGACAAAGGCTATATTTGTCTCGTAGAATATCATCATATCCTGAAGATTAATTCCCAATATATTGCAGACTGCAATGACCATACAAAGCAGGTGACTTGTGGTATTAGGTAAAAAATATATGGATTGTGAAATATTATTCACCCCGAGTGGCTCGTCATATAGCTCTCGGCACTAGTTTCCATCAAACCTTTTTAATACACTCTCTGTTACCCGCGACTTCGTTTGCATACTTTGACCTCCCGTCTGACCCCTCAGAGGATGAATTTCTAAAAATACTTGACGGATGCCTGCGTTGTTTATGAAGCCTTATACCTATGCTAAATTTTTACCGTGATAGCTTTGCACATAATTCAAGGGATTTTGATTTGTGAGAGTGATTTGAAGATCTTATTTAATCTAGATACGTAGATAATACCTACTGCAATGTTGGATACCTACATGATTTCCGTTACAGTTTACGTCATTTATATCAATGTCTTGCAGACAAGGTAGGATTTAATTGGTGGTATGTTATACGCATTGATGTATCCTCGCAGTCAATTTGTAGTAATTGACGATCGACAATTAAAATAATGAATGGGAATTTATCTGTGCAATTTGTCGAGCCACGTTCACGGATAGATAGCTCTCAATAAGACCATGCTGTGAAATGCTAGCTTCGTTTACATTGCTCTAGAGTTAGCTTTTAAATGGTAGTTTTTGAATTTGTGCAATTCGATCTCGGAACTTCTTTGTGTAAATCTCTGCAGAAGGTTCGATCTAACTATGGAAATTTGTAGGTTTACTAGCTTCTGCCAGCGGCTTCGTCCGCGTGAATGTCGAAAATTATCCCAAGGGAACATAACCCCGGGATAAAAAGTAATATCCTATGTGCTATTCCAGACTATAATCTATCTCTGTGCCAAATTTCATCTAGATCCGTTAAGTAGTTTTTGCGTGAAAGAGTAACAAACATACATACATCCATTCATCCTCACAAACTTTCGCATTTATAATGTTAGTAGGACGTAGGATAAGGTAGAATAGGATAGGACTATGACGAGGAGCGGTCACTTTTAAAGAAACCAACGATGAGATCCAATTTGCTAATTCGTATTTTACTGTAGAAAATAAAGGCGCTGTTTTTCAGTAAATTAATAAATTAAATATACTGAACAAAACAAATAATCTTAGTGGGTCAACTGTTTACGGAAAGTAATTAAAGTAACCTAAAATTTGAAAACACGTAAACATTCACACATAAACTGAAAAATAAAACGTATTTTCTGCCGAGCTCTAAAACAATAAGGTGAAAAAATATAAAAGTGCTTGCATTAACTAAAACATTTTCTCCGAAAGTCTCGCGTCAAATATGCGTTATTATGTGCTCAGGGATTTTATTGTATCTGGCGCCGAATTGATACTGGCGCTATCAAATACTTATTACATACCTGAATGTTGTAACTTTCCCGCTCTACTTGTTACACACAAATCATCGGTTACGGAGTTTTGGTAAAACAATGCACTAAAGTCTTTCAGCTGAATGTTCGCTTCAGTAGAGTGAACTAATGCGGCGACACACGCAGTTATTGCACTAAATCGGGATATCGGCGCTCTACAAATCAGACAAATGTTCACTCTACATGGCACAGTTTTCAGAACTAAGTTTGTGTTTTCCAGGAAAGGAGATGCGAAGTTTAACGGTAAATCATAGTTAGCTGAGACAACAAGCATCCGAGGAGGTTGCGAGTGCCCGAGCCCGCCTCCCGCGTCCACACCGCATCAACACTCGGCTCGGCATTGAACTGAAGTATGCACATGGAAAGTTTGCACCTACTTCCTTTACTGTTCAGAATATTCTAAGCCATACATAAAAGGCGACTTGGAAAGCTGGTTTTAGTTAGGTACTCTTTGTTCGCTCAAACTCGAGTAAACCCAACTCATGGTCTGTAAATATACGCCGGTATATTTTACTTATATGAGCGGCAAACTAACTACAATACAGAGAACTTTTGAGACATTAAATAAGTAATTTAATTTCTCATAATAAGTTGTATCCTGAATATATGAAAACCCTCGACCTTCGATCTGAGTTCGCCCCCGTAACTTTAGTAATTAGAGTGTGTTTTATACGGTGTATACCCACTATGGAGCGTTTTTCGTGGCAGGTGAAACTTTCCTCATAAACAGCTGTAGTGCGCCACTTAGCGGCTTCGCACGTGTACCTACGTAGTTATGTAACTAATATTAACTGTGGAATTCCTATTATCGTTAATATAAGTTTATCGTTCTAAGTGGTACTTTACGCATTTGTAGAACTGCCTGCGTATTTAGGTTCCTACTAATAACACCCAAGGGTACTTCTTATATGACAAATATTGACAAAAAAAACATATAAAAACATCATATTATAACTTCTAGTACTTTTATTTTTCATAGACTCAATCTGCCTTCTATCACATCATCTTAAATCTTAAACATTCCAACATGCCCATCTCAGTTCTTAACTCGAGTTTATATCAGTCTTAACCGACGATAAAGGGTTAACTGCAGATTACAAAACAGATAAAAACATAAGCTCTCGGACTCGGATACAACTGAGACATAGATGTCCAATATCTAGATGCGACTGTGGCGCTAAACAAAATAACCATTCCAGTTGCTGGGAAATACCCAAACACTCCCGCGCCACAATTTACCGAGCGGAGCGGCGCACGGTACAGCGGCGGAGTCATTGAAGAGGTACAGTGAATTAATTGCGCCACAGAAATAAGATAGATGCCTGTACTGCAGGTACGTGTTCTGTTCATTGAGTTCCGCACAACGTACGTATTTAAGCATAAACTTTGTATGTTAGCACTTTAAATCATTAGGAATTTTATACTCAACTAAGTATTCTGCGTAAGATCTTTTTGTAGTATTTTGTCAGTTTTCGTGTGTGTTCTAAAATAATAGCGAGGAAAATTTATATCTGTACAAAGATACATAAGAGAATCATGGCACATGTAATTCGTAAGAAGTGGTTGTAAGACATCCTTTAAAAGGTTGACAAGATGTTTAGAGGAGGTACTTCTAAGAAATTGTAGGGGTTCAAGCCAATCAACTCATCTTGGGGACGAACAAGCTTTACAGTGTAATCACCGTAATAAGGGGCCTAATACGATCTCTAATTACGTACGAGTATAAGATCAGTTGGATTTTGATGTTGCAACCTTAGCATTCACTTTCAAGATGTTAAAAAAAAACAGGGTAAGACTGATATGGGTCCCTGGGCATAAAGGAATCCATGGTAACGAAATGGCAGATGAACTGGCAAGAGAGGGCTCAGCAAATTATATTGTGGGTCCAAAACCATGTGCAGGCATTTCGACGTGTCTCGTAAAAGACACCACATTCAGGGAGTTTGCAGATCACAGACAACAAACACATTAGCTGTCTAATACCGGTCTGGATCACTCCAAAAAATGCCTGGGCATATCCAATTGTTAAGACACACACACCTAAGATCGAATCAGTGGCTAGTTAGTATTCTTTATAACGAATGTGAAAGTTTGCAAAAAATCTTATTGAACATATTTGGATTTGAGACAAACAACCCATCTTGGGTTAACAAAACCAAAAAATGTCCTGGGACCTACATAGCTCTCCTAGCAACAACTTTGAAATATATTGTGACACTATTTGGTAGTATAATATAAACATTTCCTAAAAATAATTCGACCCTTTAAAAAGGTCATTGCCTACGGGCCACGTGACGTTCCCTATAATGTATGCGTCCCAAGAAAAAAGGTTGAAAATCGCTACCCCGGACGCGTTTATCATGAAAATTCACATGAATCATATGAAACTACTGGACAGATTTTAATCACGTTTTCACTGATGTATGGTTAAGTGTCCCGACGTTGTCTCGTGGGTATTATTAGAGGGTCGCATCTCTTTATTCTATCGTATACCAGTCTTCGCAGAAATAACACGCATTTTGTAAACGGCTTCTTCGAAACAGATTGAAATTTGATCAGCAAGAGTAAGCTAAATTCTATTCACTTACATGATTGTCTTCCAAGATATAGGCACAAAATAAAAAACGGAAGAAATCGTCAAACTAAAGATTTCTTAGGAATCGGTATATTCAACTTAATCTCACAAGCTATGCTACCAGTTATATCGGCCCTGCCCTTAGAGATCAGCGGGGTCAGCTTACGGAACAATACCCACGGGATCAAATTCCATACCCTATTTTTACCCCCGAAACAATTGACGGACAGAAACTAGATAAAAATTAATTTAAAACATTTTGGCATGTTGTTAATAATTTCGGTGAATATAGTTCCTTAATAAATATGGGAGCGAAAAACAATCAGGAACATCTATTACAGCTTGTGTACTAATAGATTAACGTAAACATATTATGAGAACAATTTTAATCAACTGCCTACTACTAACTCACGAATTAGTTATTGATTTTCGTTCAGTTGTTCATTATCATCAGATTGTTAACGTTTATTGTTTAACATGAACTTTATAAGCAACAAAAGTAGATTAGACGGGTTCTTGTTAATCATCAAAGATTTCGGGCCACATTTCGAAAATCGAACTCAATACCGGTTCTCTCTTCCGAAGACATTTAGACCAGGGAGAAGCCTTTAAAAATAATAAAAAGTGAAAAAAAATAATAGTAGGATGAAACCCATTAGAAAAGGAGGGGAATATTATAAAAATGAAAGGAAAAATAATTTACGGGCGATCTGAGGTCGGGAAGGGGATGGGGGTGAGTTTTTAAGGGTAAAAAACGGTTTTCTCGATTTCCGGCAAAACTAAAAGTCCTATCGAAAAAAATTAAATGGCAAAGTTGTAGGTAATAAAAAGATCTAAAACTTTTGTGTTTACACTTTTTTCACATAACCTCAAAATTTATGTGAAAAATTAAAAAAACCAAGTTTTTGGTTTTTTATTTTTATCTTTTACAAATTTTTTTCTTTTTTTACGAAATTTGGTGAAAACTTGCCTTTTTCTGTCCCAAATACGCTGTAATTTATTTGATTAAAAATATTTATTTTTTCACCTTATTTTGAATTAATATCGAAAAAACACCCTAATTTTCAATCGAAAATTCACCCGTCAAAATATCAGCTTTTTATAAAAAGTTGGTATGTTTTCTGTTTGTTGAAATCTTTACTTTCCGATGGTGAAAAAAAAATATATGTTACCATAGTAAATCTTCTCAGAAAATGCAAAAAACCGAAAAAACTCGAATTCGATTTTTTTTTTAATTATTATAAATAATTTTGAGCTATTTTTTAAAATTAATACTTTAATTACTCGAAAAACGTTAGATTACATGATACATTGATAAAAAAAAAATTGCAAATAAAAATATGCTACTATAATTAATAAACAAATAAGTTAATAAAATTAATATTTAATAAGACATCTACAATATTTGGAGAAAGTTGTCGAATCTTCTTTAAATTATATGCGTAGATGCCTATTTATAACTATTTTAAGATATATTATATACCTGAGTGACCTACGAAAAATTGTAGCCCATCAAAAGGTATTTCATGGAGAAGTGGGGAAGGGGCTAGGCGGGTCTGGGTCTTACTACATATATACCTACTATTTCGTAGCAGCTGTTACAACCGTTAGCCTAGCCAGTATTCGAAATACAGTACAGTATACAACATCGTTTATAAAAATACACGTGCACGCTGAGTTTCTTGAAGATAATTGTGACAAGTTTACTTAAAAAAAAACTTTTCGAATCTGCATAGGAAGGTAAATACTATCTCTATGTTTATGTCTATCAATCAACTCAAACATAAAAATCGTTATTTTTTAGGTTACTAAAGATTGAAATTAAATGATATTTTAATACAAGATAAAAAAATAATAATCTCCTTAATTTTGCACAAACAAATTTAGTTAATCCCATGAAAAAAAAAATATTTCAAAATACATAAAAAATATATTCCAAGCTACTCTTAGCCGAATGTAATTCCCGAGTTACTAACACTTTTACCTAAGTACTACTCTGCAATCTGTAATCATTTTCAATGACACATTAAATGTTATTTCAGAAATTAACGGAAGCAACTTTTTTTTCTTAAAACCTGAAATTTCGATTAAATCACATCGAGATAGCTTCTCAATTTAATGTAAGCAGGACCAAGACTATGAATAAGGTCAAGATCGTAGCTAGGAAATATGTTTCGAAGAGAGCGGATTTGTGGCTTTAAAACTTGGCTCGTTGGAAGATATATTTATAATAAAACTTTGATATTTGAGTATCTAACTCATGTATTTATTTATAACTAGCACTTCTACTATTCTCTCTACTCTTTCATTACGTTACGTCAATCCCTAACACTTAGGAATCACGACCCTTAAAATATATTACTATCAACGAGCTTAGTTTAGACGGTATAACAAAGATTTAAAATTTCCATCACGATATCAGATGAAAAGCCCTTCACATAATTAAATTCTCTACAACTTACGGAAGCATTCATTTTTAAAAATGTCAAAATATTCTTCATGGTATGAAATTATAATGAACAGAAAAGAGCACGGGCATCTTTCTAGTAGCTGGTATATAACGCCAACTGCTACATAATGTAATTCACCAAACACTTACAAACGCATAGCAGTTGCCAGATATGGAATTGATTCGTAGAAAATAATACAAAAAGTTTCGTAGCGAAATAGCTACGGCGTAGGCAGATTAATTTACAATGTTCCCGCTAGCAATTAAGTTTGTTTTTTTTTTATCTGTCATATAATATGTGCTGATGCATGCTGTGTTCACTATTTTAAGACATGAAATTTAGAGTGTTCTTTGAGTTATATCGTATCAATGTTATTGCGATTGTATTGCCGCGTTTGTGAACAAGAATATAAAAAAAGATAGTGAGACCTTTAATGAACTGTCTATGTTATCTATCATTCATTTTTACTGATAAACAAAATATTAACCATTTTATAGAAAAAAGAAAATGGCGTCTTCTCGTAGCATAGACCACCTCTAGCATAATATAATTTAAGGGATCCTTACAAACGCGTAGAAGTTGAAAATCTGTTAGTAAAAAATAATACAAAAAAAATTTAACTAAAAAAATCAAAAACCCAACTGCTTAGGAAGCGAACTAAAAAGACGTAAACAAGAAGAAAATCATACTGTGCAGTCGGAGGGTATCCTCCGACTGCACAGTATGATTTTCTTCTTGTTTATATATGATATATTCGCGAGCTGGCTGACCAAAACCAGATACAAAGTTAAAGCGCATCAAAATTCAGGAGTGGGGGCTTGTGACGTCACTAAGGCAGTATAAAGTGTACTAGCGGCGTGACGTTTCACGATATTTCAACGCCACTTTATGTTTACGTGTCAAAAGAAAAAATACGTGCCTAATATTTTTTATTAATCTACCTGTCGGACAGAAATCTAATTTTCAGTAAACTACCCTATTGTACGACGGACCATCTTAAAAATATCTCAATATAATCGATAAAGAACACTTTTGTGCCGTTATTCTAACTTTTGGTATCTACAAAAACAGAAAAATATTTATACTAATTATTATGATAAAATATTTATCTCCACAATTTTGGTGGGCCTTATTGAGAGTATAGAAAAATCTATGAAATTTGAACTTAGAAAAGGGTAGTATTTAAATGCTAATCAAAAAAACCAAAGCTGAATATACTCTTAGTAACATTCTGGACAAAAGAATTCCTCTACGTCGTTCTTAGTTAGGCCAAAACATTCTTCGTGGTTATAAAAACTGCAGAGAAACTTCACCCCCTAGAGTGTATAAAAAGCGACATCTATGGGCAGGAGGATATACTACGACTCGCGCCACGTGCGCGCCATCTCTGTGACCACAATGAAGTTAGTTTTCTGTAGTTATTGACATCGATTCCACAAAGTAAGCGTGCAAGATACCCATTTAACAATAATTGTTTATGTTATTGATACAAAATTGACATTTACACGCTAACCAACATCAGCATATTTAGGTAGCACTGTTTGGCTATAGAGGAGTGTTGCGGGTTGAGGGGAAGTAGGTATAATAAAAATAAAAATTAATAGGTAGGTATATACTAATATTAATTTAAAAAAAACCGGTGTTTAAAAGGTGGTCTTTTGAAATATTGAAGATTCACTTATATACATAGTATTATTTATTATGTCCTTTATTTAATTTCTTTCTTATTTGTTACATTTTTAAATATTTTTATTAAACGCAAAATAAACAATAAGGCTGAAAAAACTGATATAGTTTTGAATATTTCAAAAGAGAACCAACATGTTACTCACGTTTGAAACAAACAGAACAACAATTTACATCATCATCGTCATCATATCAGCCGAAAGACGTCCACTGCTGGATATAGGCCTCCCCCAAGCGTCGCCACATTGACCGGTCCCGTGCGTCTCGCAACCAGCGGATTCCCGCAACATTCACCAGGTCATCGGTCCACCTGGTGGGAGGCCTTCCAACGCAACGTCTTCCGGTTCGCGGTCGCCATTCCAGAAGCTTTCTGCCCCATCGGCCATCCGTTCTGCGAGCAATGTGCCCTGCCCACTGCCACTTAAGTTTCGCAATTCTTCGGGCTATGTCGGTAACCTTGGTTCTCTTGCCGATTTCTACATTTCTGATTCGATCACGCAAGGAAATTCCGAGCATAGCCCTCTCCATTGCCCTTTGAGTCACTGTAAGCTTTCTGATGAGGCCTATTGAAAGCGACCACGTCTCAGAGCCATATGTCATCACTGGCAACACACACTGGTCATAGACTTTCGTCTTGAGACACTGTGGTAAGTTGGACGAGAAGATACCGCGCAACTTCCCGAACGCTGCCCAGCCGAGTCGGATTCGACGGTTGACCTCTTTCTCGAAGTTGGCTCTACCCAACAGGATCGTTTGTCCCAGGTAGACATAGTCGCCCACAACTTCGAGGGTAGAGTCTCCTACCTTGATAGGAGTGGGTGTAACATGGGCATTCAACATCACCTTGGTTTTGTCCATGTTCATTCTAAGACCCACTCTTTCGGAAGCTCTACTGAGGTCATCGAGCATTGTACTGAGGTCCTCCATGGTCTCAGCCATAACCACTATATCGTCGGCAAACCGAAAGTGAGTGATGCCATTGACGTTGATGCCTAGCCCTCTCCAGTCCAGAACCTTGAAGACATCCTCCAGTGCAGCGGTAAACAGCTTCGGAGATATGACGTCTCCCTGTCTCACACCTCGCTACAGAAGGACTGGTTCCGAGGTCTGATCCTGAAGTCGAACTGACATGGTGGCGTTTTTGTATAAACACTTCAACACTTCGATGTAAATTTGGCACCGTTGGAGAGACTGCAGTACAGCCCAAGTCTCGATCGAATCGAAGGCTTTCTCGTAGTCCACAAACGCTAAACAGAGAGGCAGGTTGTACTCTTCGGTCTTCAGTATAACCTGGCGCAGCGTATGTATGTGGTCTACGGTGCTGAAGCCTTTACGGAATCCGGCTTGTTCGGAAGGCTGGAAATCGTCAAACCTGCGCGCGAGACGATTCGTAATGACTCTTGAAAACAGCTTGTAGACATGGCTTAGAAGTGAGCTGGGCCTATAGTTCTTTAGTTCTTGAAGAAGAGTACCACCACACCCCTGCACCATGCCTGTGGCGTTTTCCCCTCGAGAATGACGGAATCAAACAGCTTCTGAAGGGCCTTAAGGATTGGTTTTCCACCCGCCTTCAGGAGTTCGGCCGTAATTCCGTCGTCACCCGGCGCCTTGTTGCTCTTAAGCTGTTTCAGAGCCATCCTAATCTCATACAGGCTGAGCTCTAGGGTCATTCGCTAGATTTGCGACGGGTTTACTGGTTGACGTGTACAGCTGCCCATAGAATCTCTCGATCTCCATCAGAAGCTCTGGTTTGGCGGAAACGATCCTGCCATCATCGGTCTTCAGTTTCGTGAGCTGGCTCTGCCCAATAGACAGAACTCTTGCAAAGACCTTGGAGCCCTTATTCCGCTCAATCGTGTCTTTAATACGCTCGGTATTAAAGCGGCGGAGGTCGCTTTTCAAGGACTTTGAGATCCGTCTATTTAGCTGACGGTATTTCAACGCATCGTCTGAAGACTGCAGGATCATCTCACGCCTCTCCTTCATAAGCTTGAGAGTAGGATCAGAGAGCTTTTTGTTCCTATCTGTACGGCGGGTCTTGAAAAACTTAGACCCGACCGTATGGACAGCTTCCACGAACCCATCGCTGTAATCGTCCACGGAGATTTCTAGGCACTCGAAACGATTCTGGAGTTCGAGCTGAAAGTTCTCGGGGTTTTGGACCTGGATCTGTGCTGGGCGGAGCGTGGACTTCACCAGTCGAGACCTTTCAAGTTTAACATTAATGTTCAATGGGCCTCTTACCATGCGGTGATCGCTCCCGGTTTTCACCGAATTGATCACAGAGACATCATTGAACATTTGCTTCTTGGTTGACATGATGAAGTCGATCTCGTTTTTAGTTGCACCATCGGGGCTTTGCCAGGTCCACTTCCCGTGCTCACGCTTTCTGAAGAAGGAGTTCATCATGTAGAGGCCCTCCTTCTCCATAAAACTGGCCAGTAGGTGACCCCGGTGGTTCCGGCGTCCAACTCCAAATTGCCCCACTTGCAGCTCATTCACGTCTCGTTTGCCCAGTTTTGCGTTGAAGTCCCCCATGACAACGGTGAAGTGAGTTTTGAAACCATGCATGGCTCTAGAGATATCCTCATACATGGTCTCTACCTCGTCGTCGGGGTGTGCCGAGGTCGGGGCGTAGACCTGTATGACCTTCAGCGAATATCTTGCGGATATTATGAGTATAAGGTTCGCCACCCTGGTCGACACACTCTCGATCTTCACCATGTTGTTCACAAGGGACTTGTGGACGATAAACCCGACACCACCCTGGGACTGTCGGTCACCCTCTCGGAAATAGAGCAGGTTACCGGATTTGAGGATTATTGAGCCCTCCCCCTCTCTTCGGACTTCAGACAACCCTATAATACTCCATCGCAACCTGCTCAATTCTTCTTCCAGTTCGGCTATCCTCTCGTCGGTCCGGAGTGTTCGCGTGTTATAAGTTCTCAGGTCCAGTCGTCGGCGTTTATTGAGGTAGCCGGGTCCACTCCGGGGATTCTTAGCACCCCTTGCCACGCCATCGCCTCGACCGCTACCGTTGCCGCGGGTAGACGGGCTGCCGGGCACTCGGGGCCGTTTTTTCTGTGTGCTGATCTTTAGGATTGGGGGGTTTTGCCATAATCGCCACGCTTGGCAGGCGGGTTGGCGATCGCAGTTTGTTGATAAAGTGCACAGAGAACGCTGCTGCCCATTCTCTGGTGTGTCCCTTAGTCGCCTCTTACGACACCCACGGGAAGATATGGGATGGTGAAATTCTTTACGTCCGTCACCATACGGTACAAACATTTACACAATTTACATGTCTTGAAATTTTTCAAAAGAGTTTACAAAAAAAAAAAAAAACTACAAATCTTACCTGGTGCTTGTGGGGTCAAACCTATCTTATTACGGGCAGGAATAGGTGAACGCGCACCTAGCCGCACCGCAGGAGCCGCACGCGCCGCAGTCATCGCATTTTATAAATCTTTATATGAAATCGTATGCAGCCTCGCGCACCTGTCCGCGCATTTAGCTGAAATGCGGCTCGTGCGGCGCGGATAGGTGCGCGTTCACCTTAAACGTCAAGGCCGACATGAATGATGTAATGGATGATTTATAAACATATCGATAAATTTCACAGCTTTGGTAAGTGTCAGAATTGCGCAGTGGTATAGCAGCTAGACTCGTGTGTTATTCAGCCAAACGATTTTATAACATTTTAAAATTCTGTGTTGTGAATTTTTAGAAATCTGTAAAAAGGTATAATGGTTGGAAGTTTAAACACATTTGGAAGTTTCAAAATATCAATAGGTAGGTTGCGATGGATATTACCTAGCGGTCGCTTGCATGAGCGCGCCAGCGCCGTTAGTTTTTTTATTTCTAGTTAGAATATCTTAGCAGTTTCATTGATATCTTTTTTTTTCTTTCGGTCTATACAAGTGGTTATTGATGGCCGCTCGTCTGACCAACTGGATATCAATGCCGGGGTCCCTCAGGGGTCGGTACTCTCGGCAGCATTGTTCTTGTTGCATATAAATGATCTGCTAAAACCCGGTATCTTTGGGTATTGCAGACGACAGCACTGTTGCTGAGAGATACGTATCCGACGCGCGCGCTACTGGGCCTCAGATCCGGTCTCTCCGGCTCTCAGGTTGGGCGCTTGAATCTGTCCTTAAAGGCAGTATCCGAATGGGGTGATGCCAATATGGTCAGGTTCAATGCTGCTAAGACCAAGGCATGTCTTTTTTCCGCTAAAAGGAGCCAATTCCAACCGGCTCCATCTTTCCGTGGTGTGACCGTGCCGATAACGGACCATCTTGAGCTTCTTGGCATCACGTTGACGTCGACTCTCAATTTTGGTCCATTCATTGAGGCTAAAGCACAATTGGCTGCCAAAAAAATTGGGGATACTTGCAAAGGTGAGACGGTACTTCACGCCAGAACAGTTGCTCAACTTGTATCAAGCGCAAGTTCAGTCATGCATGGAGTACTGCTCTCATCTCTGGGACGGATCTGCCAAGTACAAGCTGGATGCACTGGAGTCGATCGAAAAACGGGCTAAGAGGCTCATCGGTAATTGAAGTTGCCACTTTGGATCAAATTGTTTCCTCTCTTTCATATTGTATTTTATTCGAAATTTTGGTTTGCGTCAAATCCATACTTTAAGATTTATACTATAAATGTGAAAGTAACTGCCTGTCTTTCTGTTTGTTATCTTTTTAAGTCTATACGCCTAAAGGGTTTAGGAGAAACTTGGCTCACGGTTAGTCCATGTCCAGGGGTTCTAGATAAGTGACATTCTATCATCGAAAGCGTGGCGATAGCGATTGTAATTAAATAATTAAATAAAAAATGCAAATTTGTATGTGATTGACAAGCGTTATCGAACAATCACGTGAACAATCTATTACATTTTGTGATTTCGACTACCGCCTTCATGACATCGAATGCCACTTGTCTGCCTGTATTAGGACATAGGATAGGTCTGGGATAGGTACGTACTTTTTATCCCGGAAATATGTTCCCTTGGCATAATTTCAGAATTAATTGTGGATGAAGCTGCTGGTAGAAGCTAGAACCTAATAATAAAATAATAAGACGCAGATACCCCTGAGTAGCTAATTTTAAAATGAGAATCGCGTCGTAATTTTTTGTAAAAATATATGTTACAAAAGACCATTTTTTTAATACTTTAATCTAAGAATATGTTGAGTTTTATTCGTTTAACATAGTTTAATTAATTTTTAAAGTTATGTCTAACACGACCAAAAAACCACGATCATCGCACCAAAACCGCCGAGCGTATTTTAATAAAATTGACACAATCTAAAACATATATCATTTGACATTTTGGGCTGGCTTTTTTTTAAAGTTATAGAATAATAAGCAAAGTACAAAAAAAACTGAATTTTGAGTCGCGCGGGTGTGAAACGTTTTGTTCCCTCAGGGTCGTTGGCTACTATCGTCGTCTTAAGACGTAGATAGTAGAAAAACCATCTAAACTTTAAACTTTTTATCGTGTGTGATGAACACTAAAAGCGGACACAAGTTCCAATCCAGTTCAAGTCCAGTCCAGTTGCCAAGTGGCAATTATGCATAGTTCTTAGCAGCTTCTGAAGGAAGTTGCGCGTCCCCATCATCATCATCATCATATCAGCCGAAAGACGTCCACTGCTGGACATAGGCCTCCCCCAAGCGTCTCCACATTGACTGGTCCCGTGCGTCCCGCAACCAGCGGATCCCCGCAACCTTTACCAGGTCATCGGTCCACCTGGTGGGAGGCCTTCCAACGCAACGTCTTCCGGTTCGCGGTCGCCACTCCAGAACCTTTCTGCCCCATCGGCCATCCGTTCTGCGAGCAATGTGCCCAGCCCACTGCCACTTAAGTTTCGCAATTCTTCGGGCTATGTCGGTAACCTTGGTTCTCCTGCGGATCTCTACATTTCTGATTCGATCACGCAAGGAAATTCCGAGCATAGCCCTCTCCATTGCCCTTTGAGTGACTGTAAGCTTTCTGATGAGGCCCATTGTAAGCGATCACATCTCAGAGCCATATGTCATCACTGGCAACACACACTGGTCATAGACTTTCGTCTTGAGACACAGTGGTAAGTTGGACGAGAAGACATCGCGCAACTTCCCGAACGCTGCTTAGCCGAGTCGGATTCGACGGTTGACCTCTTTCTCGAAGTTGGCCCTACCCAATTGGATCGTTTGTCCCAGGTAGATAGTCGCCCACAACTTCGAGTGTGTAATCTCCAACCTTGATAGGAGTGGGTGTAACATGAAAGTGAGTGATGCCATTGACGTTGATGCCTAGCCCTCTCCAGTCCAGAACCTTGAAGACATCCTCCAGTACAGCAGTAAACAGTTTTGGAGATATGACGTCTCCTTGTCTCACACCTCGCTGCAGAAGGACTGGTTCCGAAGTCTGATCCTGAAGTCGAACTGACATGGTGGCGTTTTTGTATAAACACTTCAACACTTCGATGTACCGGTAGTCAATTTGGCACCGTTGGAGAGACTGCAGTACAGCCCAAGTCTCGATCGAATCGAAGGCTTTCTCGTAGTCCACAAACGCTAAGCAGAGAGGCAGGTTGTACTCTTCGGTCTTCAGTATAACCTGGCGCAGCGTATGTATGTGGTCTACGGTGCTGAAGCTTTTACGGAATCCGGCTTGTTCGAAAGGCTGGAAATCGTCAAACCTGCGCGCGAGACGATTCGTAATGACTCTTGAAAACAGCTTGTAGACAAGGCTTAGAAGTGAGCTGGGCCTATAGTTCTTGAAGAAGAGTACCACCACACCCCTGCACCATGCCTGTGGCGTTTTCCCCTCGAGAATGACGGAATCAAACAGCTTCTGAAGGGCCTTAAGTACTGGTTATTCACCCGCCTGCAGGAGTTCGGCCGTAATTCCGTCATCACCCGGTGCCTTGTTGTTCTTAAGCTGTTTCAGAGCCATCCTAATCTCATACAGGCTGACGTCCGGAATGTCTTCGATCCCTAACATTTAGAAAATTATTAAAATAGCTCGATATGTATACTAATAAGTTATTTCAACCGAGGACGAATCTCACATTAACAGGTAACAACAGCTACATTATGTGCATAAAATTGTATAACAAATTACCAAATTCCATAAAAACGCTACCATTTTTAACCGACTTACCAAAAAGGAGGAGGTTCTATGTTCGACATTATGTTTGTTTTTTTTTTTTTTTTTTTTTTTGTGTATGTTCACGCATATCTCCGTCAATTTTAGACCGATTTTGAAAATTCTTTTTTTGTTTGAATGAGTATGTTTCGAAATTGGTCCCATTTTGATTTGGTGAAGATCTGATGAAGAACTTCGAAGATATACAACAGAACTCTTCAATAAATTACGGAAAATCTCTCGGGATTGCTGCAATCGCATGTCTGTTTATTGTTTATACCATTTCATAACAAAACATCACGTCAGTACGCTCTTAAGGGGTACGCAGATCACTCTTTTCACCGGTTTTGTTAAATTTTCATGATTATCGGGTAATCTATTCTGGCGTTATAGGTACCTTAACCAACTTGCCTATTAGGTAGGTACAACTAAAAAGTGAAAAATAAAAAGCTTTTTTACAAAAAAATACTACCGACTTCCAAATAAGAAAAAAACTATAAAGTGAAAAATAACTTTATTTTTGGAAGTCGGTGTCCATAACGCATAAAATGGTACCTACCAAAGACACCGACTTCCAAAAATAAAGTTATTTTTCACTTTATAGTTTTTTTCTTATTTGGAAGTCGGTAGTATTTTTTTGTAAAAAAGCTTTTTTCTAGATTTAAAAATAATTTGACGAGGTTTCTAATTGAAAAATGCTTTTATAGTATACATGAGTTTTTGGATTATAAATTGTAAGTTTTTATTTTTTTTGTAGGATGGCAAGGTAATTTTAAATTACGATTTTGTTTTTGTTTTTGTTTTGTTTTTTTTGTTTTTAAAAACAAAAAATGTTATTATTTGGTCATTGGTTTTTATTATTGTGTGGCGAATATCGCTATTGACATGATTATTATCGACACATATGATTGTTATCTTTATTATTATTATTTTTTAAATTATGAGTATTATTTTATGTTTGGTTATTATTATTGTGTGGTGAATCTTTCCCATTATTGACATTATTATTATTGATACTTATGATTATTATCTTTATTATTTTTTCATATTATATTGACATTTATTTAATTTAATAATACAATTTTAAGGGGCTCATCTGTTTAGTGACTGCATGATTTTGATCAATAACAATTTTAACTATTTGTAACTTTATTTTATATTTGCACGCCGAAATTAAAGGCAGGGTAAGAGAACAATTTTGTACATTTTACCAACCTTCTGTACCTTATTTATGTAAATAATAATAAAAAAAAAAAAATTTTTTTTTTTTTTTTTTATAGGTTTCTTGTCCAAACAATAATAGAGGTTTTTAATTAAACTGTTACATAAAAAAATACATAGGTACAGTCGAACATAGAACCTTCTCCTTTTTGGAAAGTTGGTTAAAAAGGGTTATGTATGGCCGCAGATGTATCGGACAACATTTCAATATGTTTTAATCCACATGGCTTACCCATTAACTGGGCACGAATCTTAACTCCAGAGGCTCTCTTATGGTAAATCCTACTACCGAGGTATTCTAGATGGAAAAACCCAGAAACACTTTGCCCGACCCAGAAATCGAACCCGGGCACCATGGTCAGCAGTAGTGTTTGCGACCACTAGACTAACGAATCAGTTCAACAAATGGACTTTTAACAAACCACAATGTCATATCACACTAATAATATAAAGGCGAAAGTTAGTGAGTGTGTATGTTTGTTACTTCTTCACGCCAGAACGGCTGAACGGATCTGGATGAAATTTTGCACAGATGTAGTCAGGAATATCACATGGGATACTTTTCTATCCCGGGAATTTGTACTACTTTGACGCGAGTGAAGCCGCTGGCAGAAGCTAGTTTAGCAATAAAAGCAGTCGTAATCGTTAGCTAAATTATTCTGCATGTTGTCCATTAGGAACGAGGATAATTCAGAAATATAATTTGTATATATTATGTGAGTTTTTGGTTTACTTTGAAGCTCGTAATTAATATTATGAGTATTCACTGTGAATAACACTGTTGATTATGTAATCGTTAATTTGTTTGTATTTTCTATTATATACTTTAGGGACTGCCGACGTGCTACCGACAGCAGTGAAAACTTAATGCGTCACATTATTTATAAATTCGTCATAAATTTTGCCCTACCAGAAATCGCTCATCGCGACTAAAGAAGATTTGAAATAAAAAACAAAATGTTAATAAATTGCAATGTTATATTTACCAATAAAACCCGTCATTAACGTTAGCTAAATTATTCTGTATACTGTCGATTAGGAACGGGGATAATTTCGAAATCATTTACGGAAACCAATTCGGAAAACGTATTATTCGCGAGCCATCTGCCAAAGGACGGTTCATCGATGAACTATGTATGAATATATGTATCCACATCGCCTGTAATGGTCCTAATTAATCAGTAGCTGTATTTCCAAAACCCGTCCGGCATTTCTGTTTGTATAAAAACTAGAGAGCTACTAAAGTATTGCAAGTATGCATCATAATTGCTGCCGTGACGTCTGTGACGAATTTTATATAATTTACTTTAAGCCTTGTTCTCATGTAAGTGACTTTGTGTCTTTTTTGAGAATAAATATCTTTAAGTTTAAGTTAAGGGGTGTGGCGATCTCTAACCTGAATAAAGTAGTAAAGTTCCTGAAGAGTTGAAGTGGAATGATAAAACTACGAATTTATGTTTAGAGATAAAACTACCTTGTGAAACATTTATCGACGCACGGACCACTTTACTTTAGGTATCTTTACTTTACTTTAGGTATGTACAGATTTATATGTGTTATATCGACTGAAACTTACAATCATTCTACTATTGATTCATATAGATATAAGCCTATAAGTTCCTAATCTAATCAACTAAAACTTCAATAATGAAAAAGATTTTTTAATAATGAAACATGCTTAGTAATCAGCTTAAACGTTTCAATAATTACTTTATGATAAATACCTTGTTACGAACCTACGTACCTAAGTACTTAGCTCATTTTAACAAGAAAGATCTCGTCTCTCTTGACATCTGCTGAATTCATTGAACAAGAAAAAGTTAAAAACAGTTTGCGTCACTGCACAGGTAATCTTAATGTACAGACAAACGAAAACGATTTAGTCTAACGGCCTGCTGTTATATTCTTTCGACGTAATAATATAAAAAGACATTAAAACGCAATAACCGTATCACAGCACAATGCATACAAGTTTTAAAAGAGAGTTGGTAATAAAAGTTTAATTATGTAGACCGATTCCACGCACGCATGCCGAACCCGTTTGCTGGCAAAATTGCATTTTTTTTAATTGAATAATGTAATCTCAGCCCGCGGTAAAACGGATTGAAAAGGCTTTGCACTACAACATGAAAACAATAGAGTCAGCAGTGTGCAGTGTGCGGCGCGCCAACATGGCCGACCGATACTTGTGATTTGACTTTGATAACACATACATGCAACAAAATATGTCTATCACCAACACATTTTGGATGAAAACTTGATAGGTAATTATTTTTGGCATTTTGTAATAGTTTGTACATGCAAACATGTGCAACTGATTATCGGTTAAATGAATGTTTACGAAGAAAATAATCTCACCTTTCTTATGTTCGGTAAATATTAGTTAATTTTCATATCGAACAAAAGATAGTATTCTGCTGTGTCAATAAACCGAATGATAAGAAGAATTTAACCTCTATTTAGGAAACAATACTGAAGTACTTGGTATTAAAATTTTAATATTACGACGTTTCTCAGTAAGCATCATGATTTTACTATAGTTTTACGGATTTCTTACGTATTTGCTAAAGTACAATTTATTTGGATTATGTTCGCATGACCCTGTTTGACCTATAGAAACCTAGATACATTGTGCTGCTCGTAATTGTTCCTTAGGTATATCGTCTTTTATTTATGTATTATTTTATTTCTATTTAGGTACATCTACCTACTCTACGTAAATGAATAGCTTTGTTGAATACCTTGAATAAGTTTCGAATTGAGTTCTTTTATGTTCCAACAATTCCGATGAATAATTTTCAGTCTAAAAGAACTTCGTCAGAACGGTAACTTTAAATGGAAATGAAGATTGTTGTGAATTTTTTACTTTATGTTATCTTTAAATATAATAGAATAACTGTTTAGCATTTTTTAAAGTGAAGGTAGGTATAGTAGAATTATGCAAACGTGGGGTATGTGTAGCTTTGCAAGTGAGATGACGTGCGCAGTGCACAAACAGCTCGAGAGAACGTGAGGCGACGACGCCGCACCGATACGCCACGAATCTACACTTACGCCTATATTTATCTTGAATTTATTAATCAAATTCAGGCATGCAAAAACCTTTATGCAGCGGTCCTATTTAATTCAGTGTACCGAAGTCCAAAGCTTTGTACTGTACCAAAAAGGATCTCGTAAACATGACGCGGGCAGTGGCGGCTGGTGACCGCAGAGCGCTCTCGCACCGGTGACGCTGAACGGCAGTGCTTGTCAAAGCTCTAGCTCACTAGTCACTTTTTTTTTATTTTATTTTAATTATTTTAAAAACGTTGCCCCACACTTAGAATTTCTTCCTGTATCGTGGGTACATTTACAAACATATAAACTCACATACACAACACCCAGAGCCGGAACAACTATCTGTAGGTCATACAAATATTTGTTCCGTGCCGGAATCGAACCCGCGACACGCAGCGCAGCAGTCAATCGCACAACCACTGCGCCAACCGTGCGCCCTACGACGGACATTTTGATGGCTTTAAAGCCTGGAACATTGATTGGAGTACCTACAGCTAAAACTTCGTTACTAGATTTAATTGGAAAAGCACTACAATTAAGTAATGAATCAACAACTACAGATACAGATTAGCTTAATAAATACGGCGTTTTCTGTATCTTAGAATAAGAAGGAAGATATGGACGATTGGCCAATAGACTTGTGGTCACGGACTGTTGCCGCTCGGAACAAATATTTGTAAGTCGACAAATAGATGGTCCGGCTCCGTCTGTTTGTAAATGTGAGACTACCGGAGAAGCCTTATATCGGAGAAGGTGTTTTTTGGATTCACGAAAAAAATCACGAATATTTAACTCTGACTGCGGTTATTGTTTCAAAAAGCAACATTGTCGCATTACCTTTTGATACCTACTTCATAACATCTGGGCCAAAAGGATTCCTTCCTGCAAATGTTTTGCGACTGTTAAAAGGTCGCGTCTACGATATTTTGGTCCGATAGTTTGCGTTATCACGTTGTTCCCCTCTTTTGATATCACGCTCCACAGATGAAACGAAACGCTTCTAGCACATTTCATCTATATTTTTATCCTCCCAAATACTTACATACCTATGCCAGAACAGTCATACAAAAATTATATTTTCTCTCTTTACTTTCGCCTAGATTAGAACGGGAGGAATCTGTACAAATCCCATGTACGAGGGAACTGATCGCATACTGCGAGCGCCTCAAGATGAAAAATACAAACACAACACACACGCCTACATTCTATGCCCATATATATACACGTGTAAGTATACGTACTGAATCTCCGAAAAGAATATTCAATGCAATTTATAAATATAACTGCAGAATCAGGGACACGGAAGAAACGAATGCCGAGCGAAATAGACTGGATTTCGCTAAATAAAGCTAGTCTCATCAAAACGATCGTTATGGTTCAGTGAGCAGATACACATAGGTGGTACAATGCGCCTCCGAAGTTGGCTTATATTATACTATCTTCTGCATTTCGCGTATAAGGGGTTTTTTTATCCCAAGGGAACATAATACCGGGATGAAAAGTAGCCTATGTGCTATTCCAGACTATAATCTATCTCTGTGCCAAATTTCATCAAGATCCATTTAGCCGTTCTTCCGTGATTGAGTTACAAACATACATCCATCCAATCTTTCATATTTATAATTTTACTGCGGCTTAGACCGCGTGAAAGTCGAAAATTATCCCGAGGGAACATATTCCCGGGTTAAAAAGTATTCTATGTGCTATGCCTGACTATAATCTAAATATCTCTGTGCCAAATTTCATCCAGATCCGTCCAGCCGTTTGAGCGTGAAGAAGTAACCAACATACAAACACACACACACACGCACAAACTGTCGCCTTTATGATATTAGTGTGATATTATATAATTTTATAGTAAAATTACCACCACTGTAGACTAGTATCTATAAGCTATCTAGTATTTACAACAAGCCCTTAAAATATCAACAAAATATACGTGAATATGTCCCTCCTGGTTTAAACAAACTAAAATAGCAGCTATGCATCCCCCGAGGCTAGCCGAAGTTTCGAGAATCTTATTGATATGTTTCCCTCAATAAGCCTTCGCCGTGTATTTATCTTAAAGCCTGTGAAAGTTATTATAGAGTCAATAGTGGCCGTAGCTACGAGCAATACCAAGACTTGCAGTTGTTTACTTAAGATACCTGCTACTTACCTGCTGTAGTTAATATACAGCCACTTTAGTACATTTGCTTAACATGCGAACCACAGATTACAATCAAACAGTAGCGAGATCAAAGTGAAAACAAATGAATGGTTATCATTGGTATGCAATTACGTCATATACGCCGCAGTCGGTGATGTACGTCAGTTGCAGTTAAATCGAGTCACAGTGAGTCAGTGAATGTCATACCGTTTTGTAGTCAGAGAGGCAGTTACCCGTACTTTCATGTTATAGGACTTACGGACAGACCACGGCACAGTTTCAATTCAACAAAGGGATTCTCGATGCAGTATATTTGCGTCACATATACGTACTATTGTGCACAATGTATCTTCAATAGCTGTCCGCTTGAGATTGAACCTGTCTATAAGGCCTTTCAGATAGCTAACGATACATTGAAATTGTTCTGCATAGTTAGAATGGACAAAGGCTATATTTGTCTCGTAGAATATCATCATATCCTGAAGATTAATTCCCAATATATTGCAGACTGCAATGACCATACAAAGCAGGTGACTTGTGGTATTAGGTAAAAAATATATGGATTGTGAAATATTATTCACCCCGAGTGGCTCGTCATATAGCTCTCGGCACTAGTTTCCATCAAACCTTTTTAATACACTCTCTGTTACCCGCGACTTCGTTTGCATACTTTGACCTCCCGTCTGACCCCTCAGAGGATGAATTTCTAAAAATACTTGACGGATGCCTGCGTTGTTTATGAAGCCTTATACCTATGCTAAATTTTTACCGTGATAGCTTTGCACATAATTCAAGGGATTTTGATTTGTGAGAGTGATTTGAAGATCTTATTTAATCTAGATACGTAGATAATACCTACTGCAATGTTGGATACCTACATGATTTCCGTTACAGTTTACGTCATTTATATCAATGTCTTGCAGACAAGGTAGGATTTAATTGGTGGTATGTTATACGCATTGATGTATCCTCGCAGTCAATTTGTAGTAATTGACGATCGACAATTAAAATAATGAATGCGCATTTATCTGTGCAATTTGTCGAGCCACGTTCACGGATAGATAGCTCTCAATAAGACCATGCTGTGAAATGCTAGCTTCGTTTACATTGCTCTAGAGTTAGCTTTTAAATGGTAGTTTTTGAATTTGTGCAATTCGATCTCGGAACTTCTTTGTGTAAATCTCTGCAGAAGGTTCGATCTAACTATGGAAATTTGTAGGTTTACTAGCTTCTGCCAGCGGCTTCGTCCGCGTGAATGTCGAAAATTATCCCAAGGGAACATAACCCCGGGATAAAAAGTAATATCCTATGTGCTATTCCAGACTATAATCTATCTCTGTGCCAAATTTCATCTAGATCCGTTAAGTAGTTTTTGCGTGAAAGAGTAACAAACATACATACATCCATTCATCCTCACAAACTTTCGCATTTATAATGTTAGTAGGACGTAGGATAAGGTAGAATAGGATAGGACTATGACGAGGAGCGGTCACTTTTAAAGAAACCAACGATGAGATCCAATTTGCTCATTCGTATTTTACTGTAGAAAATAAAGGCGCTGTTTTTCAGTAAATTAATAAATTAAATATACTGAACAAAACAAATAATCTTAGTGGGTCAACTGTTTACGGAAAGTAATTAAAGTAACCTAAAATTTGAAAACACGTAAACATTCACACATAAACTGAAAAATAAAACGTATTTTCTGCCGAGCTCTAAAACAATAAGGTGAAAAAATATAAAAGTGCTTGCATTAACTAAAACATTTTCTCCGAAAGTCTCGCGTCAAATATGCGTTATTATGTGCTCAGGGATTTTATTGTATCTGGCGCCGAATTGATACTGGCGCTATCAAATACTTATTACATACCTGAATGTTGTAACTTTCCCGCTCTACTTGTTACACACAAATCATCGGTTACGGAGTTTTGGTAAAACAATGCACTAAAGTCTTTCAGCTGAATGTTCGCTTCAGTAGAGTGAACTAATGCGGCGACACACGCAGTTATTGCACTAAATCGGGATATCGGCGCTCTACAAATCAGACAAATGTTCACTCTACATGGCACAGTTTTCAGAACTAAGTTTGTGTTTTCCAGGAAAGGAGATGCGAAGTTTAACGGTAAATCATAGTTAGCTGAGACAACAAGCATCCGAGGAGGTTGCGAGTGCCCGAGCCCGCCTCCCGCGTCCACACCGCATCAACACTCGGCTCGGCATTGAACTGAAGTATGCACATGGAAAGTTTGCACCTACTTCCTTTACTGTTCAGAATATTCTAAGCCATACATAAAAGGCGACTTGGAAAGCTGGTTTTAGTTAGGTACTCTTTGTTCGCTCAAACTCGAGTAAACCCAACTCATGGTCTGTAAATATACGCCGGTATATTTTACTTATATGAGCGGCAAACTAACTACAATACAGAGAACTTTTGAGACATTAAATAAGTAATTTAATTTCTCATAATAAGTTGTATCCTGAATATATGAAAACCCTCGACCTTCGATCTGAGTTCGCCCCCGTAACTTTAGTAATTAGAGTGTGTTTTATACGGTGTATACCCACTATGGAGCGTTTTTCGTGGCAGGTGAAACTTTCCTCATAAACAGCTGTAGTGCGCCACTTAGCGGCTTCGCACGTGTACCTACGTAGTTATGTAACTAATATTAACTGTGGAATTCCTATTATCGTTAATATAAGTTTATCGTTCTAAGTGGTACTTTACGCATTTGTAGAACTGCCTGCGTATTTAGGTTCCTACTAATAACACCCAAGGGTACTTCTTATATGACAAATATTGACAAAAAAAACATATAAAAACATCATATTATAACTTCTAGTACTTTTATTTTTCATAGACTCAATCTGCCTTCTATCACATCATCTTAAATCTTAAACATTCCAACATGCCCATCTCAGTTCTTAACTCGAGTTTATATCAGTCTTAACCGACGATAAAGGGTTAACTGCAGATTACAAAACAGATAAAAACATAAGCTCTCGGACTCGGATACAACTGAGACATAGATGTCCAATATCTAGATGCGACTGTGGCGCTAAACAAAATAACCATTCCAGTTGCTGGGAAATACCCAAACACTCCCGCGCCACAATTTACCGAGCGGAGCGGCGCACGGTACAGCGGCGGAGTCATTGAAGAGGTACAGTGAATTAATTGCGCCACAGAAATAAGATAGATGCCTGTACTGCAGGTACGTGTTCTGTTCATTGAGTTCCGCACAACGTACGTATTTAAGCATAAACTTTGTATGTTAGCACTTTAAATCATTAGGAATTTTATACTCAACTAAGTATTCTGCGTAAGATCTTTTTGTAGTATTTTGTCAGTTTTCGTGTGTGTTCTAAAATAATAGCGAGGAAAATTTATATCTGTACAAAGATACATAAGAGAATCATGGCACATGTAATTCGTAAGAAGTGGTTGTAAGACATCCTTTAAAAGGTTGACAAGATGTTTAGAGGAGGTACTTCTAAGAAATTGTAGGGGTTCAAGCCAATCAACTCATCTTGGGGACGAACAAGCTTTACAGTGTAATCACCGTAATAAGGGGCCTAATACGATCTCTAATTACGTACGAGTATAAGATCAGTTGGATTTTGATGTTGCAACCTTAGCATTCACTTTCAAGATGTTAAAAAAAAACAGGGTAAGACTGATATGGGTCCCTGGGCATAAAGGAATCCATGGTAACGAAATGGCAGATGAACTGGCAAGAGAGGGCTCAGCAAATTATATTGTGGGTCCAAAACCATGTGCAGGCATTTCGACGTGTCTCGTAAAAGACACCACATTCAGGGAGTTTGCAGATCACAGACAACAAACACATTAGCTGTCTAATACCGGTCTGGATCACTCCAAAAAATGCCTGGGCATATCCAATTGTTAAGACACACACACCTAAGATCGAATCAGTGGCTAGTTAGTATTCTTTATAACGAATGTGAAAGTTTGCAAAAAATCTTATTGAACATATTTGGATTTGAGACAAACAACCCATCTTGGGTTAACAAAACCAAAAAATGTCCTGGGACCTACATAGCTCTCCTAGCAACAACTTTGAAATATATTGTGACACTATTTGGTAGTATAATATAAACATTTCCTAAAAATAATTCGACCCTTTAAAAAGGTCATTGCCTACGGGCCACGTGACGTTCCATATAATGTATGCGTCCCAAGAAAAAAGGTTGAAAATCGCTACCCCGGACGCGTTTATCATGAAAATTCACATGCATCATATGAAACTACTGGACAGATTTTAATCACGTTTTCACTGATGTATGGTTAAGTGTCCCGACGTTGTCTCGTGGGTATTATTAGAGGGTCGCATCTCTTTATTCTATCTTATATCAGTCTTCGCAGAAATAACATGAATTTATGAGCGGCTTCTTTGAAACAGAGTGAAATTTGATCAGCAACAGTAAGCTAAATTCTATTTACTTACATGATTGTCTTCCAAGATATAGGCACAAAATAAAAAACGGAAGAAATCGTCAAACTAAAGACTTCTTAGGAATCGGTATATTCAACTTAATCTCACAAGCTATGTACCAGTTATACCGCCCCTTTTTTTTTTTCTTATTTTTTTTTTTTTTTTGCGTGGAGAAATGCTCATGCATACTGCGCTACCACGGGGAGATAGCGCAGTTATGTGGGACTCTAACCCACTAAAACTCCACGGTGTCCTCCTGTGCCGCTTATGGCGGGAACACGGGTACGCGTTAGCACTTACCGCGAACCCGCCGCGGCTGTCCGTCACCGGACCCTCCTCTGGGGATTACCCCCCATCACCGGCGCACCAGAATACACTGTGCGCCGTGACCACCCCAGGGACCAAACCAGTACATGGGTGCCAGACGACCCCGTGTATGGCACCCTTGGTCCCCTTGTGACGGGTCAAGGTCAATGGCCCCGCCACCTACCATGTTTTGGCCGCAAGGGATAGGGAGAGCGGCCAATGCTATACCGACACTCCTCTTCCCCTGCGGCCCCACCGCGTCCGCCATCAGACGGTGGCGACCCCGTCCAGGCCGCGGAAGGTAGGGAGAGCGGCGCACCGCAATACCGGCACTCCTCTCCCGCCGCGGCCTCCAACCCTCAGCCGTGATATCGTATGGGTTTGGGAGACCCCATACGACATCACGGCCCGCCTCAGTTGCGATGTTGCCCAGGCAGCACCGCAACCTACATGTTGGCCGCTACGTCGTCGGCTTATCGGCAAAAGCCCTGACGAGCGGCCCCTCCTCGGGTTCCTCTTCGCTTCACCGTGGGTGACCAAGCCACGGTTACTGAGCCCCCCCGCCTCGACAATGCGGGAACCCACCGGGGGGGAGTTATACCGCCCCTGCCCTTAGTGATCAGCGGGGTCAGCTAACGGAACAATACCCACGGGATCAAATTCCATGCCCTATTTTTACCCCCGAAACAAGTGACGGACAGAAACTAGTTAAAAATTAATTTAAAACATGTCAATGTTGTTAATAAATTAGGTGAACAATAAATGAAGTTCCTTTATAAATATGGCAGCGTACAACAAGCAGGAACACCTATTACAGCTTGTGTACTAATAGATTAAACAACAACAAACAATTCACAACAGAACAATTTCGATTAACTGCCTACTACTAACTCACGAATTATTTATTGATTTTCGTTCAGTAGTTTATTATCATTAGATTGTTAACGTTTATTGTTTAACATGAACTTCATAAGCAACAAAATGTAGATTAGACCGGTTCTTGTTAATCATCAAAGATTTCGGACCACATTTCGAAAATCGAACTCAATACCGGTCTCTCTTCCGAAGGTATTCAGGTAAATGTTTGTATAATTTGTTAACACTTACTAAAAATGATAAACATGCTTGTAAATGTCTCTTCCATTGTATAATGAACGGTCGTAAAGTAAGTAAAAAGCGTTTATCAAGCAGTTGCGACCACTCGGTAGTTTAATTAAATTTTTAATTTATTGTGAAGGAGGCCGCGTGTGGCGCGCCGCTCGCAATTTGCTCTCCATCTTTATCTAATGTAAGTACATCCTATCTGTGTACTTACAAATGAAATATGTGCTTACTGCAGCGGCCAGCAAAATAGGCATTGATGGACGTACGTGTAAATGTGGGCCGAGGCGAAGCCGAGGCACACATAATAATATGTAAGTCCATCAATGCCTAGTTGTGGCCAAGGCTTGTATAGTACTTTACTCAAATAATGCGCGGAAATTAAAATTAAGTAGTACCTAGAACTCATTTTGTCAAAATCAATGACGAACAACAATAATTGTTCCCGCTTTAGTGTTACTTTGTTTTTTTTCAATAAACAGCGTTCTATTTGCAAGCCAGTTCGAAATTTAAATACAACCTTTGATAAGTTACCTCCTTGGTTGCCATGTTTCGGAGTAAAACATCGTTCCATTTTTAAACTACACGACAGATATGAGTTTACTATGGACAGGGGGGTGTCACTCCGCAGTTTAGGTACGATCGGCCGGCGGTACCCTCTAGAGGGAATAACGCGTTAGGTTGCCGCTTACCGCTCGGCTCGCACGTTAGCCACGTTATTAATTCTATGATTTATGCAGCAAAGAACAATGACTTCTAAACGTACTTCTAAGGCCTTTAAAAGATATTGTTATGTTTACGGGTGTTTAAATAAAGCAAAGAACAATGAATCGATATTATTTTTTTTTAAAGTACCGAAAGATTTTGAAAGATATTAGCTATTTTGTTGTACCTATTTAAATCATTACATAAATACTCTAACTATCGGTAATAGGTGCATAATGAGTACGAGTTTTGTATAAAAATTTAAGCATTTTGGTGTCCCTAAAAGAATGAACAGGTGTGTGAAATACTAATAATTAGGTACCTACCTACTTAGATATTTTAGATTTTCGTGTTGTTCACAAATATAATTTTTTTATTGAATAGTTACCGTTTTGTTAACATAAAAATAAACGCTTTAGATTCAGTTTAAAATAAATTATAATTGCCTAAGTAAGTAGTTACCTACTTAGCCTAAGAATTTACCAATAGCCTGAGTACCTAAGTGTACGCACTTGTTAACGTTAACGTGTGTATATAAAACTAGGTACTTACTTTTACCTAACGAACAAACAAACAATATAATTTCCTAAGAGTTCTTCAAGTCAACTTTAAATAAATTAACAAAAAATATCACTAGAGAGTAAACAAAGAGGTAGGTACCTATACTCAATTTGAAATAACATTAGACGTCTTTACAAACTCGTTTTACAGTGCGTTCAACCGATTTTGTGTTCTATCTCGTACACATAAGGATGATATAAAAAGCACAAATTTGTTACCAAAACCAACTGTTTACTACAGCTTCCATTTGTCGTATTACCAACGCAATAGAAGTCAAAATCGATTGACCGGGCTGTAAAATGGTCTTATTTAAATGTCTGATGTTATATTAAATGAAGTTTAGGTAACCTAGTTTTCATTTGTTAAGTAACTAACAAAATGACGGTCTATAATATTCATTGTCTATCTACCTACTTGACCGTGTAACCATAGGCATCAAACATGAGAAAGATTACGCGGTCAAGTAGGTAGATAGTGGATGTAAGCGAAAGCGGCAAGTTGACAACCCTTACGAGCAGAGTCAAACCGCGCCAGACAGCGACGGAGATACGCGTTAGAAGAGAGCGGCAACGTTTAGGTGAATATCACGTTAAACACTGAGCGCTTATGCGAGCTGAAATGCACTTTGTTGCTTACTAGCAGGAGTCTCTATTTCAATGAATTATTGCATGAAATGAGTCTTCTGTACTTGTACTATTATTTATTCTGTGCTATGGAATTTATTTGGCCGCTAGACACGACAGATATGGCTTTTCATACAATTTTTGCCGGCCGCTGCGCGCATGTATTTGACCAGTACAGCAATTTCGATTTATCTCGAAGAAGGTTGTCAAAATAATGATCACATTTCCAAGCATGTTTGAGAAAATACTATTTACCTCTCTGATTCCTCGCAGGATTAGTTGATGTTGTTGTTAAATAACTTTACTTTTTTCAACCGCGTTTTGTAACTAAACTTTTAAAAGTAAAAGATAATCGCTCTTATTTTTATTTTTTTTCGTCGGAACATTTGTTGTGTTTCGTTTGTTCAGTGTCTACTTAATGTTATTATAACAGAATGGACTGTGTGGACACTTTTGTGACAAGCCCAGGGTTTATTTTAAGATTCCGAAATGTGAAAAAACACTCTTGTCACATCCTCGGGCTGAAATATTATAGTCGGCGACGAGTAATTACCCGAAAGCTGGGTGCATGGGAAGTAAGACAGCTTGTATTTATATGTCTTACCCATACACTTCGTTTCCGACCGCTGGCTACCTGGCCCTGACTGCCTGTCCGATAACCGAAATGTGTGGAAAGGCTCTAACAAGTTACTTACCTACGTCCTATGAAAATAAATCGGATATGTGATCGCAGTATGTTGTTAACTATAATGAGAAGGGACAAGCGGTCGCCCATCCCCTCAACCTAATCCCTTAGATGCCTATTACGACTCCCAAGGGAAGTGAGCCTGGTCCATTATTATCCGGGAATCACAGTCCATACGGTACGTATATACTGTAATCAACAATTTGCTAAGACTCTGTCAGGCGTGGCGATTTTCTGTGATCCAGTTAGGTATTGTAGCAGCAATACCTAACTTGTTACTTCAAAGATACATTGTCATTTAAATAGTTCATTCGCCCTATAATTAGGACATAATTACGTGACCTTTAAGCAATTAACCTCTTGTTAATTTAAGTAGCGAAATTAATGCACGGAATACTTTCCTACATAATATCGTCGGTAGTAAAAAATTAGACCATCATTATAATATCTTTCGAGGAAAGCTCTTAAGTTGTTTGTTATTATGAAAAACGATAGATACATAATACCCCTTGTTTATTAGAATCTTATTAATTTTAAGAATATTCTGAATCAATTTTGTGTTTGCTAACTTAGTTATTTGCAGTAAAAATATCAGATGTTGAGTTTATACTGGAAAATAATGTTTATTTTGTGTAGTTCGTATTTATAAGCTGTAGTAATTTTTTTACAATCATTGAAATAAAAAGTATTGGTAATATACTCAACACAAACCCACGTAACTCGGTACTATATTATTCTTTCCTACATCTGAGGGTACGTGCCCTACAAGTTAGATCAGGGGGGTGACCATAAGCTCTAGAGTAAGGTTATTTTGAGATCGCGTAAGTGACAGATGTATACAAGTCATATACATCTGTCCCTTACACACACTCAAAATAACCTTACTCTAAGAGCTGATGGTCACCCCCCTGAACTTTTGATTTAAACATAAACTTTCTGTCTGTTCGATGTTGCTAGACATAATTCAATGTTAAGAGTTATTTTCCAAGAATATTTTGTATTTATTGTTAATAATTTATTATAAAAGATATACATCGTTGATAGAATCTGTATGCTCTACTTGTGAATTTAGGTTTTAAAGTAAATCATTTGTCGCCGGATTATTACGTGCAGTATTGCAAGCTGCCAAGTACACGTAAATTTTCTGCATAATTCTTCAAGTATAAGGCACTCCATGTTCTTGTTGTGTCAAATCGGTACGAAGATCTCGCATTTTTTTAAATATTAAAGTGAGAATAGCCATTATACCATTTTGTAGAAAATGCCCGCACTTTTAGTGTATAAAACGCCCGTTACGGCAAACAAAGTACCAAGCTACTCTCAGCCGAGTGTAATTCCCGAGTTACTAACACTTTTACCTAAGTACTACTCTGCAATCTGTAATCATTTTCAATGACATATTCAATGTTATTTTATAAATTAACGGAAGCAACAGTTTTTCTTGAAACCTGAAATTTCGATTAAATCACATCGAGATAACTTCTCAATTTGATGTAAGCAGGACCAAGACTATGAATAAGGTCAAGATCGTAGTTAGGAAATATGTTTCGAAGAGAGCGGATTTGTGGCTTTAAAACTTGGCTCGTTTGAAGATATATTTATAATAAAACTTTAATATTTGAGTATCTAACTCATGTATTTATTTATAACTAGCACTTCTACTATTCTCTCTACTCTTTCATTACGTTACGTCAATCCCTAACACTTAGGAATCACGACCTTTAAAATATATTACTATCAACGAGCTTAGTTTAGACGGTATAACAAAGATTTAAAATTTCCATCACGATATCAGATGAAAAGCCCTTCACATAATTACATTCTCTACAACCTACGGAAGCATTCATTTTTAAAAATGTCTAAATATTCTTCATAGTATGAAATTTTATCAAGAACAGAAAAGAGCAAATTTGCTAAGACTCTGTCAGGCGTGGTGATTTTCAGTGATCCAGTTAGTTATTGTAGCAGTAATACCTAACTTGTTACTTCTAAGATACATTGTCATTTAAATAGTTCATTCGCCCTATAATTAGGACATAATTACGTGACCTTTAAGCAATTAACCTTTTGTTAATTTATGTAGAGAAATTAATGCACGGAATACTTTCCTACATAATTTCGTCGGCAGTAAAAAATTAAACCATCATTATAATATCTTTCGAGGAAAGCTCTTAAATTGTTTGTTATTATGAAAGACGATAGATACATAATACCCCCTTGTTAATTAGAATCTTATTAATTTTAAGAATATTCTGAATCAATTTTGTGTTTGCTAACTTAGTTATTTGCAGTAAAAATATCAGATGTTGAATTTATACTGGAAAATAATGTTTATTTTGTGTAGTTCTTATTTATAAGCTGATGTTATTTTTTTACAATCATTGAAATAAAAAGTATTGGTAATATACTCAACATAAACCCACGTAACTCGGTACTATATTATTCTTTCTTACATCTGAGGGTACGTGCCCTACAAGTTAGATCTGAACTTTGATTTAAACATAAACTTTCTGTCTGTTCGATGTTGTTAGACATAATTCAGTGTTTAGAGAAATACTACAAGAATATTTTGTATTTATTGTTAATAATCTATAATACTTCTATACTATATAATATTATAAAGAGGAAAGATTTGTTTGTTTGTATCGAATAGGCTCCGAAACTACTGGACCGATTTAAAAAAATATTTTACCAATAGAAAGCTACATTATTCCTGAGTGACATAAGCTATTTTTTAATTCCGAAAATCCCGTGGTCCACGGGAGCGAAGCCACGGGGAACAGCTAGTTTATTATAAAAGATATACATCGGTGATAGAACCTGTATGCTCTACTTGTGATTTTGGTTTTAAAGTAAATTATTTGTCGCCGGATTATTACGTGCAGTATTGCACGCTGCCAAGTACACGTAAATTTTCTGCATAATTCTTCAAGTAAAAGGTACTCCATGTTCTTGTTGTGTCAAATCGGTACGAAGATCTCGCATTTTTTTAATATTAAAGTGAGAATAGCCATTGTACCATTTTGTAGAAAATGCCCGCACTTTTAGTGTATAAAACGCCCGTTAAGGCAAACAAAGTACCAAGCTACTCTCAGCCGAGTGTAATTCCCGAGTTACTAACACTTTTACCTAAGTACTACTCTGCAATCTGTAATCATTTTCAATGACACATTAAATGTTATTTTAGAAATTAACGGAAGCAACAGTTTTTCTTGAAACCTGAAATTTCGATTAAATCACATCAAGATAGCTTCTCAATTTGATGTAAGCAGGACCAAGACTATGAATAAGGTCAAGATCGTAGCTAGGAAATATGTTTCGAAGAGAGCGGATTTGTGGCTTTAAAACTTGGCTCGTTGGAAGATATATTTATAATAAAACTTTGATATTTGAGTATCTAACTCATGTATTTATTTATAACTAGCAGTTCTACTATTCTCTCTACTCTTTCATTACGTTACGTCAATCCCTAACACTTAGGAATCACGACCTTTAAAATATATTACTATCAACGAGCTTAGTTTAGAAGGTATAACAAAGATTTAAAATTTCCATCACGATATCAGATGAAAAGCTCTTCACATAATTAAATTCTCTACAACCTACGGAAGCATTCATTTTTAAAAATGTCTAAATATTCTTCATAGTATGAAATTTTATCAAGAACAGAAAAGAGCACGGGCATCTTTCTTGTAGCTGGTATATAACGCCAACTGCTACATAATGTAATTCACCAGACACTTACAAACGCATAGCAGTTGCCAGATATGGAATTGATTCGTATAAAATAATACGAAAAAGTCGTTTAATAGTTACTAGCGAAATAACTAGTTTATTTAGTGTTTTTTTAAATCTGTTGTATAATCAGACCTTTAATGACCTATCTCTGTTATCTACAATTATTTTTAATAATAAAGAAAATATTTAACATTTCATAGAAAAAAGAAAAAGGCGTCTTTTTGTAGCATATAGCACCTTCAGCATAATGTAATTTAAGAGATGCTTATAAACGCGTAGCGTATCACATATCGCATCAGGCATAAAGTATCACTTCACTCTGTATAGGATGCCCAGTTTTTTTGCCGTAATTTGGGCTTTGTACTCAATGGAGGCGCCAAAAGTTGAGACTGAATGTCAACTTTTGCCAAGGAGCTTGAACCGATCAATTACAGGAACAGATGGACCCCGAAAAGTAGGAGTTTGGATGAAACGAGTCCTTTTTGCGGTAAAAAGACACGCCTGTGTTTTGGTAGCGTTAAAAGAGACCAGATTGTCATCACCCCACTAGGTGACAAGGCTTAAGGACAAATCTGTCCGCTCCACCATAGCCTCTCTCAAGGAACAAATTTCATCCCCGCTGGTTTTTGCGCTGGACAAGTATCTCTCTGAAATAGTAATATCATCTGCGTACCCAACAATACCAGGCAGAAGTAGGTCATTTGGTGTGCAGCAGGAAAAGAGTTGCAGATAGAACAGACCTCTGAGGAACCCCGGCATCATCTTCAGCGCCTTTGTGAAGAGGCGTATTTTGCGAGGAAGCCGCTTCTGCATCGTCTCCGGCGCTGCGAGAAGTGCAACCCTTTCGCACTTACGTAACATCGCCTCCGGCGACCAGCCTCAACCGCCACGGCTCACGGTTGCCTACGCTTTGTTACAGCGGGCGGAGGTTGTTGTCCCTTCGCGCCTCCGGTTTTTATATACCCTCTAGGGGTAGCCCGATTCGGTCTGGAACAGATTTACTCTATTTCTAAATTATATTAAACGTAAAAATAACTTATAGATTTTGAATATTATAGATACTAATTGAATATTAATTCAAATGTGGATTAATATATAATTATTATTGATATAATTTCATTTTACCTAATTTTATATGGTATAATGAACATCGTTATATTAAAAAAAAGTATATATTAAATGAAATTAGGTCATATGATCATTAGTGCCTTTTCACACGCCCCGGTTGCCGGGTAGCCGCTACCGGGTACCCAGCAGCGAAATGTATAACCATGTACGTTAGCTTTCATACGTACGCCGGCACCGACTAACCGGCAACCGAGGCGTGTGAAATGGCACTTAGAACTTTTGTTATTATATCAAACGTTACACACCCGTGCGTGACATAAACAAGAAGATCGCCAGTTCACCGTCCCCGGCGAAATCCATATTGACCGTCACTGAGGAGATCATTGCCTTAAAGGTAGGTCAGCACTTACTGTTCAGCACCCTTTCCTTAACTTTGCACAGAATGGAGGCAATGGCTATCGGATGGTAACGGGCAGAGTCTGTACGGTCGCCCTTTTTGGGCACTGGTTGTACATTCGCAAGCGTCCAGGATTTCGGCACTCGACATTCCAGGGGTTCTTTTTACAAGAAAAAGGCGGAACAAGCGAGTCAACATAGGAGGTAGTTCAGGCGCACACTGCCACAATACTCTCACTGGAATGCCATCAGGCCCGCTGGCCTTGTTCACGTCTAGGCTGCAAAATATTCCTGGAACCTCTTTAGTGTGAACTGCGATCTCCGGCATCGAAGAGTCACAATGAGGTACAGTAGATGGTTGCTTAGAGCCAGCGTCCAGACGTGAATTGCTTGCAAAGAGAGATGCAAATAAATTTGCTTTCTCTATTGCAGAGCGAGCCAGCGACCCATCAGGTTTCAGCATTGGAAATAAAGTTGGACGACAGAAATTAGATTCAACCGCTTTAGACAGGGACCAAAACTGTTTACTACCCGTAGGATGCGATGCCAGCTTGGCCCCAATACGTCCAATATGGTCACAACGTGCCCAACGCAGAACCCACTTGCAGAGCTTGGCGGCAGATTTACAGGATCTTTTCCTCACGCGAACCCAGTGCGCTCTAACTTTGCGGATGTGGGCCTTGACTTAGGCTTGTGAGGCAAGGGGTGCGGGTCAGGTAACCTCCACGTGAGCCTAGTTGGTTGCTGGTCTCTTTCGGATACGTCCGGTCACCGTGCCCCGTCAAAACCTGCGTGAGAACCCCTCGGGCCGTACCTGTTTCACAATACGGAAAGCCACTATTGCGTCCGGAAGAAACATTTTCGTCACGGAAGCAGTCTCGCCCGACACATAACTCCGGTTCCATTCATCAAGCGATTCCAAACGGATCTGTCGCTTGATAAATGAAACCGGACACTGGTCGTAGTCCGTCTTCCACCGTAACGACAATGCTGCCTCCTTGGCTAGCTCGTCCGCTCGCTTATTCCCCGGCAGGCCCGCGTGGGCCTTGACCCAGAACAAAGACACAGCTTTGTTCTGGCCCAGGGCTAAAAACATGTTGGCGCGCGCGCGAAGCCAGGGGATGGAGCGAGCCATGGTTTGCAAGCGTCTGTAATGCTGACATTGAGTCGCTGTACAAACCATAGCTCGCCTCTTGCCGCGCGAGGACCACTTCGGTTGCCTTGCAAATGGCCAGAAGTTCCGCCTGGTAGACTGTGCAGTACGCGGCATAGTTAGCATAGATAATGTGGCTCCGACCTTCCCCTCAATCTTGCTGCCGTCGGTGAAGATTCGCACCGTCTGCACATTGTTATTAACTAGTAACTCTTGATCTGCCAGGCACATGAATTCCAGGGGCATTTGTGTAGCTGGATGAGGGGCTTCTGCCAATCTTACCGCACTCTCGAGCATACGACTATTATCCAACGAACAAATAAACACACACACCTGTATTTCACGAAGAGTTAGGCGGAGGTGAACACACCACACCACATTGCGTCAGGTATGTTAAGTCCCATCAACCGTGCATACAGCTATACCCCGGCCTACTATTGAGATTTACCAGATGGAAAAACCCAGAAACTCTGCCCGACCCAGAAATCGAACCGGGACATCATTGTCAGTAGGATAGTAGTGTTTGCTACCACTACACAAACGAGACAGTTCAACAAATGGACTTTTAACAAATTACAGTGTTATAACACACTAATATTATAAAGGTGAAAGTTTGTGTATGTTTGTTACTTCTTCACGCCAGAACGGCTGAACGGATCTGGATGAAATTTGGCACAGACATAGATTATAGTCAGGAATAGCACATATGATACTTTTTTATCCCGGGAATATGTTCCCTCGGGTTGTTTTTCGAATTTCACGCGTGCGAATCCGCTGACAGAAGCTAGTTTAGCAATAAAAGCTTTTTTAATAATGAAACATGCTTAGTAATCAGCTTAAACGTTTCAATAATAACTTTATGATAAAAATCTTGTTACGAAACTACGTAAGTACTTAGCTCATTTTAATAAGAAAGATCTCCTCTCTCTTGACATCTGCTGAATTCACTGAACAAGAAAAAGTTAAAAACAGTTTGCGAAACTGCGCAGGTAATCTTAATGTACAGACAAACGAAAACGATTTAGTCTAACGGCCTGCTGTTATATTCTTTAGACGTAATAATATAAAAAGACATTAAAACGCAATAACCGTATCACAGCACAATGCATACAAGTTTTAAAAGAGAGTTGGTAATAAAAGTTTAATTATGTAGACCGATTCCACGCACGCATGCCGAACCCGTTTGCTGGAAAAATTGCATTTTTTTTCACTGAATAATGTAATCTCAGCCCGCGGTAAAACGGATTGAAAAGGCTTTGCACTACAACATGAAAACAATAGAGTCAGCAGTGTGCAGTGTGCGCCGCGCCAACATGGCCGACCGATACTTGTGATTTGACTTTGATAACACATACATGCAACAAAATATATCTATCACCAACACATTTTGGATGAAAACTTGATAGGTAAATATTTTTGGCATTTTGTAGTAGTTTGTACATGCAAACATGTGCAACTGATTATCGGTTAAATGAATGTTTACGAAGAAAATAATCTCACCTTTCTTATGTTCGGGAAATATTAGTTAATTTTCATTTCGAACAAAATATAGTATTCTGCTGTGTCAATAAACCGAATGAAAAGAAGAATTTAACTTCTACTTAGGAAACAATACCGAAGTACTTGATATCAAATTTTATTATTATGACGGTTCTCAGTAAGCATCATGATTTTACTATAGTTTTACGGATTTCTTACGTATTTGCTATCGTACAATTTATTTGGATTATGTTCGCATGACCCTGTTTGACCTATAGAAACCTAGATACATTGTATTGCTCGTAATTGTTCCTTAGGTATGCCTTCATTTATTTATATACTATTTTATTTCCATTTAGGTACATCTACCTACCCTAAGTAAATGAATAGCGTTGTTGGCTTCTTACCTTGAATAAGTTTAGAATTGAGTTCTTTTATGTTCCAACAATTCCGATGAATAATTTTCAGTCTAAAAGAACTTCTTCAGAACGGTAACTTTCAATGAAAATGAAGATTTTTGTGAATTTTTTACTTTAATGTTTCTTTAAATATAATAGAATAACTGTTTAGCATTTTTTAAAGTGAAGGTAGGTATAGTAGAATTATGCAAACGTGGGGTGTGTGTAGCTTTGCAAGTGAGATGACGTGCGCAGTGCACAAACAGCTCGACGGAACGTAAGGCGACGACGCCGCACCGATACGCCACGAATTTACACTTACGCCAATATTTATCTTGAATTTATTAATCAAATTCTAAGTCAAATCAGGAATGCAAAAACCTGTATGTAAAGTCCAAAACATTGTACTGTACCAAAAAGGATCATGTAAACATGACGCGGGCAGTGGCGGCTGGTGACCGCAGAGCGCTCTCGCACCGGTGACGCTGAACGGCAGTGCTTGTCAAAGCACTAGCTCACTAGTCACTACGACGGACATTTTGATGGCTTTAAAGCTTGAAACATTGATTGGAGTAGCACTACGTATCTGTAGTTGTTGATTCATTAAGTAATGAATTTACAACTACAGATACACAGTAGCTTAATAAATAAAGCGTTTTCTTGATCTTAGAATAACTAAGAAGCTATGGACGATTGGCCAATTGGAGAATTGGATTGTGAGATTTATATTATGCAGCTACCATACCAGACTACCGGAGAAGCCTTATTTCGGACAAGTATTTTTTTATGATTCACGATAAAAATTGACGACAGTTATTATTTCAAAAAGTAATATTGTCGCATTACTTTTTTAAAAACAATAACCGACCTTTTTTACTACCCATACTGTTTTGATACCTACTTCATAACATCTTTGCCAAAAGGATTCCTTCCTGCAAATGTTTTCCGACTGTTCCGGTCGCGTCTACGATATTTTGGTCCGATAGTTCGCGTTATCACGTTGTTCCCCTCTTTTGAGATCACGCTCCACAGATGAAACGAAACGCTTCAAGCACATTTCATCTCTTTCCAAATACTTACATAGATACCTATGTCAAAACAGTCATAAAAACATTATATTTTCTCTCTTTACTTTCGCCTAGATTAGAACGGGAGGAATCTGTACAAATCCCGTGTACGAGGAAACTGAGCGCTTACTGCGAGCGCCTCACGATGAATAGTACAGACACACACACGCCTACATTCTATGCCCATATACACGTGTACCGACTCTCCGAAAAGAACATTCAATGCAATTTATAAATATAACTGCAGAATCAGGGAGACGGAAGAAACGAATGCCAAACGAAATGGACTGGATTTCGCTAAATAAAACTAGTCTCATCAAAACGATAGTTATGGTTCAGTGAGCAGATACACAAAAGTACAATGCGCCTCCGAAGTTGACCTATATTATATTATCGCCACTATAAACTAGCTAGTCTTTACAACAAGCCCTTAAAATATCAACAAGATATACGTGAATATGTCCCTCCTGGTTTAAACAAACTAAAATAGCAGCTATGCATCCCCCGAGACTAGCCGAAGTTGAATCTTATTGATATGTTTCCCTCAGTGAGCCTTCGCCGTGTATTTATCTTAAAGCCTGTGAAAGTTATTACAGAGTCAATAGTGGCCGAAGCTGCGAGCAATACCAAGACTTGTAGTTGTTTACTTAAGATACCTGCTACTTACCTGCTGTAGTTAATATACAGCCACTTAGGTACATTTGCTTAACATGCGAACCACAGATTACAAACAAACAGTAGCGAGATCAAACAGAAAACAAATGAATGGTTATCGTTGGTATCCAATTACGTCATATACACCGCAGTCGGTGATGTACTTCACAGTGAGTCACAGTGAGTCAGTGAATGTTATGACATTCACTAACTGTAACTGCCTCGCTGACTACAAAACGGTATGCCGTTTTGTAGTCAGCGAGGCAGTTACCCGTACTTTCATGTTTTAGGAGTTACGGACAGATCACGGCACAGTTTCAATTCAACAAAGGGATTCTCGATGCAGTATATTTGCGTCACATATACGTACTATTGTGCACAATGTATCTTCAATAGCTGTCCGCTTGAGATTGTACCTGTCTATAAGGCCTTTCAGATAGCTAACGATACATTGAAATTGTTCTGTATAGTTAGAATGGACAAAGGCTATATTTGTCTCGTAGAATATCATCATATCCTGAAGATTAATGCCCAATATATTGCAGACTGCAATGACCATACAAAGCAGGTGACTTGTGGTATTAGGTAAAAAATATATGGATTGTGAAATATTATTCACCCCGAGTGGCACGTCTTATGCGGCACTAGTTTCCATCAAACCTTTTTAATACACTCTTGTGTTACCCGCGACTTCGTTTGCATACTTTGACCTCCCGTCTGACCCCTCAGAGGATGCATTTCTAAAAATCGTTGACAGATGCCTGCGTTGTTTATGAAGCCTATATGCTAAATTTTCAACGTGTTGCTTTGCACATAATTTAAGCGATTTTGATTTGAGAGAGTGATTTGAAGATCTTATTTAATCTATACTCCATTTACTATAGCATTAGACAGAAGTTAAAAAAGGCTCTTTTAGGTGCACACTTTGTAATAAAAATACAACAAACACTATTACAGTCAAGATTGATGTGGAGTTAAATATAATCAATTTAAATAACAGCTGTCACACTTAATTGCATCTATTTAACCTATCTACCTTCTGAAATTACAAGGCCTTCATTGAATATTATTTAGTTTTTACATAAAATAATGTCGTGTCAATGTTTAAAATCTAAAAGAAGCAGGGGCGGGCAGTACCGGAAACGTTTTTCATGTCATTATAACTCAACCAAATCTAAAATGTTACCTGTTCCGTTCATAAGTTGTGGCTGCACATGTTTTTTTTATTTTGTCGGTTTATGATGTCATCTATCCGTCAAATTGCGTAAATAATCTGCAGTTGTCAATTGTCATACTGTCATTTGCTTGTGGATACTTGTGAATGCTAAGCCTTTTCTCGTTGTTATTGCTGAATTTTCATGGTTTAGTTGTTATTTGTTACTGTTTTTCTGTTGTTATTGTTTTCTTATCGTTATTAGTGTTAGTTTTGTGTTGTTCGTACAAAGCGGTACGTTTTGTTGAAATATTGACCGGGACGATCCCGGTGCAGGCCCGAGTAGCTTGCAAGCGTAACATGTACGCTCTGTAACTGTTAGTAACGCTGATCAGTGTCAACAGCGAAAAATACGTGGCCCCAACGTTGATCCAGACGTTAAAATATTGTCTCCCAAGAAAAAGAGAACAAAGCAAACACCGCTTCGTGCTGCAGAAAAAAAAACCAGTCATAAATATTTATAAAGATGTTAAGGGGTCCAGGCCCGAAGGTACTCCTGCTTATAGGACGCAGTTAATTAACAAAACTGCAGAAATTGCAGGTAAGGATCATAAAATGATTATTATAAATAAATGTATTTGAAAGTAACATGCTTTGCGAGTTAATAACCTACATTATTAATTTTATTTTATAGGCATATCTCGTGCAACAGTCTATTATATACTGAACAATTACAATACAGAAGGTCGCCTGCATCAACCCCCTCCTCGCCAACGGAAATACTCAAAATCTGACGATTATGATGATATAACCTTAAGTGGAATACGAAGAAAAATTCATTCTTTTTTCTTTGATAATGAGTTACCAACGTTGGACAAGATTCTGGAAGCCGTTAATAGCGATGAGTCTCTACCTGATTTTAAAAGAAGCACTTTATACAAATTAATCAAGAACAAATTGTAAGACGGCTTATCATTGGCCATATTGGTAAAACTTGATTTAAATGTATTTCTTTTGATAATTTCAAAAGAAATACATTTAAATCAAGAATTGATCAACAAGTGATCACTTTATTACTATCATTAATAAAATGATCACTCCGTTCTCCGTCACTGAAAACTGGTTAAGTCTTAATGCCTCCCCTCGGAGAAAGATGTTTATAGTTGTAGATTAACCTGTTCAATGACAGTAATGATGCAGTTAATTTCGGTTGCTACTTAAAGGTTAAAGTCTATTTCCAGTGATCAAGTAAATCAATAATTGTGTACCGGTGGGATAGATCCCCACCGGTAAACAATTATTGATTTGCTTTTATTTCATTTCACAGGATCAACGGGTGGGTTTTTGATGGATGGTGAATTAATATTTGAAGCCAAAAAGGGTGATGGAGACTATGAGAGAGACCATTCTGAAATGGATGCACACTATTTTGAAAAGTAGTTTTAATTAATATTATCAGAAGTCGAGAGTGGTGCAGTTATTGTTATGGATAATGCGCCATATCATTCGAGGAAATTGGAGAAGCTGCCAACTACAGCCACATGAAAGGAAAATATTCAGGAGTGGCTAAAAAGCAAAAATATTCTTTTTGAGGAAAAAGATCTTAGGGCCACTTTATTATTATAGTTAAAATTATGACTTTTATTACCACCCATGTCAATTAATTATTATAATTTGTAATGACTGATGGTAGCAGTGACTAAACTGTTAAGTTGTGTTTTGTATCGTATTTATTTCGTATATTGAAAACATAATACATAACATAATATCGCATATTGTGATAAAGTTGTTTTTAATAAACTGATTGTTACTATTTTTTTTTTATTTCATTTACCTATCCAAGCATCGTGAAGAGTAGATAGATAGAATACGCTTTATTGTATGCCATACATTGTTACTTACAAAAAAATCACATACTTACATTGTTTATTCAAATTGTTTAAACTTGACTTGAAAATAAAAGGTTTCTTACTCCTGCTTCTGCGAGCCTCTTTTGTCTAATGCTATAATAAATGGAGTATAGATACGTAGATAATACCTACTGCAATGTTGGATATCTACATGATTTCCGTTACAGTTTACGACATTTATATCAATGTCTTGCAGACAAGGTATGATTTAATTGGTGGTATGTTATACGTATTGAAGTATCCTCGCAGTCAATTTGTAGTAATTGACGATCGACAATTAAGCTAATTAATGGGAATTTATCTGTGCAATTAATTTGTCGAGCCACGTTCATAGAGCTTTCTAAGCTCTCAATAAGACCATGCTGTGAAATGCTAGCTTCGTTTACATTGCTCTAGAGTTAGCTTTTAAATGGTAGTTTTTGAATTAGTGCAATTCGATCTCGAAACTTCTTTAAGTAAATCTCTGCAGATGGCTCGATCTAACTTTGGACATTTATACGTTTACTATGACGGAGCGGTCTCGTATACAGAAACCAACGATGAAATCTAATTTTCTCATTCGTATTTTACTGTAGAAAATAAAAGGCGCTGTTTTTCAGTAAATTAATAAATTAAATATACTGAAACAAACCAAACACTCTAAGTGGGTCGACTGTTGGAAGAGTAATTAAAGTAACCTAAAATTTGAAAACACGTAAACATTCACAAATTAACTGAAAAATAAAACGTATTTTCTGCCGAGCTTTAAAACAATAAAGTGAAAAAATATAAAAGTGCTTGCATTGACTAAAACATTTTCTCCGAAAGTCTCGCGTCAAAAATGCGTTATTACGTGCTCAGGGATTTTATTGTAGGTATCTGCGCCGAATTGATACTGGCGCTATCAAATACTTATTACATACCTGAATGCTGTAACTTTCCCGCCCTACTTGTTACACACAAATCATCGGTTACGGAGTTTTGGTAAAACAATGCACTAAAGTCTTTCAGCTGAATGTTCGTTTCAGTAGAGTGAACTAATGCGGCGACACACGCAGTTATTGCACTCAATCGGGATATCGGCGCTCTACAAATCAGACAAATGTTCACTCTACATGGCACAGTTTTCAGAACTAAGTTTGTGTTTTCCAGGAAAGGAGATGCGAAGTTTAACGGTAAATCATAGTTAGCTGAGACAACAAGCATCCGAGGAGGTTGCGAGTGTCCGAGCCCGCCTCCCGCGTCCACACCGCATCAACACTCGGCTCGGCATTGAACTGAAGTATGCACATGGAAAGTTTGCACCTACTTCCTTTACTGTTCAGAATATTCTAAGTCATACATAAAAGGCGACTTGGAAAGCTGGTTTTAGTTAGGTACTCTTTGTTCGCTCAAACTCGAGTAAGCTCAACACATGGTCTGCAAATATACGCCGGCGTATTTTACATATATGAGCGGAAAACTAACTACAATACAGAGAACTTTTGAGACATTAAATAAGTAATTTAGTTTCTCATAATAATTGGTTTCCTGAATATATGAAAACCCTCGACCTTCGATCTGAGTTCGCGCCCGTAACTTTAGTAATTAGGGTGTGTTTACCCACTATGGAGCGTTTTTCGTGGAAGGTGAAACTTTCCACATAAACAGCTTTACCATTTTCCTTTCCTACTAATAACACTTAAATACCTCTTAAGTGTCAAATACTGAAAGTACTGTAATATCCTATAATTTTTAATTTTTCATTGCCTGAATCTGCCTTCTATAACATCATTTTCAACATTCCAACATGTCCATCTGTATTATTCATGTCTAATCTATTTACCCAATTTGTACAATCCCGTAAGAGTTAAGTTATAGTTCTTAACTCGCGTTTTAACCGACGATAAAGAGTTAACCGCAGATTACAAAACAGATAAAAACATAAGCTCACCGCCTCGGATACAACTGAGCCATAGATGTCCAATATCTAGATGCGACTGTGGTACTAAACAAAATAACCACTCCAGTTGCTGGGAAATACCCAAACACTCCCGCGCCACAATTTACCGAGCGGAGCGGCGCACGGTACAGCGGCGGAGTCATTGAAGAGGTACAGTGAATTAAATGCGCCACAGAAATAAGATAGATGCCTCTACTGCTGCTGTTCTCTTTATCGAGTTCCGCACAACGTACGTATTTAAGCATAAACTTTGTATGTTAGCACTTTAAATCATTAGGAATTTTATTCTCAACTATTCTACGTAAGATCTTTTGGTAGTATTTTGCCAGTTTTCCTTTATGTTCTAAAATAATAGCAAGGAAAATTGATATCTGTACAAAGATACATACAATAATTATTATGGCACATGTAATTTGTATAAAGTGGTTGTATGAGCTGCTTCAAAAGGTTGACAGGAGGTTCTTCTCAGAAATTTTAGGGTATCATGCCAATCAACTCATATTGCGGCCGAACAAGCTTTACAGTGTAATCACCGTAATAAGGGGCCTAATTAGACATCTAATTACGTACGAGTATAAGATCAGTCGGATTTTGGTGTAGCAGACTTTGATCAAGATGTTATTAAAAAAGATATCCAAGTCATAGAGAGTAATTAGACACACAAACCTTAGATAGAATCAGAGGTTAGTATTCTTTATAACGAATGTAAAAGTTTGTGAAAAACCTTATTGAACATATTTGGATTGCTTTGGGACAAACACCCCGTCTTGGGTTAACAAAACAAAAAACATAGCTCTCCTAGCAACAACTTCGAAATATATTGTGACACTATTTTGGTATTCTAATATTCCTTAATTCGATCCTTTAAATTGTATGCGTCCCAAGAAAAAAGGTTGAAAATCGCTACCCCGGACGCGTTTATCATGAAAATTCACACGAATCATATGAAACTACTGGACAGATTTTAATCACGTTTTCACTGATGTGTGGTTAAGTGTCCCGACGTTGTCTCGTGGGTATTATTAGAGGGTCGCATCTCTTTATTCTATCGTATATCAGTCTTCGCAGAAATAACATGAATTTTGTGAGCGGTTTCTTCGAAACAGATTGAAATTTGATCTGCAATAGTTAGCTAAATTCTCTTCCCTAACATGATTGTCTTCCAAGATATAGGCACAAAATAAAAAACGGAAGAAATCGTCAAACTAAAGACTTCTTAGGAATCGGTATATTCAACTTAATCTCACAAGGTATCCACCAGTTATATCGGCCCTGCCCTTAGAGATCAGCGGGGTCAGCTTACGGTACAATGCCCACGGGATCAAATTCCCGAAAACCCCCGAAACAAAAGACGGACAGAAACTAGTTAAAACTTAATATAAAACATGTTGGCATGTTGTTAATAAATTCGGTGAACAATAAATGAAGTACCTTTATAAATATGGGAGCGAAAAACAATCAGGAACACCTATTACAGCTTGTGTACTAATAGATTAACGTAAACATATTATGAGAACAATTTTAATCAACTGCCTACTACTAACTCACGAATTAGTTATTGATTTTCGTTCAGTTGTTCATTATCATCAGATTGTTAAGGTTTATTGTTTAACATGAACTTCATAAGCAACAGAATGTAGATTAGACCGGTTCTTGTTAATCATCAAAGATTTCGGACCACATTTCGAAAATCGAACTCAATACCGCAGGCTTATTACGTATCTTTTGCAAGAGCAAAACGATAGCGATTTTTGCGCAATAATTGCTCTTCCATACAGAAGTTTTAGAGAAGTTGGCGTTTTTTTTTTAAATAATTGCATTTGACAAACAGCGAGCAATTAGCAAACGATTGTGTAGGACCTACCATACCTACACTGTACGTAATTCCGACTTTTATGACATAAAGCGTTTGATCGCTATCGTTTTGCTCTTGCAAAAGATACGTAATAAGCCTGCGGGTCTCTCTTCCGAAGGCATTCAGGTAAATGTTTGTATAATTTGTTAACACGTACTAAAAATGATAAACATGCTTGTAAATGTCTCTTCCATTATATAATGGACGCAAAGTAAGTAAAAAGCGTTTATCAAGCAGTTGCGACCACTCGGTAGTTTAATTAAATGTTTTAATTTATTGTAAAGGAGGCCGCGTGTGGCGCGCCGCTCGCAATTTGCTCTCCATCTTTATCTAATGTAAGTACATCCTATCTATGTACTTACAAATGAAATATGTACTTTAAGGAAACTTATTTTTAGTGAGTGCTATAAAATGATACGAACTGCCTAAAACTATTACAAAAATGTACATTTCTACTCACCAGAAACCTTTCTGTCTGAACTCCTACAAAAAACATGATAGTTAAATTTAAGTTTCAAGCATAGTTTCCCAAATAAGTACCTACGCAAAATATTTTGCAACGAGCTTTTTCAAAAAAAATCCTACGAATAACTAATTAATACTATTTACCTCTCTGAGAGGAACGCAGGATTAGTTGATGTTGTTGTTAAATAACTTTACTTTTTTCAACCGCGTTTTGTAACTAAACTTTTACAAGTAAAAGATAATCGCTCTTATTTTTATTTTTTGTTTTCGGAACATTTGTTGTGTTTCGTTTGTTCAGTGTCTACTTAATGTTATTATAACCGAATGGACTGTTTGGACACATTTGAGACAAGCCCAGGGTTTATTTCAAGATTCCGAAATGTGAAAAGACACTCTTGTCACATCCTCGGGTTGAAATATTATAGTCGGCGACGAGTAATTACCCTAAAGCTGGGTGCATGGGAAGTAAGACAGCTTGCACTTATATGTCTTACCCATACACTTCGTAACCGACCGGTGGCTACCCGGTCCTGACTGCCTGCCCGATAACCGGAATGGTTGGAAAGGCTCTAACAACTTACGTCCTATGAAAATAAATCGGATATGTGATCGCAGTATGTTGTTACCTATAATGAGAAGGGACAAGCGGTTGCCCATCCCCTCAACCTAATCCCTTAGATGCCTATTACGACTCCCAAGGGCAGTGAGCCTGGTCCATTATTATCCGGGAATCACAGTCCATACGGTACGTTGTTGCTTATAACAATATACTGTAATCAACAATTTGCTAAGACTCTGTCAGGCGTGGCGATTTTCAGTGATCCAGTTAGGTATTGTAGCAGCAATACCTAACTTGTTACTTCCAAGATACATTGTCATTTAAATAGTTCATTCGCCCTATAATTAGGACATAATTACGTGACCTTTAAGCAATTAACATCTTGTTAATTTATGTAGAGAAATTAATGCACGGAATACTTTCCTACATAATATCGTTGATAATAAAAAATTAGACCATCATTATAATATCTTTCGAAGAAAGCTCTTAAGTTGTTTGTTATTATGAAAAACGATAGATACATAATACCCCTTGTTAATTAGAATCTTATTAATTTTAAGAATATTCTGAATCAATTTTGTGTTTGCTAACTTAGTTATTGCAGTAAAAATATCAGATGTTGAGTTTATACTGGAAAATAATGTTTATTTTGTGTAGTTCTTATTTATAAGCTGATGTTATTTTTTTACAATCATTGAAATAAAAAGTATTGGTAATATACTTAACACAAACCCACGTAACTCGGTACTATATTATTCTTTCTTACATCTGAGGGTACGTGCCCTACAAGTTAGATCTGAACTTTTGATTTAAACATCAACTTTCTGTCTGTTCGATGTTGCTAGACATAATTCAATGTTTAGAGTTATTTTCCAAGAATATTTTGTATTTATTGTTAATAATTTATTATAAAAGATATACATCGTTGATAGAATCTGTATGCTCTACTTGTGAATTTAGGTTTTAAAGTAAATTTTTTTTTTTTTTTTTTTTTTACTATGTATAGGCCTGTGTTTGACCACAATCTCACCGTGGTCAGTGATGATGTGGCCGATGGTGGTAAGCACACAAAGCCTAGAAGGGAACTGGCTCTCAAGTGCTGCTGTCGGAACACACCGGAAGGTGCTTGGCGACAGATTTTCAACTTGAGGGTGGTTGCCAGCCAGGCGGGTACTACAAAGTACCCTACCACCGTGCTATGGTTTCCTCACGATGTTTTCCTTCACCGAAAGCTCAAGCTCATTGTAGGATTCGAACCCGCGACCTTCGTCTCGGTATCCGACGTCACTACCACTGAGCTATCATCGCCTTATTTGTCGCCGGATTATTACGTGCAGTATTGCAAGCTGCCAAGTACACGTAAATTTTCTGCATAATTCTTCAAGTAAAAGGCACTCCATGTTCCTGTTGTGTCAAATCGGTACGAAGATCTCGCATTTTTTTATATTAAAGTGAGAATAGCCATTGCACCATTTTGTAGAAAATGCCCGCATTTTTAGTGTATAAAACGCCCGTTCCGGCAAACAAAGTACCAAGCTACTCTCAACCGAGTGTAATTCCCGAGTTACTAACACTTTTACCTAAGTACTACTCTGCAATCTGTAATCATTTTCAATGACACATTAACTGTTATTTTAGAAATTAACGGAAGCAATAGTTTTTCTTGAAACCTGAAATTTCGATTAAATCACATCAATATAGCTTCTCAATTTGATGTAAGCAGGACCAAGACTATGAATAAGGTCAAGATCGTAGCTAGGAAATATGTTTCGAAGAGAGCGGATTTGTGGCTTTAAAACTTGGCTCGTTGGAAGATATATTTATAATAAAACTTTGATATTTGAGTATCTAACTCATGTAATTATTTATAACTAGCACTTCTACTATTCTCTCTACTCTTTCATTACGTTACGTCAATCCCTAACACTTAGGAATCACGACCCTTAAAATATATTACTATCAACAAGCTTAGTTGGGAAGGTATAACAAAGATTTAAAGTTTCCATCACGATATTAGATTAAAAGCCCTTCACATAAATAATTTCTCTACAACCTACGGAAGCATTCATTTTAAAAAATGACAAAATATTCTTCATAGTATGAAATTTTATCAAGAACGAAAAGCGCACGGGCATCTTTCTAGTAGCTGGTATATAACACCAACTGCTACATAATGTAATTCACCAGACACTTACAAACGCATAGCAGTTGCCAGATATGGAATTGATTCGTAGAAAATAATCCAAAAAAGTTTCGTAGCGAAATATCTACGGCGTAGGCTGATTAATTTACAATGTTCCCGCTAGCAATTAATTTGTTTTTTTATCTGTCATATAATATGTGCTGATGCATGCTGTGTTCACTATTTTAAGACATGTTATTTAGAGTGTTCTTTGAGTTATATTGTATCAATGTAATTGCGATTGTATTGCCGCGTTTGTGAACAAGAATATAAAAACCGGCCAAGTGCGTGTCGGGCCACGCGCAGTAATAGGGTTCCGAAGTTGCATAATAATGCGGACTTGTCGTTGTTACATAAACATTAGAACGGTTTCAGCAGCTCACAAAGTCTAAAAACGGGCCCACATAGGATTTTTTAATATATATACTCGCGTATGACCACTATCTCGCCTGATGGTAAGCGATGATGTGGTCTACGGTGAAGCACGCTTGCCTAGATGTAATCTATTCACTCTTGACTTAAACTAAATAAGGACTAACTGGTAACTGAAGGAGTTATAAAATCCAACTTCGCAACTGAAGTTAGAAAAATATTATGTACTTGAGTAACACCGCGGGTGCGAATTGCGAAAGGAGCCGATACGAGCGCGCGTTAGAGCCACGGGGAATGGTATAGTTTGTTCCTGGATCCTTGCGTGCACGCTCCTTGTTCATTTCTCCAAATGTCCTCCTCAAATCTCCTCTAATACCGCAGATTAGAGGTGAATCCTCTAATCTGCGGTATTCACTATTTCATTCTGGAAAGTTTTACGCTACTCAATTAGTGATGAAGTTGGATCGAATATTAACTTTATTGAAGGATATCGACAAAAGAAAATAAGTAATTTGCTTGGAAATCGAATCTAATTTGACTTTACTTTTACGTTTTAATTACAAAACGTCGAAAATACTTCTACACTAACACAAAATAGAGTCCAGCGCGCGCATGCGCCGTATGGACTACGTTCTGGTACTTACAACGACTCCGGCCACTCCAATGCGTTATTCGAGCTTAAACATTATTAATTTAGAAATCATTATTATTAAGGATGTTATGATTTTATTTTTGTATATTTTTACATGGTTCATAAGCATTAATTTACTATCTGTTTTACACAGCTAACAACGATATTTAAGTAATTTTTCAATGGCATTTGTACAAAAATTTTACAGTGCCAAGTACATTTTATAAGTTGGTCGACTATTACTCGTAAACTTGTAAAGCCTGTTATGATTTCATTTTTGTATATTTTTACATAGTTCGTAAGCATTATATTTACTCTGTTTTACACAGCTATCAACTTTATTTTAGTAATTTTTCAATGGCATTTGTACAAAACTTTTACTGTTCCAAGTACATTTTATAAGTTGGTCGACTATTACTCGTAAACTTGTAAATCCTTGTTATCCGTGATAATTTTCCTTTTAATTTCGTTATATTTACTACTGCCTTGAATTTTTTCACATAGCCTAGAGCAACCATTTCGCTGGCAGGGGGGGGGGACACTTGACTCTAACATAAATTTGCAACTTAAAGCTTAATTTTACGCAAACGAATCTCTGAATCGAAAAATGGTTTAAACTAACCCATAATATTTTTGAGTGGCCTATCCAACGATACCCCACACCATGGGATAGATGAGAAAAAAAAATACATCCCCACTTTACGTCTATGGGAGGTAACCGAAAAAAAAATATTTTTCATGATTTTATTGTACCACTTTGTCGGAATTATTAATATGTATATATTTGCCTAATTATAGCTTTCTAGTACTTAGATTCTCTGAGCTAAGCTGCGGACGGACAGACGGACAGAGCGAAACTATAAGGGTTCCTTGTTGACTTCGGAACCCTAAAAAAGATAGTAAGACCTTTAATGAACTATATATGTTATCTATCATTCATTTTTAATGATAAACAAAATATTTAACATTTTATAGAAAAAATAAAATGTCGTCTTCTCGTAGCATAGAGCACCTCCAGCATAATATAATTTAAGGGATCCTTACAAATGCGTATAAGTTGAAAATCTGTTGGTAAAAAATAATACAAAACCAAATAACTACGCCGTAGCCAAATAACTACGCCGTAGCCGCGTAGGTTGGTCCGTAGACCATTTGCGATGTAGCCCGCTTGCTATGCTACACTTGCATTAATAATGTTTTTTTGACCACATTGAACTCACTCACACCCACGTCTCTAAATAACCACAAGCCGAAATAACAACTACGAGGTTTAACCTTTACCTGTACATACTATTAGTCAATAATTCGGGGCAATTAGTTCAATTGACACTGTGACAGTCGATAGTCCCTTTGTGAAACACTAATAGCCCACCTTTCGTGTGCTTAAGACGTGGATCCACGTTAAAACAATCTGGGATCCACGGGTTAAACCTTGGGTTTTATGTCATTCTGGTGACGCGTGCGACTTGTGAGCCGTCACGACGGTAATTATTACGAGCGCGGGCTAAACATACGAACAGTTAACTGCCACCGGGCCCGTTTTGGATTACAGTCCACACTTTCGCATACAGCGTAAGCCTGAGTCATAACAGTGAGAAAAATATAAGTAAAGTAACACAGGAAAATAGTACTCTTCTAAGATTATATGAATTGCTTTCTGGAAACAGTGAGGAGCTACTCTTTAGATTGGTAGGTACAAGATGATCCAGTTAACGGCAGATGATATCTCCGAATAACGTGCGCCTTGTAAAGCCCATTTTTATCACAATATTATACATTTATTTGTCAATAATATCAACATACCAATCAACATATGTGATAAAAGTTCTTAAACAAAACAATTGTTTTTAAAAACCTCTAAAATGGGCCTTTTTAGGAACAAAGTAGTAAACATTGCCCGACATTAATTACTTTATGTATAAATGGTATCAAAACAATGAATATAAATATACGTAAAACAAAATACAGCCTACATATTTTATGAGATTCTTAATAAGGTAAATCAGTCTGTTATCAATCGTTTCTTGGGTCATAAATAGGGATGTTTCCTGAGTAGAAAAATGATCTTCAGTGAGATTATCAAATAATATTGGACACTTATTTTTTGCTTTACTAAATCAATAAAAAAATAAAAAGTTAAAACGCATCAAAATTCAGGAGTGGGGGCTTGTGACGTCACTAAGGCAGTATAAAGTGTACTAGCGGCGTGACGTTTCACGATTTTTCAACGCCACTTTATGTTCACGTGTCAAAAGTAAAAATACGTGTCTAATATTTTTTATTAATCTACCTGACGGACAGAAATCTAATTTTCAGTAAACTACCCTAATGTACGATGGACCATCTTAAAAATCTCTCAATAAAATCGATAAAGAATACTTTTGTGCCGTTATTCTAACTTTTGGTATTTACAAAAACAGAAAAAGATTTATACTAATTAATATGATAAAATATTTATCTCCACAATTTTGGTGGGCCTTATTGAGAGTATAGAAAAATCTATGAAATTTGAACTTAGAAAAGGGTAGTATTTAACTGCAAATCAAAAAAACCAAAGCTGAATATACTCTTAGTAACATTCTGGACAAAAGAATTCCTCTACGTCGTTCTTAGTTAGGCCAAAACATTCTTCGTGGTTCAAAAAACTGCAGAGAAACTTCACTCCCTAGAGTGTATAAAAAGCGACATCTATGGACAGGATATACTACGACTCGCGCCACGTGCGCGCCATCTCTGTGACCACAAAGACAAAGACAAAGACAAAGATATTTTATTTCAACTAGGCCACCAAGCGGCACTTTTGAACGTACATAAAAATGATTCTACCGTGCATTCGGAAAGTAGCTTGTTATGGAGAAGAATGCACAAGAAACTCCATACTTACTCTTTTAAAAAATTATTGTTTTTTTACAATATTTAGGAACATAGGTACATATATAGTTATTAGTTCACATATGTGAGGACAATGCACCCAGAATAGCACTACACACCACCATACCACCTACAGACATAAAGCATTAGAAGTACTCACACATGTACTGTGCAGTTATATAATAGATACTAGAAAAACATTAACATCCGAAGCAGTCAAGTTATGACCAATCCCAACTGACGGCGTCCGTTCACGAACATGACGCATGAATCGGCACCACCCAGCTCAACCATCATGAAGGGAACCGGATGATCCAACACACGCGCCACCATCAGAGAGACATTTGAGAGAGCATGACACACTCAACGGCCAGGGCACACACAAGTCAACGAACGCCGCATAGGTACAGTAAATGGTAGATTTACAGTTGGGTACACAGTACTCACACATGTGCTGTGCAGTTATACAATACTAAGGAAATTGAGTTTATACAATACAAATATATTCATACAGTCTTCAGCAGGTCCAACAATACCTCAAAACAATAATGTTCTGCATATCACTTTTTATTGCGCCCTAGTGGATGTGGATTGTGGAGCAGGACTAGCATTGAGGCAAGCATTTTTATCAGAGATGTAATCCCCCAACTTATAATATGCTAGCCTACATAGTGTGCGTTTTATACAGGTTTTAAACTTCGTCTCATTCAGTTCAAGAATTTGGGGAGGAATTTTATTGTAACATTTTGTACAGTACCCCATGAAAGATGAGGCTACTTTAGCCAGTCTGAAACCTGGTTGAACTAATTGGTCCCTATTTCTAGTAACGTAATTATGTCTGTCGCCGTTTTTACTAAAAAGATTTAAATTCTTTCTCACGTACATGATGTTTTCATAAATATATTGACAAGGAACCGTCATGATGTTAATGTCCTTAAACAGTTCCCTTAGAGAATCGTGCCGGCGAAGATTATATATTGCTCTGATGGCTCGTTTTTGCAGAATAAAAATTGACTCAATGTCTGCAGCCCTTCCCCATAGTAGGATACCGTAAGACATTATACTATGAAAATAACTAAAATAGACTAGTCTCGCGGTATCCACATCGGTTAACCTACGAATCTTTGCAACAGCATACGCTGCCGAACTCAGCCGCCCTGCAAGGGATACCAAATGAGGTCCCCATTGCAGCCCCGAGTCCAGCGTGATCCCCAGGAAAACCGTTTTATCGACGAATTCTAGCTTCTCCTTGTTTAATATAATGTCACAATCAGTACTTTTGACATTCGGCAAGGAAAATTTTATGCACTTGGTTTTTTTACCATTTAAAACTAAATTATTGGCAGTGAACCAATCCTGAACCTGCAGTAGCGTGTTATTTACGTCGTCAACCCGACAAGTACGTCTATTTATTTAAAAAATTAAAGATGTGTCATCAGCAAATAACACCATGTTTAGTTTGTTTTCCAATAAACGGGGTAAATCGTTTATGTATATTAAAAATAAGAAAGGACCTAAAATTGAGCCCTGGGGTACCCCCATTTTTACGTTTAACCCCGACGAATTCACACCGTTTATTTGAACTAATTGCTGTCTATCATTCAAATAAGATTTAACCAAACTTAACGCTGATTGACCTAGCCCGTAATGCTCAAGTTTCAGAAGTAATGTTTCATGATTAACGCAATCAAACGCCTTCGACAGGTCGCAGAAGATACCTATGGCATCCTGCGAATCTTCCCACGCATTAAAGATGTGTTTCAATAGGGTGACACCAGCGTCAGTTGTATAACATCCTCTGGTAAAACCATACTGTTTATCATGCAAGATGTTATTCGTATTAAAATGAATGAGCATTTGATTTAGCATTATCTTCTCAAATACCTTGCTGAAAACCGGCAACACGGATACTGGTCCATAATTATTTGTGTCTTTACTATCCCCAGATTTAAAAAGTGGTATAACTTTACTATATTTCATTAGATCCGGAAAGACTCCTTGATCCACACACAAATTGAAAATCAAAGCCAAGTATGGCGCTATAGTCTGAATAATGGAAGTACAAGCTTTGATGGACATTCCCCACAGATCTTCAGTCGGTTTGATCTTGATTTGCTTAAAAGCTTTTATTACAGTTATGGGATTTATATGTGAAAAGTTAAATACATTCGTGCAGGCTGAAACGTTCGCGTTTAATAATCCAAAAGCAATCGAGGGCGATGAATTTAAGGTTTCAGTTGTTTTAATTGGGATGTTGGTAAAGAAATTTACAAATTCTTGCGCAACTTTTTTGTTATCTTTAATAAGTCCGTGTGTGGTCCCAAGCGTGTAATCAGTATTATTTCTTTTATTCCTATTCGTTTCATTATTTATAATTTTCCAAACCGTCTTGATTTTATTTTCTGCTAATTTAACCTTATTGCTAATGTACAAGGCCTTAGCTGCCTTGCATGTATTTTTAAAAATTCTTGAGTAAGTAGCAACATACTTATTAAAAGTTTCAGTGTTAATACAAGGCTTAAGGCCATATAGCTCGTTAAGTCTTTCCCTACTTTTTCTAAGTCCTGTAGTCGCCCAGTCACTGAATAAAAATTTAGGGCATATAGTTTTAGTTTTCTTCTTAAAAGTGTTATTGAACTCTTTTTGAACCACTGAGAAAAATTCATCATACAAAATATTACCATCATTCACTGTGAGGTCCTGATCGCTTAACTTACAGATTAAAGTGCTGTTAAATTTATTTAATTTACCGGCTGTTATTGGTCTGGATTGAATCTGCACTTGTTTTATTCGCATAATGTACTCAAATGTCACCAGTAGCCCACTATGATCCGAAGGCAGATAATTTATAATGGCCTTGTCCAAGTAGTTGCAGCAACAAAAAACATTATCAATACATGTAGCAGAAGTCAGTGTAGTTCGGGTTGGTTCCATAAACACATGTGACAAATTAAATGATTTAAAGAGATTTAGTAACCTACTGCTATCTGAATTATCTTCTAAAATATTAATATTAAAGTCACCACAGACAATGACTAGTTTATTACCCATTGCAAGTTTTGCCAAAACATCTTCCATCACTGACTCGAATATAGAGTAGTTCTTATAATTAGGGGGCCTGTAGACGCACACTATGACATGCTTATCCAGCTCAACACAGGACAGTTCAACACTTTGTTCAACCGATAGGTCTACTATATCTTTACGAGGTTTTGATTTAATACCCTTTTTAATTAATATAAGTGAACCCCCACGCAACATAATCTTTCTATTAAAACAACTGCCCACAGTATAATTTTCATAATTTATTAGCATTGCATAATCTTTCAGCCAATGCTCCGTGAAACAAATAATTTCGAACATTGATTTTTCTAAAAACAGTTCGATTTCCAATTCCTTCGAAGAAAAACCCTGAATATTCTGGTGGAATAATTTCAGAGAATTCTGCTCAGACATTTTTATGAAATTATATTTTTGTGAGCCAGAAGGTACCTTTATGATGGTGGATATACTCGTATCTATTCCGTTATTGGTACCCTCCCTTGTCCTATCAACTAGTTTAAAGAATAAATATTAATAGCATTTTTGCAAACGTTACTCAAGGTATTGACCACCTTTAAATTAGTACTATTACTAATATTAATAATAACTGGATACTTCGACATACTACTTATGTCTGAGTTTATTGTATATGATAATAGCCGAGCTATTTGATGTCTTACCCTAAGAGGCAGATACAAAGTATCACCTGTCGACTTTAATTTACCAACAAAAATGTTGATGTCAAAAAAAACTAGTTTATCACTATAGTGACTCACAAGAAAGTGCAGATGCTTATTAAGCATGTGAATGTGATTATTTTGTCTATTTGACAATTTATCCAAGTAAGGGAAGGCACACAAAATAATTTTATTGCAATTTAACTTTAACATCTCTTTTACACACTCAGTGATGTCATCTTTTTTTACTTTTATACTATTACCTACAAATACAGTTATATTGGTATCTGATTTATATACATTCTTTGTCACAGATTCCATTATTTGCTTGTACGATGACCCGGGCATGCAATAATTAAAAGTGGAATGACTCTGATTGCCATTTATTAATTTACCTAAACCTTTTCCAATACCATCTGAAAACATAACCGAATGAAAACCTTTATTACTATGACTAAATGCAAAGCCAGTACTTTCAGGCCGGTCTACTTGAGGCAAATCCTGTGCTACATTAGATCTGTCTTGTACGAAGACACTGTCTTGAGACACCCTCTCAGCTTGGACCGGGTCCTCCGTAGCATCAGGCTGGACTGCAATTAGATTTGAGACTGTCTGGCAGTTACACTGACACATCACTAACTCATTTGCAGCCAAAATGTGTTCTTTAATTTGTAATTTTGAATTTATATATTTATTGTAAAGAGAACTAAGTCTGTTCTCAAGAACCTGGATTTCTGTCTGTAAGCGGTGTGTGTCAATCTCATATATATTTTTGCTGTCTTCTAATTTGATTTGGTAATTATTTAATTTATTTATTAGGTCAACACGTTCTTTCCTGTGTGGAATATTTTTTATAAATAACTTGTGTTGCTTCCTAAACTTGTTGCAATTTCTAATAATTTTATTTAATTTTACATATTTTTTAAGTTTGTTATGACTAACTTTGGAACAGTTTCTCTGATTTATTAATGAATCTTCGGCCAGGTCAATTGTAGGTATTGAATCAGGTTTACAATTCGATTTAATAAGTTCATCATACAAATGGCAAGTTTCATCTACCTGAGTTGATTTCCGTTCTTTTTGTAATTTAAAAATATGAGTATTTGCATGAATCAATTCTTCTTCTAGATCCCTAACTTTACTTAAAGCCTCCTCATATAGATAACTGCAGTTATTGAAACCATCCGTGACTACCTTCAGTTGGTTGCGTTCATCCACAACATTCTGGTATTGCTGACTAAGTTCAACTAGCTCCCGTTTAAGGATGGTGTTTTTATAAACAATGTTCTCAACTTCTACTTCACAATCCTCTCTCTCTTGCAACATCTCCCGACATTGACTTTGTGAGTCTTTGAGTTCCTGGAGTGCTGTTCTCAATTTAATTTCTAAGTCCTGAGCTGTAGCCTTACGGGTCATCACAGGCATGGTTTCAGTATAGGTTACTGGAAATAGAAAAAAAAAAAAAGGAACGTTTCTCACCCAAGGAATAGAGGAAAAACAAAATAAAGTAAAGCTGGAAATGGAGTGAATAGTAATAAGAAAATAGAAATGAGGTAGGCTGTTGAATTGGCTAAAAACTATTTATTACTGACATTAGTTGCTTATTATTGCCTTGAGATTTTACTTTTTTTTAATGTGGGGTAGTTTGCCCAGAATTTGAATGAAAGTTTTATTGTAGTTTTCTAGTTAAGTTATGCAAAATAACGATCAAAGCGTTATGTAAATGTTTATTATTAAATTATCTGAATATAGTAGAATTATGTACTTGGGATCTTGGATTTGTTTCGTTTTCCAAGATGTCAACAAAACTATTTAGATTCACTGCACAGTAGTAAATCAATAGAATTTATACGTTAAAACAACAAGAACGTGTTACAAGGTTAAATTTACACTTCGTGTGCTATAAATAAACAATACTGCCCTTAGAAATATCCGTAGATCAGGACTTTAGTCGTCAGCTGTTTCATAGGTTACCGGTTCCGCGCCACAAACTTTTGTACAACTCGATATTTTTCCAGTAAAACAATAATCCTGAGCATTTATAGCGTTTCGTTGAGTTTTTACTTGTAATTAAACCCTAATTACACTTAAATACTAATTAAATAAAATTTTAAAATACGGAGCACAAATTTGACATGTCACTCGGGCAGTGTTGCCAATCTTCTCACAATGAAGTTAGTTTTCTGTAGTTATTGACATCGATTCCACAAGTAAGCGTGCAAGATACCCATTTAACAATAATTGTTTATGTTATTGATACAAAATTGACATGCGCTAACCAACATCAGCATATTTAGGCAGCACTGTTTGGCTATAGAGAGGTGTAACGGGTTGAGGGGAAGTAGGTATAATAAAAATAAAAATTAATAGGTATATACTAATATGAATTAAAAAAAACAAAACCGGTGTTTAAAAGGTGGTCTTTTGAAATATTGAAGATTCACTTATATACATAGTATTATTTATTATGTCCTTTATTTACATTTACATTTACATTTTTAAATATTTTTATTAATCGCAAAAAAAAAAACAATAACGCTGAAAAAACTAAAATTAAGTTAAACTGAAAAAAAAACAAGTATTTTCTGCCGAGCTCTAAAAAACATTTTCTCCGAAAGTCTCGCGTTAAAAATGCGTTATTACGTGCTCAGGGATTTTATTGTATCTGCGCCGAATTGATACTGGCGCTATCAAATACTTATTACATACCTGAATGCTGTAACTTTCCCGCCCTACTTGTTACACACAAATCATTGGTTACGGAGTTTTGGTAAAACAATGCACTAAAGTCTTTCAGCTGAATGTTCGTTTCAGTAGAGTGAACTAATGCGGCGACACACGCTGTTATTGCACTAAATCGGGATATCGGCGCTCTACAAATCAGACAAATGTTCACTCTACATGGCACACTTTTTAGAACTAAGTTTGTGTTTTCCAGGAAAGGAGATGCGAAGTTTAACGGTAAATCATAGTTAGCTGAGACAACAAGTATCCGAGGAGGTTGCGAGTGCCCGAGCCCGCCTCCCGCGTCCACACCGCATCAACACTCGGCTCGGCATTGAACTAAAGTATGCACATGGAAAGTTTGCACCTACTTCCTTTACTGTTCAGAATATTCCAAGTCATAAATAAAAGGCGACTTGGAAAGCTGGTTTTAGTTAGGTAGGTACTCTTTGTGCGCTCAAACTCGAGTAAACTCAACTCATGGTCTGCAAATATACGCCGGTATATTTTACATATATGAGCGGAAAACTAACTACAATACAGATAACTTTTAAGACATTAAATAAGTAATTTAGTTTCTCATAATAATTGGTTTCCTGAATATATGAAAACCCTCGACCTTCGATCTGAGTTCGCCCCCGTAACTTTAGTAATTAGAGTGTGTTTTATATGGTGTTTACCCACTATGGAACGATTTTCGTGAAAGGTGAAACTTGCCACATAAACAGCTGTAGAGCGCCACTTAGCGGCTTCGCACGTGTACATATGTAATTATGTAACTAGTATTAACTTTGGAATTCCTATTATCGTTAATATATTTTAGGTTCCTACTAATAACACCCAAGAGTACTTTTTATTTGACAAATATTGAAAGTACTGTAACATCATATAACTTCTAGTACTTTTATTTTTCATAGAATCAATCTGCCTTCTATCACATCATCTTAAATCTTAAACATTCCAACATGATCTATGTTATTCAAGTCTAATCTATTAACCCAAGTCGTCTAATCCGGTAAGAGTTAAGTCATAGTTTTAAACTCGCGTTTATATTAGTCTTAACTGACGATAATGGGTTAACCGCAGATTACACAACAGATAAAAACATAAGCTCTCGGACTCGGATACAACTGAGACATAGATGTCCAATGTCTAGATGCGACTGTGGTACTAAACAAAATAACCACTCCATTTGCTGGGAAATACCCTGTTTTGGGTAACGGGGTTCTCGCGCCACAATTTACCGAGCGGAGCGGTGCACAGTTCAGCAGCGGAGTCATTGAAGAGGTAAGTACAGTGAATTAAATGCGCGACAGAAACAAGATAGATGCCTGTACTGCAGGTACGTGATTTGTTTATCGAGTTCCTCACAACGTACGTATTTAAGCATAAACTTTGTATGTTAGCACTTTAAATCATTAGGAATTTTATTTCTGCGTAAGATCTTTTGCTAGTATTTTGTCAGTTTTCGTGTGTGTTCTAAAATAATAGCGAGGAAAATTGATATCTGTACAAAGATACATAAGAGAATCATGGGACATGTAATTGGTAAGAAGTGGTTGTAAGACATCTTTTAAAAGGTTGACAAGATGTTTAGAGGAGGTACTTCTAAGAAATTGTAGGGGATCAAGCCACTCATCTCATCTTGCGTCCGAATAAGCTTTACAGTGTAATCACCGTAATAAGGGGCCTAATACGATCTAATTTCGTACGAGTATAAGATCAGTTGGATTTTGATGTTGCAACCTTAGCATTCACTTTCAAGATGTTAAAAAAAAAACCCAAGTGTTAAGACACACAAACCTTAGATCGAATCAGTGGCTAGTTAGTATTCTTTATAACGAATGTGAAAGTTTGCGAAAAATCTTATTGTACATATTTGGATTTGAGACAAACAACCCGTCTTGGGTTAACAAAACAAAAAAATGTCCTGGGACCTACATAGCTCTCCTAGCAACAACTTCGAAATATATTGTGACACTATTTGGTAGTCTTAATATTCCTTAATATAAACATTTCCCAAAAATAATTCGACCCTTTAAAAAGGTCATTGCCTACGGGCCACGTGACGTTCCCTATAATGTATGCGTCCCAAGAAAAAAGGTTGAAAATCGCTACCCCGGACGCGTTTATCATGAAAATTCACATGAATCATATGAAACTACTGGACAGTTTTTAATCACGTTTTCACTGATGTATGGTTAAGTGTCCCGATGTCGTCTTGTGGGTAATATTAGAGGGTCACATCTCTTTATTCTATCGTATCTCAATATTCGCAGAAATAACACGAATTTTGTGAGCGGCTTCTTCGAAACAGATTGAAATTTGATTTGCAAGAGTTAGCTAAATTCTCTTTACTAACAAGATTGTCTTCCAAGATATAGGCACAAAATAAAAAACGGAAGAAATTGTCAAACTAAAGACGTCTTAGAAATCGGTATATTCAACTTAATCTCACAAGCTATCTACCAGTTATACCACCCCTGCCCTTAGAGATCAGCGGGGTCAGCTTACGGTACAATGCTCACGGGATCAAATTGCCGAAAACCCCCGAACAAAAGACGGACAGAAACTAGTTAAAACTTAATATAAAACATGTTGGCATGTTGTTAATAAATTCGGTGAACAATAAATGAAGTACCTTTATAAATATGGCAGCGAAAAACAATCAGGAACACCTATTACAGCTTGTGTACTAATGGATTAACGTTAACAACATTATGAAAACAATTTCAATTAATTGCCTACTACTAACTCACGAAATATTTATTGATTTTCGTTCAGTTGTTCATTATCATCAGATTGTTAACGTTTATTGTTTAACATGAACTTCATAAGCAAAAGTAGATTAGACGGGTTCTTGTTAATCATCAAAGATTTCGGACCGCATTTCGAAAATCGAACTCAATACCGGTTCTCTCTTCCGAAGGCATTCAGGTAAATGTTTGTATAATTTGTTAACACGTACTAAAAATGATAAACATGCTTGTAAATGTCTCTTCCATTGTATAATGAACGGTCGCAAAGTAAGTAAAAAGCGTTTATCAAGCAGTTGCGACCACTCGGTAGTTTAATTAAATTTTTAATTTATTGTGAATGAGGCCGCGTGTGGTGCGCCGCTCGCAATTTGCTCTCCATCTTTATCTAATGTAAGTACATCCTATCTGTGTACTTACAAATGAAATATGTGCTTTAAGGAAACTTATTTTTAGTGAGTGCCATAAAATCAATCGACCTGCCCCAAATTATTACAAAAATGTACATTTCTACTCACCAGAAACCTTTCTGTCTAAACTCCCACAAAAATCATAAAAGTTAATTTTAAGTTTCAAGCGTAGTTACCCAAATAAGTACATAAAACATTTTCCGTTCAAGTTTGAAAATATATTGCAACGAGCTTTTACTAAAAAAAAATCTTACGAATAACTAATTAATACTATTTACCTCTTTAAGAGGAATGCAGGATTAGTTGATGTTGTTTGTAATTCACTTTACTTTTTCAACCGCGTTTTGTAACTAAACAGAAGTAAAACTATAATCATTCTTATTTTTATTTTTTGTTATCGGAACGTTTGTTGTGATTCATTTGTTCAGTGTCTACTTAATGTTATTGTAACAGAATGGACTGTGTGGACACATTTGAGACAAGCCCAGGGTTTATTTTAAGATTAAAAAATGTGAATAGACACTCTTGTCACATCCTCGGGCTGAAATATTATAATCGGCGACGACTACCCGAAAGCTGGGATGGCAAGTAAGACAACCAACCAGAACAAAGACTTCGAAAGCCGACCGCTGCTGGCTGCCTGGCCCTGACTGTCTGCCCGATAACCGAAATGTGTGAAAAGGCTCTAAGAAGTTACTTACGTCCTATGAAAATAAATCGGATAGATGATCGCAGTATGTTGTTACCTTTATGAGAAGGGACAAGCGGTTGCCCATCCCCTCAACCTAATCCCTTAGATGCCTATTACGACTCCCAAGGGCAGTGAGCCTGGTCCATTATTATCCGGGAATCACAGTCCATACGGTACGTTGTTGCTTATAACAATATACTGTAATCACAAATTTGCTAAGACTCTGTCAGGTGTGGTGATTTTCAGTGATCCAGTTAGTTATTGTAGCAGTAATACCTAACTTGTTACTTCTAAGATACATTGTCATTTAAATAGTTCATTCGCCCTATAATTAGGACATAATTACGTGACCTTTAAGCAATTAACCTTTTGTTAATTTATGTAGCGAAATTAATGCACGGAGTACTTTCCTACATAATTTCGTCGGTAGTAAAAAATTAGACCATCATTATAATATCTTTTGAGGAAAGCTCTTAAGTTGTTTGTTATTATGAAAAACGATAGATACATAATACCCTTTGTTAATTAGAATCTTATTAATTTTAAGAATACTCTAAATCAATTTCGTGTTTGTTAACTTAGTTATTTGCAGTAAAAATATCAGATGTTGAGTTTATACTGGAAAATAATGTTTATTTTGTGTAGTTTTTATTTATAAGCTGATGTTATTTTTTTACAATCATTGAAATAAGAAGTATTGGTAATATACTCAACACAAACCCACGTAACTCGGTACTATAATATTCTTTCTTACATCTGAGGGTACGTGCCCTACAAGTTAGATCTGAACTTTTGATTTAAACATAAACTTTCTGTCTGTTCGATGTTGTTACACATAATTCAGTGTTTAGAGAAATACTCCAAGAATATTTTGTATTTATTGTTAATAATTTATTAAGGTATTTATTATAAAAGATATAGATCGGTGATAGAATCTGTATGCTCTACTTGTGATTTTAGGTTTTAAAGTAAATTATTTGTCGCCGGATTATTACGTGCAATATTGCACGCTGCCAAGTACAGGTAAATTTTCTGCATAATTATTCAAGTAAAAGGCATTCCATGTTCCTGTTGTGTCAAATCGGTACAAAGATCTCGCATTTTTTAAATATTAAAGTGAGAATAGCCATTGTACTATTTTGTAGAAAATGCCCGCACTTTTAGTGTATAAAACGCCCGTTACGGCAAACAAAGTACCAAGCTACTCTCAGCCGAGTGTAATTCCCGAGTTACTAACACTTTTACCTAAGTACTACTCTGCAATCTGTAATCATTTTCAATGACACATTAAATGTTATTTTAGAAATTAACGGAAGCAACTTTTTTGTCTTGAAACCTGAAATTTTGATTAAATCACATCGAGATAGCTTCTCAACTTAATGTAAAGCAGGACCAAGACGATGAATAAGGTCAAGATCGTAGCTAGGAAATATGTTTCGAAGAGAGCGGATTTGTGGCTTTAAAACTTGGCTCGTTGGAAGATATATTTATAATAAAACTTTGATATTTGAGTATCTAACTCATGTATTTATTTATAACTAGCACTTCTACTATTCTCTCTACTCTTTCATTACGTTACGTCAATCCCTAACACTTAGGAATCGCGACCCTTAATTCTTTATTGTACAAAAAAAAATTACATATACAACATAAGTGATTATATAGTTGACGTACAAAGGCGAGCTTAATTCAAAGAAGAGTTTTCTACCAGCAAACCTGGATGGAGAGAGTTTACAAAAGGAAGAAGAGAAGTAGTCCAGTGTACAATTTTAGAATAATATAAAATAAATCATAAATAAACATACATACATAAGTACACAAAATATATTACTATCAACGAGCTTAGTTTAGAAGGTATAACAAAGATTTAAAGTTTCCATCACGATATCAGATGAAAAGCCCTTCACATAACTAAATTCTCTACAACCTACGGAAGCGTTCATTTTAAAAAATGACAAAATATTCTTCATAGTATGAAATTTTATCAAGAACAGAAAAGAGCACGCGCATCTTTCTAGTAGCTGGTATATAACGCCAACTGCTACATAATGTAATTCACCAGACACTTACAAACGCATAGCAGTTGCCAGATATGGAATTAATTCGTAGAAAATAATACGAGAAAGTTGTTTAATTTGAAAACAACTTTCTCGTATTGAAATAGCGTATAAAAATGTTCGTAGTGAAATAGCTACGGCGTAGGCCGATTCATTTACGATGTTGCCCGCTAGAAATTAAGTAAATTTAGTTTTTTTATTTAAATCTATTAATAAGACCTAGTATGTCGTGGTGGGCCAGTGGCTAAGACCTCGCCTCGTGCTTGAGGTCGTGGGTTCGAATCCACGCAAGTACCAATGTGTCTTTTTCAATTCATTTTTATTTTTCTAAGTTTATCTTCCCAGGATGGGATAATATCTCGACTAGGTAATAACCCCTATATACAAGGGTGGGCAGGAGGGGGATGTTAATAACTATAGACCAATTTCTGTGATTCCTGTTATTGCAAAAATATTAGAAAAACTTTTAAATACCAGATTATTAAGTTATCTTCAAACCAACAATATTTTATCTCCCTCTCAATTTGGCTTTAGACGCGGTATTTCTACGTAAGACGCTATCACATCTTTAACTTCGGTATTAACAAAAGAACTTGATAAAGGAACTAGGTGTTTATCGGTTGTTATAGACCTAAAAAAGGCCTTCGACACGGTCTCTATTCCCATCCTTGTCCAAAAATTAGAAAAAATTGGTATTAGAGATACACAACTATCTATATTTACCGATTACCTGACAAAAAGAAAACAGAAGGTTAAGCTAGAGAATGTTGTAAGCGAGGACGTTGATGTAACATGCGGCGTACCTCAGGGAAGCGTTTTGGGTCCTACTCTATTCCTCATTTATCTAAACGACTTATGTAATATGACAATCAACCAAGCAAAAATTTTCTCGTATGCCGATGACACCGCAATCGTCTTCACCGGCTCAACCTGGGCTGAAACCAAAACCAATACAGAAAAAGGAATGGTACAAGTAGCTTCATGGCTAAAAATTAATCTCCTTACGTTAAACACGAGCAAAACTAATTATATCTGCTTCACGATATATAAAAATGTCCAACCAGAACATGATTTCAACATTAAAATACATGAGTGTGGGAATGTGGCTGATTACGACTGCAATTGTCCAACCATCAATAAAGTTAATCACGTCAAGTATCGAGGTATAATGTTGGACCAAAGCCTGTGCTGGTATCCTCAAATTTAACAAATAACTGCGAGAATACGAAAATTTATTTGGATTTTAAAACATTACGACATATTGTCCCAAGGAGTGGCATACCAAAAAATCTTCCTAATGAAGTGTATATCTCGTTAGTTCAATCCGTAATAATATATTGTATTTCCATTTGGGGAGGCGCGCGTAAAACACGTTTTCTTGATGTTGAAAGAGCGCAACGGACATTAATAAAAGTAATGTACTTCAAAAAAAGGACCTTTCCTACTTATGAGCTATACCAAATTAGCAACTTATTATCAGTCCGATAATTATTTATTATACATGTAGTACTAAAAAAACATAAGACCCTACCATTAGATCCCAATATATTAACCAGAAGAAGGAAACACAATGTTGCTTGTACCCATTTTGTAAAAACAGAATTTGCTAATATTCAGTATGACAGACGCTCGTCTTACTTATATAATAAAATAAATAAATTAATAGATATACATACTAAACCTTTTAAAGAATGCAAATCGTTACTGATTAAGTGGATAAATAAGTTATGCTATGATGAAACAGAGAATCTTCTATAAACTGTTTCTATTTACACAAACCACTTCCGTATAAAAAAGCCATGCACACTCACACACTCACTCACACACACACACACACACACATACACACACACACACATACACATTCACACGCTCACACGCACACACACACCAACAGACTATGGTTAATAAATACAAAAAATAGACTATTAATTATTAATTTTCATTGCACTTTTGTTTTGTAACTTATTACACTCGTAAGATATAAAAGAGCGGCGCCTCCTGGTACAGGCATCTATATGCTTAAAAGGGGACGCCACCAACTGTATACCATTGTATAACGTGTAATAACGAAATAAACATTTTTGATTTGATTTGATTTAATTTGGTCTTGGAAATCGATGACTACGGTGAAGGAAAATATCGTTAGGAAATCTGGATTTATAGTGAGTTTATTATAAGATTGTGCTCCATCCGGTGTAATTGCTGCATGGCGTTCTAGTGCGAGGATAAACGAATAAATAAATATATCATTAATTTTTAATAAAAAAGAAAATAATTAACATTTTATTGAAAAAATAAAAAGGCATCTTCTCGTAGCATAGAGCACCTTCAGCATAATGTAATTTAAGAGATCCTTACAAACGCGTAGCAGTTGAAAATCTGTTGGTAAAAAATAATACAAAAAGCAGGGAGTAGATTGAAAGGATCGTAGCGTAGCCTTCGTAGTCAAATATCTACGCCATAGCCGCGTAGGTTGGTCCGTAGTGGCGTAGTCCATTTGCGATGTAGCCCGCTTGCTTCCCTTTATGAAATACCAATACCTCACCTTTCGTGTGTTTAAGATGCTCTGCGCTCTGCGCTCTGCGCTTGCTAAACGTGGATCCACGTCCAAACTTAACAAACTTTTTTTTTTTTTGTAATTTCAACCTTTGGTTTTTATGTCATTGTTGTGACGCGTGCGACTTGTGACGACACACAACTGTAATTATTACGAGCGCGGAAAAGTTAACAGCCACCACGTTTTGGAAAACAGCCCGCACTTTCGCATACATCGTATGCCTGGAGAAAATATAAGTAAAGTAACAGAAAAATAGAACTCTTCTAAGATTATATGAATTGCTTTCTGGACACAGTGAACAGCTATTCTTTAGATTGGTAGGTACAAGTTAATCCAGTTAACGGCGGATGATATCTCCGAATAGCGTGCGGCTTGTAAAGCCCATTTATGTCACAATATTACTCATTTATTTGTCAATAATATCTACATACCACTCAACATATGTGATAAAGTTTCTTAAACAAAACAATTGTTTTTAAAAACTTCTAAAGTTCGCATTTTTAGGAACAAAGTAGTCATTATTGACAAACATTAATTACGTTATGTATACATGGTATCAAAACAATGAATATACGTAAAACAAAATACACCTAACATATTTTTTTAGATTCTTAGGTAATCAGTCTGTTATCAATCGTTTCTTGGTCATATAATTCTATTTAGTCCGTCAGTGAGATTTATCAAATAATATTGGACAATAATTATTTTGACAAAATATTTATCTCCACAATTCCGGTGGGCCTTATTAAGAGTATAGAAAACACTACAAAGTGAAAAATTATTTCAATTTCGGAAGTCGGTGTTCCTGTTTTCGTTTCCTCGTTTTTGACACCGGCTGCCGAAATTGAAGTTATTTTTCACTTGTAATTTTTGTAAAAAAGATTAATATTTTTCACTTTTTCGTTGTGGTACATAATGGAACAGTTCTATAGGCTAGGTACCTATAATGCCCAAATAACATAAACAAACACAACCGGTGGAATGAGAGTATACCAGGTTCAACTGTTCACAACTGCGTACCCCTTTAGAGCGTACCAATGTGATGTTATGTTATGAAATGGTGTAAAAAATCAACAGGCATGCGATTGCAGCTATCCCGAGTGATTTGCTGTCATTTATTGAAGAGTTCTCATGTATATCTCCGAAGTTCTGAATCAGATCTTGATGAAAATTAAATGGGTGGGTGGGATTAGGTCGTAGAGTTCATGCCGAAGTACAGTCTGTAGAAGACCGACAAGCAGGCAACTTACGCCGATGAGCCAAGCTGTGAAGCTTGGCATCCACCAGTTTAACGTCGCCAATGAGCCTTTTAGCTCTGCATTCCGTCGAGTCAAGCACGGCAAGTTGTAATTTAGCTGAGTCATCCCAAAGGTGGCTGCAATACTCCGTGCAGGATCGGACTTGCGCTTTGTAAAGAGTTTTTTCCCCTTAATTTGGGCTTTGTACTCAATGGAGGTGCCAAAAGTTGAGACTGAATGTCAACTTTTGCCAAGGAGCTTGAGCCGATCAATTACAGGAACAGATAAACCCGGAAAAGTAGGAGTTTGGATGAAACGAGTCCTTTTTGCGGTAAAAAGACACGCCTGTGTTATGGTAGCGTTAAAAGAGACCTGTTGTCATCACCCCACTGGGAGACAAGGCCTAAGGGCAAATCTGTCCCCTCCACCATAGCCTCTCTCAAGGAACGAATTTCATCCCCGCTGGTTTTTGCTCTGGACAAGTATCTCTCTGAAACAGTAATATCATCTGCGTACCCAACAATACCAGGCAGAAGTAGGTCATTTGGTGTGCAGCAGGAAAAGAGTTGCAGAGAGAACAGACCTCTGAGGAACCCCGGCATCATCTTCAGCGCCTTTGTGAAGAGGCGTATTTTGCGAGGAAGCCGCTTCTCCATCGTCTCCGGCGCTGCGAGAAGTGCAATCCTTCGCCCTTACTTAACATTGCCTCCGGTGACCAGCCTCAGCCGCCACGGCTCTCGGTTGCCTACGCTTTGTTACAGCGGGCGGAGGCTGTTGTCCCTTCGCGACTCCGGTTTTTATCTCTTATCTCTTCTATATTTTTATCTCTTATATATCCGGTTTTTATGTCCAGTTTTACCCTCAAGGGGTAGCAGCCAAAAGGCTACGTGTTGTTGAAGTGCCCCGATTCGGTCTGAAAGAGATTTACTCTATTTCTAAATTATATTAGACGTTAAATTACTTATAGATTTTGAATATTATAGATACTAATTGAATATTAATTTAAATGTGGATTATAGAAAATGTTCATTATCTATATATATAAAAAACCGGCCACGTGCGAGTCGGACTCGCGCACGAAGGGTTCCGTACCATTAGCAAAAAACGGCAGAAAAATCACGTTTGTTGTATGGGAGCCCCACTTTAATATTTATTTTATTCTGTTTTTAGTATTTGTTGTTATAGCGGCAACAGAAATACATCATCTGTGAAAATGTCAACTGTCTAGCTAAGATAGTTCATGAGATACAGCCTGGTGACAGACAGACAGACAGACAGACAGACAGACAGACAGACAGACAGACAGACAGACAGACAGACAGACAGACAGACAGACAGACAGACAGACAGACAGACAGACAGACAGACAGACAGACAGACAGACAGACAGACAGACAGACAGACAGACAGACAGACAGACAGACAGACAGACAGACAGACAGACAGACAGACAGACAGACAGACAGACAGACAGACAGACAGACAGACAGACAGACAGACAGACAGACAGACAGACAGACAGACAGACAGACAGACAGACAGACAGACAGACAGACAGACAGACAGACAGACAGACAGACAGACAGACAGACAGACAGACAGACAGACAGACAGACAGACAGACAGACAGACAGACAGACAGACAGACAGACAGACAGACAGACAGACAGACAGACAGACAGACAGACAGACAGACAGACAGACAGACAGACAGACAGACAGACAGACAGACAGACAGACAGACAGACAGACAGACAGACAGACAGACAGACAGACAGACAGACAGACAGACAGACAGACAGACAGACAGACAGACAGACAGACAGACAGACAGACAGACAGACAGACAGACAGACAGACAGACAGACAGACAGACAGACAGACAGACAGACAGACAGACAGACAGACAGACAGACAGACAGACAGACAGACAGACAGACAGACAGACAGACAGACAGACAGACAGACAGACAGACAGACAGACAGACAGACAGACAGACAGACAGACAGACAGACAGACAGACAGACAGACAGACAGACAGACAGACAGACAGACAGACAGACAGACAGACAGACAGACAGACAGACAGACAGACAGACAGACAGACAGACAGACAGACAGACAGACAGACAGACAGACAGACAGACAGACAGACAGACAGACAGACAGACAGACAGACAGACAGACAGACAGACAGACAGACAGACAGACAGACAGACAGACAGACAGACAGACAGACAGACAGACAGACAGACAGACAGACAGACAGACAGACAGACAGACAGACAGACAGACAGACAGACAGACAGACAGACAGACAGACAGACAGACAGACAGACAGACAGACAGACAGACAGACAGACAGACAGACAGACAGACAGACAGACAGACAGACAGACAGACAGACAGACAGACAGACAGACAGACAGACAGACAGACAGACAGACAGACAGACAGACAGACAGACAGACAGACAGACAGACAGACAGCCTTGAACATCGTCGCCGAGTTGCCAGCTTGTCGGTTTTTTATCGGTTACATTTCGGGGAGTGTGCGATGAAATTGCATGATCTAATTCCGCCCAGCCCGTTTCATCATCGGACTACCAGACGTACGGCGATGCGCTATCGGTACATGGTGGACATCCCACCCATACGCACTAAACGTTTTGAGAATACTTTTATTATGCGTACAGCTAAGGAGTGGAATTCGTACCTAAGTACTTAGCTCATTTTAATAAGAAAGATCTCGTCTCTCTTGACATCTGCTGAATTCACTGAACAAGAAAAAGTAAAAAACAGTTTGCGAAACTGCGCAGGTAATCTTAATGTACAGACAAACGTAAACGATTTAGTCTAACGGCCTGCTGTTATATTCTATCGACTTAATAATATAAAAAGACATTAAAACGCAATAACCGTATCACAGCACAATGCATACAAGTTTTACAAGAGAGTCGGTAATAAAAGTTTAATTATGTAGACCGATTCCGATACTAATGGATGAACTGTCAGCTGTCAACACGCATTGATACGCTGTTGGATAATTAGTGATTTTGCGCGTTAAACTATAAGTATAATGCTCAGAAACATAGTGCAAGTAAACTTTATAGTGTGATAACTGTGTAAAACTGTTTGTGGACTAAAATAATTAGTGATTCAAACAAATAATCAGTGAACTAAATACGAAAGTGTCATTTTGAAACAAAAGTGTCTTCATTCTACCCTCATAATTTTTTGTCAAATTTGTATTCTATTCGGTATGTTATTTCAACTTCAAAATGTCATCTGACGTTTGGAAAACTGTTGCCACCTATAATATAATTTAAATCTCTCCATATCCAATCTCCACCTTAATAATGAGTTCAAACAAAAATCTAACGCAACAAATATTCCACCCTGGTTTATTTAATAGAACAAAGTCGTCATCTTTGACTGAAATTAGCAATGACACACAAAACACAAACAGTTGCAATTCTGTCAATGAATCAAAACCAGCTAATGTGAACCGAATTCCTACCATCGGGACTGCTTGTCTACCTAGTACAACCAAAGAGATAGCAAGTACGTCATGTATCCCATCGGTGCCATGGCAAAGAGTCCCCATACAAAAACAAAAGAGAAATCGATCACCTGATGAGACAGAAACAAATGGAATCTCTGCTAAGAGAATACAGTCAAGAGATCAAGAACTAAATAAACACCGAGGAATTAACACTCAAAATATTCAAGAAGCCCCAGTGCCAGAATTAAACACAAGTAACAGTTTCTCGTTGTTAAACGTAGATGAACCGCCTCAGGTCCCTACCGAATCAAATCAAACCAAGAAATCGTCCAAACCTCCACCCATAATGCTCTATGGCATTGATGACCTAGAGAAACTAACTGAGTTTCTCGAAAAAGTGGTAAAAAAAACCGACTACACATACAAAGTGGTTAATAAAAACCAGTTAATTATTTCCACAACCTCTGTTGAAATATATAAACAACTAATAGAACACATAAGAGCAAAAGGTCTCATAGGGCACACTTTCACCCGAAAGGACGAAAAGGGCATAAGAATTGTCATTAAACACCTGCACTTCAGCACTCCCAAAGACGCCATAGTAGAAGCTATAGAAAAAACAGGCAATAAAGTCAAAGGTGAAATAGTAACAGCGCGTGCCAATGGGACAAAGGAGCCACTAAACACATTCTTTGTTAACCTATTCCCTCACGAAAACAATCGAAAGGTTAAAGAAATCAAATATATATATCAACAAAAAATCACAATAGAAGACCCTAAAAGGAAAAATACAGTGGTACAGTGCACGCGATGTCAGCAGTATGGGCACACTAAGAACAATTGTATGCGACCCTACAGGTGTGTAAAGTGTGCTGGTGAACACAAAACAACTGCGTGTACAATGGACAGGAATACCCCTGCAGTCTGTACTCTGTGCTCAGGAAGCCACCCTGCTAGCTATAAAGGATGTCAAGTCTACAAAGAAATTGCTGCAAGAAAATGGGGAAACAAACAAATACAAACAAAATTCACATCAAACATGGAAACACGGCAAGATCCACGCCCTGAAACACAGAACACTAAATTGAATCCAGAGAATGTACAACCTAAGGTACATCAAAATAACGATGGGGACCTCAAATTATACAGCGAAGCTGTTAAACGAGCTCAAACCTCAGGAGATCACACTCAAAAGAGTATTAATAACAGTGACCACAATAAGTCACAGAGAACAATTTCCAATAAAAAGGAAAAAGACATCAGTCCTATAGAACAACACCATAGTTTGATTAACCTCATAATTAAACAGACTGAAAGGATAGACCAACTGATATCTCAGATGAGCACAATGATGAACTTGATCATAACACTCATAAGTAAACAACAACCATGACTTCAATACGCATAGCAATCTGGAACATAAACGGCTTAGCGCCAAACAAGACAGAACTAGAGGTGCTCTTAAAAATTAATAAAATAGACATTGCCTTAATATCTGAAACTCATCTCAACGACCGCAAACTATTTAAGATGAGTAACTATTGTGTATACTGCACCAACCACCCTGACAAAACATCTCATGGTGGCGCTGCTGTTATTATTAAAAATAATATAAAACACCACCTACATAGCGAGTTCAAAGAAAATTGGCTACAAGCGACTACAATCACCATAGATGAGAGAATTGGTCCCCTCAACATAAGTGCAGTATACTGTCCACCAAACCAGAAGGTCAAGAATGATATGTTTGACATATACTTCAACAGATGGCGCTGCCGTCGCGTAAACACTGAGTTCCTTACCGAAAGTTTTTAATAAATTGATTTAATTATAAATACCAAATTACTAATTACGTATTGTGAGTTAAAGTGAACATTAACCGATAAATATATCGTACAAGTGTTATCTTGAAGAACAATCTCAGTTTAGATGTAAACAAACGTTATAAACAAAGTGACAGTGCATAAACAGTTAAAAGTATTAAAGAAGTACAATTCCACCAAATATTACCACGAAAAATTCTACGTCGCATCAGTGAGTTCTGTTCATCGCTAAGCAGTGACATTACATACTTTTTATTGTGATAAAACTATGGTAAACAATAAGGGATGACGGTTTTTTCTTTCTACAATTTAAACTTCTTGTCAGCGCTTCAAGCGGACAGTAGCTGAACTAAAGCCTAAACTGTTTTATCGACTTCACTTAAAAGACATCTAGCGACAAAGAGCTGAACTATGAGTGGAACCAAAAACGTCACCATGAGACGCGCACGCGCGCGTTCGACCTCCGGTCTGAACTTAGATGACAGTCATGACAGTGTTGCAAATCTCACTCTAGATGGCACTGCATGCAGTATGCCAGATTTGTCGGATGATGATATTGATTTAGTTACTCAATTAAAGAAACAGATTTAGGCAGCATAGAACCATCGATATGGCAATTTATGACTTTTTGTTTCCGATTATTAGAAATATGGATAAACGAGTCGCCATATGTGCCATATTTTGCGATATGACGCAGGCTTTCGATTATGTTCATCATAATACATTGTTAAATAAGTTAGAAGCCTACGGCATAAGAGGTAACGTACTCGAACTAATGAAATCGTATTTAGAGGGCAGAACACAGATAACCGAAATTAGTCGCATCAATGTGGTTAATAAACATGAAGAGATATCACGGTCACGAGAACGCAAAATTACATTCGGTGTTCCACAGGGAAGCGTTGTGGGCCCGTTTGGATTTATATTATATGTTAATGATATGCCCACGTCCATTGAACATCCCTTAACTATGTTTGCTGATGATAGTACCATTACGATCCCGTGTAAAAACGTAAATATATATGAAACGGACATAAATGATTCTCTTGACAATTTAATTAAATATCTAGATAAGAATAATTTGAATATAAATTTAAGTAAGACTATGATAATGCACTTTAGACAACGTATGCCTCGTGTACCTAACCTTAACATACATTACAAAAATAATGACATTGATGAAGTAACTGATACCAAATTTTTGGGATTACAAATAGACTGCAGTTTAAACTGGAAAGCACATATTGACGGGTTGTGTAAAAAATTGAGTTCGTCTGCATTTGCCTTACATAGACTATCCTCCATAGTGGATACAAAAACACTTCTTGCAGCGTACTACGGTATTGCTGAATCGTACTTACGCTACGGTGTCATTTTCTGGGCGAACTCCACCGACAAAGAGACAGCATTTAAGGCTCAAAAAAGATGTCTCCGGTCAATGTTTAAACTAAAAACCACCGACAGTTGCAAGCCATATTTCAAGCAGTACAACATATTAACCCTGCCTTGTATCTATATTCTTGAAGTGGCTATGTTTGTGAAGAACAATCCAAGTCGTTTTGAGCGTTTGGCCGATGTATACCCAAGAAACAGACGTGACAATTCAAAATTAAATAATGTACCGTGTCAAACCACTATGATGCGCAAAAGTATTTATTGCATGGCCCCCGTTGTTTATAATAAATTGCCAAGTGCATGGAAAGACTTGAAAACGTTGCAATTCAAAAGTACTGTTCGTAGGTTGTTAATAGACAAAGCATATTACAGTGTAACTGAGTTTTTAACGGACAATTTTTATCAAAATACCTCGAAGTTTTAATTAATTAATTATTGTTTTGCGTACGGAATATTTATGGTGTATTGTCTATGACCTGGAATTTTGATGTTTGTTTGTTTATTTGTCTTCGGACCACGATTCTGTATTTCTTGTATATATAACCTACTGTTACTGACAATTTTAATGTATAATGTAATAATTAAGTTGATATTTTTAATGAATGTTTTAATTTTAATAATTTTATTTAATGAGAATGACATAACTATTTGAATGTTCCAACAAGACTTTAAATTTTAACAATTTTAGTATAATGAAAATGTTTGCATGCCGAATGGTGAAATATGGCAGAACTCTGATGAAAACCTACTACTACCTACTTATGTATAACCCATATTTGCAAATAAATGCTATTCTATTCTATTCTATTCTATTCTATTCTATTCACGTTGGGCCACAGGTATATAAGTGGTGGAGACTGGAATTGTAAACATACCTGCTGGGGATCTAGACTCATCACAACCAGAGGACGTGAGCTGAAAAAGAGTGTTGAAACCCACAGACAAACTCTGCTCTCGACTGGCGAACCAACTTACTGGCCAACTGATACCAATAGGATACCGGACCTTCTGGACTTTTTTATTGTCAAGGGATTGTCAGATATCAACTTTAGTGTGGAGTCGTCATTCGATACACTATCAGACCACTCCCCAGTTATTGCAACATTTAGTGTTGCAGCAATCCAGAAAGAGCCAAAACTAACCCTGTGTAATCGAAAAACTGACTGGGACTCATTTGCGGACTACCTAGAAGAAGAAGTTAACCTTAAAGTGAAACTGAAAACTGAAGAAGACATAGATTTTGCCACATTCTACATAACTAATGTTATACAAATGGCAGCATGGTGCGCTACACCTACGCTAGACACTTCAGTCTGTCAACATAATATACCATTACAGATAAGGCATAAACTGGAGGCAAAAAGAAGATTGCGAAGGCAGCTTCATTTAAGTAGATCAGAAGAGGACAGAAGGCAATTTAATAAAGCTGCAAGAGAACTGAGGGAGCTCATCAATGATAACCAAAATACCATGTTCCAAGAAAAAGTGTCAGCATTGTCAGCTCGAAAGCAGGATAACTATTCATTGTGGAAGATAACCAAAAATTTTAAACGACCACAACATTCTGTGCCCCCGCTTAGGCAACCTAATACTGGATCCTGGGCCAGAAAAGCAAGTGAAAAGGCGGAGCTTTTTGCACAACACCTTTCTGCGGTTTTCACTCCTAATGAGTCGTCGATGGCTGATTTTGAGAGGGGAGTCGATAATTATCTAAATAGCGACCAACAACTATCACCTTTACTCAAACTGGTAACGCCGAAAGAACTGACAAGGACAATAAGAAATCTGGAGAATAATAAAAGTCCTGGTTATGATCTCATCACAGGTGAAATACTCAAGCACCTACCTAGAAAAGTTATCGTCTTTCTAACAATGCTGATCAATGCTGTCTTTCGATTACAATACTACCCAAAAATGTGGAAGATATCACAGATATGTATGATAGCGAAGCCTGGAAAACCACCAACCGAACCAAGCTCATACAGACCCATAAGCCTCCTTCCAGTCATATCAAAGGTTTTTGAGAAGATATTTCTACGAAGATTAAAACCAGTCCTAGACGAGAATGTGATAATACCAGATCATCAATTTGGATTCCGTGAAAAGCACGCAACTGTAGAACAAGTGCATAGAGTGGTCCATAAAATCAGACAGACATTGGAAAATAAAGATTACTGTTCTGCGGTGTTCCTAGATATCCAACAGGCATTCGACAAGGTCTGGCACAAGGGTCTTTTGTATAAAATAAAATCTCTTCTACCTAACTCTTTTTATATGATCCTAAAATCCTACTTAAACCAAAGAAAATTTCAAGTTAAGTATGAGGATGAACTGTCTAATGTTTATGAAATGAAAGCGTCAGTTCCGCAAGGCTCTGTGCTCGGGCCCGTACTCTACTCGATCTACACCGCAGATTTGCCTAATACTGATGACGTGGTAACGGCGACCTATGCAGACGACACTGCGTGCCTTGCGAGTGACAAGGATCCAACGCAGGCATCTCAGAAATTACAAGTCCAGTTGAATAAAATTGATCTTTGGCTAAAAAAATGGAGAATTCAACCTAGTATAAACAAGTCAGTTCAAGTGACATTTACTCTTCGGAAGGGCGATTGTGCCCCAGTGTACATGGAAAGTAAACCACTGCCAAACAGTAACACAGTAAAATACCTGGGGCTACACCTAGACAGAAGGCTTACCTGGGCCAACCACATTAAGGCCAAGAAAAAGGCAGCTTCTATTCAGATGAAAAGTCTTTCCTGGCTCTTAGGAAAACAATCAAAGTTATCTCTTAGTAACAAAATACTTGTATATAAAATTATAGTAAAACCAATCTGGACTTACGGAATTGAACTCTGGGGATCGGCTAGCAATTCTAATATCGAAATTTTGCAAAGGTTCCAAAATTTAGCTCTAAGAACAATCTCAAGCGCACCCTGGTTTGTCAGAAACACGGAAATACACGAGCACCTAAAAATACCAACTGTGAAAGAAGAACTATGCGAAAAATGCAAAACTTATAAACAGAGACTGAGCAAGCACAGCAATGTCTTGGCCAAGAACCTTCTTAACAGAGAAGGGGATATAATCCGCCTGAAGAGATGGCAAATCCTGAACTTGGATAACAGAAAAAAAAAAAAAAATAAAAAAAAAAAAATAAAATAAAAAAAAAAATAGTGCTGAACCACATAATGTGATTGTTCAATGGAACACCACAAAATAACCTCTCACGGAGAACCCATCTGATTATGGCTAGAAAGCCGATTGCAGATAAAAAGGGAAAAAACCTATTATTTTTTTTAAGTTAATATTATATTTATTTAATTACCTGCGTAATAATTATGTCTGACGACGACTCATTTTATTCTTGTTCGTCCACGTCTTTTTCAACTTTTGACGACTCCCTGTCCGTAAATGGTTTTCTGAGTAGTGAGTGCCAGCGATTTGACAAATGCTTTAACGTATGTCATGTCAACGCTCAGAGCATTCCTCAGCACCATTCTGATATATTGGATTTATTTTCTGATGTCACTTTGCATGCTGTTTTAGTGTCCGAGAGTTGGCTAAAACCTGAACTTCCCTCGACTTTTTACTGTTTACCTGGCTATTTTTTAATTCGCAACGATCGTACTGGGAAAAGAGCCGGGGGTGTTGCCATTTACCTGCGTAGTGATATCCCTTACAAAATTTTATCTTCTTCATCCCCAATTTATAATGGCAACCCTGAGTACTTATTTATTGAAATTGTAGTTAAAGGGGTTAAGGCCGTTCTAGGAGTTGTTTACTGCCCTCCTGCTATAGATTACTTCTCCATTCTTGAATCTCTTTTTGAATCTGTTTCCTCAGAATACAAACATCTCATAGTCATGGGTGATTTTAACACCGACCTTTTGAAGGATAACCCTCGATCACGTAGACTGAGAGCGATCCTGGAGTCGTCGAGTCTGTCACTCCTTAAACTTAATCCAACTCATCATAACTTTGACTCAAGCGATTCCTGGATTGATCTCATGATTGCATCTTCTGTGGATCTCGTTGCCAACTACGGTCAAGTGGCTGCGCCTGGTTTATCCAGACACGATCTCATTTACATGTCCTATAAAATTAAACCCCCTAAGCAGCGGCCTGCTATTGTTCATATCCGGAATTTCGTAAGAATGGATAAAGAAAAGCTCAATAGTGATGCACAATCCATTGATTGGGTTGATATTGCTCAGTCATCTTCAGTGGATCAGAAGGTTGAAATATTTAACAGGTATGTACTCCAGCTCATTGATACGCATGCGCCACTGAGGGCTGTTCGTGTCAAGCGCCCCCCAGCTTCATGGATAACCCCTGGAGTTCGAATGGCAATGAGACGACGAGACCGGGCTTTTAGAAAATACAGGCGGGACCGCAGTGAGGAGAACTGGATCCTGTATAAGTTGGCAAGAAACCGCTGCAACCAGATGGTAAGAGCATCTAAACGCCGATACATTTGTGAAAATGTCCTCAACTCGTCACCGGCTGATATTTGGAAGTTCTTAAAATCACTTGGCATAGCAAAGTCCCCTTCTAGTATTGTTTCTCTTAATCTGCCTTTAGATGTACTTAATAAACATTTTTCAACGTCCGCTACGCTTGCGGCTGACGTCAAAAATAAAACTATCGCTGATATTACTTCCAAGCCAATGCTTCCTCCTGACTCATTTTCTTTCTCCTCCGTGACTAACCTTGAGATCCACAAATATTTTACTTCAATTAAGTCTAGGGCTGTGGGCTGTGATGGGGTCAGTCGAACTATGATATCTTTTATGATTGAGAACTTAATTCCAATTATTACTCACATCATCAATTCATCGCTGCAGACTGGTGAGTTTCCTGCAGTGTGGCGTAAGGCTTACATTATCCCTCTTCCTAAAATTCCCAACCCCAGTTTGGCTAGTCACTTCAGACCGATCTCCATTCTCCCTTTCCTTTCTAAGATCCTAGAAGCTGTTGCTCTTAAACAAATATCCTCCTACGTCTTCAAGAATAACCTGTTGTCCAATTGCCAATCTGGTTTTCGGCCTGGCCACAGCACGGCCACAGCTCTGCTTAAAGTTACTGAAGACATTAGGGACGGCTTGGAGAATTCGAGGTTAACGGTGCTGGTTTTAATAGATTTTTCCAATGCTTTTAACACTGTTGATCACGACATTCTCCTGGCCATACTGTCTCAAATTGGGGTCTCTTCGTTGTCACGTGATTGGTTTTCATCATATCTTCGTGGTCGCCAGCAGGCTGTGCGTGCTGATCAGGATTGCTCTGACTGGTGCGACTTGGTAACTGGTGTTCCACAAGGCGGTATACTATCTCCTCTTTTATTCTCTTTATTTATAAACTCCATTACTGTTATCCTCAAATGTTCTTACCATCTGTATGCTGATGACTTGCAACTTTACGCTCAATCAGATATTGCCAACCTTGACAATTGCATTTCATTACTTAATGCTGATCTTCGAGCTATCAGTGAGTGGTCTGCCAAATTTGGGGTTTCTGTAAACGTCGGGAAATGTCAGGCCATCCTCATTGGTAGTTCGTACTATTTGAGAAATGTGAACAGTGGCCAACTTATGCCACTGATGTACGAGAACTCCGTCATTTCTCTTTCACCTCATGTAAAAGATTTAGGTCTGTACATTGACGACAGTTTTAGTTGGAATAAGCACGTGGCCCAGGTGAGCCAGAAAGTCGCGTTCTCACTGCGGTCTCTCTATAGATTCAAGCATTTCCTCCCATCCAGCACCAAAATCACTTTGGTCCAGTCACTTGTGCTTCCCATTATCGACTATGCTGATGTTTGTTATCCTGATCTATCCCAAGAACTTCTAAATAAATTGGATCGACTTCTCAACAATTGTATTCGCTTTGTATTTGGCCTTCGTAAATACGATCACATTTCTTCCTGCCGTTCTCAGCTTAAATGGCTGCCAATCCGCCTAAGGAGGTCCCTCAGATCTCTCTGCTTGCTCTTCAATATTATGAACGATCCTTATGCTCCCGATTATCTAAAAACTTATTTCAAAGTGTTGGGCAGTTCTCACAGTCGTAACCTTCGAGCTTTCAAAAATCTACTTCTCCAGATTCCTTCACACCGCACTGGTTTTATGTCCAATTCATACGCTGTCTCAACAATAAAGCTCTGGAACGCGCTACCCTTTGGCATTAAAAAGGCTGAAAGCAAATTTACTTTCAAAAGAAGAGTTCGTGACCACTATTTAAGTCAGAATAAATAGCTCTCATCTAGAGACAGGAGTCTAGTCATAGTGATTATTAATAGGTTTCTCGTTTTTTTATTTATATATATATTCTTTTATTTTATTTTTTTCATTTGTTATATGTTGAAGTATTTATTAGTCTATTTTATTTGTATATGTGTATCATTAATATTTATGTATATGTAAGTTTCATTAATATATAAGTAAGATTATACATTTTCGTATCAAGTTGTTATTTTTCGATATTATTTTGTACCCGTTCACAATGTTGTCCTTTTAACCCAAAGGTTGACTGGTAGAGAATGCCTTGTGGCATTAAGTCCGCCTATGTACCACTACTGTACATGAAGTTTAAATAAATAAATAAATAAATAAAAAAAAAAAAAAAAAAAAAAAAAAAAATGTAGACCGATTCCACGCACGCATGCCGAATCCGTTTGCTGGCAAAATTGCATTTTTTTTCATTGAATAATGTAATCTCAGCCCGCGGTAAAACGGATTGAAAAGGCTTTGCACTACAACATGAAAACAATAGAGTCAGCATTGTGCAGTGTGCGCCGCGCCAACATGGCCGACCGATACTTGTGATTTGACTTTGATAACACGTGCATGCAACAAAATATGTCTATCACCAACACTTTTGGAGGAAAACTTGATAGGTAAATATTTTTGGCATTTTGTAGTAGTTTGTACATAAATGCAATTGCTTATCGGTTAAATGAATGTTTACGAAGAACATAATCTCACCTTTCTTATGTTCGGGAAATATTAGTTAATTTTCATTTCGAACAAAAGATAGTATTCTGCTGTGTCAATAAACCGAATGATAAGAAGAATTTTACTTCTACTTAGGAAACAATACCGAAGTACTTGGTATTAAAATTTTAATATTACGACGGTTCTCAGTAAGCATCATGATTTTACTATAGTTTTACGGCTTTCTTATGCATTTGGTGATGAAATTTAATTGGATTATGTTTGCATGACCCTGTTTGACCTATAGAAACCTAGATAAATTATTTGCTCGTAATTAGGTAAGTATACCTTCATTTATTTATCCCTTTAACCGGCAGGAACCGAATTCGGTTAGCAAAAAAAAAAAGTGTCAACCGGCGGTAACCATATATGGTTCCTTTTTTATGACTCACTAAAAGAGCGAAAATAAATATCTGTGGTCTATTTACAGTGTTGTAATACTTAAAAATGGTAGAGGATAAGACGAGAATATCAACCAATCCTTCGATTTCTGCTTAGCGCAGGGCAGTAGCGGAATATTAAAGGGCTTATTACACTACACGGTATTCAGGGCCCTGAATACCGGGTCCCTAAATCATTCCGAAGCAATAAGGTCGATATTATAATAACCCTAACTACCTAACATTTATTACACTACACTAAATTAGAGTCTAGAGCCCTGAATACCGTGTAGTGTAATAAGCCCTTATATGTTTTCTGTGGCACTTTTGTCGACGCCATTGCGCAAACAGATGCCGTGTGATGCCGTGTAAGGAGACTTAAAAAGTGCGTGATAAAATTATCGTAAATTCGTTGTGTGAAATTTCCAGTGCTAAAACGACATGGACAGGTAAGTAATAAACCGTTTTAAATACTTAAATTCTGTATTCGATAAAGATTTTGTGCAAAAATTGATTTTTCTTAGAACATCGTGCGCGCCAAATCAACGATCCTCTTTTGTTTTTTTCATTCCCGAATTAAAAATACATTATACTGTGATTTTTAATTTCGTGGACTAAACTGACAGCTGCTATTGACCTTATTTTTTTTTAATGTTGCAAGCGCGGAGCATAGTGTTGTAGGTAAGACTCAATCATAAGTGATTCATCGAATCGATGTGACATGACTCCTGAATTTATTTTTACTAATTGGTGTGAATAAATGTTTTATGAATATAAACGTAATATATTTAAATATAACAGTATTCATACACATAGTACATGAACTTTTATTGTGTTAAATATGAAATCAACAATAAAATAAATGCAATCGATAAAATTAAGTCTGAATATGGGCCGCTAGTTTCTAAACAAATTATTTTTTTATGCCGTAAATAGTTTCATTTTCGATCTACTTCGATTTTCGATTAACTTTCGATCGCTCAGGATAGTTAGGGTACGACACTATTTTAATGTAACGATAAAGTGACAACCCCCCAAATGTCAGTTTAGTCCACGAAATAAAAAATCTCATTATAGTGCATTCAAACTATCGTCATTACCAATACGTAAATATGTTTCCGCATAGGTTAAAAGCATTTAGTTTCTCTAAATTCGATAAGATTTTGCGTAAAAGCTAAATAAAAAAAACCCAATCTCAACTAACCATATACGGTTACTTGCCGGTTATAGTTTTCTAGTACAAAGTAACCCAAGTAACCATATACGGTTACTTGCCGGTTATGGTTTTCTAGTACTAAAATTGTCTGTTGGGTCTAGATTCGGGTCTAGATACGGGTCTAGATTCCTGGAATGTTTTTTAGGCAACATGCCCTTGTATTGTGTTTTTTCATTAGTATATATCATCATCATGTGAATTGTGAAATAATATTTCAAATAAATGCCATAGTACTTGCTCTGTGACCCAAATTATAAAAGGGTCTTTTGTAGCGCTCTATTTCAAGTGTTTACAATGTGACTCATTATTCGTAAACTAAACAATTCTAACACCTAATACTTTATCTGCGATAAGATTGTGTACCAAACTATAGTAAAAAAATACTAACACAAGCATTTCTCTTACAGAGTTCGTGGAACTGCAATCTAAACATACCCAACTTTTTTGGTCGGCGGCCGGGTCAACTACCTGAGGCGTAATTTTGTAAAGCTTGGGGCATAAAAAAAATGTATGGGGAGATGTGTTCTTTTGATTGATTAATGTGAAATAGGGTATATTTATGTAAAAACAATGATTAAAATATTGAAATATTGGTTTATTTTTTATTTCTACCTACTTTTGTACTATAAACTGGGCAAATTTCGCTAACGCTGATTTTTAAAATAGAATTAAAAATATATTAGAAGACAAAACTAGCCCAAACCATTCATAACATGGTAGCTTATTTCATAATGATCACAACGATATAACTTTAAAACAGCTCCCTTGGATAGTTTAGGAGATATCGTCGTTTGAATGACACGCGGCCTAATCGCATAAAAAAAAAACAGATGTTCTAAGCCGAATGCACTGACAGCTCCAAAAAAAGCCGTGACGTTTCAAGGGGTATTCTTTTATTTCCATTTAGGTACATCTACCTACCCTAAGTAAATGAATAGCTTTGTTGGCTTCTTACTTTGAATAAGTTTAGAATTGAGTTCTTTTATGTTCCAACAATTCCGATGAATAATTTTCAGTCTAAAAGGACTTCGTCAGAACGGTAACTTTCATTGGAAATGAAGATTGTTGTGAATTTTTTAGTTTAAGTTATCTTTAAATATAATAGAATAACTGTTTAGCATTTTTTAAAGTGGAGGTAGGTATAGTAGAATTATGCAAACGTGGGGTGTGCATAGCTTTGCAAGTGAGATGACGTGCACAGTGCACAAACAGCTCGAGATACGCCACGAATCTACACTTACGCCAATATTTATCTTAAATTTATTAATCAAATTCTAAGTAAATTCAGGCATGCGAAAACCTATATGCAGCCGACCTAATTATTTCAGTGTACCAAAAAGGATCTTGTAAACATGACGCGGGCAGTGGCGGCTGGTGACCGCAGAGCGCTCTCGCACCGGTGACGCTGAACGGCAGTGCTTGTCAAAGCTCTAGCTCACTAGTCACTACGACGGACATTTTGATGGCTTTAAAGCTTGAAACATTGATTGGAGTAGCACTACGTATCTGTAGTTGTTGATTCATTAAGTAATGAATCAACAACTACAGATACACAGTAGCTTAATAAATAAAGCGTTTTCTTGATCTTAGAATAACTAAGAAGCTATGGACGATTGGCCAATTGGAGAATTGGATTGTGAGATTTATATTATGCAGCTACCATACCAGACTACCGGAGAAGCCTTATTTCGGACAAGTTATTTTTTATGATTCACGATAAAAATTGACGACAGTTATTATTTCAAAAAGTAATATTGTCGCATTACTTTTTGAAACAATAACCGACCTTTTTTACTACCCATACTGTTTTGATACCTACTTCATAACATCTTTGCCAAAAGGATTCCTTCCTGCAAATGTTTTCCGACTGTTAAAAGGTCGCGTCTACGATATTTTGGTCCGATAGTTCGCGTCATCACGTTGTTCCCCTCTTTGAGATCACGCTCCACATATGAAACGAAACGCTTCAAGCACATTTCATCTCTTTCCAAATACTTACATAGATACCTATGTCAAAACAGTCATAAAAACATTCTATTTTCTCTCTTTACTTTCGCCTAGATTAGAACGGGAGGAATCTGTACAAATCCCGTGTGCGAGGAAACTGAGCGCTTACTGCGAGTGCCTCGCGATGAATAGTACAGACACACACACGCCTACATTATATGCCCATATACACGTGTACCGACTCTCCGAAAAGAACATTCAATGCAATTTATAAATATAACTGCAGAATCAGGGAGATGGAAGAAACGAATGCCGAGCGAAATGGACTGGATTTCGCTAAATAAAGCTAGTCTCATCAAAACGATAGTTATGGTTCAGTGAGCAGATACACACATAATTTTTTTTATAGTAATTTTATAGTAAAATTACCACCACTGTAGACTAGTATCTATAAACTAGCTAGTGTATACAACAAGCCCTTAAAATATCAACAAGATATACGTGAATTTGTCCCTCCTGGTTTAAACAAACTAAAATAGCAGCTATGCATCCCCCGAGGCTAGCCGAAGTTACGAGAATATTATTGATATGTTTCCCTCAATAAGCCTTCGCCGTGTATTTATCTTAAAGCCTGTGAAAGTTATTACAGAGTCAAAAGTGGCCGTCGCTGCGAGCAATACCAAGACTTGTAGTTGTTTACTTAAGATACCTGCTACTTACCTGCTGTAGCTAATATACAGCCACTTAAGTACATTTGCTTAACATGCGAACCATAGATTACAAACAAACAGTAGCGAGATCAAAGTGAAATCAAATGAATGTTTATCGTTGGTATGCAATTACATCATATACGCCGCAGTCGGTGATGTGCGTCAGTTGCAGTTAAATCGAGTCACAGTGAGTCAGTGAATGTCATACCGTTTTGTAGTCAGCGAGGCAGTTACCCGTACTTTCATGTTATAGGAGTTACGGACAGATCACGGCACAGTTTCAATTCAACAAAGGGATTCTCGATGCAGTATATTTGCGACACATAATTATACGTACTATTGTGCACAATGTATCTTCAATAGCTGTCCGCTTGAGATTGTACCTGTCTATAAGGCCTTTCAGATAGCTAACGATACATTGAAATTGTTCTGTATAGTTAGAATGGACAAAGGCTATATTTGTCTCGTAGAATATCATCATATCCTGAAGATTAATTCCCAATATATTGCATACTGCAATGACCATACAAAGCAGGTGACTTGTGGTATTAGGTAAAAATATATGGTTTGTGAAATATTATTCACCTCGAGTGGCACGTCTTATGCGGCACTAGTTTCCATCAAACCTTTTTAATACACTCTCTGTTACCCTTGACTTCTTTTGCGTACTTTGACCTCCCGTCTGACCCCTCAGAGGATGAATTTCTAAAAATCCTTGACAGATGCCTGCGTTGTTTATGAAGTCACTTAGACTGCGTTGTATATGCTAAATTATCAGCAACACGCGACTTTGCACATAATTAAAGCGATTTTGATTTGAGAGAGTGATTTGAAGATCTTATTTAATCTAGATACGTAGATAATACCTACTGCAATGTTGGATACCTACATGATTTCCGTTACAGTTTACGTCATTTATATCAATGTCTTGCAGACAACGTATGATTTAATTGGTGGTATGTTATACGCATTGATATATATCCTCGCAGTCAATTTGTAGTAATTGTCGATCGACAATTAAACTAATTAATGCGCATTTATCTGTGCAATTTGTCGAGCCACGTTCACAGAGCTATCTAAGCTCTCAATAAGACCATGCTGTGAAATGCTAGCTTCGTTTACATTGCTCTAGAGTTAGCTTTTAAATGGTAGTTTTTGAATTAGTGCAATTCAATCTCGAAACTTCTTTAAGTAAATCTCTGCAGATGGCTCGTTATAACTTTGGACATTTATAGGTTTACTATGACGGAGCGGTCTCGTATACAGAAACCAACGATGAAATCTAATTTTCTCATTCGTATTTTACTGTAGAAAATAAAAGGCGCTGTTTTTCAGTAAATTAATAAATTAAATATACTGAAACAAACCAAACACTCTAAGTGGGTCGACTGTTGAAAGAGTAATTAAAGTAAACTAAAATTTGAAAACACGTAAACATTCACAAATTAACTGAAAAATAAAACGTATTTTCTGCCGAGCTTTAAAACAATAAAGTGAAAAAATATAAAAGTGCTTGCATTGACTAAAACATTTTCTCCGAAAGTCTCGCGTCAAAAATGCGTTATTACGTGCTCAGGGATTTTATTGTATCTGCGCCGAATTGATACTGGCGCTATCAAATACTTATTACGTACCTGAATGCTGTAACTTTCCCGCCCTACTTGTTACACACAAATCATCGGTTACGGAGTTTTGGTAAAACAATGCACTAAAGTATTTCAGCTGAATGTTCGTTTCAGTAGAGTGAACTAATGCTGTGACACATGCAGTTATTGCACTAAATCGGGACAAATCAGACAAATGTTCACTCTACATGGCACAGTTTTCAGAACTAAGTTTGTGTTTTCCAGGAAAGGAGATGCGAAGTTTAACGGTAAATCATAGTTAGCTGAGACAACAAGCATCCGAGGAGGTTGCGAGTGCCCGAGCCCGCCTCCCGCATCCACACCGCATCAACACTCGGCTCGGCATTGAACTGAAGTATGCACATGGAAAGTTTGCACCTACTTCCTTTACTGTTCAGAATATTCTAAGTCATACATAAAAGGCGACTTGGAAAGCTGGTTTTAGTTAGGTACTCTTTGTTCGCTCAAACTCGAGTAAGCTCAACACATGGTCTGCAAATATACGCCGGCGTATTTTACATATATGAGCGGAAAACTAACTACAATACAGAGAACTTTTGAGACATTAAATAAGTAATTTAGTTTCTCATAATAATTGGTTTCCTGAATATATGAAAACCCTCGACCTTTGATCTGAGTTCGCGCCCGTAACTTTAGTCATTAGGGTGTGTTTTATATGGTGTGTACCCACTATGGAGCGTTTTTCGTGGAAGGTGAAACTTTCCACATAAACACACCCACCACACACTTTTTCCTTTCCTACTAATAACACTTAAATACCTCTTAAGTGTCAAATACTGAAAGTACTGTAACATCCTATAATTTTTAATTTTTCATTGCCTGAATCTGCCTTCTATAACATCATTATCAACATTCCAACATGTCCATCTGTATTATTCATGTCTAATCTATTTACCCAATTTGTACAATCCCGTAAGAATTAAGTTATAGTTCTTAACTCGCGTTTTAACCGACGATAAAGAGTTAACCGCAGATTACAAAACAGATAAAAACATAAGCTCACCGCCTCGGATACAACTGAGACATAGATGTCCAATATCTAGATGCGACTGTGGTACTAAACAAAATAACCACTCCAGTTGCTGGGAAATACCCAAACACTCCCGCGCCACAATTTACCGAGCGGAGCGGCGCACGGTACAGCGGCGGAGTCATTGAAGAGGTACAGTGAATTAAATGCGCCACAGAAATAAGATAGATGCCTGTACTGCAGGTACGTGTTCTCTTTATCGAGTTCCGCACAACGTACGTATTTAAGCATAAACTTTGTATGTTAGCACTTTAAATCATTAGGAATTTTATTCTCAACTATTCTACGTAAGATCTTTTGGTAGTATTTTGCCAGTTTTCCTTTATGTTCTAAAATATTAGCAAGGAAAATTGATATCTGTACAAAGATACATACAATAATTATTATGGCACATGTAATTTGTATAAAGTGGTTGTATGAGCTCCTTCAAAAGGTTGACAGGAGGTTCTTCTCAGAAATTTTAGGGTATCATGCCAATCAACTCATATTGCGGCCGAACAAGCTTTACAGTGTAATCACCGTAATAAGGGGCCTAATTAGATATCTAATTACGTACGAGTATAAGATCAGTCGGATTTTGGTGTAGCAGCATTTGATCCACTTTCAAGATGTTATTAAAAAAGATATCCAAGTCATAGAGAGTGTTTAGACACACAAACCTTAGATAGAATCAGAGGTTAGTATTCTTTATAACGAATGTGAAAGTTTGTGAAAAACCTTATTGAACATATTTGGATTGCTTTGGGACAAACACCCCGTCTTGGGTTAACAAAACAAAAAACATAGCTCTCCTAGCAACAACTTCGAAATATATTGTGACACTATTTTGGTATTCTAATATTCCTTAATTCGATCCTTTAAATGGTATGCGCCCTCAGAAAAAAGGTTGAAAATCGCTACCCCGGACGCGTTTATCATGAAAATTCACACGAATCATATGAAACTACTGGACAGATTTTAATCACGTTTTCACTGATGTATAGTTAAGTGTCCCGACGTTGTCTCGTGGGTATTATTAGAGGATCGCATCTCTTTATTCTATCATTTATCAGTCTTCGCAGAAATAACACGAATTTTGTGAGTGGCTTCTTCGAAACGGATTGAAATTTGATCTGCAAGAGTTAGCTAAATTCTCTTCCCTAACATGAGTGTCTTCCAAGATATAGGCACAAAATAAAAAACGGAAGAAATCGTCAAACTAAAGACTTCTTAGGAATCGGTATATTCAACTTAATCTCACAAGGTATCCACCAGTTATATCGGCCCTGCCCTTAGAGATCAGCGGGGTCAGCTTACGGTATGCCCACGGGATCAAATGCCCGAAAACCCCCGAAACAAAAGACGGACAGAAACTAGTTAAAACTTAATATAAAACATGTTGGCATGTTGTTAATAAATTCGGTGAACAATAAATGAAGTACCTTTATAAATATGGGAGCGAAAAACAATCAGGAACATCTATTACAGCTTGTGTACTAATAGATTAACGTAAACATATTATGAGAACAATTTTAATCAACTGCCTACTACTAACTCACGAAATATTTATTGATTTTCGTTCAGTTGTTCATTATCATCAGATTGTTAACGTTTATTGTTTAACATGAACTTCATAAGCAACAAAATGTAGATAAGACGGGTTCTTGTTAATCATCAAAGATTTCGGACCACATTTCGAAAATCGAAGTCAATACCGGTTCTCTTTTTCGAAGGAATTCAGGTAAATGTTTGTATAATTTGTTAACACGTACTAAAAATGATAAACATGCTTGTAAATGTCTCTTCCATTGTATAATGAACGGTCGCAAAGTAAGTAAAAAGCGTTTATCAAGCAGTTGCGACCACTCGGTAGTTTAATTAAATTTTTAATTTATTGTGAAGGAGGCCGCGTGTGGCGCGCCGCTCGCAATTTGCTCTCCATCTTTATCTAATGTAAGTACATCCTATCTGTGTACTTACAAATGAAATATGTACTTTAAGGAAACTTATTTTTAGTGAGTGTCATAAAATGATATGAACTGCCCCAAATTATTACAAAAATGTACATTGCTACTCACCAGAAACCTTCCTGTCTGAACTCCCACAAAAAACATAAAAGTTAATTTTAAGTTTCAAGCGTAGTTACCAAAATAAGTACACAAAACATTTTCCGTTCAAGATTGAAAATATTTTGCAACGAGCTTTTACAAAAAAAAATCCTACGTATAACTAATTAATACTATTTACCTCTTTGAGAGGTACGCAGGATTAGTTGATGTTGTTTGTAATTTACTTTACTTTTTTCAACCGCGTTTTGTAACTAAACTTTCAGAAGTAAAACTATAATCATTCTTTTTTTTGTTACCGGAACATTTGTTGTGTTTCGTTTGTTCAGTATCTACTTAATGTTATTGGATGTTTGTATTGGACTGTGTGGACGCATTTGAGACAAGCCCAGGGTTTATTTTAAGATTCCGAAATGTGAAAAGACACTCTTGTCACATCCTCGGGTTGAAATAATTATAGTCTGCAACGAGTACCCAAAAGCTGGGTGCATGGGAAATAAGACAGCTTGCATTTATATAGCTTCCCATACACTTCGGAACCGACCGCTGGCTACCCGGCCCTGACTGCCTGTCCGATAACCAGACTGTGTGGTAAGGCTCTAACAAGTTACTTACGTCCTATGAAAATAAATCGGATAGGTGATCGCAGTATGTTGTTACCTATAATGAGAAGGGACAAGCGCTCGCCCATACCCTCAACCTAATCCCTTAGATGGCTATTACGACTCCCAAGGGAAGTGAGCCTGGTCCATTATTATCCGGGAATCACAGTCCATACGGTACATTGTTGCTCATAACAATATACTGTAATCAACAATTTGCTAAGACTCTGTCAGGCGTGGCGATTTTCAGTGATCCAGTTAGTTATTGTAGCAGTAATACCTAACTTGTTACTTCTAAGATACATTGTCATTTAAATAGTTCATTCGCCCTATAATTAGGACATAATTACGTGACATTTAAGTAATTAACCTTTTGTTAATTTATGTAGCGAAATTAATGCACGGAATACTTTCCTACATAATTTCGTCGGTAGTAAAAAATTAGACCATCATTATAATATATTTCGAGGAAAGCTCTTAAGTTGTTCGTTATTATGAAAAACGATAGATACATAATACCCTTGTTTATTCGAATCTTATTAATTTTAAGAATATTCTGAATCAATTTTGTGTTTGCTAACTTATTTATTTGCAGTAAAAATATCAGATGTTGAGTTTATACTGGAAAATAATGTTTATTTTGTGTAGTTCTTATTTATAAGCTGATGTTATTTTTTTACAATCATTGAAATAAGAAGTATTGGTAATATACTCAACATAAACTTACGTAACTCGATACTATATTATTCTTTCTTACATCTGAAGGTACGTGCCCTACAAGTTAGATCTGAACTTTTGATTTAAACATAAACTTTCTGTCTGTTCGATGTTGCTACACATAATTCAATGTTTAGAGAAATTCGCCAAGAATATTTTGTATTTATTGTTAATAATTTATTATAAAAGATATACATCGGTGATAGAATCTGTATGTTCTACTTGTGATTTTTGGGTTTTAAAGTAAATTATTTATCGCCGGATAATTACGTGCAGTATTGCACGCTGCCATGTACACGTAAATTTTCTGCATAATTCTTCAAGTAACTGGCACTCCATGTTCCTGTTGTGTCAAATCGGTACGAAGATCTCGCATTTTTTTAATATTAAAGTGAGAATATCCATAATACCATTTTTTAGAAAATGCCCGTACTTTCAGTGTATAAAACGCCCGTTACGGCAAACAAAGTACCAAGCTACTATCAGCTGAGTATAATTCCCGAGTTACTAACACTTTTACCTAAGTACTACTCTGCAATCTGTAATCATTTTCAATGTCACATTAAAAGTTATTCTAGAAATTAACGAAAGCAATTTTTTTTTATGAAACCTTTGCAATTTTTTATTAAATCACAACGATTTAGCTTCTCAATTTGATGTAAGCAGGACCAAGACTATGAAAAAGGTCAAGATCGTAGCTAGGAAATATGTTTCAAAGAGAGCGGATTTGTGGCTTTAAAACTTGGCTTGTTGTAAAATATTTTTATAATAAAACTTTGTATCTAACTCATGTATGATAACATGATAACTCTTTCATTACGTTGTTACGTCAATCCCTAACACTTAGGAATCGCGATTCCTAAAATATATTACTATCAACGAGCTTAGTTTAGAATGACAAAGATTTAACGTTTCCATCACGATTTCAGATGAAAAGCCCTTCACATAATTAAATTCACTACAACTTACGAAAGCATTCGTTTTTAAAAATGTCAAAATATTCTTCATCGTATGAAATTTTATCAAGATCAGAAAAGAGCACGGGCATCTCTCTAGTAGCTGGTATATAACACCAACTGCTACATAATGTAATTCACCAGACACTTATAAACGCATAGCAGTTGCCAGATATGAAATTGACGGTAGAAAATAATACAAAAAGTTTCGTAGCGAAATAGCTACGTCGTAGGCCGATTAATTTACTATGTTCCCGCTAGCAATTAAGTTTGTTTTTTTTATCTGTCATATAATATGAGCTGATGCATGCTGTGTTCACTATTTTAAGACATGTAATTTAAAGTCTTTTTTGAGTTATATTGTATCAATGTAATTGCGATTGTATTGCCGCGTTTGTGAACAAGAATATAAAAAAAAGATAGTAAGACCTTTAATGAACTATCTATGTTATCTATCATTCATTTTTAATGATAAACAAAATATTTAACATTTTATAGAAAAAAGAAAATGGCGTCTTCTCGTAGCATAGAGCACCTCCAGCATAATATAATTTAAGGGATCCTTACAAACGCATATAAGTTGAAAATCTGTTGGTGAAAAATAATACAAAAAATTGGCAGTAGTTTGAAAGGTTCGTACCGTAGCGCTCGTAGCCAAATAACTACGACGTAGCCGCGTAGGTTGGTCCGTAGACCATTTGCGATGTAGCCCGCTTGCTATGCTACACTTGCATTACTAATGTTTTTTTGACCACATTGAACTCACACCCACGTCTCTAATTAATGCCGAAATAACAACTACGAGATTTAACCTTTACCTGTACCTACATACTATTAGCCAATAATTCGGGGCAATAAGGTCAATTGATACTGTGACAGTCGATAGTCCCTTTGTGAAATACTAATAGCCTACCTTTCGTGTGCTTAAGACGTGGATCCACGTTAAAAAAATCTGGGATCCACGGGTTAAACCTTGGGTTTTATGTCATTCTGGTGACGCGTGCGACTTGTGAGCCGTCACGACGGTAGTTATTACGAGCGCGGGCTAAACATACGAACAGTTAACTGCCACCGGGCCCGTTTTGGATTACAGTCCGCACTTTCGCATACAGCGTAAGCCTGAGTCATAACAGTGAGAAAAATATAAGTAAAGTAACACAGGAAAATAGAACTCTTCTAAGATTATATGAATTGCTTTCTGGAAACAGTGAAGAGCTACTCTTTAGATTGGTAGCTACAAGATGATCCAGTTAACGGCGGATGATATCTCCGAATAACGTGCGCATTGTAAAGCCCATTCTTATTACAATATTACTCATTTATTTTCAATAATATCAACATACCAATCAACATATGTGATAAACTTTCTTAAACAAAACAATTGTTTTTAAAAACCGGGGCCTTTTTAGGAACAAAGTAGCATACATTGCCCGACATTAATTACTTTATGTATAAATGGTATCAAAACAATGAATATAAATATACGTAAAACAAAATACACCTAACATATTTTATGAGATTCATAGGTAATCAGTCTGTTATCAATCGTTTCTTGGTCATAAATAGGGATGTTTCCTGGGTGGATAAATGATCTTCAGTGAGATTATCAAATAATATTGGACACTTATTTTTTGCTTTACTAAATCAATAAAAAAATACAAAGTTAAAGCGCATCAAAATTCAGGAGTGGGGGCTTGTGACGTCACTAAGGCAGTATAAAGTGTACTAGCGGCGTGACGTTTCACGATATTTCAACGCCACTTTATGTTTACGTGTCAAAAGATAAAATACGTGTCCAATATTTTTTATTAATCTACCTGACGGATAGAAATCTATTTTTTTCTAAACTACCCTATTGTACGATGGACCATCTTAAAAATCACTCAATTAAATCGATAAAGAACACATTTGTGCCGTTATTCTAATAATAACTTTTGGTATTTACAAAAACAGATAAAAATTTATACTAATTAGTATAGTAGTTATGACAAAATATTTATCTCCACAGTTTTGGTGGGCCTTTTTGAGAATATAGAAAAATCTATGAAATTTGAACTTAGAAAACCAAAGCTGAATATACTCTTAGTAACATTTTGGACAAAAGAATTCCTCTACGTCGTTCTTAGTTAGGCCAAAACATTCTTCGTGGTTCAAAAAACTGCAGTGAAACTTCACCCCCTAGAGTGTATAAAAAGCGACATCTATGGGCAGGAGGATATACTACGACTCGCGCCACGTGCGCGCCATCTCTGTGACCACAATGAAGTTAGTTTTCTGTAGTTATTGAGATAAGATAAGATAAGATATATTTATTTCTGAGTATATGGTACATTAATCTATTGACATCGATTCCACAAGTAAGCGTGCAAGATACCGGGTTGGGGGGAAGTAGGTATAATAAAAATAAAAATTAATAGGTATAGGCACCGGTTTTGTTTTTTTTTTATATAATTAGTAATATTAATATAAAAAAAGCAAAACCGGTGCTTAAAAGGTGGTCTTTCGAAATATTGAAGATTCACATAAATACGTAGTATTATTTATTATGTCCTTTATTTAATTTCTTTCTTATTTGTTACATTTTTAAATATTTTTATTAAACACAAAAAAAAACAAAACCAAAAAAGCAAAACATTTAAAAATATAAAAATATTTATTTACAGGAAAAACTGATATAGTTTTGAATATTTCAAAAGAGAACCAACATGTTACTCACGTTTGAAACAAACAGAACAACAATTTAGATCTCTTGATATTTTTCAAAACAGTTTTTTCAAAAAAATATAAAAATCTTAACTGTAGCGTTTGGGGTCAAACCTATACTTATAACGGATAGGATAACCTTTATTTTCTATAACTTATAATCTTGATCTCATTCCATTTACCATATTATTAAAACAAATTGGAATGGTTGCAAATCTTATCCTGACTTGACGATGAGCTTCGGTTAGTTATTTTATTTTGGCAGGCATTATTATATCGACTGAAAGTTACAATCATTCTACTATTGATTCATATAGATATATGCCTATAAGTTCCTAACCTAATCAACTAAAACTTCAATAATGAAAAAGATTTTTTAATAATGAAACATGCTTAGTAATCAGCTTAAACGTTTCAATAATTACTTTATGATAAAACCTTGTTACAAAACTACGTAAGTACTTAGCTCATTTTAATAAGAAAGATCTCATGTCCCTTGACATCTGCTGAATTCACTGAACAAGAAAAAGTAAAAAACAGTTTGCGAAACTGCGCAGGTAATCTTAATGTACAGACAAACGAAAACGATTTAGTCTAACGGCCTGCTGTTATATTCTTTCGACGTAATAATATAAAAAGACATTAAATCGCAATAACCGTATCACAGCACAATGCATACAAGTTTTACAAGAGAGTTGGTAATAAAAGTTTAAATACGTAGACCGATTCCACGCACGCATGCCGAACCCATTTGCTGCCAAAATTTAATTTTTTTTCATTGAATAATGTAATCTCAGCCCGCGGTAAAACGGATTGAAAAGGCTTTGCACTACAACATGAAAACAATCGAGTCAGCAGTGTGTGGGTGTGCAGTGTGCAGTGCGGCGCGCCAACATGGCCGACCGATATTTGTGTTTTGACTTTGATTACACATACATGCAACAAAATATGTCTATCACCAACACATTTTGGATGAAAACTTGATAGGTAAATATTTTTGGCATTTTGTAGTAGTTTGTACATGCAAACATGTGCAACTGATTATCGGTTAAATGAATGTTTACGAAGAAAATAATCTCACCTTTCTTATGTTCAGGAAATATTAGTTAATTTTCATTTCGAACAAAAGATAGTATTCTGCTGTGTCAATAAACCGAATGAAAAGAAGAATTTAACTTCTACTTAGGAAACAATACCGAAGTACTTGGTATTAAAATTTTAATATTACGACGGTTCTCAGTAAGCATCATGATTTTACTATAGTTTTATGGCTTTCTTATGTATTTGATGATGAAATTTAATTGGATTATGTTTGCATGGCCCTGTTTAACCTATAGACACCTAGGTTTTGATCGTAATTGTTCCTTAGGTAAGTATACATTTATTTATTTATGTATTCTTTTATTTCCATTTAGGTACACCTACCTACCCTAAGTAAATGAATAGCTTTGTTGGCTTCTTATCTTGAATAAGTTTCGAATTGAGTTCTTTTATGTTCCAACAATTCCGATGAATAATTTTTAGTCTAAAAGAACTTCGTCAGAACGGTAACTTTCAATGAAAATGAAGATTGTTGTGAATTTTTTACTTTAAGGTTCTTAAAATATAATAGAATAACTGTTTAGCATTTTTTAAAGTGAAGGTAAATATTGTAGAATTATGCAAACGTGGGGTGTGTGTAGCTTTGCAAGTGAGATGACGTGCACAGTGCACAAACAGCTCGAGAGAACGTGAGGCGACGACGCCGCACCGATACGCCACGAATCTACACTTACGCCAATATTTATCTTGAATTTATTCATCAAATTCTAAGTTAATTCAGGAACGAAAAACCTGTATGTAACGGACCTATTTAATTCAGTGTACCGAAGTCCAAAGCTTTGTACTGTACCAAAATGGTTCTTGTAAACATGACGCGGGCAGTGGCGGCTGGTGACCGCAGAGCGCTCTCGCACCAGTGACGCTGAACGGCAGTGCTTGTTAAAGCTCTAGCTCACTCTACTACGACGGACATTTTGATGGCTGTAAAACTTGAAACATTGATTGGAGTACCTACAGCTAAAACTTCGTTACTAGATTTGATTGGCAAAGCACTAAAATCAAGTAATGAATCAACAGAAGCTGATACACAGTAGCATAATTAATAAGGCGTTTTCTTTATGTTAGAATAAGAAGGAAGCTATGGACGATTAGCCGATTGGCTTTGGTCACGGACTGTTGCCGCTCGGAACAAATATTTGTAAGTCGACAGATAGATGGTCCGGCTCCGTCTGTTTGTGAATGTGAGATTTATAATACCATACCAGACTACCGCGTGGAGAAGCCTTATTTCGGACAAGGTATTTTAAGATTTACGAAAAAAAATCACGAATATTTCACTCTGACTACGGTTATTGTTTGAAAAAGCAATATTGTCGCATTACCTTTTGATACCTACTTTATAACATCTGCGCCAATAGAATTCCTTCCTGAAAATGTTTTGCGACTGTTAAAAGATCGCGTCTACGATATTTTGGTCCGATAGTTCGTGTTGTCACGTTGTTCCCGTCTTTTGATATCACGCTCCACAGATGAAACGAAACGCTTCTAGCACATTTCATCTATATTTTTATCCACCCAAACACTTACAAACCTATACCAAAACAGTCATACAAAAATTCTATATTCTCTCTTTACTTTCGCCTAGATTAGAACGGGAGGAATCTGTACAAATCACGTCTACGAGGAAACTGAGCGCTTACTGCGAGTGCCTCACGATGAAATATACAGACACATACACACGCCTACATTCTATGCCCATAGAATGTAAGTAAGTACACGTATCGACTCTCCGAAAAGAACATTCAATGCAATTTATAAATATAACTGTAGAATCAGGGAGACGGAAGAAACGAATGCCGAGCGAAATGGACTGGATTTCTAAATAAAGCTAGTCTCATCAAAACGATAGTTATGGTTCAGTGAGCAGATACACATAGGTGATAATTGTATCATGCGCCTCCGAAGTTGACCTATATTATATTACCGCCACTGTAAACTAGTATAAACTAGCTAGTCTTTACAACAAGCCCTCAAAATATCAACAAGATATACGTGAATTTGTCCCTCCTGGTTTAAACAAACTAAAATAGCAGCTATGCATCCCCCGAGACTAGCCGAAGTTTCGAGAATATTATTGATATGTTTCCCTCAGTGAGCCTTCGCCGTATATTTATCTTAAAGCGTTTGAAAGTTATTACAGAGTCAATAGTGGCCGTAGCTGCGAGCAATACCAAGACTTGTAGTTGTTTACTTAAGATACCTGCTACTTACCTGCTGTAGTTAATATACAGCCACTTAGGTACATTTGCTTAACATGCGAACCACAGATTACAAACAAACAGTAGCGAGATCAAAGTGAAATCAAATTAATGTTTATCATTGGTATGCAATTACGTCATATACGCCGCAGTCAGCAGATACGGTGATGTACGTCAGTTGCAGTTAAATCGAGTCACAGTGAGTCAGTGAATGTGTCATTTGTAGTCAGAGAGGCAGTTACCCGTACTTTCATGTTTTTGGAGTTACGAACAGATCACGGCACAGTTTCAATTCAACAAAGGGATTCTCGATGCAGTATATTTTCGTCATATATACCGAACACATGTGAATACAAGAACAATGTATCTTCAATAGCTGTCCGCTTGAGATTGTACCTGTCTATAAGGCCTTTCAGATAGCTAACGATACATTGAAATTGTTCTGTATAGTTAGAATGGACAAAGGCTATATTTGTCTCGTAGAATATCATCATATCCTGAAGATTAATTCCCAGTATATTGCAGACTGCAATGACCATACAAAGCAGGTGACTTGTGGTATTAGGTAAAAAATATATGGTTTGTGAAATATTATTCACCCCGAGTGGCACGTCTTATGCGGTACTAGTTTCCATCAAACCTTTTTAATACACTCTCTGTTTCCCGCGACTTCGTTTGCATACTTTGGCCCCTCAGAGGATGAATTTCTAAAAATCCTTGACAGATGCCTGCGTTGTTTATGAAGCCTATTTGCTGAATGTTCAACGTGTTGCTTTGCACATAATTTAAGCGATTTTGATTTGAGAGAGTGATTTGAAGCTCTTATTTAATCTATATAGATACGTAGATAATACCTACTGCAATGTTGGATACCTACATGATTTCCGTTACAGTTTACGTAATTTCTATCAATGTCTTGCAGACAAGGTAGGATTTAATTGGTGGTATGTTATACGCATTGATGTATCCTCGCAGTCAGTTTGTAGTAATTGACGATGGACAATAAAGCTAATAAATGGGCACTTATCTGTGCAATTTGTCGAGCCACGTTCACAGAGCTATCTAAGGTCTCAATAAGACCATGCTGTGAAATGCTAGCTTCGTTTAGAGTTAGCTTATAATTGGTTGTTTTTGAATTTGTGCAATTCGATATCGGAACTTCTTTGTGTAAATCTCTGCAGAAGGTTCAATCTAACTATGGAAATTTATAGGTTTACTATGACAGAGCGGTCTCGTATAACGAAACCAACGATGAAATCTCATTTGCTCATTCGTATTTTACCGTAGAAAATAAAGGCGCTGTTTTTCAGTAAATTGACAAAATAAATGATTGATTGATTGATTGATAAATTAAATATACTGAAACAAACCAAACACTCTATTAAGTGGGTCGACTGTTTACGGAAAGTAATTAAAGTAACCTAAAATTTGAAAACACGTAAACATTCACATATAAACTGAAAAAAAAAAAACGTATTTTCTGCCGAGCTCTAAAACAATAAGGTGAAAAAATATAAAAGTGCTTGCATTGACTAAAACATTTTTTCCGAAAGTCTCGCGTCAAAAATGCGTTATTACGTGCTCAGGGATTTTATTGTATCTGCGCCGAATTGATACTGGCGCTATCAAATACTTATTACATACCTGAATGCTGTAACTTTCCCGCCCTACTTTTTACACACAAATCATCGGTTACGGAGTTTTGGTAAAACAATGCACTAAAGTCTTTCAGCTGAATGTTCGTTTCAGTAGAGTGAACTAATGCGGCGACACACGCAGTTATTGCACTAAATCGGAATATCGGCGCTCTACAAATCAGACAAATGTTCACTCTACATGGCACAGTTTTCAGAACTAAGTTTGTGTTTTCCAGGAAAGGAGATGCGAAGTTTAACGGTAAATCATAGTTAGCTGAGACAACAAGCATCCGAGGAGGTTGCGAGTGCCCGAGCCCGCCTCCCGCGTCCACACCGCATCAACACTCGGCTCGGCATTGAACTGAAGTATGCACATGGAAAGTTTGCACCTACTTCCTTTACTGTTCAGAATATTCCAAGTCATAAATAAAAGGCGACTTGGAAAGCTACAAAAATACAAATACAAAATACAATACAGATAACTTTTGAGACATTAAATAAGTAATTTAGTTTCTCATAATAAGTGGTTTCCTGAATATATGAAAACCCTCGACCTTCGATCTGAGTTCGCGCCCGTAACTTTAGTAATTAGAGTGTGTTTTATATGGTGTTTACCCACTATGGAGCGTTTTTCGTGGCAGGTGAAACTTTTCACATAAACAGCTGTAGAGCGCCACTTAGCGGCTTCGCACGCGTACCTACGTAGTTAAGTAACTAGTATTAACTTTGGAATTCCTATTATCGTTAATATATTTTAGGTTCCTACTAATAACACCCAAGAGTACTTTTTATTTGACAAATATTGAAAGTACTGTAACATCATATAACTTCTAGTACTTTTATTTTTCATAGAATCAATCTGCCTTCTATCACATCATCTTAAATCTTAAACATTCCAACATGATCTATATTATTCAAGTCTAATCTATTAACCCAAGTCGTCTAATCCGGTAAGAGTTAAGTCATAGTTTTAAACTCGCGTTTATATCAGTCTTAACTGACGATAATGGGTTAACCGCAGATTAAACAACAGATAAAAACATTTAAGCTCTCGTACTCGGATACAACTGAGACATAGATGTCCAATATCTAGATGCGACTGTGGCACTAAACAAAATAACCACTCCAGTTGCTGGGAAATACCCTATTTTGGGTAACGGGGTTCCCGCGCCACAATTTACCGAGTGGAGCGGCGCACGTTACAGCGGCGGAGTCATTGAAGAGGTACAGTGAATTAAATGCGCCACAGAAATAAGATAGATGCCTGTACTGCAGGTACGTGTTCTGTTTATCGAGTTCCGCACAACGTACGTATTCAAGCATAGGCGATTAAGGCGAAGATAGCTCAGTGGTAGTGACGTCGGATACCGAGACGAAGGTCGCGGGTTCGAATCCTACAATGAGCTTGAGCTTTCGGTGAAGGAAAACATCGTGAGGAAACCATAGCACGGTGGTAGGGTACTTTGTAGTACCCGCCTGGCTGGCATCCACCCTCAAGTTGAAAAACTGTCGCCAAGCACCTTCCGGTGTGTTCCGACAGCAGCACTTGAGAGCCAGTTCCCTTCTAGGCTTTGTGTGCTTACCACCATCGGCCACATCATCACTGACCACGGTGAGATTGTGGTCAAACACAGGCCTATACATAGTAAAAAAAAAAAAAAAAAAAAAAAAAAAAACTTTAAATCATTAGGAATTTTATACTTACTCAACTAAGTATTCTGCTTAAGATATTTTGGTAGAATTTTGCCAGTTTTCGTGTGTGTTCTAAAATATTAGCGAGGAAAATTGATATCTGTACAAAGATACATTAAAGAGAATTATGGGACATGTAATTCGTAAGAAGTGCTTGTAAGACATCTTTTAAAAGGTTGACAAGATGATTAGAGGAGGTACTTCTAAGAAATTGTAGAGGATCAAGCCAATCAACTCATCTTGCGGCCGAACAAGCTTTACAGTGTAATCACCGTAATAAGGGGCCTAATACGATCTCTAATTTCGTACGAGTATAAGATCAGTTGGATTTTGATGTTGCAACCTTAGCATTCACTTTCAAGATGTTAAAAAAAAAACCAAGTGTTAAGACACACAAACCTTAGATCGAATCAGTGGCTAGTTAGTATTCTTTATAACGAATGTGAAAGTTTGCGAAAAATCTTATTGTACATATTTGGATTTGAGACAAACAACCCGTTTTGGGTTAACAAAACCAAAAAATGTCCTGGGACCTACATAGCTCTCCTAGCAACAACTTCGAAATATATTTGGACACTATTTGGTAGTCTAATATAAACATTTGCCAAAAATAATTCGAACCTTTAAAAAGGTCATTGCCTACGGGCCACGTGACGTTCCCTATAATGTATGCGTCCCAAGAAAAAAGGTTGAAAATCGCTACCCCGGACGCGTTTATCATGAAAATTCACATGCATCATATGAAACTACTGGACAGATTTTAATCACGTTTTCACTGATGTATGGTTGAGTGTCCCGACGTTATCTCGTGGGTATTATTAGAGGGTCGCATCTCTTTATTCTATCGTATATCAGTCTTCGCAGAAATAACACGAATTTTGTGAGCGGCTTCTTCGAAACAGATTGAAATTTGATCAGCAAGAGTAAGCTAAATTCTATTCACTTACATGATTGTCTTCCAAGATATAGGCACAAAATAAAAAACGGAAGAAATCGTCAAACTAAAGACGTCTTAGGAATCGGTATGTTCAACTTAATCTCACAAGATATCTACCAGTTATATCGGCCCTGCCCTTGGAGATCAGCGGGGTCAGCTTACGGAACAATACCCACGGGATCAAATTCCATGCCCTATTTTTACCCCCGAAACAAGTGACGGACAGAAACTAACTAAGAAATTAATTTAAAACAGGTCGGCATGTTGTTAATAAATTCGGTGAACAATAAATGAAGTACCTTTATAAATATGGGAGCGAAAAACAATCAGGAACACCTATTACAGCTTGTGTACTAATAGATTAACGTTAACAACATTATGAGAACAATTTTAATCAACTGCTTACTACGAGTACCTACTAACTCACGAATTAGTTATTGATTTTCATTCAGTTGTTCATTATCATCAGATTGTTAACGTTTATTGCTTAACATGAACTTCTAAACAACACGATGTAGATAAGACGGGTTCTTGTTAATCATCAAAGATTTCTGACCGCATTTCGAAAATCGAACTAAATACTCGGCAGTCGAATTGCGCAAGTGAATTCGGCAAGGCGATGGGTTTGACCGCTATCAAATCGACCAATCACTTGCGGGATGAATGACGCGATGTGGATTTCCGTCTGTGTGATTGGTCGACTGATAGCGGTCAAACCCTTTGCGTTGCCGTATTCACTTACGCAATAAGGCTGCGGTTCTCTCTTCCGAAGACATTCTGGTAATTTTTTTACCACTTTTTTTATTTGTTATCACGTAATAAACTTATTCCTAAAATATATTATGTAATGCTTACCTAATAGTTACGTTTCATCCAATCGGTCGCTTAAAAATACATTTAGGTAGGTTCCTATAACCAAAGACGAAGGTAAAGTTGGAAGATTGGTTTTCAGCAAATTTTCTTAGAACAGCAAGCTAACGCTTAGTTTTGTTTATAGTTCTCGCCAAACTTCTTGGCCGCCCTGATGTTGGCTACAATGGCTGCGCAGCAGTAAATCTCATACAAAAACAGCACCGTTTCGTGCCTCGCGCATGCGGTAAACCAACTTCAGGGCGGCCAAGAAGTTTGGCGAGGGCTATACAACAAGTTATGACCGGCGCCCTTCAGGATGAAAGAACATTCCTGTAAGTACCTACGCCTTTTGCAAGTTTGAAGTTGCCACTTTTGATCAAATTGTTTCCTCTTTTTCCGATTGTATTTTATTCGAAATTTTGGTTTGCGTCAAATCCACACTTTTACATTTATACTATAAATGTGAAAGTAACTGCCTGTCTTTCTGTTTGTTACCTTTTCAAGTCTAGACGGCTAAAGGATTTGGGAGGAACTTGGCTCACGGGTAGACCACGGGTAGATGTCCAGAGGCCCTAAACTAGTGACATTCTATCATCGAAAGCGTGGCGATAGCGATTGTCAAAAATGCTAAATTGTATGTGATTGACAAGCGAACATTTTGACATTTCGACTACTACTGAAGGCGGCTTCATGACATCGAATGCCACTTGTCTGCCTGTATTAGGACATAGGATAGGTACGTACTTTTTATCCCGGAAGCATGTTCCCTTGGCATAATTTCTGACTTACTTGTGGACGAAGCTGCTGGAAGAAGCTAGAACCTAATAATGCTCAATGCTAAGGCGCAGATAGTAGAAAACCATCTAAACTTTAAACTTTTTATCTTGTGTGAAGAACACTAAAAACGGACACAAGTTATGAATTATTCAAAGTTCTTGGCAGCTTCTGAAGAAAGTCGCGCGTCCCTAAGCCCTAACATTTGCAAAATTATTAAAATAGCTAGATATATTTCTTGTCCAAACAATAATAGTGATTTTTAATTAAACTGTTGCATAAAACTACATTAAAAAATCCATAGAACCTGCTCCTTTTTGGATAGTTGGTTAAAAAGGGTTATGTATGGCTACGGGTGGCCGCACATGTATCGGACAACATTTCGATATGGTTTAATCCCACTGTGAGCCATTAACTGGGCACGAATCTAAACTCCAGAGGCTCTCTTATGGTAAATCCAAAAGCACTTTGCCGAACCTGAGGATGGATGGATGCAACAGATGTTGCTCAGCAGTTCCTTACGACTATTATCCAACAAACAAATAAACACACACACATATTTCCCACACACAGAAACCGTGCCGATGTAACTACCGTTTTTCGTCTGATTAAGATAATTATTTTTATAAGTACTTCGATTGCATTCGGTTCCGTTCCACAGCGATAGATGGTATTAGCAGCGACTTGCAAGTAAAAGGGTTTTCTCGGTTTGTGACAATTTTGTTCATTAAAAACAGTGACGATTTTTTTGCCCGTTTTTACAGTTTCATTGTGACATTTTTTTTCATTAAAATTTAAAACCGCGCCGTATATTAGAATCAATTTTAAATTAGCCGTTCAAATAATCTTTGAAATGCAAATGAAAAGCCCAATATCCCATAATATTGTGGAGTTGATTAAAAAATAACATAATATTTTTATGATCAATTCTAGAAAATGTTAATTTTACACGCAATTCAATAACGAATCGATGCATATTGCGCCATCTAGTGACATTCATTTGAACCTAATTTTTGTTAGCGCTGGGACTCCGTGCCCGGGCTACTATGTAGATATTCCAGATGGAAAAACCCAGAAACACTTTGCCCGACCCAGAGATCGAACCCGGGCACCATGTTCAGGAGTAGTGTTTGCTACCACTAGACGAACGAGACAGTTCAACAAATGGAGTTTTAACAAATTACAATGTTATATGACACTAATAGTATACAGGCGAAAGTTTGTGAGGCGAGTACGTTTGTTACTTCTTTACGTCAGAACGGCTGAACGGATCTGATAAAATTTGGCACAGATATAGTCAGGAATATCACATAGGATACTTTTTTATCCCGGGAAAATGTACTACTTTTACGCGGGTGAAGACGCTGGCAGAAGCTAGTTTAGCAATAAAAGCAGTCGTAATCGTTAGCTAAATTACTCTGCATGTTGTCCATTAGGAACGAGGATAATTCAGGAATATAATTTGTATATATTATGTGACTTTTTAGTTTACTTTGAAGCTCGTAATTAATATTATGCGTATTGGCTGTGAATAACACTGTTGATTATGTAATCGTTAATTTGTTTGTATTTTCTATTATGTACTTTAGAGACGGCCGACGTGCTTCCGACAGCAGTGAAAACTTAAAGCGTCACATTATTTATAAATTCGTTATAAATTTTGCCCTACCAGAAATCGCTCAACGCGACTAAAGAAGATTTAAAAAAAAAACAAAATGGTAATAAATTGCAATGTTATATTTACTAATAAAACCCGTCATTAACGTTAGCTAAATTACTCTGTATAGAGTCGATTAGGAACGGGGATAATTTCGAAATCATTTACGGAAACCAAATCGGAAAACGTATTATTCGCGAGCCATCTGCCAAAGGACGGTTCATCGATGAACTATGTATGAATATATGTATCCTCATCGTCTGTCATGGTCCTAATTAATCAGTAGCTGTATTTCCAAAACCCGTCCGGCATTTCTGTTTGTATAAAAACTAGAGAGCTACTAAAGTATTGCAAGTATAATATACTTGCAATAATAAATATAAAAATATAAATATACTAAAGTAGTGCATCATAATTGCTGCCGTGACGTCTGTGACGAATTTTATATAATTTACTTTAAGCCTTGTTCTCATGTAAGTGACTTTATGTATTTTTTGAGAATAAATATCTTTAAACTTAAGTTACGGGGTGTGGCGATCTCTAACCTTAATAAAGTAGTAAAGTTCCTGAAGAGTTGAAGTGGAATGATAAAACTACGAATTTATGTTTAGAGACAAAACTACCTTGTGAAACATTTATCGACGCGCGGACCACTTTACTTTAGGTATCTATGTATGTACAGATTTATATGTGTTATATCGACTGAAACTTACAATCATTCTACTATTGATTCATATATTGATATATGCCTATAAGGTCCTAACCTAATCAACTAAAACTTCAATAATGAAAAAGGTATTTTAATATTGAAACATGCTTATAATCAGCTTAAACGTTTCAATAATTACTTTATGATAAAAACCATGTTACGAAACTACGTAAGTACTTAGCTCATTTTAATAAGAAAGATCCCGTCTCTCTTGACATCTGCTGAATTCACTGAACAAGAAAAAGTTAAAAACAGTTTGCGAAACTGCGCAGGTAATCTTAATGTACAGACAAACGAAAACGATTTAGTCTAACGGCCTGCTGTTATATTCTTTCGACGTAATAATATAAAAAGACATTAAAACGCAATAACCGTATCACAGCACAATGCATACAAGTTTTACAAGAGAGTTGGTAATAAAAGTTTAATTATGTAGACCGATTCCACGCACGCATGCCGAACCCGTTTGCTGGAAAAATTGCATTTTTTTTCACTGAATAATGTAATCTCAGCCCGCGGTAATACGGATTGAAAAGGCTTTGCACTACAACATGAAAACAATAGAGTCAGCAGTGTGCAGTGTGCGCCGCGCCAACATGGCCGACCGATACTTGTGATTTGACTTTGATAACACATACATGCAACAAAATATGTCTATCACCAACACAATTTGGATTAAAACTTGATAGGTAAATATTTTTGGCATTTTGTAGTAGTTTGTACATAACATGCAACTGCTTATCGGTTAAATGAATGTTTACGAAGAAAATAATCTCACCTTTCTTATGTTCGGGAAATATTAGTTAATTTTCATTTCGAACAAAAGATAGTATTCTGCTGTGTCAATAAACCGAATGAAAAGAAGAATTTTACTTCTACTTAGGAAACAATACCGAAGTACTTGGTATTAAAATTTTAATATTACGACGGTTCTCAGTAAGCATCATGATTTTACTATAGTTTTACGGATTTCTTACGTATTTGCTATCGTACAATTTATTTGGATTATGTTCGCATGACCCTGTTTGACCTATAGAAACCTAGATACATTGTATTGCTCGTAATTGTTCCTTAGGTATGCCTTCATTTATTAATATACTATTTTATTTCCATTTAGGTACATCTACCTACCCTAAGTAAATGAATAGCGTTGTTGGCTTCTTACCTTGAATAAGTTTAGAATTGAGTTCTTTTATGTTCCAACAATTCCGATGAATAATTTTCAGTCTAAAAGAACTTCGTCAGAACGGTAACAATCAATGAAAATGATGATTGTTGTGGATTTTTTTACTTTAAGGTTTCTTTAAATATAATAGAATAACTATTTAGCATTTTTTAAAGTGAAGGTAGGTATAGTAGAATTATGCAAATGTGGGGTGTGTGTAGCTTTGCAAGTGAGATGACGTGCGCAGTGCACAAACTAGGCGTGGGTAATCCTTATTCCGGCAAGTGAATTGATTCACTTAATCCGACTCCGAGTCCGGTACCGGTTCACCTTAGTTATTCCTTTGGCACCGTTTGGCTCCGGCACTCACTCGGTCATTTTGGTTCCCCGGTTCGCTCAGAAATTTTATTCATTCGGTTCGTTGGATCATTTGGCACATTTTGAATTGAACAGTTTACAGATATTACAGTAGGCCATTTTATTTATATGATTTAAATTTCGGACAACGTAAATAATAAGGAAAGAAAGAATTAAATAAAAGTAAATGTTTAGTAAGTACTTTAATAACTAGCTAGGTAACAAATTTTTGTTTTACTAACTTTGCCTTCTGTAGCGTTATAAAATAAAACTAAATCTTTTAACACTACATTTATTACGTATAATTTCGTAATAAAATAAAATACACAGAAAATATAGAAAAAAGAAAGGGTAAAACATTATTTAAAATAGGAAATACGCAATTGACAATATCGTATTAGTTAAATAAAAATAAAACTTATAACACTACATTTATTACGTATAATTTCGTAATAAAATAAAATACACAGAAAATATAGAAAATAGAAAGGGAAAAAAACATTACAATATATAAACGCAATTGACAATAACGTATTAGTTATTTTAAATATTTAGTATATTTCGTAAGATTAAAACTTATGACTATGAGTGAAATTTAAGCAGTATTTAAAGGCTGAATACACGTGCTTATCCTCAACGCAGTTGCACCCGGTATAATGATGGCTTAAGCATACACGTAAATAAAGTACGATTCGATATCGTAACATAGGTTTTCTTTATTTTTTCCTTCCCTAGTGTTCATCAATAGAATTGATCCTAATCTAATTACAATCTACCCTTATAAATAGACTAATAAGTAATTAACAAAAATTTGGTTTTATTTGTAAAACACAGGTGTAAATATGTATATACTCAAACACTAAACAAAAGTAATCTATAAAAATTATACTAAACCTAACTACTACAACCTAACTAATTACTTACTTAATTAAATAAAGTAATAAGTAATTTAATTTATGATCTAAAATATTACATTGCCTTTACTAAGAATGTGTCAAATAGCACTTTTCTTATTGTATCTTTCGCGTTCGATTTAACGTAACATAGGTAAGGTAATAAAAGAACGGAAAACTACGGAAACTTAAAAGGTAAGCTACGTAATTCTAACACAAAAATTAATACTGAATAAAAATATGATAATATACACTTTTAGGGGATCCACGCTGGACGAACAAAATCGCCTTCGGAATCCATTCTGTCAGGAAAAAAGTTTTGTTTCTTATTAAAAAAAGAGGCTAAACTGATAAGGTTTTTGTGGCGCATTGCCATACTACACTAGCACTACATATTATGATTTAAAAATAATAGTTTTCTAACTTTTGAGGAGGTTATTCTGGATCTTTTTTCACAAATTATTTGACCCGCTTTCGAAAATATTCGTTCGCAAGGAACTGACGTTGCTGCCACGCATAATCTTTTTTTCATTAATAAATAAATGTGCGGGTACATAGATTTTCTCTGCTCCCACCATTCTAGCGGATCTTTCGAGCGGTGCAGATAATCTTCCTGCAGGTATTTTTGCAACTCTCTGATGCCAGCAGCTGTAGGATTTTCCGGAACTAAATTTGCAACTTCCGTATCAAAATCATCCCATATTGATGGCACTCTTTGCTGGATGGATGTGGTTACGCTTGTAGATGGTCGTTCTAGTGTTGAAACTGAATTATTTTGCGTTTCTCTTCTTATTAGAGCAGTCAGTTTTCCCTTCAAATGATCTACAGCACGATCATAATTGTGTGGGGACTTAAAACCCTTCTTTTTGAATCGTGGATCTAAAACCGTTGCCTCAGATACGGTTATTTCTGTTTCCAGACCTTGGAATCGCCCATTAAGCCCTTCTTTCAGATTTTCAATTAACTGAATAATTTCAATAGGTATATTAGTATTTGCCAGTAAATTTAATTCTTGTTTATTAATGTGATCTATCATTATTTTGTAGTATAATGGTACTTTAGATAGAGTGACGTATTTTTCTGCACAAACCTCTGTGGTCACCTCATAGAAAATTTGTAGTATAGGTACCGCGCATTCTATTATTGCCCAATCATGCTGAGATAGCGATAGGTCAGCTCTTATTATTGCCAAAGTAGAAATTAGGCATTCCTTTACTTTGAGGACTCTATCTAACATTTCATAAGTGCTGTTCCACCTGGTAGGTGTGTCTTGTTTTAATTTAAGTTCTGGTATACCCATATTTTTTGCCATTTCTATATATTTGGCCTTTGCTTGAGAACTTTTTTTAAAATATTGCACTATACTCTTCACTTTAGATAATGTCTCGCCAATTGTGTTGGGAATAGGCCGCTCTAAAGATTTAGTGCCCAGGGCATCCTGCAATATAAGATTTATCTTATGTGCAAAACAGCCAATTGATTGCCAATTTCCATTTCTTACAGCTGCTAATATATTCGCGGCGTTGTCACTGACGATAGCTACAATTTTGTCTTCTATATTCCATTCTTGGAAAACAGATTTCAAAAAAGATGTTAGATTACTGGCTGTGTGATTATCTGAGTATTGCACACAGTCTAAAAGATAATTTTTCAAAATTGTATTCTCATCAATAAAATGGGCTGTAACCGCAATAAACGAATCATTATTCATAGAAGTCCACCCATCTGTTGTAATGCACACTGCTTGTGCCTTTAAAATATCCTCTTTTACATATGATTGCACTTCACAATAATATTTTGTCAAGAGACTGTTTGATAGTGTTTTTCTTGTAGGCAAGCTATAATTTGGATTTAACATTTTAACAGCTTTTTTTGTATGAAATAATCTGCTATTGTCGGGGCATTATTAAAATGTGCAGAGACAGTCGGCGAAGGGTCAACTTGAGCTGATGTGCTTGGGACTGGAGCCGTACTCTCAGTGTGGGTTTGTTCCCTGATCATACATTCAGGATTTCTTACTGTAGAAGCTGAAGTCGGTTGTCTTACTTGTCTCTCCACTACAATGGGAATTGTGGGATGCTTACGTCCCATGTGTCTAGTTAAATTGCTAGACGATCCCATCGAAACACTAAGTATTTGGGAGCAATACACACATTTTGCCTTTTTTTCATCTATTTGAGTAAAATGATCCCAAATCGGGCTTCGCTTTCTTCTTAACTGCACTCGGTCACTCATTGTTCACTCTCACACACAATCAAATGATTAGATATTTCTATTAATCTTTTGGACAGGTTATTTTTAAACTAAGTTCACAAAGTCTATTTGCAACAGTTTTAACTAGTTAACTTTCGGGAACGTTGCCGGAGGTATTTTCAAAGCCTTGCTTTGCTTAGACGATGGTTTATTGAAGACTGAAGTTTAAAATACAAAATTTTTAATCCTAATAGTGCACTTCACTTATCGCTATGGTGAAATTTTTCTTAAGTATAGCCATAATTTTTTTTTGACTAAACAAACTTAAATAATATAAATCAATGTCAAAACAAATTAGGTAGGTACTTAATATTTATCGCTGTGGCGGCCACTTGAGTACGAGAGCGACCGCCCGTAGCGCACCTGATATAAACAAAAATCTAAGTACCTAAATCCTAAGAAATGTACTTCACATAACTAGCTAATGTTCTATTTACAAACTATTTTCAAACACAATAAAATAACCAAGTCCATGAACTATATTTACTAAACTGCACTCTACTGTACAGCAAAAAACTGCGCGTAGGCAATGCTGTTTTAAACACTAAAAAAATGCTCGCAAAATTTGAAAATTCAAAAATATTCGCCAGTACTGCATTGGTACCTACAATAAATATTGGGTGACCATACTGACCGTTACTACTTTTATTGAAATCTAGTGCATATCTACGCGATCATAGCTATAAAGTTCAATAAACTATCTTGCTTTCAATAAAAAAATATTCCTTTTTTTTACTGAAGATTTTATTAAAAATGAATACGACTAAAACAATGTTAAATTAGGCAGAAAAATATCTAATAAAATAAAATAGATAAAATAATATAACCGTGGTCAAACTTTAAGGCGACTACAATGAAACAAAAATCACATTTTATGCGTGCCAGTCAATCCATATTAAACTCTAATCTCATAGAAATAAGAGCGCATCGTACTGTTATTATGATCGTCAAATCGTCAACGCATTGCTCTCTTGGAAGAACCAAAACAATTTTGAACTCTAATTTCATGAAACCAAGGGCGCTTATCGTTGCTTCGCGTCCGTGATGTGTCTGTCTACAAACCAAACCAGACACGACGCACCGAGTGAGCGAGTGAACGAGTGCGAACCCGCGCTCCGCGAGTCCGGCGCTCGGCCGTTCGCTCACTCGCTCCGCCGGTATCATTTGGTACCGCGGTGCCGATAAGGATTGTGAGGAATGAATAAGGTTTACGGATCCGCGTTCGGAACTGGCTCCTTTGAATCAGTAACTCCGGAGTTACCCACCACTAGCACAAACAGCTCGACGGAACGTGAGGCGATGACGCCGCACCGATACGCCACGAATTTACACTTACGCCAATATTTATCTTGAATTTATTAATCAAATTCTAAGTCAAATCAGGAATGCAAAAACCTGTATGTAGTGTAACGGATAAATAAAACTCGGGCAGAGCTTTGTTCAGATCTTGTATTCACAATCGAAAGAGACAAATAAATGACTGGCAATCGCTTATATTAACACATCCCCACTGCTTGGCATGGCTCGACTGAAGAGAAGGCTTCAATATGGCGGCTTTGCTTCGGCGGGCTCGGCGGGCATTGGTCGGTTGCACGTAGGCTGACGTCACATCCGTAACATTCGGCCATCCTGGAATCATTGCTCCCGCAATGGGAGCAAAAACATTCATTAGCTTTCAAATAAATCAATTAGGGCTTCAGTGTCAGTACTATTGTTACTAAAAAACAATTACTATTACAGTTACTATTGTTACTGTCCGATATAGGTGCTTTACTTCTATAAGGCCTTAGCCCATTTACCGACTCGGCACCTGTGAGCTTTTGTAACCACATAAAACTTTTAGTATCTACCCACACTAGGAATTTCTTCCTGTATCGTAGGTGCGTTTAGAAACATAAACTCACATACACAAACACCCAGAGCCGAAACAACTATCTGTAGGTCATACAAATATTTGTATCGTGCGGGAATCGAACCCGTGACACGCAGCGCAGCAGTCAATCGCTCAACCACTGCGCCAACCGAGCGCACACACTACACTACTTTACATAGAGCATTTTCAATATGGACTTGACAGATTCTTGCAAACCATTGTACCGCATTCAATGCAAATGTTTACATTATGTTTAAGATAAATACGTTATAGCTATGGCGTTGACATTGACTTTAGTTAATATATTATGAAAGGTTATCTGTAAGAGATTGCCCTGTGCGATAAGACCGCCCATTGTACACTTATCTTTAAAAAAATATTGTCCTGTTATTATTTAAGTGGTGTACAATAAATTATATAATAAATAAATAAATGAATATGACCAAAAAAAAAGTCATCCAGTTTGTATTGACTAACTGCACTAATTGTAGTCATAAAAACAACCCTTTTGTACACATGATCACTCTTGCGTTATCTGAAGCTTTCTTTTTACATTCAATATTTGACATTCAAAGTGCCGCCTAGTGGCCTAATTGAATTGGCATTAGTTGGCGTTACTTGGCGTTGCATGGTATGCATGGCATTGCATGGCATTGCATGGTATGCATGGCATTGCATGGTATGCATGGCATTGCATGGTATGCATGGCATTGCATGGCATTGCATGGCGTTGCATGGCGTTGCATGGCGTTGCATGGCGTTGCATGGCGTTGCATGGCGTTACTAGGCGTCACTAGGTGGCACTAGGCGTCACTAGACTTGACTACTTAACTTTACTTTACTGAAAATCGTAAAGTCACATGGCCTACCATTACGCGCGAATATTAAATCTTAACGCTTCAAAGAAATTCAGACAGGGAATTGGCCCAGTTATTTAGTTATTTGTTAAGGCTTTACTATAGTAATTAAAGTCAGCAAAGCATTATGAATGGATTGATTTTTACGTTTAAACTAACCATTAGCATGTGGACAAGCAATATCACGTAATGTGTACCTAAACTGTTTACCAAACCATTTCAGTGTCCGAATTTTCACGATAGAAATGATAGTACGCAAGTGTTGACTCGGCAATAACAAATTTGGAAAACTCATTCGTCACTACAATCATTACCAACTGTACGCAATCAATCTGCCTAGGTTTTTTCCAATTATGGTGGGGTCGGCTTAAAGTCCTACCGGATTCAGCCGAGTACCAGTATTTTACATTGAGCGACTGCCTATCTGACCTCCTTAACCCAGTAACTGGGAAACACGATACCCCTTGACAAGACTGGTGTCAGATCTCAAGCTTCTGACTACTCGTAACGAATGTCAAAGATCTTCAAATGACAGCTGGGACCAAAGGCTTAATGTGCTTTCCGAGGCACGGAGGAATCTCGGTATGTTGATATAGTCACCCATACACGGACCGACCTCGTCAAGCGTTGCTTAACCTTTTATATCGACCCGTGAGGCTGTTATTATTTAGCCACGAGCCAACTGTACACATATCTCTTTTTTTTTGCCTAACAAAACGGACCTAAATGGTTTACATGAATCATAAGCATTGGTTCAGATGGTTTACGAATTCAGATGTAATGTTCGTTCTTTCATACAGACGGTTTAAGAATTGAGAAGTAATGTTCGTCCTTTCATACACTAACTTCCCTTGCCCTATGCACAATGAAGACGTGCGGTCATGTATTTTCTAATAAATTGCGTAATTTTTGGTAACCAATATACTATTTTATTAATATCATGGTGACCGAAGTCATCTTGATGCATTTGCACTATCTCATCTATCTACCCAAGCCCCAAAGCTCCTACCAGTCTACTCCCGTTTAGGGTTTTTCAATAAAGCCTCTCGTCAACAATCTAGTAATCGCCTATTGTGTACGGATCGGAGGTGTTGGTTTTTAGCTGGTTAATTAGTGAACTAAGCTTATCGTCATGGTATTGTAACGTATAGAACCAATAACGACTGGATTTCTGCCAAGCGCACCTACATGTTTCATACGATGGCCCGGCCTATACTCAACACTAATCTTAGAATATTTCATCAATAATCACTATCCTGCGATGCGTGACCGTACCTTGGACCGCTGCACAGTTGGCAACAACCTTTACATGACATATAACATACACGCGAAATCTACGTAACGAGTCCAATAGCAAGGGTTTGAAGCTCATAATAATGGTCCATGCTATCCTCACTTGTAACTCGACTGATCGCAATGAATTTTATTTTCAGTTTGTTTTGCATCTATATACCGGCGACACCTAACTTACACGCATCCGTATGTACTTATGTAGGAAGCGCGGGGTCATACAAAGCGAACACAGGCTTAGAACACGAAATATTTTACAATTGTTCAAAACTAATCCAATAACGGGTACCCAAACAACGCGAAATTTCAAATAAAACTTCTTGAAATAACTGCACAATCCGATAAATGGACGCACCCACATGACACACATTACTAGGCAAATGAAACTTGAAACTGCCAACACGGCTTTGTGCCACTGGTGGCAATTTGACCTGACCATTTAGCGATTTGATTTTTCAAAACTAGTGTATTTACGAGTATTCATATTTAACTTTCGGCATTTTTTTTTTGTTAGACATTTCATAAAATTATAACGCCAGAATTTAAATCAGTTGTGGGTAGCAGTAAATCTTCTAAAAAATGCCAATACCTACTTCGTTTTGGGTACCGACAGATTATGCTACTATAGTAATAAATCTCACACTGAAAGTCTCTTTTCTAAACTAAATTGAACCCCGGTATACTTATGCTACTACCTTTGCTAGTTCTAAAATCTGTTTTATGAGTGTCATCTGGATTAATTGCTAATTGATGGTAACTCTTTGTCAGCTAACTCAGAAACTTGATCTTCTATATAAGGTAAGGGAAACATTTATTTTACAGTGACATTTAAAGCGCGGTAATCAACACAGAGGCACAAAGTATGTAAGTGGCGGCGTTCTATTTTACGACAGAACTTACAATCTACGTTATATTTTTATGTTTTTACTTATCTCACAGGATAAACGTAACTGGATTCAGATTGTAGTCGTGAGAATGTTTTGCGTCTATATACGGGTTGATCAGTGGTAAGCTTAATTTTGATCTGCGTAATTAGTACGATATCATTAGTGTGTACTGTGTACCTGGCAAACTGGCTGTGGCTCCTGGCAGACTGGCTGTAGCTCCTGGCAGACTGGTTGTAGCTTCTGGCAGCTCTCGGATCTTGTTAGGACCTCTCCTTGCAGTCACACGCAGCACACGTTGAAGAGTTTGATGTAGTCTTGCTCGGCTTGCAGTCGGGTTGATGGCAGAGTGTAGCACACGCTGTGAAGCTCGTAGTGTCGTTCAGTCCGTGAATATGACAAACTTGTTCGATTTTTCTTCAGATTCAGGGTGATCTTGCGGTTGTGGCGTGGATATTTTATTAAAACGAAGCTTACTTTTTGTATATCCCACTTCTGAGTGTAACGGATAAATAAAACTCGGGCAGAGCTTTGTTCAGATCTTGTATTCACAATCGAAAGAGACAAATAAATGACTGGCAATCGCTTATATTAACACATCCCCACTGCTTGGCATGGCTCGACTGAAGAGAAGGCTTCAATATGGCGGCTTTGCTTCGGCGGGCTCGGCGGGCATTGGTCGGTTGCACGTAGGCTGACGTCACATCCGTAACAGTAGCGAACCTATTTAATTCAGTGTACTGAAGTCCAAAGCATTGTACTGTACCAAAAAGGATCATGTAAACACGACGCGGGCAGTGGCGGCTGGTGACCGCAGAGCGCTCTCGCACCGGTGACGCTGAACGGCAGTGCTTGTCAAAGCACTAGCTCACTAGTCACTACGACGGACATTTTGATGGCTTTAAAGCTTGAAACATTGATTGGAGTAGCACTACGTATCTGTAGTTGTTGATTCATTAAGTAATGAATTTACAACTACAGATACACAGTAGCTTAATAAATAAAGCGTTTTCTTGATCTTAGAATAACTAAGAAGCTATGGACGATTGGCCAATTGGAGAATTGGATTGTGAGATTTATATTATGCAGCTACCATACCAGACTACCGGAGAAGCCTTATTTCGGACAAGTTTTTTTTTATGATTCACGATAAAAATTGACGACAGTTATTATTTCAAAAAGTAATATTGTCGCATTACTTTTTGAAACAATAACCGACCTTTTTTACTACCCATACTGTTTTGATACCTACTTCATAACATCTTTGCCAAAAGGATTCCTTCCTGCAAATGTTTTCCGACTGTTAAAAGGTCGCGTCTACGATATTTTGGTCCGATAGTTCGCGTTATCACGTTGTTCCCCTCTTTTGAGATCACGCTCCACAGATGAAACGAAACGCTTCAAGCACATTTCATCTCTTTCCAAATACTTACATAGATACCTATGTCAAAACAGTCATAAAAACATTCTATTTTCTCTCTTTACTTTCGCCTAGATTAGAACGGGAGGAATCTGTACAAATCCCGTGTACGAGGAAACTGAGCGCTTACTGCGAATGCCTCGCGATGAATAGTACAGACACACACACACGCCTACATTATATGCCCATATACACGTGTACCGACTCTCCGAAAAGAACATTCAATGCAATTTATAAATATAACTGCAGAATCAGGGAGATGGAAGAAACGAATGCCGAGCGAAATGGACTGAATTTCGCTAAATAAAGCTAGTCTCATCAAAACGATAGTTATGGTTCAGTGAGCAGATACATATAGGTGATACAATGCGCCTCCGAAGTAGACCTATATTATATTATCGCCATTGTAAACTAGTATAAACTAGCTAGTCTTTACAACAAGCCCTTAAAATATCAACAAGATATACGTGAATATGTCTCTCCTGGTTTAAACAAACTAAAATAGCAGCTATGCATCCCCCGAGCCTAGCCGAAGTTTCGAGAATATTATTGATATGTTGGCCTCAATAAGCCTTCGCCATATATTTATCTTAAAGCCTATGAAAGTTATTACAGAGTCAATAGTGGCCGTAGCTGCGAGCAATACCAAGACTTGTAGTTGTTTACTTAAGATACCTGCTACTTACCTGCTGTAGTTAATATACAGCCACTTAGGTACATTTGCTTAACATGCGAACCACAGATTACAAACAAACAGTAGCAAGATCAAACTGAAATCAAATGAATGTTTATCGTTGGTATGCAATTACGTCATATACGCCGCAGTCGGTGATGTACGTTAGTTGCAGTTAAATCGAGTCACGGTGAGTCAGTGAATGTCATACCGTTTTGTAGTCAGCGAGGCAGTTACGCGTACTTTCATGTTTTAGGAGTTACGGGCAGATCACGGCACAGTTTCAATTCAACAAAAGGATTTTCGATGCAGTATATTTGCGACACATATACGTACTATTGTGCACAATGTATCTTCAAAAGCTGCTCGCTAGAGATTGTATCTGTCTATAAGGCCTTTCAGATATCTAACGATACATTGAAATTGTTCTGTATAGTTAGAATGGACAAAGGCTATATTTGTCTCGTAGAATATCATCATATCCTGAAGATTAATTCCCAATATATTGCATACTGCAATGACCATACAAAGCAGGTGACTTGTGGTATTAGGTAAAAAATATATGGTTTGTGAAATATTATTCACCTCGAGTGGCACGTCTTATGCGGTACTAGTTTCCATCAAACCTTTTTAATACACTCTCTGTTACTCTTGACTTCTTTTGCATACTTTGACCTCCCGTCTGACCCCTCAGAGGAGGAATTTCTAAAAATCCTTGACAGATGCCTGCGTTGTTTATGAAGTCTAAGTATATGCTAAATTATCAGCAACACGCGACTTTGCACATAATTTAAGCGATTTTGATTTGAGAGAGTGATTTGAAGAGATCTTCAAATCACTCTCTCAAATCAAAATCGCTATTTAATCTAGATACGTAGATAATACCTACTGCAATGTTGGATACCTACATGATTTCCGTTACAGTTTACGTCATTTATATCAATGTCTTGCAGACAAGGTATGATTTAATTGGTGGTATGTTATACGCATTGATGTATCCTCGCAGTCAATTTGTAGTCATTGACGATCTACAATTAAACTAATTAATGGGAATTTATCTGTGCAATTTGTCGAGCCACGTTCACAGAGCTATCTAAGCTCCCAATAAGACCATGCTGTGAAATGCTAGCTTCGTTTACATTGCTCTAGAGTTAGCTTTTAACTGGTTGTTTTTGAATTTGTGCAATTCGATCTCGGAACTTCTTTGTGTAAATCTCTGCAGAAGGTTCAATCTGACTATGGAAATTTATAGGTTTACTATGACGGAGCAGTCTCGTATAAAGAAACCGACTCATAGTCGTTTAAAGTAACCCAAAATTTGAAAAAACCTAAGCATTCGCATATAAACTGAAAAATAAACCGTATTTTCTGCCGAGCTCTAAAACAATAAGTTGAAAAAATATAAAAGTGCTTGCATTGACTAAAACATTTTCTCCGAAAGTCTCGCGTCAAAAATGCGTTATTACCAGCTCAGGGACTTTATTGTATCTGCGCCGAATTGATACTGGCGCTATCAAATACTTATTACATACCTGAATGCTGTAACTCTACCGCCCTACTTGTTACACACAAATCATCGGTTACTGAGTTTTGGTAAAACAATGCACTAAAGTCTTTCAGCTGAATGTTCGCTTCAGTAAAGTGAACTAATGCGGCGACACACGCAGTTATTGCACTAAATCGGGATATCGGCGCTCTACAAATCAGACAAATGTTCACTCTACATGGCACAGTTTTCAGAACTAAGTTTGTGTTTTCCAGGAAAGGAGATGCGAAGTTTAACGGTAAATCATAGTTAGCTGAGACAACAAGCATCCGAGGAGGTTGCGAGTGCCCGAGCCCGCCTCCCGCGTCCACACCGCATCAACACTCGGCTCTGCATTGAACTGAAGTATGCACATGGAAAGTTTGCACCTACTTTCTTTACTGTTCAGAATATTCTAAACCATACATAAAAGGCGACTTGGAAAGTTGGTTTTAGTTAGGTACTCTTTGTTCGCTCAAACTCGAGTAAACTCAACTCATGGTCTGCAAATATACGACGGCGTATTTTACATATATGAGCGGAAAACTAACTACAATACAGAGAACTTTTGAGACATTAAATAAGTAATTTAGTTTCTCATAATAAGTGGTTTCCTGAATATATGAAAACCCTCGATCTTCGATCTGAGTTCGCGCCTGTAACTTTAGTAATTAGAGTGTGTTTTATACGGTGTTTACCCACTATGGAGCGTTTTTCGTGGCAGGTGAAACTTTCCACATAAACAGCTGTAGAGCGCCACTTAGCGGCTTCGCACGCGTACCTACGTAGTTATGTAACTAGTATTAACTTTGGAATTCCTATTATCGTTAATATATAAGTTTATCTTTATAAGTGGTACTTTACGCATTTGTAGAACTGCCCGTGTATTTAGATTCCTACTAATAACACTTAAATACCTCTTATGTGTCAAATACTAAAAGTACTGTAACATCCTATAACTTCTAGTACTTTTAATTTATCATTGCCTCAATCTGTCTTCTATCACATCATCTTAAACATTCCAACATGCCCATCTGTTTTATTCACGTCTAATTGTTTATTATTATATTATATATTTACCCAAATCGTCCAATCCCGTAAGAGTTAAGTCATAATTCTTAATTCGCGTTTATATCAGTCTTAACCGACGATAAAGGGTTAACCGCAGATTATAAAACAGATAAAAACATAAGCTCTCCTACTCGGATACAACTGAGACATAGATGTCCAATATCTAGATGCGACTGTGGCGCTAAACAAAATAACCACTCCAGTTGCTGGGAAATATCCAAACTCTCCCGCGCCACAATTTACCGAGCGGAGCGGCGCACGGTACAGCGGCGGAGTCACTGAAGAGGTACAGTGAATTAAATGCGCCACAGAAATAAGATAGATGCTGCATACTGCAGGTACGTGTTCTGTTTATCGAGTTTCGCACATTTAAGTGTAGACATTGTATGTTACCACTTTAAATCATTAGGAATTTTATACTCACCTATTCAGCGTAAGATCTTTTGGTAGTATTTTGCCAGTTTACGTACAAAGATTCATACAAGAATCATGGAACATGTAATTCAAAGAAGTGGTTGTATGAGATCCTTCAAAAGGTTGACAAGATGTTGACAGGAGGGTCTTCTCAGAAATTTTAGGGGATCAAGCTAATTAACTCATCTTGCGGCCGAACAAGCTTTACAATGTAATCACCGTAATAAGGGGCTTTATTAGACATTTAATTACGTATGAGTATAATATCAGTCGGATTTAAGTGTAACTTAGATCGAATCAGAGGCTAGTATTCTTTATAACGAATGAGAAAGTTTGCGAAAAATCATATTGAACATATTTAGATTGATTTGGGACAAACATCCCGTCTTGGGATAACAAAGCAAAAAAAAGTTGTCCGGGTACCTACAAAGCTCTCCTAGCAACAACTTAGAAATATATTGTGACACTATTTGGTAGTCCAATATAAAAAAAATTGTCCATTTCCCAAAAATAATTCGACTCTTTAAAAAGGTCATTCGCAGAAATAACACGAATTTTGTGAGCGGCTTCTTCGAAACAGATTGAAATTTGATCTACAAGAGTTAGCTAAATTCTCTTTAACATGATTTTCTTCCAAGATCACAAAATAAAAAACGGAAGAAATCGTCAACTAAAGACGTCTTAGGAATCGGTATATTCAACTTAATCTCACAAGCTATCTACCAGTTATACCGCCCCTGCCCTTAGAGATCAGCGGGGTCAGCTTACGGTACAATGCCCACGGGATCAAATTCCCGAAAACCCCCGAAACAAAAGACGGACAGAAACTAGTTAAAACTTAATATAAAACATGATGGCATGTTGTTAATAAATTCGGTGAACAATAAATGAAGTACCTTTATAAATATGGTAGCGAAAAACAATCAGGAACACCTATTACAGCTTGTGTACTAATAGATTAACGTAAACACATTATGAGAACAATTTTAATCAACTGCCTACTACTAACTCACGAATTAGTTATTGATTTTCGTTCAGTTATTCATTATCATCAGATTGTTAATGTTTATTGTTTAACATGAACTTTATAAGCAATAAAATGTAGATTAGACGGGTTCTTGTTAATCATCAAAGATTTTAGATTACATTTCGAAAACCCAACTCAATACCGGTTCTCTCTTCCGAAGACATTCACGTAAATGTTTGTATAATTTGTTAACACGTACTAAAAATGATAAACATGCTTGTAAATGTCTCTTCCATTATATAATGAACGGTCGCAAAGTAAGTAAAAAGCGTTTATCAAGCAGTTGCGACCACTCGGTAGTTTAATTAAATTTTTAATTTATTGTGAAGGAGGCCGCGTGTGGCGCGCCGCTCGCAATTTGCTCTCCATCTTTATCTAATGTAAGTACATACTATCTGTGTACTTACAAATGAAACATGTGCTTTAAGGAAACTTATTTTTAGTGAGTGTCATAAAATGATACCTGCTCCATATTATTACAAAAATGTACATTGCTACTCACCAGAAACCTTTCTGTCTGAACTCCCACAAAAAACATAAAACTTAATTTTAAGTATCAAGCGTAGTTACCCAAAGAAGTACATAAAACATTTTCCGTTCAATTTTGAAAATATTTTACAATGAGCTTTTTTTTAAAAAGTACCTACGAATACCTAATTAATACTAATTACCTCTCTGAGAGGAACGCAGGATTAGTTGATGTTGTTTGTAATTAACTTTACTTTTTTCAACAGCGTCTGAACATTTTTTGTTATCGGAACATCGGTTGTGATTCATTTGTTTAGTATCTACTTAATGTTATTATAACAGAATGGACTGTTTTGTTTGGACACATTTGAGACCAGCCCAGGGTTTATATCAAGATTCCGAAATGTGAAAAGAAACTCTTCTCACATGCTCGTGCTGAAATATTATAGTCGGCGACGAGTGCCCGAAAGCTGGGTGCAAGGGAAGTAAGACAGCTTGCATTTATATGACTTACCCATACACTTCGTAAACGACCGCTGGCTACCTGGTCCTGACTGCCTGTCCGATATCCGGAATGTGTGGAAAGGCTCTAACAAGTTACTTAAGTCCTACGAAAATAAATCGGCTATGTGATCGCAGTATGTTGTTACCTATAATGAGAAGGGACAAGCGGTCGCCCATACCCTCAACCTAATCCCTTAGATGGCTATTACGACTCCCAAGGGCAGTGAGCCTGGTCCATTACTATCCGGGAATCACAGTCCATACGGTACATTGTTGCTTATAACAATATACTGTAATCAACAATTTGCTAAGACTCTGTCAGGCGTGGCGATTTTCAGTGATCCAGTTAGGTATTGTAGCAGCAATACCTAGCTTGTTACTTCTAAGATACATTGTCATTTATAATAGTAGTTATTCGCCCTATAATTAGGACATAATTACGTGACCTTTAAGCAATTAACCTTTTGTTAATTTATGTAGCGAAATTAATGCACGGAATACTTTCCTATATAATTTCGTCGGTAGTAAAAAATTAGACCATCATTATAATATCTTTCGAGGAAAGCTCTTAAGTTGTTTGTTATTATGAAAAACGATAGATACATAATACCCCTTGTTAATTAGAATCTTATTAATTTTAAGAATATTCTGAATCAATTTCGTGTTTGTTAACATTGTTATTTGCAGTAAAAATATCAGATGTTGAGTTTATACTGGAAAATAATATTTATTTGATGTGTAGTTCTTATTTATAAGCTGATGTTATTTTTTTACAATCATTTAAATAAAAAGTATTGGTAATATACTCAACACAAACCCACGTAACTCGGTACTATATTATTCTTTCTTACATCTAAGGGTACGTGCCCTACAAGTTAGATCTGAACTTTTGATTTAAACATAAACTTTCTGTCTGTTCGATGTTGTTAGACATAATTCAATGTTTAGAGAAATATGCCAAGAATATTTTGTATTTATTGTTAATAATTTATTAAGGTATTTATTATAAAAGATATACATCGGTGATAGAATCTGTATGCTCTACTTGTGATTTTAGGTTTTAAAATAAATTATTTGTCGCCGGATTATTACGTGCAATATTGCACGCTGCCAAGTACACGTAAATTTTCTGTATAATTATTCAAGTAAAAGGCATTCCATGTTCCTGTTGTGTCAAATCGGTACAAAGATCTCGCATTTTTTAAATATTAATTTGAGAATAGCCATTATACCATTTTGTAGAAAATGCCCGCACTTTTAGTGTATAAAACGCCCGTTACGGCAAACAAAGTACCAAGCTACTCTCAGCCGAGTGTAATGCCCGAGTTACTAACACTTTTACCTAAGTACTACTCTGCAATCTGTAATCATTTTCAATGACATATTAAATGTTATTCTAGAAATAAACGAAAGCAATTATTTTTTTCATGAAATCTTTGCAATTTTTATTAAATCATAACGATTTAGCTTCTCAATATGATGTAAGCAGGACCAAGACTATGAAAAAGGCCAAAATCGTAGTTAGGAAATATGTTTCGAAGAGAGCGGATTTGTGGCTTTAAAACTTGGCTCGTTGTTAAATATTTTTATAATAAAACTTTGACTTTGAGTATCTAACTCATTTATGATACTCTTTCATTACGTTGTTACGTCAATCCCTAACACTTAGGAATCGCGATTCCTAAAATATATTACTATCAATGAGCATAGTTTAGAATGACAAAGATTTAACGTTTCCATCACGATGTCAGATGAAAAGCCCTTGACATAATTAAATTCTCTACAACTTATGGAAGCATTCGTTTTTAAAAATGTCAAAATATTCTTCATGGTATGAAATTTTATAATGAACAGAAAAGAGCACGGGCATCTTTCTAGTAGCTGGTATATGACGCCAACTGCTACATAATGTAATTCACCAGACACTTACAAACGCATAGCAGTTGCCAGATATGGAATTGATTCGTAGAAAATAATACGAAAAAGTTGTTTAATAGTTCGTGGCGAAATAGCTACGGCGCACAGTGGAACGAAAACGAAGCTCCATAGACTTAGCGTCACTCAAAAATCAAGTACCTAATTTTGAAAAAAAAAAACATGCCAGCTTATTCCTTTACTGAATAGCAATATTTTATGTCGTGGAACTTTTTTTGATAAAGCTACTATTTAATAAATTATTTGCGATTTCTTTTTTTTTTGTATGGAGCTGAACCGTATTTTTTAATTTATTACTAATTCTTAAGCTTTCTTGTTATATAACTTTCCGTATCATAAAATGCATCATCAGCCTTAAAGTAATTTTGTTCTAAATATTGTTATAATCTACAAAAAAAGTGGGAAACGTCTGGATTCCGAAAGGTCGTCTTTCTAAAACATTATTCTGACTGGTTGGATTCCAGTTTTTATAAAACCATCCGTTTGTGATGCAACAAGTCGGACATTTAGTGAACCAAGCACATATATGACGACGTCATCCACATTATCAGCTTCACACTAACTTTATTTCGTAAAACATCTATAATTTTTGTATTCTTCTATGTAGATTAGGCCTCTTGGGGACACCACTATAAAAAGGGCGCGCCTAGTTCTTTACCTCGTTAGGTGGTGTGGAAGAAAGGACATTTAGTAACACTTAAATGACGTGCTTGCATACTATATTTTGTATTTATTTTCAAAGTTGAAAATGTCAATGTTTCGAAGGTTGCCTAGATTCAAGCTTTAGTGGTAATATAACTTATATGATGCATTTTATGGTACGGAAAGTTATATAACAAGAAACCTTAAGAATTAGGAATAAAATAAAAAATACGGTTCAGCTCCATACAAAAAAATAAAAAATCGCAAATAATTCATTAAATAGTAGCTTTATCAAAAAAAGTTCCACTACACAAAATATTGCTATTCAGTAAAGGAATAAGCTGGCATGTTTTATTTAAAAAAAATCGGTACTTGATTTTTGAGCGACGCTAAGTCTATGGAGCTTCATTTTCGTTCCACTGTGCGGCCTAGACCGATTCATTTACGATGTTGCCCGCTAGAAATTAAGTAAAATAGTTTTTTTTTTTTAATCTTTTAATAATACCTAGTATGTCGTGGTGGTCCAGTGGCTAAGACCTCGCCTCTCGTGCTTGAGGTCGTGGGGTTCGAATCCAGGCAAGTACCAATGTTACTTTTTCAATTCATATGTACTTTCTAAGTTTATCTTGGAAATCGATGACTACGGTGAAGGAAAATATCGTGAGGAAATCTGGCCTTATAGTGACTTTATTATAAGATTTTGCTCCATTGGTGTAATTGCTGCATGGCGTTCCAGTGCGAGGATAAACGAACAAATAAATATATCATAAATTTTAAATGATAAATAAAATATTTAACATTTTATAGAAAAAATAAAAAGGCATTTATGAGCGACGCTAAGTCTATGGAGCTTCATTTTCGTTCCACTGTGCGGCCTAGACCGATTCATTTACGATGTTGCCCGCTAGAAATTAAGTAAAATAGTTTTTTTTTTTAATCTATTAATAATACCTAGTATGTCGTGGTGGTCCAGTGGCTAAGACCTCGCCTCTCGTGCTTGAGGTCGTGGGGTTCGAATCCAGGCAAGTACCAATGTTACTTTTTCAATTCATATGTACTTTCTAAGTTTATCTTGGAAATCGATGACTACGGTGAAGGAAAATATCGTGAGGAAATCTGGCCTTATAGTGAGTTTATTATAAGATTGTGCTCCATTGGTGTAATTGCTGCAAGGCGTTCCAGTGCGAGGATAAACGAACAAATAAATCTATCATAAATTTTTAATGATAAATAAAGTATTTAACATTTTATAGAAAAAATAAAAAGGCATCTTCTCGTAGCATAGAGCACCTTCAGCATAATGTAATTTAAGAGATCCTTAGAAACGCGTAGCAGTTGAAAATCTGTTGGTAAAAAATAGTACAAAAAGCAGGCAGTAGTTTGAAAGGTTCGTAGTGTATAGCCCTCGTAGCCAAATAACTACGCCGTAGCCGCGTAGTTTGGTCCGTAGTCCATTTGCAATGTAGCCCGCTTGCTGTGCTACACTTGCATTGATAATGTGTTTTTGACCACATTGAACTTTGCAATATCGCTGCATTGTCACCCACGTCTCTAGTTAAGCCCGAAATAACCACTACGAGGTTTAACTTTTAGCTGTCGGTACTATTAGCCTATTCGCGGCAATAATGTCAGTTGACACTGTGACAGTTGATAGTCTCTTTATGAAATACCAATAGCTCACTACCTTTCGGGTGTTTAAGGTGAACTGTACACATCTGCGTACCCCTGTAGAGCATACTGGCGTGATGTTATGTTATGAAACAGGCATGCGATTGCAGCAATTCCGATGGATTTGCCGTCATTTATTAAAGAGTTCTGTTGTATATCTGCAAAGATCAAAAAAAAAAAAACAAACATAAAGTCGAACATAGAACCTCCTCCTTTTTGGTAAGTTAAAAATGGGATATTATAAATTGCATATCAAATAAATAATCGCCTATCAATACATACTCATCATTTAAATTCTTTTTTACATCAAATAACTTACTTCACTACAAATAAACTAAATGTTTAACAAAACTCAAACTGCAGATAATTCGAAATTATACATCAATATGACATTACTATTTTCCTCATAATGCAATACCACAGAACAGAAAAAAACGCCCAAGTAGGCGGGGCCCGCGTACCCCGGGATTTGCACAATTCCGCATATGTCTGCTGCCCCGCCCACACAAAAGTAAAAGATGATTTTATGTTGTTAAATTTAAGGTCTACTTTCTTTTAAATTCAAACATATTGTTCTCGAAGATTCCAACTATGCACATGTCTCAGTCAGCTACTCAATTAGAGATTGCCGTTATCGATAATGAGTTATCGATATTTTAAACTTACAATGTTCTCTGTGTTCTATGATATACCTTTCTGAAAAAAATTAAATCAGTGTGCGGATTTTTTTGGTGATTCAGTATTAGTAATCAAATACATGTCATTTCCATGTTCAAACCCTTTTTTTTCGAATTCTGCCTTAACCAAGTTTAAAATGAATAAAGCATGGATATGGGTAATCTATTGGTAGTATTATAATCGAAAAAAGGTTAATCGAATAATTAATATTTTAATTAATTATTGTTTAATTAATATTTTAATGTAACGATAAAGTGGCAACCTCCAAATGTCAGTTTAGTGTACAAAATTAAAAATCAGACTATAGTTTAATATCTATCACGTAAACGCCACAGGGTGTATTTTTCTATCAATAAAATGATTTTCAAAAACGGATTAGTAGTCTAACATGACAATTCTTAATTATATTTTCTATAAATCGTAAGTATTAGAATAAATTTATATAAACACTATTTTGAATTCTTTATTTTTAAATATGACTTACAAGTACAGTGGTCGCTACTTTAGAAAACGGAACAACTCTTGAGTTTCTGGTAAGGAAAGGCTCGCGCTTCTTAAACTGGGCGGCGCGCGAGGTGGGCTGCAGACGTCGCCGCAGACGGCGCAGCTGCGGGCGCCGGTGCCGTCATTAATGACATCATACGTCGAGCTCTTGTCACCGCCGGGGTGTCAGCTGTTTTAGAACCCAATGGCTTGACACGCGACGGTGGGAAGAGACCGAATGGGATGGCCATAATGCCTTGGAAGTTGGGTAGGCCTTTGGTGTGGGATGCAAAATGTGTCGATACTCTTGCGCCATCCCTTAGCACGGCGGGCTGTGCTGGGGCAGTTGCTGCTGGTGCAGAAAACCTCAAACGGCGCAAATATAACAACCTTATTGGCAGTTATATGTATAACCCGTTTGGGGTTGAGACATTAGGTCCATGGGGTCCGAGTGCTCATCGAGTGCTTCGAGACATAAGTAAACGGTTAGTTGACTGTTCGCGTGACCAGAGAGCTGGCCTTTTCTTAAGCCAGAGAATCAGCATTGCCATTCAACGTAGCAATGCTGCCAGCGTTCTGGACACGTTTCCCATTGACATCGATGTGGGCGAATTTTTTGATGCACTATCAGCCCTTTTCCCTCTCCCCTTTGTATGTAAGTTTGTTTTGTTATTAGTCATAAGATTAGAAATATTCAGTTGTATATAAACACTTGATTTCAAGCATAATAATATTTATCGAATCTAGCTGTTGATTTTGTTTTGTTTCAAAATAAAACGGATTGTCGATAAATAAGTCAACGACGGTGGTACATCTCTAGAGGAAAACGAATTGTAATGACCTCATTACGCAAATATATGTATATCTTATGAATAACGAAATACAGCTTTAAATTGAATGCATTTAGTATAGTGACATCTAGCGGCGGGTAGCGTAACTTGGTTATTAAACTATTCCATGTGCGATTTTAACGGAAAATGTAATAAATACTTAAAAAGAGTAGTCAATTAACAACTCTATGATCATTATAATGTGGTTTATTTTCAAATAAGCGACGACTGACATATTTCCTACTTTCAAACTACCAATCACACCAAAGATTTCTTAGTGTTACGAAATACAATTAACCTGTATATGTGTGAGTTTGGGTACGCTGGTTCCGATACTAATGAAGCGATATACGATTTCTACTGTCTTCTGTGTTCTGTGTGCAATACAGTTAAATTTAGTTTTGTACAAAAATACTACATACATAGCATAAATACTGACTGCACAGCAAATTTTCCATATTTCATAGCAAAATAACTATCCCAGTCGCATATTAACCAGTAAGTACAACAAAACCTGTTCATCATATTTGTCTTAATTTTCAAGAAGCCATGCTCGGCAAATTTGATGATTATTATAACAAAAAAATCCTGTCACATTGCATTATTTCTAAAAGCAGAACAAATTAACTGAAAAAGGTTCGCGGCTTCGCGCGCTTTTTCGTCACTAGACTGGATATTTGTCAAAAGGTTCGTAAATTTTGACTTTGTTCGGGAATTTAGGGCACCCCGACACAGATAGGTTAGGTTCGAAGGGGATGACGGGAGGTGAAGTGAGCGAGCAAAGCGAGCGAACTTAGCTCCCGTCATCTCCTTCGTGTTAGGTTACTTTAGACCCTGCAGACAGAAATAGGTGCCCCGCGGAGCGGGGCTCCGTCGACATTTTTTTTTCAGGTCCTTGTTTTAAACATTTGTATCGCCCACTGTTTCTCTCCGACTCAAGTACGTGGCGCCACCTGCAGAAGCTAAAAATGTGCCTATTGGGCAAAAAAGGAAGCGTGGACGCCCCGCGAAAGCAAGACCCGCTTTAATAATTCAATAAATTACAATTTTGTATCTCATTTTATATTTTTTTTTGCTGATCTCATTATGTGGTAATTAATAAATAATAAGAAGACTGTGACTAATAAAATGCTGTTTTATTTAGAAAAACTGCTGTAAATAATATAAAAATAGAAGCTATATTTAAAAGAAAAAGAGTTAACATGTATAATGTGCATTAAGATTATTAGCTGTGTATTGATGAAAAAGCTTTTGCTTTAGGAAAAATCGCTGTACGCTGCGAAAATAAATTGTAGTGTGTTTAGTGATATTTTGAGTTGAATATTTTGCTGTGCAATCAGTAATTTTGATGGGAATTCGGAATCTTATTGCATAGAAAAAGGATATTTTTTGATTTGCGTTTAAATACTACCCGTTAAAAATTAGTCAAGAAGTATAGAGCTTTGCGTTTAGCGCCACCTATCTTGTGGAATTTGTACTTCTACAGTGGCAGAAGCATAATTTTAGGATGTTGTGACGAGATAAAATTTCCATGTATCATGTTTACCAACAACTTTTCTACCGCTAGATAGGCTCCTTTGCAAAAACGGGTCTGCCCATATAAAATTTTGGCTTTAAAAGCTGCCATTTCACAGGCAATTCTGTGGTACGGAAACTGTACGAATTTATAATAGCGAATATCGGCTTTCCAGAACGTTTGTTACATTTACTATCTATATTTTTTTTTATTATACCTATATATAATTATTATTTCATAATCCTAACCGGAAGCAGCTGAAGACCAATATTAAACATGGAGCGGCTGCCTAAGTGACCTCCACAACCCAATTTAGTAGGTACCTACTGGGTGACACCATGCCTAATCAGAAAGCTTACAGTCACCCAAACGGCAATGGAGAGGACGGACCATGCTCGGAGTATCCTTGCGTGATCGAATCAGAAATGTAGATATCCGCAAGAGAACATAGCCAGAAGAATTGCCAAACTTAAGTGGCAGTGGCTGCCCACTGGCAGGCACATTGCTCGCAGAACGAATGGCCGATGGGGCAGAAAAGTTCTGGATTGGCGATCGCGAACCGGAAGATGTTGCGTTGGAAGGCCTCCCACCAGGTGGACCGATGAAGGTTGCGGGGATCAAATGTGGCGACGCTTGGGGGAGGCCTTTGTCCAGCAGTGGACGTCTTTTGGCTGATATGATGATGATGATGGGTGACACCGGACACGATATGATTTGTTAAGTCTGGTTGTCAAACTTTCGGCGTGCTGAAAGACCGTCTATATTAAAGATCTACGATGCGCTCTCGGTATGCAATAGGTGGCTGGTGACTGGATGGTCACCCATTCAGAAGAGTAGTTACAAGAACTGTGGACTAATTGCACAAGATTACACCGAAACACTAAGTAAAAGAATAGATAGGTCTCAAACAAATTAATTCATTTTAATTTTTTAACCGTCTTGCCAAAAAGGAGGAGGCTCTATGTTCGCTTTTGTTTTTTTTGTTTATGTTAACCGATTTCTCCGTCAATTGTGGACCGACATTGAAAATATTTTTTTTGTATGTAAGGATATCCCATTGTCCCCAAGTCAGGATCTGATGATGGGATCCCATGGAAATCGAGGGACCTCCTCAAATTTAACAGGTTGGTATAAATAAATATATATGTCGGGTTTAGTCAATAGTACGGACGTCAAAACAAATCGCAAGCACGCCATCTGGCGGCAAAGCAAGAACAACTACGCTTTGGCGCGCTTTCTCTAACCACTTGCGTGGTGGGGATAATAGAATGTAGCAGTTGAGCTAAAATGTACAGGCAGTTGAGTACTGACAGCCGTAGAGCTAACACGTCGTAGAATCAGTGTCGATCCGTAATATTAGTAAGCAAGAATGTAACTTGTGTCTATTTGAATATACTCAGTGTATCGAATAATTTGTGTGATTTCATTTTCACGATTGTACCCAACGACCTGCCCACACACGATGTCTTAACCTAAGGGAATACATCCTGACTTCCCGATGGTTTCCATCTATCGGCCAGCCTTGATGCGACATCAGAATTGGGATTCAGTCGTGCTAATGGGATCACATGTAAAAACAAAGCTAGTGAAAGTGGCGGTTACATTCTTGCAAAAAAAAAATCGCGTTGTTAGTTGCGACTACCCTCGGAAACTGGAATAATGAAAAACCAGTCTGGAGCGGAGCAGTAAGGAGGCTAGCAACAACCAAGGAGCTGGAGAGGTCAAGGAGACGCGTGTGGACTTGTGGAAAGATCCATACACACTGATCTTTATGCCAATCTGGTGAGTCGTTTTCAATTTGTTATGACTATGGCCAAGAGTGTTCATTATTTAAAATTCTGGTTTTGTGTACGATATGGCGGCCAGTGGATTGTCGGGGTGTCCCGTGTCGGGTCCATAATCTCATGTTAGTTATCGCTGGTCAGGTTTTGGTGTTATTGAAGAGTTATTATTCTGCTAACACTGGCAATGACCCTTGACTAGCCTTGGCCGACTATTATTGCGACGCCGACGGCCTTAGAACAGTATGGTGCCTACCTTATACTTCAGTCTGGAAAATATTATAATTCCAAATGAAATATTTTGATTAGTTTTGTAGTTTGATAGTTCTATGTAGTGAGAGTTAGCAAAGTTTGAGAAGAAGCATAGTATTCTTCTTTTGTGGTCGTAGGGCCAAACTATCTTAAAAGTGGTAAACTCTACCAGGCCTCGTTAATTGCGACTTAAAACGCTATGGCATTCATTGGATTCTCTAAAGCCCATCGACTAGCGACAGCGACCTGGGCACTTGGGACACTAATGTGTGGTTCATGTTTTGGACAGGAACTTTGCACTCAAATTCGGTGTCCATAATAACCTATTTGGCCATGCCGGTTTGGGTAACTATTACTACTAGAAGCTCGTGGCTAAATAATACCAGCCGCACTGGTCGATCATCAAGGTTAAGCAACGCTTGACGAGGTCGGTCCGTGGATGGGTGACCATTTCAACATACCGGGTTTCCTCCGTGCCTCGGAGAGCACGTTAAGCCGTTGGTCCCGGCTGTCATTTGAAGATCTTTGACAGTCGTTACGGGTAGTCAGAAGCCTGAGATCTGACACCAGTCTTGACAAGGGGTACCGTGTTACCCAGTTACTGGGTTGTGGAGGTCAGATAGGCAGTCACTCCATGTAAAGCACTGGTACTCAGCTGAATCCGGTAGGACTGGAAGCCGACACCAGTGTAGTTGGGAAAAGGCTAGTTGGATTCATTAGTTTAGGTTACTACGAGTACACCGGTGCATCGATTAATTTCCATCAAAGCTGTGTATGGTTAAGATAACCGTGTGAACATATACTCTCGTAATGTTTTTCATGTTTCAGATACCATATTGTGTCGCAGTCTGAAGCCTCTGCTGCAGGCTAGCTATTCAGATGCTGAGCGCGAAGGTTGACGTGTCAACGTCTGAGAGGTTAAGACCGATGGCAGGCTAGCAGTTCGCAGGTGGTAGTCGAACGCTATGACCACAGCTGTGATGTCGGGAGCGCGCGCAAGTTTGGAATGGAATACTCGGTGAGTCGCTTCCATGTTATTTCGATAGTGAGGTCGAAGGTTCTGTAGTGAAGAGATGCTAGTTCGAGTTTTAAGTTTTCATGTTTGACCATTGTATTGGTCGTGGTTATATCTTGCACTATCACTGGGTAATTGAGACACACTTAGTAAAAAGCAAGTAGCTAATGAGTTTCCTATTGGCTAGTTAGTACTTTCCTAGTTTCAATATTAGGTTTAGTACGAACCTTAGGATGAGATATCCCATATGAAGGAGTTGAGATATCCAAAATGACTGAATAACTAGTAATTTTCAGTGGCAAAGCGAGTCTGTAATGTCGTGGGGTAACGAAATTGTATCGAGTTAGTAACGGTACTGGTCATTTACCTGTACTCAGAAAGGATCTTGTTGCGTAACGATTTACAACCACCGTCTTCAGATCTGAATTCACTTGCTTACTTTCAAAGTAATATTATGATAGCAGTAGATCTGGCAATCGTTTTCCTTGCATAAAAACTGAGTTAGTGAGCGATAGTAAATACTTACTGTTAGTATTTTATTTTAAAGATTTGATCAGAGTTAATTCGTGAAGCTCCTTCACACGGCTTCATTGGACATTATTAGGCTTAATTGGTCCCCTCATATTAACAGTCGGTATGTTCCAAGATCTTTGGGTAAAAAGTGCGAATCTTGTGAGAAGGATCCCCGATCACCAAGTTCCTTGAGAATTAGACGTCATAGTTGATGACAGTGGTAGTGAGACCAAATCTGATTAAGAATGGCTTGTACACTCATACTCTAAACTTTAGACCGCACCTCATGAGTGACATGTGGCGATGGGTCTTAGACCGCACCTCATGAGTAACATGTGGCGATGGGTCTACAAGGAATCGTTGGTGCGATTTCTGTCTGTGTTGGTGCACAGAGCGATTCATGTGTTGTAGCACATATTCGCTAGATTTTTGAGAGTCGTTGGTGCGATTCTTGTCTGTGTTGGTGCACAGAGCCCCTCATGTGTTGTAGCATATGTGGCGGCAAATATGTAAAGAATCGTTGGTAGATACGATTCAGGCTTGTGTTGGTGCACAAGGCCCCTCATGTGTTGTATCATGTGTGGCGGCAGATATGTAAAGAGTCGTTGGTAGATGCGATTCTGGCTTGTGTTGGTGCACAAGTCACAATGAGGGTTTCATGAGTTGAGTATACATTGCCTTTGAATTATAACAAACTGTAACAGCATTGTTACTATTATTTTGTTTAGTTGTTGAACTTGTTGATCGTCTGACCTTTTTTTCTAATGAATAGTGTTGTGTGGGAATCTCTAGTACGAAAACTAAGTAGGCCCTGTATTAAGTCCGCGATAGGTGATTATGACAGGACAGTTATCGTTATACACTGAAAGCTTTAAATAGGTACGCTTAGAACCTACAAGTATGCACATGGTAGATCAGGTAAGATACCAGCGGGTTATGTACCGGTCGATCTTGATGTCAAAAGGGTTTTGATGATGAGCAAGCTTAAGGTGTTGAGTAATTCAGTCTATCGAACGTATTATGTTTGACCATACCAGTGGATACCAGAATCCAGGAGGTCAGAGTCTAGAGACCGTTGTGAGAGCAATACAATTGCTGGTCGGCTAGAGAGCCGTGGCGTTAGAGGTTTTACTCGAAGGTTTCTGTAAGCTTGGCAGTTTTTGCTGCAGTTGAGTTTTAAAGTTTGTTTGGAACGACTAGCGGTACATGGCCCAGGGTAATGATTTAGTTAAAGAGTAGAGTTCTAAAATTTCCCTATTTTCACGAACCCAATAATTTAGTTTGGTCAGGAGTAGCCGAGCGTTGTGTGGCAACTGTTGGCTTGTGTGGCAACGGTAGGCCTTTATGCCAACGGTAGGCCTTTATGCCAACGGTAGGCCTTTATGGCAACGGTAGGCCTGTGTGGCAACGGTAGGCCTGTATGGCAACTGGAGGTCTTTATGGCAACGGTAGGCCTGTATGGCACCTGTAAGTCTGTGTGACACATGTCTGGTGTGAAAATTCATGTTTGCGTTAGAAACCATACAGAAAGTTCCTATTGAGTCATGAGGTTACAAGAAAGTAAACTCGCAGTCATGCGTTTGGTGAGGTCACCATGTTAATGTTGATGACGTTCGAATCGTCAAGCCTTCATTACGAAAATTTAAATAATGATAGTTTTCTAATTTTGATTACTTTGCGTAGATCGTGTTAGTAAGACACACGAAGCTCAAGTACCAATTGAGTTAGTAGATGATGAATTGACGTAACATAGGACAGGCTAAATCTCTGTGTGAACAGTTTCTGAGTTCAGAGAGTTGAGTTGAGTCGACATCGTGGAGATGTTCGAGTAGAGCAATTGTGATTGCTAAGAGAGCTATAAGATAGCTAAATGTCGTGAATAAGATACCTGGTGGTTTCTTTTGCTGGATTTAATTTGAGATTAATGACTATCAGTGGTACTTGGACTTTGTAATCACTATGATTGGGTGCTTTTAGGTACCAAATCGATGATTGAGTTGCTATTTTCTTTAAATTGGAAAAAGAATTACTCTTTCCTTGCAAAGGTGAAAGGAGACATTTAAATGATCATGTTTGATTGTTTCAAAGTGTTTCCTCACTCACCTAGAGTATGCGTCAGGATTGGACGAGTGAATACTGTTTGGAGAATTTTGTGTTTCAGAAAAACATCCCTTGTATGATGGGAGACTGGCGGGTCGGAGTAGACTAAGAGGACGTGTGGCGCAACACGACATGAGATGGCATGGAGCAAGGACAAGAAGATGATGCCTGCGGGTGATAGATTTGGGGATCTGTCACCTGAGAGAGGCCCGAGAAGGCGACGTGTGTGTTCCACGCTCGCCTCTCAAGAGAAATTACGGCCTAGAGAACACCATGTGGTTTTAGTCAGTAGGAGTCTGACAGACCCCTCAGCTTTCCCCAAGGGCTGAGGACATCCATTGAGGATTTCCACATGATTCGATACACTGTTAGAACCTGACAATGAGGAACAGACGAGGACGCCTGTCTCGCAGGATGGCCGTGTCGGGTTTAGTCAATAGTACGGACGTCAAAACAAATCGCAAGCACGCCATCTGGCGGCAAAGCAAGAACAACTACGCTTTGGCGCGCTTTCTCTAACCACTTGCGTGGTGGGGATAATAGAATGTAGCAGTTGAGCTAAAATGTACAGGCAGTTGAGTACTGACAGCCGTAGAGCTAACACGTCGTAGAATCAGTGTCGATCCGTAATATTAGTAAGCAAGAATGTAACTTGTGTCTATTTGAATATACTCAGTGTATCGAATAATTTGTGTGATTTCATTTTCACGATTGTACCCAACGACCTGCCCACACACGATGTCTTAACCTAAGGGAATACATCCTGACTTCCCGATGGTTTCCATCTATCGGCCAGCCTTGATGCGACATATATATATAGCGATTTCGGTATTTTCATCAACATGGCAAGCATATGCATTCAGAAAGTATCATTTGGTAAAGTGAAACGCATGAAGAGGACCACAGATGGCCACTGGAACTTCTCAATGATAACATTCTTATTTTGGGTATAAGATATCTCGAATAGTTAAATGACTTTGAATTTTTTATCAAATTTGCCTCAAACTTAAATAAATCGTTCTAATAAAAGTAGTAGGTACCCGTATAAGCCGGAAGGTAGGCACCGGAACTCTGGAATAAAACAATGTAAGTATCCCAGTCGTGTTTAGGCTTGTTGGAATTGTTATGAAAAGCCCTCTTGGGGGTGACCATAAGCTCTTAGAGTAAGGTTACTTTGAGTGCGTGTAAGGGACAGATGTATATTATGACTTGTATACATCTGTCACTTACGCACACTCAAAATAACCTCTAAGAGCTTATGGTCATCCCCCTGGTCTGGCTATAAATGATGCTCATGGTATTCTCCAAAAACAAAAAACATAGTATCAAAAAATATTAAACCGAATTTCAAAACAAAACACTACAAATCGAAAAGACTAGAAGTCGGTTACATTTTTTTATGTCAAAAAGTTTATAATCTATGTATTTTCACCGATTTCACCGTCACGATTTTGAAAACTATTTTGCTTACAAGAGTAGGTATGATGAGATATTCAATGGAACTCTTCAATAAATGACAGAAAATCGTCCGGGATTGCTGCAATCGCGTGTCTGTTAATTGTACATATTATATTATATAAATTAGGAAATAAGGTAAGTACCGCAACTCAACAATTATTTTTTTTACAAAAATATACAACTGACTGCCTACTAAAAACACTACAAAGTGAAAAATAACTTCCAATATTACAACCGATTCTTTTTTTGTATTTATTTTTCAATTATGACAATTCTTAATAAGTTGGCAGACATACAGGTTGAGTAACAGCCCACATAAATGAGCAGTTATCATCTACAAATCATGTACCTATCTAGTATCTACCGTAAACATACCTAACTAGAAACTAGAATAATGACTATGATTGATAGGCGAGCTTGTTCACAGTATACTTACCCCTGACGTGTTAACTAATTAATCGCGATTAATGAGATGGATACAGATCAGATCGACGTGATATAATCGGTCGCCAATTCGTCATAATTAATAATAACTTAGTTTACTAGCACCAAAAATGAACAAATCTTACAAATCCCAAAAATCCTATGTGTCGTCGTAACAATTAAAGTGATAAAAAAAACCTTGAAGAACAAAACTTACAAGATTTGCCTCTTTAGAGGTGTAGTCTCTGGCGCGCTAGTGCTATTTCGGGAGCACTATAATTACCTCGGTAGGTAAGGGGTGAAGTGCTTAATATATTTCTGGGTTAGAGTAGATATTACATAAAGCAAATCAATCAATCTGCCTAGCCTTTTTCCCAATTAAGTTGGGCTCGGCTTCCAGTCTTACCGGATTCAGCTGAGTACCAGTGCTTTACATGGAGCGACTGCCGATCTGACCTCCACAACCCAGTAACTGGGTAATACGACACCCCTTGGCAAGACTGGTGTCCGATCTCAAGCTTCTGACTACCCATAACGACTGTCAATGATCTTTGACAGCCGGGACCAACGGCATAAGCTTGCCGAGGCACGGAGAAAACTCGGTATGATGAAACGGTCACCCATCCGACCTCGTTTGTATATCTCTAAACCTCTTATCGGCTAGAAAATAGTATGATCACCTAGACGCCAAAGATCCATATTTTTCATTTATTGACAAGAGTTTGCGATGAGCACTATCCATTTACCCACGTGATCGACACGAAATGAATGACTTTTTCTAAGGACCATTCAATCCGGGCTTAAAAGCTCCCAGGATAATTAAAAGTCTCTGATAATTATGTGCTCTTTGTATTGGTTAATAGGTGGCACTTGTTTTTAGTAAGTTAGTAGCGTTTGCTTCTCTGCTACAATACGTCTGCACATAAAGGTGTTTAAAAAAAAAATATTGTAGTACCTAGTCAATGTACAACAGTGAGCATTCAAAGGTACGTTGTTAATAAATACCAGTTAGTTAGTCGTAATAAAACTAAAAGTGCCACACTACTTCGAATAAAAAACGAGCATTCAAGTACAGCAGGTGATCTTCGCTGCAAGAACCTTATAAAGTGAAATGTGTTTGAGATTGTTTAGCAAATATGTATTACAATCGGCAATATTCACTATTCACAAGAAAATTGCCTCTTTTTTTTTTTGAAGTCGGTTTTAAATTGGCCGCAACACTCAAACAGGTTATTTAAAAAATAAAAATAAACCGGCCAAGTGCGAGTCGGACTCGCGCACGAAAGGTTCCGTACCATTATCGCAAAAAATCACATTTGTTTTATGGGAGCCCTACTTAAATATTTATTTTATTCTGTTTTTAGTATTTGTTGTTATAGCGGCAACAGAAATACATCATCTGTGAAAATTTCAACTATGTAGCTATCACGGTTCATGAGATAGAGCCTGGTGACAGACAGACAGACGGACCACGAAGTCTCAGTAATAGGGTCCCGTTTTTGCGTAAAAGCGTGTTAAAAAGGAATTCAATTTTGAATAAAAACACGGAATTGTAGATTTTGGTTGTTTATTTCTCAGGAAGCAAATGATTCACAGCATTGGTGGGATACAGAGGTCTGAAAATACCGGGCCGAAACATTAAATTTCCTGAAGTTTGATTTTACTAGCAATAGGTACAACAGCTTAGAATATAACGTACCCAAATATAAAAACGTGGGAAAACAACGTTATATAGCTGTAGAATAGTATAATTTATTTAGTAAAGCGAGTTTTTTCATATTTTTTTTATAAACTACACACCTTACTAAATCACAATTTCTAATTATGTCAAAAATTATGTATCACATTTATAACATTCTGTACAAAGTAAAAAAATATTTTCATACTCCACTAGTACAAAGTAAAGCTGCGTAGACATTTCCGACATATTAATATTATTGTTGCCTATGGAGAAAACGAACTTTTAGTTACAAATTTACAGATTTCACTGAAAACGTACTTTGTTGAAAACAATTGAGCAGACGCAAACGGTTAGATTTATCCACTTCAATATCACATTCAATTGAACATCTAACATGATATGCAGTAGGTAATGCTGTCTCTTATTGCATCAACGGTACCACACTGGGGCTAGGCTACAGGCATACTTATAAAGTTACAAATATTAAGTTACTTTTTCTATGTTTAATCTAGACTTCAACTTGTTTTAAATATCATAATAAAATTGTTAAGATATAAATAACACAAAAGTTACGTTATGTGGACTTACAACCTTCATAAGGAGTGACATATCATGTATCTTACAAAATAATAGTCCCTTACGGTCTGTTAACAGTTACACTATTAAATTAATCACTTATAGCACACAAATATTTTCTCTTTGCATATCATCGGCTGTGCGTTGAAGGCACGAAACTCGGCAAACATTGATGTGTGAACACGAGAGAACACACTCGTCCAAGTGTTGAATGAACAACATCAACAAACGTGTCCCAAGCTGTCTCTCTCGGACACAGCGACAACACCCAGCACCCCACCCATGCGTGTCACTCATATGACTTGATTAAAAAACATTACTTTTTTATAATTATGCAAAAACAAATATACAATCCTTCTAATTTGAACATTTCTTCAAAAATCTGGAACCTCAAAAATGCAAATTGTGATTTGTGACAGTGATCATAGAGAAACAATCGAATATACTCTATAGGGACACTCAAGTTATTACAACGTAATTTACAAATATAGTCAATCTCTAAATATTAACTAATTTATATAAACTGAATTATTTACAAAATATGAACACATCGGATGCGACGTGCCACCTCTCTTACATATTTGTATCTATTTACAATGACTATTATTATAAACATTATTTAAGAGCATTGCATTTTCGTGAGCTTGATCAAAATAATCCCTTGTTCAACTCATAAGTATAAAATGGTTTAACATTACTAGGTTCATTCACAGCAACGTGTGGCCAGTCACAATATTACATCAGCTGCTTCTCAACCATTGAACAAACAGTCCTGTATTCTGAAAGTGGCCGACGCTCGACTTACAGCGAACGTCGATTTTGTATTAGCTTTTAGAAGCCCAATAATTTGCTAGTATTAGAGATCAGTCTTGGGACAAGGAAACAAATTCAGTACTTTTGTATATAATTCGTCACATTTCGACTTTGAACTGTATATTGAATAGTTTAGAAGTAAGCATCATATTTACAAGTTCTGATGATTTGGTCAAAAACAAAATTCAAGGCAGAGTAAAGAATTTTAGGGAATTCCATAGCATCTCAAGTAGATGTATGAGATGCAAAAAGCAGCACAGCATTGATGTTATGAATGATTGAAGATAGATTTGGTGTATCCTAACATTATTCACACTTGCTTTTGATTATATTATTAACAATTAAAACAAACACTACAGTACCTCTACTATTATGTTATTATACTAGCTTATAAACCATGTCACTTAATGAAATCTCTTAACTAATCGTCTTAATCCAATTTTTCAACTCATACAAATTTCAATTTGTACTAATGTAGATGTACTAAATTGTCATGTGCATTATTGTATAACTTAAAAATTCAGTTTCATGCTGATCACCTACTTAATTTTTTTTTTTTGCTTTTGATCACAATTCCATTTATTTGGAATCATGAATAAAGCTTTTTTTTTTGCGTTTTTAGCGTATTCATTCATGTTGTCATACAAAGTATTTGAAAGGTTGCTTCAAGGTACCAAATACATTGTTGATACCGAATAGAGACTCTTGGGTAACTGGTTTAGAAAAAAACTATAGATAGCATTGCTGGGACTTATTCACTGTTCTACCACCTAAATAAATTTTAAAACTTCATACTGACTAAAAATGAAAATTATATTATACACCAATATATGGCACTCATTTTGAAATAACGTGTTAATTAACTATTTGTAAGTAAAAAATTGATCAAGTGAAAATGTTTGTACCAATTTTTTATTTGATTTTAAATTTACGATATAAAGCACTAATTTAAGTTTTGTGAAGCTGCCAATTAAAACTATGATATAGACGCCGCTGTTTCAGGTGGAATTCCCTTAAAATTCTACCCAAGAACTGTATGCATATTTGTTTACAAATAATTGCACTTTCAATTATTATTGATTCAGATTCGAAAATTTTAAATGGGATTAAAATAATTTAATATTTTTCATTTAACGATTTTAGACCATTCTGTCTAAAACAGCAGAACGAATTGGTTCTAAATAAATAATTATAATTATGATATAGTACAATAAAATCAAATATTGAATTGATATTACAAAACCTTTTCTTTTTGCTATAAAATAACAAGTACATTATTGTTTGAAGTTTTTAATTCAAACAATAATGTAATCAAACATTAACCTTGCAATAAAATAATAACAAACCACATAAATCAGCATAATATCCTCCAGACGCAAGATGGTTCTCTGTGGCATATAGCACATTACTACTCAAAATTTGACTGCATATTGCGCTGATCCGCTAAAACTATTTAAATCATCACTATCTCTCAATCGTTTGAAGACGACTATAAAATGATGTTTTAAAATAATTGTAGCACTAAACGAATTTTATTATAATTATGTGGTCTAAGGGGCATTAAACCATTAGAGCGTTAACGCACTGCATCCAATCCGGAACGTAATTTTTATTTCAATCCGAATTAGGGATGTTTTAAATTTGGAATTACTAAAGCTCAGATTAACCAAAGCAGAGACTTGCGAAGTGCAGTGGGAATGTATTTTATACACCAATACAACATTGTTATTTACATCTCGACTCCGCACAGCTTTAGTGGTTATGGCTGAGGGGAGAGGGGAGACTTGAGTGGCTTTGGCGAGTCTGACAGATGATGTCTCGTATTTGTATGAAATTAACAACAAAATTAGATGCGTGCTGTGCGCGGCGAGCGGTGGAGTCGAAAAGATATGAGCGGCGCGCTAGTCAGATAATTCTATACATCAAAATGATATTTATCGTTGATTTTTTAAACCTCGAGTTTTCAACATCGCCCAACTATGCGTGGGTTTGTCGATCACAACATCCAAAGCTCACCGCACTCATCTCCACAGAGATTCGGTGGATTCACCACAGCTAAAACATCTCCTAAAGAAAAAAAAGATGCTTATAAAAAACAAATATATTTAGATTATAATAGAAAATTATTATGGGAACACCTTTTTGTAACTATCAGCAGCTTCGCGTCATATACTTTGTGTAAATGTGAACTAGGCATAATATTAGTCCTCATGACCAATAAATATTATGAATGTCATTAGAATCGACAATCTAAGAAGTCCGATGACGTTTCCCATTTTACAAGCCGCGATAACTTAGTACGTAAGAAATTGAAAAATCAAATTCATAATCCTAATTAATTACTATGTTACCCATACACTATAACAACGAGTATCATTCCTAAGCATCATGTTTTATTATTATTATTAAGTATTTTTATAGCTGTCAAATCCGACTTCTTTGATTGTCACAACTATAGATAGGTATTTTATTGTACGGCAATAATTTATATGGCAGCTTAACTATCAAAATCTTATTTCCAACAAATCGTTGTGTGAGAAAAGTTATGACAATATCTCGCAGGACTGATCTCTCGACCACCCGGTAGATAACGAAACCCATTGGGTTTGTGAATGTCGACATAACTTTTATCACATAGCAATTAGAAATAAGTTTCCAGTAATTATTGCATTACGTTTTATGACATTTATGTTTGTTTGTCAGATCTCATCTAAAGCGCATCATTATTTGTGTATAGGAGAACTGCATATTATTTTTGGAAGTATTAAATAAATTATTAATTTTTATGCAGAATGTTTTTTTTTTTTTGCTTAGTACATTCTTGTAATACCAGATATTCTAATGCAAACAATCAAATAAAATCATTGGAATGTCATCAAATCCTACTAAAATACATCGAAAGTGCAATTACTCTTAACATTACAGATAGTTCATCCCCCTAATAAATTAGTCCGGTAAGCGCTCGTAATAATAAGGTCATAGATCTACCTAATATCTCGTTCTACATCAAAAGAAATCCTTCGGGTTTCACGTTCCAAGGGTTCACATCACGCCGGGTTCCGACAGCAGCCGTACGGGCCGACTGGGGTCGATATTTACAATTTTTGACCTCACACTTTGGTACTATTCTGGACAGATCACACAAGGACGTCGCGAAGAGTTCCCCCGACTACGGCTACCTGTCGGCTACTTGTCGGCGGGCTCGGGCGGCGCGCCGCCGAAGTCCAGCTGGTAGCCGCCCGCGCGCGTCATCTCCTCCATGCTGGGCTCCTTGCACTCGTGGCCCGCGTGGCCCGCCGCGCCGCAGTTCCAGCACGACAGCTTGGGCGGCGCGTACAGCACGGACACGAAGCCGGCGTACGGCGTCGGCGTCGGGTACGGCGGCGGCTCGCCGTTGGCGAAGGGCGGCGGCGGCTGGCGGTAGGTCGGCGGCGGCGTGGGGTAGGCGAAGGGGCGCGGGTACTGCAGGAAGGGCACCGGCGGCGGGCCGGACGGCGTGGCGCGGCGCGGCGGCGCCGGCGTGTCGGGCGGCGACGACGTGGCGCTGGAGCCGCTGTCGGACGACGAGCGGGGCGCGCCGTACGGGCCCGTCAGCCGCCGCACGCCGTTCAGCTTCTCCAGCGATCGAAATTGTTGCTGATGGACCACGCTCAGTTCACGTAACCGGTCATCGCCTATATTATGACGCATCTGAAAAGATTTATTACTATTCTAAGCAAATCGTTCGAGAGATGCATCTTTTCAAATAACACTGCGCCCAGTCACGCGTTTGCACGGATTTATTTTCAATTCAATTTGCATTATGTTATGATAAATTGAAAGACCATACTAGTGCAATCGTTTGACAGGCGTTAATGTTTAGGATGGAGGGGCGACGTTTGTGATCGCGATTGTGCAACCAAGTGTGCAACCAGGCTGCTTCTATGAATGATTAAGACCTTTTTGGAATAGATGAAAACGCTAACGTCTAGCCATAACGCAGCCTGTGTGCTCACTGGAGAAATTCACAGTAAGACATAATATCGCATAAATAAACACTAACAATTCCATATGCGATAACATGCATTACTATCTTTATAAGAAACACAACATAGTGGGCGACTCTTTGTGCATAAAGATCGCGCGTCACTGTGCAGCTAGACTCGCCTCTTGTGAAAACAGCATTAATGCAGGAGGCTGTCTGTGGCGAAGTAGTTCTGCTGCAAACACGGTGAAGGGGCCGCGTTGATGCTGAGAGGGACCCACCTCGGCGACTGACAGGTTCTCGAAGTTGGCGGCAAGCTGGTGCGGCAGCGACTGGTCGGGCGGGGGCGGCGGCGAGCGCTCGCGCGACTGACGGCGGCGAGAGCGCGGCGACGCGGCGCGGCTGTCGCCCGGCGACGACACCAGCGGCGAAGTCGGCGCGCCACTAGTCGCCGTGTAGTTTATTACCTGCAAGGAATTCAACTACACTCAAAAGAGATTTCATTTCAACAAAAATAACTTACATAAATATTGTATATCCACTGTAAAATTAGCATAATCAGAGTATTGTCTAATATAGTCTGAATAATCCCAGCTCATATGAGCACATAATATGTATAAGCAGATAGACATAATAATCGACGCAATACTGCACACAATGCAACAATAGTGATTAATGTCCAATTTAGCTCCGATTTGCCTCTTGCTAAATATCGACCGTGAACCTACTTATCAAAAGGGGTGACAATGACATTGTACAAGCTAAAAATCTGTATAAATTCATTGTCAAAATTATTTTTTATTTTATTTTATTAAATTATCATTTACCTACATTTTCTTTACATCCATCAGCTTTGAAATTCAGTAACTTTATCTAAGTCTGTTGGTTTTTAAAAGAGGAAGAAATTGTGCCCAAAAATTTGAAAACCAAATGAGAAGCTGTTTTCCTAGTTGCTACAATTATCTACTCTTGATAAGTGTAGCGAATAGGATGGACGATACAATTTTAGAACTAGCTCATGGGAAAGAGTCCCAAAATTTTCTTATGGCAAATAAGAAAATCTTGTTACTTTTTGTCTTTGTGTCTCTACCTGAATGATTAGTTTAGAAATAAAAACTAGTAAGGAGATACTAAGAAAGAATGACTATATCAAAATACCCATGAATTTACATTAATCAAACTATTGGAATATAAAAAAATTCTTTGTTTCATACTGTTCGCATAATTATGTCATAAAATATTCAATACACTAATTTTGTTTAAAAATAGTAAGATAATTAAGTATATTGAATGTTTTACCTCAAGTGGTTGATTTATAGGAGATACTATGATATTTGCAGGCCATGCGTTGTGTCCCATGTATTCTCCAATATTATACTGTGGGTGTGGTATGCCCGGCGGAGGGTGTGGGACTTCGCTCAACATGGGCACTACCCCTCCGGCTCCTGTCAAGACTGGTGGGGAATTTAGTTCAGGCACTGCGTCTGTACTTTGAGGCTGAAATAAAATAGGCCATATTTAAACATTACTAAGTATTCGCAATTCATATTCATTTTGTCATGTTAAAGGTTGTACAGATAAAGTAGTGTCATTCTTCCTTAATCCTAAAATATTAACAGGTTCACTGTCCAATTAGTAAAACAATAGAATTAACCATATATGATTCATTGGACAGCAAAACTGTTAAAATATAAACTGAAAATAGTGCTCTTTTTTATTACACATATGAGTATGTAAATATTGACATAGTGATTATATGATAAAATTAAAAAATATGAAACATGTACTGAAAGGTACCATGACATAAAAAGAAGATGAAATTAACTATTTACGTTGTAACTATGCAAATAATTAATTTCATTTTCTTTTAATGGTAATGAAAACATTCATGACAGTACTTGTTATGACAAACAACCTTAGATACATGCATTTTGAAAACAAAGAAAATTAAGTTACTTTGTCAGCGTCTTACTAGTTATCATAAAAAGATACTTTTCTATTGTTACTGTAAAATTAAAGTTTGTTTGCAAGCCCAAAAATATTTAAAAGTTTTTGCAATAACTGTATAAGTATGGTGTTAGAAACTGTAATGCCTATATACATATGTAGTAAACTATGAACTAAGAAATAAGCTAATACTTCATAGTTCACTAATGTTTGAATAGGTGCAGTGGTTTTGTTGTCACACTCTCATTATGACAACAAAATAAACTTTATGATTTCAAATCAAGCCCATGTTTTTTTAGAACAACCTCCAATTTTAGATAATAAATGCCAAAGTTGACACTATCAACATTATTAAATAGATTCTTATTCAAACAATAACCTTGACTATAAGAACCTTATTAGAATCACAGAAATAAGAATGAAATTCTGATTTCAAAAATAGTCCCACAACAAACATGAATGCAAGAAAAGGTATGAGTTCACTACTGATGGTCATAGAATTACAAAGGCAGCTTTGAACCTTTAGTAATATGTTGGTGGTATAATAATATGAGAAAACTGACCTGAACCCCAGGTGTTTTAACAAACACAATACCAGGCGGTGGCCCCAAGCTAGACAAGTTAGGCGGTGGGATTGACATGTTGGCGGTGATATTTGACTGTGTATGGCATGCACTCACTGGCACTATATTTATATGATCTTGTTGTTCCGGAAATTGTATCCTCTGATCTTCCATTTTTAATTTATCTAATATTTCTCCAAAATGTGACTTTTGATCAAATGTAAACGCTGGATGATGTAACGCCATCGTGTACAGAAGCAGAATTTCTTCTAGGAGATCGCCGTACAAGCCCTTCAATAAGCCACTTTGCTCCAAACTGACCATGGCATTGTACAATGTGGTAGCACACGCGAAATTACACGAGCGTAACAACGACACATACAAGGCCATTTTCCGTCGCGTCCTAGGGTCTGTGTTGGCGCCTCCGATGTCCGCAGCCAGGTCTGTGGGGTTGTTGGCTCTTAGTTCGGCACCACGCAACTCCTGAAAGTCCCGCTTACCTAGCTCCTCTAGGTATGTGCCAATGAAACGCAGTTCAAATGGCAAACACATATTTAATAACGTGCACATCGCGTCTATGCGTTTATAGCTTTCCAATTCTTTAAACCATGATACCACGTCCTCTTTGCAAACCATTTCCAGAACACATTGAAATTTTATGTAAAGAATCAACCGGTCCCCTGCAGCCGAAGCGCGTCCGTTGCTTACAATTTTTGGCACACGCAATTATTGCAACAATGCGACGGTTGTAATCCAAGAATATTCGATTGTAACATTAGTAATTATAAGCTTTTTATCCGTATTTTACAGTACAGTATATTGGTTAAGCAACTACAGGCAATGCTAGTAGTTTTGTCTCGTCTATAGTTTATGGAATAGGCAAGCCAAAGACAAAAGCATGCTTATAGACAAAGGTGCTACGTACGGACACAAAAAAAAGAATTAAAAAACCAACTTTATATCTAAAGGTTAAAGCTTAAAATCCTATCTTCAATAAATTTGTACTAATATGACAGTTGAAGAGATCCTTTCCGTTTATGGAAAACACAGAGTATGGAGAGGTTGTTTCTGATAAGAACTTTTTAATGAAAAAAAGTTTTCATTGCAACTAAAATACAATTTGATTGTGTAATAGTGTATTAGTTATTGAACAATTATTATTTAAAATGATTTTGCTGAATAATATCGATTTATAATTAAGACGCGGCCTCATAGGTCTGACGTGACGTATAACGTAAGTTTTTTAATTGGTTTTTTGAAAAGCACTATTTTTTGTTTTTTTGAACTGGGATGTAGATGTACGACCAATAAACGTAGAACCATTGTCAGTAGACCAAGGCAGTCTTAGGTAGATAGAGATTAGAGAAAACTTTAACCTACATTTCTATGATCACCACAAGGAAACTGTATTTTTTATACCTTGGAGGAATGCTTCGTAGCTCTAGCCCTTATTTGATTGCCGTAATCGTAATTATATGACTGTAAGGTACATGGCTCACTCGTATTTTCTCCACCTGTATTTTAATGTAACTTACATTCGTTGGAAATAAATGATTTGATTGATTGATTGAAGGGTACTTTGGTGCTGTTTTTTTTTGGGCGCTGTAGCGAGCACCATGCAATCAAAATTGAACGATTTACGTCTGGAAGCTGCAAAAACGGGACTATTAAAAATAAACATCCGGCAGACCCAAGAGATGAGATCTGGTGTGAAGAATACTTCACCGTTGCTGATTGGCACAGAGCGGCCAAGAGATGAGATCTGGTGTGAAGAATACTTCACCGTTGCTGATTGGCACAGAGGCAGTGGAACGCGTACAAAAGATTACTTACCTCGGGAGCTTCGTATCAGAAACTGAAGGTAGTGAAGGGGACATGTTGAAATATTTAACCACTTTATTTACCTGGGCTCTAGTGTAAGTAACAATAGATCGTGGAAGATAAGAAACACAGGAGCATCGGAATGGCCAAGAGCGCCATATCAGAACTCGATAGATTATGTAAAGGGACCGTAACATTAGGATCAAGACAAAACTGTCACATGTCGACTCCCTGATGTTCTCCATATTCTTGTATGGAGCACAGATGTGGACTCTAAAAGCTGCGCATCTGTCGATCAGATCGAGGATTTTGAAATGTGATACTATAGTAATATGCTGCGCATCTCGTGGACAGTACGCCGGACGAACATCTCGATATTACAAGAGCTCTAAATTTTAAAAGGCCGAGATTGTCGAATGTTTGCCTCCGCAAGATATTTGACTTTTATGGCCATATTGCCCAAAAACCTGGTGACAACCTTCTAAAGATAATTGTCACTGGGACTCGACTTTCCCGGAAAACGGCCTAGGGGCAGAACTCCTATACGCTGGTCAGACCAAATCTGAACCTCGTTGAACATCAAAGCCTCAGAAGCCATGCATGCTGCTGAGAACAGGAGTAAAATGGAAAAATTTAATCAAAGAGAAAGTTTTGAAACCATGATGTGGCCACGACCCTCAGCATTGGGGAAGCATCGGAGGAGGATGGATGAATTTACTTTCTTGCCAACTTTTATCGAAAATTAGTTATGTCGGGCTAAAATAACCCATCTATATTTCTTATTGCTAAAATCTATTGGTTTATACATTGTCATGTGAAACTTTAGAGCACGCCACAATAGCGATGGTAAGACCCATTATGAGCGAGTGTATACGGTATATACGACCACAAGGGTTGCCGGGGTATGCATGAATTCATGTGGGCCAATATCTAGCCGGAGCGTGATGAAATGCGCAAGCAATCCAGCACCCCAGCCAAAGGTATCTGCAGAACACCGTGTAGTTTTAGTCAGTTAAGAGTCTGACAAAAACCTTCGCCCGCCCCGCAGCGGTCGACATCTATCCATGAGGATTTTCACAAGATAAAAAAGAGGGCTGCATCTTCAGCAATCCGCCTCGAATAGTTTTGTTTGTTTGGCCCATTCATAAGATAGTACAAACTTTGTCGACTTATGCAGTAAAGCTCGTGAACAATAGATGAGTATGGCATTCTCGCCTCAGGTTCAGGTACGCTAGGTTCTATAATAAGACGCACTTTTAAAAAAAAATGTGTATTTTATTAGAAAGCCAGAGGGTTGCAAATAACTTGACCCCTCCCAGCGCCCATAAATTTCTTGTTATCATCTGTGTATTTTTTGCCACGATTGGCCGCCCCTAATTTCTGGCCGCCCTAGGCCCGGGCCTACTGGGCCTTAGGGCAAATCCGCCACTGTTCACGAAGTTCACGGATCGCCAAACACGAGCTACCTTCGCGCAGCTGATACTTTGGCAATTGCGGCAATGCTGACCCGAAGGATTAACAACATTTTCGGGTCAAATGGCAAAACAGTGCTGTGTTAAGAGTGCGAAACGTAGAAGGTCACAAAAGTCATCTCACGCCAGATCCAAGTCTTCGTCAACCGCTGTCTTCGCCACATACTCGGAATCTACTGGCCCAATACCATCACCAACGTGTAGCTGTTGGACTGGAGAAATGCCACGAGAGCCCGATCCACCGCCAAATCAAGCGTTGCAAGTGGAGTTGGATTGGCCACACTCTGCGAAGGGATCCTGGTCATATACCTAACCAAGCGTTAGATTGGAATCCCAAGGTAAAAGAAAGCGTGGCCGTCCCCGTCAAACCTGGCGTCACACCGTGTTTGCAGAAGCGAAGAGCATCGGTCTGACGTGGAGAGAGGTAAAGCGACAAGCTATCGCGATGTAGGACTGCTGTGGACAACTTCTGTCCCATCCAGGGGACATAGGTCAAGTAAGTCATTGAGTTACTCCGCCACGAGTACAGCAGAAAGTATTTTTCGTACTTTATAGGTACCTAATGCTGTTTTCACTAACTGTGATTCCCACCAAAACATACCCTAGCTTTTCACCCCATTAAGTCATAGTCCCTGTAATATATTTTTTCCAAAGGTGGTCCCTTGAACATAGGTAAAACATTTTTTTTTAAATTAAGATTTTGTTCTTTTTAGGGTTCCGTACTCAAAGGGTAAAAACGGGACCCTATTACTAAGACTTCGCGATCCGTCTGTCCGTCTGTCTCCAGGCTGTATCTCATGAACCGTGATAGCTAGACAGTTGAAATTTTCACAGTTGATGTATTTCTGTTGCCGCTATAACAACAAATACTAAAAACAGTATAAAGTAAATATTAAAGGGGGGCTCCCATACAAAAAACGTGATATTTTTGCCGTTTTTTGCTCGATATTTATAACGGCAACAGGTAGACGCTTGAAATATTCACAGAATGTTTAGTTGTATATTTATTTCAAAAAATAATAATTAATAAATTAAAATAAAATAAATTAAGGAGGGCTCCCATACAACAAACGTGATTTTTATGCAGTGTTTTGCGATAATGGTACGGAACCCTTCGTGTGCGAGTCCGACTCGCACTTGGCCGGTTTTTTATTTTGTAAAGGTTTTGAAAGATGAACGTTTTAAAAGCTTCTATTTTCAAAAGTTGAATAGGATAGGAAAGGATTCACTATTTTTGGTACAAAGTTCCTTAGCCCCTTTTCACACGTTCCGGTTGCCGGGTAGCCGTTACCGGGTAACAGGCGGCGAATGTATAGGCATGGACGCCGGTACGTGTGAAAGCTAACATACATGCCGATACACTACGCCGCCGGTTACCCGTATGTTAGCTTTCACACGTACCGGCGTCCATGGCTATACATTCGCTGCCGGGTACTCGGCAACCGGCTACCCGGTAACCGAATGTCTGGTAAAAATTATCACGCCACGCAAACGCGTTATGCTTTGCTATGACGTTCGGTTCCGCCCAGCGTAATTTAATATTTAGCAAGCGCTAGCTGCCATACTTGCATAATTGTTTACATCATATGTCAGTTCATATGAAACGGAGTTGAGTCTTTTTTTCAACCGTTTAACTCCGTGAGAAACATCGTTTCTAACGATTCCTTGAGTATTTATTTTATTTTGAATCATTGAATTTTTTTCAACAAAGTATTCTAGCCAATTAACAAAGATTTACAGCAAAACTCAACATTTTACTTTCGGCCTCTCAGACCCCACGTCAGTACTTGTGTTTCAATAATTGTGACTGTCGGTACATATACTTTGGCTATTAGAACTCTGCATTATTAAAAAAATGTGGTATACCGAAAATTTGGGGAAGGTAACCTAACACCGTCTGTACTAAGAAAATTTATTTTAATAGTTGATATGTTCTGGTGTTTTTGATAAGTTGAAATAAAATTTATATTCTGATTCATTCCTGGTAAATAATAGTCTTTTTAGTACGATGTAGTGTGGATTTGATACAGTTTTATCACTGTGAGTCTGAGTGATAGATTTCTCAGAGTGTGATTACTGCAAAACCACAAAGTTTGTTTTGCTTCATAATGTTGTAATTTGACACGATCGTCTTGTAAACAACATGAACAGGTGTATGAATATTCGAAATAATGTTCTTAGTTAAATAATCTAATAAGCAAAAATCAAAAAGCACAATATCAAAATCGTTAGATCGACGTACACATCAACGTTGCTATATCTTGTAAAAATTGTCGCTTTTGGCTAAGAATGACATCGTGCTGTTCCTTCACATCTTGGAATTTACATAGTATGTAATATATTAACTCCCGCAATTCTATTTCTAATAGATTAAACCATTTATTTTTTCTATCAAGTACCACGAAAGTGATAGATCTAAAAGTCACATACAAAACTTTTTGGGGATACTAATTAGGAGTTCTGCAGAGATATAATAGCCAAAGTCTATGAAGGTATAGTTCTCGCCAAACTTCAGGGCGGCTTCAGGTAGTAAATCTCATACAGAAACAGCACAGATCCGTGTCTTGAGTATCGGAAAGCCAACTTCAGGGCGGCCCAGAAGTTTGGCCACAACTATATTGTGGATAATTTTACAACAGAAACAAAAGAAACCACTTCTTTTTTTAAATCGGCTCATTATTTGTGCTAATTTATGCCAAAGCTGTTTTAACCTTAGGTTTTTACAGAGGATAAATACTTTGTTACTTCTTCTTAACTTCTTTCAACTCATCTCAGTCTCTTGTAGAAAACAAGACTTACGAGAATACCATCCGTCATAATTTATGGAAATGTATCCGAACAACTTCTTTGAAGGCGTTCCATACTCCGTTGTTTTATAACACAATGTGATGTTTAGCATGTGTTTCTCTGACCCCTAAAGAAAAATAGAGCAGGGAAAAGGCTAGGAATATATATTTCTATGGTCAAGAAAGAAATAGCAACAACATTTCATTTAAGTATACTAAAGATGTTGTCTTCTTTGGCTTCGAACGCTTTATAGTTACTCGGCATTTTTTGACAAAAGGATCGAAAAATATCACAATCACTAATTTTGCAAAGACTTGAAGTGTTTATTTGGAATATTATTACAGAGCATATAAAATGGCTCCTTCGGAAGATGTTGAAATGAAAAATGTGGAAAGTCCTGCAGCGGCTAGTGATGTAGAAACACCCGAAGTCAAGAAGGATGCTGATGTGCTTGCTGTCCAAGATTTGAGGGAGCATGTAAGACAAATAGATAAAGCTGTAACTTCCAAGGAACCGAGGTTTGCTATGCGAGTTTTGAGATCTCTCCCCAGTACCAGAAGGAAGTTAAATGGCAACGTTTTACGTGCTATTTTCAACCAACTTTATCCGTCAAGTGCTGACAAAGAGGGGTTGATTGCGTTTGTGGAGAACCCTCTGCCTGGCGCTGTTGACATCGAGCCACCTCGTTCGCGCAGTGCACCTAAGCAACCAGTTCCAGAAGTGGATGTGTACTTGCATCTGTTGGTGCTGCTACGCCTGCTGGACACTAACAGGTTGGAAGAAGCTACTGAGTGCTCACAGCAGCTGATGAATAAGATCTTAGCTCAAAACAGAAGAACTCTTGATTTGATTGCTGCTAAATGCTACTTCTACCATTCAAGGGTATTTGAACTAACTAATAAATTAGATCTTATCAGAGGACTACTTCATGCAAGACTTCGTACTTCTACCCTGCGTAACGACTATGAAGGCCAAGCAGTACTCATTAATTGTCTTCTGCGTAACTATTTACATTATTCTTTGTATGATCAAGCCGATAAACTTGTCAGCAAGTCAGTTTTCCCTGAAAATGCAAGTAATAATGAGTGGGCAAGATTCTTGTATTACCTTGGAAGAATCAAGGCAGCTCGTCTGGAGTACAGTGATGCTCACAAGCACTTGGTGCAATCTTTGAGAAAGGCTCCACAGACTGCTGCTGTTGGTTTTCGTCAAACTGTCCAGAAGTTGGCTATTGTTGTGGAGTTACTATTGGGAGATATTCCTGAAAGAGCTATATTTAGACAAGCTCCTCTAAGAAAAGCTTTGGCACCTTATTTCCAACTTACTCAGGCAGTAAGGCTTGGAAACTTACAGAGATTTGGGGAAGTCCTTGAGAACTTTGGGCCTCAGTTCCGTAGTGATCACACTTTTACACTGATTCTTCGTCTCAGACAGAATGTAATCAAAACTGCCATCCGCTCTATTGGACTGTCATATTCACGCATCTCTCCGAAAGACATTGCCAGGAAACTAGGCCTAGACTCAGCTGAAGATGCAGAGTTTATTGTTGCTAAAGCTATCCGAGACGGAGTTATTGAGGCTACCCTTGATCCCGAAAAGGGATACATGAGTAACAAGGAGAGTTCTGATATCTATTGCACAAGGGAGCCTCAGCTGGCCTTCCACCAACGTATATCGTTCTGTTTGGACTTGCACAACCAGAGCGTCAAGGCTATGAGGTACCCTCCCAAGTCATATGGAAAGGAACTGGAAAGTGCTGAAGAAAGACGTGAGAGGGAACAGCAGGATTTGGAGCTGGCCAAGGAGATGGCAGAAGAAGATGATGATGGCTTCCCTTAAATCTCTTTCTCTTGTGTTACTTTCTAATTTTGATGCATTAGATGTATAATTGTGCATTAATTCTAATATACATAATAAAATTAAACTACATGTTTTTGTTTGTATTATTTTAACCTGCTCATTAGCTTAATAGATTAGCCCTAAGTTTCCCACCTTAAAATTATCGCAGAATTAATGTGACAAATTGTCAAGCACGCATTATCTTCTGTGATTGGTTGAATGAATTTTCAACAGCCACAGAAGCTGACAAGTTGCTTGACAAATTTGTCACTTTTTTTCTGTGATAATTTGAAGGTGGGAAACTTGCGGTAATAGCCCTATTTAGTAGTGGTTCAAATTGATGTTTTAATACTTAATAGAGACTACAATTTAATACTTTTACCAATAGTCAAAAGAATAGTATGTTTGAATGTTAATTTATCACAAACATTCTGTTTCTTGTGACTGCCTGATTTATTTCAGAATTTAGACTATGTACAAAACTTGGTTCTAAAGCACATCAACAAATGGCGCTCGTTATAGCAGCTGAATATGGATAGGAGCCAATGCCAAAACCAATACATTTATAGCGTTATAAAATTAAAATAACTCTTTTAACGCAACAATAACTTATAATTTTGAATTCAATAAAATTTCGTATCTTAATAGTATTAATTATTTTAAATATTTAGTATATTTCACTCATCTAAACAAATAAATAGTACCTATATCACTGCCTTGCAACCTATTTCCCTTCTTGTAATTTATTCGATAGTAGCCTCGGGATTGGTAGATAAATAGGTAGGTATAGAAAAGTGTTAAAGAAGGTATCTGGGTACCAGATATAAGATACGTGATTGCCTAAATTGATGATGCAAGTTGAGCGTAAAATAAATAACTAAACAGGTATGGGTTCGATTCTTAGTTTGGGCAAAACAAAAATAAATAAAATCGACAACATATATATTATTATATTAGTCTATGTTCATAGTTTCGAAAAAGAGGTTTCGAAACTATGAACATAGACTAATATAATAATATATATAGACTATGAATGCATTAGATTTCGGTATCCTAGCAACGTAAGACATTGGCAACTGCATTGATTACACGAGTTTAACACAAAGTAGAATATTATTTGCATTGTGTAGCAGGTTGTTCAAATTGTTTGCGGTTTAGGTACCTTGTGACAAGTCTGAAGGTTTTAAAGATGGAGTTCACACCGGCACATATGGAAAATCTCGTGAACTTATTGAGGCCACCTGAACCAGAAGTTTTGCAAGGAGACGATTTGCCATCTGCAGGTAGGTACAGCCTTGACCTACCATAGCACTACATATTGTAAAATAAAGTCCATCAATGAAAAGAGTGAGAAACGAGGAAGGTTTTGTGTATAATTTGTCACGGTCGAAGCAGGGGCGGGTCGTTAGTTGGTAAAAGTACAAATTCACTTTTACTTTTTGTACTCGCGCAGGAGTTCTGACTTTAGCACGGCATTTCTGCTCCGTTCTTTTTATCTTCGGAAAACATCGATGAATGTCTTCGCCATACTGGCAAAAGTTGGTTGTAGGTATGTACTTAGATACGGTTATTAAGCGACACATATTCTGGGTACAATTCAAAGGATACGTAGACCTAGGTACATCCAATGTAAGGCTATCTCTTTTTACCCGACTGCGCGACGTAAAGAAGGGTTATGTTTTTATTAGAAACTTCTTAGTGGTACTAATTAGACCTAACCTATTTACTCAGCTACCTAAGGCATTTAGTCCGCCTTTGTACTTGTGCATTAATAAATAAATAAATACCTACAATAATTTTTTTTTTTTGTTGGGCAATCATCCAATGACTTCTCCCGCTCTGGGTGAAGCGGGAGGGCGTGTCAGACTTTTACTGACTAAAACCCACCCGTGTTCCTCCAGTTGCTTGTGCCAGGGCCGCGGTAACTCTCTTTCAAATTTATCCGCGACACCTACCATACCTGCAACTAGTTCCAGCTTTCCGAGCTCGGGTGGCAATAGTCGTGGCGTTGATCCGCGAGCTGGGTTTGGAGATAGCGTCTCATAAAACTGAGGTGCTATGGTTCCAAATATTTGCCGAGGAGTAGAGAGCCACCCAGCTCGTCAATGACAGTTGAAGATGCGTAAGTCCAGGTCCGACGCTGCAGAACTAAAATTAATGGCCTGCAGCGGCAAATGGCCGTGCGTATCGCACGAGGTTACCGAGCGAAACCTGTAAAACGAGTGTTCATTGCTCTTGTACTCGTAGAAAAGACAACAGGCGCTCCTATAGTGATAGCTGGTACCAACTTATTAATAGATATTTATTAAAAACCAAAAATTATGGGCAGGTACCATGGCTATATATTTTTTTCTTACTTAGATTTTGACATTACTTCAACGAGAGGCAAAGTTCCACCGTCCCATGATGCGAAGACTCCAAAAACGATTGAAGAATATGAGGAGCAGGAGGCAAAAGAGATGGACAACCTTGGAAAGACCGGTGCAGGTTTAGGAGGACTTAAGACTCCTGAGTATACCATGAACTATCAACAGTCAGTCTCCGCTGAAGATGTTTATCTGCAGGTAACTATCCCAAAACTTTTATATTGAACGAATAAAAAACACGAGCACATTAACTGGACCCTTTGAGTGGTGAGCATATTTTGCGAAACGTAGGTATTGTCTGCTAAATGCAGATCAGCTAGATTCCTACCTATCCTTTCTAAGCTAAGAGCGAGCTTGAAGAGCTTCGAGTTTAGGACGGAAGGCTAGCTGAACTGTTTAATGCTGTAGTTATCCTTATCGCCACAGCATAGTAGGCTATATCTAACAGGTTCTTAGGAGGAAGCGTGTCCCTACGTGTCTGGAAGCGCACTGCATAGGTTGGTCGAAAATCTAGTCTGGACTCTTGTAGAAACGCTCTACCTACGATCTTAATTAATATTACTACTTACCAAAACTACCTACCATTCGAATCACTCATATATTATTTATAATACTCCAAATAAACGATTTAGTTTAGAGCAGCAATGTCTAACTTGTAGGCAAAAACAAGCAATTATGTATTTTTACTGCAGTCAAACAAAAACTTGATGTATGTAGGATGTTTTTGCATGTACCTAATTTTTAGGGTTCCGAAGTCAACAAGGAACCCAACTTTCGCTCTGTCCGTCTGTCCGTCCACAGCTTAGCTCAGAGAATCTAAGTACTGGAAAGCTATAATTTGGCATGTATATGTCGCAGGGATATGATGAAAACAGGGAATTGATCAAATCTCTAAGCAAAATTGGTTCAGTGAAATGACAAAAATAACTTTTCTGTAGTAATTTAAAGGTTTATTTTGTACGTTGAATTAGTATTTGTGTGGCAGAGCCGACGGAGCCCCGCTGCGCGGGGCTCCTATTTCTGTATGCAGGGTCTAAAGTAACGTAACACGAAGGAGATGACGGGAGCTGAGTTCGCTCGCTTTGCTCGCTCACTTCAGCTCCCGTCATCCCCTTCGAACCTAACCTGTCCGTGTCGGGGTGCCCTAAGCTCCCGAGCTCGCTACGCTCGCTCTTAGAGAGATTTGATCAATTCCCTGTTTTCATCATATCCCTGCGATATATATACATACCTATTAATAATTCCGACAAAGTGGTAACATAAAATCAAGAAAAATAATTTTTTTTCGGGTACCTCCCATAGTCGTAAAGTGGGGATGTATTTTTTTTTCTCATCTATCCCATGGTGTGGGGTGTCGTTAGATAGGCCATTCAAAAATATTATGGGTTTGTTAAAACCATTATTTCGATTCAAATATTCGTTTGCGTAAAATTAAGCTTTAAGTTGCAAATTTATGTTAGAGTCAAGTGTCTCCCCCCCCCCCCCCCCTGCCAGCGAAATGGTTGCTCTTGGCTATGTGAAAAAATTCACGGCAGTAGTAAATATAACGAAATTAAAAGGAAAATTATCACGGATAACAAGGCTTTACAAGTTTACGAGTAATAGTCGACCAACTTATAAAATGTACTTGGAACAGTAAAAATTTTGTACAAATGCTATTGAAAAATTACTTAAATAAAGTTGATAGCTGTGTAAAACAGAGTAAATATAATGTTTACGAACTATGTAAAAATATACAAAAATGAAATCATAACAGGCTTTACAAGTTTACGAGTAATAGTCGACCAACTTATAAAATGTACTTGGCACAGTAAAATTTTTGTACAAATGCCATTGAAAAATTACTTAAATAACGTTGTTAGCTGTGTAAAACAGATAGTAAATATATGCATATGAACCATGTAAAAATATACAAAAATAAAATCATAACATCCTTAATAATATCATCATCATCATCTTCCTGCCCTTATCCCATGTTACTTGGGGTCGGCGCAACATGTTTGCTTCTTCCATACCGTCCTGTCCCCCGTCACGTTATTACTGACTCCCTTTTCTTTCATATCACTCCTCACACAGTCCATCCATCTTTTCTTTGGCCTTCCTCTCCCTCTACATCCATCCACATTTATATTCATAACTCTTTTAGTAACATGCGTTTCATCCCTCCTAATCACATGACCATACCAGGACAAACGGTTTCCTTTCAACTTTTCTGCCACTGGCGCCACTTTCAAACTGCCTCTAATATACTTATTTCTCACTTTATCCAAACTGGAGAGACCGCCGAAATCGCAAAACAAGTATTCAGTTTTGCTTCTGCTCAATTTCAGGCCAACACACTTCAGTCTGTGCCACCACACCTCCAATCTGCTCTGGACCTCTAGGCCACTCTCGGCAACCAGCACAATATCATCGGCAAACAGCATACACCAGGGTGCCTCTTCCTGTATGTCCGACGTAAGAGCGTCCATTATCAACAGGAAGCGATAGGAACTGAGACTTGAGAGCCGACCCTTGGTGCAAGCCGACTGCCACACTGAAGCTGCCAGTATTGCCCACTGTAGACCTAACTTGGGTACTCCATCGACTGTACATCGCTCGAATCAACTCTACATACTTGCCAGGCACTCCTTTCTTCTTAAGGGCCCACCACAAAACCTGACGGGGAACCCGGTCGTATGCCTTTTCGAGTTCAACGATTGCAAATTGCTTTTCGATGTGCAAGTTTTTATGTGCACTTTTATATTTCTCGCACAACTGGCGGATTGCGAAAATGGCATCCGTTGTACCCCGACCAGGCATAAAACCGAATTGGTTCTGCGATATTTCACTCTCTTCTCTCAGCCGCCTTTCAATAACTTTCTCCCAAGCTCTCATACTATGTGACATTAGCTTTATCCCTCTATAGTTGTTGCACTCCAGCACATCGCCTTTGTTTTTAAAGATGGGCACCAGAGAACTATTGCACCATTCATCAGGTATGGCCTCTTCCCGCAGCAACTTATTGAAGAATAAAGCTACTACCACGTCCATCCATCTACGCGCAATACTATAAACTTCCACACTTTAACTGGTGTTCCGTCCGGACCAACTGTCTTACCATTCTTCATTCCATTTACTTCTATTCTTACTTTATCCATACTAACCATTCTCACTAACCCCTTAATAATAATAATTACTAAATTAATAATTTTTAAGCTCGAATAACGCATTGGAGTGGCCGGAGTCGTTGGCAGTACCAGAACGTAGTCCATACGGCGCATGATTTTGTGTTAGTGCAGAAGTATTTTCTACGTTTTGTAATTAAAACGTAAAAGTAAAGTCAAATTAGATTCGATTTCCAAGCAAATTAGGTACTTATTTTCTTTTGTATCCTTCTATAAAGTCAATATTCGACCCGACTTCATCACTAATTGAGTAGCGTAAAACTTTCCTGAATGAAATAGTGAATACCGCAGATTAGAGGATTCACCTGTAATCTGCGGTATTAGAAGAGATTAGAGGTGAATACATACGATTTTGTTCTAATTCCGAAAGAGAAATAATAAATAAACAAGGAGCGTGCACGCAAGGATCCAGGAACGAACTTTACCATTCTTCGTGGCTCTAACGCGCGCTCGTATCGGCTCCTTTCGCAATTCGCACCCGCGGTGGTACTCAAATAACTAGATAATATTTTTCTAACTTCAGTTGCGAAGTTGGATATTATAACTCCTTCTTCAGTTACCAGTTAGTCCTTATTTAGTTTAAGTCAAGAGTGAATAGATTACATCTAGGCAAGCGTGCTTCACCGTAGAACACATCATCGCTTACCATCAGGCGAGATAGTGGTCAAACGCGAGAATATAGATTAAAAAATCCTATGTGGGCCCGTTTTTAGGGTTCCGTACCCAAAGGGTAAAAACGGGGCCCTATTACTAAGACTTCGCGATCCGTCTGTCTGTCTGTCTGTCCGTCTGTCACCAGGCTGTTTCTCATGAACCGTGATAGCTAGACAGTTGAAATTTTCACAGATGATGTATTTCTGTTGCCGCTATAACAACAAATACTAAAAACAGTATAAAATAAGGGGGGCTCCCATACAACAAACGTGATATTTTTGCCGATTTTTGCTCGATATTAATAACGGCAACAGGTAGACGCTTGAAATATTCACAGAATGTTTAGTTGTATAATCTCTTCAAAAAATAATAATTATTAAATTAAAATAAATTAAATTAAGGGGGGCTCCCATACAACAAACGTGACTTTTTTTGCCGTGTTTTGCGATAATGGTACGGAACCCTTCGTGTGCGAGTCCGACTCGCACTTGGCCGGTTTTTAGACTTTGTGAGCCTCTGAAACCGTTCTAATGCTCATGTAACAACAACAAAACCCTCTTTTTAGGGTGTCGGCGATGCTTTCCGAAGTATAAATTGTCCAATTTCTTAATCCTTCATATTCTTATTTTTCCGAATTCTTATTTTTACATATTCCAAATTTTTAATATTCTGTTATTTACACTTTCTCATTATTACATGTTCCATTTTATTCCACATTCTGTATTTTCCACATTTAAGTACAATCACAATAAAAACTTTGTAACAGATTTTGTTCCACACACAATTCAACTTGTGGATGACCAAAATCTGCTTTGATTTGTGGAGTTGTTCTAGTGAACGCCATAGGACAAGAGGACGATTGAGAGGCTTGGCACTTCCGTTTAAATAAAAAGGTAGGAAGAAGTAATTTATTTATTCTTTTTCATACATTTTCTGAAAAAAGAGGCATCATATTTTTTTATTGGCCTATACTGTCCCACTGCTGGGCAAATATTATGAAAAGATAATTAAAAATTACCAAATACATACGGAGCAAAGCCATTGATGATTTATTAAAAAGCGCAATATAACCTGAAGTATGTTTAAAGAAATTATAACACTTTGGTTCAAGTAACACTATTGATACGTGAACTTCTTTAAAAAAATTAGGTTCCTATTTATTTCAGAAAATGTTCGAAATGGAATGAATGGTTTTCACCCATCTTTTTATACATGTACATACGTAGTATATAGTTTTTTTTCCCTCCTCATTTTGCTCTAGACCTCTTTCTTTTACTTTCTTTGATGTACTGGCTGAAATAAATGGTTTTGATTTTAAGTTTTTTTAACGTATGACAATCCGTTTATTTTCCCTTTTTGTATCGAACTGTACTCATTCGGAAAATTTGGTGTTAGGACAATAAACAATTAGGAAACCTAGGCATTCGGAAATATAAGAATTAGAAAAAATAATAATTAAGAAAAATAATGTTGCGTAATTTAAAGAATTCGTAAAATAAATAATATGGGAAATCGCGAATTTGGATTTTGGCGCTGACACCCTTTTTAGTCCGCATTATTTTGCAACTTCGGAACCCTATTACTGCGCGTGGCCCGACACGCACTTGGCCGGTTTTTATTTTTTTTACATAGTATATAAATGATCAGAGGTATAGCTCCAAGAATCTTTTTATCCGACTGCCGAAGGAGGTTAATGTGTTAATTAGTCTATGTATGTATGTTTGTTCCTATGTGGTGTTCTAGAGACCAAACACGTTAAATGACGGCGAGTGTCACTGGCTACTTACACTGACTGGTATTTAAATTGAAGAAATATGTAAATTTACAAAATCTCACCCTGAGATGTTTGAAAGACTGGGAGATAAATGTAAATTCAGGACTAGATATCCTAATAGATTAATTATTCCTAGAATGAAAACGGAGCTATATAGGCGAAGCTGCTATCCTATGTGTATTCAGATTTACAACAAGATTCCTAACGAAATTAAAGAACTTCCAATGGTCCGCTTCAAAAGGGCTTTGCGCAGGTGGTTAATAGAGAATTCCTTCTATACATTAAAAGAATTCCTTCAATTTAAATTTAAATGACCTAATTGTACACTTACAAAAAATTTGCATGTCATTATGCTATGATTAAATATGTTAAGCTACTATTATACTACCATTGTAAGAACTTTTGTAGCCATATTTATCTGCAAATAAATCTTTGACTTTGACTTACATTAAAATTGGAAAATAGTAAAATGGCGGCTTTTGGGCGCCATATTGTGCGGGCCCAATTATTGTTTTTCTTCCAAAGCCATCGTGTGGGGTACCAAAATAAAAGGTTTTAAGAGGTGATTCCAATAAAAAACTTATAATTATAACTATTAACGTGTTTTCTTTTTTTCTTTTTTGTGGTACTTTACGGACAAGTTCTATAGTAAGGTATCTATGTGGGCACACAGTGATGCCAGAATAGATTACATTATATAACATGTAACTTGAACATAACCGATGGAATGAGAGTGTACCAGGGTGAACTGTATCTACACATCTGCGTACCCGTTCAGAGCATACTGGCGTGATGGTATGTTAAAAAATCCCGAGAGATTTGCCGTCATTTATTGAAGAGTTCTTTTGTATATCTCCGAAGTTCTTCATCAGACCTTAACCAAATTTAAATGGTACCATTCCGAAATAAACTTTTTTCAAACAAAAAAAATATTTTGCAAATCCGTTTATATATGACGGCGTTATGCCCGAACGTGCAATAAACATCCGAATTCAGAACCTCCTCCTTTTTGGAAAGTCGATTAAAAATATATAACACTTATTTGTTTAAATGTATGTAAAAAATGTAGACTAAAAGTATAATCGTGTTAATAAAAAAAGTTAATACAAAATATAAAAAATCCTGACTGCTTAAGAAGCGAACTAAAAAGGCATAAACAAGAAGAAAATCATGCTGTGCAGTTGGAGTATACATCTGGTTTTGGTCACGAATATGTGTGCATCGGGTTTTTTGATTTTTTGAATTAACTTTATTACCATATCTAAGTTTTTAATTATGTAGTGTAGGTACCTATCAGTGTTTTTTTATTGTTGCAGCTTGGCCCAAAAACACCAGGATCGGCTAGCTGCGAGAATCTTATCGTTAGAGTGAAGATGCCAGGAGATAAGAAAGAAAACGTAGATTTAGTGGTAGACACCTCCACTGTCACGGTGACATCTTCTCAATATTCTCTGAAACTGCCCCTCCCACACGAGGTCAACCCTGATCGGTCTAAGGCTAACTGGGATGGGGACTCGGAGACATTAGTGCTTACCCTTAAGTTGGAAAGGGAGATGGATTTTGTTAATTTTTAAAGCAAGTACCTAACCTGCTGTTAGGTCATTCGTATATTATCTATGTATGTTTAATTATATTATGTTTAAGTACGGTTTTATCGGTGAGCTCACGAGACAATTTAGATTTATTTATGCATTGCACTAATACTTTAGCCACTATAATAATGCCCTAATTTCTTTTTCATTGGCACTCCATCAGCTCCATAGAATAGAATAGAATATAAGTTTATTTCTTCTCAAAAAGATCATCATCAGATTCAAATCTTTGTGAGAGCTGGAGTCTGTACTGGGTTCGAGACCTGTATGACAGATCTTCAGGCTCACACCCTTAAAATTACAATATTTTGGTGCACTTACTTACTACTAGTACTACAACAATGAGAAAGTATCAAATTGAGAGGAAGAGATATAAAAAAACAAAAGGAGATGTGCCGTGTGTGTCTTTGGAGTGTTGTGTCCGTGAGTGCAATAAAAGTCCATATACTATTATCTATTTTTTAAATAGCGTGCCCTCGGAGACCTAATATAATTATACCTCATATATACTTATAGACATAATATATTGAATTAAACATTTGAAACAAAACATCATGATGTATTTAATTTGAATCTAACAAGCTACCTGTTCCAGCTATTCATAGTGTTATTGTTAGATACTTAATTCAATTGACCCGTTCACAGCCTAAACAAGTGTATAAAGAATGCCCAACATTTATAAACTAAGTACATCGGTACCTACTTAACCGAAAACATTACGTGTCGTGAGATCGTTTCGGTTCATAAAAGTAATCAATCAAGATGTTAATTTGGTTGCATTCGATTCCTGCCTAAGACGACGACTAACGCCAACGACCTTGAGGGAACAAAAACGCGCACTTGTTTCACACCCGCGCGACCCAAAATTTAGTAGTTTTTTGTACTTTCCTTATTATTCTATCACTTTTAAAAAAAAGTCTCAGTTCAAAATGTAGATAATTAAATTGTCTTTGAGATGGTGTTGATTTCATTCAAACACGCTCAGCGGTTTTGGTGCGATTGTCGTGTTTTTGTCCGTTTTAGACATAACTTTACAAATTAATTACACTATGTATACGAATAAAACCCAACATTTGCTCAGATCAAATTATTAAGAAAATGGTCTAGTATAACATATATTTTTTAAAAAAAAATACGACTAGCCATTTTGACAAATGTCGTATAACACGCGTGAAATTTTATCTCTATGCTCTCTGCCTGGGAAATTATGCCTCCACTACCTAATGACAAACTTCGCCAACTTATATGACAATTTTTATCTATGCCAATAAATGTAATTATTATGATTATGAATTTACTTAAAGGGATTTGACTGTTGGCTGTGTTGGGATAGCCAATTTAAAATTATTGAGAAACATAAAAACAGTAGGCTAAATATGGTACATAATATTTTCTACCTACACTAATATTTCTTTATGGGTGTTATAACATTTTCTAATAAGTTCTTGTGCGTAGCTATATTATGACCTTAAAATACTTCACGTATCATAGATACTTGCTTGCCTAATAGTAGGTGTGCCATCTCTCCCAGAAGACTAAGAGAGAAACCAATGAAGCCAATGAAGCGGGTGAGCTTAGAAATAAGAATAAAATAACTCAACAACACTTTCATACATTTATTAATATGTGGTTGCGGGTTACACAAGCCCGTCAAAGTAATTACTTTCTTGTGAAGGTAGGCGCGCAAAGTACTGTCCTGGCTAACGCGAAGATGATGATGACACGACAGCCGAGGAGTTGACCCCAAGGCTGGCATGCTGGGATGCGCTGGCAGGTTTGCCATTATGGCCATGAGAAGTTGGGGAAAGATGGCTACATTGCATATGCATATGGCATAATATGAAGAGCCAGTACTAACGGCACGATTTTTCAGATGAGGATTTGGCCAAAGAGAGGATAACTGCAAAGGGTGTGGCGCAAACTACTAACTAACACACCTCAAGAGGGTTCATGAAAATTATAGTGAGTTTGACGATAAGTGTTCCGCATGCAATCAGAGCATAAAAAAACAACATTCAAAAAAATTTACTAAAGAGGATGAAGGAATACAGAGATGGTTCAGAATACATTTACTAGTACTACTTACATTATCAAGCAATCTAGCAGAATTCTGGCTCCTTCCATTGCCCATATTTGCAACAGCTCCATCACTTCGGGCATTTTCCCGAAATCTTTCAAACAAGCAGTAGTCCATCCAGTGTACGAAGGTGGAGCCAAGAACGACGTGTCCAACTATCGGCCAATTTCAGCTATCGGCCAGCATGCTTGAGCGAATCCTCAACACCAATTCTGTCTATATTTTTATTAAAAAATAAGCTTATCGCAAACAACCAGTACGGTTTTCGCTCAGGAGTCTCCACGGAAGACGCTGTCTCTGATTTGTCAAACACCTTGGTCGTCTGCTGGTCAATCGCCTTAAATGCTATGGTGTCTTCCTAGATTTAACCAAGGCTTTTGATACAGTTTCCATTCCCAGACTTTTGGCCAAAATGGAGCACATAGGAAATACGTGGTGTGGCCCTAAATATTTTCAAAGATTACTTCAGTGGGCGTAGCCAAAGTGTTAAGATTGATTCCATTTTTAGTGACGAATAGTTTATCGGCTACGGAATACAAGGAAGTATTTTGGGACCCACGCTATTTCAAATATATATTAAAGATCTCTGTCAGTTACCGCTCATTCAATGTGACATTTTTACTTATGCAGATGACACAGCACTGTTGATATGCGATAAGGACTGGGACAAAGCTAAGCATAGAACTGAACTTACTTTGCGAACTGTTTTGAAGTACTTTCCACTAACCTACTGACGCTAAATATATCCAAGACCAAAGTAATTCAGTATCAACCGCCAAACGCACCTAAACCACCTTCAAATTCTAAAACAGTAATTGCACATATTTGTCACGATGCAGCATCTTGCAACTGTACCTGACTATGGTCCCAAGCATTAAATACTTAGGTGTTCATATTGACGAAAGGCTGGATTGGCGTGTTCATACAGATTCCCTGTGCTCCCGGCTTCGTAAACTTATGTACTTGTTTAAGGAGCTCAGACTCTCGGCTGACATTAAAACGGCTTCTCTTGTGTATCGTTCCCTGTGTGAGTCTATACTGAGTTACTGCATTCCTGTGTGAGGTGGGACTTTTAAAACCTTAGGGTTGAACGAGCTCAGCGGGCTGTACTCAAAGTGATGTATTTCCGTCAAAGAGACTACCCCACCGCCCAGCTGTACTCCGATGCCAAGGTACTAATGGTGAGACAGGACAGCTATACATTCTCCGCACTGTCTTGCGTCGTCTTTCCAAGATGCCATTAGACAGTAACATCACTAGTCGACGAATAGGCTTTCCTGTATGTCCGTCCGTTCAATGTCGTTCTGCACTAGCGCGACGACACTATGGTGCCCAAAACTCCCACATTTACAACCGAATAAACAAGATTCTAGTTATATACAAACTAACTGCGCATAGGGTCAAACAGAACCTTAGTTCATGGCAAATGTCTCTCAAATACGAAGAAACTGAGCAGATTTTAATAACACTCTTGTGATATCAGATTTTAATCTTTTCCTCAGTACTTGTACTATTATTTATTCTGTGTCAGTACATACAATTGATGTAGAAAAAAAGAAAAGAAAAAAAGAAAGAAAAATTCAAAATCAAAATTCAAAATTCAAAATTCTTTTCTATGTAGGTACACACCACACATACACAACACACACACACGCACACACACACTCTCACCATTACAGCTATTAATAACAAACCTTTTATTTTTCTGTTTTTCTCTTTACAATTTTGATTTTAATTTCATTTTGATAATTATTGCATAAGATTAAACTGTATGTGTTGCCGGGAGAGGGCACTGGCTCCTGTAACACAGGTTAATCACCTAGCACAGGAGTCAGGGACTTCACTGAATTGTATTCTTTGTCTTATGTAAATAAAGCTATATTAAAGCTATATTAGAATAATACTGACCAGTTCTACCTTACTCATGTAGCTGTCTCACCCAGGGAGCCCGGGAGACATGGCTAATCGTGTTTAAAAAAAAAACCCGGCCAAGTGCGAGTCGGACTCGCGCACGAAGTGTTCCGTACTTGGTAAATTGCGGTTTACGATTTGTGACGTATTAAAAAGAAACTACTTACTAGATCTCGTTCAAACCAATTTTCGGTGGAAGTTTACATGGTAATGTACATCATATATTTTTTTTTAGTTTTATCATTCTCTTATTTTAGAAGTTACACATTATACTACTTTGGAAGTGTCTCTCGCGCAAACTATTCGTTTTAGAAAAAAATGATATAAGAAACCTCTTATTACTACTACTATTATTTTTGAAGACCTATCCATACATACCCCATACGTACGGGTTTGACGAAAAAAAAAAATTTGAATTTCAGTTCTAAGTATGGGGAACCCCCAAATTTTATTGTTTTTTTTTCTATTTTTGTGTGAAAATCTTAATGCGGTTCACAGAATACATCTACTTACTAAGTTTCAACAGCATAGTTGTTATAGTTTCGGAATAAAAGTGGCTGTGACATACAGACGGACAGACAGACAGACAGACATGACGAATCCGACGACAGTAAGGGTTCTGTTTTTTGCCATTTGGCTACGAAACCCTAAAAAACGTAATTTTAAGATTGATATATAGTTTAATACATCTTTAATTATGTTGATAATGTTCAAGTTTAAAGTTCAAATTATGAAATATGAATGAATAAAAATAATTAGGATAATGAATTAAACTATGGCTAACTCCGTCGGACTTACCCTATACCTGACTATAATGGTTTATACAAGATAAGAAAAATATTTTGATACAAAATGGTTGGAATTTTTCTGTGTAGGTAATCGTTAAACAATCTTTCAAGCCACCTTCTATTATGATTTTTTGCAATGTTACAGTTTATTGAAAATAAACTAGGCTGCGTTTACTTATAATAAACAGGAAAATTACCGTGTCATTGCAATTTTATGATCGTATGATTATTTTTAATGATGATTATAGAAAATTTAAATTATCTTGTCTCAGTTATTTTCTTGACCACCTGTTTTGTGTTCGCTCGGTTATTTGAATCATGTTGTTCCACTTTGTGCCGGTTCAGCATTTGAATGCACTTAACTATTTGACTGGAGACCTTGATCTTCATATTGTCCAGACGTAAAGGTAGCGTCCAGAAGCTCCCAAGGAAGTTAAAGTTAAAAAAAAAAATAGGGTTTCTTTAGGCCACACTAATCTCAACTAGGGTCAACTAGGGTTTGAATTAAAGAGCCCATTAAATAGCCCATCTCTTTAAATAATTTGGTATTGTCTAAAAATATTAGACTCTTTCGAAAATATTCATTATCTGCCTGCCCTTATCCCATGTTACTTGGGGTCGGCGCAACACGTTTGCTTCTTCCATACCGTTCTATCCCCCGTCATGTTATTACTGACTCCCTTTTCTTTCATATCACTCCTCACACAGTCCATCCAACTTTTCTTGGGCCTTCCTCTCCCTCTCCATCCATCCACATTTATATTCATAACTCTTTTAGTAACATGCGTTTCAACCCTTCTCATCACATGACCATACCAGGACAAACGGTTTCCTTTCAACTTTTCTGCCACTGGCGCCACTTTCAAACTGCCTCTAATATACTCATTTCTCACTTTATCCAATCTCGTCACGCCGCACATCCATCTCAACATTCTCATCTCTGCTACATGCAATCTCCTTTCATCCATCTTTTTCACAGCCCAACATTCCGATCCATACAGTATGACAGGTCTAATCACGGACTCTTTCGAAAAGATTATCATCACCAATGATAGCGTCGAATAATTTTTGGCTATACGTAATTATTTTATAAAGAGATTTTTTTTATTTTTTAAACCCTTTGCCTTGCGCAATTCACTTACGCAATTAGAATGCCGGTCACTAGTTCTTAGGTATGAAATCCCTTACTTGACAGGATGCCCAATTACACTCGATTTTGATTTAAATTCGCCTTTCTAATGCTAGCATAGTGGCACTACTTCTAACCTCGCCTTGGCCATGGGTCCAAAAAATAGCCAATATTTACTTGTTATTACTTTATAGATATATATATAGGTATATTTATTTATTCATTTATTAGTTTATCCTCGCACTCGCACTGGAACACCTTGTGGCAATTACACCAATGGAGCACAATCTTATAATACACTCAGTATAAGTCCAGGTTTATTTATTATAGGAAATGTTTATTTTAACTATATTTAAATATATATATATTCTTCAATTTTACTTTAATAATTATTTCTATTGTTATGCACCTGCCATGTTATGTCGCCACCAACCTTGTTGACTGGTAGAGAATGCCTCAGGCATTAAGTCTGCATATGTACCTTTTTTTTGATTGGAAGTCATCCAATGACGGGAGGGCGTGTCAGACTTTTACTGACAAAAACCCGCGGTAACTCTCTTTCAAATTTAACCGCGACCCAGACAGGCATCGGCCCTATCGGACCCCGTCACTTTGCTGACATCTCTTTGAGGCGCGCGTGGAACACTACGCGCCGTAAACTCGGGCTTGGTCCTTATCGGACGGCGAGCTACCCATTACTTTCCGTCCGCAAGCCCGTTGCGCGAGGACTTTTGCTTCCAGATTCCATGGCGGCAATCCGGCAAGGAGGCTCGCCGCCTCACCGGAGACCGTGCGGTATCCCCGGACCAGCCGGATGGCCATAACCCTTTGGGACGCGTTCAACCGGCGGGCTGGTCACCGCCTCAGGGAACACGCCCATACCGGTGCCCCCTAAAGGGCCATGGACCGCACGACCCCCGCGTAGAGCCTCCGGCAGGAGGCCTTTGGAACCCCTAGATTGGGCAGCAGCCACTTGAGGGCAGCCCCCACCCGCTCCAGTCTGGGAGCCAAACGTCGGAAATGCTCCACGAAATTCCACCGGCTGTCGAGGACGAGTCCCAGGTACTTCATCGTCGACCCGACGCCGATGTGAACCCCTCCTACCTTTATTTGGGATCCCAGCGGTGGCGCGTTCCGAGGACCGTGAAAACTCATGGCCTCGGACTTGTGCAGGGCCACCTCGAGTCCCAATTGCCGGATCCTCTCGACGATCGCAACCCCGCGTGTCGCTATTTCAGCCGACGACACTAGGGAGATCGGCGCGCAGCACCCAGTCGTACCCGATGTCCCACAGATGCGGCCCCACGACCGATCCCTGTGGGACACCGCACGCGCCTATGTACCTGTATGTTGCATGAAGTTTAAATAAATAAAATAAATAAACTTGTCGGCTTATTTCTGCACATGGACGTAAACGTAGACTTTTTACTTCTCGATCACTTAAAACGGTCGGTATCTATACCTACAATTCTTTGTCTTCTTATGGGACTTCTCAACAACCGTATTCCTTCAGACGAACTTGTTATGTAGGTAACTAAAAGTTTTCCTAAGTTTTACTTTATCTCCTTTTGTCTCGGTACTGATGATAAGGCCCCCGTTTTATGTTTTACGCATCCTAAAAAGTTCAATATTTTTATTTTTTATTTCTTTAAATAACTTTGCCCCTCACTAGGAATTTCTTTCTGTATTGTGGGTGCGTTTACAAACATTAAAACTCACATACACAAGATATCCAGATCCGGAACACCTATCTGTATGCGATAAAAATATTAGTTCCGTGCGTGAATCGAACCCGCGATACCCAGCGCAGCAGTCTATCGCTCAACTATTACGCCAACCGTGTCGTCATTTCCTCAGGACGTATACTATGATTTTTAATTAAGAAAACTGACGACATTACATTTTATGATTTCGTTTGAAATTGCAATAGAGTTGAGATTATTGGTAGCTCCGTAGAACTAGATAGGTCAAGATTATAAAATAAAACCGGCCAAGTGCGAGTCGGACTCGCACACGAAGGGTTCCGTACCATTATCGCAAAACACTGCATAAAAATCACGTTTGTTGTATGGGAGTCCCCTTAATTTATTTTATTTTAATTTATTAATTATTATTTTTTGAAGTAAATATACAACTAAACATTCCGTGAATATTTCAAGCGTCTACCTGTTGCCGTTATTAATATCGAGCAAAAAACGGCAAAAATATCACGTTTGTTGTATGGGAGCCCGCCTTTAATATTTATTTTTATACTGTTTTTAGTATTTGTTGTTATAGCGGCAACAGAAATACATCATCTGCGAAAATTTCAACTGTCTAGCTATCACGGTTCATGAGATACAGCCTGGAGACAGACGGACAGACAGACAGACAGACAGACAGACAGACAGACAGACGGATCGCGAAGTCTTAGTAATAGGGTCCCGTTTTTACCCTTTGGGTACGGAACCCTAAAAAAAACAAGGTTTAATTTTAATTCAAACAGTAAATAATGTGAAACCCTGACCTGCGGTCAATCAACTCGCAAGATAAAAAAATATATAATTACCTGGGCAAACACTTCCGATTTAAGAGTTATTATTCATCAGTCCATCATAAATCACTGTTACCTAATTTGTTTATTGTTATGTATTTCTGATAAACTAGCTATTTGCCCGCGGTTTTGCTCTCGTGGCGCACCCCGGAGGATCCCTTATTTTTTTGGGATAAAAGAACTATGACATTCAGGAATAATGTACATACACAAATACCCAGAGCCGCAACAACTATCTGTAGGTCATACAAATATTTGTTCCGTGCGGGAATCGAACCCGCGACACGCAGCACAGCAATCAATCGCTCAACCACTGCGCCAACCGTGCGCCCAAGAATAAGAGTTTTAGCATTGCCATTGCATTGCTGCATATTGCAGCCACATACAGCGGGAGCCCACTGGAAGCGAAAAGCTGGTCGATGTTGCGGTGATTGGGGGAAAAATATGTTCAGCAGTAATCGTCTTTTGGCAGAAAAATTTATGAAGATAATGTTAACTGGCAAGAAGAGAATGAAGGTATTACTGGTATCTTCCAAAGCGGTAAAAAGAAGAGTTTGCGCTATTATCACAGTGGTCAGTGGTTAGCATATCTGCTTAGAATGGCGCAGTAAATGCTGGCCAAAGTGGCCTAACATAATTGTCATGAGTGTTTCATATCATCATCATCATCATCATCATATCAGCCGAAAGACGTCCACTGCTGGACATAGGCCTCCCCCAAGCGTCGCCACATTGACCGGTCCCGTGCGTCCCGCAACCAGCGGATCCCCGCAACCTTCACCAGGTCATCGGTCCACCTGGTGGGAGGCCTTCCAACGCAACGTCTTCCGGTTCGCGGTCGCCATTCCAGAACCTTTCTGCCCCATCGGCCATCCGTTCTGCGTGCAATGTGCCCTGCCCACTGCCACTTAAGTTTGGCAATCCTTCGGGCTATGTCAGTAACCCTGGTTCTCTTACGGATCTCTACATGTTTGATTCGATCACGCAAGGAAACTCCGAGCATAGCCCTCTCCATTGCCCTTTGAGTGACTGTAAGCTTCCTGATGAGGCGCATTGTAAGCGACCACGTCTCAGAGCCATATGTCATCACTGGCAACACACACTGGTCATAGACTTTCGTCTTGAGACACTGTGGTAAGTTGGACGAGAAGACACCGCGCAACTTCCCGAACGCTGCCCAGCCGAGTCGGATTCGACGGTTGACCTCTTTCTCGAAGTTGGCCCTACCCAACTGGATCGTTTGTCCCAGGTAGACATAGTCGTCCACAACTTCGAGTGTAGAGTCTCCAACCTTAATAGGAGTGGGTGTAACATGGGCATTCAACATCACCTTGGTTTTGTCCATATTCATTTTCAGACCCACTCTTTCGGAAGCTCTACTGAGGTCATCGAGCATTGTACTGAGGCTCTCCATGGTCTCAGCCATGACCACTATGTCGTCGGCAAACCGAAGGTGAGTGATGTACTCGCCATTAACGTTGATGCCTAGGCCCCTCCAGTCCAGAACCTTGAATACATCCTCCAGCGCAGCAGTGAACAGTTTCGGAGAAATGACGTCTCCCTGTCTCACGCCACGCCGGAGAAGAATTGGTTTCGAGGTCTGATCCTGAAGACGGACTGACATGGTGGCGTTTTTGTACAAACACTTCAACACCTCAATGTACCGGTAGTCGATCTGGCACCGTTGGAGAGACTGCAGTACAGCCCAAGTCTCGATCGAATCGAAGGCTTTCTCGTAGTCCACAAACGCTAAACAGAGAGGCAGGTTGTACTCTTCGGTCTTCTGTATAACCTGCCGCAGCGTATGTATGTGGTCTACGGTGCTAAAGCCTTTTCGGAATCCGGCTTGTTCGGGAGGCTGGAAATCGTCAAACCTGCGCGCGAGACGATTCGTGATGACTCTTGAAAACAACTTGTAGACATGGCTGAGAAGTGAGATGGGCCTATAGTTCTTCAGCCGGGCATTGTCGCCCTTTTTGAAGAAGAGTACCACCACACCCCTGCACCATGCCTGTGGCGTTTTTCCCTCGAGTATGACGGAACCAAACAGCTCCTGAAGGGCCTTAAGGACCGGTTTCCCACCCACCTTCAGGAGTTCAGCCGTGATTCCGTCGTCACCCGGCGCCTTGTTGTTTTTAAGCTGTTTCAGAGCCATCCTAATCTCGTACAGGCTAACGTCCGGGATATCTTCGGTATAGTGTCGGGTCAATCTAGCTCTTGGGTCGTTTGCTAGATTCGCAACGGGTTTGCATGTTGACGTGTACAACTGCCCATAGAATCTCTCGATCTCCCTCAGAAGCTCCGGTTTGGCGGATACGATCCTGCCATCATCGGTCTTCAGTTTCGTGAGCTGGCTCTGCCCAATAGACAGATCTCTTGCAAAAACCTTGGAGCCCTTATTCCGCTCAATCGCATCTTTAATACTTTCTGTATTAAAGCGGCGGAGGTCGCTTTTCAAGGACTTTGAGATCCGTCTATTTAGCTGCCGGTATTTCAACGCATCGTCTGAAGACTGCAGGATCATCTCACGCCTCTCCTTCATTAGCTTGAGAGTAGGATCAGAGAGCTTTTTGTTTCTATCTGTACGGCGGGTCTTGAAAAACTTAGACCCGACCGTATGGACAGCTTCCACGAACTCATCGCTGTATTCGTCCACGGAGCTCCCTAGGCACTCGAAACGGTTCTGGAGTTCGAGCTGAAAGGTTTCGGGGTTCTGGATCTGGATCTGTGCTGGACGGAGCGTGGACTTCATCAGTCGAGACCTTTCAAGCTTGATATTAATGTTCAATGTGCCTCTTACCATGCGGTGATCGCTCCCGGTTTTCACCGAATTGATCACAGAGACATCATTGAACATATGCTTCTTGGTTGACATGATGAAGTCGATCTCGTTTTTAGTTGCACCATCGGGGCTTTGCCATGTCCACTTCCTGTGCTCACGCTTTCTGAAGAAGGAATTCATCATATAGAGGCTTTCCTTCTCCATAAAACTGGCCAGTAGGTGACCCCGGTGGTTCCGACGTCCAACTCCAAATTTCCCCACTTGCAGCTCATCCTCGTCTCGTTTGCCCAGTTTTGCGTTGAAGTCCCCCATGACAACGGTGAAGTGAGTTTTGAAACCATGCATGGCTCTAGAAATATCCTCATACATGGTCTCTACCTCGTCGTCGGGGTGTGCCGAGGTTGGGGCGTAGACCTGTATGACCTTCAACGAATATCTTGAGGATATTCTGAGTATAAGGTACGCCACCCTGGTCGACACACTCTCGATCTTCACCACATTGTTCACAAGGGACTTGTGAACGATAAACCCGACACCACCCTGGGACTGCCGGTCACCCTCTCGGAAATAGAGCAGGTTACCGGATTTGAGGATTATCGAGTCCTCTCCCTCTCTTCGGACTTCAGATAACCCTATAATACTCCATCGCAACCTGCTCAATTCCGCCTCGAGTTCGGTTATCTTCTCGTCGGTCCGGAGTGTTCGCGTGTTATAAGTTGCCAGGTCCAGTCGTCGGTATTTATTGGGGTAGCCGGGTCCACTCCGGGGATTCTTTGCACCCCTTGCCACGCCATCGCCTCGACCGCTACCGTAGTCGAGGGTAGACGGGCTGCCGGGCACTCGGGGCCGTTTTTTAATTGTGCTTTTCATGGTTTGGGGGGTTTTGCCGTAATCGCCACGCTTGGCAAGCGGGTTGGCGATCGCAGTTTGTTCTTAAAGTGCACAGAGAACGCTGCTGCCCATTCTCTGGTGTTTCCCTTAGTCGCCTCTCACGACACCCACGGGAAGATATGGGATGGTGAAATTCTTTAAGTCCGTCACCACACGGTACCGTGTGATCCAAACATATACGTAGATTCAGTAAAATCTTTAAATAAAACAGCAGTGTTTGTCTCAATAGACACAGCTCGGCAACTATTTTGGAGGCGTTCTGTTAAATATAAAAAGTGTGAAATTAAACTTCTTCTTCTGCATAGAAACAAATCTTTCATTGTTTTGCAAAAGACAGAAATACCTACTTAATAAGTAGAAAATCTATTGCAGTTATAGACAAAACAACACCACGTAAAAATGTCATCGTGCTACATACATATTATATCACCACAGCCTCAAATGAGTCTTCAAGAGCAAAATACTTAGGTATTCAACACTGTTCAGATATAACCTCGTGTAATAAAGATAGTAAGAGTTATGTCAATAACATCGTGGCCATTAATTAATTTCAACTAATTAGTAGGTATCATTTGTAAAGTTAAAGCTTTATGAAAATACGCGTATGTAACTGCATTGCTAACTCTACCATATGTCAAAGGCGCGAAGATTTTCATGAGTTTCAGTCAGGGGTATGACCATAATCTCTTAGAGCAAGGTTATTTCCATTGTGCGCGTAAAGGACAGATGTATATGACTTGTACACATCTGTCTCTTTTTGACAGTCGAACCATTATAGTTTTGACACTTCATGGTAGCCATTATGTTTCGGGACATTTTGATTTAGATTTTTTTGTTTGGAAGGTGACTTTGTCGAGAGTGTTCTTAGCTATGTTTTAATAAAATCGGTTTAGCCGTTCAAAAGTTATTCGCATTTTACTCTTTGAATCTGGATTTTAGATAGATATCGTGTCATTATTACGTGTTTCCATAGATTGTCGATTGAAGCGTGTCTGCTACTATGTATATTATATGTAGTTTAAAAAGCGTGAAATTAAAATTAAAATCGGGGGTTTATTAAATTTTTAATTTAGTTTTTATAGATTGTTCTAGTAAACTACCCATAAGATTCAGTACAAAACTCTGAAAATTTATTCTGCCAATCCAGCAGCCTTATTACGTAAGTGAATTCGGCAAGGCAAAGGGAAAAGAGTGTGAACAATCGACTAATCACATGCGAGATGAAAGACGCGATGTGGATTTCCGTCTATGTGATTGGTCGATTGTTCAAACTCTTTGTCCTTTGCCTTGCCGAATTCACTTACGCAATAAGGCTGCAGGTACAAATTAAAGTTTCTGCTTCCGCCTCTTATTTTCGTATGCCCAGGCTGAAGGCTTTTATTTATTAAAGCCGCTACAGGAACGTTCGGTTAAGATGACGATAACTTCATAAGAACACCAGCGAGAGGTTCCCCCACAGACATATAAATCTAACTAGATAACGCAAGTCCCTTTATTTGTATGAAAACCAAGCGTGCCACTTTTTCACACACAATTTTAAAACAAATTGACTTTCCAATTAAAGAAAATATTTCCAATGCCTCGGCCAACTTTTTACCCGACTGCCGAAGAAGGGTAATGTGTTTATCAGTCTATGTATGTATGTAAATATGTATGTATGTATGTATGTATATATGTATGTATGTATGTTTGTTACTATGTAGGGTTCCAGAGACCAAACGCGTTGGCCGATTTTGATGATTCATACGTCAATCGATTCGTCTTAACCCTGCGAGTGTCACTGACTAGATTAAAATTGGAAAATAGAAAAATGGCGGCTTTTGGGCGCCATATTGTGGGGGACAAAATTTTTTTTACTTCCTAACCCATCATGTGGGGTATCAAAATAAAAGGTTTTAAGAGGTGATTTCAAAAATATATAACTCTTATATGTTTAAATGTACCGAAATCTAAAAAAAAAATAACTAAAAAGTTATAAATAAAAAAAGTAAATTTAGAAAATCGAAATACCCGAAGATGATGATGATATTCGCGAACTGGCTGACCAAAACCAGATGTATCCTCCGACTGCACAGCATGATTTTCTTCTTGTTTACGTCTTTTTAGTTCGCCTTTTAAGCAGTCGGGTTTTTTGATTTTTTTAATTAACTTTTTTTTTTGACACGCGAAGTACATACAATCGCGTCATCTAGTTAGATATATGTTTATCTGTGAGTCCCCCTAAAAGAAACCGCCTCTTGTTCCTCTCTGTTCTTTCAATGAGTTTATTCTCCCTAAACAATAAAATGAAAATTCAAAGTCTAAAAGATTTTTGAGGAGCTCGTGGCTAAATAATAACAGCCGCACGGGTCGATCATCAAGGTTAAGCAACGCTTGACGAGGTCAGTCCGTGGATGGGTGACCATTTCAACATACAGAGTTTCCTCCGTGTCTCGGAAAACACGTTAAGCCGTTGGTCCCGGCTGTCATCTGAAGATCTTTCACAGTCGTTACGGGTAGTCAGAAGCTACGGGTAGTCAGAAGCTTGAGATCTGACACCAGTCTTGCCAAGGGGTACCGTGTTACCCAGTTACTGGGTTGTGGAGGTCAGATAGGCAGTCGCTCCATGTAAAACACTGGTCTCAGCTGAATCCGGTGAAGACTAGAAGCCGACCCCAATATAGTTAGGAAAAAAAGGCTAGGCAGATAGATATAAAAATAAAAAGTAACCTATTATTTTATTTCAGTTACAGACTCAATGCAAGTATATGAATCATGTACATATTTTAATACTATTCATAATCTTGGTTACTTATGTCCGTTACATTTTACATTATATATAAATATCGACATTTGTTTTTGATTCGTTTCGTTTTCTGCCTAATTGACTCTTGCTCACGCGTCGTTAAACAGCCGTACGGCGACTTATTATTATCAAATGAGATAAGTTATATTACCATACCTCACACAACTTGCTGTATATTCACTGATCTACTCGTATGTAGTTTCATTTTAATTAAAATTGTACTTACCTGGATTTTTTTTTTAAAGTCAATGCCTGATTCAAGTAGATCTGCCTAGGTTTTTAATAAATATGTTGGGGTTATCTTCCAGTCTAACTTTATTCTTTTTTATATTATTTTATTTTTGTATACTTTACACAATAAATTTATTTTTGGTGAAAAAGTTTTTTATTTCTCTCTTTTTAGGGTTCCGTACCCAAAGGGTAAAAACGGGACCCTATTACTAAGACTTCGCGATCCGTCTGTCTGTCTGTCTGTCCGTCTGTCACCAGGCTGTATCTCAAGAACCGTGATAGCTAGACAGTTGTAATTTTCACAGATGATGTATTTCTGTTGCCACTATAACAACAAATACTAAAAACAGAATAAAATAAATATTTAAGGGGGGCTCCCATACAACAAACGTGACATATTTGCCGTTTTTTGGCCGATATTAATAACGGCAACAGGTAGACGCTTGAAATATTCACAGAATGTTTAGTTGTATTATCACTTCAAAAAATAATAATTATTAAATTAAAATAAAATAAATTAAGGGGGGCTCCCATACAACAAACGTTTTTTGCGATCATGGTACGGAACCCTTCGTGCGCGAGTCCGACTCGCACTTGCCCGGTTTTTTATTTTGGTACACCATCACTAAAAAGTGAGCAAGTTGTACAGTAAGGTACTTAAAGGATTAATAAAATACCCATAATAAGTCAATTAACACACTCGTGCTGTTTGTCGCTAAGGCGCTCCGTTGTATGTTCCATATATTGAAAACCGCTGAACACATTTTGATGAAACTTACACTATTGCCTAAGTTGAGAGATAAAATCTATTAAAAAAAGAATGATTACGATCCGATTACTATTTTCGGAGAAATGCGTGAAAATTTGACACACATGTTATGAAGCCCATTTAGAGTAACATAAGTGAATATTGTGCAATTCCAACAATATTACATAAAGTTACGTTTAGAATTGATAACCTCCTTTTTTGAAGTCGATAAAAATCCAACGGGGATGGCACAAAGGCACCAAGACACTATGATCTAGCACAAGACTACCGACTGTAGGTGAAGACAAGTATTTTATTTCAATTCTATATTTTTCCGCCATCCAAAATCATCCAAGATCAAGAAAGTCTACAGTCGTCTGTATAAAAGGTCAATGTTTCTGTTTGTTCCCAAAGGTACATACCGGAAAAGATGTTAATACACAAATTTTCATTGAACACAAATACATGATGATAATTGCAAGGTCGAAAACAAGAATGGCTCAAAATTCTCAGCCACCGTTGAGTTCCGTACTTCCGCAGCTTCAAAAATGGTATGTGTTTGCTAGGATGCAAGTTAACAATATATTGCAAATTGTAAATACTAATAATATCAAAGTAACTGTATACTTAGATAACGTTTTAGAGTTCCTTAAAAAAATTGGGTGGTCATTGGTTTATACATTCACTAGCTTTATTTATTTTATGTGGAAATCTTAAAGCTAATTAAATAAATAAATAATAAATAACTTTATTTACATAAGAAAACCATACATAATACATGGATTCCCTGACTCCTGTGCTAGGTAATTGACCTGTGTTACAGGAGCCAGTGCTCTCTTCCGGGGAGGAATTACAATTCATTCTAAATAATAAATATTTATAAATAATATTAATATATATTCATTCATTCTATTCATTTCAATTACAAGGATAATCATTATAATAAAAATAAGGCGATTTACAAGTTCCCACTTATAGTAAAAAAGTAGATAAAACATTGCAGATGGTACTACAATCAAAGAAACCATCCATAATCATAAACGTAGCTATTAACAACAAAAATGGCCAAGTGCGTGTTTAAGTTGTTCGCAAAATTAAGTTTTTTTTTTTTTTTTTTTTTAAAAACGTTGCCCCACACTAGGAATTTCTTCCTGTATCGTGGGTGCGTTTACAAACATATAAACTCACATATACAAACACCCAGAGCCGGAACAATTATCTGTAGGTCATACAAATATTTGTTTCGTGCGGGAATCGAACCCGCGACACGCAGCGCAGCAGTCAATCGCTCAACCACTGCGCCAACCGTACGCCCAAAGTTGGTGGTAATAGGAAAAATAAGGGCATTTCAAAGAAAATTTCTTATTTTGCAATATATAGGTATTTGTTAGTAAAATATACGTAATAATAAACATTATCACCACATTTCAAGTTCATAGGCCAATGGGAAGTAAAAAAAATCTTCGGTAAATCAAAGTTTTGTATAAGCTGAATTTAGTGGCTTCTCATTCCTTTTCTTTTCAATATTTTTTAAAACAAAAATGCAGTATTTATCTACTTAACGAGCTCTAAACAACGATAGCCCACTCGAAGAGGTAGGTAAAAAAAAAACATCCCCCTCCCCCTTTGGCTGCATCCCCCATAAAAACATTTAAAAAAATGACATAATTTGCATGGCTTTAGGTTAACAAGATGCTTATACTATGCTAGTATATGTAGGTAGTATTATATTATCTGTGCTTATACTGTGAACATTTTAAGACTGTAGCTCCAAAAACGTTTGGGTGTAAAACCCGTGTGACATATACGACGGACAGACAGACGGACACGTGAGTAACAGCAATAGGGCTCCGTTTGGATCCTTCGGGTACGGAACCCTAAAAACAACAATATTAGTACTAATAGTAGATAATCCTTGAGATCCAAATGCTTTCGAAAAACTTATTGCTTTAAGTTCTTTTTAATTTAGTATGCCCGCGCTGTCGCTGCCATGGCATATCCCAAAAGAACTGAGCACATTCACGTGATTAAAATTAAAGTAGGTGTTGGTTTTTAACAGTAAAAGAATTTCGTAATTGGATTAGGATTGCCAGAGACCTTTTACAAACGTATATAAAAGATAAAACGTAAAATTCTGCTTCTTTACAATATTAGTTTAGATGTGCAGTTATGCAACTGTGTTAAACCCTAACCCTCTTACTAATAAACGCGGAATAAAGTTATACCAGGTATAACAAAGGAATAACCATACATTTTCATAGGTTTATACTTGGTATACGAATTTTCAAAATTGGTTAAAAATTGACGGAGATATACGTGAACATACAAAAAAAAAACATACAAACATATTGTCGAACATAGAACCTCCTCCTTTTTGGTAAGTCGGTTAAAAACACGCTGAAACGGGCCAAATGGATGGCCGATTGAGTAAAAATAACTGGGCACTTACAAAAGCACAAACTTAATTAATATAAGTATGAATAATACCAAAATAATAAATAGGAAATTGTTTTAAAGCATGCCAGTAAAGTTTTACCTAGAGCAGGCAATTAATTCCATCTAACGCTATGTGCAGATGAAATTCATGAAACGCTCTCAACCGTACTCGATTTCCTCAATTAGGTAGTCTTTCAGAAACTGTTATTATACATACCTGTTTGTAATTAATGTTTTAACTCAGTTACATGTAAATATTTAATCAAAGAACCCTGTTAACATATTCTGCAATCGTGCATGCCATGTCAGTAATTTTTTGTATTAGGTAGAATGCGAATCGTTCACCAAGGATCATTTATTTTGTAGTGGTCTGCGTGGTCAGTATGGAACTAAACATTTGTGCTTATTTCAATTGAAGCGTTCGCGACGCGCGGCTGTGATTGCCTCACATTTATAAACCATCAAAATTCTCAAGAGATTGTTATCAAATAAAAATATTCGTCGTGAGAATGTTTTCAGTCACCTTTATTATAAGAAGCAGTCTCGTGTGATCAACCGTCCAAGTGTGATGTAGACAAAACTGACGACAAACGCATTTTTTATTAATAGCAGTGCCATTTATATCTTCGGCAAGTAAGTACTAAACTAGTCAATCCTTACAATAAGGCCCAATTTTTTTGATCAGTAGTTAATTCAACCAATGGTTATATATGCTAATAGGTTTTAAATACAATAAAAAACGCTTTTATTCCTCAATTTGTTAACCTCACGAATGGTCAAATAAGTTGAAGAATTAATTATTTTACCATTTTTTATACTAACAATCAAAGGAAAAACACGTTTTACCGAAATTCGAAACCATTGCTTGTATTAACTACGGATCAAAAAACTGGGCCTAAGGCTTTGGTTTATTTAGAAAACAGAGTTGTTAATTTGTCATGCATCGTAACTTTTATTAAATTGAAATTAACGTGTATCGCTGTTATCTCAAAAGCAATAATGAAAATGGTGTTTTCTTATTTAGCGATATAACCCTTTCTCACATTACGCTATAGTAGAACTAGAGTAAGTGAAAAAAATCACTCAATAATTAAATTTAAAGTCAGCACAATGAATCGGCGGTTAATGCTCTACATAGCAAAATCGCGCTCAACATCTAAATTAAATTGGCAATGATTTACTAACGTACAGCAGTTCATTGCCATTAAAATTGTATAATTAAAGAGCATTTTGAGCTGATTGAATTTGATGTGCGAAGAACAGTGGGCACCTAACGTTTTCAGTATTAGTTGGTATAATGAAATTCACGGTCTAATTGATTCAGAAAATATAGCGTATAGGAGTACATATTGTTGTGGTGCACCTATATTAAAATAATAACCATAAAGTATTTCATTTTCTAGCATGTACTTGTACGTACGAGGCGCACTTTGCATCCAAGTATTACTCTTATTGAGCATTGCTGTCGAGTTGGAAACATTTGAACCTTGGAGTAACAAACGTAAGTGTCTTCTATAGTAACTATAATATTGTATTAATAAGAGAATCATGAAAAGATACATTAATTTTATTTAAAGATATAGTTGACGATGTACATCAATTTATTTTAAAACTTGTTGAATAAAACATGCACTGAGTAAAAATTAGGTACCGATCTATGAGTCAATGTGTTCATACTTCTATGTACACAATTATCTCCATTGTATAGAAGTTGTTTTGTATAATTTCAGAGATATTCCCACCACATCTAATACCGGACGATGCCCTGCATCCTCGGCGATCAGTGGTCAGAAGGAAAATAGTGCTGTATCATAACTTCTTCCGCACGAAAGTTCGGCCCAGTGCTGCAAACATGCTGTTAATGGTACGTACTCGTTTGTGATTAGAATAAACTAATGTGTACACGTGCAACGATTATTTTTTACTAACTTAAACACTGTAAGTAAAATGAATAATACAATGAAAAAATTGCAATTAGATTCCAAGTTAGTTTAGCCATAAGGACAGAAGATTCTGGAAACAAAGATGATAAATATTGAAAGAAATAAAATTAATTACCTATACTAAAGCTAAACTTTGCTTTAAAAATCTTACAATAATTGGAAACATCGTTATCTTTTCAGCAATAAGCTCCAAAAGATTGCTGAATAAATTTATTTTTTAACTTGCAATTCCAAAATGAGCGAAATTTTGGAACCACTTTATGCCATCCTATATTATTCTAGGTTCAACTGAAATTTGTGTGATGCAGCCTTCAATGTATTTCTACATCCCTCCGTAGTAGTTCAGGGGATTTTTTCCTATTGTATGCGTATTATATAGTGTATATATATAATACGCATACAATAGGAAGGCGAGTATATATTTCAGTCAAATTTAAACATAGTACATATTTTACAGTTGGTTTTATATCTACCATATAATGTAGATCTGTAACTCTCTTAAAAAGGACACCCACATATTTTAAGATAGACGTTATTTTCGGCTTCTGAGTGGTGACATGATACGAGTTTGTCAAAATTTAATGTCGCCAGTGCACGAGTATTTACCAGAAAATATACCTGTATATATACCTCAAAAAGGTGTTCAACTACCTATGTTTTCATCTGCTTTGTGTATGAAACATACGAGAAACGTTACGTAATATTTTACAGTACGGTACCTTATACTAGGCTACTGGTCGATAAGTATACCTGCCTATTAAATATAATTTAAGAGGTCTTCTCTCAAGTAGATTCATTTAACCCCGTGTCTGACTCGGTTGGCATACAAATTGACGCTTCGGCGCCACTTTAGATATTGAAGCTTGCAAATCACTTATGTTTATTTAAATACATTGATGTTAGTTACCGTTCGAGGCTATTTTCAAGAATAGTTTCTGTTTATAAAATGTTATCGACATCACCAGTCTACAGCAGTCCGCTGCTGGATATAGGCCTCACCAAGCGTCATTTATCTCAGTTCTCGATGACTGTCCATTCAGCTGCTACTAGACACTATCCACTCTTCGAAGATCGTTTCTCAGAATAGCGACTGAACTGAAGAACACGTCTACTCCACAGGCTATACTAATATTAAAAAGAGGAAAGATTTTTTTGTTTGTACCGAATAGGCTCCGAAACTACTGGACCGATTTTAAAAATTATTTCATCTTTGGATAGCTAAGTCGCAAAATTTTGCCTATAATAGTAGTTTATGCAATGGCCATATAATAGGGGTTATTAAAACACGAGCGTAGGTTTATCAAATGAGGCGAAGCCGAATTTGATAATAATATTACGTGAGTGTTTTAATACCTAATTATATGCCGTTGCATACACTACTTTATCTTCACTCATACAGTTGAAATAAAACAAAAGTAGAAAGGAAAAAATATTTGGTATGGCGGGCAATTTAGATTCTCATTGCGCAGCGCGCGCATCCACAGATAATGAAACTTCTTTGCTACAGCCCATACGCGCCAGAAAATTAAAAAATAAAAGTGTGCTATAATATTTAAAAAGTTATTTTATGATGCAGTTGTTTGAAAATCGAAGGAAAATGTTGAACTGTAATGGTTTTTTTTTTAATTTTGCCTATCCACGAATATAATAGTACATTGTTCACCGAGAGGAGAAAGTGACCGATCGGGAATCGCACTTTCTCTCGAGTGATACATAGTGCTTTATACTACACCTACGAGGAAAATAAAAAACTAAATCTTTACTAATTGAAATTTATATTGAAATTGTACACAAATTGAAAATGGCGCCAATGGCGTCTGCAATTTTCACATGTTCTTTTTTCAAATTGTTTGACACCATCCAACACACAGCTAGTGGCCAGTGTCATTTTGCGAACTTGGAGATAAAAACTCACTGTAAAAACTTTTTGGCTTTTGATATTTAGGTTACCAGCGCATAGTCTTACCCAAAATTAAAAAAGAAAAACCACGTAAGAAATGGATTTTCATACACTTTTCTCTCCCGCTCAGATGCGTTTTCTCGCCGCATATTTGTTCGATCTGCAATGACGTACTTTCTACCGTAAATTTGATAAAGTATCAAGGTACTTTCCGAGCAGGTGTAGTATAAAGTACGTTTTTATACAATATTTTTTGAATTCGTATTTGGAACATTACGTTGTGAGTGTAGATAAAATTCTTTATTTTACTTGCGCTGAGAAAACTATTGATGATACATAAAAATTATGTACTACACGATTAAAGTACTCATTATTATCTACAAAAAATCTGCAATAGAATATATCTCACTATCACAGTTAAGTCACAATAGCAGCTTTTGTGTTTTAAAATTTAATTAGATCACCTGTATAAACAAAAGTTGGTTACATTCGTATTGCAGTATTAATTCTTATTCAAATAAATCATCAATCATTGTAATGTTCCCACTGCTGGGATACAGGCCTACTCTATGTGAGAGGGAATAGGCCGCAATCCACCACGCGTGCCAATGCGGGTTGGTAAATGTCACATGTCTTCGAATTTGAACCCACGCCTGCTTGGGTTTGAACCCACGGCCAACCTACAACTTGTAAGTCGCGGCCGTTACCACTGGGCCACCACTGCTCATTCAAATAAATAGTTTAACAAATTGGTAGGTAGGTAGGTATGGTAGGTGGGAAGGTAGGTAGGGTAGAGTAAGTAGGGTATGTAGGATAGGGTAGGGTAGGTAGGTAGCCAGTTGACGGGAGCGAAGCCGCGGGGGTCAGCTAGCCGGCTATATAGCTACTATGACCGGTCCATTGCCACTTCATCCAGCGTATGTATGCACTATGAGCTATGTCGAAAACACGTCATACATATATAGTATCAGCATGAAATAATGTTAAATAACCCAAGGTTTTGTCCTGAACTTCTGTTTTCATTTACGTACTTAATTGGAACTAACAAATCGATTATATCGCTGTGTTAGTGATATTATTGACGTAACTTTTTGTTGTGATATCATTTCGTCGTATGGTTTTCAGACATGGCACGCGGGTGCAGCACAGCAGGCGCAAAAGTATGCAGAGAAATGTATGTTCCTCACACATAATGACGTCAGAGAAAACACAGTTCCCCATCTCGGTACTTGCGGCCAGAATCTGTTTGTAGCCGCACAGAAAACGCCATGGTACGTTATTAATTGTTCCTCTATTATTTCAATGATTTTCTGGCCTCCAAAATTACTTAATTATCTTTTAAAAACTTAAGCCGGTTTCCTATGTTTTTTTTTTGTTTTTGATAAAAACTTACAAACATTTGATATTTAGGTACCTACATTCTTTGGGAGACGTTGACGTGAATCTTTACTTGATTTATTTTAATTGGTTTTGTTCATATTCAGTTGTCTTGACTAAATTGTTTAATTATACGTAGTCTAGTCAGTTTATATATTTTTTTATTAGGTTTGGGCTGAAATATTTAAATCCTATTAATACATAAATGTGAAAACTTGTGAGGATGGATGTTCCACGTTCAAACTATTGAAAGGATTTTGGCGGAAAGTTGGTAACGTAGCTGTTACATTAGAATACCACATCCACACCTTCTTACCTTATGTCTCATTTTCAATATTTATTTACTTGTTATTCACACGCTAGAAATCTGCTTTCCTCCAATAATCTTCTCCTACTATGTCCTTCTCATACTACTGATTTTGTTCACTCTTTCTTTCATGTTCAGTCTATTCTTCTCTGGAACGCGTATTCTCTCGAAATCAGGACGGCCACCAGTCGGTATGCTTTCAAGCGGAAATTGCGGTTTTATTTTCAACGGGGAGAAGAGTCATCTCGATAACTTTATTAATCTATCTATATATATAAAAGCAAAAGGTCACTCACTCACCTATCACGAAATATTGAAAATCGCTTGACGTATAAATATATAATCTATATATATAAAAATGAAACCCGTTTTCCGTTGTCACGGCATCACGCGTGAACGGCTGGACCGATTTCGCTTATTCTTTTTTTGTTGTGTTCGTTATTGTTGGGAGAAGGCTCTTATGTAGGGTAGGGTAGGGTAGGTAGGGTAGGGTAGGGTAGGTAGGGTAGGGTAGGGTATGTAGGGTAGGGCAGGTAGGGTAGGGTAGGTAGGGTAGGGTAGGTAGGACAGGGTAGGTAGGACAGGGTAGGTAGGGTAGGGTAGGTAGGGTAGGGTAGGTAGGGTATGGTAGGTAGGGTAGGGTAGGTAGGGTAGGGTAGGTAGGGTAGGGTAGGTAGGGTAGGGTAGGTAGGGTAGGGTAGGTAGGGTAGGTAGGGTAGGTAGGGTAGGTAGGGTAGGTAGGGTAGGTAGGGTAGGTAGGGTAGGTAGGGTAGGTAGGGTAGGTAGGGTAGGTAGGGTAGGGTATGTAGGGTAGGGCAGGTAGGGTAGGGTAGGTAGGGCAGGGTAGGTAGGGTAGGGTAGGTAGGGTAGGGTAGGGTAGGTTGGGTAGGGTAGGGTAGGTAGGGTAGGGTAGGTAGGGTAGGGTAGATAGGGTAGGGTTGGTAGGGTAGGGTAGGTAGGGTAGGGTAGGTAGGGTAGGGTAGGTAGGGTAGGTAGGGTAGGTAGGGTTGGTAAGGTAGTGTAGGTAGGGTAGGGTAGGTAGGGTAGGTAGGGTAGCGTAGGTAGGGTAGGGTAGGTAGGGTAGGGTAGGTGGCGTAGTGTTGGGTAGGTGAATGTTTGGTGTTTTTATGGCAAAACAAAGTTTGCCGGGTCAGCTAGTATATATATATATATGAAATTTGGCAGGGAGGTTCCTCGATTGACGTAAGTGCGCACTAAGAAAGGATTTGTGGAATAAGTGGGTAAAAGGGGGGTTAAAAGTTTGTATGAAATTTTAACAGTTTGTAAATTGGACACATGAAGTTTTAGATTTACGCTCTTGGTTAATAAAAAGAATTCATGTATTTATTGGTATTTGGAAATTATACCCTTAAAAGAAGTTGAAAAGGTGGAAATTTTTTCGGTTTATAAATTTGAAACTTGGCATAAATAATAACCTAAGTAAATAGTAAAGGTTTTCTTTATTAGTTTTTCAAATCTATTCCTTAAAGACGATTTAGGGGATATTAAAGATTTGTGAAGAATTTTACTGTACAGGGCTTCTTTTTATGATGTAAGGGAGCACTAAGAAGGGATGTTTGGCAATTCAAATTCAATTCAATCATCGCTTACCATCAGGTGAGATAGTGGTCAAGCGCGAACCTATAATAGATATAAAAAAAAACAACCTTTAAGCCTCTAAACCTTTTGAAACTAAAAAGTCATCTGATGGATAAAATACGGATCACGCGAACGAAATCACGGGCGAAATGCTAATATATATGTATATATTATTATGTATTTTATCTTTACATATATATATATATATATGTCGCATCAAGGGTAGCCGATAGATGTAAGCCATCGGGAAGTCAGGATGTATTCCCTTAGGTTAAGACATCGTGTGTGGGCAGATCGGTGGGTACAATCGTGAAAATGAAATCAGACAAATTATTCGATACACTGGGTTTATTCAAATAGTCACAACTCACAGTTACAATCTTGCTTACCAATATTATTATCGACACTGATTCTACGACGACTGACACTGACTCTAAGGCGGTCAGTAGTCAACTGCCATATTCTGCTGTCCCCACCACGCAAGTAGTTAGAAAAAGCGCGCCAATGCGTACTTGTTCTTGATTTTCCGCCAGGGGCGTGCTTGTGATTTGTTTTGACGTCAATAGTACGGCTATTGACTAAATCCAACATATATTTATTTAGGTATGTATTATATTATATATATACATGTGTTCTTAAGCAACTTATTATTAGTATTTCTTTGTTTTACTGTTTTAGTTGTCACAGTTTAGAAAATGCACCTGCTTTGATAACTCTTCACCACCCTTGGTTGACAGGTAGACAATGCCTGAGGAATTGAGTCCGAGTCCGCCATTTTACCTTTGTGCATGAAGTATTAAATAAATAAACACATATCCTCTAATTTATAAATATATTGGCGAAATAGGGCCGAGGCTAGTACCTTCCAAATAAATTGGTGAAACCAAGTTCTTTTTAAATGATAGATGTATGTACCTGTGACTTAAGAGTTTAGAAGTAGAACTTCATTGAAAAAAGTTCGCAAGTTCCAATAATATTTTTCAGTGTTATCAAAACAATACTCAATAAGAACTATACATTCGTTTAACATTAAGAAATCAATAGGTACACGTGCTGTAATATTATCCAACTAGAAGGCAACTGTTCTGCACCTAAACACAGATTAGCTGTTGCTAAGCTTTGATTTAATTAGTTTCAGTCGAATCCAGAACTAATTTCACTTCAGAGGTAAATAATGTCAAACTAATTAGCTAGAAAACACAAATGTGAAACGCGTTTATAAGTTTGAAGGCTTTAATTAATCGCACACGTATACTATGTAATGAAGAAGATGAATTATAACTGTCTGTTTTTTTTATCCACAAAAACGTCTTAGTTTCCTTGTCCCGACGGTCACAGCCTACTCACGATTGTATTTATACTTCTGTTTTATAATAGGTAATTCGTGAATGGTTGATTACACATAATAGTTGTAGGAAGATTGCCCTTTAGAACGGCACAAACATACACAAGTTAATTACTGACTTGATAGATACGATATAATTTGATCTGTCTTACTTGAAGGGAAAATTTGCCGAGTAAGAGTTAGCGTCAGATACACATCGGCTTTGCAGACGTGGTATCACGTGATTTTGTACTTACTCGTTTAATATAGTTTTATTAGGCAATTCTTATGCAAATAGGTAATGAATACTTACGACTAGATCGAGTTATTTATATAGACGACGTGATTACATTTAACAAGCTCTAGCAGTTTATACAAAAAACTATAATAAAAACTGTATGTTACGAAGTGACTGCATAGATTTGGAAAAGGTTAAACAGTATCGGGTGCCTGATCTAAATAAAAATATATTAGGTAGGTATATTCGACAGCACAGTTAGCGCAGTTGCTGAGCGGTTGGCTGCTGCGCTTCGATTCCCGCACGGAATAATTATTTGAACGCACCCACGATACGTGAGTCCGAAAAATCTACTATCAGAATGTCATAAACAAAAAAGTAATAAATGGAAGGGACTTTTAGAGATCATAAACGAAATCTTAAAAAATTGGTATAGTACAACTATTTTTTTAATGTAATCAATCAATCATCGGCAATTATCGGATTGCCGAATTCAAACTTCAATACTTGAGCGCACGGTTGGCGCAGTGGTTGAGCGATTGACTGCTGCGCTGCGTGTCGCGGGTTCGATTCCCGCACGGAACAATTTGTATGACCTACAGATAGTTGTTCCGGCTCTGGGTGTTGTGCATGTGAGTTTATATGTTTGTAAACGCATCCACGATACAGGAAGAAATTTCTAGTGTGGGGCAACGTTTCTAAAACGAAAAAAAAATTAAACGAATGCTAATGTCCATGTCCATCAATTATTAGATTTATCGTATATAATATTTTGAATTCAGAACTAAGTACTTCATTGTTGTGTTGTTTTGATTTCCGTGTGAAATATATAGAACTGTAAAAATAGCGGCTCACCTCCCATTTTTTCAACAAATTTCATTATGTTAAAAGAGTATTAACAACTCTATATACTTCCAAGTTGATTGAAAGCGTCCGGTCTGCACCAAGTGCAATGGGCAACTGGTAGAAAGAAAGCCGACGACTGACGAATCACGAAGTTTGCCGAGGGACATTAAGAAAATGTTCGTAACGTACAGTACGAACATTACATATTTTTCCAAAAAATCATATTGTACGTTAAATTTTACAGGTTCTTCGCAATTAAGACATGGTTCCTCGAGTACCAAAACTTCACGTACGGGAACCCCTCTTACAACTTGAAGACGATAGGGCACTACACCCAGATGGTGTGGGCCACCAGTCATAAGGTGGGCTGCGGAGTGGCCCACTGCAAAGGCGGTCCATGGGGCCACTTTTATAACTACGTGTGCCATTATTGTCCAGGGTGAGTACAGTTTGGCGCTTTTGTTCTTGAAAATTAAAGAACTGGGTCACACTAAAGATTAATTCTCTAACATCGAGTAAAGTAACTTATTCATCGCGTAAGGGCTGCCCAGTCCTTCTGTGAATGATTGCCAATATATTTATTGAGTTTGGAATCACAATCTTAGGACCCATTAATATTAATGATAATTTTTATCCGAGGTGCTCTGCTAGGCAACTGAGCTTATCCCAGTTATAAACGCCTCTTTACGCCTGTTGGCCTTGTTAGTTTTGTCTCCTGCTTGATATGAAGGGAAGTGGAAATTTGTATTTTTTCCTACTCCTCCGTTATTCTTTTCTGATTAATTTCATTGCGGGATCCAAGACAGTTAAATTCATTCTCCGGTACTTTGTCGAGCTTCATTGCCTCATCGGCGCATTTTCTGGTGGTCGCCACTGTTGATTCTTGCTTTTAGGAGTTGCAGTGGTTTGGGCATTATGCGGTGGGATTGAATATTAATTGATTTCTTGCACGCTCACAAACTGTAGTATCATCAACCATACATCAAGTACTCACCAGTTAGTGTTAGTGTTATAAATCAAAAGTTCAAAGTCAGAATAGTACAACTATTTTCATGTCCTTCGACAATGATCGAATTTCCGAATACAAAAGAATGGTAATTTCCATGTCCATCAATTATTAGATTTATCGGGTATAATAATTTGAATTCAGAACTAAGTACTTTATTGTTGTTTTGTTTTGATTTCGGTGTGAAATACATATATACAGCTGTAAAAATAGCAGCTACTCCTTCCATTTTTAAAATAAATTAGATAAAGGAGTGTCCTCACTGAGAGCATTCACTTGTAATGAGCATTCGACGTCGAATATTCGAGTGGTGTGGACGTTGAGCCGAGCGTTACAAAGCTTACACGCAAGCGCGAACTTCGCTCGGTGTGGACGTCGCAACGATTTTCGCAGAAACGGCTCGCATTCGAATGTTCACGCAAATAAAACGCTCGATAGCGAGTACTCAGATGATGCAATGAATGAGTATGTATGTAGGAATATTACTGGCCACTTGTAAAGCAAGGAACAGTTTCGAGGTCAATAAAAAAAAACTAAAACGCTGCTGCTGCACTAAACCGCTCTATCCGGCATTTTGAAATGAATGACATTTAACGAGATCGTATTATATGTTCGACTCGAACGTTCATAGTTTCGCTCGAACGCGAATGCTGGGCTCGCTGGGAAGCATTTGTTGCTCGCCTACGATTGCTTGTTTACAAATGCTCACGAACGAATGCTCCCAGTGAGGACGCTCCTTTATGTTAAAAGAGTATTAACAACTCTATATACTTCCAAGTTGGTTGAGAGCGTCCGATCTGCACCAAGTGCAAAGGGCAACTGATAGAAAACCAACGACTGACGAAATGTTTGTTCTGTATTTATAATATACTATAGTATTTATTTCTTACTTGTATCAATAATAAGTGCTATTTTTATTTTATTCTAACTCAAACCAAACCATCAAGGGGATTCCCTGAAAAATAAACATCTAATATTTTATTTTATGAACACATTGCTCTGTAACCTATTAATGTGGTTTGTATCTACCTACTCCATTGTTCCGTACAAATAATAAATCCATACAAGTAACTCTGTGTGTCTGTCTGTTACCTTTTGACGCTAAAACCGCTGAACATATTAAGATGAAAAAAAAATGGTATGGAGATAGTTTGAGACCCTGGGAAAGACATAGGATAGTATTTATCCCGGCAATCATCCTTAAGTGGAAGTTTGTATGGTGAACTAAAATTTCTCAAGTAAGGCGGCCCATATACCTACAATATTATTGAGTGATATAAAAGAAGGTTATTCGAAGTACTAATGCTACACAGACGAAGTCGCGGGCAACAGCTAGTTATTTTATCTATACATGCAAATAAATAAAATTGAAGTGTCTGTATGTAATATCAAAATAACAACGTTTTATTGAATGCACGTGAAAGTATATACGGTACTAACAACAAATAAGCAATTTTTAAGATTTTTGTCTGTCTGTATATCTGTCTGTTTGTTCCGGGTAATCTCCGAAACGGCTGGACCGATTTTGACAGGACTTTCACGGTAGATAGCTGATGTAATAACGAGTAACATAGGCATTCACGTTTGATCACGAGAAAATTCATAGCTCCGGCGGGAAACTAAAAAATAAAAAAATATTTTTTACGAGTTTGACGTGGACGAAGTCGCGGGCAACAGCTAGTAAAAAATATTTTTCCATTCTTCCAAGTACCCAACTTATTATAGGTTAACAACCACTGCTGCACATGGCTCTCATTTCTAACCATCGTCAATAATAAAACTATCGAAATCAAATACAATGTCTTACCTATTTGCATTTTTGTTTACAGTGGCAACTTCCACAGTATAACGCAGTACCCCTACAAGATCGGCCAGCCATGCGAAGAGTGTCCCAACCACTGCCTGTCCAAGTCCTTATGCACCAACTCCTGTAACAAGATGGACTTCTATTCCAACTGTCCAGAGCTGGTGACGATCTCCAGTGACGTGTGCAACCAAGGAGTATGCAATGCTACTTGTAACTGCGCCACTGATAAAATACACAGGAACTATCCATGGAGATAATTCTCCTATGTTTACTTCACACAAAGTACCTAGGTAGCTGTTTATATAGCATATCGAGTGTTAGAAAAAGGTCGATTTAGTAGACCTCCGTCACTGTCACTCTTAAAAGACTGTGTCACGGAAATTCGATGTTCAAAATATCGATGAACGGTGCAATGAGGTACAATGAGAGTCTAAGTGCGAAAAAAGGAGTGCCTCTTCTACTTCTACTCGTACGGTACTTAAAAGCACGCAACTTCGACAGTTTGTTACTGTGACTAAAAACTAGGATGTGAAAACCACGAGTGGTATAGTCTCTCTCAAGGATAATAATACTTCTTCGTGATTGCTGGCTCAACTGGCCTTCTGTTAGTTTTCGGCGTAACTGTCGAAGTTGCGTTCCGTGATACAGGATCTTTATCACTCTCTTTCTTAAGCTCAATATGTTACATAATAGGCCTAGATATTGTAGGATCATTTACTGCCAGTGTTGTCACAAAAGTTACTGTGTTTTTTTTTGTCTAAGTAAGCCTTTATTATAAACATTTGTAAATACATTTTAAAATACAGATTTGTTTTTTTTTCCTTGTGGATTACATTCGCATCTTCAAGCAAAGAACAGTATGAGAAGATCTATTGTTTTTTTTTTATTATTTCTTTATGAAAGTCAGAAGATATAGGCGTTTTACTTAAATACAATAATTAAATCAAACGTGCGGCGTTCCAGTTTAGTCCAGTCTGGCCTAGATATTTAACATTGGTATTTGTGTTATCTGACTGAATGAAGAGGAGGAAAACTGCGATCACATCATGTTTTTTTTCCCATTAATCAAATAATTTAGTCAATTATTAGAATTGATTCCCATTTTCCGGTAGGTAGGTACCTATTTTTGTTTGTTAGCTATGAAGGGTTCAAGGGTTCGCCACTCTTGCGCAGCAGGTGAGTCAACAGGTGGGGTGGTTGCCGGTGCGGAACCAACCTCGTAACCCAACGTCCCTTTCTTTTGAATACGAATGTTTGGAAGATTATCTAATAACGGTGCTTAGGAAGTTTGTTACTGCGCTTTTTGTTTACTGTGATTCTGGTATTGTTAATATTTTTCTGTAGAGTTCTGCTATTAAGGCTCATTTTTATCTAGTAATAAATGCAGGAGTAGGGACATTAGGAAGTAAGAAGAAGCAGGACACAAGTACTAATGATGGCAAATAGGTATCATAATATTATTGGTATTAGCGGGATGGATGTCTATCTGTATAAGCTTAGAAATACCATGCGCTTTGTTTCAATAAATACAACTCTCAGTTCTTATCTGTATTAAATTATGTTAGTAAAAAAATACCTACTTGTAGATGAGTATTTATCGTGAATTTTATTGGCATCAATTTGTATTCAGTCATGTTCCCGACTAACCGAGCAACATGTTTCCCACCCCCACCACGAGTCCAACCCAATTGTAATGCACGGCGGGCGCGGGTCCGGCGCGCACGCATTGTGAGCGCGACGCTCCCGCCACCACCTGCGCGCCATGGTCGCCGGCCGGCCGCTGCACGCCTCATCGCCTCCCGCGCCGCGCAAGTCGCTACGCCGCCTCGCCTCCACCAGGGGCTTCAAACCCCGCGCCGCCAACGAATACGGCTGGATACGCGTCTTCGAAGGCCTCGAACCGTTCGCCATCGATGCACCCAGCAAACTTATCAAGGTCACCCTCAATACCACCGTAGAAGAAGTAAATAAAAATCTTGGATTCAATGATGAGCTATCGCTGTGGCTGCAAATTGGTGCGGCGAACGCACGGCGACTGGAACAGGACGAATTTCCTCTGCGGATCCAGGAGCAGTATTTAGCAACATGTGGTTGGAGGTCACAGGCTCGAAGGTTGCGGCTGGCAGTGGATCCGGAGCTGCGACACTCCTTGCGATGGTGTGCCGGCCCCGCTCCGCGCACTGGAGGAGTGCTGCGCTCTGGTACAGTGTATGTGCTGAAAGGACACGTATTTCCGCAGTGGAAACCAAGACCTGCATACGTGATAGGATCTAGACTGCATTCTTATGGTTAGTAGCATTAAATATCTATCAAAGATTGATAATGTCCTTGCGAGCTCTTGAATAATTTTATGAAAAACTTTTCAGGCACAACATGGGAAATGATGGAATTAAGTGGCGGAAGCATTGAGTTATGTCAACCCAAGGCTCAGAGACTGGTGCTCTGCGTGAAGCCGCGTTGTCAAGGCAACATAGTTTCCGGAGACAACAGCATGAATCACCTCTTCCTCGGATTCAGTACTATTTGGGAGCGAAACATGTGGTTCTGCTGGTTAAAAGAGGTTCGTACTCCTAATACGCGTGTGTGATAATATTTATTAACTTGACATGGAGGGCGCGTGTAGAAAAATAATCAGTTCACAAAGTTAAACAAGTGTAGTCAAATTGGTTTACTTCGGTAGGTAGTGTAATTGGAGCAAATCTTACGTAGTTTAATGTTTAGTTCCGTCGCGCGCTCCACAGCGTGCAGATATGAGCTCTTAGCAGATGATTGAGAATTTGATTCCGGTACACTTCTCAAACTAACGAACCGTCAAGTTAACAGCGGTAAATTGTTAGAAATTTTCTAAAGCTTATCAAGTTTTTGACGTTTCAATGTACAATTTGACGTCAATCACATTAGGGTTGTGTAACTATAATTTATTCATCATGGTGTTGTGATGTAACATAAATATAATTACAGAAACTCTCGTAATATGGGACTGTACGTAGGTATACAGTTACAGTTGTTTGCTATCAGGGAACTAATAAACTTGTTGTATTCAATAACTTTCAAGAAAATCTTGTTTGTTGCAAATTAACTTCGTAAAGTAGCAATTATGACTTATGTGAAATTATTCATGAATGTGTGGATAAATTAAAAGATTTGTGTATTTGAATTAAGAAATTGTTATCATGTGATTATCTTGAGAGATAAGGTTTGTACAAGAGAGAGAATTTGTTAGTCTTCGTGATGGGGGGTATGAAAAGTGTGTTAATTAAAAATAGTGTGCACTACACCCTGAAAGAAATGTCACGGTCGAGATGTGCAGAGTGTGGCTGCGTCTGCGCCGGTGATAGTGGCGCGCGCGCACGCCGCCGCTTCACAAGTAAAAAGTCACTCGCAGTGGTCGCACTGAGCTTACCCTCAGTGTACTTACAGTCACTATTCGCTTTCATTACCTGTGCTACGTAACTTATTTGTAAACAATACCGGTGCCTTTAATATTCACACAACTTCACTAAAAAAAATTGAAGTCCAAATAACCAAAACCATATTAGCAGTTCTGTTCTGGCAAAAAAACTCAACGATCATGGTTTCTAGAAATAATTATTAATCAAGGACAAAACGCCATTTATGCAAGCAACAGCGACGTGAATGGAATAATGAACTGTACAGGAGTTATTCCGTAGTCTTTGGGAATAACAATGCTCGAAGGAGTTCGACGGCCCCAGCGTGGTTACACACCGAGACAGACGAACACTGTCTTACTGCAGTTGCTTTTAAAATGTCATTTGATGTGGCGACAGTGATACGTTTTCCACAAAACTCTTCAGCTCTATTGTTTGTGTTGTGCGCGAGTGTTAGTTGATTGTGATGGTAGAGAGAAAAACAATGAAGTGTGATGAAGAGGAGGTTGACAGCTTGGATGTGTTCACACAGCCGAGCCTTGAAGACATATTCCTGGACAGCTTGGAGCCTAACACGTTGAGAGAAAAATGTGAACTTTCGGTTGGTTAACGTTCATGCTTCATAAACATAAACTTTCTCATAATTAGTTACTTTGTAATGTACACAATCACTCTCATATATCGTAATTGTGTTCATAATTAATTTATCTTTAGGTATCTTAATTCGTTTTCACTTACTTTACTTTAGCAACAAGTTGTATCTAGTAATCTTAGCAGGTGCTGAAAATTTCCGAAAAGCCCAGAAATATTTAAACCTTACTTCATTAAGAAAACATGTGTTTTCAAAATAAGCAAAGAATTTTCTTTATCATCTTTCTGAGCAAACCAGTAACTTTATCTTATATTGTTCTAGGGTACTCAAAGTACGCAGCCCCCAAATGTCCTGGACCTCAGCGGCGGTGGTCGTGCATCCCTGGGCGCGGCACTGGCCCAGCACGCGTCCGGCGCATTCACGGTGCGCGTGCTACGGCTGAGGAGCAACGCTCTCGCAGCCCTGCCGGCACAGGCCTGGTCGCTGCAGGCCCTCACGCACCTGGATATCAGTGATAACAGGATCGCGGAACTGCCCCCGGAAATATGTCAGCTTACGCAGTGAGTCACATTTGCTTTGTAATTGAATTAAAGCTGACGCTGCTGGTTTGGTTCCAAAGTCTCTACGTAGCTTTAGTTAACGCAATTAAGTATATATCACAAAAGCTTTAAGAAGAATATTAGGCTTTATAAACTATTATATAAAGTATGTTTTTCCGTCAGTAAATAATAACGGTCATTGATTTGCTGATGAAAGCAGCTGCAGCTGTATTATATAGACTTCAAACTAATAAAAAACGTAAAGCACTGCATTGCAGAAACATGTCTGTGTATAAGCAGAATCTACTAATTACTACTACTCTTAATGCCCAATTGCATCAAAACCAATTAAACCAAGGTCAAATGATTAAAAAGTGCTGCAAGACACAGAACAGTAACACAACAGCATAAAGCATTTTTTGATACCATTATTCGTGCTTATTCATTTTAGACTGCAGTTTCAATTAGCTACATAATTATTTTCTTAAGTTCTCCCGTACGTACCTATTGATATAAAATAAAGCTTTTTGCTCTCCATACCTCTATACTGCTGTTCACTTTACTTTTCCCCCTTTTTTTGGGGTGGGAAATCATCCAATGACTTTTCCCGCTCTGGGTAAAGCGGGAGGTCGTGTGAGACTTTTACTGACTAAAACCCACCCGTGTTCCTTCAGTTGCTTGAGCCAGGTCCGCGGTAACACTCTTTCAAATTTATCTGCGACCTTGCTTTTCCTCTCTGTCAACCGTCTCTGATTAAAATTAATTAAAAAAATCAAAATACCCGACTGCTTAAAAAGCGAACTAAAAAGACGTAAACAAGAAGAAAATCATGCTGTGCAGTCGGAGGATACATATTCGCGAGCTGGCTGACCAAAACCAGATGTATCCTCCGACTGCACAGCATGATTTTCTTCTTGTTTACGTCTTTTTAGTTCGCTTTTTAAGCAGTCGGGTATTTTGATTTTTTTAATTAATTTTTTTATTTATAACTTTTTAGTTAACATTTTTTTCGAATTAGGTACATTTAAATATATAAGTGTTATATATTTTTGAAATTGCCTCTAAAATTTGCCCCTTTATTTTGATACCCCACACGATGGGTTTGGAAGAAAAAATAAAATTGGCCCCCCACAATATGGCGCCCAAAAGCCGCCATTTTTCTATTTTCCAATTTTAATGTAGCCTATGACACTCGCAAGGTTAAGACGAATCGATTGACGTATGAATCATCAAAATCGGTCAACGCGTTTGGTCTCTGGAACGCCACATAGGAACAAACATACATACATACATACTTACATACATACATACATACATACATACATACATACATACATACATACATACATACATAGACTGATAAACACATTACCCTCCTTCGGCAGTCGGGTAAAAACTAAAAAGGCTGCAACATATCAACAAGAAGCTGCCTTAGGCTCAATTTTTTTATCAGTGGTTAACTTTAACCAATGGTTAAATATGCTAACCAATAATTGCAAATAATTGGAGAGTTAATTATTTTAGCATTTGTTAGACTTACAATTTGCGGATAACGTTAATCGTTTTATCGAAATTTTAAACCATTGGTTAGCATATTAATGTTTAGTTGAGTTAACTGCTGATCAAAAAACTGGTCCTTAATGATCTAAAACAAATCGTAGAGTCTTTTGAAAATCCCATATATTTCTGGCAATCCTATTTGAGAGGAATATTGTGTGTTTGTGTAATTGCTTCTATACACTAAATACTTTTTTATTAGCCCGAATTATCCTACTCCTAGACAACGACCCCATTCCTTTCATTACTCTCGGTTTTGTGCTTCATCAGTACACTCGAATTGTACACCTAAATATAAAGTTTTTTTTTAAGTAGCGTCTAACCCAATATAACCTTAACGTTCTCAGTTGTGTATTTGACCAAATATTCGAAGAGATGTGACATCGACCAACCCAGTCCATATGATGGATTATGGACCACTGCATCTAGAGAGTAGTTCTGTATCTCAGCACTGGCAACAATATAGGCTGATTATGAATTTATGATGATTCTCAGCTATCAGAAATTAAAATAGCATCTCGACAATACTCATTCCACTTCACTCGCTTTAAAACTATTTACGAATTTGGTATCCACCAAAATCATATATCTGTGCATCTTACTATCCTGACTCCTAAAACTCTTGAAATTACTTCAGATTATTTAGAAAGCGAACAAAATTGATATTCTACATCAATCCCGCAACAGTTATACACAAAAACAATACAAGAGGCATCACTCGCATCACGCTAAACGCAATAATTTTCGATGTTGGTTGACTGAAGCAAGTATAGTGTTCACGTTTGGCTATGCGATCATTACTAGTCTCGTTCAGTAACGCTCGGCTAGCGAAGCGTGGAGCCCGCGGCACCTCTCGCATCAATCTTAGCCTTCGGCCTTTTGTTTCGATATCTGTGTACTTTGGTTTCAAAAGGGAATAATGTTCTCTTGATAATATTGTACCAGAATGCTCCTTATTTATACATATGAAAATGTATTCGGTCTTTTGGTTCGATATCTGTGTGCTTTAGTTCCAAAATGGAATAACATTCACTTGCTAAAATTTTTTCGGCATTTTTCTTATGGTTTGAGTTGGAAAATATGCACAAATGCGTTTTCTTGTAGCCCTAGATTGTTCTAGAAGGAATGCGGAGATGTTTTCTTGGATTCAAAGAATCACTTCGCATCATTTTATTCATATTTTACTAAGTTTTCCAGCTTCCTGTCTAAAACAGTTAAGTTATACTCGTATGACGATGAACGTTTCAAATCTTTCAGAAAACTTAAATTTATTGTAAACTTCTAATTTGTTCTTTCTAGAAATACTTTCTAGTACCTCTACTTTGTTCCGACTTATTTCAATTTATAATTATTAACACAATTAGTTTTGTCATGTAGAGATATGTCATATTTCGAATTTTACTCCATGTCCATCTGTCACCTCGGCTAGGCTTTGGTCGTCAGGTTTCGAGTTCGTGATTCGAAACCTGACGACCATAGCCCAGCCGGCTAGCTAGGTTTCGAATCACGAATATGAGAATTTTTATCCGATTCCGATTAAAGATATCGGAAACGAATCGAAATTCTTCCATTCGTCTTGTCCAAGCAAGCAGTTATCATATGTTAGTGTAAGACACGGAGTTTCCGTTGTGTGCTAATTTTTTTAAGTGAGTGCTTGCGTACGCGCAGCGGCGGGGCGGGGCTATCTATATCTGCGCGCCGGACCGTGCCCGTTACGTTCACTTTGCGCACTACTGCAACCCCTGCTAGTGTTAGCTAATCTATATCGCACACGAGCTCTATGTACTTATCGATATTCAATTGTTTAGAAGCATTTTCTTTTGTTTCAACGTTGGTTGACAGCTTCGATACAGTTATGTCTAGAACAAAAAAGCCGCATCCAAACTGCAATTTTGCAGTTGCCGTATAGTTTAATTATAGCCCGTCTGTTTAGTTAGAGCCTTAATGTACTTTCAGGACCATTTTCAGGCTGCCCTATCTGAAACAACCTCTCAAGGTGGTCTTTGACCAGCGATTTATAATTATACTGTTGCCCGCGGCTTCGCTCCCGTGGACCACCCCACAGGACCCGTTTTCGGCATTAAAAATAGCCTATGTCATTCAGGAATAATGTAGCTTTCTATTGGTGAAAGAATTTTTCAAATCGGTCCAATAGTTTCAGAGCCTATTCGGTACAAACAAATAAACAAACAACTCTCAATATTAGTATAGATATAGATTATATTTTTTTTAGTTTCACCTTGAGATTACTACTGTAGAACAATTTTTATCCTTGATGTTTTGAAGTCTTCTACTTAAATTCCCTTTTGGGCCCTACAGAATTGTACGAGCAAGGATAATTAAATCTCGGTTTCCATCGAAGATTCAGATCCATTCATCCATCTATCTAAGGTTTAGCAGTTCGATGGTTTCGATTGTCCGATATATCTAAATGGGCATTGCTAAAAATATAATACCCCATCAATTAGCTGAAATACCATCTAAACAGGGTATGTCGAGGTAAGGCCAATAAAAACAGATACTTTATAACAATTATTTGATCGTATCTAGCGTTTGTGAGTCATTTGATGTATTTATTCGTCCTTTACCGTTTCCGTACATTCTACTGTAATAAAGATTCCGTTTATTTATGTTTTGTATTCGCAATTAAAGTTCTTTGTGGAACGACAATAGTGCCTAATAGGTAGTTCGAGTCGTGTTAAGTTGTGAACATTGAACATTATCGATTATTATTTAGGTACCTACATAAATTAAATATATAATAGATGTTTAATAGTGAATTTAATATTGATTGGCTACTGGTGGTTTGGTTGATTGTTGTATAATCATAACAAGTACAGTTAGCAACTTAACAATTGGGTTTCTTAACATTTTTAAATAATTTTGTGTCGAAATCAAAGTCAAATGTATTTATTTCAACTAGGCCATTATGCGGCACTTTTGAACGTTAAAATTTACATGTAATAAAAAAATGATTCTACCTTGCCAATGTTAATCGATGTTCATCGATGACCGTACAACACGCTATTAGATAACTATATTGATTGATAGCTGGTTTAGGAGTTGGATACTTCGCGGTCAAGAGCTACTTTTTCAGGCAAAAACCTTGACGTTAATTATAAAAACAATATGTTGAACTGTCTATAATGTGATTTTTTATTTCGTGGACTAAACTGACATTTTGGGGGTTGTCACTTTATCGTTACATTAAAATAGTGTCGTACCCTAACTATCCTGAGTGATCGAAAGTTAATCGAAAATCGAAGTAGATCGAAAATTAAACTATTTCACGGCATAAAAAAATAATTTGTTTAGAAACTAGCGGCCCATATTTAGTTTCTACTCATTTATGTCAGACTTAATTTTATCGATTGCATTTATTTTATTGTTGATTTCATATTTAACACAATAAAAGTTCATGTACTATGTGTATGAATACTGTTGTATTTAAATATATTACGTTTATATTCATACAACATTTATTTACACCAATTAGTAAAAATAAATTCAGGAGTCATGTCACATCGATTCGATGAATCACTTATGATTGAGTCTTACCTACAACACTATGCTCCGCGCTTGCAAAATTTAAAAAAATAAGGTCAATAGCAGCTGTCAGTTTAGTCCACGAAATTAAAAATCACAGTATAGCAAAAGTTCATCTCAATTTCATAACATTTGTATCTGCATATCTAAATATAAAATGCAATGAAAGGAAATCTGTATGAAGAAACATGATAAATGTTTGGTTGTACTGCATAGATTCATTGATAGATAGAGGCACAACAATGCTTGCTTGTAACATCGATGGTGGTTGGCCCCAAGTAATTACTCGAGTCTAGTTGCTTCAGCCGCGTGGTCAACGGGGCGGCGCACGCGCAGCCGCGGTCAGTCTGCCCACACACTCACCTTACGTTAGCAGCATTATTTGTTTTTATTATTTAAAAGAGTAATTAGATTTCTTTTATATTGCAACACGAATAATTAACGGTGCAACGTTCGTACTTTACAATGTATTGGTGGTACAGTGAATGTGTTTTAACTTGGTTCTGTAGTTTGTTCTACAGTTACGATACGTCTTTATAACTTGATTTTACCAACATAATATTGGTAAGTAATAATTTTTTGTATATCCAATATTTTAATGAGAGGCAAAGGGTTTTCCTGTTACCTGTTTGTCAACATTACAACACTGTCTATAAGAAACTGTCGACATCATCATGTCATCTTAAATTCAGCTAGTATAGGAACCGCTGTGCCTGTATTATTTTGAAATAACCATTTTTAGGGTTGCGTACCCAAAGGTTAGAAACGGGACCCTATTACTAAGACTTCGCGATCCGTCTGTCTGACTGTCTGTCCGTCTGTCATCAGGCTGTATCTCATGAACCGTGATAGCTAGACAGCTGAAATTTTCACAGATGATGTATTTCTGGTGCCGCTATAACAACAAATACTAAAAACAGAATAAAATAAATATTTAAGTAGGGCTCCCATACAACAAAAGTGTTTTTTGTTTTTGCGGTAATGGTACGGAACCCTTCGTGTGCGAGTCCGACTCGCACGTGGCCGGTTTTTAATTTCCATGACTGTAGCGTTTAAACTTGCTTGTATCGACGCCGAAAATCGCAAAACAAATAAAATCATCTTCCATAGTCTGACAAACCTACCCCATGTAATTTTCTTCACCATAAGAATTTCATGTTACCGCTAAGGCACTCAGCCAGAGTACCGTAGTCCTTTTTATGTCGGTCAACAGTTATGAACTTGTACATAATAATTGTTTACTCAGTAATTGGCACGTGTCGCTCTCGTTGCTCCATAAGTCCACATTGTCATGTCACCTCAAGATGACAATCACGTCGTGGTAATCATTTATTAAGAAAGGTGTTTGAAAAGTTAAAAGGCATGTAACTTAGACGTGGATTTAATTATGGCTTTTGAAAGAATAGGGGTTTGTTTTTATTATTCAACACATTTTGTTTGTTTTGATGACGACATTGTACAGGAAATATTCAAAATAATCGAGTTTAATGCAATTACATTGCTAGTTTGAGCCTCATCTTAAGAACTCTAGAATAAAATGCAAATGTTTACGGAGTTTTACGTTATATGCCAATATGTATAGTTGAGGTTCAAAAGTTCACAGTTCACTGTACCAATACAGCAGCGGCAATTTTTTTTTAGGCAGAGCTATTTCAAATTTTCACGGTTAGTAAGTACACCACTATACTTTAATTTCTATACAACATATTGAATCAGTTGTGGATAATTTAACTTCTGCAATAACTAGCCATTTGAGTTTTGGGAGTGTATGACTGCTCTTTTGACCCTTGAATGTACCTATAGATACCTAAGTTTACCCCTTATTCATAAAAGTTAACAGTCAAAACGCGTTGATGTTTTTCACGGGTCAGGTTTTGTCAACGATATTTGAAAATGATGGGGTACTTCATTGCCTAATAGTACTAAGGTACTCGCACCTACTTATAAAGTTCATAATATCACAAGTTATTCAAAAGAGTATTTCCTAAATTAAATAAGATGTCGTAGTTGATTTTGATGCGCTACAAGAGTTTCAGTGCAAAAGCAACCTTAAGAGACCACTTTTTAATATTGTTCGAAATTTCAAAAACTTAAAACATGTCTGTATTATTAAAAAAGAATTAATAGATTAAGGGCCGATTTAGCAATAGTCTGATAACTTTTAACTGAGGAATAAAAATGGCGGTTTGACAGTTTTTGTATAGAGAATATGTCAAACGGCCATTTTTATTCCTCAGTTAAAAATTATCAGTCTTTGGAAAAATCAGCCCTCAATCAACTTTCAACACAAAGAGAAAGAAATCTGTATTATAATGGAGGCATTGTTTGGAATAGTTTATAGCATCCATAAAGAAAAACATTCGTGAATGTTTCTTGATAATAATCTATTGAATATGAGCAATTTTAATAGGATGCAATTTTATCGGATTTCCTAGTACGAGTACTCGTAAATAAGCAACAAATTTTAATGTATATTATGTCCTGTGGTAATTCTTGAGAAATCAGTAGATCAATAGTTTTGCAAGAGGAAATCGTGGAAGCTATTTCTTAGAGGTTAGTCACTAATTAAAGAATACTTTCCTTCCAAGTGTAGCACTACTTAAAAATATTTATAAGAGTTATTAGTAAAAAAAAACCTTTTAATTGCATCGTTCACGGTTGCCGAACTAGTGGGCCACACGTTAACATGCGCGTCTCGGTAAAGAGCTGCGAAATAATGCAAATCTATTGTTGAATCTGAGTGATGCAACGATATTATTGTTATAAGAATATAGTGCATATAATGATTAGAATTAGAATCATAAGGTTGTCTTCTTGCTCTTGTCGCTGCAAAAAAAATATGGCTCGATTTCCTAGGAGAAGTGATCAATACAGTTTTAGGTTTTGGTAGTTGACTTCTTTGATCCCTAAAGCTGATGAGAGAAGGTGTTTCATAATATCGCCTACTTATGTAATTAATATGACCCAAATAAGATTAACATGAGACATATAAGAGAAGACTCATGTAAAATACACTAACTCCTAAACGGGAAAGGCTAGCTTAATGACGCCGTCTGCAATATTGAAGTACATTTAACAGCGCATCAGAATATTACCAAATAAAAACGTAAATATTGTGTTCAAATTTTAAATTAAATGTGAAAAAATTTAATTAAGGTGTTTGTCGGCATTTTGTGTGTGGAACTTTTTCATTGCTCGGCAGTTTATATAAAACAAAACCATTATGGTCAACTTGTACAATGGTACCAAACCTGAAATCGTGAAAATTTGTTCGTGTTTATACATAAATGCAGAGCTGTATAAACTAGCTTCTACCAGGGGCTTGACCCGCCTGAAAATTGTTTCATCTTCCCACCCCCAAGGGAACATAATACCGGGATAAAAAGTAGGTGCTATTCCCGACTATAATCTATCTCTTTGCCAAATTTCAACCAGATCCGTGCAGCCGTTCTGGCGTGATTGATTAACAAATATACATCCACACACACATCCATCCAAACATTCTCTTTTATAATATTAGTAAGATGTAGAGAACAGCTGATTTCAGAATCCCATGGAATTGGTCCCGTGGTAAAAGAGGTTTTAGCTTATTTCAATTGCACCTCGAAGTACCTTCTCGGGACACTGTAATCCTTTTTGAAGATGATTATGTCCAAAATAATTTCATTAGTGTTTCTAGAAATAAACACAGTAATTAACAACGTTACTTTCTACTTAGCAGCACTTGTAGTTGTAATGTTTTTGTTAGATTCTCGTATACAGACTTATCCGCAGCCCGTCCATCACTTCTCGATACAATCTCTGTTACGTCGTTGGATAACAAATAGACTTGTTGTGTCCGCTCCGTATCTAACATTCATTTACATAGTATCTACTAATTTTCAGGTACATTCAACTCAGCTCTGTGACTATCTGTGTATGCATTTTTGCACAATTTACATACCCTGTTGCATTACGCATTTGTTCCATACGTAGTTACTTTTATAAGTTTTAAAAGAATTAATTACTTTTTTTACCAGCCTATTACTGCCCCACGGCTGGGCAAAGGCTTCTTCTCAACATACAGAGAACAAATAGAGCTATTTATCATCACCATAGTTTAATGTGGATTATTTTTAAGTATTTTAATAAAATTTGATAAAGCTTTTTCTGTGTGTCTAAAATATTTCCTCGTTTTCTTGCTATGTATTACATGTTCCCATTATGAATGTATTGATTTCTCCTATCTTCAGATTAGAGGAGCTTCAGGTGAGCGACAACGAACTGCGATCTCTAGACTGTGTACTCCGACTGCCCCGTCTGAGGACTTTAATAGCCCCTCGGAACCTTATCACCAGTTTTGGGGTAAGTTGACCTGAATCTGAAAACTTTCATCTGAAAGTATACTTATGTGTTAATTATGATGTTTTTTATTAATTACTTTTATGCTTTTATGGTTCCATTTCTGGAGCAAGGTCCCCCATAGTCGTCCTGACGCACATAATTGCAATGGCAATATATTGCCCTCATTTAGTAACTCATACATATCATGTTGAAAAAAGTATAACTTCGTACTGTGTAGGTCTCTACCGGAAAATTTCCGTTCCAACCTCGCTAACATTTTTGTGGATCAACATAATATCGGTTATGACAGAAATCTACAAATACATTACATGGGGAATTCTTTGTTTGATTATTTTACTACTCAACAACTAACAGTGTAAACTTTCCGCATTTCAGTCCAGCATTACACAAATGGCGCCCGAAGAGGAAAGTAAATCGGAATACCGCGCCCCCCTCACCACCGTAGACCTGCGATACAACAAACTGAAAGGAAGCATCATACTTGGCAATTATGAGGTATGTAGGCACTGTTTATAAACAATTAAACATTGTAGGTTAATAAATCAGTTCGGATGTCCGTTGGTAGCCGAGGCCATGGCCAGCATGCTGTAGATTCTATCAACACTTGTATTTTACACTTTAATTTTTAGAGTAGCATGTAACCTAGATATAAAATACCTCGTGTTGTTAAGATTTTGAAATACTCACACGCTAAAACGTTTTCTAACTCATGAATAATGAGATTGAGCGCAATCATTGTGATTCAATAATTAATCGATTACAATAATTAGCTACGATTCTAGCTCTTGAAATCGTAGCATAATTTTGTATAATCAACATAGTATTAAGGTTTATCCACACATATCAGGGCCGTGCCCGGGACGTGACAGGTCCGGACCCAGGAATTAAAGCTCCATCACAGGCCCGTGCACGAGCCTTGCATGGACGTGTGTGAACGAGTTCATATGACATGTATAATGCGCGTCTTGTAAGTTGACCCAAAATGTACTAATGTTTTATTCAAATTAAACGATTTAAACCTAAATGAATTCCTTATAAACGACCTAACCGTGGAATATACTGTATATTGTCAACGGTTAGGTTGTTTATAAGGGATTAATTTCAGTTTAAATCGCTTAATTTCAATAAAACGTACATTTTGGGTCAACTTATGTGCCGCGCACTATACACACCGATAGTTTTTTGAGCCCCTGACGGGGCACGGTCCGTCCACGTCCCGGGCACGACCCTGGTATGTGTAGATAGACCATTATAGCAAAGTGTCTATAAGTCTTTGAAATCTTATTCTAATGTGTTCTGCGGATCTTTATGAGACTGACTGATTGACGTTCAACATCCTTCAATGTTAGATAGTAGCAGTAGGGTTAATAGTTGCAACACGCAAGTACGCCTATATTTTATTATTAATGTATTATTTCCACCTGTACCAGCACCTCGTATCTTTGGACCTGTCGCACAACAGTGTGGAAGTGCTGGTCGTGTCTGCGTTGCGCGGTCTCCGAGAGTTGTACGCAGCACATAATACGTTGCAGCATCTCGCGTTGCACGGTGCCATGCTAAGGACGTTGCGTGCTCCACATAACCGTAAGTTATTTATGATTCTAGCTTATGTTTTATTGCAATCATCGCCTGCTTGATTGGTATGTAAGCCTAGTACTTGCCGCTTGTGAATCGTATATAGTTTGATAAATATTTTATTAGAAATTCTAATATTTTAATCAAACTACGAGTATTATACTTTATTGTGATGTAGTATGTGTATGTGTATGAGATTACTCCACAGATAATAACTAATATTAGGTATGTAAAAGATACGTTTAAAATATTAATCTTATCATTTCTCCTCTTTCCAGAACTAGAAACCCTTACAACAACAGTACCACCGATAAACCTAGTCGAAATCGACGTGTCGCACAACAAGCTGACGTCACTGCCACAGTGGCTTAGCGGCTGCTCCGACCTGACCACGCTGCACGCCAGCAACAATCAGCTCACCTCCCTACCAGAGCACCTGTTCTGCAGCGAACTCTCCAGTCTCAGTAGCCTACATCTCGCACATAACAAAATATCATCCATACCTTCCATGCCAAGACTAAGATCACCGCTACGAGAACTACTCCTCCACGACAACTGCATACAATCCCTACCAGAAAACTTCTTCTCAGCGTGTGACAGGATGTGCGTCTTAAATCTCACAAACAACAGGCTCAGTCGGCTACCCCACGCAAGAGGACCCTCCTCACATTGTCTAGAACGACTGTACCTAACAGCAAACTGTCTCACCGACGAAGTAGCAGATGTTATAATAGCCTTCAGAGGATTAAAGATATTGCACATTGCGTACAACTGTTTGACGAACCTACCAGAAACATGCATCAACTTTTGGCCTGATATTGAAGAGCTTGTCCTGTCTGGGAACTGTCTCTCAAGGCTTCCTGAAACCTTGCCACAACTAAACAATATCAAAGTGGTTAGAGCTCATTCGAACAGATTACGCTCTGTTCCAATGTTTGCTTGCAGTGCCTCTGTGAAAATATTAGATTTCGCTCATAATGAACTTGATAGTATAGATTTACGCCTTCTTGCCCCAAAGCAGTTAAAGTTTTTAGATATATCGTGTAACAAAAAGTTGCAAGTGGATCCTTCGCAGTTTAGTGCTTACAGGTGTCAACGTCCTCTTAGTTTAGTCGACGTCACCGGACGACATTCTTTACCTTGGACGCAAAAAAGTGGTTACCACGAAGAGTTAAATGGCTCGACACCATGGACTACCGGTTTCTCTGAATGTCCAAATAAATCGTTACAATTATGTTGTGCCCAAATTCGACTTCCAGCCTTCTGCAATAGGGAAGGTTTGTTCGCAATCATCGATGGTGAAACCGATATTGAAGTGCCAAAAATTTTACAAACATGCATACCCGGACTTGTGCTTGAGGAGAAATCTATAAAGGAAACTGTAAACGAGTACATGAAATATGTTGTCTTATCTGCACATAGGGAATTAAAAGAGAAAGGACAGAAAAAAGGTGCTTGTTTAATTATGTGTCACTTATCTCCTATAACTGCGCAAGAAAACGGATTTGGTCACACAGCCCGTAAATATAGCCTAAGACTTGCCAATGTGGGAGACACTAAAGCAGTTCTCAGTAGACGAAATGGACCGCTAAGTTTGGGTATTGAAAATAACAAACGACTAGGATATTCGACGAGATATCCTAATACAGTGCCAGATCCCGACGTCATACAAACTGTCATTAAAGAAGACGATGAGTTCTTAATATTAGGGAATGGTAAATTTTGGAACGCCGTCAGTATGGAGACCGCCGTGTCTGAAGTACGAGCCGAACGTAATCCGGTGCTTGCAGCTAAAAGATTACAGGATCTGGCACTAAGCTACGGCGCAGAGGACTGCATATCCGTCTTAATTATTCGCTTTGACGCGACTCGCTCAGATGTCGACCTACTAATGCGAGAGCTACGGCAGACGATTAACAGTAATAAGTCAGTATGTCGATCGGATTGTTGCTGCTCGCGTTTGGAACCTTGTTGTCATTCAGTTACGCCACCGAAGCCTAGTAGTGACCGATCATCTCCGAGCGGTCAGAGCGACCGACCTCCTAGTGAAGCGGTCAGTCATCAACATTATGCCAGCGTCCGATCACAAGCCAAAGCCTCGGAACGCAGGAGTTGTCGCGGAGGTGTCGCTCGCGCCATACGTGTGCGAGTCGAAGAAGATAAGGAGGAAGACCACAGACAAGACGACGGCTCCAACCCCGAGGAACAATTCAAATGTTGGGAGTACATGCTCGAGCAAAACACACAGATGTTATTTGACAAGGAATTAGATAACCTTTCGAAAGGTATCAAGTCGAACGTCAGTAGTCTTAGAAACCTGAAGGGTTTGTCGGGAAGTAGTCCACAGTTACAATTAGCTGGAAAGCAATCAAAGGGTGTGCCGTTCTTGTCAAAGCATTTTGGTAGCGCGAGATCGTTTGGCACCGCATTGAAACCAGATTTTCGATTCGGTTCTGGTAGGTTACCAAACGGTGGTCCAAACGCTGCATATTTCGGATCACTACAGCGACTGATGCCTTATCATCTAGAATACGACTTTGCTGTGATACAGGAGAAATCAACACAAGATTCTTTAGACCTTGAGGGTCGCATGCAACAGTACTGGGGAGTGGCCACCACGGAGCTATAAATATTTGGTAGAGTGACCATAGGTACTGATAGTTCATAAGTTGTAAATAAAACTTTATTGTAATTACATGTACAATTATTTATATAGAGACCATTCATCTGTCGACTAGATTTTTTGCACAAAGTATTATAATCACTATGGACATGCCTATATCAGCTATTAAATTACTTATATTACATTAATTCTATGTACAATATTGTGATAATTTCTGTCGAATGTTAAATAAATATTGCGTTATATCTACGTAAATCATATTTTCTTTGTATCTTTATTATAATAATGTACATATAATATAATTGGTACTCTTACAACTTAACATTTATTAATGACTCTATATAATTATATTTTATTTACAACATGTACCTTGCTAGTTTAAGGCGATTAATAATTATTTTGTGCTCGTACTTTATGTACACATATTAATTATTTTACAATTCTAAACGAACGGCACAATCACAAAGATACAATTAACAAAACATTAACGTAGGAATGTTACCTCAATATATGTAGGTAAGTACAGGAGTAACTTCAAGATGAGTGACAAACAAATTCGAGGGTATGCAGTATGAATGTATGTTTATAATCTACTTATATACATAATTGCAAGTCTTGTGGAACATCAAAAAACGCCGATTACACTCACATCAATGTGCAGCCACCGCCACCACAACAAAGTCATCCAAGTTCAGTGCATTTCAGTGTACCCTGCCAAAGCGACGTCGCATTATCAGTCTTTGAATTGACTGTCAATGAGAGTCCAAACAACTGCGGTGATGTGTGCTAGAGTTGCGGCACATCAAACACTCACAAACTTTCATAAACGTCCTGTGCGTGGAAATGTTCAGTGTGGTGCAGTCACAGCTCGCGCTTGACCACCAGCTCGAGTGGTTGCGCGAGCATGTGCGGGTAGGCGCGGGGGGTGGGGGGCGGCGGCAGGGGCGCGGGTGGTGTGGGCTGCGCGTGCGCCGGCGGTGGCCGCCGCTAGGGGAAGGCGCGCGGCGAGTAGTGGTGTGCCTCGCCCAGCCACGAGTCCGGCGAAGGCGGGAAGTCCGGGTACCCGCCCGCCGCCGGAGACGATGAGCTGCTGAGGTCTGACGCACCTCCCGCACCACCTGCTCCGCCTATGCCAGCTCCGCTCATTGCTTGACCTGATAAATACGAAACTTTTTTTATTCTGAAGGGCTGTAGTAGCAGAGTCACAACTGAGAAGTGAGGGCACTCTGACAATTCTTGCTGAAATGTCCTCATTGTAGGTAAGTGAATAGATGCTCGATGTTAACTATATCACCTATAATCGTGAAAATCTAAGAAGTCCGATGTCGTTTCTTGTTTTACATGGCGCGATAACTTTATATGAACGTCTACGAAAAATCTAATTCATAATCCTTTTTATTTACTATATTATGTTACCCATACACTATAACAACGAGTATTATTCGTAAACATCATGTTTAACTTATATAACGTATTTTTATAGCTGTCAAATCTGATTTCTTAGAATGTCACGACTTTAGGTTCGGCGCAACCGGGTCCTATGCATCGCGTGAATCACCATGGAGCACGATGACGCCTTAATGGATATCGACACTTTCATATTGGAAATCCAATTACGTCCCGCTATTTGGGATTTACGTTCTGATCTATACAGCAATAGAAACGTGGCGCATTGCGAACACCGATGGCTATCGTGCATCAGAAGTGCGCTGCCACTGTTACAATTGCAGCGCGCAACCAGCACGTGGCTATGTGCGGTGACGATGGCCCGTTTGTGCCGAGCCTTAGTAGTAAAGTGCTGGCTGGCATCAGAAAAAATGTCACGCACTATTTACTTACAAGTTACAACACAGGTTACGGGGCGCGTAGCATCTGCTTCCAGCGTTTGGTGCGGCGAAGCAACTGCTACGAATGTTTGGTGCAGCGAAGCAACTGCTACGAGTGTTTGGTGCGGCGTAGCAAATGTTACGAGCATTTGGTAACGCGTAGAACTGTGTTTATTTGGTACGTCTTAGCTGTGACTTTCCATGTATACCAGCCATTTTGCCCGCCTCATTATTACTACTTGCTAAAATACTTAACTTACCTATGTTAGTATATACGAGATGGTCAGGTGGATAGTGGTAGTGTGGATGCGGCGGTGAGTGCGCTCGTAGGTATGGCGGCGTAGCACCGTAGCGAGCTCCCCCTGCCGCCGTGCCCCCGCCCGCAGGTGAGCCCTCCTCGCCCCCTAAGGCAACGGTACTGTAGCTGTCGTTGCTTAACTCTGAAATTGTAGTACGTTTGTTTTAGACTAAGACTGGTAAAAATATAGGGTAGACTAAGAAACGAGGACGGATTAACAGGCAGAATTTGATTAAATATTTTTATAAACCTGGATTGAATATAATGCTGCTGTAGCCTGCTAAAGGTGCTCCCACACAGGAATAACATAACGTTATAAAACATTGTGTAGCACAATAACATTACAAAAAGTTAGATAACTAATGTAATGCTACATTCTCTAACATAATATAACTGCTGTTTGGGAGCACTTTTACCGTAAAATTTATGTACAAGATTAAAATAATACACCATGTAAAACGGGCTAATATTTTCTGAAAAGGGGAACTGACTATCAGGTGCACAATAATTATCGTGATCATGCAGACTTCGTTTTGATCCCTTCAGCAAATAAAATCAAAGTTAGTCAGAACTATTTTTTTATTTGAAACTGCAAGATATACAAAAATAGAAGCAAACAATATTTACCATGATGACTAAACGAGTCCAGATCAATCTTGAGCTCGTCCTTGTCTAGCAGCCTGTCGTGTCGAGGAGACCCGCTGCCACTCTTCATGGACCTGAAGTATTGAGACCAACGTGTGCGACCCGCGTCTTTCTTTAATCGCTTTTCTTTCGCTCGTCTGTTGAAAAAGATATTATAAGTGAAAATGAATCTGGCAATATAAATTGGTAATATAGTCATCGGCACGTAACTTGGCAAGGTTTTGGCGTAGTGGGGGTAAACTTGCGCATAGTGCGCGAACTGACCAACCACTATATAGAGCAAACGGGACGTGGACGTGACTTGATTGGTCAGTCAATCCTTGTGTCAACTGAGCAACAAATCGCGCGCTCGGAACGGTGCTAAACGTACCCCGCGTCCCGCTTGGTAACCAAAGAGACCTAAAAAAATGACTTGTGCGCATCTAACGACTCTTGCCAAGTTATGTGCCGATGACTATACGTTAGGTATTTTGTGAAGAAAATAACACAAATTATGCTCATCGTTTCGACAAAAGTTTTTCAAATAATTAAAAAAATCATAAAAACCCGACTGCTTAAAAAGCGAACTAAAAAGATGTAAACAAGAATAAAATCATGCTGTGCAGTCGGAGGATACATCTGGTTTTGGTCAGACAGCTCGCGAACTTGTATCCTCCGACTGCACAGCATGATTTTCTTCTTGTTTACATCTTTTTAGTTCGCTTTTTAAGCAGTCGGGTTTTTTGAATTTTTGAATTATTATTTTTTATTTATAACTCATGTTATCTTTTTTAGAATTAAGTACATTAAAACATATAAGTGTGTATTTTGTTAGCCCTTTATTTTGATACCCCACAAGAAAGGTATGGAAGAAAAAAAAATTTTGGGCCCCCAACATATAGCGCCCAAAATCCGCCACTTTTCTATTTTCCAATTTTAATGTAAGGGTTAAGACGAATCGATTGGCGTAAGAACCATCAAAATCGGCGAACGCGTTTGTTCTCTAGAACGCCACATAGGAACAAACATAAATACATACATATATACATACATACATGGACTGATAAACACATTATCCTCCTTCGGCAGACGTAGAAAAGAAAGAAAGAAAAATAATTTATTCAAATTTTTGTTTATTGGAAAAAAATATAAGTATGTAAAAGGAAAATTTAAGATGACGAAAGTTTCAGCCTTAAAAGTCTCTTCATAAACTGCAGAAAAACTCATGAAAACTACACGATAACATAATAAATGAAAACATAGAACTTCATCGGAAAACCATTTTGGAACTCCTTATAAAAAGTTATATGGCTGAAGTAGACCAAAAAATACGCAAATAGCCATTTGTATGATAAAAACCGGCCAAGTGCGAGTCGGACTCGCACACGAAGGGTTCCGTACCATTATCGCAAAACACTACAAAAAAATCACGTTTGTTGTATGGGGAGCCCCCCCATACAACAAACGTGATTTTTTTGTAGTGTTTATTTTATTTTAATTTAATAATCATTATTTTTTGAAGAATATATACAACTAAATATTCTGTGAATATTTCAAGCGTCTACCTTCTGCCGTTATTAATATCGAGCAAAAAACGGCAAAAATATCACGTTTGTTGTATGGGAGCCCCCCTTAAATATTAATTTTATACTGTTTTTAGTATTTGTTGTTATAGCGGCAACAAGAATACATCATCTGTGAAAATTTCAACTGTGTAACTATCACGGTTCATGAGATACAGCCTGGTGACAGACAGACAGACAGACAGACAGACAGACAGACAGACAGACGGACAGCGAAGTCTCAGTAATAGGGTCCCGTTTTTACCCTTTGGGTACGGAACCCTAAAAACGAATAATATGAAAAAATAAACTTTATGGCATCTAAAATTTTTTCCCGTTAAAATTGCCAGCACTACGTATGTAAAAAAAAAAACAAAACAAAACCTCAGAAACATAAACTTTTTATTTCTTCATATAAAATTTTCCAAAAAGTTTAGTTTGAAATCAAACTAATCCATAAAAAGAACATGTAATATTGTATCTAACTATAAAGAAATGTAAGCTATGTTATTCCACCCGCTACGAAAACGCCTGTATGTGCCTTCGTAAAAAGCTTTCCTCGAACAATGGCTTTACACAAACTGCAACCCTGTTTATTTTCAACGATGGGCACTTCGAATAATGACTGAACTTTGATTTAATAACGCAAACTCGTTATAACGCTCCGATTACTTTCGATTTAAACAAATAGTCGTGTATTCGATGTATAAACAAAACACCCCCGTAGCATGTTTTGCGTATGTTGTTATTAGCGCAGCGGCGGGGTGCCGGGCGGCTTTCAACAAAGAGCTTGATTAATTAAAGTACCTCCGCCCAGTCCGCTGGGAATGAAGCGCGTGCTGCGATATACCTCATGCGGATTATTGATACATTGTCCCGAATTGCCTTCTTCGTAATTTGTATAAGTTAATGGGCCAATCTGAATAAGTAGCCCCCGAATTTAGTAACTATTTATTTAAAGAACTTACAATAACTAATATTCAATGTTTTTTCAATAAAATGGTGTGTAAAAGTGGTTAAAGTTGACTAAATATTATATTTACGAACATCTTTATCGTCATTTAAAATATGTTAAAATTCAATAACACAGTAAATTCATACAAATGTAATTTTAAAAAGGAGTTTGTATAGGTACTTATTGAAAAATATTATTGTACCTTCTTATAATAAAACGGCCAAGTTCTAGTCGGATTCGCGCACCAATGGTTCCGTAAAAACAGCTACATTTGAATGTATTTTCAATATATAAATAAACAATGAAAGTACCGAACATTGCTCTACCAAAAATATTTTTTTACTTTTCCGAGTACATTTTTTAAGTGGGTTGACTATTACTCGTAAACTTGTAAAGCCTACTTGGCTGTGATAGTTTTCCTTTTAATTTCGTTATATATACTACTGCCTGGTGACAGACAGACGGACAGTGGAGTCTTAATAATAGGGTCCCGTTTTTACCCTTTGGGTACGGAAACTTACCCACTTTACGTGTACAGGGGGTACAATTTTTTTTCCTGTATTTTATTTTACCACTTCGTCGGCGTGATTCATTTGTATATCCATGCTAAATTATAGCTAAGTAGTAACAAGAGACTCTGTGCTAAGCTGCGGACGAACGGACAGACGGTCATGGCGAATCTATAAAGTTTCCTAGTTGACTACGGAACCCTAAAAACGTAAACTCGTTGAAGTTTAATAAAAAGCCGTTTGTCGAAATAAATAACAACAAAAAAATAAAAAAATCTTAATGTCATCCACAGATTGTTTCCAAGAAAATTGCAAGTAGTATGCCCAAGGAAAATTAAGTAAAACCTCGAAACTACCAGCAGGCTTATTTATATAAATAAATAAATATACCAGACTTTCAAATTATCTAATTATTGAAAAAATTGCCTTAAATATTTTATTTACAAACCTATTTATAAAATAAGTTCCTAATAAGATAAACATAAATACGCATTGGAAAACCTCATTGGACCTTCCAACTGGCTGAAATTGAAGAACAAATTAGTGAAAAGCCATTTGTGAAAATAAAGAACAACAAAAAGAAACAAAAGTGGCATCCACAGATTCTTTCTTGAAAGTTGCCAGCAATATACCCAAGAATAATGATGGAAAACCTCGAAGTTATCAATCTTTTTCGGCATAAAGAAAATGGTTTTATGAAAAAAGTAACGCAGCTCAACGCACTTATGGGTATTCTAATACCACGAATGTTTCTCTAGTAGATATATTATAATAGTTTATTGCAAAAACATTTTGTTTTAATGCATCATTACATCAAAAGTTTCAGCGTGCGTTTCTTCATAAGCTTATTGAAAATCCATATAAATTACATTGTAATTATTACTATACATCTCTATTAAATGACGTACGTGAATAAAGTTTATAAAAAGGCATGCCAATATAATGCGAAACACTAACAACATGTTTAACATGAGCTCGTATTGTAGATTGTACTTATATCGAGCACATAAAGTAAAGAAGTCGAGCATTGTGATATCGCGTCCACGTTTACGAGGCGAGGCCGATGTGCAGGGCGTGACCATAGCGTGACCACAGCGTGACCGCTGCCGTGACTGTGGTCAGTCGCGCGTGACACAACATACATAGTTCCGCGACTATGCTCCCAAACACACCAACAAACAGACGTAGATACACAATATGCAAATATCCGAAGGACGTGCTTTTGTAAGGAGACCTTTATGATGGGACACGTCAGAATTGATGAATAAGCCAGCTATTAAGGCATGAGAATGACCGCGGGCACGGTCAATGCATTCGTGTACTCACAGTCCTGAAAAATGACTGCAACTTAGCATGCAACACTGCTATAAACCATTGTTTGCTTTTGTTTAACGAAGGTCTAATGGTTAGGTGTATGTAAGCTTTACCTAAAATATACAGTACCATTTTATCAATTCAACTGAAGATAACTTAGGATGCTAACAGTCGATTGATAGTCTGTTCAAGTACTCGTAATAATCAATTCCTTTGTGCGCTTAACTATTAATTTAAATAAGTAGTTTCCAATCCAGGTTAAACTTTCGAATTTGTAGGTCAACAAGAATATAATAACGAGCCTGACTTCAAAGCGAGTCAAGCGTCGGGAATTCTATTAAACACTATGTAGATCAATTGCATGGGTGTAACCTGCTGCCAACAACCGTTCATGGTCACGGAATCTTATAAATGCAGAGAATCAGTAAAGTTGAGAAAATAAATCTGATTAATCATCGAAAATACTTTTAGTCATATGTCTTCTAAGGGCTTCCCTAAGGCCTCAAACTTTCTTTTAGTACCGATATTTAGCAATAACACCAGAAAAATCAAATTAGGTAAGGAACCAATACTGCCATTGTTTATTTTTATTGTTGACACCTTCCCTGTATTCTAGCGAACAAAACAAAAAAAGAATTTTTCAAATCGGTCCATCCGTTTTTGAGTTTTAGCGAGACTAACGAACAGCAATTGATTTTTATATATAAGATTTTATTGTTGACTAGTTGTTCCCCGTGGCTTCGCTCCCGTCAGCTGGCTACCTAACTACTTATCCTACCAACCTACCCTACCTCCTCTACCTACCTACCTATCTATTTTTTTTGTTTTTAAACCTACCCTGTATTCTAGCGAACAAAACAAAAAAAGAATTATTCAAATCGGTCCAGCCGTTTATGAGTTTTAGCGAGACTAACGAACAGCAATTGATTTTTATATATAAGAAGAAGAAGACATGCTCGCGTTTGACAACTATCTCACCTGATGGTAAGCGATGATGTGGTCGAAGGTGAAGCACGCTTGCCTAGTAACCTATTAACTCTTGACTTAAGACCAGATTTAAATTTCGGTAGCACAAAATTACTGACGCAGTTGCACGTCACATTAATTTTAGCGAACATTTTAATGTTTAGCTCTTGTTGGTCATAAAAGCTCTAATCTCCCTTTACGTCTTGTTAATTCACTTGACCATTTCAAAATCATTTCGTTAACTTGAACACTCAGAAGCGCACCTGCGCAACTAACATTGATTTCAGATATCGAATGTTTCGGAATTCGGCATGCTTAAAGAGGCGTTACTTAGGTTTGCATGTCAAATTGTTCAACGTCTTAAAGAAATAAATGTCAGTTATGGCGAATTTAGTGCGGTTTATGGTGCCACAAAGTCATTTTAATGTTATTAGAATGGGATATTAAAATTGCATGTCTTTAGTAACATCGCACCCATCCCGTGCTAATACTACCCATATATCTATGATTATAGCGATGTGGTGACGCACGGGATTGTTGATGTGGTGACGCTTGGGGTAGGTCTATGTTCAGCAGTGGACGTGTTTGGGCTGAAATCATGATGATGATAGGGATGACGTCACAACTTAAGCGCGAATAGCATGCATGACACTAACGTGATCAGGCCTTATTTGCTAATTTTAAGAGATTAATTTTAGGCCTACGTTTATCAAAACGAATTGTTTGACTACCCTTCCCATTCTTATAAAATATTCCTCCTTACATTCCTCCGTATCAAAAATTTATCAACTCTACTGACCTGTTCTGAAACCAGACTTGCACCACCCTCATGTCCAGGCCGGTATCATGGGCCAGCTGTTCCCTCACATGCCGCGCCGGTTTGGGACTACTGCTGTAGGCGTTCTTCAGGGTCTCCAGCTGCTTGGCCGTGATGGTGGTCCGCGGCCTCTTGCTGGCTGCGTCGCCGTCTAAGGAACCCTCGCCGCCTGGACATTGCACATTATAAGTGATTTTGATGTAGATTTTGCCATTTTCTTTTCCTAAGGAGCGAAGAATTGATTTATAGAAGAGGGAAGAAATAGTATATAATGGTACGAATTACTCCATCAAAATAAAACTAAGGAAACAGAACAATATGTCAAAATTTTTAATAACATTAAACTAGCATACTAGTAGTACTAGTAGTTGTCTTCCACAACGAAAGACTATATAAAGGCAAAATAAGTAATATTGTCAAAATATTACTATTTTTTTTACGTTTGCGTACCTTTCGCTCTCGCGGCTTCATAGTCAGGTTTACAGACAAGCTTCCCATCCTCCATGAGATAGAACTCGTCGCCAGTGTTGAGCGTCCTCGCGCAGGCTGCACAGGCGAAGCACCGTAGGTGGTAGACGTGGGACTGCGCGCGCCGCACCACTTGCGTGGGGGGGATGCCCTGCCCGCAGCCAGCGCACTTGGTGCCGAACCGCCTGGGACAACAGCCGCAATCACAACAACATTATCAACGTGACAGACGCTGTTACATTCACGAAAATACGCAAGATTTGAAAGCAGGAGGCTATGCAAACGTCCGATTTCTGATTTAAGTATTTGACGCTGAGTATTTGTCATACTGTACTTTAGCCTGAAAACTTGTCACAATTTTCCAAATTGTGAGTTGAGTATGCATATATGTAGTTCAAATACTCAACTCAGAAATCGGCCCAAAGTGTAATTCCATACATTTCATAGACGACACTTTGGTTATTAGAATATCACTTGTCTTGAGCCATTAATCTAGGTTCTCTGACCTTGAATGTAACTTACAATAGTAGAAGCACCCTTGGGCCAAATTTAACCAGATAAGTTTCCATATACAAATTAATAATTCCAAAGGACAAACTTACATTTTTAGGAGCACCCATGGGCCTACTAACCAAGCTAGTGCCATAATGCGGAAACTACTACAACTAGAGCAAATGAATGCTGCCAGTTATCCTGCCTTTCTTCTTCACTATCTGAGAGAACATACAAGTTCACAGGATTATAACACTTAAAGTACTCCCTGCAAATGAGGCTTAATTAAAGAAGTCATTGGAGCAGTATACTTACTAGAACAAATTATTGCTGCTATAAGAAGAAAGACATGTTGAACGATGTTGTGAGACCAGACCACAAGAAAGTTCACGGGTAAATATCACTAAGAATCTACCCAGTAAAAGAGGCTTACTTGAAGAAGTCGTCGGTGCAATAGAGCTGGTTGTTCCTCGCAAAACACTTGCCGGAGAGCATGGCGCGGCACTCCACACATCGCAGACAGCCGGCGTGCCACGTGCGATCTGAGACCTTGAGGACGTAGCGGTCCACGATCATCTCGTGACAGCCGCCGCATTTCGGGATACTGGCTGCAACATAGAGAGAATTGTTAAACACTGAATATACCTACCAACTTACTTTTGGGGCCTTTGCACTCTATTAAAACTTTTACATTGGGTCCAAACATGGAAATCTCAAAAAAATAATCAACTGTCCAGCTCACCAGAGCTACGATGACTCCTCAAGGTTATGGTAAACATCAATTAAGATTGTATAATAATCGCCTATTGGTTACGAGTACCCTTTGCCAGGTGCATTCATAGGGCACCCATAATTTTATATCAATCTATTTTGAGTCATTACTCAACTACGACTAACTTCATAAATAATGAAAGCACCGAACATTGCTGTAACGAAGGGACAAAATTAACTTTGCCATTCAAAAATTGTTGTCCCCATACATCAATATACATTTTTTTTACTTTGCCAAGTACATTTTATCAGTTGGTGTCGACTATTACTCGTAAACTTGTAAAGCCTACTTAGCTGTGATAGTTTTCCTTTTAATTTATTTATATATGTCGTAGGATGATTTGATCATTCGAATGTTCGCGAAAATGCTAGGAATATTGCAAAAACACGAATATTTAGACAATGGTGAAAACATTTCTCAATCTTACTGGAAAAAGATAGGGTTTTTGCAAAAACAAGATTCACTCTAGTAATATTGCGAAACGAAGCGATAGCAATTTTTTTATTTTATTTTAATTCTTTTTTATTAATTTGGGGGTTTTTATCCACAAGGATACGTCAACCCCATTGTACCTTATACAATATACTGCACTAATGCACTTTACTTTTTTACTTTTGCGTTAGCTATTATGAAACAAGAACGCTGATTGGCCGGTTGGAGCACCCAAAACGAGACCTCCTCCTCTATTTTTCTAATTTATCTACAAAAGAAAGCTTATATTTAATTAAGTTATCTTAAGAAACTAGTCTACTAAAATTCTATGTTTGTGATCTTACTATAAAATAGATATTTACCTACTAAGGATTTTGTAGATTAGGTAACTAAAATGTTCAATAAAAAGTAAAGTAACAATAAATCGATATTGTTTTTTTTAACCCTTCATAACTCTATGACATAATACTTCAAAGGTCACAGTTTAAAACTAGGAACTAATCAGAATATGATTTGATCTGTAAGCAAAAATCTAGCCAATCAGGGTTAATGATATTCAATATTTCGAAACTTAATTTTACGCAAACGGATCCCTGATTCAAAAATGGTTTTCACAGACCCGTAATATATAATACAGTTTTGAATGTCCTATCCAACGATACCTCACACCATGACATAGACAAGGTAAAAAAAAAACCCTACATTACGTGTAGGTACAGGAAGGTACAATAAAAACAATCTTTTTTCATGATTTTATTTTACCACTTTGTCACGTGATTAAGATGTATATCCATGCCAAATTATACCTTTCTAGTACTAAGAGTTTCTGAGCTAAGCTGCGGACGGACGGTCAGACGGACATGGCGAAACTATAACGTTTTCTTGTTGACTACGGAACCCTAAAAATTTATTGATTGAAACTGTCACCTGACATTCCGGTTAGAGCATTATTGTTCGAAATATTCTATTAATTAGAGAAGAAAAATTTTGACCGAAGGGTAATGTGTAAGAAACGCAGAACCACGAAGTAACTAACACGACGCCGACGGAACGTGAAAATTCGTAATGATGCTATAAAAGGTGTTTAAGCATTTTCTTTGTTTCAAATAATGATGAGGCTTAGGCCCAAACAAAAAATATTTTGTTAAAAGTTCTAGACACTTTTTAGGGTTCCGTACCCAAAGGGTAAAAACGGGACCCTATTACTAAGACTTCACGATCCGTCTGTCTGTCTGTCTGTCTGTCTGTCTGTCTGTCTGTCTGTCTGTCCGTCTGTCTCCAGGCTGTATCTCATGAACCGTGATAGCTAGACAGTTGAAATTTTCACAGATTATGTATTTCTGTTGCCGCTATAACAACAAATACTAAAAACAGTATAAAGTAAATATTAAAGGGGGGCTCCCATACAACAAACGTGATATTTTTGTCGTTTTTTGCTCGATATTAATAACGGCAACAGGTAGACGCTTGAAATATTCACAGAATGTTTAGTTGTATATTTACTTCAAAAAATTATAATTAATAAATTAAAATAAAATAAATTAAGGGGGGCTCCCATACAACAAACGTGATTTTTATGCAGTGTTTTGCGATAATGGTACGGAACCCTTCGTGTGCGAGTCCGACTCGCACTTGGCCGGTTTTTTTAATAATCTATAGGCTCGCGTTTGACCACTATCTCGATGATGTGGTCTACGGTGAAGCACGCTTGCCTAGAAGAAACCTATTCACTCTTGACTTAAAGACCCCAAGGTTGTAGCTATCAGAGAACAAAGACTCCGGAAAGGAGTTCCACTCCTATTTCCCAGTTCCACTCCTCCACACTACTTCTCATCCGATAGTGTAATAATAAAGCTTGTGTATTTTTTTCCAAAATCAAGAGGTTCGATTCCAATTCAAATTCGATTCGAAAATGTTGAAACCAAAAATAACCATTTTTAACTTACTGGCAAAAACTCAACCTCGCGCGGGCTATATTGAAAAATATCTTAGAACAACTTCTTGATTTTTCGTATTTCTCTTAGTAAACTCTATCGTTCACTCTTTCTATCTTTTATTACTATAATTTCAAAGAAAGTTGATGAAGTTTTCTATAAAATGTTTTTATTTCAAAACTCTTGACTTCTATAGTTTAGGAGATTTTTTTTTTTTTTTTTTTTTTTTAATCTATATTCTCGCGTTTGACCACTATCTCGCCTGATGTTAAGCGATGATGCGGTCTACGGTGAAGCACGCTTACCTAGAAGAAACCTATTCACTCTTGACTTAAATTGCAATTTCAAAAGTGTGGTTTTACAAGGCCAGTGTTCATTTTGCAAATGGCTGTTGTAAACAGATAGCTGTAAAATTTAGTTTCCTTGTCTATTTTTTTTCTGTCAAAACCCTGTTTGTTGTGATTTACAACACAATTATGTTTATAAGTAAATATATATTCGATTATTGGATATATATTTACATATACACAACATATATATATAAATCCCATACAAAGAAACCGTGCCGACTTACTGTACTTATTATACTGATTATTTTTTGTACATCGATCGCGTTCTTTTCTGTTCCAAGAATATAGATGGTGATCTATCTATCGCCGTGGAACGGAACCGAACGCGATCGATTTACATAAATTAATCGGTTTAATCAGATGAAAAACGCTAGTTACGTCGGCACGGTTTCTATGTGGATGAGGCATCTGTATGCTAGTATTATATTATCTGTGACAGCGCATACTCGTATAAAGCAGCTAACCCTTTTGATATCCAATAGGTTAAATACCAATAAATTGTATCAACCTAGACGTTTCGGTTTGCCAAACTAATAATTTCAAAATCAAAAGCTTCTAAAATCTCTATTCGATTATTTACTAATAACTAAAATAATGATTATGAGGTTTTATATGGGCATTTGCTAGTTCAAAATAAAATTTCGTGTTAAGTAGGTACCGTACTTACAGGTCTGCATATCCAGTAGGTAAATTGCATAGTTACACGAGTTTTATTTACAATGGATATTATTCTGGTACATTTTCCACGCTTGTTTTATATGCTTTAATGATTTCAAATAATTCGTTACAGATTCGCAGTTTCCCGATAAAATTATATTAACCGCAACTATCTGATATGTAAGTAGATATCTACTTTATGCTTCACTTCTGATACCTATTTTATACTGAAGTAGGTACTGCTTTCAGGAAAACCTGATAACATTATCAATTTGTCAAAATCAAAATAGTTTATTTCAAATAACCTTATAGGTACTATTGAATTGTCAAACAAAAAAACCGGCCAAGTGCGAGTCAGACTTGCGCACGAAGGGTATCGTACCATTATCGCAAAACACGGCAAAAATCACGTTTGGGAACCCACTTAAATATTTTTTGTATTCTGTTTTTAGTACTTGTTGTTAAAGTGGCAACAGAAATACGTCATCTGTGAAAATCAAAAATTCAGTCTAGCTATCACGGTTCATGAGATACAGCCTGGTGACAGACAGACACAAGGACAGTGGAGTCTTAGTAATAAGGTCCCGTTTTTGCCCTTTGTGTACGGAACCTTAAAAAATCGGCCAAGTGCGAGTGGGACTCGCACACGAAGGGTTCCGTACCATTATCGCAAAACACTGCAAAAAAAACACGTTTGTTGTATGGGAGCCCCCCTTAATTTATTTTATTTTAATTTAATAATTATTATTTTTTGAAGTGAATATACAACTAAACATTCTGTGAATATTTCAAGCGTCTACCTGTTGCCGTTATTAACATCGAGCCAAAAACGCCAAAAATATCACGTTTGTTGTATGTGAGCCCCCCTTAAATATTAATTTTATACTGTTTTTAGTATTTGTTGTTATAGCGGCAACAGGAATACATCATCTGTGAAAATTTCAACTGTCTAACTATCACGGTTCATGAGATACAGCCTGGTGACAGACAGACAGACAGACAGACAGACAGACAGACAGACAGACAGACGGACAGCGAAGTCTCAGTAATAGGGTCCCGTTTTTACCCTTTGGGTACGGAACCCTAAAAAAGATGAATCTAGTTGCACATTCGCAAGCATCAGTAGGTCTCTATGGAGAAGAATGTGCAAGAAACTCCACGGACACTCTTTTCTATCAATAAGTTTTTATTACAAGTATTTGGTTAAATCATTCTTGTTGGAAAATTACATATATGTGAGAACGATGTAAAAAGACGTACACGTAAAAGCGTCTAGAGTATGTTATATATACTGAGGTAGATACATTTTAATGACGTCTGCGCGGCAATACAAACACAAGCTGACTAGCTTGAGTGAACTCAGTCCGTCCTGCGTCTGGCCGCGACACGAACGTACGTTTGAACAGTATGTTTATCTCTTTGTGATAACGGGGTCCTATTTATATCTCTTTGACCTTTTAACATACTCAGTGATATAAATAAAGTTCCAAGTTCCATAATTCCTATGTGTGGTAGCTATAGTTAAAAATCGCCATGTTTTTATTTCTTTATAATGAGTATAACGTCTGTATTGGTAAAATCTCATTGGGTTCCACTAAGCTTTAAAGCTTTAATCCAAACAAATGTTGAAGAGGTAAAATTGTTTAGAATTAATATTTGTTTCGGGATATTTACCATGTATATTTAGATTTTGGTTGAGAGCTCGATATTTCGGCACCGTTACAAGCGCCATGATCACGAGAATTAAATATCCCGACTCAAATATTAATTCTAATGATTGTGACCATGTCAGCTTAAAAACTTGTATTGTAAAGTTGTTTGTTTTTTTGTTTATTCAATTTCTATTCGATTACGCAAATTCTAAAACCAGTAGACTATCTCTGACTAGGCTAGGCAACTACTAAGTGCAACCGTATAACACAGCCGCAATTCTGATCCAGAATTTCTAAAAACATCTTGACAATGACAATGATTTCTACGTTGAAATTTTCTAAATTATTAAACGTTACTTATCAAGTTTACGTTACTTATAAAGCTAAGCATGAGGTATTTCCATTCAGTGCAAGATAGAGACGGGAACATGATTAAACCCCGATTTCTGTATAACAAATTCTACTTTAGACTTTGGTATGTTGTGGCCGTTCTTAACTCCAAATACCTAAGTACTCGATTCAGCAACAGAGAAGTACGTGTTAAGTCGGTAATGTTAACTTATTTCCGCCTATGACTAGAGTTTCCAAAACCTATTCGCCTATTGGAGATTTTCAGCGTCGTTTTTGACCACAGCTGTTTGCTTTGATTTTGCTGTTTCTTGACACTAGTGACAGGTACGCTTCATGTGCATCCATTTTAGCGGCACATCGTCGCTTACGTACTTTGTGATTTCAGCCAAAATAAAAGTTCAACTTATGTCATCTTTATATTGTCTCCTGTACAGCCAGCGCGTCAGCAACGAAACTCGGTTAACACTTCAGTTTTAAATACCACTTACATAAACAACTTTTGTGAATCTTACATAGTACTGTAACTTTGGAACATCACCAAACAACGCGAAAAACCTAAAAGCACAATGCTTTTCAATTAAAAGCATCGAATTATAATGTAGCAATCTCACTGAAAAATACATATTATTGGGGCTTGCGAACTTTTGTCTTACTAGCAAAAAAACAGAGTTTTACTAGTTGCTAATTACTTTTGATTTACAAAACTTAATAAATATGTAATACAAAAGTAAATAGCATCTAAAACCCTGTTTTGTTGCCAGTAAGACAAAAAGTTCGCAAACCCCAATAACTTTTTTCAGTGCTCTTTGTCAAGTAAAACAGTTATAGTCTTCAAGTAGCTAGTAACTTGGAAGATTTAAAATTGATTTAATTATAGAAACAGTAAGCTTGTAATTTGTTTTGGTTTTCAAAAGATTTCCTTCAGTTTGACAGGTATTAAAAAATTTGTGGCATAGAATATTAATGGAATAGTCCAACAGCTGTTGGCGAATGACACAGTATGTGATCAATTTTTCACATGCTTTCGTCCAGTAAAACGAACAAAATAAAATATAATAAGCCCACTAAGCCCAGGAGGTGGCAGGTAATAGCGAAGAGTGGAAAGCTATGGGGGAGACCTTTGCCCAGCAGTGGGACAATATAGGTTGAGCAAAAAAAAAAAATGCCACTTAAGTAGTTTGATAGACAGTTGTCAATGCATAGTGTTGCTTAGCTTATCCGATGATGAAGACGCAAGATGGTCCGTTTTGCACGAGTTTCACGAATGTCTTGAAACTCGTGCAAAACGGAGAATCTTGCGTCTCCATCATCGTATAATCTAAGCAACACTATGCATTGAAAGTTACTTTTTTTATTGGTATATTTTGATATGTAGTATATTATATGTACGTATTATGTATGGGTTAGATTAAAGTAGACGTATAACTTATGTAATAATAAGCTATACATACGCACCTACCTACTGGTGTTTAATCGTACCCACCAAGTCATAAACGAAAGTCTATAAAGATTTTGCATAACCTTAGATGCTTGCAGAGAAACTAGGTAAGTACCTATATATTGTATGTAATGAGACAATTTTGTGTAAATTATCTATACAGCTGGTACTCGTACAATCGTTAACCGTTTTGTTTACGATAACTTTGATTCGCATGGAAATGCAGTTTCAGTAGTTTTCACATATCAACATGTTTTCAACCGTCACAATTCCGACTAAACGAGCTGACGCTCGACGTTTACAAATGCAGCACAGAAAATAGCACAGCACACAGAACACTCACACGTGACACACAACATTACGTACATAAAAAGACTTCGGGCAAGTGCTCGAGCTGTATCGGCGGCACGCGCATGTCCTCTAACTCGGCCTCCTCAGCGCCCGGATACATCATGGCCCCCAGCATGACGACGTGGCCGACCCGGGCCGCTGCGTCCGGCACACTGCCGCCACCCCGCCGCGCAACCCCCAACCCTCTTATCACCGACCCGCTCCCATTGGTCGCCGATAACAAGCACCACGCCCACCGACCAATCCACACGGCACGGCTACACCCACCGATCGATTGTAAAAAGAATTTTCGCAGCATTTCCCACCGATATTGAACACTTTACATCGCTCAAGTGTTTACAGATGAGCGCAGCTACACCGCTTTACTTTTTATGCACCATTCTTTTGCATCAATAAAGGATTAAAGGTAAATCGGAATGTAGCTGTACATTTTCATAAGTCAGACGTTTATTTTACTACAAACATGGAAATGTTGGTGAAAAGCTCCGTGGACTACGGCTACGTGCTACGCGCTACGGAGTGATCTTCTGCTATGATTGGGCGGCGCGTCGCGTAGCATCTTCGTAGCATCTCAAGCTACGTCGTTAAAAGTTAGATCGGTTTCTAATTGTTTTCCTCTGTCATCGCTTTTTTTATCTCACCTTTAAAGAATAGGGATGATGACTAAAAAAATATTTTAGTCCGTCAGTTAGATTTCCAAAATTATATTGTACACGTATTTTTCTTTTTTAACAAAAAATTATGACGTTACAGTCCGTTAAAATATCGCATGACGTCATGCCTTGGTACACTTTTTACATACAAGTTACGTCACAAGCCCCCACTCTCGAACTTTGATGTGCTTTATCTTGGTGAATTTTTATTGTTTTGCATAAGAAAAAACCGGCCAAGTGCGAGTTGGACCCGCGCACGAAGGATTCCGTACCGTTATCACAAAAAACGGCAAAAATATCACGATTGTTGTATGGGAGCCCCGCTTAAATTTTTATTTTATTCTGTTTTTAGTATTTGTTGTTATAGCGGCAACAGAAATACATCATCTGTGAAAATTTTAACTGTCTAGCTATCACGGTTCATGAGATACAGCCCGGTGACAGACGGACAGATGGACAGACAGACAGACGGACCGCGGAGTCTTAGTAATAGGGTCCCGTTTTTACCCTTTGGGTACGGAACCCTAAAAAATACTTACCTTTCTAATATTTTTTATTAATTTAACCGGCGGGCTAATTAGAATTTGCTGTTTCGTACCCCGTCATTATGTAAGATGCCTATTACATAGTATTTATTTATTGTGTTCAGTATTTGAGAAAAAGCTACTAACTAAGTAAATTTAAAAAATAATACATTCTAATCTGACTTCTTAATAAAAATGGAATGGATCATTTTACAATGCATGTCCTCGAAAAGAGCGTTTTCCATTCAGTCAAACTATGCGGAAAATGTCACTTTTTTTAACTAGTGCTTTTTACTTTTCTGTATTTTTTTTAATTTTTAACTCCAACGTCAGCCCGACGCATAGAGTTTTTATTAATTTGAGAAACGTTTAAAAAAATAGTTTAGTACAGATTATCATTCATTTAAAAGGTAAAATAAAACTAATACTTCATTAAAGGCGCTTTTAATTACACTAGATTTAGATTTTGATCAATAAATTATTAATTTTAAATATTCATTAAATATGTTTGGCAGAACGTATATTTTACTCGTGCCTTTTTGCGTTACGACGTGACAGCTATTTGCACATGAGCAGTAGATATGCCCGAGGAACTTTTAGTTAATCTGTGGTTATGCTGAGCGCGCTTGAATAAGCCCGCCATTTTATTAATTTTTGCTTGGGTAAGATATATTTTTTTATTTCCTCGCACAATGCATAGTAAAATGTTGTATGATACACGTACGTAAGATGATTTCCGACTCGTGTCGATTTATCCACTCACTCGCTTCGCTCGCCACTCATCGGAAATCACCGACCTTCCGCACTTGTAGCTTAAATAACTATTAAACCTGAAGGCTGATTTTACCAATGTAACATATAAGAAAACTGTATCAAACCTTACATGCCAAACTTTGATAGGGTTTCAGGGTAAAGTAGAGTTTGACAAATACTGAACTTAAAATTCTAAATTTAGAAAACGGGGTTTAAATAAAATTGACGTCTGACAAATTTGTAGAATTAGAATTGAATAGAAGTAGATTTTATAACTTGATCTTATATTATATTGTGTAAATTTGTTGTACCCAAAGGCGACAAGCATTTGATAGCATGTAAATTAATAAATCAAGTGATTAATTTAATTAATTAAATATAATATAACATATTTATTCGGTTAGTAAATGAATGAAGTACAAATAACTTTTTAATTTAAATACTTCCGCTTTATTATTCAGATCAGCTGTAAATGTGAGTAGGTTTGTAGGGTTGCTTTCTGAATTGTGTTAGGAATTAAGAACGTGTCAAATCCTACTTTAATGCCCATTGGAGTTAACAGATTTTCAATCTAAAATAGAGTTTTTGTTTTTTTTTTTTAAAAACGTTGCCCGACACTAGGAATTTTTTCCTGTATCGTGGGTGCGTTTACAAAAATATAAACTCACATACACAAACACCCAGAGCCGGAACAACTATCTGTAGGTCATAAAAAATTTTGTTCCGTGCGGGAATCGAACCCGCGACACGCAGCGCAGCAGTCAATTGCTCAACCACTGCGCCAACCGTGCGCCCAAAAAGTTTGATAAATATTCTTAATTCAGAAATTAAGATTGCCTAATTAAATGTCTATCACATTAAATTTCCATTCAAACAAATGACAAGAGGTGTGAGAATGAATAATACTTAAAAAAACTAAAAAAACACGCTTTAAAAGAAAACCAAACTAAAAAGTAGATAATTATTTTAAAATAAATCTAAATTAAGAATAGTGTGATGAACAAAAACAAATGTTGTAAAAAAGCGTGGGGTGCTTTTTAAGATATTTTCAAAATGACTATACTTTTACACATATCTGTCAATAAAATATTATAACCATTGACATCAAGATTTACAAAAACAAAATTGTAAAAAAGCGTGGGGTACGCGTTTTACAACATTTTTTTTTGTTATTCACACTATTCTTATTTTTTAAAGCGTGTTTTTTATTTTATTTTTAAAGTATTATTTATTTTTTACCTTTTAGTGCAATCGCTAATTCTGAAGATCCTGTTCAGGATAATGGGACAAACTATTTAAATTATTGCATGGTCATCGGTCCTTGATAAGTGTGCAAAGTTTTTAACCAAGCTAATAAAACAGTGTAAAAAAAGAATAAAATTTATGACGGACGGGCGCAAACTATTACATTTTTTTTTAATGATTACATGAAATTACAACAATAATATATAATGAAATATGTAAGAAAGTACATCTATTGTTTAAAGAAAATAAATCCTTTTCTGTAAACAAAATGAGGAGGTTCCCTTGGCTTAGATACAATAAAATGCAATGCACTGTAAGAGAAACATGCTCGTCAGCTAACTAAAACATGTACCATCGTATATTACAACAGAACTTCGGAAGTTTATCACTATGACATGTCTCTATGTCTGCATTATAACTTACTGTAAGTTTGGTTGAACAATACAGTAAGTTATTAACTGTCTGTTTTGTCAATTTTCGATAAGAGAGTCAGTTTTACGAGCTACCACACGAGTCTCATTCACGAGACTATATCGGAATTTCATTAAGTGCAGATCAAATTACAATAAGTATACTGTTATTTAGTGTTACAGTGGCAGGACACAAATAAACCTGCAGACAACAAGTTATATTAGTAACGTGTCAAACCCTAATGCCTAATGGTAGGTTAGGCTAAAGAGTTTAACAAATACTCAACTTCAAATTCTTAATTCAATAATTGAGTTTATTAAGTTACTAAACAAGAGACATGCACATGGTAACTTACAATGTAGAACAAGTAAGATAATAAGCTTACAGTCTGAAACATCGTGTAAACTATCAAACAAGAGATAAGCTTCTTAGTCGACTATTTGTTTAAAAATTGTACTCGGAATAATACTGGGAACTGGACATCCCCAACCTCAGATTTCAGGATGCTATTAGTATCTACTTTATAATGTTGTAACACCTTCTTACTTTTGTGCTCAAATATTATTTTCCTCTTGGCAATCATGAAAATATCTTAATACCGGCGAAATATTATGAGATAGACTTGCAAACGGTTTTTGTGTAGTTTGATTGATAAGCACGAGTTAAGAGCACATTTCAATCAGAATGTAGATATGTAAAAACTATACGATTTAAAGTTTTTATAACTTTAACTGCCTATTGGTATTTTACAAATATTTCTCATCAAACGTTTCCTTATTATTTGATTCTGGACCATTCAAGACATTGATGTATAACAAACTGCGTCCATGGGAACTGTGGCCGTTGAACTTTTACCATTGTGTACACTGAAGTTTATATTTACTCGTTATTGCAAATACCACAAGTTTATAATAAATCTCGCGTGATTGTTAAATCTTTTTGCTCAATAGGTATGACATAGATCTATATATTACAAACTACTTTGATGGGATTAATTATATATAACATTTATTATTTGCAATAACCAGTGACATACGCTTTTTATAATGCATTATTGTTGATTTCCAACACTTCTATAACACAATTAATGTATTTAATATAACAACGTGTTTGATTAGGTACCTACATTTAGTCTAAGTCGCTAACAAGACTGCATAACGAGCTCTCCCTCCGTCAAATCAAAATGGGCACGTTACCAACTTAACAATACACACCTAGCTACCAAGCCATTCGGCGGTTTTATGGTGGAGCGATACTATAAATACTCAATATGAATCGTCGGTTCAATCCGGCTAGGCCGTGGTCAACCGTGGCCGCGTGGTTGCTACGATAAATTATCCAAGTGAACGCGAGGCCAGCCGTGTGCAACTTTACGACGGCATAAATCACTGCTTAGCGTCGCTGGAACCACCCTAAACGCGTGCGCAGACCAGGTTACAAGGTTATACATTATGAAACGTGAGCGCGCCTTGATTCGAAGTGAGCCGCGGATGTTACGGACCACGGCCAGTGGGTCAACACGATGTTTTATTAATAGTCTCGCTGAAAGTCCCGTTGGTAAAGACTAAAGTAAAAGGACGTTTGCTTGTTAAACTTGCCTCTGTTCTACAGAGATAGTGAGTAATGGTAGATTATGCACCAAGGGGATAAAGCAGTGTCTTATCTCACGGGCGGCATATTGAACCCTGAGCGTAACGTGAAACGAGGGAGTTATATATGTCTCTACATAACCCCGAATCTCTGTAGGGCAGTTTAAACACCTCGCTTCACTTAGGACTCTTCCTACGTGAAGCGAGGTGTTTAAGCTGCCCTAGACGAAGACAGGCTTTAAGGAGCAGATTCTACTTTTCACACCTTCTGCGAGACAATAAAAAGACAGGGCTCCATAAATTAAACTTGATTGATTTTGTAATTAATTTAAATAAAAAGTGAATGTTCGACACATTAGTCCAGTTATGGGAGGACAGAGTAACATTTTTGTTCGGTCATCTATGGAAGTTGTGGTGGATTTTATTTCAGTACTCAAAGGTACAGAAACATGATTCCTTGAAATCGCGCCTTTATTATTTTAGTTTTGAGTTCTGCTTTAAATGGTGACCAGTTAGATTTACAAACAACCTCTTTACAATACATTTTACTTAGAATTTACCATAACTTTCCACACAAATTTGACGTTCCAAATTCAAATCATTTTACTCCCTTAGGAGTTTCATACAACTTTACCTCACTTAAGAGGTAATGCTTTTCTTTACATTGAGATTGCAGGATATGTAATTAGACATTGTAGAGCAGGGGGGTGACCATAAGCTCTTAGAGTAAGGTTATTTTGAGTGTGTGTAAGGGACAGATGTATATGACTTGTTTACATCTGTCACTTACGCGATCTCAAAATAACCTTACTCTAAGAGCTATGGTCACCCCCCAGGTGGTGTGAAAAACAATGAAAAAATAAAACGTGATGTTTTTCACAGTTAAATTTTCTATAGATCCAGAACCCAGCAAAACTGATATACAATACGTAGAGAATATATCAACGATGACTAACCCGATAGGTCTCGCCTGTTACAGTTGTTAGTAGGTACTTATTAGATATACGTTTACCAGGTAAACCATCTGCAGTGTGACATGTAAATCTATTACGAAAATAAAACAAGTTAATAAAATCAAAAAACCCGACTGCTGAAGCGAATTAAAAAGATGTGAACAAGAAGAAAATCATGTTGTGCAGTCGGAGGATACATAATAATATGTTCGCGAGCTGGCTGACCAAAATTATAAATATCCTCCGACTGAATAGAATTATTTTCTTCTTGTATACATCTTTTTAGTTCGCTTAAGCAGTCTACTTTGAAAACGTTGAACTTGCAATTTTTCGTTACATTCTCGACCCAAAATACTGGCACATCACAAAATTATAATTCATAAAAGGAGCGCATTCGTAAATATTTTTTTTATTTTAAACCCACAACCGGGGCGTAGTGATGTATGTACTTTGTTCCATAAATTGTGTGGGGCGGTCGTGTGCCACCGGTCCCTGGGGCTCTGGCGCGTGCGATGCCCATGCCGTAATTGACGGTTACCGAGCACTCCTGGAGCTTCTTTCCCTTCAATCTGCACATCGGATGCGACAGCAGCCAACTCGCTCGGAAACACTAGGGAAGCATTAGTGCTTCTTCAAAAGATCCCCTCGCTGAATCGTATAAGTGAAACAATAGCTGTTTGCAAACTTTATGGTGAGACAAGATAAAATTACAAAACTTATAATTAGGGTGATTTACTATTTCTGACCAAAAAGTGGTTTTGAGCGTTTAAGCAGACTTATCTAAATCAAATCAAATCAAATCAAATCAAATCATTTATTTCTTTGCAAATATGGGTGATTGGTACATAGATGTTTCTTAAAGGTAATTAGCTCCTCCATATTCTACCGTCTTGTGGGCATGCAAAAAATTATTTCATTCACAAAAAATAGTAATATAAAATTGTAATGATAATATAAATTTAAATGTCAATTTATCAAAATACAAAAAAAAATATCTTTTTTAAAATTAGTCAAGTGAAAGTAGTAGAATTTTTATAATAATGTCAAAGAGAATAATAAATAAGTCAATTTGGAAAAAATATAAATGTCGAAATAGTATCATACATGTCCATCACAATAATACGTTTTTATGTCATTGTAATAATTTATCATTAAGAAAGTCATCAATTGTGTAATAACATTTCTCTATTAATATTTGGCTTAGTGCCCTTTTAAATTTTATTACAGTCATATTTTTTATTGCATCAGGTACTTTATTATAGATTCGTGGGGCAAGACCAAAGAAACTCTTCTGCATAAGTGCCGTTTTGCATTTTACTTGGGATAGTTTATTAACATATTGAGCCCGTGTCGGATTTTTCCTGCCTGCTGACAGTTTTACAAATAATTCTGGATGAATTTTTACAAACAATGCTGTTTCTAAAATGTATAAACACGGGAAAGTTAAAATGTTTAGAGACTTAAAATAGGGAAGACAGCTATCTGTTGTTTTAAGCGCACACATTGACCTTATACATCGCTTTTGCATTCTAAATACTAGTTCCCTATCGGTAGACTGCCCCCAAAATATGATACCATACCGCAAGACAGAGGCAACTAGTCCATGGTATGCTGATAAAAGAGCCTGCATGTTGACTTTTTTTGAAAGTTGACGGAGAGCATACGCGGTTTTGCTGAGTTTTTTGCACACAACTTCAATATGAGGTTTCCAAGTGAGTTTACTGTCAATAACTATACCCAAAAACCGTGCCTGGCTTGCTTCCTCAATATTACAACCTTGGTAAGCAATGCTAATATTTGGGTTTTCACTGCGTTGATGAAATTGCATTATTTTTGTTTTATTGAGGTTTATAATTAAATTGTTATTATTTAGCCAATTTATTATGTCATGTAAACAAGTATTTATGTCCTGCTCGTAATTAATATGATTCTCACACTTAATCACAGCTGTACTGTCATCCGCAAAGAGAATCATTTTATTTGATGTTGCAATTGGGAGGTCATTGATGTAAATTAGAAAAAATGGTGGCCCCAGTACGCTACCCTGCGGAACACCATACTTTACGTGTCTTGGCTTTGATACATAAATGGTTTCCATTTTAGTCTTCGGACAGATTCTAGAGACTTCTGTGTATTGAATTCTGTTGCTTAAATATGACTCTATTAACTGAAGAATATTTCCTCTTATTCCGTAGCTATGCAGTTTTTCCAACAGAATTTTATGATCCACATGGTCAAAAGCCTTGGACATATCAGTATAGATAGCACAAACTGGAATTCTCTTATCTACAGATGACATGATGTTTGTTAAGAGGTCAAAGAATGCCATATTAACTGTAATATTTTTGCGGAATCCCTTTTGTTCCTTACAAAATAATTTATACTTTTCGAAATACGAGTAAAGAGAGTTATATACAACTTTTTCAAAAATTTTCGAGAATATTGGGATTTTCGCTATTGGTCTATAGTTTTTTAAGTCCGATTTGTCATCTTTTTTGTGTAAAGGTTTTATGACAACCGTTTTGAGCTTGTTTGGGAACTCGCCATTAGCAATACACAAGTTAATAATATGCGCCAATGGAGGTGCTATTACGTCTCTTGCAAATTTTATGACTTTTGTAGAAATGCCATCGTATCCTACAGTATTCGTGTTTTTTAGGTTAGAAATTATTTTTATAATGTCATCGGCAGTAACAGGTTGCATGAATAGGGAATTTAATGTCTGATTTTTTAAATTAATATTATTTAACGTTATGTCAGCTTTAGTTTTATTTTCAATTTCGTCAATAAAATAATTGTTAAATTCATTCGCAATGTCTATAGGGTGTGTAAACGTTAGATTATCTCTATTTATGGTCATGATTGACTCCTGTGGCAAACATAGCTTGGTTTTATTTATTATTTGCCATGTAGCCTTTGATTTGTTTTCAGCGATGTTTATAAAATGATTATTTTGAGCTTTTTGTGTTAGCTTAATAATTTTCCTATAAAGTTTTGTGTAGTTTTTAAGATTTTTTTTATTTTGTGAGTTAGAATTTAACCTATAAGCCCAAAGTAACTGCTTTTGTTTCTTGCTACATATTTTTATTCCTCGAGAAATCCATTTTGTTTCCTTGTTCGTTTTAATTGTTACAATTTTTTCCGGGAAGCACAGCTTATAAAAAAGAGTAAAATCATCCATGAAATCATCAAAAGCTGTGTTTGCCTCTTGTGCATCAAAAACCCGTGTAAATGATAGACTGCTAAGATGTTTTTTAAAAGTAAGTAAATGATTCATATTTAGGTCCTGCTTTTTAGTTTTCCAATACTGTAATTTACAGGTTTTTTTAATAGGTATTTTAATTATTTGTGATACATGATCTGAAAGGATTAAATCTATAACTTCAGTTTCGCAACCTTTCCTGCAGTTGTGTGCAAAATTATCAATACAGGTATTACTACTTAATCTTGTGGGTGTATAAAGTGATAGTTTTAGGTTATACTTCATAAGAAAAAACTCGAATTCTAATGTTGCCTTGTTTCTTTTCAAAACATCAATATTAAAGTCTCCGCACAAGACTATTTTTTTATTCGAAGAGATAGAAACTTTACTTAAAACATAATCTAATTTTTCATAAAATATTTCATAATTAGGTTTAGGGATTCTGTATACACAAATTATAATAATTTTATGAGTTATTATCTCTACGGCACAGCATTCGAAAATCCCTGAAACCGATTGTTTTGATATTTCCGGTATTTCCTTAAACTGTAATCCTACTCTAACAAAAATACACGCTCCTCCTCTCTTCACTTCTCTAGAATAAAAAGCTGCTGGACAAAAATTAGGAATGTGTAATAAATCTTCAAAACCCTTTTGTACGAAGTGCTCCGTGATACAAATAATATCTATAATAGTTCCTCTGTCAGATAATTCCACTAGCTTTACAGTCAGATTATCAATTTTATTAATTAGTCCAGCTATGTTCTGATGTAAAATGGTAAGGTATTTAAAGAAAAAACTGAGTATTTGCATGTTGTGAATCTATAGGCTGAGTATTTTGATTCTGAGATGGGCAGTCCACTTCCAAGTGTGTAGTAGTTAGGTCGCCAAGGTCAAATATAAGGTCTTGCAAATCTGATACAACAATCTTTAAACCAGAGTAATTTAAAGTTCCATATTTGTTACTGTAGGATTCGTAATTGTAAGGTAGATTAAAATTTGAGTCTAATAAATGAGCATAATTCCACGTATTTATATCTAAATAAAGAAGGTTATTGAAGGTTTCTATACGGCTGTTAAACATTATGTTGGCATCTGTCATATATTTAAAAGTCGGTAAACAAATTATGAAGTTTGTATGACTCAGTGGTAACAATTTTTCCCTGACAGATATGACTAGTTCTAAGTAGTTATGCGTTTTTCGAAAGTCTTCCTCGCCGATATAAATAACGCAAAAGTCCGAGTGTGTAAAGTTATGTACTTTTCTTTTGATTTTGTCAATAAGTTGCAACAACCCACATGTTGGTTTGCGATAGTGACAGATTTCAAAGTTACACAAATTAGTTTTTTGAGCAATTGTATAAAGTCTGTTTGAAGTTTCTAGTCTGCTTAAACGCTCAAAACCACTTTTTGGTACCTTCTAGCCAACGCTTTTACAGTATTGTAAAACTGATATGACATATTTGAATTCGACTTCAAAATAAATAAGGAGTTTCTCAATTTGCAAAATTAAATAAGACTCACATGGAATTTTCGTCAAAATTCTTCCTCCACGCACTAAACGATCGATAAACTGATCAGATGCTACCACAGATAAAAATTTGTCCCTATTTGTTCGCGATGTATCCGAACGCGTGCCGGTGGGCCGCGGTGTCCAGTTTCTGTGGGAAACTGCTCCGCAGTGGACCTTGACAAGTTCCCATGATCAGCTGACTAATATTGACGGACGATGTTATGTAACTTGTTAGTCGTTATCGTGTTACGTAAAATATAGGCTAAGTTAGTAAAATTCAAAATGTTATTATTAACATATAGAAATAAAAGTGAATTATAACATAACAAACTATGTGTTCAGACTTACCCCTATGTTCTTAGTCGTAATATCTTCCCATATTGAATCAACATAATGACACTTATAGCTTGTTATAATTGGACATTTATCTAGAGCTTTATTCCGTTGTCCTGCTCACGACTGAGTCGAGTGCAGTTCCTTCAAAAGGCCTTGGAATATGGGCCTTATAGTCCTATTGCTTGACACCTTAAGGTGAGTATACACTAGAGCATTTTGGCGAGCATTAAAATGTAACGTAACGTTTTTACGAATGGTACAATACAGACAAACGCTCAGGTTCCTACAGCATTTCCATGTTATCATGTCATCAGCGCTCGTGCCTTTGCTCGATAAAATGTTACACAAAAACGCGCGTTGGTTTTTAAAATCAGGTTCTAACAAAACTTTAAAAACAGCGAATGCTCGATGTTCTGTTACAAGTAAATGCTTTAATCTACATTCACCTTAAGACACCATCCCCAAGAGTTAGTTCGGCATTTTCTAGTTGTATCTGTAAGAGTTTCCTTATTTATTTAGGGTTGTACTATCGGTATACGAGTAAAACGTATTAATTCCATGGGTTTACGATTTACACGGAGAAAAATCGTTGTATAAATCGAAATGACAAATTAGGTATTCGATATTTTCCTGTGTAAGGGAATAATTGTTAAATAATGTTGAACTTAAATAAAATATGGGCTCATAACAGAATTACTATGAATTATAACTTGCGACAGCAATGCCGCGATCCCGCCCGCTGTAAAGCGCTTTAATTTCATAATGTCTGCTTGATCTGATTATAGCGGAACCGAAAAATTATATCGTCCCCTAATTAGGTTAAAATGCAATTTAGTGATGCGCCGCGGGCGGCACGCGCTCGCCGAACACTTTTATGGTACTTTAGCAGCTGGGGGCTGTGGGGCAACCCTACCCTGACGTACGTCGGATCATACGATGATAACTAGAGATGCGAGTGATTGCTTATTGTTCTTTTGAGAGGCACTATCCGTTTTTATTGCTTAATTATTTATGAGAAACGTTGGTGTGTCTCCTTTGAGAAATGTTGTTTTGTGAGGTAACGCAGATCTGCGGCATAGTAACAGATAGTTTGCAGGCGCTAAAGATATAGTTTTCATTACGGGGTATAAATTGGGGCCAGAGTATAGGTACGAGTAGGTAAAACATTTTTCATAAGTATACATATACGTTGATTTATGATAATGTGAATTTATATCTGCAATGTGAATGTACATATAAGGTATTCATTAAAAATGTTCCCCCGCCTAACAAAAAATATACTTAACTAGAAGCACAATTTTAATTCCCCTATTAAAAACAAAGATACGTGCCCGAGAACGGCAAATATCTTAATTATTTGACTATAATCATAAACCACCAGCGGAAAGCACTAACAAAGACCATAAAATCAAACCTAACAAAATAAACCTAGAGCGGGCTGTCGTCGCCCCTTCAAAACGCGACGAACCCCACTTATTAAAATTAATAAATGGGCCCTTGCCTGCATTAATGTTCGCCTTGTGTCAATAGAGATGTAATATATTTGACAAACAACGTTAACCAGATCGTGGCTAACATTCGCCGGGTTGTTGTTCCGTGACGGTCACTAGCTGTAGGACTCTGTCGATAGTAGTGGTGATGAGATTTAGAACAAACATCGTTATGGTTAGGCCTTAAAACAACAATATGTACATTTTATAACAGCTTAGCTTTATAGTTTAAAAGCCAAACATCAAAATAGGGTTTATTATATGATGTTTTAGACAAATCAATGTATGATGTTTAATTACACCTGTACCAAGCTACACAAAATATATCCTACAGCGGAGGAAAGACCTCGGCAGGAACTTAAAATAAACCAAAAAAATTAACGGAGTCATTAAATCGCCAACCGCTTTTTACCCCGGATGTAGACAAACCCTTATTTATAAAAACCTCGACTTTTAGCGATTGCCTAGCACATTCTTAATTCAAATCTATAGAGAATTTAAATAAAGAATCTGCTGATCAGTTGCTCACAGATTTTTATGAGGTTCTAGAGCTACCCTAAATTAGTTTAGCTTGGTTTCACAATAGCTGACGTATTTTTTTTTTCCAAAAACGGGCTTATATTGTATAGCTCAGCTCAGGTTCATAGTTTGCGGTGTGCACAAAAGTATGAAAACAAAGCCCCTAAGGTCAAACGGTGAAGGAAAACAACGTGAGGAAACAGGCAAGTTTTAGAACCAAAAATTCGAAGACATGTGACATCCACCATTCTGCACAGGGCCCGCGTGGTGGAGTAAGGCCTATGCCCTCTCTCACGGAGAGCAGGCCTGTGCCCCAGCAGTGGAAACATTAAAAGGTGATGGTGGAAGATTATGATGATGATGAAACTAAAACTAATGTAGCGTAGCACTTGGTCGGCAAGCGGCTTTACTGTCAAGAAAAAAAAGTTCATTAAAAAAATAAAAAAACCCGACTGCTTAAAAAACGAACTAAAAAAAAACCGGCCAAGTGCGAGTCGGACTCGCACACGAAGGGTTCCGTACCATTATCGAAAACACTGCATAAAAATCACGTTTGTTGTATGGGAGCCCCCCTTAATTTATTTTATTTTAATTTATTATTTTTTGAAGTAAATATACAACTAAACATTCTGTGAATATTTCAAGCGTCTACCTGTTGCCGTTATTAATATTTACTTTATATTTACTTTAATATTTACTTTATACTGTTTTTAGTATTTGTTGTTATAGCGGCAACAGAAATACATCATCTGTGAAAATTTCAACTGTCTAGCTATCACGGTTCATGAGATACAGCCTGGAGACAGACGGACAGACAGACAGACAGACCGACAGACGGATCGCGAAGTCTTAGTAATAGGGTCCCGTTTTTACCCTTTGGGTACGGAACCCTAAAAAATGCCCATAATATGGTATTGTAAAGAGGTTGTTCGTAAATCTAACTGGTCACCATTTAAAGCAGTACTCAAAACTAAAAGAATAAAGGCGCGATTTCAAGGAATCATGTTTCTGTACCTTTGAGTACTGAAACTCCACCATAACTTCCATAGATGACCGAACAAAAATGTTAATATTTACTTTATACTGTTTTTAGTATTTGTTGTTATAGCGGCAACAGAAATACATCATCTGTGAAAATTTCAACTGTCTAGCTATCACGGTTCATGAGATACAGCCTGGAGACAGACGGACAGACAGACAGACAGACAGACAGACAGACAGACGGATCGCGAAGTCTTAGTAATAGGGTCCCGTTTTTACTCTTTGGGTACGGAACCCTAAAAAGATGTAAACAAGAAGAAAATCATGCTGTGCAGTCGGAGGATACATGTTCGCGAGCTGGCTGACCAAAACCAGATCTATCCTCCGATATTTGGGTCCCCACAATATGGCGCCCAAAATTCGCCATTTTTCTATTTTCCAATTTTAATGTAGCCAGTGACACTCGCAGAGTTAAGACGAATCGATTGACGTAAGAACCATCAAAATCGGCCAACGCGTTTGGTCTCTAGAACGCCACATAGGAACAACATACATACATAGACTGATAAACACATAACCCTGCTTCGGCAGTCGGGTAAAAACCGCTCGTGTGTCCTGCTCTTTATCCTATTCTCCAAACAGTGGAGTATAAAAATGTCCGCATTAATGACTCTTCACTTTGAATTGAAGTGCATATTCTGAGTCTTTGATCCTTGTTTGCTCAACCACTGCAAACCCTCCAAGGGTAACTGAGTAACCAAGGGAAGGGGCACAATGTTTGCCAAATAAATATTCTTCATAAACGCACTTGCGTTATTTGTCTAATAATTCATTATGACATGTTTGTGATTCCACCAAAAATTAATTAATTATTTAGGGCAGATTTCACCAACGAAACTAATCGCGATTAGTAAACTAAACTAAACAACAAAACTAAAAACAACTAAACTCATTTTATGCAAATACAGCGTTCTGATTGGTTGATACCGCTGAGAACTACCAATCAGAACGCTGTATTTGCGTAAACTGAGTTTAGTTGCACTAATCGCGATTAGTTTCAATGGTGAAATCGGCCCTTAAGTGGCATACGGTTGTATGCCTTTGCCTTTAAAAAAAGAAAAACTTTGATCTATGGAAAGTAAGAACATCCATATGTATTTCATTCTCTGAAGTACCTAGCTATGCTAAGGCCACATTCTGCTGTTCCCACAACATTTTAATTGTTCGAACTTAAATGCCTAGCTAATATAAAATTGTAAATTTATTCGTGGTTCACAGCGCTGAAACGTAAGTGCCTATTCTGTTAAGCACTGAGCGTCGGATTGCAAGTAGGAACACGACTCGATGTTATTGTTTACGCGATTTTCTTCTCTTTCGTCGGTTAATGAGGTCGGATTAAAAAAGAAAGTGTTATTTTTAACGCTACCTCATTAACCCACAATGCGAGCGTGGCGAAGTCACCGCGGCCCGGGGCTCCGGTGGCAGAAATTGAATCTCGAGCGCATGCCTGCTGCGACGGCTCGCGTTTAGTTCTGCTTGTATGCAATGCCTCCCACAATATGACTACGACGATTCATAAATGCAATGCTGCATTTAGAAACATAAATAGCTCACAGCAAACTAGGCGAGGTCAGTTGTAACGTGATTCAGTTAAAACAATACGAATACCAATCCAACGATCAATAAAATAATGCCACTTACAAGAGCTCTTATTTTTTTCACTATAAAAAAAGAGACTGGACTTTTAGGGTTCCATACCCGAAAGGTCCAAAAGGAACCTTATTGCTGTCACTCACGTGTCCGTTTGTATGTCCGTGTGTCCGTCTATCCGTCGTCTGTCACAAATTTTGTTTCGAAGTATTTTTTTACTTACTTTTGACCTATGAACTTTAAATTTGGTGATAATGTTTATTATGACGTATATTTTACTAACAAATACCATTATGTTGATAAATTGGTACGGAACCCTCGGCTGGTTTTTTTAAATTGATCTGACCATGTCAAACAAAAGGGAAGATAGACTAATTACGAGGTTATGATCTGAAACAGATTGAATTGTAATAATTATTTTTTTTTAAATACAATTAGTCTCTGTGTAAAATCGTATGGCATTGAACACTGGACGGCTGAAACTGAAAAAAATACACAATTATTTTACGAGACAGAACTATATTATACTTGTCTATAAAAGTAAAAATCCGTAAAGGGATTCACCAAAACAGAGAAATTAATAAAATAGTCGAAGATTTGTGACATCTACCACCATCACTGGACCCACGTGGTGGATTACGGTCCATTCTTCCTCATATAAAGGCCTATGTCCCCGCTGTGGGAACGTTAAAAGCTGATGCTAAGCTAAGTTTTTATAACGGATCGATTGGTATAATTAACTAAAATCGGCCCAGAAGTTTTTGTAGATGTACGGTGAACTCGCACATTTCATAATATTAAGTAGGTTAAGCTACATCAGCGTTTGCATACGCGCGATCGTTTAGTCTACTTGTTTAGTAAAATAAATCAGTGATTTTTTCACAATCAACACGGGCGGTTTATTTCATTATCCCCGGGTTTTCATCATCTCAAGTGTACAGAACTATCATCGTGCACTTGAACCAAGTGTATAGACCTTCGTCGTACATTTTTTTTGGTCCTTCGAGCCGGATACTGTGATCACGCGTAACAATCTCCATCGGGTGTATAGATCAAGGAGTGTTGATATCGCAGCCACACACTTGATTATATTCTTTGAGTATTTCGCGACAGTTCCATACATACATAGTTCAAATCAGTCCATTCAGTGAACGGTCTGTGATCACGCGTAACAATCCATCGGGTGTTTAGATCAAGGTATGTTGAAATAGCAGCCATACACTTGATTATATCCGTTGAGTATTTCGCGACAGTTTCGTAAACAAATCAACTCATTCGGTGAACACTTAGTGAATCGTTCAAAGAAGACATCGGTGAACCGCAGATTGAATCATCTCTACTCTACTATCAGTGCGTTAAGCAAAATTAGTAAAAGTGTTGATTAAGGGACCTGCAAGTGAAAGTGAACTTTCTATCTAAGTATAAACTCGAATAAGATCAGACTAGTATTATACTTAGGTTAATTATTGAAATCACCTTGTATCAGCTTTACGAAAAAAAAATATAATTTTTGTCATTTGTCATCATTTTGATTGTATTTAGACACACTAGGTCTCATTTAGGATTAACACATACCCTAGTCTTCTCCTTCAGAGTTGGCAGTATGTACGGTGAACTCGCACATTTCATAATATTAAGTAGGTTAAGCTACATCAGCGTTTGCATACGCGCGATCGTTTAGTCTACTTGTTTAGTAAAATAAATCAGTGATTTTACCACACTCAACACGGGCGGTTTATTTCATTATCCCCGGGTTTTCATCATCTCAAGTGTACAGAACTATCATCGTGCACTTGAACCAAGTGATAGACTAGAAGACAAGTGAAGTATAGACCTTCGTCGTACAGTAGATTTTCTTGAGATAGGTACTCAGAGACCAAAAGGACTCTCTTTTTCAGTCAATTAAAAAACGGGGCCATACTACGATGACGTTCATCCGATGCGGTGCATTAGTTTCAACAACTAGGTAAATGAATTAAACAGTTAGTACTACAAATTAGCTCTGAATCGGTTGCTTCCTCGTTTTTTGTCAGTGAACGATACAAAAGCGTGACCGTAACTCGCCGTCCAGTTTGTGTAAAAAATGTAGTATTTTTTGTTAGACCACTAACTAGTACGTTCTGTACCGGGCACCGACTAACAAAAAATGTAAACAAACTTTTATAGAACTCTTGAACGAGTTGTGGAAACAACAACATGAAGTTGTCCAACGCTGTTGCAATAAAAATTTTGTGTTTGAATTGAGTTTGAGTTTATTTTATTTGCGTAATCTCGGATCAACAGCTCATTTTATTTTTCGTTCCTGGCGCTGTAGTCCCTTGAAGGCCCTTCAAGGTATCCGGTATTAAATCCAGCCTTGCAACTCTTATAGCTCCTTCCAAATAAAATATAATCGAAATGGTAAATTTTTGGCAGGAAGCAAATAGGTATCCGTTTGTAATTTAATATTTGAATTGAAAATTGTTTAGTTCTTCTTTATTTTCGTATCGATGGTACACTTGATCAAACTTTTTGAGCCCAGTAGTAGGCCACGTTTATTGCAGCGTCAGAGGCATTATACAGATCATTCATGGTGCAGGTGAATGGACAGTCGGGACACTCCAGCAAGTGGGGCATAGTCTGTACAGGAGCACCGCAATCGCACCCAGCGTGCAATGGACCAATAATCCCCCATTTTGCCATATTAAATTTAATTATTTAGTTATGTACATTGAAATGCCAGGGTAAAACTAAATACGAACGTCCGTTTTGATATTCTTGCTAAATATAAATATCTTAATTTTCATTATTATCTCGACATTCATCTTCCGTAACTGGGGAGCTTCCGTTAAAAAAAAAACTATGACGCGATTACCTGGTACCTACTGATTTTGTACCGGGTAACTACATCCGTCATCGTTGTCTCGTAGTAGGTATGACTATAGGAAAAACTGACTAATTGTCTTTAGTATATTAGTCAATCCTAATAATGAGTTTGTTCACAAATATCTAAGATTATTCAGATCATTAATGTAGGCACTCGTATTTTGACCAATGTAATCTGAAAATGTAATTGTTTACAAATACGAACGATCCTGAGTAAAGCTAATTTTATCAAGAGTTCGATTTGGCAGCCACTTTTCTAAACGCACTATTGACAATGACGCTTGAGAAGAGAATCAATATCAAAAAGTTTTGTATGAAGATAGAAAATCGACTCAAACATGAGCGTCATTTGCCTGACCGACTAACACATATGCTATCTGTATAATATGCTATAGTAAACATGACATAAATATTACTGTAAAGACCATCGGTCGGTCTATAAAATTCTTCAGATAGATCGTTATAATGTTATGACTAATATAATCTGAAAATGTAACGGTTCTCAAATCAAAACGGTCCTAAATTTTAAAGAGAAGGTTAATTTGATCAACAGTTACAGAAACATTTTTTTTTATTGTAGTCATTTCCTCTAACGTCTTAAACAATTGACATCGACGCATGATACAATATCAAAAATTGTAAGCACATGAAAAATCGATCATGCTTGCTTGTCATTCTTGACTGGCAATAACAAAGCCGCACATCTAATATGCAAACAACATCTAAAGGGTCTTTCAACAAGGACGGGTCGATTTTAAAATTGAATAAAACAAGATGTGTGTGAGATATTAACGAAATTTATTTTTTATTTAAAAGGCCCATTTATGCCAATTATGGATGGAATATGACATCGTTCAAATGTCCGCCGCGGCTTCGTATGGTGGCACGAATCCGAGAGGTCCAATTTTTAATGACTCTGCTGCATAGATCCGGCTGCTCGCTCGATTAAAAATTGGACCTGTCGGATTCGTGCCACCATACGAAGCCGCGGCGGACATTTGAACGATGTCATATTCCATCCATAATTGGCATAAATGGGCCTTTTAAATAAAAAATAAATTTCGTTAATATCTCACACACATCTTGTTTTATTCAATTTTAACATCGACCCGTCCTTGTTGAAAGACCCTTTAGATACTGCAATCCGAGATACAGGCTGCCACCTAGTTCGGATGCAGAAAGTCCTATATTTACCAACTCCTAGCCGTACATACTCATTTTATTTTTTTCTGTAATATGTGAGTAATATCTTTGTGGAATAAATATTATTTGATTTGATTTGAGATACCATGTTATTTAAAGGCTACCTAGGTTGGTAGTCTTTAAAGTAACATGTTAATATTCTTCAGGTAGATCATCATATTGTTTTGACTTAGTACACTACAGTAATAAATCTCATATAAAAATAGCACCGATCCGTGCCTTACGCATCGGAAAGCCAACTTCAGGGCGGCCAAGAACTTTGGCGAGAACTATACCTATATTAAACCCCTTTTAAACAAAACTAAAACACAGTATCTCTTCCAGAGATATGTTGGACAGCATTAGTCGTGATTTTTCTCCATTTCATCTAATTACGTAAAAAACAAATACCAACCAATTTACTCATTTGTATCCATCATCATAATCTTCCTGCCCTTATCCCATGTTACTTGGGGTCGGCGCTCACACGTTTGATTCTTCCATACCGTCCTGTCCCCCGTCACGTTATTACTGATTCCCTTTTCTTTCATATCACTCCTCACACAGTCCATCCATCTTTTCTTTGGCCTTCCTCTCCCTCTCCATCCATCCACATTTATATTCATAACCATGGCCGTACCCAGGGGGGGGCAGGGAGGGGCAGCTGCCCCCCCCTGGAAATCTCGCAGAACATGTATGAACTCGCCTAATTACTAATCAAAGTGTAAACGGGGCCTTATGCTCTAACTTTTAAATAAACCGCGCAGTATAGACACTGGCAAAAACCCCGCGCGACGATGGCGGACGAAGATTACCGAATCTAGCCGAGATTTGAACGCTCGGCTGTATTCTGTAATCTTCGGTAGGGAGTTGCGAGCGACAAGCATTTATATGAAATAAGCAGGATCATTTGCGGCTGTTTGCCCTACACACTACACTACATATACCTAATGTCAAATGTAGGTGTGTTTGTGTAGTCATCATCATCTGCCTAGCCTTTTTCCCAATTATTGTTGGGGTCGGCTTCCAGTCTTACCGGATTCAGCTGAGTACCAGTGTTTTACATGTGTGTTTGTGTAGTGTGTATGACAAAACTGCCGCGGACAATCCGACCTAAAAATCCGACTTGCCCCCCCTAGGCCAGAAGCTGGTAACGCCCATGTTCATAACTCTTTTAGTAACATGCGTTTCATCCCTCCTCATCACATGACCATACCAGGACAAACGGTTTCCTTTCAACTTTTCTGCCACTGTACTCATTTGTATCCATGGTAAAAAAAACTAAAAAAAAACTAGACGAGTGCGAGTCGGACTTGCGCATCGAGGGTTCCGTAGCAACAGCTACTTTCACCAACATAATAGGGTAAAAATACCAAACATTGCTCTAATGAAAAAAAAATTTTTGACTACTATTATTCGTAAACTTGTAAAGTCTACTTAGCTGTGCATGTTTTCTTTTTAATTTCTTCATATATACAGTACATTATTACCTCAATGATATATACTACTGCCGTGATTTTTTTCACATATCCAAAAGCAACCATTTAGCTGGCAGGAGGTAGAGGGACACACACTTGAATCTATCAAAAATTGGCTATTTAAAGCTTAATTTTTTGATTTAAAATTCAGGATCGTTCAGATTTAAGTACGATAAAATTTTCAGATTAGCTTAACCTGAAAATTTTACCGTACTTAAATCTGAACGATCCTGAATTTTAAAAGGGGACTAATTTTATTAACTGTTACTATTTTTTAAATTGGTAGCCTGATTCTCTATGTCTTATACAACCGATACAAAAGCACAAAAATTCCTGATGTACATCAAAAATGTTTGTAAGCAAATAGTAAATAGACTCCCACAACCAGCGTCATTTTCTTGACCGATTATAACAAAACCACACACATCTAATAATATGCTATAGTAAAAATGACCTAGAGTGGTCATCACCATGTCCTCGGCGGGTTCGTCACAATTACTGTGATCGTTCTGCCCTTGTGCCTGTTGCGAGACTTGCGAGCGTCGCGTGCGGCTCCAGAGCAGTGCATTACAGCTTACAGCTAAGGTTGACGCCACAGATACATGCCCTGAGATAACGACGTGTAAGATAGTGTAATCATGCAGTAATCACGGCCTTTGTATTGTCTGACCCTAATTTAGCGTGTCGGTCTGAAAATACTATGGGTGGAGATCGAGATGTTATGTTGACGTTATGTTTTATATCTATGTAGGATATGTTTTGTTTATGACAGCCTATTATTTGCATAGGTTGTCAAACTTATTTGAATCTTTACTATAGTTCTTGCCAAACTTCTTGGCCGCCCTGAAGTTGGCTACAATGGCTGCGCAGTAGTAAATCTCATACAAAAATCCGTTGGCTTTCTCCTCCGTGCCTTACGCATCGGAAAGCCAACTTCAGGGCGGCCAAGCACTTTGGCGAGAACTATACCGAAGTTATTATTAAAGAACTTTTAAACAAAATTAAAACACAGTATCTCTTCCAGAAAAATGTTGGACAGCATTAATCGTGTTCCCTCTCCATTTCACCTATTTACGTAAACAACAAATACCAACCAATAAATTCATTTTCATCCATGGTAAAAAACTAAAAAAAAACTGGCCAAGTGCGAGTCGGACTTACACATCGAGGGTTCCGTTCCAACAGCTACATTCACCAACATAATTAGGTAAAAATACCGAACAATTTTAATTTTCCAAGTATCTTTTATAAGTTGGTCGACTATTATTCATAAACTTGTAAAGTCTACGTAGCTGTGCATGTTTTCTTTTTAATTTATTTATATATACTACTGCCGTTAATTTTTCACATATCCAAAAACAACCATTTAGCTGGCAGAAGGGAGAGGGACACACACTTGAATCTATCAAAAATTGGCTATTTAAAGCTTAATTTTACGCAAACGGGCCCCTGAATCGATACCCACACCATGGGATAGACGAGAAAATAAAACATCCCACTTAACGAGTTTAGTAGGTACCTTAAAAAAACAATCCTAATTTTATTCTACCACTTTGTCGGCATGATTAATATGAATAACCATGCTAAATTATATCTTTCTAGTACTGAGAGTTTCCGAGCTAAGCTGAAGGACAGACGGACATGGCGAAACTATAAGAGTTCCTTGTTGACTACTTAACCCTAAAAACACTTAAAAGTTCTCTGTCAAATTACTTCCTAAGACACTACAGTAAGTGTACTTCCTACACATCATTATCTACTAGTATCGTGCTTAGCAGCTTTATTCGGCGAATTTTAGTCAGAGTTACCGGTCATCTGCAGCCTAATTGCGTAAGTGAATTCTGCAAAGCAAACAAGTCGGAACCTTCCCAAAAACGACTTTACGTATTGCAGGTGGTATAGTGGGTAGTGCTATTCTGGGTGCATTGTCCTCACATGTATGAATTTAATAATGTATGTACCTATGTTCCTAAATATTGTACAAAAATATATTTTTTTAAAAGAGTAGGTATGGAGTTTCTTATGCATTCTTCTCCATAACAAGCTACTTTCCGAATGCACGGTAGAATCATTTTGATGTAACGTTCAAAAGTGCCGCTTGGTGGCCTAGTTGAAATAAAACATCTTTGTCTTTGTCTTTTTCTTTGCATATTACACTCTGTAAAGGAAAGGTTATGCTCCTTTCCATTACCAATATTTTGACGTAGAATTGATTGTAAAGAATGAAGGAAAGCTGAAGAATCGAGATAAAACTTCACTATTGGTATTGTGTAATGAAATTATGTCCTAATCATTTGGAAATAAATCATTCGAGTTTGATGAAACATAACGCAGTAGATGAACTTCAACTCAAAGGAAGATGTTTGTACTCTTTCCAAATTAGTTACACAATACCGAAAAAGTTGAAAGAAATGATTCTAATTCTTTGAAGGAATCGACTTGTTTGCTTTGCAGAATTCACTTACGCAATTAAGCTGCTGGTCACGCGAACTGTGACCGCCAAATGTGACCGAAAAATATATTCAACTAGCTGTCCCCCGCTGCTACGCTTCTGTCAACTGGCTATCTACGTAGATATGTAGGTAAAAAAGTGTTGATTTTTATTCTTTTTTAACTTGGAGAAATGCTCATGCATACTGCGCCACCACGGGGAGGTGCAGTTATGTGGGACTCCAAACCACTAAAACTCCACGGTGTCCTAATGTGCCCTTGGATGGTTTCAAAGTCTATAAAAAGAAAGAAAGAAAGAAAGAAAAATTGTTTATTCTGCACAAACTAAACGCACAATACAAAATACAGAGTGGCATAACGGACATAGGAAGATAAATCTTTGTGCTTTATCTTATATATAAAATTCTCGTGTCACAATGTTCGTTCCCGTACTCCTCCGAAACGGCTTGACCGATTCTCATGAAATTATGTGAGCATATTGAGTAGGTCTGAGAATCGGCTAACATCTATTTTTCATACCCCTAAGTGGGTAGGGTAGGGTAAGTAGGTAGGGTACGGTAGGGTAGGGTAAGTAGGTAGGGTAGGATAGGGTAGGTAGGGTAGGGTAGGTAGGGTAGGGTAGGTAGGGTAGGGTAGGTAGGGTAGGGTAGGTAGGGTAGGGTAGGTAGGGTAGGGTAGGTAGGGTAGGGTAGGTAGGGTAGGGTAGGTAGGGTAGGGTAGGGTAGGTAGGGTAGGTAGGGTAGGGTAGGGTAGGGTAGGGTAGGGTAGGGTAGTTAGGGTAGGTAGGGTAGGGTAGGGTAGGTAGTTAGGGTAGAGAAGGTAGGGTAGGTAGGGTAGGTAGTGTAGGGTTGTTAGGGTAGGGTAGGTAGGGTAGATGAATGTTTGGTGTTTTTATGGCAAAACAAAGTTTGCCGGGTCAGCTAGTCTATACTAATATTATAAAGAGGAAAGATTTGTTTGTTTGTTTGTTTGTTTGTTTGTACCGAATAGGCTCCGAAACTACTGGACCGATTTAAAAAAATCTTTCACCAATAGAAAGCTACACTATTCCCGAGTGACATAGGCTATTTTTTTGTCCCGATAACGGGTCCTGTGGGGTAATCCACGGGAGCGAAGCCGCGGGGAACAGCTAGTATTTATATATAGACTAGCTTTAGTGAACGACTTCGCGTTCGCAGTCTTGAAAGTCGAAATTTGTGTCCTCCTCCATACCTACTTCTGTTTACTCCATACCTACCTTCGTCGTTCATCGTTCCACGGGAATGTACTATCGGCATAAAAGTAAACTATGGCTTAATCCAATAAGCCATACATGGTCTCAAAATCTGTTCAATCCTTGTGGTGTATTCAATTACTATTACATATTAGAATTTTAGGATAGGATAGGCTTTTAAATTAAACATTCTATTGAATAAAGCCCAATTCCATGTTAATTAAATGTTAATCACAATTTCAAACCATCATCATCATCAGCAGCCATTTAATGTTCCCACTGCTGGGACACAGGCCTCCTCTCATAGAGGGATTAGTCTATAATCCACCACGCGGGCCCAGTGCGGATTGGTAATTGTGTCATGTCTTTGAATTTTTTGGTACTAGCTCATGCCGGTTTCCTTCACCGTTTTGAGAGCAGTGGTGATGAAATAAATTCCACAAAGTAAAGCGCCTGCTCGGGTTTAAACCCACGACCTACAACTCGTAAGTCAGGGCCGTAACTACTGGGCCACCACTGCTCACCATACTAATATAATTTAGCCCGCCATCAATTATATCACTATTGTTTTATTGTCCGGCTGAAGGGCAACGGCGGGCGTTTAACATTTTACCCAATTATAAAGGCATTCAATTTTATCGTGGTGGAATTACAGACAGTTTCAGACCTTCAGGTGATAAATTGATTAGCTATATAGCCTTATGTTAAAGTTCCGATTACAATCGACTAAATTACTATCGATAAGATAAAGATCGCGATCGAGGCGCTGGATGCGAGACGCACGGGATCGGTCAATGTGGCGACGCCTGGGGGAGGCCTATGTCCAGCAGTGGACGTCTTTCGGCTGAAATGATGATGATGATGATGAAGATAAAGATCGAGCCGTTAATGATCGATGGTCAGAGCAAGGCTTGATCTAGGTAATCGATACAGCAGTGAAATGTTCTGTTGCTAACCGATAATTCTGTATTTAATGGTAAACAAGTAAACACTGATTGAATGGCTTTAATTATGTAAATCGATTGTTTGTTTTTATTAATTGAGATTAGATTGTTGTGTAACAATTTAAATATTTTTACAAGCTTTTTGTTATCTTGCAATGTATGCAGTATGTTTGTATGAAGTCGGCTCAAATCTCAATTACTTGCAAGTCGCCCATAAGATGTGGGCTCTGGTTATCCACTTCCTTCGACTCGTGTGTATAGTGATTTTCTGCATTTTTTTTTCTCATTTAACATGCGTTCGTTATCATACTCCGATATCACTTCGGGGGTTATTCGTTTTTTCGACTGTAATATAACTACTTATGCTGTACTGTGTAACTGTTTTTTGTCCCAAATAAATAAAAGTACCTGAGCAACCGAGCTCTGCTCGGGTGAAAATAGAGAAAACCACGATATCTAAAAATGAAACCTAGCTAGATCGATTTATCGCCCCCGAAAGGCACTGCATACTAAATTTCATGAAAATCTTTTGAGCCGTTTCCGAGATTCAGATTATATATATACAAGAATTGCTCGTTTAAGGTATTAGATAGATAAAATAAAATCTTGCTACTGAATTTTATAGCAAAAAAGCTTGTATAGAGTTTTTTTTTTAAATTGAAAATAGTTATTTGTTTTATAATAGATATTTGGAGCAGTAGGCTGAGGTTGAAATAGTTGATATTGTTGTTGTTGGCCTCGGAAAGGATATTGTTAGTAGTTTTAATTACTTAATTATATATTGTATTTTGTCCTGTCATCCTGTGATTTCTTTCTTTTTCTTTTCTAATTCGATTAAAATGATTAGGACATGCTCATGTTAATTATTAGAAGAGAAAGACAAAGTACTGATTTTGTAACAACCCCTTACATTCAGACCACATTTATTATCTGAATTCAAATCTTTCCTGCTCATATGTACCTATTTGCTAAATAAAATACTTAGATGAGTATTTAATTCTAAGTAGGTACACATAAGTACACACCATGACAAATCACAATCATGTTTACACACAAACATAAGTACAATTTTTTCAGGAATAACTTATCCCTGCTGATAACGGAATCGTTAATCAATTCCTTCGTAGGTAGGTTCTAGATATCGTTAATCAATCAAACGATGGCTATCACAACTTCACAACACGCTACCGACATTAACATTATAGGAAGTTCGTAAATCAGTACGGGTCAGCTGTTGCGGGGAGATCAGGCGCGTGCTATGGAAGCCCCTCCACCCTGTGGCGCCCGCGCAGGGCTTCGCGTGACGTCAGCGCATCTGCCCGCCAGATGGCGCACCCTCGCTCACCAGATAATATCGCACACCGCACGCACCGACACTTTCCACGGAATCAAAATCAGGTATGACCAGGAGTTGTGTGTCATAGAAGTTTATACCCTTAAGGCATTATTTATAAAATATATAAGTTTAAACAATGATTAGATGATGATTGATTGAGAAGGTTTCCAATGTCACCAAGATGAGACTAGTGCGGACACTGGTTTTCTCGATATTCCTTTTCGGATCGGAGTCATGGACGATTCGGGCAATAAAACGAAGAAAGATAGAAGCTTTTGAGGTGTGGTGTTGGCGAAGAATATTCCGCATACTATGGACCGCCAAGAAAACGAACAAATCTATCCTTGACCAACTAGGCATATAAGACAGACTAACCACGCTCTGCTACCGAAGGCTTCTTAGCTACTTTGGTCACATTGCGCGTTGGGAACCAGACAATCTATAGAAGGGTGGTAATGGGCAAGGTGGATGGGAAAAGACTTCGTTCTCACTGGACCGAATGAAATGGAAGAACATCGTGCATAAAGCCTTTCAGGGACACGACCTTCAGTATTGAAGTAAGCGACCAAGGAGAGCTGATGATTATAATAATCTTATGATTAAAAAGTTTTTTGTAAATAAGGCTAAATATACTGTATTTTAGTATTTCAGTTAACATTTCAAATTACCAAGATTATTTACGATCTTTCTATTTCTTGTAGGAGTAGGTTTTAATACAAGAATATATTTAACAGAAAAAGGAAGGCTTTAATCAAACCTCTACGGACCCCACCTATAAGAATGTGACCTGGCCGAAGTTGCCCAATAAAGCCGCATATAGCCATTTGTCTGAAAAAAATACATAAAACTTAATGACATCCCATTTTTTATGCAAGATGGCCAGTGTGTCATCAAAGGAAATTGTACTTTAATTAAAAAATTTTTTCAAGTACGTACTTAAAAAAATATTTATTCGTATTTCAATCATATTTTATTAAACCCGAAAAGGTAGAGATCCAAGGTTCCAATAATTAATCATACATTAATGTCAAAACAAATAAATGATCAATTATTTTGTTCAATATTTCATTAAATTTAACGTTTCTTAATAATACCTATCTGTGTCCAGTCATCCAATGTACTGATTGAAAATTGAAAAAAAAAACAGATTACTGCAAATGTGCCTAATTTCCAAATGCCTTGTTTTAAACATCACACATATACGCACCATATTCCTTCTTGCGTGTATCACACAACCCCATTGTTTTTATGGCTGAGTAAAACGGCAATTACCGTGGCATCATTATAATAATAAGTGATTTGAGTCCTATAGGGCCGCCGTACGCCATATGCACACGGCAGATCCATTACTATATTTATGTAACTACCTAATTAAGTGCTTGCTCATTTGATCATGAATTTATTATTATTACAATATGTCTGTGGGCATGTAAATTATTGTATTGATATGCAGATTATGGCAATGAATGCTCTGGTGACATTTAGGTAATATTTGTATGCCTCAGCCCAAATGATTGCATTCTGAAAATAGCCAAATAGCATACATATGTAGCTTAAATTGTCTACATCCGCACATAGGTAGATATATAATCTAACTATATATATAAAAGAAGAAACTGAGTGATTGACTGACTGACTGACTATCTGACTGATCGATCAACGCACAGGCAAAACCGCTAGGCCTAGAAGCATGAAATTTGGCAGGGAAGTTCCTCTAGTGACGTAAGTAAGCAAGGCAAGAAAGGATTTTTGGCAATCTCACCCCTAAGGGAGGGAGGGTGTAAGTGGATGGCCGAGGGATCAGAAAAGTTCTGGAGTGGCGACCGCGAACCGGAACACTTTGCATTGGAAGGCCTCCCACCAGGTGGACCGATGACCTGGTGAAGGTTACGGTTTGGATACGGGACAGTGTGGCGACGCTTAGCTTATGTCTAGGAGTGGACGTCTTTCGTCTGAAATGATGATGATGATGATGATGCTAATGAAGGGGGTAAAAATGGGGTTGAAAATTTGTATGAAAAATCTAAATCCTTCGGCCAACATTCTTGATACTTGGTACTAATAGTAATTTAAGTAAATGATAAAGGTTGTCATTATTCGTTTTACGAAACTACCACCAAATGATGATTTAGGGGGAGTTGAAGATTGTATGGAAGAATCTGTTTTCTTCATGTAATGGGTAAATAAACTAGAAACTTGGCACAAATACTATCCTAAATGAATAATAAAGGTTGTCATTATTATGTTTGGAAACCATCCCCAAAAGATTTTTTTGAAGAATCTTATTACTTCAGTTAATAAACTTGAAACTTGACATAAATACCAAACTTAATAAACAATAATGGTTTTCGTTATTAGTCTTTTTCGAAACCACCCCCAAAAGATTATTTAGGAGTTGTTATTTTTTTCAGGAGAAAATTGTGAATAAAAAATTTGGGTTGTTCAAAACTCGACCCTCAACGGGGCAAAATAACCCCATTTTGGCCATCTTTTTGTGTTAAATTTTTAGGGGAGGATTTTACTTTGTGGCGGTAACCTAAAATTTATTATTCTTTAAGTCAAATAACGAGTCTTCCAAAAAATCAATAAACCCTGTAAATCTACGATACTCTATTTTTTATTGATTTAATAATAGCTTATTTTTGGACTAACTAACTGCACATAAGCGAGTAATTTATAGGATAAACGAAATCACGCGCACGTAGTCGCGGGAGAAGTGCTAGTAGTATTATAAAACAATTCAGATCAACAAAAAACAACAACACAAAAAAACAACAACAATAAACAACAACAATTAGAAAACAGAGCAGCTCCTGAAACAAAACAAAGCAAAAGGAAAGATCCTATTTCAAATAAAACAAAAAATTTTAATTTACCCATATAATTTTTATTCGAAATATGGTAAGTAGACACTGAACTTGATCTTTCCATTTACAAATTTTGGTAACTTTTTTTGAAAACTTGTCGCTGTTGTAGCGAATTTATTAAAATCAAAAATATTTAATATATAAATCATACCAGGAGGTAGGTAAGTTTCCAAGTACGCATAAACCTATTGTATTACCCTAGCACGCTGCACCAGCAAATTAGATAAAATAGAACTGTTGTCCTCGACCGGCAATAACATAATTTGCTTATTCAAACATAATAAACCCAATAATTGCATCACTTAACGACACTGCTTTTATTACCAACAAGTTTTGCAGTGAAAAATGTCGGATGATGAATGGTTATGTCACTGAATAAATTGTTAAAAGGTTCGCCACCTTTGAGCAATTGGTAATAACCAGTGGCGTAAATTCTTGGTGATAAGAGGAATTTGGGTCTTCTCTTGATTTTTAACTTGTCTTCTTTGGATTTCGTTCAAGGGGAAAATATTAACACCCTGCGCACAGGTTTTTTTGTTATTCAAAAATATTATAACCCCTCTTGGCCTTCTGGTCCCGGTGATATGACTGAGAATTTTGTGCCGTTTGCCGAAAATATCGACCCTATGTCCACTTACCCTCGGTGTAATGTACAATGCACGATTTTGCACCTTATCCGTTACGCCACTGGTAAGTAAATCGTGACATAACATTAATAAATAATAATTAATTATGTAGGTAATAATAAAAATAACATAAAATGTATCAACCGGCAAAAGTTAGGGACTTTTTCTTCATGGCATTGAATGTAGTTACTGCATTTGTTTAATATCCGCGTTCAATTCAACTGCAAATGTCTACCTCAATATTTGGGTTATTGGACGACTCGCCCGAATTTAACTCGCCCGAATCGGGCGAATTGTCCACTATTAAAAATATTCATTTTTCTGTGTCGATTCGCCCGAAGTTATTTTATCGGTGGGCGAATCGACCACTCCAATATTATTTAGTGGACGACTCGCCCGAATTTTATTTTAGAGAACAAACAATATAAAAGTACAGTCGTGCTCACCCGTATCGGTAATAATATGAAGAATTAATCGAAGTTAATAGATATTGTACTAGAAACTAGGAAAGCAATTCAAACTACCAGGAGGCCAGAATCATGAAGAAGTATTTGCAGAGCTAGAATCATTAGCAGTAGAGACTAACGGAGTACTAGGGCTTCAGAAACGAAAATCGCCCGGTACTCTTTTTACCGCTCATTATTCCAGCCTAGCTTCCTCATGATTATATTCTCCTGGTACTTAAGTTAGTCTTTACCCGTACCGAAATGACCTGATAGCGTATAGAACTTTCTCTTTATTTTTTTTAGTAGCGAATATTGATGTCTCCCTCTTAGTGTTTTGTCGCCAATGAATCAAAAGAATCATGAGCGGTAAAAAGAGTACGAGAGTACGTTGAGATTTGAACTTTAGATATGATAAACAGGCACCGATACGGGTGAGCACGACTGTACTTTTATATTGTTTGTTCTCTAAAATAAAATTCGGGCGAGTCGTCCACTAAATAATATTGGAGTGGTCGATTCGCCCACCGATAAAATAACTTCGGGCGAATCGACACAGAAAAATGAATATTTTTAATAGTGGACAATTCGCCCGATTCGGGCGAGTTAAATTCGGGCGAGTCGTCCAATAACCCCAATATTTTCCTTATTCCTATTTCGTAATACTTAATTTTAAATACATATTAATAGAGTACCGTTTTTATATTAGCCCATACTGTCCCACAGCTGAAATCCTGATAAAGTAGGTAGGTACCTAAGTAAAATACATAATTAGGTATTTCAAATAATATGAGAATTTGACCTTGCGTAATGAATAAGGTGAAAGGTGCATGCTACCTAACACTTTTTCTATAAAAAGCATCTATTCAAACAAAATTTGTATAAAATACTTGTTTGGTTAAGAAACTTTCGGAAATTTCGAAAGCGGAACTTACACTCCTTCATACGCCTGCATGAAAACTGAGCAGCTCCTGAAATAAGACAAAGCAAAGTAAAAGGGCAGATCCTGTTCAAGCAACCTTTTACAGTAACCTAGTTAGGTGAATAGAGAACTGCACCCACTGTAATTGCAGTAAATCTTATACATTTTATACCCATGTACATAATACTTAAAAAAATGATCAATAAAGATATAAGACTTTAATCATTCGTACGATTCGGACTGACACGCTCAATTGAAACAGTGTTGGTCGTGATCATGTTTACTATATAGCGGATGTGCTAAAGCAGAAACAATTATGTAGTAGAAGTAATCAACTTCGCGGTGGAACCAAGTAGCAGTTTCAACTTCGCAGTGACGTCAGAAGAAGATAGCGGAACGAACTCTAGCTACCTTAAAAAACCAGCCTTAAAATTTACTACACTGGATCATTTGAAATAGGGAAAGAGAAGCCTCCTGCAACGGGAACCTATATACTAAAATAATAAACGAAGTTTTACTTTTAAACAACACAATTTTTCCGTATTACATCAATGTCATTAAGGAATTTTTCAACCGCAAGCAGCAAATTGGTTACAGTATCAATATGTTTTGCCACTTTAGAATTATTGCTAAAGTAATGTTCTGTATCTGTTGTTATAAATGTTTTTTTTATCAGAATTCAGGCAAGGCATGTTAGGCTAATAAGGAAATCGCAACGGTTGGACTGGTCAATGGGCACGTATCTAATTAAGACAGGTATTTGTAAATATTTCCTGGATTGATTCATTTGTTTGCTAAATATAGAACCTACACCAGTAACAATGCCTAGTAATCAAGTTAGATTTTTCATTATCTATAACCTAACTTGATTTTTCACTAAACAAACAATGTAGATACGAATCATTTCGCGAAATACATAATATAAGTAATTTAATAATAATTTACACAGTAATATCCTGATAAGTTTTCATGTCAATAAAAAGACAAATTCTTCAAGAATAGCTTTTTAGTTAAGTCCTATTTCTGTTTACTTGTGACTCATAAGTACCTACTTACGTGTACCTTCGTATTGTTTCGTATAGTATAACCGCCACTGTCTGTCGAAGCCGGTACTAAGCAGGTTTGATTGGCACTTGGCGTAATAAAGGCAAATAGAGCGCCTCCCTTCGCTACCCTACCAGTATGCTTCAACTACTCGTCTGTCATGTAGAGCCATGTAAATACAACTCATTCCTTTATTCTGGGAAGTGAATTTCTTTACAATAAAAAAGGAATAATAAATGTAAATCTCAAAATAATGAGTTGCATTTTCAAACAGAGAAAGTTCCTTTTGATTATCACTGTAATATTTGTTATTTAGGTAAGTTTGTCCATGACTCCCAAAATGTATCTATATTCAAGAAACAAGTCAAAGAACATTACCTCTCCACCACCCTGTAATTTTATATATTAAGTATATGTATGTATTTTTATTTTCCTATATTTATTAAGTTATGGTATATGTGTAATTTATATATGATTAGTTAAGTTATTTTTGTCTATTTTAAGCTTCCTTGTTCTTTCTACACACTGTGTCTTCGTTTATCATCCAACTTTCCTGTCGCAGGTCTGCTGGAAGAAATTCCTTTGTGCTCTTCAATCTGTATTATTTATTTTCTCTGTAAAGTGTTTTTGTGTGTACATAAATAAATAAATAAATAAGTTTGTTTCGACAAAAAGATTTCATGTATTCCTTTCCCAAACGAATAATTGTTGACCTCGTGAAGATTACAATGCAATTTAAACATCATCATCAGCTTTTTTAATATGTCCACTGCTGGGACACAGGCCTCCTCTCTGCGAGAGGGAATGGGCCGTAATCCACCACGCGGGCCCGATGTGGGTTGGGGATGTCACATGTATTCGAATTTTTGTTTCTAGCACATGACGGTTTCCTCACGATATTTTCCTTCACCGTTTTGGGAGCAGTGGTGGTGTAATAATTTACACAAAGTAAAGTGCCTGCCTGGGTTTGAACCCACGACCTACAACTTAGAAATCGCGGCCGATATCACTAGGCCACCACTGTACTCAAATCTCAGACTTACTTAATTAGAACCTAAAGTCTTTGTACGATGAAGATTGACCGGTTTTGTACTCCTTTTCATCGTCCATTCGCGTTCAGCAACAAGCTTAACAAGCACATTGTGTTTATTTATTATTCTTGTTATTGCATCTAAACATGATATAAATAATTACCGTGTCTTATCGCCGACCAATTAAAAATCATCATAGCGCATGACTTTACAAAGTAGCAAACGGGTTTATTAAGTGCAGTGATTTAGTAGAATGTATCCAATATTCAGACCCTTCAAAACTACCCAGACATCCCATCACAAAATTACTCCATATTCCATTCCGCAAAACCAACCTAGGCCTCAACGCTCCAGTTCTCCGCATGTGTAGAAACTATAATAGTTTTTGTACAACTCCAGATACTGACTTACACGGTGTTTCAGTCAATAAGTTTAGAAGAGCAGTGTCGGAGGTACGGGAGTGCGCAAATCGCTCAACTTAGTGTAGTTACGAATATATACATATTGCTTCTATGTTTTATTCTGTCTGTTTTTCATTTTGTATGTTTTTATTTTTACTATGTTTTTAACTTTTATAAGTTTAGATTAATATTTATATTTTGAAATTGTAAATAATTTTGTGTTTCTGACCATATGGTGTAAGCTGCTAATACCTGTAATAGGCATACATACCAGCACCTTTATTTTTTCTTTGTTAACTACAAAATGTTATGTATGTAATGCTGTTGGTGTACCTTTAATAAATAAATAAATAGCGCATGCTTTGATGATTGATGATATAATAGTTTATTGGATAGTAAATATGAAGTTAATGATTTACACATCTACATATTTTTTATAGAACAACGTGTCAACAAAAACCTCGTATTTATTCGGCTCGCTTCGTTTTCTATCGATCGCGGCAACAGACGCCGTCCATTACTTAATTGCCAAAAGTCATTGAGCCGCTTTAACTGCGCTTGGATAAAAATAAAACTTCTATCGTTTTTCCTTGTTTCCACTCTAGAGGTTTGCATCTTTCCATTTTTAAAGCACTGAATAACCGCCTTTGCGTTTATGGTTAATAAAAAGAAACGAAAAGTTTTCAGCGGTGCTATTCTGCAAAAAAAACCGTTATGGACACCGACTTCCGAAAATAAAGTTATTTTTCACTTTGTAGTTTTTTATTTGGAAGTCGGTAGATTTTTTTTGTAATAAAGTTATTTTATTATTCACTTTTTAGTTGTACCTACCTAATAGGCAAGTAAGGTACCTATAATGCCAGAATAGATTATCCAAATATCATGAAACTTGAACATAACTGGTGAAATGAGAGTGTACCAAGGTGAACTGTACACATCTCCAGCCCGCTTTAGACCGTACTGGCGTTGTTGTTATGTTATGTAATGGTATAAACAGTAATAAACAGACATACTATTGCAGCAAGCCGGAGAGATTTTCTGTCATTTATTGAAGAGTTATGTTGTATATCACTGAAGTTCTTCATTAGATCTGCACTAAATTTAAATGGGACCAATTTGGGAACGTATGTTAAAGAGTATTCATTCAAACAAATAGCATTTTCTAAATCGGTCCACAATTGATGGAGGAATCGGCGAATGAACACAAAAAAATAAAGTCAGACATAGAACCTGTTTCTTTTTGGAAATTCGGTTAAAAATAATAGGTAGCCTACGTTTTGAAAAGTCAAGTAGAAATTAAAAGTAAATTTTATAATGAGTCTTGCCAGTTTTTTTTATACAGATCTAGTGCAAACTTTCAGAGGCAGTGTTCTTGGCAGGCGGGTGTAGGTCCAGTCGTAGAATATTCATGATCATACTAAAATTATTGTTAGTGACACTATATTTCATCCAAATACATGTTAACTTTTTAATTACTACTAAATATTCTGACTAAATACGTACCTCTCCTTTTATCTATAAGACCTTCGGGACAAAAAAATCCATGAGTATTTTGCAAGTTAAACCTAATCATAGCGAAAAGTTGGTGCTCAGCATTGAATAATACTAATTAGTACGTAAGTACTTAGCTCAGTTTTCTTTTACTAAATCAAAATAATTCTCCTGGCATAGTTTTCTGGTAAAGTACTTATAAATATAAAACTGACTGTGTTAAGGGCACGGATACTTTACATAACGTTTAATTAATATTCATAGAAAAAATATCATTAAACAACTTAAGACAGCAGTGGTGTTAACGGCCCCGACTTACTTGTCGTAGGTCGAGGATTCGAACCCAGGCAGGCGCTTTACTTTGTGTAAATTATTTCATCACCACCGATCTAAAAATGGTGAAGGAAAACATCGTGAGAAAACCGGCATTTCCTAGAACCAAAAATTTTAACATTTGTTACATCCAGCAACCCGCACTGTGCCCGCGTTGTGGATTAAGGCCCATCACCTCTCTCACAGAGAGGAGGCCTGTGTCCCAGCAGTTGGAACATTAAAAGGCTGATGATGGACAGGTAACTATATGGCATAATAACGTTAAAAAAATTCTTGTTCCCTGCTTCGGGTCCATGACCCATTTATTTTTAATTAGACCTATCAGATACCACACTTAAGTTGATATCAAAACTTTCCCTGCCAATCTGTCTAAATCTGTCTACACCTACCCAAATATAAAAGTTCACTTATAAATGATATTTTATCACATCTATTCAAAAAGATCTAGTTTATTCTTCGTAAACAGGGACTAAAATAGCTCATTAATCCCTAGGGACTAAAAGTGATTTGAACTTTGGAACGTGAATCACAAACCATGCGGTCCAAAATAGGATTATATCGCTAAAATCAATTACGACGAATGTATGAGCTGAATGGCTAATGAGCGATTGTAATTCTTTTTCGGACCGCACGGGAACATTGTATTGAACAAGTGACTGTCTGGAAAACCACTTGCGAGCCAAATTAATAAATAAATCTACAACTGTAACGGATGGTACTAATAAAATTGTTACGATGCACTTCCATAATTGTTTTAATATAAACATTAGCCTAACATTATTTCTATGTGTGTCTTTTGGTTCCTAATTGTATGCAAATAAATAAACGTAAGGTTCTTGTTCATAAGTTGCACCTACTTATTTTCTCATAGAGCGTGACAAAAAGTAGAGAGTCAGGACTCAGGAGTAAATCTATTTCAAGCTCGAGTGACGTACTTTGAATCCCTCGCTGCGCTCAGGATTCTACTTTAGAATCCTTAGCCCCGCTCTGGATTAAAAAAAAACAGTCTCGCCTTTAAAATAGTTGTTTGCTCCCTAGATTAACAATCTACTATATCATCCCAAGGGAACATAATACCGGGATAAAAATGTGCCTATGTGCTTTTCCAGACTATAATCTATCCTTTTGCCAAATTTCATCCAAGTCCGTTCATCAGTTCTGGCGTAATTTAGTAACAAACATATATCCATCCATCCATCCAAATTTTCGCATTTATAATATTAGTATTAGTTTCAGTATATTATATTATTTACACTATTTCATAACAAGTTTCTATTGACAGCCGACCATAGATTAATAGATTTCTTCCATATTTAATAAATTACTTACTCTTTGGTCCGCGCTTCGTTTGTCTATGATATCGACAAATAATCTATAATAGGTCTACCTACATTTAATATGTTTTATTTATATACTTACACATATTTTGACCCACTTTCTGTGTTTATTATATTTCTTTTGTTATTTATATATACTATTTTATTTATATTTTTATTGTATTTTCCGTTTCCGTAAGTGTGTCCGTGGCATGAACAGTGGGCCCTATCAGAATATCAGCGCAGGGTTATTTCCTTTTTTGGATATCGCTGCATATGCTGAGATAGGAGCCTTTTTGGTCTCGCACGGGGTTTTTTATTTTGACTATTGTGTAATTTTTTATGCTTATTTCTCGTGTCTCCTGTGCGGGTCACAAATAAATATTTTTCTTTCTTTGTTTTTTCTTTATGAGTAAGGTTTATGCAAAAAAGTAGGTAGTTTACCCTGAAGTTACGTAAGAGCGTGTAAAGTCTAATTTAATAACGTACACGTAAAGCCATCCATCCATCCTATAACATCCATCGAACGACCAAAGTTGCTTTTCAATAAACTGTGATCAAAATTGGTCCTTGCGCACGGCAGCAGACGTGAGGAGTGTTAAATAAAACCGGCCAAGTGCGAGTCGGACTCGCACACGAAGGGTTCCGTACCATTATCGCAAAACACTGCATAAAAATCACGTTTGTTGTATGGGAGCCCCCCTTAATTTATTTTATTTTAATTTATTAATTATTATTTTTTGAAGTAAATATTCAACTGAACATTCTGTGAATATTTCAAGCGTCTACCTCTTGCCGTTATTAATATCGAGCAAAAAACGGCAAAAATATCACGTTTGTTGTATGGGAGCCCCCCTTTAATATTTACTTTATACTGTTTTTAGTATTTGTTGTTATAGCGGCAACAGAAATACATCATCTGTGAAAATTTCAACTGTCTAGCTATCACGGTTCATGAGATACAGCCTGGAGACAGACGGACAGACAGACAGACAGACAGACAGACAGACAGACAGACAGACAGACAGACAGACAGACGGATCGTGAAGTCTTAGTAATAGGGTCCCGTTTTTACCCTTTGGGTACGGAACCCTAAAAACGTACCACACAAAATAGTGATGTAGAGAAACATTTCCCACCACAATGTTCCTCCATATTATGACTAAAAGAAAAATGTGCGTGGTTTTACGTAAAAACAATGAACTTTCACACGCGTAGGATCCACGTTGATTTAGTGTAGTTTACTGCGGAATCAAAGCCGAGAAGTCGGCTTGCGGTGGACTTGTAATTGAATTTGGAGAACAATCAGTTTCCCGAGCCGCGTTCGGATACATTCGCAACACGCACGCCAGGCACGCACCTGTTCACTATTTTATTAGATAAAAGAAATCCAAATATATTTATGGGTCTGGGTAAACATATAATGAACTCCCCTTTTCTCTTATTTTGGGTCCCGTCCCTGGTAAGGGTTAGAGCGAGAAAGCGTTTCACTGGGTGTAACATATTGTATAAGAATACGATTTATTTTGTTACGTAAAAATCTTCTTCTTCTTTTTCGTGAGAGGATATGGCCACATCTGGTGTCAGACTTAATTAAGCCACCTCTTGGAACCCCACAGACCTATAACATGATAATTTCAGATTTACATTAACTATATAAGTCCAGGTTTCCTCACGATGGTTTTCCTTCACCGTTGCCTGTGATGTCCAAGATAAACTTATAAAGTACTCAAATGCATTTGAAAAAGTCACATTGGTACTTGCTCGGATTTTAACCTATGACCTCAAGCACGAGAGGCGAAGTCTTAGCCAATAAGCCACCACGACATTCTTCGTATAAATAATAAAAAAGTTAACTATAAATGTGAATTATTTTTTATTTTTTTAGTACCCCAACGATTACTATTTCTTGCCAGAATAATCTTAATTTGTTTGACTATTGTTCAATAATCCAGTTTTTCCTAAAGTACTTCTAAAACCCATAAGTCAGCAACCGCCATCCACCATCGTCCTTGTCAAAACGGGGGCACGTGACTATACTTTTTAATCACGAGAAAAAACAATAAAGCAATCTCTCACAAGTATCGTTTTCACCCGACAATAGACGTAAGCCCCGCGTGATAATTGAATTGAGGGGGTCTATCCGACCCCAAGGCTCACATTAGTGTTACATTTGATTCGTATGTGACCCACACTACAAAGACATTGTGTCTTTATTTGCTTCTGTAAGATTTATCTCGCAACCACTAGTCTAGTCGAAAGTGAAACTAAATTTTAACAATGCATACCTACTATGTGTTATGTATATATGGAATTGCACATTTTTTATTATTAAGTTCTGTGTCTTTTTTAAATGTTATTTTTTCATAACCGTGTAGTGGGTCTCAACATTCTATTTACTTATTTTTTGTGGTATATAAAAGGCATTATAAAAGACAATAACGACTGCCACATTGGTTAATCGGCCTCAAACTGTGCTAGATGCACGACAAATTGAATGCCGATCTGAAGTACCTATTGACATAAAACAAGTAGAAACAACAGCAGCTTCTCTCAGCGGGCTCCAGTTTGTTTATTCTCCTGTGGGAGGGGGTCATTACTAAACTCCATTACACTTTTTGTGCCAAGTGTTTTGGTGGTATAACAAGGGTGAGAACGACCCTACAAAACGAATGACATGCTCTCACTGTTTTTATCGTTTGTGAGAAAGGAAAATATTTTGTAGTGACTTTTTGTTAGATAAACTTTGTGTGTTTTGTTTTGGCAGTGTTCAAATAAATATGAGATTATGAAATAGTTGGCAGTTTGGGTTGGGCACTTAACAAGCTAGCTACTTTACCAACAGTCATTGTCCACCTCTCCATAGCCTTTTCATGCGGTATAAGTACCCAAGTGTGTAAGAAATATCACTAATTAACAGTGTTGACGTTTTATTTATACACATACTTAATATAAAAAAGCTATTAAAATATGTATGATATAATAAGCATCAGCACACATCCGCCAATCAGTTATTACGACTACATCCTCTGAGATCGTTATCTGACCAAGTTTCATGTAGCGATTTGTAGAAACTATTCAGCTATTTTTAATTAATTACATAACTTATTGAATTAATAATATCATTAACCCACTAAAGATCATAACCATCTCTCTTTTATTTTACGAAGCCTGCAGAAATATCAGATTCGCTTACTTTTAATATTTATTGGTGAGCGAGAGAATTTGCTCTGCGAGAGTAAGCTAATGAAGTGAAGTGAAAACCGAATGCGGGTTCAATGACCTGATAACGATCTGCACCTTTGTGATTAAGTCGGTGAGAATAATTTAACGAGCCTTTGTGGACCGAACCGTCGAAGATGCGATGTTTTACGTAAAATGTACGTGATATGTTTGTGGACTTTGTGGTCCAACATTTTTTATTGCATATTATTTTTATATTAACAGGGTCAGCATGCAATTTGATTGTATCACCGATAAGCTTCCTAGAAACTAGAAAGCAGTAGTAGTAAAAATGCTTTTTGCATCTCTATACAAAGTTCCTATACGAAGCAGGAATTTCTACATAATCCATACTTACAGTATTAACATTTCAAACGAATTTCGCAAGCTATTAGACTAAGTGATCGCATAACATTTACATGCCCTAATACGTTTGAATGCAGCAAAGAGAGAATTGTCATCAATCTTGAAGGGGTGTGGAGCGCCATAATGCGCCGCACATATGGCGTCATCGCGCTAGGCGTTCCGCTCCGGTGAATCCATCGGCCCATCGGACCCACATCGGGCCCAAGTGACCCGCAGCGACCTTAGACCATATCACAGCAGATCTCACTACACAAGTGGACACTAGCCTTCAAGCACCTTTTGTAGCCACCCTTTTGTGACGTACACGTCAATGACAAATGTTACATTGACGACGAATTCAATGGATGTTATACATCCATTTGCAAATTACCCGCATTTAATCTGTGTAATCTTTTTGTGCGATATTCTAAACAACAACAAACAAGTGTATGTTACAAAAAAGCAGCTTATTTGTATCGTTCTATGTATGTTCTTTTATTTACTGCACAAAAATCATACCGTGCTTTTATGTGAAGGAGAGACATATCGCAAGATAAGTTCCACTTTTCAGATTTACCTAAGAGCGGGCTTTTTAACGGCAAATTGAGTTTCGTATTAGGAAGCCTTTGCAGCTATCACTCAAAGTTTTGGTAGAGGCGGATGAAACGAAACTAGTTGAGCAATTGAGCATGTATGAAAATATCTATCAGATCGGTATTTTGATATTTCTGAATGATTTTGTTTACCACATAAATAAGTATAAAGAACTTGTTAAGTTAACGTGTGGTGCGTATAAAAATTATATCTTCGATTAACTTTACGTAATGGTGACGATAAATATTTATGGGTTCGGATTTAGTGCGCAATGTACGCGTATCATAGCCATAATAGGTGTACGCGGGCACGCGAGGGGAGCGAGGGGAGTGGGGAGTGCTAAGTGCCGGGAGGCCACATGTCACTCTCGTCGTGCTAATCTCCAGGATTTGCCATCCAATGTCCCTCGACATCCCCATCTCACTCGCACCAACAACAATACCATACATCCATTCCACACAGCTCATTGAATATTATTGCTCCATGGGGATTTTGAAAATATGGAGCCGTTTAGCGAAAGCCGTACATTGTATCCATCCAGTGGAATTATTCATACGCGACCCGTTGCATTTATCACTTAATGGTATTAGCTATTAGCCCGTTTAATCGCTCGATTTGCGACTTTATGGCTGATTTCAAGTGTTACAATACTAATATTACTGGAATTTTGCAAGTAGAGTACTTTGAAATATTTAAAAATAACAAAACACCCGACTGCTTAAAAAGCGAACTAAAAAGAAGAAAACAAGTAGAAAATCATGCTGTGCAGTCGGAGGATACATATGCGCGAGCTGGCTGACCAAAACCAGAATGTATCCTCCGACTGCACAGCATGATTTTCTACTTGTTTACGTCTTTTTAGTTCGCTTTTTAAGCAGTCGGGATTTTTGATATTTTTTTATATTTTTTTTATTTACAACATTTAAGTTATTTTTTTTTTAGAATTAGGTACATTTAAACATATAAGTGATATATATTTTTGTAATCACCTCTTAAAACCCTTTTTTGATTGACGTGAGAATCATCAAAATCGGCCAACGCGTTTGGTCTCTAGAACGCCACATAGGAACAAACATACATACATACATAGACTGATAAACACATAAACCTCCTTCGGCAGTCGGGTAAAAAGAGACGATAATTAGAAAGTTTATCCTTATCTCTAAACCAGTGGTTCTAGTTATTTTCTGCAGAGATACCTGAAAATCGGAATCAATACTTCTAATTCAACAGTTGACAGGTGTACTATTGTTTCCTGTCGCTGCACTTTATTAATTAAAATCCTGTCACGGCACTTGGCAGACATTAAAGTCTATTGAAATAAATCAGTAAGTCAATGTCTGTGAGCATAATGATCGCTGGGTTGTCAGCGCGCCATGCGGCACGGGAAGCACATGGCGGGTTTTCGTTCAAACAAGGAGAAATACTGCAAGCAAAAAATTGCTAATGACCCTTATCAAGGAGAACATAGAGTCCCGTTTCCCCTGTATTTTATTCGCGGTGTGCAGTGACGCGCTGGTTTCATTGAGTGCATTGCGGGCCCCGCTTGTCATTGCTTCCCTCCAACCCTAAAATGATTCCATTCTGCCGCCGGACGAGCCGACAGGTTAACTTTTGTTATTCTACAAAGCCGCGCATTACAGTCCGATTGTTGGCACAAATGTCGGATATTATAAAGCATTTCATGTTCCCTAACGATTATTTCAAGTGTAAGTGAATACGCGAATCATTCTACATTTTAGGGTAAGTAATCTTTAATCAATAGGAAGGTCTATATAGGAACGTAAACGATTTTACTTTCTGTCTAACTAACATAACTAACAACTAACGTTAAAATCATTCTGCAATGTCGTACAGAATGATTTTAACGTTGGGCATTTTTGTAACCAACTAGAGTAAGTAGCCTATGTCCTTCCTCAGGATTCCATCTATCCCCTTGCCAAATTTCATTGAATTCCGTTCAGTGGTGGACAGACTTAATTTCGAATTTATAATATTAGTATGGATAAATGAAAAAGAAAATTGCAACGTAAATGATCAAATATTGACGAATGAACCTGTCCTGACGTGACATTGGCTGAATGTACAAACCGTGCGAAGACAAAGAGAAAACAAAATGAACCCGTTGTTACTAGAATTTAAATGTTTAACATTTTTATTTTGTCGCCATTAGATGACAATAGTTGGTGGAGTTGAGGTGAGGTACGCTGATATATACAATTTGATCCTGTAGATTATGGGCATCAATATTAATTGTGTAGGCATCTAATCTATAGCTGCTTTTTCCAAGAACCCTCAAGAATTAATGTTCAGGGAATATTAAAATATCAAATAATTAGACAGATAAGAAGTGCTTTAGCCTTTGAGAATACTGTTATTATGCGTACAGCTAAGGAGTGGAATTCCCTGCCGGAGTCTGTGTTTCCCGATAGCTACAATCTAGGGGTCTTTATCAAGAGTGAATAGGTTACTACTAGGCAAGCGTGCCCCATCGTCGACCACTTCATCGCTTACCATCAGGTGAGATAGCGGTCAAGCGCGAGTCTATAATAGATTAAACAAATCCCACCAAGTGCGTGTCTGGCCACGCGCAGTAATAGGGTTCCGAAATTGCATAATAATGCGGACTAAAAAGAGGGTTTTGTTGTTGTTACTTGAACATTAGAATGGTCTACGGAGAAGCACGCTTGCCTAGATGTAATCTATTCACTCTTGACTTAAACTAAATAAGGACTAACGGGTAACTGAAGAAGGAGTTATAAAATCCAACTTTGCAACTGAAGTTAGAAAAATATTATCTATTTGAGTACCATCGTGGGTGCGAATTGCGAAAGGAGCCGATACGAGCGCGCGTTAGCCACGGGGAATGGTATAGTTCGTTCCTGGATCCTTGCGTGCACGCTCCTTGTTTATTACTCTTTCGGAATTAGAAAAATATCGTATGTATTTACCTCTAATCTCCTCTAATACCGCAGATTAGAGGTGAATTCTCTAATCTGCGGTATTCACTATTTCATTATGCAAAGTTTTACGCTACTCAATTAGTGATGAAGTCGGGTCGAATATTTACTTTATAGAAGGATATCGATAAAAGAAAATTAGTAATTTGCTTGTAAATCGAATCTAATTTGACTTTACTTTTACGTTTTAATTACAAAACGTCGAAAATACTTCTGCACTAACACAAAATAGACTCCACCGCGCGCATCGCCGTATGGACTACGGACTGGTACTGCCAACGACTCCGGCCAATCCAATGCGTTATTCGAGCTTAAACATTATTAATTTAGAAATCATTATTATTAAGGATGTTATGATTTTATTTTTGTATAATTTTACATGGTTCATAAGCACAAATTTACTATCTGTTTAACACAGCTAACAACGTTATTTAAGTCATTTTTCAATGGCATTTTTACAAAAAAATTACTGTGCCAAGTACATTTTATAAGTTGGTCGACTATTACTCGTAAACTTGTAAAGCCTGTTATGATTTCATTTTTGTATATTTTTACATGGTTCGTAAGCATTATATTTACTCTGTTTTACACAGCTATCAACTTTATTTAAGTAATTTTTCAATGGCATTTGTACAAAATTTTTACTGTTCCAAGTACATTTTATAAGTTGGTCGACTATTACTCGTAAACTTGTAAAGCCTTGTTATCCGTGATAATTTTACTTTTAATTTCGTTATATTTACTACTGCCGTGAATTTTTTCACATAGCCAAGAGCAACTATTTCGCTGGCAGGGGGGGAGGACACTTGACTCTAACATAAATTTGCAACTTAAAGCTTAATTTTACGCAAACGAATCTCTGAATCGAAAAATTGTTTTTACAAACCCATAATATTTTTGATTGGTTTATCCAACGATACCCTACACCATGGGATATATGAGAAAAAAAATACATCCCTATTACGTCTATGGGAGGAACCCGAAAAAAAATATTTTTCGTGAATTTATGTTACCACTTTGTCGGAATTATTAATATGTATATACATGCCAAATCATAGCTTTCCAGTACTTAGATTCTCTGAGCTAAGCTGCGGACGGACAAATGGACAGAGCGAAACTATAAGGGTTCCTTGTCGACTTCGGAACCCTAAAAAAGGGCTGCCTCTCCACCAGAGACGTTCTAAGCTGCGTATAGCAATGAATGTGCCGACCAATCGTTTGATTTTCACGGCTTTACTTAGCTTAACTCTGCTGAAAAGGATAGGATAGGATATATGGGCCCTCTTTTCGATTGTTTGGTTTTAAGACATGCCTGTTTTCTCACGATATTTTCTTTCACCGTTTTGAGAGTGGAAATAGACACATAGCTTCACCGTCACCACTAGCGCCTACCTAGCTATCTCACACTTATCACTATATCTGGTAGAAGAGTGGTTGTTGGAGATAGATACCATTCCCTTGACACTTTCAGATGTGTAACTTTTATGGTGTACAATAAAGTATATTCTATTCTTTTCTATTCTAACATGTCATGGTTAAAAACTATAATACATATATATCGAATTTCAATAAAATCCTGAGTAAGTACAACCTCGTCGTTGTTATTGTAGTTTGTGACTTTCCCATTCTAATATTTTAGGTTTGCCTCGACATGAAAATACAGTCGTATTTTTACAAGAACGATAACCAAACCACGCAGCACTTTTCTATGCATAAAAGTAAAGTAACAAGATGCATAAAATAAAAAAATACATCAAACCTCACTGGATACATTTTTCCCTCTTTTATAAAACCTCTGTCTGGGGGTATTGACTTTTCATATCAACAAAGAAAACGTGAAAATATTTCTTTACCAAACCGTAAGTCAATAGAGGTTTGAGGCATTGCCCTCGAGGTGGTTGGAGAGGCGCGAGACGGGCGAGGTGCGCGGGTGCGGGGAGGGTAGTACGGTGCGCAGCCTGCGCCAGGGGACGGGGGTACTCTTCTTGATTACAGCGCCCCCTACACCCCCACCGACCCCCACAGTACCCCTCGCCTTGCTGCAATACACATAAGCCTACACAATGACAGTCGTGTATAACTTTCATTGTTCAGGTTACAGAAAATATTTAATTTTAACTTACATGCGGCTCGCTACGAATTGTATGTGAATTACTTATGTATTTTAGTGGGATTAAGTTTTTGTATTATAACGAACGTGGTTCTTTAAATGAATAGTTACTTAATTGGGTTTGTAGCAGAAACGACTACGTACTCTACTTACTATTATTAGAGCTTACTCATGGTGGGTGACACACACCTGTACCGGTGCCTGTACTGACTAACCAGCATGAACACACACACAGCCCGAAACTCCAAACTACTAAAACAAATCTAGTGAAATACGTGAAGATTCACCCAGTCGCAGGTGGGAGCGTGCTAGCGCCGAGATTGTCTGCATCAAACATGCACGAGCATTCGCCCTGCTCCGCTCGTAAAAATGCATATTCAAGCGGAAGGGCGAACGCTTTTAATACAGCGCCGTAATGAGCAGCCGAGGTCGGAAGACTCCTTAATTTTCTCTTTACAGGCCTATTCAGGTAAATTGTTAGCCCTTATTAATTGCTTTACAACGGGAAGGCGGGCCCACATAAAAGTTTATCGTGAGGGTTTTAGACGACGTGTCTACCAAAGTTCCCAACTCTAATATGGTTAAGTTTGTTAAATTGGCTGTTAAGTTTACTTATTGAAGGTGCTACCTACTCGTGAGCTATTGTTAATTAAATCATTGGTTCTTATAGTTACAATATTAATCGTGTTTGCGCCAATTAAAAGATTTTTATTAACACGATCAACATTGTGTAAATTGGTTATATATCAAAATTAACCCAAAAAAATGCGTCAGCACAAATTTACTAAAGCACAATTTATTTTTTATTGGGCTACTTCCAATTTTCGGTAATAGGAATCAAAAAGCCGGCTACCTCATAATTAGCCACGCGAACCATAAGCCCCCTTTGCCGGTATGTTACGTAAGCGGATGGGCCACATGCTGCGCCCATTTGTTTTGTGGGGAAAATATTTATTTAGATAGAGATCATGCATAGCCATCAATATTGTAATCATGCTTCTAAGGCCCACTTGCACTAAAAACTTAACTAAGAGTTAGTTGCTAACATTAGGTTAAATTATGAATATACATATTGCCGTGATAGCTGGCGAAGATGGCGGAAACGGGCCTAAATAAGTTTGATTATCATCAGGTGAAAGCTAGTTCTTAAGTACACAAGTCCTAACTAAGAAGTCTATGTGGTCCTAATTAAATAGATACCGCTGAGATACTCTCATTATTTGTATGATAAATAATGTCAGCCGGTTTTTAATTGCCAAACTTTGGAGAGTCAAATCAACAAGAAAGATAATGATCTCGAAGATGATCATAATTAAATATTTACTAATTAATAGTCCGCGACCAATATTTTCCCTCATCTTAGAGATCTTATCTGTTCTCAACTCTCACGATAATACGTATCTAAAAGAGTTTTATTCAAATCAAGCTCGCACATTTTTTTTTTAATATTTGAAAACTAAAGTCCAATGATATTAATATAATACCTATCCATCCCAAAAAGTGAAAGCATAATTTGATCGTCTCAACCGATATCGAATACGCACTAAGCCCTCAGCTCGGAGAGGCGTACCGTTTCTCTGATTGATTAAAACGCTAACAAAGGGATAATGCTGATCACTGTGGGCTTTGTACCGAAGCCCTTTACGTACATACAGCCTCCGAGTAATCAAACCAGCCCTCTATAAAAATCACCCACGGAAATTATAACTTTCCACTGCTCTCCCTTTTGTGAGCAAAGTATTGTGGGATGAAAATGTATTGAGGTTTTCGTCTCAACAAAAATAATTATTGTTTGATGTTTGACATGTTTTTTGCTGTTTAATTTCGGATATTTTTGTAGGAATTATTTGTTTTTTTGCTGTCTCTTTATGTAGCTATCTAATGAAAGACCGTTTCAAAGCGCTGTTTTTGCAAAAACAGTTTATTGAATCGTAAAACCCTAAACAAATTTCTACAAAGAAACTCGAAAATGTACGACTCTACGTTGCTCTTTAGTACTAGCGAATTCTCCATCAAAATAGCTTTTTGCTTTAAAATACTCCGCTTTTAAAATATATAATTTTATTTATTGGGACAAACCTACCGCACTATTTCCAAACCACTGCAACTCCTGACAGCCAGAATCAACAGTGGCGACCACCAGAAAAGCGCCGAGGCAATGAAGCTCGACGAAGTCCCGGAGAATGAATTTAACTGTCTTGGATCCCGCAACGAAATTAATCAGAAAAGAATAAGGGAGGAGTAAGAAAAATTAAAAAAAACATATATATATAAATTTAAAATATATAAATGAGCATCTTCAAAAAGTAACATCTCTTCGAAAACCGTATCTCATTTCCCAAGCGTAGTAACATAGGCCCGTAGCCCGTAGCATCCCGTAGCGTCCCGTAGACCCGTAGCAAAGTAATCATAGCTGATCTAAATCAGGTGAGCAGAGGTGGGCAGTTATCGAGGGGTCACATTGGCCGACTTTGCCCGAATGCTCAATGCCCGACAGATGTCGACCCCCGCAGCGCGGATGATGATCGGGCCCCAACTAAAGTACGGCTCATAAACTTTGTTGTTATGAATTATTTGATATTTTAGACGCCAATTACGTATCTGATATATCTGTTTCCTTATTCTAGGTTTGGTGTAATTTATCTCTTCCTAAAAAATCGTTCTGCGCTATTCGCGAATAAAATGTTTTTTTTCTTTGTCAATGGCTACTAATTTCGTAAGTTTCCATTCAGATATTTTGAAAATTAATGATGGTGTGTCTGCTGTATTTTGTAAATGTACTTATGTAGCTTCTTTTTTAGGGTTCCGTACCCAAAGGGTAAAAACGGGACCCTATTACTAAGACTTCGCGATCCGTCTGTCTCTCTGTCTGTCTGTCTGTCCGTCTGTCTCCAGGCTGTATCTCATGAACCGTGATAGCTAGATAGTTGAAATTTTCACAGATGATGTATTTTTGTTGCCGCTATAACAACAAATACTAAAACAGTATAAAGTAAATATTAAAGGGGGGCTCCCATACAACAAACGTGATATTTTTGCCGTTTTTTTCTCGATATTTATAACGGCAACAGGTAGACGCTTGAAATATTCACAGAATGTTTAGTTGTATATTTACTTCAAAAAATAATAATTAATTAATTAAAATAAAATAAATTAAGGGGGGCTCCCATACAACAAACGTGATTTTTTGCCGTTTTTTGCGATAATGGTGCGGAACCCTTCGTGCGCGAGTCCGACTCGCACTTGGCCGGTTTTTTCTTCTAATATTTCAGTAGAATTTCGAAACATAAAATAATAATAAAAGAAAAATAAATTATAAAAGATTTTTATTTTCATCATCTTAACGTGTCGAAGGCAAATATAAAATGTTATTATGTTTTGCTCAGAATTCAACTACGGTAACACCATTCGGTAACGCAGTCACAGGTTTCGATGTCAGCGATGGCGACGGTAATAATTTAAGGGATTGGTCACGTGATATTTCGATACCGTTTGACAATCCCATACATTTTGTCATATCGAATCACGACCTCGACACTTTCTTTGATAAAATGTCAGTTTTCTAGACGTTATAGGGTTAGTCAAAATACTTTGTGATTATAAATGCACCAACTACACAATTTTTGTATTTTTATTTGAGACTAGCTGTTGCCCGCGACTTCGTCCGCGTCAAACTCGTAAAAAATATTTTTTTATTTTTTTAGTTGCCCGCCGGAACTATGAATTTTCTCGTGATCAATAGTATCCTATGTTACTCGTTATTAAATCAGCTATCTACCAGTAAAAGCCCTGTCAAAATCGGTCCAGCCGTTTCGGAGATTACCCGGAACAAACAGACAGACAGATAGACAAAAATCCAAAAAATTGCTTATTTGTTGTTAGTACCGTATATACTTTCACGTGCATTCAATAAAACGTTGTTATTTTGATATTACATACAGACACTTCAATTTTATTTATTTGTATAGATGGGTTTGCTCTTGACTCTAGTCTAGGTCAGAGGTGACAGAGACAGAGTCAACGATAGAGTGAGCTTACCCAGAAGAACCCTGTTCACTCTAACTTTGAAGCGATTCGGGTTGAATCCGTTCGGAAACACAAACGCAGGTAGTGAACTTAAATGAAAATAGTTTATTATGATACAAGTGACCTAAGAGGAGAGCAGTGGTGGCCCAGTGGTGGCCCAGTGGTAGCAGCCTCGACTTACAATTTGTAGGTCGTGGGTTCGAGCCCAGGTAGGCGCTTTACTTTGTGTAAATTATTTCATCACCACTGCTCTCAAAACGGTGAAGGAAAACATCGTGAGGAAACCGGCATGTCCTAGAACCAAAAATTCGAAGACATGTGACATTCACAACCCGCACTGGGCCCGCGTGGTGTATTACGGCCCATTCCCTCTCACAGAGAGAAGGCCTGTGTCCCAGCAGTGGGAACATTAATAGGCTGATGATGATGTGACCTAAGTTGCTCATTACACACGAGGCTGTGGGTTGCAGCCCGAGCGTGTAATGAGCAGAGCTCACGAGTTCCATACGACGTTTTCCAATACATTTGTGAGGAAAAAAACAAACATGTATTGCTTAAATCGTTTAATTATTAAAACAATTGGTGAACGTACAATTTTCAAAGTAATATTGATTGGCAATTTCACAGTTTGTGTTACATTGGTACTTGCCACTTCTTTAGTAGTTATTTTCGTTTTATTCTTGTGTAAATGTTGGCGACAAAGGCAAATCATAGAACAGTAGGAACTTACATGGTTTTGGTTCGGGGCAAAACTTTTTTGCCTTTGGCTCCAAATTAATGGCTTGCGTTATTTTGTCACTGATTTTCGCCTTATTATGAATAGAGTCTGCTTTCGGGTTTCTACATCCTTTGTTGTAATATTATAAAGCTCTTGCCGCCTACACGCACCAATAACACCGAATATTAAGGCAACCTGCAAATAAGTAAATTAATTAGTTCTAGGAGTTATGCTTAGGTTACTCAATTATTAAGATACATTTAGATTAATAATATTCAACGTACCTTTGTTGCTAGGACTGATCCGGAGCCTCTTTCAAAAACTTTTCAACGTCGGCTGGTGACAAAATATTAGATTTCCGACGAATATATCAAATCCAAGCCGAGCCATCTCTTCGTAAAGACCATCAGGTTGCAGTACGTTTTGATATCAACACCATGTTTGAGCACCACCAGGAATAGATGCACCACAGGGAGCTGGGCTTTTATGTATCGGCGAGTTCAGAGAAATACGCCTAAATCACATTTTCAGAAAATGACTGGGTATTATTCTTGCTCTTCCATTGTAGGAAACTATCGTAGGCAGCTAAGCACTTTTCACTAGATTTTGCGGGGATTAGGCTATCGCTTGCATTTTGTGCTTCATTTAGTGTTTCTGGCGTGGTTAACTCTATCAATTGTTCATCTAGCAAACGAAAACTTGTCATTTTTTAAATAATTTACCCCACATCAACAAATACGATAAAAAAAATTATGAAAATTATGGGAAATGGCGCGCAAGCTTTTTTTTTCACGCGCCTAATGCAAAGTGAGTAAACATACAGCCTACTTCTCTAATTACAATTTTGTGAATTATGAAAAATATATTATATAATAATTTGATAGTAAAAAATGTTTGTTTGACTTAATTAAGGATGTACACATTTATTTATTCCAAAAATGTATATAGATCTTAAGCGTCATAAAACCTCTTTGTTGATATTAAAAAAAATACTGTATTACCCGGTTAAATTGAAAATACTCTGTTTACGCGCATATAACTTGCAGAAAGGTACTAATTGAACTTTGTAGGGATAATTATATTACGCACTAGTGAGTAATATTATTACGCACGTGTGTGTATAGCTCGGTTTATGGCCTTAAAAGCGATGTAATAAAGCGCACTTTACGAGTAAATGTATTGAAAAAAATATTACGATTCGAAAACCCCGTTTCGAAATCACACAATGCAAACAAAGACAATAAAATTAAACGTAATAAGACATTATATCAAAATTAAGTGCAGGTTGCATTTGACCAGAAATATCCCACCGAACAATAGATAGGTGTGGGTAGGTAGTGGAAACCGGAAGGAGGCGATTCGCCGCGCACGCGCCGCCACGCGACCACTTCCGGTTCTAATGCGATAATATAATAGGAGACATCTCCTCCTCGTTTAGTCAAAATACTTTGTAAATATTTACCACGATATTTTCTCACACTTTTTATTTAAAAAAAGGTATTGATTCATCGAAAAAAAAATAGATGACGATTCACACGGCCCTGCTCTGACGTAGAGTTTAAATGCAGTTGGTGATAACTGCCTTTAAAAAAAAAATACTTTTTTTTTAATGTATAATAATGTATATGTAAATACAGAAATTAATTTAAAACAATGACGTCAATAAATTATCAGAACTATCCATAATGATTTTATTTTATCACATTTATTCTCCTCATATTGTGAATTCATTAATAAACTTACAATCATGTCATGTTCTCACGCAAGGGTACCAGCTGAGAACCACAATATTTTCTAAAAGTACGTATAATAACAGAGCTTTATTTATAATAGTCGGAGATTAATAAAGATATAATAACCGCAGCCGCCGGCGCCGGTTGCCGTCCCCGCCGCCGGCACGGCTGCCGGACCGATTCCCTAGCCACGTAATCATAGGCTTGACTTTAATGTACTGTACAAGGGTTTAGTACAATACCAGTCATTCATGGATCGTTTATTGTAGATTAATCTTTAATACGTCCACTATTATATCGACCAAAATTATTATTTAAAATAATATAGAGGATTCCTAGAAAAACAATCAACCATCAAAACAATACGTAGTATCTCTAAGTAGTCAGGGGTCGGATCAATTGGAAATGTCATATTCATTTTCTTTGTTGTACACAAAACGTAACAAATAAAAGTTTTTAACAAAATAACTAAAAAAGGCGGCAGGTAGACACTGCAACTCCGAAATAAAACAATTTAATCCTAGTCGTGTTTGGTCTTAATATATCGTCATGAGATTTACTTTGGCTATAAATGATTTTTTCGTCAATAACGAAAAAAATAGGTTCCAAAGACACCGACTTCCAAAAAGAAAGTTATTTTTCACTTTGTAGTGTTTTGTTTTGGAAGCCGTTTTTTGGTAAAAGGTTTCTTATTTTTCTGTTTTTAGTATTGGTAGCTTTATATTACCATGAAAATCATTTACAGACTTCTCATAACAATTCCAACAAGCTTAAACACGACTGTGATAAATTGTTTTATTACGGAGTTCCGGTCCCTACCTTCCGGCTTCATCATCAGGTCAGTTCGATGGTACCAAAAACATACTCATCATTGAGAAGTTCCACATCAGTTCCACTTCACCAAATTATATTTTCTGAATTCCACCAATTCACTGATTCCACCAAGTCATAATCTGAATGCAAATGCTTGCAATGGGGGATCCCATAGAAACCGAAACCTTCAAATTTTGATGGCATACGTATGGCGATTTTGGTATTTTCATCAACATGGCAAGCATTTTCATTCAGATCATGACTTGGTGACAATGGGATCACCTCGAGAGTACACCCATTCAAACAAAAAAATAATCTTCAAAATCGGTCCGTAATTGACGGAGTAATCGGTGAAAATACAAAATAAATGTACATAAAGTCGAACATAGAACCTCCTCCTTTTTGGAAAGTCTTATAAAAAGAAAAACTTATATACAAAGGCGGGTTCTCTGACTGCAAACTTCAATGCACAACAAAAAATTAAAACACTTGAATATTTCAATTCTTACTAACTATATTTAAATTTTGTCTGAAAACCATGTCTTCGAAAAAATATCTGAAAATCAATGAGTAATTTGAGAGTTGAGACCGACAAGCAGTTAGAGAAGAAATTGTGGCATTCCCTAGACTTTGAAAACTTCAATTGGATTTTTTTTCTAAGTTTTGGACACCTAAAAAAACCTGCAGTTGAAGGTTTAGGGCAAGCCCGCAGTTTCTTTGTCAGATTTGCCTATTTATGTGTTTAGGCGTCAAGCCGCACCCAATCAAATGAAAATGAACGAGTACCCTTTTCTGTCATCTGATATTGAACCCCTGACCAAATCAAATATATTTTCGGTGTTCTCTCCACAAGCAGCACCTACCCAGCTATCAATTCTCGCCCTGGATATGCTTGATCAAAAACTCTGCCATTTTCCCTTTAATTTATTGTCGGTTGAACCAAAAATCTGAAATCTGAAGCGAGCTTAGATAAAGTACCTATAGATTAAGCCTAAAATGAGCTTGATTGATAGAGCGAGATGGCTAATTGGCATCTCCATGTAAATAATAAGGACAAAAGATTATTTTTTGTCTTTGTCACCATGGCCGGTTTCTGTTGTTTGTCAAACACTAATACAATGGCAGGTTTGACAAACAAACTCGTTTGTTTGATTTTCTGTGATTTATTGGTATTATGTGTTAATTGAGACAAGGAATTTGGGTTATTTATAGATAATAAGTGTGAGTGCGATGGTGGGTTGTAGTGTTCTTGTTCTTGTTGTAACACCAGAACTAACTATTGTTGTCTCATGTGCGGCCACGCCAGTGCTTAATCTATAGGTACTTTATCTAAGGAAGCGAGTCTCATGTACCCTATTATATAACCAACCATCTCATACTAATAAACAAAATATGGTTCATCAATTTCTTTATGAATAGTCACTTTACAGACGTATCACTTTTCTATAATTCAGTTTGAGAGCCAATCTTCAAAAGGTCTGAACAGATTTTCATGAAACATGGCTAGACACCACCTCGGTTAAACACGCATATTCTGGGATACACTACTACACAAAAATATTGACAAGAAGAATATTGGTCACACTCGACTTAAAATTACAAAAAGTTCCATAAAAGCATCGGCAGTACTCGTCAATTTACTAATAGGTGCGTTATCGGCATAATAGTACCAGTGTAAGCTCTTGTCTAGTGTTAAAATCAAAAAAGGCCCATCGCCACTCCTGTGTAGAGCACTTAACTTGATTATTCGAAGCCGTATGGCGTGCGTGGGTGAAAACCCGTAGAAACAAGGCACCCCTCCGCGTGCCGCGTCCTTCACTAAAACTCTGGCACGTGCCCATAGGCCTGTAATTGTAGGCTTGGGGACTTGAGCTATGCATGTCGCCAAAAAGTCTATATTCTGATGTGCTGTTTTTTCAACAATATCTAAAATTATAGGTTCTTTTTCTGCTGTGCAAATGGTCTGATGCTGACTCATTCATCATCATACATTAAGCATAAATAATATCTACTGTCCATGACGGATATGCAAAAACGTACTTAAAGTACGCTAATATATAATTATTCCAATGTAACGAATAAATACCTAGATAAGAGTAGGTACTTAGTTTTAAAGAAGAAGGCATGTTGCGCACTTGCGCCGACTCCAAATAATTTGGGTTAAGGGCAAAAGAATGATGATAAATTAGGTATTCAACTTTACGTTTTTCTATCGCATATACACTACGAAATAATTTGCAAGGTAGGTACTTTACGTATATATGTAACTATTATACGTACGCACTACCTACGCGGTACTTTACGTATTTATAACATAAATGTGTCTATGCGATAATTCAAAGGTTTAGTTGATCTTGTTGTAGAATCAAATTAAATGCGATTATGTAAGTAAACAATATTACAGCACTTGATAAGGTACCACACCCGTGTTGCAATTATTCACGACTACTTGATATAAATAAAGAATCCTTATAAATCTTAGTGTAGTCTTAGCAACCGCTTATAAGTAAAAGAAGAAACCAAAATACATCCGGCAATACACAAGTTCTAAATACAATTAATATGCTCACGGGCTTTTTCAGGGGCTGTTTCGTGACTTGCTGATCACTTGGTATATATTCAGTTCAAAGCTCATCAGTGACGAAAGCCAGATAAAGCCATGATGTTGGGTCATCGGCATATCTTGGGATGTATCTGCGTTAATTAGCATAGAGATTAGATTGAGCAGGCGTCTACCTTCGAGAGCTTTGTTTCTGGCGAGCAGTGCCAGCAGCACGTCGGGCGGCGGCGGGTCCAGCGCGTGCATGGGCTCCAGCGCGCCGTCCAGGGGCCCCTCGCGCCGCGCCTCGCAACCCGCCACCACCTCGCCGTACGCTTCCATCGACCTGTCACTGCGTCCCATAAACGCACTGTAACCATCCAGCGCCACCTTCACTATTTAGCATCCCGCACGAGTCACGTAAACAACACAGCCACACGAACACCTGTGCCTAGTTCCCGCGACGTGCAGGGATCGGCTGCAGCGGGCGTCGCGACGTCGCGCGCCGGGCCACGTGGCGGCGCCGCCCACGCCCGCCCCTCGCCGCCGCGCCGCCCTCTGCCTCCCATTGAGAAGTCATTTTTTACCCCCTGAATCTGATAAACCCTGGGGCGAGCGGGGAGGCGCGGCGGCGAGCGCGGCTCCCCCGCCCCGAACTAATTTGCTGGAGTCGTATGACACACCCCGGGTACTTACATCCATCTACAATATTACTCTAGCACGTTATCCCGTTCGCGGGGGCACTTCGTTTTTAGTCATCTAGTCATTGTGATGAAAGAATTTCAGAAATCGTAACCATATTTTCCAGTTTTTATATACTTAGGATTTAGTCTATCTTCAAAATCTCGGTGGCGCCACCGTAATAGAAACTTTATACACACTCAAAAGTCACTGAAAAATATTTTACTGCGTCATTTTGATTTTTTGTCAATAATTGACATAAGTATTTTTTTGATTTGTTGTTGTCTACTATACTTATTTTTTGTTAATTATATTAAAATCGAGATAAACAATGTCAAAATGTAATAACTATAATCCAGACAATTTGTTTAAACGATTCAAGGTGGTTGAGTTCCCAACATCTTTCGTGGGACTGTCGACCACGCAGATTCTCAATGTGGACGTCGATCTCAGCAAATCTGCATATCTTAAGACAATGTGCGAAGGCCGCCTAATGGTACTTTGTGAGACTTAATATTCGTGATATATTTGGGCACCCTGCTAGATGTTTAGTAGCTGCTTTTGCTCATCCCAAGATATTTATGGCTTCCGAAGTCTCGGCGCATAAGAAACAGATGCAGCTACGTGCAGTGCCCAGGAATGAAAATTATAGGTACCTAATTATGGATATTTCAATTAAGTTGCTTTTCATCTTTCAGAATTTTGATGATGCTCGTCTCATAACTGCGTCACATAGAGCTTTCAATATAGAAATCAAAGACGAACACACCGTAGAAGTAATATTTGCGCCTAGAAATGATTGCGTATCCAAAGCAATACGCAACAAGCAACTTGATAAAAGATTTGTTTTTGACTTACGATTAATACAAGTGGATGAAATAAGGTGTTGTAGCCTCGAACTTCATGCTGAAATTGGCCGGTACTATATAAGTGGACAATATGAATATTGTCAAGTTACTCATTCTCCAAAAATTATTAACTTTGGTAACGTAGCAATTAATAGTAAAGTAACGAAATATATCCGTGTACGGAACGAGTCAAATTTAATCGAAGCCAAAATATGGCTTGATAGAGTAACGTGTTTTGAATTTTCACCTATGAAGTTTACGATAGCTCCCAAATCTTCAATACGTTTATCAATTTCCGTCAAACCAACTTGTTTAAAAGTTGCAAAAAATTTTAGTTTAAAAATAAGAAATCCACATGACTTATTGTTTGAAACTCTAACCGGGAAAGCTTCCGAAGATGATAATTATTTAACTTATGTAATTGCTAATAAAATAAACATATCATACGATAGAATACCGAAAGTGCCAGTGATTGAATCTTTACATAAATTGACAGAAAAACTTCCTCAATATACTTATTTAAATGAAGAAGTGGAAATACAGAAGGACCGAAGATCTTTAGGTAAAAAGTACCTAGAAATTTGCAAATCAGCGGCCCCAAAAAAAAAAGTGGTTGAAAAATTTACTACTGGAAGAGATGAATGCTACATATTAAACAAAATTATAAAATTAGACAGAAATTTTTGTAAAAAAAAGAAGATTAAAATAACAACCTATGAATTGTTTGATGTTTTAATGTCGCCGAGTTCTGTGGATTTTGGAAAAGTTGCTGTATCGACTTACGGAGAAAGTCAATTGACTATTAAGAATAAAACAAAATATGATATTTCCATAAAAATGGTTAGTAAAAACTATGTTTCATATACAGAAAATATGAAACCAGAAATAGAGATTAAACTAAAATCATTACAAGAAACTAAATTAGTTGTATTTTGCCAAGGTTTTGAAGAAGGATTTTTTAAAGGTACTTTGAAATATATCATTGATGATATTTACCGAGGAAAACACTCGTATTCTCTGGAAGTGGGAAATCCCTTGCTTATGATACAAGAAAAATCTTTAAAATTTGGTATGATGACATCAGACTGTTTTATCACTTCGGTACCCGTACGAATACACAATCATTTTAACATTCCGGTTGAGTTCAAGTGGGACGAACTACTCCCAGACACTCCATTTAAAATATTGCCAATTTCTGGCTCCGTACCAACTCACAGTTGTAAGATATGTAATGTTATGTATGTTTCTAAACCAACCAAAACAAAGATCCACGAGGTTGCCTTAATTTCTAAAAGCCAGTGCCCTCAGGCCATACCGATTGAATTAACCATCATTACACGAAAGCTTTCAATAAAGTTCCTACAACAAGCCATCACATTAAAAGACATTCCTTTAAACTTGGAGATTGTAGAAAAAGTAAAATTAGAGAATTCTTCAAGAGAAATTGCCTTTTTCCATGTCGTGGAGCCCTTAATTCCAGGCATAAGAATGGAACCAATGAGTGGCATAATAAGACCAAAAATGATAATGACCTTCGATATAATAATAAAAATATCATGTGTCATGGAATTCCTTTTCGACATTTGTGTCAAGATTAATAATAAAGAAAACGTAACGTTGCCAATAACGGGAAACGTTGTTGAGCCGAAAATAATAATACACCCCAAAAATATTTACATGGCACGCATACCATGCTTCATGGTGAGTTACGTCCCCGTGACTTTCCAAAACTCCGGTCTTGTGAAGTCTGAAGTCGAGGTTCTAGATACTGACGATGAAAACATATTTCATGTTTATATTGGAATTGGAAATGAAAAACAAAGAGTACACGAATTTAGCGTCGACGCTGGGCAATCTAAGATTGTTTATATAAAAGTATGTGAGATATTTCGTAGAGAATACGAAATGTATATTCCATTTAAAATCAATGGATTATTGGGGCCTCCTGATGCGAATGCATTGTCTACAGAACTTCACTATTATATTGGCGAATATGAGCAGTAAGAATGTTTCTCTTAATTGACACTTACAGAGTAGTATATAGATTACATTTAATTTAATATCGAAAACCCCGTCATTGCTGACAAGACACAAGAATACCCTGCACTAAAACATTAAATTCATATAACTGTACCTATAAAAACGCTATCGTAAGCAATTGCAGCTGGAAATTACGCTAGTTTGTAATTATTCTAAATGCTTATTCACTTTGTCAGAAGTTTGTCGAAGCCATTTATGTATAAATGCTTCGAACGCGACATTGATGGTATAGACTTCTTCTAAGTATTGTATTGCCTCGAACTTAATTAGAATAGCTCATGGCATGGTGAAAGATAGACAGACTGCTCGACCAAAGTGCTCCGTTTATACAACATACTAGCTGACCCGGCAAACTTTGTTTTGCCATAAAAACACCAAACATTCATCTACCCTACCTACCCAACCCTAACAACCCTACACTACCTACCCTACCCTAACTACCCTACACTACCTTCCCTACACTACCTACCCTACCCTACCCTACCCTACCTAGCCTACCTACTCTACCCTACCCTACCTACCCTACCTACTCTACCCTACCCTACCTACCCTACCCTACGCTACCTACATACCTACCCTACCCTACCCTACCTACATACCTACCCTACCCTAACCTAAACGGGATAAAAAGTCCTATGTCCTTCTCCTGGTTCTTAGCTACCTCCCTACCAATTTTCAGCCAAATCGGTTGTGACTAACACGACTTTCTTTTATATATATAGATTTAATTGCCGACGCTTGTAGAGGCGAGAGTATTTTAATGTACCCTATTACATGAATCCGTAGTGACGGGCTGATTATTGTGAGACAGCGTTAATTAGGACCGACGTGACTTTGTTTTAAGCCGTAGAAGGCATTTCACACAATACCTTATACGACTATTGCTTTCAGGTATTATGAAAATAATCCAAAAGTTAAGTTACAACCTGTGAATAAAGATATTAGCTACTGTCGTATTATTGGTGTGATAACTGTAGCCTGGATAGATTTTTCTGTTGAAAAATTTGAATTTGATTTTGTTCTTGGTGGAAACAACACATTGGAATTTGAAATGACTAATACATCTAAATATTATTTATATGTTACCATTATAACGTCAAAATTATCGCCTCACTTCAGTTTAGAGTTGCTACCTGACGGAAATGAAACCACACTCATAACAGAAACTAACATCAAATTTCAACTGGACCGAGAAATGAAAGCAGCGTTCGCTTTAACATTCCACCCCAAAGCTCATGGCAGATTTGTAGCTACAGCTTTGATGTTTTTGGATCAGCATATGACAACACCTTATCACAATTTAACATTTATTGGGAGGAGAGAGTCACCCCTAATGACGCCCAGTACTTACAGAATAATATTCCCGCCATGTAAAGTGGGGACGGACATGTCAAGAATAATTACTATTGATTTGGAAGCCAAGACTGACATGGACGCATTCAATTGTTTTTTCAAAGAGGATGTAAAACTTAAAGTTGAATTCATTGATCTTGAAATAATGGAAAAAGATAAAGTTTCTCATACGATTGTAACGGTTACATTGAAAATGTTTACTACTACTCCTTGTTCAGGCATTGTAATGCTTAATTTTAATCACTATAGTGGATCTTCCTGTGATGTAGAAGTAATTTTTTGTGTCACTCATTGTTTAATTACTTTACATGCCAATCGTCTGGTTAACCCTGAAGACAATCCTTACCCCTACTTCCCTTTAAGCACCCAATGCGATCTTTACCATTACATGGAAAGGTGTTCTGAATTTTTAGAAAAATGGATGTTCCAGCAAGGATTTCGTAGAGATTTAAACCCAGTTATTCCTGATACATTTCATGCAATATCTTCTGCTTTATCGACGCAAGGTGGGATGAAAGTAAAGGGAATTAATGTTACTTACTTGAATTTCGTCAGAAGGATCGCAGGACCTCTTATGAAGCACATTCGAAAAGTATCGTAAGTATAATATGAGTAATTTTACGGAGATATTACGTCTGTTACCTTTCAATGTATTAATCTAGATAACAATTTCAGAGTTAATGAAAGTAACGATACTTTTAAGTTTACAAAAGAAATCCATGACACATACAGAGAAATACTAAATTTATTGAGATCTCGTGGTGCAAATTTGTTTGCTCTGCAACCAAAATACCTACTAAGTTATGACCAATTTGTCATTTATTCTGAAAATATTACACAGAAATGTAATGCGGATATTGTAATAACACAAAAATTACTATCTGATATCAAATTATTCAAGAGATTAAATAAACAAAGCTGGATTGACTTCATTTTGCAAAGTTATAAAGTTTTCATCATGGACAGCTGCTTCTTCGACTGTATTTGCGTCAGTAATCAGCCTAGAGACATCACCAAAGTGTTAATGGATTGGTTTAATGAGCAGATACGGAACCAACATAGCAAGCTTCTTGGCAAAAACATACCAGTTAAACAAATTACCAACATAACGACGGATTTAACCGATGGCATAGCCTTAGCTTCAGCCATCATGACGTATTGTCCATTTCTAACGGAACATTTTTCGTTTTTCTCAGAGATAGGAGAGTCAAGCAGGAAAGGTGACGTCATTAATAACGCTTGTCTTATTATTGAAGCAATGAATCAACTGAGACTGTTTTTTCCAATATCAACTAAAGACTTCTTTCAGCCCAATTATTTACAGATGCTGTTTTTGTCTATACACTTATACGTTGTACTTCCGATGTTTACAACAAAAGAAACAATTCAGTTTCACCCACCACTTTTAAGAAGTTCTTCGCGGTTAGTTTCAATTTGTCCGTCAAGTCAAGAATCACTTAGTTTTTCTTTTTTCATCCTTGGCAATACGCGAAGTAACTTCATCGTTGAAAAAGCACCAGCGGCGGACAACGGGAAGAAAATGTTCTTATGCGTTAAATATACAGCCAATTTTGTAACCGACGAAGGATGTGTTCTTTTAGTACACGGATACAACAAAACACGAATTTTTGACACGTACATTATATTTTTGCTCCGTGGACAAGTTGGGGTATTAAGTCCACTGAGAAAATGCAAAGTTAGTGGGCCATTATATCGACCGAATAAGGTGGACGTACAAGTGGCTTCGCCGTTTGCAAGCCCAGCTATTTTTAAAATCTTCATCACAGATGTGGAACCAATGATTCCGGTTTATTTTGAAGAAACACCTAAATCGAGGTTTTTCGTAAGCCGACTGAACTTAATTGATAAAGAAATCAATTTGGTTGGTCTGCCAAAGGATACAAAGGAGACACAGCAAGATGTCCCAGATCATAAGCTATATTTACAAATGATTTGTCTCAGCACTCAAGTAGGAAACACTTGGATTTGGTTCATGAGTGACGTTGGCCAATTCTTCATAAGGATAACGTCGCAACCTCGCTGGGATTTACCAATAGATAGTATCCAAGCTAAAGTTCAGTCGTGGCCGATGGACCCCTGCAGCTGCGGAGAGTCTTGTGAGTGCTACAGAACTAGTATACTCATGATACCGCATCAAAACGAGCTCATGATTAAAGCATTGCGATATGCTTTACTTGAACATGCATCTAGCTCCATGATGGTAATATTTGATCAATTAATCGGTATGTAGGAATTTAAATTACCTATTTCATTAATACCAAGTTATCAGAATAAAGCCAAGTATTATTTTTTTTGTAAATCTTTCAGAATCGACGACTGGTAAAATAATTTTATCAATGCTATTGGAGGAAGGAGGTACTACTATGTCAGAAGTGAATCATATTCTTCGTAACAGTATGTCGTACAGGATCACTTCGCGTGCGCTACTGCCTCGCATCGACCGCATCAAACTGTTTCATCATACCAACGCCGTATTAGCATTGCCCGTAACGATACCAGCTAAAGAGAAGTTTGAGAAATACACCGTCACGTTCACTTCAGATTGTGGCATGGATATTCGCAATTATAGAATATTCTTCGTTCAGATGAGTGAAACTGGCGAATCAAATATAAGTAGTGACAAATCCGTTAGCTCATGAACAATATGTTTATGGTAGCCTTATAGATCAACCCATCTCATCTTATTTTACATACTGTAAAACAATCATTGAATATTATTTTTACTTAAAGAAGTCGAACATTAATTTAATATCTATAGATTGTTAGTGATCAATGCGGCGAAGGCGACGCTTGAGGGAGGCCCTGCCGGAGTCTGTGTTTCCCGATAGCTACAATCTAGGGGTCTTTAAGTCAAGAGTGAATAGGTTACTACTAGGCAAGCGTGCTCCATCGTAGACCACATCATCGCTTACCATCAGGTGAGATAGTGGTCAAGCGCAAGCCTATAAAAGATAAAAAAAAAAACCAGCCAGGACATCTTACGATTATTGATAACGATTATGAGTTTGTCAGTTATTTATTGCAGTTTCATCAAATTAAAAACATTACGAATTAGTACCTTACGTAGGTGAGCCTACGTAAACAAAAGACAATTTATAGTCCAAGCTTTTTTTTCAGAAGGATATAAAAATATATTGATGACGTATACTTTTGTTGCTTGCATAAAACCAGTGCAACGGGATGGTATGCGAATCAACAACGACGTCTGTAGTTAAACCAGTTGTTACAAACACAATTTTGGATCAAGCTACATAATAAAAATCTCATTAAACAGAGGAAAAATATCAATTTCTAGATTAGATACAAATAAATTTTATAATTTTTCGAAATAATATTGGATATCTAACTTCATTCTTAGTTTACAAATAAAGCAAATATCTTTATTAGTCTTAAACTAAATATATTATAACTACCTACTTATTATGTTATAATTAGGTACATATTATTATATATTTTAACTTCACTTTTTATCTAGATTTAGTAACATTTATTTGTATTGCCCGTATATATTTTATAATAATGTATCCCATTTTATGTATTAATATAGCTTAACTTTATTTTATAGTTATCTAATATTTAATTTAGACCACTATTTGTCTAGAAACAGCAGAATTTCCACTATCAATATATGATTAATAAGTTCTAGTGGAAGTCATATTTATATTCCTACAATTTCTTGAATACTTTACATTTGAGTGATCGCCATCGGCACTCTATATTTCTTATCTAATTGAGGTAATGTTACATTTGTTTTAAAATAAAAATTATTATTCGTGACTAAGTATAAGGGCCCTCTCACACATTCTGAATTATGAAACCCCGGCAACGCATACAATTTCACTATGCCCCACACACATTCAGATTTTTTCAGATTATGATTTACTCTTGCCGGCATTCCGATTATGAATTCCGACTCTGAATTCAGAGAGGAATTCAGAATGTGTGAGGCCAGCCTAAGTGTTTTATTTTGGACCTTTCCTCTGTTCTTTTTTTTAAATCTGACGCAAATGCCGTCACCCAACCAAACCTACATTGCAGGCACAGAGATGTCACATTAACTCTTTGCTGCCATTTGTTCGCGATCAGAAAAGTTCTGGTCAATATAAGCTGTACAAATCTTTCACGGCTGAACGTACCCTTACCCATTACTCCTAGATAACCCATTAGCATTAACTAATGGGGCATGCGGAACTGTGTCGCAAACTATGCTTCACCGTCTATCTTGCCTGCCCTGTGCTCCTAAACATACAGCCAAATGACCTCAGCGCTGCAACCGACGCGACGTCACCGTGGAACGGAAGAAACGGCACGAAGAAGAACACCCATTCATCTCACAATTATTCCGCTGAAGCATCCGCATTTGACGGAGATAGACGCGATGGCGCGGGTGCCCTGTCAATGATGCGCAAACGCATCGGAAGCGTGCAGCGGCTGCGCCCGCGCCGCCTCGCCTGCCGCCTTGACCGCGCCACTCATCCGGCACGCCAACTTGGCCGGTCATGGCAGACGCCACATAATACACGGAAACCTTAACCTCATCATTATATGGGACCGTTCTTTACGCCGAAGTTTAGCGTAGCATGTAGGAAATTCGCTTTCTTAAGTGCATAAAATAAATTGATATACGTGCCTTGTATTCTGGGTGAATAGAAATGACGCGTTGAATCGAAAAACAACCTTGGCTGAGATTTTCATTTTAATTCCGTGTGATTGACATTTGGTTTCTAACATCGTAATATTTAATCCTTAAATTTTGCAACACCTAAATGATTTACATAACATGAAAATCCACTTCAAAGTTTGTTGCGATTCACCACTGTATTTCTATTCTTCCTGATTTTCAGTAATAAAGTTCCTTTTCAACTGGTTATAGACTATAATGTGATTTTTAATTTCGTGGACTAAACTGACATTTGGGGGGTTGTCACTTTATCGTTACATTAAAATAGTGTCGTACTCTAACTATCCTGAGTGATCGAAAGTTAATCGAAAATCGAAGTAGATCGTAAATGAAATTATTGCACAGCATAAAAAAATAATTTGTTTAGAAACTAGCGGCCCATATTTAGTTTCTACTCGTTTATGTAAGACTTAATTTTATCGATTGAATTTATTTTATTGTTGATTTCATATTTAACACAATAAAAGTTCATGTACTATGTGTATGAATACTGTTATATTTAAAAATATTACGTTTATATTCATAAAACATTTATTTACACCAATTAGTAAAAATTAATTCAGGAGTCATGTCACATCGATTCGATGAATCACATATGATTGAGCCTTACCTACAACACTATGCTCCGCGCTTGCAACATTAAAAAAAAATAAGGTCAATAGCAGCTGTCAGTTTAGTCCACAAAATTAAAAATCACAGTATAGGTACCTATATTCGAAAATGTAGGTCATTTAAATACTGATTAGGCCGACGAAAATGGCATCAAACATCTTGTTTAAACCGCGCAGGACACGCATGATCATCGCAATACCTTACCATTCACCATAAAGATTGATTTCCCATGGCAGTCACGCCATCATACCTACCTACTACAAGGAATCTAATTAGTCACAAATGAGGAAAATGGTAAACTAAAATCCTAAACAGTTTGGTTTTTGCTAACGTTATTCCTGATTCCTGAAATTATTTCTCCTGTTGATTAATATGAGTATTGCGCAGGCATGGAACCTATAGAAATTCTGGATATAAATTTGATTGATCACATGGACTCAGAACTTGATGGTAATTCGTGATACTACTAGCGTAGGTGCTTTACCTCTTACAACAATATAGATGCAAGTCTGCAAGACATACGAGCCTTGGGCATTCGCGAAATGGGTGAAAGACCTACCCCATTTTGAGCTTTCACTTCGGACTCATTTCTGAAAATGAATCTAAAAGCTAGGGCTAATGAATGACCATAGGTTTTACCTAGTAACGCTCGAAATTTATGCTCCATCATGGAGATTTGTACCAATTGATACCTAATGATGGGTATACCTACTTTTTAACCGACTTACCAAAAAGGAGGAGGTTCTATGTTCGACTTCACGTCTGTTTTTTTTGTTTGAAAGAGTATGTCCCCAAATTGGACCCATTTTAATTTGGTGAAGATCTGATTAAGGACTGACAGAACTCTTCAATAAATAACGGTAAACCTCTCGGGATTGCTGCAATCGCATATCTGTTCATTGTTTATACCATTTCATTACATAACATCATGCGGCATGCCAGTACGCTCTTAAGGGGTACGCAGATCTCTCTTTTTACCGGTTATGTTCAAGTTTCATGATATTCGGGTAATCTATTGTAGCGTTACAGGCACCTTATTAAACAACTTGCCTATTAGGTAGGTACAACTAAAAAGTGAAATTTTAATACTTTTTTGCAAAAAAATACTACCGACTTAAAAAATAGTACTAAGTTAAAAATTACTTTTTTTGGAAGTCGGTGTCCATAACGCAAAAAATTGGTACCTACCAAAGACACCGACTTCCAAAAATAAAGATAATTTTCACTTTGTAGTATTTTATTTGGAAGTCGGTAGTATTTTTTTGCAAAAAAAAGTTTTTTTAGCCTGTAACTGTCGTAAATAAAAGGATTTGTCAAAAATTACCTTCATTGTTGTATTCAATTAAGCCCAGTTTTTCCAAATTCAACTAATTATACGATCGTTTACGGAGTAAATAATCTCCAACTCGGCTATAAAACTGATATTTATATCGAGTTATATCTTATATATCGTAACAATAAAATCGAACTGCATAAAAATAAATTTTATCTTTGAATTTGATCGAACATATCTAATAAGTCCGTTAAAATATCCAAGTGCAGCAAAACGCGTGCATAGTGTCCTTCACCTTTTACAATAACTCTGCACGCATAGGTCTATAAGGAAGAAAATACACAAATACATTCACTGTTTTGCTTTATAAATCAAGTTTTGGTAGCTAAATGGTTAATACGCATTTATTTTTAAATATAAAACCGGCAGACTGAGACGTTACCTACTGGCCACTTGGTGCGTAAGTGGCCCGCAAATATTTTATAAAACAAAAAAATAAAAGATTTATACCTACGTAGGTATTCACTTAAACCTGTACTCCCGGAAATCGAAACAAGCATGTGAAGCTAAACTAGAAGATCCTTTAAGTTTACGAGTATTATAACACTAAACATGTTCAGGTATCACATCACACACATTTCACCATCAGCCTGTTGTTCCCACTGCTGGGACACAGGCCTCCTCTCTGTGCGAGAGAATGGGCCGTTATCCACCACGCGGGCCCAGTGCGGTTTGGTGGATGTCACGTCTTCGAATTTTTGGTTCTAGGACATGCTGGTTTCCTCACGATGTTTTCCTTCACCGTTTAAATTAGGTATACAATATTATATATAGAATTGTAAAGCAGAAATGCTATATTCACGTTATTTTTGATAACTTCCTTTTAATTTATTTAATTACTAGCTTATTTACCGCGGCTTCACTCACGTGGTCCAATAGGACCTGTTTTCGGGATAAAAATAGCCTATGTCACTCAGTGAAAGTGTAACTTTTTATCAGTGATAGAATTTTCGAAATCGGTTTAGCAGTTCCAGAGACAAACTCACAAACTTACAAACATTACCTCTTTATAATATTGGTGTTGATCAAAAGCACAAAATATCTATGTCCTTATTTGTTTAGCTGCTAATCTGAAACAGGCGTTATAATAGGGTACCTTTTCATGTTTAGATTCAGCTATAGTTGAGAGAACTTATTTCAGAAGTAGGATATTACCTACTACGGTACCCAAAGATAAGATGGTTTACAATGTGCAAAAGCGTGTGTATTACCTTATTTTATTCACACTTTCCATTTTAATGGAGCATTGAAGTAAAAAAAAAACATAATTAACCCAGTGCTTCTCATCCCGCAAGTTGTAAATGGCGCTGAGAAAACAAGTTATTGTCGTCTTCGTATTATGCAAAATGCCGTGAAACTGTCGCTCTCACTGCACCGAGACGCGACGAGATCTTTTACTGTTAACGAGTCTAATAAACTGGAAGCGTATCAAATTTAATTGTATATGCATATTAATTAGAAAGAAAGCATCAAATTCGCCACATTCAGAATATCTCTCACCGTGATATCTCGTTATCCTGCCGTGCGCATGGACAAAACATGAACCTTAGAAAAAAATTGAGAGCGAAAAACTTTTCATTCTTCATTTCAGATTTTTCATTATTTAGAAACTTTTATTTGAGAAATAAAACTGGGGTTCGACAGTTCTCTCACCTGTTCTTCAAATAAAAGTTATAGTAAAATCGGCTCTAAGTATCTATATTTTCATGAAGTTTGACAGATTTAGCCTTCAACAATATTCTGTGACTAAATGTCTTCCAACAGAGGTGCACATGCACATGCACGTAGCAACAAACCATGTAAATATTGACGTCGATCACAAGAACAAACCGGTACAGACCTACTATCAAAATGTTCGTCGGGCGCAGTCTGAACCGCAACACTTCACCCCGTGTTGTGGAAGCCAGTATCTCAGCCAAGTGCGCGAGCGCCCCGGGCGGGTATAGAAAGCCGATCTGCGCCTATAAATCCACCTCACGCCAGCCGCCACCACCATTGTCTCGCTGATCGTCCTCTTAACTTCAAGTGTCATTATATCTTCAATCTAACCATTGTTATAGCAATAAAATTAGAATCAAGTTTAAAAATACCCTTAGTTTGTAACTTTTATGAATTAGAACAAGTGCCAGTGGTGTAAAATGGACGCGCAACAGTTTCGGGAATTTGGCAAGGCAACCATCGATCTGCTGGCCGATTATATTGAAAACATCAGAGATAAGTAAGTACCGTTTCCAAATCTTTGGTAATGAGAAAATCCCATGTTAACTTAGAACTCAGGAGGTGTAATAAAAAATGAGTCCAATGAGCAATAAACACTTACATATACTCGTATGGAAGAAATATTTCAAGTCTAAGTTCGAAATAATAAAAAAATATATATAAAATACAAATTGCATAAGTAATATATTACTCGGAAAATAACTATACATTATATATTCTATGAATAGAAGATATGTATTATATTTAATGATGAACATTATTTTCAATGACTTCATTTGTCATAATTAGTGTCTACACTCATGTACAAAAACAAACAACTAATTTAAAAAATAATCGTGACAAACCATTAGCAGTGCATATTCGACGTCATTTTATTTCTATGTACATAAAGTTTTTCTCGGAAATAATGAAACGATTAAATTGTTGCACTTATTTTGTATGTGAACATCTTTGCATAAAGCGATTAAACGACTTACGTCACTACACTATAGTATAATGTACTATGGGACAAAGCTATATCTGATCACCGTAAGGACTATTCTTGCTTGCAGGGCTCGCCGCCGCCGCCCGCTATAGTAACGCCGACTTATACTCTTCAACCAATAGCATCGCAGCATCGGGTGACCTTTTCTCTAGTACCTGTCAGCCCCTTGTATTTGTAATAAAAAAAGACGGCAAAAAAACAAATGGGTAATTTTAATTACTTAGTAGCCAGCTGAGTTTTACGGTTTGTTTCGATCAAAATAAATATCAATCGGCAGCTTCATGTGAGGCACCATTTATTTAAACAAAATATTTGTGAATGTTACTAACATAGGAAAGGTCAAAATATAGCAAGTCAGCAATATAGTATAAATCCTTATCTAAATAAATATGTGACTTTTCATATTCCATTTATAATGGTGTTCCCAACATCCGTGCAAATTTTTAGCTCTATGCAAATGATTGTTTCCGGACTATTCTGTATTGTGATTGCCTATAAAGCTAAATAATATTAAGCTTTATAAGATTATTTTCAATAAAAAATCATGTGAAACCCATGGTGTGCGAGACTAACTCGTAATTAACACATTGTTTATGTTTATTATCATTGGGATCAGTATCGGGTGACACTTTTTGTCTGGCCCTCTCAGCCCCTTGATTTTGTAATTTAAAAAAGACGGCAAAAAAACTAGTGGTCGACGCAAAAAGGGCGGACGCATCTGTGGTCATCTTGTGCAAGGGATTTTGTTTTCAAAGTGAGCAGATATAGCTTTGTCCCATAGTACTCTATAAGCTGTTGCGGGTTCGATTCCCGGTGTCGTCAGATTAGAACCAGTGAGTTGTAGACGTATGTCGTATTTTCTATCAAATCCAAAAGGTTTTTATTTATAACAATAATCAAATATACTAAAATAACATTGAGGTAGCCGATGAGTAAACTGTTTTGTGTGGTAATAAGATTCAAGTAAACATTTATATCTACCACAATAACTAAAAATCTCGAGGGGTTCTTCCCATTGTCCTGTACACCTGAGACAAATTGTTCCATGTGCTTCATAACGAGTTAACAATAAAAAATGGAAAGTGGGCAGAATTGTATACTTGTATTTTTTTCGTTGAGTATATTTTGCGCAGTACTCATAACCGGCGTGCGTGTATGACTATATGTATGAACGTGAGTGAAGCAAAAGAAGTATATAAGGATCGTAGCAGGTGGCGTTCTGTAGTTTCTGCCTACCCCCATGGGAAAAAGGGGTGAGTTTATATATGTATGTATATTTGTGCTGACTAGGTTAGGTTTGTCTCTTAATAACAAATGATCTGCACAACCTCACTGCTTATTGCCGTTTACCTCTTCAAAACAGATATTTACTTGAAATCAGTATTAAGTAGGATCCTAAAAATACTCTTCTTACACTTAACCGCCTGCCTTCTTTCCTAATGTTTATCTTATCACGATCGCATCTTAAATATTTGTTACATTAAAGTAGATGGAAATCAGTAGAAACTTAAAATTTACATATCTTACTACTGTAACAATGTTAAAACGTCATAAATTTGTATTATTTATCCGATACCTACTACAGTTTACTCAAGTGCATTGTCACGAGAAATAAACGTACCTATCCATGCAAGTGTCAATTAGCAGACACAATAGAAATTCCATTGTTTTATGGCAAATTGGTGCGATGGACACTCAAGGGGATGCGCAAATTTTGAGCTCAATTGAACGCCGGGAAGTGGTTCGAATTTAACTTGCAAGCTTAAGGTACACACAGACACCATAGGTCAGGTGACAATAAATTAATAAAAAAATCTTGTAAACATTTATTTTGTAGAATAGAAGGTGGTACTTAGCCTGGTTTAAATCATCTTAACTTGAAACTCCAGTACTGCAAACCAATTATGCAAATCCATATAATTTTCCTTTCAGTTTCATTGTTTATTTAGTAATACCAATTAATTTGCTAATTATTACGACGTGCACTGCCGCAATATCTAGTCATCGGTAGATTCTATGAGATAAAAAATACTACAGACACGAAACATTCCATCAATTAAACAATTAAACCACAGTTTATTACATAAAAACCAAGCAATGGGAGTAGGAACGCCACAGTGGCAATTTTCCTTCCATTGTTCGATCAAATGATCAAATACATCTTTGAATATTATAAACATTTGCACGACGATACACTAAACGATCTTTTACCGTGTTTCCTAGACTGAAAATTAATTGATGAAATATTATTTATTTTATCATATATACATACTTTTACATTTTTAAATATTATATTATGAAAATACAAAACGTTTGAATATACAAAAAAAAAGTAAATTTAATAAATCAAAAGACCCGACTGCTTAAAAGGCGAACTAAAAAGACGTAAACAAGAAAAAAAACATGCTGTGCAGTCGGAGGATACATATTCGCGAACTGGCTGACCAAAACCAGATGTATCCTCCGACTGCACAGCATGTTTTTTTTCTTGTTTACGTCTTTTTAGTTCGCCTTTTAAGCAGTCGGGTCTTTTGATTTTTTAAATTTACTTTTTTTATTTATAACTTTTTAGTTTTCGGTACATTTAAACATATAAGTGTTATATATTTTTGAAATCACCTCTTAAAACCCTTTATTTTGATACCCCACACAATGGGGTTGGAAGTAAAAAAAAATTTTGTCCCCCACAATATGGCACCCAAAATCCACCATTTTTCTATTTTCCAATTTTAATGTAGCCAGTGACACTCGCAGGGTTAAGACGAATCGATTGACGTATGAATCATTAAAATCGGCCAACGCGTTTGGTCTCTGGAACGCCACATAGGAACAAACATACATACATACATAGATACATACATACATACTTACATACATACATACATAGACTGATAAACACATTACCCTCCTTCGGCAGTCGGGTAAAAATAGTAGCCCACCGGTATCGGGAACAGGTTCCAAGCTGCCGGTGGTCAGGGCTCCTTAGAGAGGAACCTCCTGACTACACACGCCGCGTCCAGAAGTACTTCTTCGCTTTCTGGATCAAGTCCTTGATCCTTAGATGTTCGTCGAGGTTCTTGGCTATTATGCCATTATTAGTATTCACATCCCACATGTCGACAACCTCGCGGGCCAGATCAAGATACCAATTATTTTATTTATTGATTGATTAATTATCTTTTTTTTAAACAATACCATTGTTTCATGCATTCACGTAAAAACTGAGGTACCTGCCTCTCATAAGGTGCTACTTGGTTCGTTATTAATAAAGGCCTCCTTTACTTTCAGCGATGTCCTGCCTTCGGTGGAACCTGGCTACTTACTAAATACACTGCCTCAAGATGCTCCGGAGGAGCCGGAAGATTGGCAAGAGGTTCTGAAAGACTTCAACCAATCGATAATGCCTGGGGTAAGTACACTGACCCAAGGTTTCTCTTTCGCATTTATCTACTCAATCGTTTCTCTCAGCTGTGTCCAGGTTCCATAGTTAGTCTCGACTTTAAAATCGAGAGTGTATTCAATTAGTTTATGTGTGACCTTGATCTAGACCTCGACCATATTATTTCCTAATGCGAATACTTTTGCTAAGGAACTCTGTCGACCCTTACTTTTTAAACTGCTGGCTTCAATGGCTGATCATTCGTTACTTATTCTCAAAGAGATGCTATAGAAATGGCTATAGTATTAACGTTACATTATACTTTTCTAGATTACGCACTGGCACTCTCCACGTTTCCACGCGTTTTACCCGACCGGCTCATCATATGCAAGCATTATAGGAAACATGCTGAGCGATGGCCTCTCTGTCATTGGATTAAGCTGGGTAAGTTTTACTCCTAAATTAGTCAAAAACTATAAAAAATATTGCAGAAAGGGGTCTGTATAACACATTTGCGAATTTACCCCAGTCTTATCATTCCAAGACCCAAAATCTTAATTGAAAACAGTTAACTAAGTTTCTATTCTACCCTAACCTTTTATTTTACATTATGTTTTTCTTATAGTTCTCAAGTCCTGCATGCACAGAACTTGAGGTCCTAACTCTGAATTGGCTGGGCAAGCTGCTTGGCATTCCTGAAGAATTTCTACATTGTTCCAGTGGACCCGGAGGAGGTATCATTCAGGTAAATACTTACTTTTAACAACACTAGCCTTCGATAAATATTATACTTGTAATCCATAGTAAGAAGTTAATTTTTTCCTTAATATTACAGGCTTCAGCAAGTGAAGCGACACTGGTGGGACTCTTAGCCGCTAAAGACAAAACAGTTCGTAAACTTATAAGAAACGATCCTACCCTGGATGAGGACGAAATAAAACCAAAACTTGTAGCTTACACGTCAGATCAATGTAACTCATCAGTGGAGAAAGCAGGATTACTGGGCTCTATGAAAATGCGTTTACTAAAAACTGATAATGACGGCAGACTTCGTGGAGAAACACTCAAAAATGCCTTTGAAGAAGACAGGGCTCAAGGTCTAATACCGTGCTACGTCGTTGCAAACGTAGGTACTACAGGAACCTGCGCTTTTGATCCCTTATACGAATTAGGACCTGTATGCAATGAAGCTGACGTGTGGCTGCATGTTGACGCTGCGTATGCAGGCGCCGCGTTCATGTGTCCTGAGTATAGGCACCTGATGAGAGGCATTGAGTTATCTGATTCCATCGACGTCAACGCGCACAAATGGATGCCTGTCAGTTTCGATTGTTCTGCTATGTGGGTGAAAGATGGATATGACCTTGTAAGGGCATTTAATGTGCAGAGGATTTATTTGGAAGACACCAAAACAGATCACAAGATTCCTGACTACCGCCACTGGCAGATACCACTAGGCCGCAGATTTAGAGCTCTGAAATTATGGACTGTAATGAGGATTTATGGAGCGGAAGGTCTAAGGAAACACGTGAGGGATCAAATATCCCTAGCTCAGTATTTTGCTAAATTAGTTCGTGCTGATGAAAGATTCTTAGTTGAACCCGAACCGTCTATGGGATTAGTGTGCTTTAGACTAAAGGAAGGAGACGTTATGACGAAAAAATTACTAGAGAAATTAACTGAGAAGAAAAAGGTATTTATGGTAGCTGGCACTTACAGAGACAGATATATGATACGGTTTGTTATATGTTCACGCCTAACGGTGAAGGAAGATGTAGACTACAGCTGGAAACAAATAAAAGACGAAGCCGATTTACTCGTATCAGACAAAATCCACTCTAAAGCGCAAATACCTGCCATCGATCAAATAGTAGCGAGAGAGATCTGTGAGAAATCCAAATAACCATAGGTAAGATCGGTCCAAAAAAAATATCGAACTTGTATACGAATAGTTGTTTTAAATTCGTTTTACTTGTTTGGTGCTTAGAACACAGAGGTAAATGAAGATGAACAGTAAACTGGGGTTCACAAAAATCAAGTCGTTATTTAAGGAATTAAGTTTATATTAAGTATAAGAATATTGTTAATGAAATGCTTGAGATCAGACCTTCGAAATAGCATCCAGGTTATATTAGAATAAATAAAAAAATTAAAGATGACTACATGTTTTATTTTGAAGTTAAAATTATCATTGGCGTCATGCTTATTTGTGTACTGCTAGGTCACTACCGCTAATTATTTATATACAGCTACAAGTATGACTAACGCAGATACCGTAACTATAACCTTTGGGGAGACAATGCTCCTGGCACACAGCGTCCTCGTTGGCTTCTTCGTAATCGCACGGAACTCGTCCAGGAATCGTATATTCTGAAATAGTAAATATACAGACTAATTAGTAATCATCAATCTTCTAATAAGTAGGTAGAGTATTTTTGCAAGTCATTGTCTGGCCATCTGGCTTGCCTACGAAAATATGTCGAATGTAAAAGTAAAAAGCGTAATTTATGTACAATTGCCTAGATGTAGGTATAGGAACTCAATTACGTTGAAAAATTGCGTAAATCTATAGAAATCTATTAGATACAAGTACTTGGTCTAAATAAGTATCTACTGAATTAAATCTAGAAAAACTAAAAATAACTTTTTAGACATTGAGTCCACGGTGGTAGTGGTTATTAATAAACAGCAAGGCATCTCTAAAACGAAATCAAAACAGGTAATTTCGCAGTTTAAAAAAATAACAAACGTCATCAAATATAGGTTACAAGTAACATTGTTGGCGGTTGTTACAAATTGCTCGAAGACTAGCGCAAGAATATGACATTCACAAATTAATAAATGACGAAAAAAAATGTATAGGTACCTGGAGTGGTAGGCTCTGATTTCGGCGTGACGTTCTCCTTCTGCAACAAGGGCTCGTTGTCAATAGGTACCACACTCCGGTCCTCCACCACGGAACTGTCCCTCGGTTCCGGCTTGCCAAACGCAGTTTGCACCAAACACGCCGAGAACGCAATTAGCAGAAACACATTTACCGCCTTTAAACCCATTATTTCTTTGTTCGCTTATTATTCCTACAAGGAAATCAACGTCGTTATTGTTGTACGGCTAATTAACAAATAAACCGACGTATTACGGCACAAAAATAGACGAACACAATGTGATGAAAGGTCAAGAGAAGCGGCCTTATATATTGTGCATTCAAGTTGACAGTGGACAAGTGAACATGTACGTACGTACTCACACGAACGACCCACTCACGCAGTGAGTAATGCATCGATTGCTACTGTGGTAACACTGATTCGAGGAAGGATGAATCATTCGATTTTGTTTGTACTAATTTAAGAAACAATAATTAATTCGTCGCAAGTAAGTATGAAATGGATTAGCCGTACGTGCTAAATAGCACGTTGGTATAATGCTATTTAAGTATTTTTATTATAGGTATAGTATATAGTTGCTGGTTTAACTTATCAGAAATTGTTTACCGACGTTGTTTTAATAATAACTTTGGTACATTTACTAAATCCTATGGTCCAAAAGTAGGTAGGTACCTACAGTAGGTGCAGCATGAATAATACATGTATAGTCATTACCTTGTTAGTGTAATGAATCTAGGTAATTTACTAATGAGGGTAGGTTCCTATGTACTTACAAGAATGCAAACGGTGGATGCCCGTTTTATCTATGAGTTATACTAAAATGCATAGTCCGCTTCATCTCATATCTATTTTATCAATATTATCTACTCTGTGGCACTGGTATCTACAATTCTACACACATCGCTACTTCAACCATAAATATACGTCACCATTGTGCCATTGCAAAGACTTGCATTCAATTCAATATCTCAATTCCTGCGCTATTATTCAATTACTTACCATCCAGCCAGGACTGCAAACTAAGGCAGTTATACCTACAAGCTTAGTTTTTGTTTTATCTAGGTCTTGAAAAGGGTCCATTGTGTTCATGCATGAATATTTTGAGTATGGGATCAATCACACAAAGAAAATCCCTTTTTATCGATTTATGAATAAGGTAAACACAACTTTATTGTATGGAGCCTGTGGTTTCAATATGGCTTTCCAAAATGTTATGTTACCGTCTAAACTGCGTGCAAGACGGAGCTGCGCAATACCGTTATTACGAAACCGTTACGCAATGTCCCGACGCCGTTACGCAATGCTACTATAAATTTAAGACATCGCCACGCTATGCAACGACGACACTACGCAATGCTACGACGACACTACGCATAGCAACAACCTCGCTACGTAATGCTACGACACCGCTACGCAATGCTACGACACTGCTATGTACCTATACCTATCTGTTACCTAATAATTATCTTTTACCTATGTTCCCTTGATAGGCATAAGCGGCGGTCGCTGCATTTGTACTAAGTTTTGAATCTAAAGAGCAAAGAAACAAAAAACAAATTAAAGTCGCGGATTTTCGTACTGTCTAGAGCGGACGGTGCGAATTGGCATTCATATGCGGTGCAGTTTTCATAGCGACTGCGTGGAATCTGCGTGGCGTCCGCGCGATTATGTGTTTCAGACAGCGCAGAAGACGCGCGAAAGCCGCAACAAAATTAGAGATTCCTACTATTGAGAGCAATGTAAGATACACAGCTATCTGCTAAAGATAGTTAGGTTAAGTTGGCTGGGTACCTAAATTAGCTCATGTAGGGACCTATGTTTATTTATTTAAAATATATACTTAGGTACCCACACCAACGGCATATAGGTACCTACATAGTACATTGATTAATTCGCTTATTTAATTAATTGTGTCGGTTAGTTATATTACCTATAGGTATTTACCTCCGAGGTAAATTTAACTCACTAACCACATTATAATTTTTGCAATTTATGTTTATTCAAGTCTGTAATTACTGCACATAAAACCATTGTTGGAAGCATACCTGCTTATTCGTACCTAGTAGATGACTGTATTTTCCTACAATAAAAATTATTCCATGGGCTCATTACCATTCGTAGATACGTATTAAATGTATTAAACGTATACCCCTGCCGGAGCCTGTATTTCCTGATAGCTGCAAGCTGGTCTTTAAGTCAAGAGTGTATAGGTTTCTTCTAGGCAAGCGTGCTTCATCGTCGACCACATCATCGCTTACCATCAGGTGAGATCTAGTGGTCAAGCGCGAGCCTATAAATAATATAAAAAAAAAAAAAATATATACAAGCCAAAATCTGTGGAGCCTTTATCTATATCTAAACTAATACTAATTACTAATTACTAATTACTAATAATATTATAAAGAGGAAAGATTTTTTTGTTTGTTTGTTTGTTGTACCGAATAGGCTCCGAAACTACTGGACCGATTTGAAAAATTCTTTCACCAATAGAAAACTACATTATTCCTGAGTGACATAGGCTATTTTTTAATCCCGAAAACGGGTCCTGTGGTGTGGTCCACGGGAGCGAAGCCGCGGGGAACAGCTAGTTTTTAATAATTTACTTATGCACAAAATTTCACTACCCAAACAATTAGTAGGTAATTCCCAAAGGATTTGGCAGAATTGGCAGTAGATATGGAACTATGAGCAGTGGTGGCCCAGTGGTATCGGCCGCGACTTGCAAGTTGTAGGTCCTGGGTTCGAGCCCAGGCTGGCGCGTTACTTTGTGTAAATTATTTCATCACCACTGCTCTCAAAACGGTGAAGGAAAACATCGTGAGGAAACCGGCATATCCTAGAACCAAAAATTCGAAGACATGTGACATCCACCAACCCGCACTGGGTCCGCGTGGTGGATTACGGCCCATTCCCCTCACAGAGAGGAGGCCTGTGTCCCAGCAGTGGGAACATTAATAGGCTGATGATGTGATGTGTGATGTGAATAGTAATGCTTTAAAAAAATAATTAACAACACGATATTTTTCGCAACTTTTGGATACTCCTCCAAAACAACCTGGATTTTAAAAAAAAATTACACAGAAAAAAATATGGCTGGAATTTCTTCATAACTGAAATAGCATATGTAAATCAAATAATATTTTCCAAACAAAACAGTTCTAAAGAAGGTTCAATATTGATATTTTGGCGCACAGCCAGTACTGCGTTAACATTGGGGCGTATCGCCTAAACGGAGAGTTCGTGCTTTGAGCACCAGCGCTCGATTATTTTGAAGGCCTTTCTCATGAGATCACATGAGATACCGTCAAATTGCCCCGAGATTAGAATTGCTATGTCATTTGTGTATCCTACCGAGTACAGACTGCTGGCGTTGAGCTCTGCAATGTGCTCATTTACGACTAAATTCCACAGAAGTGGTGACAGCACCCCACCAGCAGACCCTACTCACGATTCCTCGTGTGGTAGTGTTCACAGTAAACTGAATAGCACGGTTTTTTAGCATATTGTTAATCCATTCTACGAGCGTCGGCGCAACACCGTGCGTGGCGAGTGCCTGCCCGATGCTGGTGAAGTTAGTTTTGTCGATAGCACCTTCGATATCAATGAAGGCGCCTAGGATTGGGTTTTTGTTTTTAAGAGCATTTCATTTGGCAGGGGTAAAACTTAAGGCTTCGCGTCATCGTCACGCTAATGTGATGTGTGTCGGAACAGACTTTTTTTTACCCTCGCAAGTCTTTTTATTTGATGATACATATATGACAGGTACCATCAAATAAATGGACTTGTTATACAATTCGCAACTATTTAATAAAAAAAATATGATCGTCCCAAGAACTTACCCTAGTTATATTAAAAATGAATTTATGATCAGTAGTAGGTACTAAATTCGGAACAAACATATCTGTGGCAGACAGACAGACATACAAGTGTGCCTTTAAGTGCTCGTTTGTCCATTCTGACTTATGGACGGAACCACAAAAGTAGGAAAATTCCACGGCGCGGACCAAGACTGCGCAAGTATTCCTGTGGCCTCGACCTCCTATGTGCGTGACAAGGTCGCGTATTCAATTCCCATATTTTTGTATTGTTATCGGTGCAAATATGTTTACGTCTACGTACCTGAATGGTTATCGATGTCCTCAGACAAAGGAACTGGCATTTTTAGCTGATTACCTTATAAGGTGATTGTATTTGATCGTAATAATAATATGTTTGTAGTTATTATCAGCGATTTTATGGAGAAACTACGATTCACTTTTGGAAAAACTTTATAACAAAAAAATACGGTGTATTCCCGTTACAACCGACTTCCAAAAAACAGTCGGTTTTCATGTTTTAGTTTATTTGTTCTATGACACCAGCTTTCCAAACGAAAGTTATTTTATTTTGCACTTTTTATCCGACTGCCGAAGGAGGGTAATGTGTTTATAAGTCTATGTATGTATGTTTGTTCCTATTTGGCGTACTAGAGACCAAACGCGTTGGCCGATTATGATGATTCTTACGTCAATCGATGTGTCTTAACCTTGCGGGTGTCACTTGCTACATTAAAACTGGAAAATAGAAAAATCTTTTTAACAAAAAATCAAACCGGCTCCCAAAACAAAACACATTTTTTTTTTCTTTTTTTTCATCAGCCTATTAATGTTCCCACTGCTGGGACACAGGCCTCCTCTCTGTGAGAGGGAGAAATAAAGTTATTTTTCTATTTGTAGTGTTTTGATTTGGGAATCGGTTTGACTTTTTCAAAAAGTATTTTATTTTCCTCATTTTAGTTTTGTTAGGTACTACTCTCCAAATAGCATGAAAATCATTTACAGCTAAAGTATATCTCATAAATATTCCAATAAGCCCAAACACGACTAGGATACATTGTTTTATTTCGGAGTTCCAGTGGCAATTGTGGTCTTCTTCATCAGTTCAACTTTACCAAATGATACTTTCTGAGTGCAAATGATTGCATTGTTGATGAAAATACCAAAATCACTATATTAGGGATGTGACCGATATATCAAAACGTCACTTAAATCGGATATGGGGTTCGATATCATATCATATGGATATCAAAATAACCGTTATCACAAAAACTGTATGTATCGAATCAAAACTACATGCGTTCGAGAACGAATAACTCAAAACCTAAAACCGTAACAATGCAAAAACGTACGAACAAAACGCAAACTTCAAACCGATAAGAACCATATCGCTACCTCTTTTACAACCCCTTTACAGTCCATTTAACCGATTTTGAGTTCTATCCCGTAAGTATAAGGTAAGAATAAGGATGGCATAAAAAGCAAAAACCTGTTACCAAAACTGTTACCCTCTTACAAATAAACGCGGTATAAAGTTATACCAGGTATAACAAAGGTATAACCATACATTTTCATAGGTTTATACTTGGTATAACTTTATACCGCGTTTATTTGTAAGAGGGTTACAGTTGTTATTTGTCATATTACCAACGCAATAGAAGTCAAAATTGGTTGAACGGGCTGTAAAATGGGATTATTTAAATGTACAATGTTATCTCAAATGACATTTACTATTCAAAAACTTTTCTGCTAGTCCTAAGCCTAGTAAAGCATGAAGGGAAATCGCAGTAGTTACAAGTAGCTAAACTGATAAATAATTTTAAATACCAGTAGTGTGAGATTGCGTTTGCTTTAGTTCGCGTTCGTTGTTAGTTTTCTCATCCAAATATCATGTTAACGTTTGCAAACTGCACTACTGATATCGATATCTGAAAATTGTTTTTGATATCGATATGAAAACTGTATATCGGTTACGTAACCGTTTGCGCAAAAAACCGAAAACGCCTATCCCTACGCTATATGTATGCCTATAATATTTGAGGAGTTGCCTCGATTTCTCTAGGATCCCATCAACAGATCCTGCTTTCCTTATCATGGTACCACCCTTGGGATATCTCCATTCCAACAAAAAAAGAATCATCAAAAAAAAAAAAGAATCATCAAAATCGGTTCATAAACGACGAAGTTATCCGTGAACACACATACAAAAATATATATAAACGGTCGAATTGAGAAACCTTCTCCTTTTTGGAAGTCGGTTAAAAATGGCGGCTTTTGGGCGCCCTATATTGTGGACGCACAAGTTTTTTTTTCTCCCAAACACATCGTGTGGGATATCAAAATAAAGGGTAGTAAGAGGTGATTTCAAATATATAAAACACTTATATGTTTAAATGTACCTAATACGAAAAAAAAAATGTTAACTAAAAAATTATGACAAAAAACGTTGGATATATCTGGGAGAATACATCTGGTTTTGGTCAGCCAGCTCGCGAATATGTATAATCCGACTGCATAGCATGGTTTTCAGCAGTCGGGTTTTTTGATTTTATTATTATTATTTTTTTATATTTTGAATTTGAAACCGGTTTATTTTTTGTGAAAAAGTTTTTATTCACTTTTTAGTTGCAGTACATACTTTTTATGTTTATCATAAGAAAAATCAATTTACGTAGCATTCGAAAGTTAAATAGACGTATGCTACTGTCTATGCTTTAGTATTTTTTTTACTAACGAATACTTTACTAAACAGTATAAAAAACATTTATTTCAAATAATAATCAATTTCCTGGGAAGAAAAGGAAGGATTTTTCTAGTAACTGTTTGTTGATACAATTTTTTATTAAAAAAAATATACGCGTCGACTTAAGAACCTTTTGGTTTTCGTCGGTTAAAAAGTTTTTGATCATCTGGAAAGTACGTGAACATACTTAAAAAAATATTGGCTCAATAACTAGGTAGTAACTCAAGTTGCAAAAAATAAAAAAAATATATGAACATCCACAATCAAAAGAGGGTACATCATATTTTTTAATGTCTTGTCGCTAAACACAACATTTGACATTGTTCAGATTGGAGTGTCATCACCATCATCATCAGCCTAATAATGTGCCCACTGCTGGGACACAGGCCTCCTCTCTGTGAGAGGGTATGGGCCATAATCCACCGAGCGTGGAACCTAAGATAGAAACACGCTTGTACGATACGACTACATACAGAAAGCAGAGCTAATAGAAATCTCTATTCCTAGACAGCACATTTCGCCTAAAACTTTGTTGATAGAAAACATTGTTTGTAGATATCTCGGTCCATAGGAAGCACTTTTGATAGAGATCTCTGTTCATAGATAGCACTTCTTGCCGTAAATTTTGTTCATAGAAACAACTGTTTCCAGATAGGAAATGGTTCGGTGTGATCGACTCGTCGTCTTCGCTGTCGACGTACATGTGTGTCAGCGGTCGGCTGTTTACTGTGTACTCTGCCTCACACAGCAGTGTGGACAACCTCCTCGTGCAGATGTTTCTCCATGAGTACATTTTAGAGCGCGGTCTTCACGCCGCGAACGAGACGCTCCCAGGCTCCCATGAACGACGCCGATGGCGTTATAAACGCGATGCCTCCTCTCGGAAAGCGTCTCGGAGCTCCCTTTCGGCGCCGTGCATGTTGGTACCGTTGTCGGAGTGTATTTCAGCAGGACAACCTCTGCGAGCGGCGAATCATGTGACATCCGCGGTTGGTGGATGTCACATGACTTCGAATTTTTGGTTCTGGGACACGATGTTTTCCTTCACCGTTTTGAGAGCAGTGGTGATGAAATAATTTACACAAAGTAAGGCGCCTGCCTGAGCTCGAACTCATGACCTACGACTTGTAAGTCGCGGCCGATACCACTGGGCCTCTACTGCACTCTGGATATAACTTTCATATTATTGGTGGTTGAACGTCGAGACGTCTTTATTACCAATTACAAATGTAATGTAGGTATCTACCGTTTTCGAAGAAGTTATTAATGTTATTTATTTTAGTGACAAATTCTTTTTTTTGTGTCAAACAGTGTAGCATGTAGCATGCATGGTGTCTAAAGAAAACATTTAAAAAAAATATATTATACATTTATCAATTTGAGCATTCAGCTTATTAATGTTGTATATCTTCGAAGTTCTTCATCAGATCTTCACCAAATTAAAATAAGACCAATTCCGGAACATACTCTTTCAAACAAAAAAAGAATTTTCAAAATCGGTCCACAATAAATTGACGGAGATATCGGTAAACATAAAAACATAAAGCAAAAAAACAAACATGAAGTCGAACATAGAACCTTCTACTTTTTCGAAAGTCGGTTAAAAATTTCTACAAATTAGTTGGGGCTATTGAATTTATTCCCGGACCTAGCGCCAGTGACCTGGGCAATTACCAGACTACCTTCTTTAATGAGAGCATACGTTCTATGACGACTTACGCTTTAAATTTGATGAAAGTCCTCCAAACGATCAAATTATACATACACTTTGCTACTGTCTCATTAGTAGTAATGTTTTAATTAAAAAGTTCAGAGTTTCATTGTCAGTGCATTTTTTTTTTATATTATCATATGTATCTATTATTTTCTTTCTGTTTTTTTAATTAGCTAAGTGATGTCAAATAGGTATTTATAAAAATTAATATCTACAAACAGTCACTAGTTTTTACTTAAGTACTAAAAAAAACCTCTAAGTATTTCTTCCCAGGAATTCGATTATTATCTTCTATATATATAAAAAAATAAACTGACTGACTGACTGATCGATTAAAGTACAGCGAAAACCGCATAACTGCGCTATCTCCCCGTGGTAGCGCAGTATGCATGAGCAATTCACCAAAGCAAAAAAAAAAGCCCAGAAGCACGAAATTTGACAAAAAAGGTCCCTCAAGTGACGTAAGTGAGCACTAAGAAATATTTTTTGGAAATAAAAAGAAATTACCCCTAAGGGGGTAAAAAGGGTGTTGAAAGTTTGTATGAAAAATCTATTTCCTTCGGCCAATATTCTTGAAACTTGGTTTTTCGAAACTACCCTCAAAAGTGATTTAGAGGGTGTTGAAGTTTGTATGGAAGAATCTTATTCCTTGGGTTAATAAACTTGAAACTTGACATATGTACCATCTAATCTATGTAAACAATAAAGGTTGTCATTATAAGTTTTTCAAAACTAACCCCATGTTAAGAATCTTAATGGACAGTTTTTTGGTTTTTGACGTAGGGTTCTAGGGGAGCACTAAGCAGGAATTTGTGAGGGGCATCGGGGGGGAGTCGTGTCGATTTATCCACTCACTCGCTTCGCTCGCTCGTGAATAATGCCACTCATCGGAAATCACCTACCTTCCGCACTTGTAGCATAAATAACTATTGTAATGCCATTTTTATAGTACCTACCTATTTAAACAGATTTTATTCCAATTTTTACTTGTCTATGACAATGCCCGCTTTAGGCTTAACATGCACTGCGATTTTTATTAAAAATGTCTGTTATCAGTGAATGTGAAGAAAATTTGACTTCATCCGATATTTTAGATGCGGCGAAGGAAATTACTGCAAAGTCGAGAAAATTATATGATAAATGCTATCACTACTTTTTGGCATGGAAAATGCAGAAAAGGGACCTATTTAGTAGGTTCAATCCCAATGTATGAGTGTAGGTAAAGCAGTGTATGAAACTGCACCTAATAGGTATTAAAACATTTGTGTGAATACTATTAAAAACCGAGCCGTAGGCGAGGTTTTTAAACATACACTCATGTTTTAATACAACATTATTTATTGTATTATGCAACAGTTTCATAAACTACTATTATGAAGTATAGTTAAAATTTACAAACGAAGCTTGATCTCTACGTATGCGCTATGTCAAACTGACGTATACGTTATTGTTAGCCTGTCAAGCGCTATTGTTACTGTATTGATACTGACATACGTAGTTATATAGTGTACACAATGAGAAGAGTATTATAATCTATCAATACAGTAAAAACCTATATAGCTGTCTACTACTTAATACTGACTACTTAGAAGTAGTCTGTGCTGACAGCTGTTGCAGAGATCAAGCTATCTTTTATGAAGTAGTATAAGGTTTTAAGTACTTAGTATAAGGTTTTAAGATATGGTTTTTTTATAATCTGTAGGGTCACGTTTGACCATAGGTTTGACCGGGAACCGATTACTTTTCCGAATAATTTTTGTTCGAATTTCATTTTACCGAAAACTATTGACCGACGTCTTTTTTGCTATATGCATTATTTGACATCATTTCAGATAATAATAATAACCAATAATAATAATAATAATACACCTTCGATCCCTTTCCTCAACCGAAACTTACAAGTATTTGGGTATGTCGGAAGCACTAGGCATCCATGTTACTGATGTGAAACAGTCGTTGAAGGAGCGCTTCTTTGGCCGCCTGAAAAAAGTTCTAAATAGTCTATTATCGGGCGGGAACAAGGTGCGCGCCTTCAACGGCTGGGTCATGCCGGTCTTGATCTATTCTTTCGGCATACTCAAATGGACTCAGACAGAACTTGACGCCCTGGATAGGAGAGTCCGCACGCTGCTTACCGCAAATCGTATGCATCACCCACGGTCATCGGTCATGAGACTGTATATCCCGCGGAAGTGTGGGGGTCGAGGCTTTTTAAATGCTAAGACCCTGCACAATCGCGAGGTATGCAGTCTTAGGGAATACTTCCAGGCCGCCGACGTGGGTATGCATCGAGATGTGGTGGCGGTGGACAAGAGCCTTACCCCGCTCTCCTTGGCTAACGAGAACTGGCGCAAACCTATAGTATTAGATACTAATGACCGCAGGGAGGTATGGCAGAGCAAGGAGCTTCACGGACGTTTCTACCGGGTCCTACATGGGCCCGATGTAGATCTTTTAGCGTCCGTGGCCTGGCTGCGATTTGGTAACCTTTTCGGGGAAACCGAAGGTTTTGTCTTTGCGATTATGGACGAAGTTATGATGACGAACAACTACCGGAAATACATTGTGAAGGATGGTACAGCTGACATCTATCGGGCATGTCACCGGTCGGGTGAATCTATCCGTCACATTATCTCCGGTTGCTCTAGTCTGGCTAACGGAGACTATTTGCATAGACACAACCTTGTAGCCAGGATTATCCATCAGCAACTTGCTCTTAAATACAATCTTGTGGAATCGGAAGTGCCTTACTATAAGTATGTGCCCGACCCAGTTCTCGTAAATGGCAATGTCACGTTGTATTGGGATCGGTCTATCATCACTGACAGGACTATTGTTGCCAATAAGCCTGACATAGTGGTGATAGACCGACTAGAGCGTCGCGCAATGATTGTTGATATAGCGGTCCCTCGTGAAGGCTGAGAGAGATAAGAAAAGCAAGTATCTTGATCTAGCGCGCGAGGTTGTCGACATGTGGGATGTGAATACAGCAATCATTGTGCCGATAGTCGTGACGGCCAATGGCATAATAGCCAAGAGCCTCGACGAACATCTGAGGAGGCTCTCGTTAGGCAGCTGGATCAAGGGCTTGATCCAGAAAGCGGTACTACTGGACACGGCGCGTATAGTCGGGAGGTTCCTCTCTCAGGAGCCCTGACCACCGGTAGCTTGGACCCTGTTCCCGATACTGGTGGGCTACTATTTTTGTATTTTTAAATGTTTATTTATTTTATTTTTTATAGAATAATATTTAAAAATATAAAAATATGTATATAAAATGAATAAATGGAATAATAATAATTTATTTGGCACAAAAAACAAATTACACAAAAACAAATGGTCATTAAACTCTGGTGCCCGTGGTAGGTAATGAAAACCTGTATTACAGGTCACCAGATCATCGAAGTATCAATTCATGATCCTTTTATTACAAGTTTACTTTGCTATAACATTCCTTTTCCTACGTCTATCTCTGTTTTAATTGCATCTAATGATTTCAAAATATACATGTATTTATCTTCATTTATCACTCTTAATAATATACGTATTTAATAGTTATTTTATTTATAATATCGTTCCTAATAATCCTGTCCAATATCCATCCAAATTCCGTATCCTAAATTAAATTATATTGAAGTGAAACTTCTTTATCGACGTATGGGAGAAATTTTGTACGTAGAGTCCGTCCAACGAAAGAAGTCCCGTAGACGCGGCGCTAGTTTCTATGCGACTGTACGCTGTCCTCTAAAAAATCTTATTTATTTATTTATTTAATAATTAATGTACACACACAGTAAAATACATAAAGACAACACATCAAGACAATAGAGTACAAGGGCACTGCTTATTTCTTAAGAAATTTCTGCCAGCAGACCCGCGAAAAGGAAAAATGAAAAAGATATGTAGACAATAGTGTGTGAGAATAGGAAAATAAGAAAATTGAAAGACTCAAACTAAGATTTAAAAATTAGCGCACCTACACAAATAGTGGATATATACAAATATAAATACATAATTGTAAAATATATAGATACTTATGTATAATATATATATATACATACATACACATATATAAATAAAGGTCAGACTTGAGAGGATAGATAACGCTCTTTTAAACGTGTTTTGAATAGTGAGATAGTATTTAAATCTCTGATGCTAGGCGGAAGTGAGTTCCACAATCTTACAGCATGGACAGAGAAGGAATAGGAATAATAACTGGTCTTATGTGGAAGGGATTTAAGGAGAGATTTGAGATGTGATCTGCATAGTGCATCTCTGGGGCGAGCGTAAGAGAATCGCTCACGCAGGTAGGAAGGATAAGAGGGGTTATGCAAGATGTTGAACAGGAGACATAAAATCCGAGTGTTCCTACGAAGACGGATTGGGAGCCACTTGAGTTCCTTGCGAAGATGAGAAACATGATCATACTTACGTAGACCAAAAACAAAGCGAATACACAAGTTTTGCAAGCGCTCAAGCTTGTTTAATAGCTCCTCTGTGGCATCCAGGTAGCAGGCGTCGGCATAATCTATAATCGGCTGAATAAGTGTTTGCGCTAAAGATATTTTTGTCGTTAAGGGCAAGATACTCTGTCAAGATATCTTGTTAGTTCCATGTATTTCCGCGGGACTTTTTTCGTTGGACGGACTCTATCGTCACGTTTTTCGGTTACGCGCCATGTTGCTTTTTTTATCAAAGTTTAGTAAAAAGACTTATTCAAATTTAAGTGAATTTACAAGAAAAGTGAGAGTGATTATATATTTCGTTTTATAAATTCAACACGTATGAGCATGATTTTAATGATATTATAATAAGAACAATGATAAAATAAATTACTCATTAATTAGCATGTCTATAATAATAAAATAGCTTTAATTTAATTCGGAAAAAATTGTTTTTCTTAAGGCTTAAGCCTTATCTACCCCATTTTCGTGAAGTTGCAAATAGTAGAAAAATGATATGTCGTAAAGAAGTTTCACTTCTTACCTGTGTACTCTGTTACACATACACATTTTTTTCTACCAAGTTTCTCCGTTTTTGTATGTGGCATTGCGCAAATAGCGACTTGCCAAAATTAAAAACAAAAAAAAATGTATCAATTGCCATAGGTATTATTTTACCGAACTACATTTCGCCGATATACAAAATAACTTTTTGCTTTTGGCCGAAGTCTCTTTTAAACTTTTCTCATTTGCCATATTTTCACCAAACCGAAACAACATTTCAGGGAATATTATTTAGTCACAAGTATATAGCCGGTAACTTGGTAGCATTTTCAATTTAAAATTGAAATAGTGTCATAAAAAGTCAATATGTTTTGCTACAAAATTTAGTGACAGAAACGAATCGCTGCAAAATCGACTTCACGCAGTCTTGTCTGTGTTTACGTATTTATTACGAATTTTCATGCAAATGATTTATTTGTAGCTGTCATGCATTAGACATTTTTATTAATTAATTAATTCAAAGAATTTGTCCAAGAGCGAGCGAAGCGAGCATGGGAATTTAGGGCACCCCGACACGGATAGGTTAGGTTCGTAGGTGAGGTTAGGTTACTTTAGATCCTGCAGACAGAAATAAAAACTGTTTTTAGGGTTCCGTACCCAAAGGGTAAAAACGGGACCCTATTACTAAGACTTCGCGATCCGTCTGTCTGTCTGTCCGTCTGTCTCCAGGCTGTATCTCATGAACCGTGATAACTAGACAGTTGAAATTTTCACAGATGATGTATTTCTGTTGCCGCTATAACAACAAATACTAAAAACAGTATAAAGTAAATATGAAAGGGGGGCTCCCATACAACAAACGTGATATTTTTGCCGTTTTTTGCTCGATATTAATAACGGCAACAGGTAGACGCTTGAAATATTCACAGAATATTTAGTTGTATATTCTCTTCAAAAAAAAAAAAAATTTAATTAAAATAAAATAAATTAAGGGGGCTCCCACACAACAAACGTGATTTTTTTGCAGTGTTTTGCGATAATGGTACGGAACCCTTCGTGTGCGAGTCCGACTCGCACTTGGCCGGTTTTTTTTCTTCAACTCGCTGTTTTAAACATTTGTATTAGCCCACTTTTTTATGCCAACTTTATATGTTTCTCTTTTTAGTTTTGGTAGATCCCTCAAATTAACATGAAAATCATTTATAGCCAAAGTACATCTCATGATGAGTCCAATAATCCCAAAAACGACGAGGACTCATTGTTTTATTTCGGAGTTCCAGTGCCAACCTTCCGGCTTCAACATCATATCGGTTCGATGGTACCATTTGCATAAGTACCATTTATTTATAAGTAGGTATTTGCTACATCATAGTCGGTTAACTATTCGAGATATCTTATAACCGTGACATACTTATGATTAAGGAATTCCAGTGGCCATCTGTTGTCTTCGTCATCAGTTCCACTTCTCCAAATTATACTTTCTCAGTGCAATTGATTGCACTAAGTAGACTTTACAAGTTTACGAGTATTACCGACCAACTTAAAAACCGGCCAAGTGCGAGTCGGACTAGCGCACGAAGGGTTCCGTACCATTATCACAAAAAACGGCAAAAATAAACACGTTGGTTGTATGGGAGCCCCACTTAAATATTTATTTTATTCTGTTTTTAGTATTTGTTGTTATAGCGGCACCAGAAATACATCATCTGTGAAAATTTCAGCTGTCTAGCTTTCACGGTTCATGAGATACAGCCTGGTGACAGACGGACAGACAGACAGACCGACGGATCGCGGAGTCTTAGTAATAGGGTCCCGTTTTTACCCTTTGGGTATGGAACCCTAAAAACCGACGAATTGAGAACCACCTCCTTTTTTGAAGTCAGTTAAAAAATAAACCCAGAAACGTTTGAAATGTGTAGTTTAATCTTGAATTCCAATTTACAATTTTTCACTTTCACTTATAATAATATTCTATCCAACATAATTTAATCAAATATATCTTCGTAAGTCAGTAGGGTCCGCTTGGCGTCTTTAGGCGCCGGCGGGTTGCGGGGCGAGGGGGAGGGGTTCCACCCCGGCGCTTGCGTCGGTGGTCTTCCACGCGCGACTGTGATGCGCCACCCGTCCTCCAAGCCATCCAATGACTTAAGGGCTTGTGCAGCTATCTCTGGCGTGTCGAAAGAGAGGAATGCTCTGGAAAAATAAAACGTTGTTATGAATTATGAGGTAGCTTATCTTGGACACCACAGGCAACGGTGAAGGAAAATATCGTGAGGAAACCTGGACTTATACCCTCTTACAAATAAACGCGGAATAAAGTTATACCAAGTATAAACCTATGAAAATGTATGGTTATACCTTTGTTATACCTGGTATAACTTTATTCCGCGTTTATTTGTAAGAGGGATAGAGTTAATGTAAATCTGAAATAGCCAAGTCAGAGGCCTTTGGGGTTCCCAGAGGCGGCTTTATTAACTCTGACACCAGAACGTGGCCACATCCTCACACGAAATGAAGAAGAAGGGAGCTTAATAATGTACAATTAAAGAAGTAACTAAAGTCGTTTTTAAGTAAAAGGGCGATCATTTATTACAAGCTTTTTATTAACTTGCAATGTATGTATGTAAGTGTGTTCGGGACAAATCTTGCAACTTAATTTTAAAGTAGTTATCCTCAACCGATTAAGATGTAATTTTGCATACACGTTTGGTTTGGATGACAATGCACGGTAAGCTAAAAATCTTCATTCTAAATCCAATATGGCGGATGGCCCAAGATGGTGGACTAGTTATTTTTTGTGCACTGCCGTGATATGGGTATCAAATTAAAGGGTTTGCTGAGAAGAATACGAAAAAAGCATGAATTAAAAAAGAAAAAAAAATTACATTGATTTGACATGGATGTATGAGACACTCTGCCTTCACAGTGTATGAAGTCTTAAATGTCTGCTTATTTATGGTTGAATGTCACTTGCAACTCAACTACAAGTCGTTTTGCTGTCATAAGTTGTACTATTAATTTCCGTTCCGTTTATTCGTTTGTATTTACGTCTTCACATAACAGTTTACGAAGTTTGTGCTAGTGTAAAAAAAAATAAGTCAAGCAAACCTTAAAAAGAGAGTGCCTCAATCATTCAACGGGTACATAATAATGACCACTTACTTCTCATCTTCAGGCTCTTGTTGGAATAAGAAGGGTTCATATGTAGCCAGCCGTCTTCTGATGGTTTCCTCTGAGATGCGGGCACCAGCTACTTGCAGAACTGAACTTCTGCCTACACCTGGAGCTGGTGGAGCAGGAGTTTCAGCACCAGAAGGAACAGGAGTGCGAGAAGACTTCTCATCTCTTGGGCTGCAGTTAAAAGTAGTATAGATTTACACATACATTTAATAAAACTAAATGTGCAACGCGGCTTCGCTTCCGTCAACTGCCCATTCCTACCGTACTTACCTACCTACCCACCTTGTTACCTACACTATAAACTAAAAAAAAATCTGGGGTAATTCTTCCGCGGCAAAGCTTAACACCACCATTCGCAAAATCACGTCAAATGCACAATGCCAATGGAATATCGAAAATGGTGTTCAACTGTCCAAGTACAGCTTGGCAAAAAAGAGTGTGGAATAAATGAGGTCGCCACTATCGCACCTGTATACCCCGAAATACTATGACTCAACAGTTTTTGATACTTGTTATTAATTTTTAGTTACTCTAACTATTCATAGTACTAATAGGTGATAATAGGCAAGTAATAGGTAGGTTATTTTAGTTAACTAGTTAGTTTTATTTTTAGTTCCAATTGTCACCGCGTCAGACTCTTTTTTGCCAAGCTGTATCTGAATTGCGTGTTGTGATAATATTTTACTTCTGGAACAATTTAAATTAAGAACTTTTGATAGTGAACCGATTGCTATGAAAAGAAAACTGAATAATACTTAAAGGAGAATGACCAAAAGTGGTACCAAAAAGTCTCACGCATCAAGACCAAAATTTTATAGTAATTCGTTTCATATTTTTTTACGACATTACACATCGGGGATTTGATTTATGAATAGGGAATTTAATTTTGAGTATAAAAGTATGAATATTGTATTTCTCCATATAAATGACGTTCCGTTTTACATGATATTATTCTAATTAACATAACCTTGATTTTTTTAAGTGTCATGAATGTCATGATCACTGTAAAAAAATATAATTAGCCGATTCTACATTAATTTAAAAAAACTAGTATAGAATAGAACCTTTATTTAAAAGATTATCATTATTTTATCTATGGTTAATTGGCCGTTCACAGCCGGTCTTAAAGATGTAGAATGCAATAGAATCTTTTTTTGATAAAAAGACTAACCAGTAATCGTTTCTTTTGTGTAATAAATAACGATTACGTCCGTGTATAACGTTTCTATATAAATTACCTCGTTGGTAGCGTCGACCAAAATAGACCTAGTTTTTAGGTTATTTTCGATTTTATAAAATAATTCTGAAACCCGGGTTTTGTTTTCAAAAATAACTTTTATAGCAGTTAACATGATCAGTGTAGTCTATAAAAAACAAAGATTGATTTTGATGCATCATGGTACGGGATTCCATACATCCATGAGCATTCTCCTTTACGGACAATTTTTTTTATAAAGTCATCTACATTGGTTTCGTATATTTTACGTGTTGAGTGCACAACAAAGCCGCCCATGTGCGAGTCAGATTCGCGCACGAAGGGTTCCGTACCGCAAAACGCGGCAAAAAATCACGTTTGTTGTATGGGAACCCAACTTAAATATTTATTTTATTCTGATTTTAGTATTTGTTGTTATAGCGGCAACAGAAATACATCATCTGTGAAAATTACAACTGTCTAGCTTTCACGGTTCATGAAATACAGCCTGGTGACAGACGGACAGACAAACAGACAGACGGACCGCGGAGTCGTAGTAATAGGGTCCCGTTTTTACCCTTTGGGTACGGAACCCTAAAAAAAGAAATCCAAAAATGCTGGCAATGGTTTTGGTTATCCTTTAAAACCCTGGCTATTTTTTTGGAAATATGTTCGATGTACAGTCACCGTCAGATATATCGTAGCGGGCAAGGTGACCAAATACGTCTGAAAAACTTAAAATGTCAATAAGTTCCATACACTACAAGTAGGTACCATTAATATCTGAACATTCATTACTTCATTAATATCTGAACAGATGCTTGTCAATAATTTCTACATACAACTAACCAAAAATATACGAACTTTTACATCCTCAAGTGTATCTACGCAGTCGACGCAGACAAACACTGAGCTTACATAATTCGTTACTGCGTGATCTATAGGACGAACCAAAAACAAATTAAATTATTATTATTTACAATAATTTTTAATTTCATTACAAAACCAAGATCAATTTTCTTTCAGTAGTTGACAATTAGGCTGGGCGCAAACGGGCCACCGACCACAGCCACCGGTGGCTGTCGCACGCTACCACCACAATTGTAACGGCGGCAGAAATGGGCGACAGCCACCTGTGTTCGGAAGCCGCCACTTTTCTATTGCTGTATAGATCAGAATGTGAATCCCAAATAGCGGGACGTAATTATATTTCCGATATCAAAGTATTGATATCCTTTGATGCGTCGTCGTGCAAGCGTAGTATGCCTAACGCCTGCAGCAGCGTGACAGTGGCGGGTGTCGGCGTCTTGTGTGGCCCGTAGTGACCACTAGTGGCGAGTCGCGGACACTACTGTAGCGAGTGGCCGCCACCGGATACACGTGTGCGGCGCGTCTATACAAAATATATTAAAAAGTGTGTTAAGTCGCCGTCGCTGGCCACCGGTGGCTGTCGCGCGCTACATTTATATCAGCGGCAGAAGTGCACGACAGCCACCGGTGTTCGGAAGCCGCCACGATTCTATTGTTGTATAGATCACAATGTGAATCCCAAATAGCAGGATGTCCGATATGAAAGTAAAGATATCCATTGAGTAATCGTCGTCGAGCTCCATGGTGACGCGTGAGATGCGTAGGTTGCCTAACGCCTAACTGCGCGGGGGTGGAGCAGCGCGACAGTGGCAGATGCTTTTGAGGCCCGCAGCGACCACAGGTGGCGAGTCGCGGACACTGCTGTAGCGAGTGGCCGCCACTATCTACACGATGCGTCTATACAAAATGTATGGAAAAGTGTGTTGTGCTGTTGCTCGCCACCGGCGGTTATACAGGGTCTATTGACAGGCATCTGCTCAGATATTAATGAAGTAATGAATGCTCAGATATTAATGGTAACTTGTAGTGTATGGAACTTATTGATATTTTAAGTTGTTCAGAAGTATTTGGTCACCTTGCCTGCTACAATATATCTGACGGTGACTGTAGAAATACGACATTTCTACAGATTTATTATATCTCTATTCAGCACTATCATTACATTTTTAATACAGAGAGGACAGGTCACACCTGTCTTCTTCCTCTTCTGTCATCCAAATGTTTTATGCCGTAGATAACACTGCTTAGAAATTAGATTTGTAATCACAGTTTGTAATAGGTATTTCTTTTTATGTGTATTTTATCTGATGTAAATTATTATGTAACTACTGTGCTAACTAAATGTATTTTCTTTCTTTCTTTTCTTTATAATTATGCAAACAGGAGTGATCTTTGTCTTCTAAAATGTTCATACAAGCCACATGAAGGTTAAGTAAATTTTAAGGGTTCAGCACCCAAGGGGTAGAAATGGGACGCTATTAATAAGACCCTGCGGTCCATCTGTCTGTCACCAGGCTATATCTCATGAACCGTGATAGCTAGACAGTTGAAATTTTGTCAGTTGACGTATTTCTATTGCCGCTATAACAACAAATACTAAAAACAGAATAAAATAAATATTTAAGTGGGGCTCCCATACAACAAATGTGTTTTTTTTGCTGTTTTTTGCTATAATGGTACGGAAACCCTTCGTGGGCGAGTCCGACTCGCACTTGGCCGGTTTCTAAGTTTTACCTCCCTCAATGATTTATTTATTTTTCTATGATTTTGCTAATGTCAAGTTAATAAAAAATATTAATTTAGCAAATATTCTGCTGGTTTTTTCATATCTTACTGTAGATAAACCTGATACCTAAAGAGCAAGAAGGTCCCAGTAGAATCAATACTTACTTCTCCCTAGCTGTGACAAATGAGTCATACAGATACTTGACTCGAGGGCTCTGCTTCTCTTCAGGTGGTGGGGGCTCTTGAGAGGCGCTGAATGGTTGATAAGACGCCACACCACCTGCGGCACTTGCTGACCCACTAAGTTTCCTCTCCCTACCTGAAATTCCAAAATACATTGCGTTGTAGCAAAATCAAATTTATTCCTTTTATTTGCTTTTCTTTAGTCTTTCAGCAGAACACGAGGATGAAAATAAGATCAACAATAAACCTCTCTTTTATGTAAATAATTTAACATAGTGCGACTAGTGTGTATGCAGTAACTAAGCAAGTAACCATAACAAAATAATACCTGCTCTTGGTCGCTTAAATGTAGCATTTTGAGGCTGTGCCGGAGGACTTTTTATAGCCTGAATAGCGCCACTCTTGATCAACTTTCGAGCAATTTCACGAGCATCACGTGCTTCCGTTGGCCGCTTCGGCAATATCGGCTTTTCAGGCTCTTGTTTGGGAGCCTTCAATGCCTGTAAAGCTTTCTTTTTCTTCTTTAATTTCTGGTATTTTGCTTGTAACATTAACTCTTCTTCGGTTAAATTTGATGGAAAATGTAGGTAAACCATTTTAGTAACTATTCAAAATAGGTTTTCTTTTTCTTTCTTATTTATTTACTTAGAATCAACTGATTCAACAACAAAATTATATTTACATACCAGAAACGTCAATGTCGTCAAACCGCAATGTCATATTGACAGGTAGTATCTCTAACAGTGTTGCCAACTTTATTTTTACAAACCCACCAAATGTGGCTTCGTGACCCACCAGAAAACCACTAAACTTAACGGTCTCTCAAACCACCAGAAAACCACTAATCCAAAACAACAAAATCTCTGTAATGATTCCTTAAAATTGAATCACATAATTTGCACTTAGCTACTGGGCAAGCAGTGCTTTCCACCACTTGTAACCAGTCCTTTAATTCTGGTTTACCTAACCAACAATCACGGAACTTTTAGGCATACTGTGGTTTTGGCATACCTATTAGTTTCACAAAATTTGTGGAAATAATTTAAACTAGTAAGTAAGTAATCTTTACCGATACCGACTCGAACTGTACTGTATTGTCCGTCCGTTGTATTTGTGCACGCAAAGGGAACACCATAAAAAAACCAGAGAATATACACAAACCCTTGAAATCAAATCGATCTTGACCCAGTAGTCATACAAATAAAGTCCATAATCAAAAATTTTCAACTAATTTCGTGGAATCCCCGAAAATCACTACCTTAGTTCTGTTGTGTCGCCACTACAAACAATTCTACACTTTTTCAATAGAGTCTGGCCAACGAAAGTGTGATCTGAAAAACGCGGCAAATTCAAAAAATCTTAATGTGGTATCACCAACTATACCTCTAGTTAAAAGTTTTGATACTTGTATTATTTGTATTTGTTATAATTTTTTATTTTATTTATTGGCTCCGTTTGGTGAAGTGTGACGGAGCCGTGACTGTCATGGATGTGAGTTAAAAAAGAGTGTGTAGATTTATTTATTAGTAATTACATAATATTAACCCACTTAACATTTAATTTATTAATTACTTAATCATCATACTCAAAATCATAGTCCAAAAATTCAACCTCTAAGTATTCATCTGTATCTGATTCATCATCTACACTTATATAAATTTTTCCAATACATCTTCTGTTATGTGATCTCTTTGTTTATATTTATTTGCCACATTTATTACATGGTCCGTCAATTTTTACAGTCTTCTGCAGTTATTCGGCCAAATGAGGAACATTGAAACATAAACATAAGAAAAGGTATCATCATATCGTAAATATATAACAATCAGCCAACATGGATCAAGATTACCAAGTCATACTAACAATCGCAATCACAGACAATACACAGATTAATAATGGTGCCATACCCCAACTTTGAAAATACCCCAGATCACGCTTTTGTTGGCCAGACTCTAGTTCTTTTCTTTCCTAACTAGTTTTTTGTAAATTGTACTAGTGGTTCAATGGCGTACCACCACTAACTGAAGCAATCATAGCCACTTTAAAATATCCGCTAGCCACTAAAAGCAATATTTCGCCACTAAAAGGGAGGTCGAAACCACCAGTTTTAGTGGAAAATCCACTGAGTTGGCAACACTGATCTCTAAGTAGTTTAGTCTTAGATAAAGTACCTATAGATCAAGCCTTAAAATGACCTTGATTGATAGAGCGAGATGGCTTATTGGCAGCTCCATGTAAATAATAAGGACAAAAGACTATTTCTTGTCTTTGTCACCGTGGCCGGTTTCTGTTGTTTGTCAAACTCTAATACAACGACAGGTTTGACAAACAAACTCGGTTTTGTTTTCTATGATTTCGTGGTATTATGTGTTAATTCAGACAAGGTATTTGGGTTATTTATAGATAATAAGTGTCAGTGCGATGGTGGGTTGTAGTGTTCTTGTTCTTGTTGTAACACCAGAACTAACTATTGCTGTCTCATGTGTATTGACAATTTAGCCTTAGCACGCACTGCGGTTTTTAATCGCGCGAATTTTTACCGCACATTCTGCGTTATGAAGCCGCACGCATTACGGTAAAAAATCGTGCGGATATAATAACATAAACGCAAGAAATCCGTGCCACGCCACAGAATCCACCGCACAGCGGCACGGATTAAATTCCTCTCAAATCCTTTTTTCTTTGTTAATATCACGTTTTTTTTGTTATGTTTTGTTTTTAAACCGGTCTACCTTCGTTATTGATAATATATATTGTCCCTTTTTTCATCAGTGATAAGTACTAGATTTGGCTATTTTTAGGGTTCCGTAGCCGAATGGCAAAAAACGGAACCCTTATGGATTCGTCATGTCTGTCTGTCTGTCCGTCCGTATGTCACAGCCACTTTTTTCCAAAACTATAAGAACTGTGCTGTTGAAACTTGGTTAGTAGATGTATTCTGTGAACCGCATTAAGTTTTCCACACAAAAATAGAAAAAAAAAGCACTACATTTTGGGGGTTCCTCATACTTAGAACCGAACCCATTCGTGTGGGGTATGGATAGTTCTTCAAAAATGATATTGAGGTTTCTAATATAATTTTTTTTCTAAACTGAATAGTTTGCGCGAGAGACACTTCCAAAGTGGTAAAATGTGTCCCCTCCCCTGTAACTTGAAAAAATATATGATGTACATTATCATGTAAACTTCCACCGAAAATTGGTTTGAACGAGATCTAGTAAGTAGTTTTTAATACGTCATAAATCGTAAACCGCAATTTACCAAGTACGGAACCCTTCGTGCGCGAGTCCGACTCGCACTTGGCCGGTTTTTTTAGTTGTAACGAGTTATTTCTTACTTGACTCATGGTTGGAAAATTTACAAAAATTGAGAGAAAATTACTTTAATTTGTTGGTATTCTTTACGTCTTAGATTAGAAGTTTTATTTTATTTTCGGTAATCAGCCGTCAAGCTTCTGAAGGCCAAACAAATGACATTCCTGCTGTAGAACTTTATCAATACGTTAATAGCTCCACTATTTCGCCGAAGATTATCAAGGAACATAAGGGCTTATTACACTACACGGAATTCAGGGCCCTAAACTCTAATTAAAGGTAGTGTAATAACTGTTAGGAAGTTAGGGTTCTCTTAATATCGACCTTATAAGTTCAGAATTATTTAGTGACCCGGTATTCAGGGCCCTGATTACCGTGTAGTTTAATAAGCCCTATAATCAGAACAATTTTGACAGGTACATAACATAACCTTAACACCTTAGCTGCCAGACAATGAGACACAATAGAAAATGTATTGTTTGTCGGTCACCTGGCAGTTAAAGTGTTAATAAATATGTATAGCCTTTTCCCAGTTTTTTTAGCGTTGTATCTTTGGCCAACAAATTTCAAAACCCTCGCCAAACTTTTGAGCCACCCTTTAGTTGGTTTACCGGATGCGCGAGGCACGGTGCTGTTTTTGTATAAGATTTACTACTGCGTAGCCATTGTAGCCAACATCAGGGCGGCCAAAAACTTTGGCGAGAACTATACACAGGGGTTGGTACATCCTGGTACAGCACACAGAGGCATATGTCGAGAAAAATAAAATTTACTGAATGATAGGTTACACAATGTATGGATTTGACAGCTTTCAATAGCCATAGCTTAGATAAAGTACCTATAGATTAAGCCTTAAAATGACCTTGATTGATAGAGCGAGATGGCTATTGGCAGCTCCATGTAAATAATAAGGACAAAAGATTATTTTTTGTCTTTGTCACCGTGGCCGGTTTCTGTTGTTTGTCAAACTCTAATACAATGACAGGTTTGACAAACAAACTCGGTTTTGTTTGATTTTCTATGATTTCGTGTGTTAATTGAGACAAGGAATTTGGGCTATTTATAGATAATAAGTGTCAGTGCGATGGTGGGTTGTAGTGTTCTTGTTCTTGTTGTAACACCAGAACTAACTAATGCTGTCTCATGTGCGGCCACGCCAGTGCTTAATCTATAGGTACTTTATCTAAGAGCCATAGCCACGATGCGCCACCTATCGTGAAAAAATGGCAGTTCACATCCCCATACAAATCAGATGACAAAGACCAGAGAGTTTGTATTAAAACTTTCTGACAAAGACAATCCAGATCCAGACAGTCAAATCAATGACAGTTTGTTGACAATTGACATCAGTCATGGTCAGTCATCTGTGCAGTGCAGTGACAGAAAAATTATAAAATCGATCAAAAATTTGCAAAATGATTCGTATAGCTAAAAATATTATACCTTCGCTTACGAAAACATTGTTGAAAAGGTCAAACCAAAGCCAAAACCCCAGTATTCTGATATTCTTGCATGGACAAAGATTACTGTCAGACTCCGGTAGGTAAACAAAACAAAAGTTTTCCAATGTGAGATATTTGCATCCGGCATTATATGTATCATTTTATTGATCCTAAATTGATTTCTAGTAATATCAGTTTATTTTACGTAATACAACATATTACGTAAAAAAAACACATTGAACACACATTTACCAGCCTTCATGAAACTCGTGATGGCTAGTCGTACCTACTTATTAGTCTACCCATAATCAACACCATCCAATAAAATAATAATAATACTTAAAATCATTCTGTTTACGATAATTTTAAAGTTGCTAATATATTTCAAGGATTGTTATTACAATATTGTAACCTCAAATTGTTTTTCAGCTGCTTCTGGTAAATTTTCTGTAAAACATGAAGACCTTGGGCGACCATTATATTTTGATGCTCAAGCCACAACACCTGTGGTAAGTGATTTCAGCTTATTCCTTAAAATATGTATGTACCATATTTTTTTTACATTCACATATCCTATTTACAAAGGCTATCTTACTCTTGTTATAGGATCCAAGAGTCCTGGATGCTATGTTACCATATTTTGTAAGTTATCATGGTAATGCACACTCCCGCACTCATGCTTATGGGTGGGAGAGTGAGGCAGCAGTTGAAAAAGCTAGAGAACAAGTAGCGGATTTGATAGGAGCAGATCCAAAAGAAATAATATTCACATCCGGGGCAACTGAGTCAAACAACATATCTGTGAAGGGAGTGGCACGATTTTATGCTCCAAGGAAGAAACATATTGTTACAACACAAATTGTAAGTAACCTTTAATGATAAAGAATTAACAGGTAACTGTAATGGAATGTTTATTAATATTAATTAAAAAAACATTAGCAAGAAATTAGTGATAGTATAGTCATCGGCACGTAACTTGGCAAGGTTTTGGCGTAGTGGGGGTAAACTTGCGCATAGTGCACGAACTGACCAACCACCATATAGAGCGAACGGGACGTGGACGCGACTTGATTGGTCAGTCGATCCTTGTGTCAACTGACCAACCAATCGCGCGCTCGGAACGGTGCTAAACGTTCCCCGCGTCCCGCTAGGTAACCAAAGATACCTAAAAAATGACTTGTGCTTGTTCTAACGACTCTTGCCAAGTTACGTGCCTATGACTATAATAGAACTGGATTGTTTATTTTCTAGGAACACAAATGTGTGTTAGACTCTTGTAGAGCTCTAGAAGGAGAAGGATTCAAGATTACATACTTGCCTGTAAAAGAAAATGGAATCATAGATATGAAAGAATTGGAACAGGCACTAACACCAGAAACCAGCTTGGTATCCATTATGACTGTTAACAATGAAATAGGTAATACTAAATAATTTTACTTTAGTTGGCAAGTTCATATTTTACTCTGAAATTAGATCAGGTCTTGGCATGAACTCAAAATTTTCAGAATATACTTTAGATAAATACAACTTATGATAAATTGCTTTATAGCTACTTCTTTCTGCTCGGTTAAAAACAAGGCTATTTATGTAAATTTAGTCTAAACAAAATTATAAGATGCACTATTTATTTTTAGTACCATATAACTATGAAATAAGAACATGGATCATGCCATTTTATATGTATAATGTTTTCAGGTGTTATGCAACCCATTGCTGAAATCGGTGCATTGTGCAAGAGCAAGAAAGTATACTTTCACACTGATGCAGCCCAAGCAGTAGGCAAAGTACCCCTAAATGTCAATCAAATGAATATTGACTTGATGTCAATTTCCGGACACAAGATATATGGGCCAAAAGGTGTGGGTGCCCTGTACATAAGACGCAGGCCTAGAGTGAGAGTAGAGCCTATTCAAAGTGGAGGTGGGCAGGAGAGAGGCTTGCGCAGTGGCACAGTTCCAACCCCAATAGTTGTAGGACTAGGTAAAACTTATTATCAAATTGTACACATTGTCTAAAGCAACATTGAATTTGTTAGTCATATAAATAATTGAATATAGTTCCTCTAAACAGAACTTTTGTCTGTCGTAAAACCCAGTATATTCTGTAATGTGAAGTTGCTATAAACTGTCTTGACTATTACTGTTAAGTTCATAAGTGCACCACTTATTAATTCCTTTTGTTTGTATCTAGGTGCAGCTTGTGAAATAGCACAACGTGAGATGGCTTATGACCATGCATGGGTGGTAAAACTGTCACAGAGATTCTTGGACAAAATATATTCAAAATTGACTCATGTCATAAGAAACGGAGATGCAGAACAAACATATCCTGGCTGTATTAACTTGTCTTTTGCATATGTTGAAGGTATTATAGATAAGATTATTTTATTTATGTCTTATGTTGTTATGACCATTAAATATATAGTAATAAATTTTAACTCTGATATCAATGCTGTTTACAGAAATGAAAAGGTCATTTCATATAAAACTATAACAAATCTATTTCCTATTCTTTATCTTTTTAGGCGAGTCATTATTGATGGCTCTGAAAGACATTGCATTATCAAGTGGGTCTGCATGTACTTCAGCATCATTAGAACCATCTTATGTATTGAGGGCTATTGGATCAGACGAAGATTTGGCACACAGTTCTATCAGGTAAAATATATATACGATTCCTACTTAAACATTATACCCATTACTTCTATTTACTAGAGCTTATTTCTTGAACATACTGACTATATTGTTAACATAAAATTATTGGTCTGAAAGAATGTCAAAATGTTTAATTACAGATTTGGATTAGGAAGATTCACAACAATTGAAGAAGTAGATTACACAGCTGAGAAAACAATTAAACATGTAGAACGCCTAAGGGAAATGAGCCCACTTTGGGAGATGGTCCAAGATGGGGTAGACATCAAAACGATTAAATGGTCGCAACATTAAAATGCCTCATACTTTGTGAACTTATTATATTAGATTTAGGTGATATATTGTGACATGATAAAAAGGAAAGATCTGGTGATTATGATGAAAAGTTGGTTAATAGTGTGGTTGACCATTGAAGTGTAAATTTGTAAATGTTTGATGTATACTAAATTGTTTCAAGGAATGTCTTTGTAAGATTATGTCTATATTTATGACCACTACTATTTGTATAATTTGTAGCCTTGTTGTATCAAAATGCTTATTTCAAAGTGATTAAATATCAAAAACAAATGTTTGCTTGTTCTTTCGACCTCAATTAAGAGCAATTAAAAATGAGTTATTGTGTTATCATTTATTTTTAAATGTTGATTTATATGAATTAACAGAAATAATTGTGCAACTTTAATACTTGCCTACTTCTATTTTGAAGGTCTAATTTGAAGTACTTTTATTATTGCGCAATCCACTGAAATGCATAATGATTGAATGATTACATTTAGTTCAGTAAGAAATAGTTACACATTTAAGATCTTAATTCATATATAATGACTTGCAATAGAGAAGGGTCTTTATGATTCATATGTTACAGAATCAACAAATAAAATGATTAAAGTACAATTATTGATTTATTTTGGTAAAGAGATGCTTATTCGATATTTTAATGTGTTATAGACAAGCAGAGCATTGATAGTTATTAAAGTTTAATATCAACATACTGTAATACATTGTTAGGCAACTGCTTCATTATTTTTTGTTAACATTAAATAAAGTACAATTTATTGAACATTGTTGTTTTTCTTAGTCAGACAAGAATATTTAGTAATATATGCAATAACTGTCTCAGGGAGTGTCCTGCAGCAGTAATACCTACTAATAAAATTTACTACTATATTGTTATGCCACATAAGTATATTAACCCCTTGTATGCCGGAACGCAGATCTACGCGAGACACAATGGCTTTTTCATTGTGTCTCGAATCTCGGCTGAGACTGACCATTATTATAGTAAAGATTTAAAGGTGGTCAACATAGTAAACTTAATAAATAAAAAAACTACATTTTAGAGCAGCCAGGGTTCAATGAATCAAACAACACATTTTCATACATGATAATACATATATACACTATCTCTTGAGTATCAAAGAAAATATACATGGCTCGGAATGATCAATCTAATTATTTAATACTGTTAGGCCATTTTGCTTTAAATACTGTAGATGCCAAAATTTCAAAAAAACTTTACTTAAAATCAAAAAATATTATTAAACAAGGTGTCAGTGCATCTTCTATTTATATTTATAGAAGATATTATTTGTTCTGTGGTTAAGATTAGTATTTTGATACAAAGTAATACAAACATACTTTTCAGAGATTCAAAACCTCATACAACTTTGTGATTTAGCAAGTATAGGCATATTAATGGATAGATGGATAAACTTATTCTAGTGCTCATGTTTCACTTACAGAAATCATCTATACTTAAAGCATATTTCCAAATTCTATTATGCATAATAATAGTTTTACAATGCTTAATATACAAATAATATTAATTAAAGCAACAAATAATTATACAGAATCAACAACTACATGGTGGCTCCTCTACTGGTTCAGGATTTGATATCTTGAAACTGTTGTGATCTAAAGTTTGCAACTCAATCCTTGATCTGTTTGATTCCACCAGTTGCATTGCAATATCAGTAAACATTTCTTCAATGCCTTTGCCAGTTTTACATGAAGTTTTATAGGTGGTGCTGATAAGATTGTGACACTGTTCACTGAAAATATAACAAAATATCATTCAAAACTATTCAACACAACATACAAGCATATAAGGGTATCAGCTAAAATAATTACCAAAAAGTTTCAATGTCAGCTTCAGTTACTTGAGGTGAAGAGCCTTCCAAATCAGATTTATTTCCACATAGAAATATTTTTGCATTCTCTGCATATGTTACAATGTCCAGCAAATGCTGGCTTAGAACATGAAACGAGGATGCATTGTCAAGTGAAAACACAAGGATTGCTGCCTCGGCAAACTTGTAGTAGCTAGAGGTGACCGAAGCAATCCTTTCCATACCTCCAGTGTCCCATAGTTGTAACTGAAATCGTATTGTATTTATTAAGCTTCATCATCATCATTTCAGCCGAAAGTCGTTCACTGCAGGATATAGGCCCCTGGCGTCGCCACCATCGACGTCGACCCATCCCAAGCACTTTGAATGTAAGCTTAATACAATAAATAAATGTGAATTAAAAGATACCTATTAATAACATGAATCCTGTATTATATTAGCATAACAAGTAACAGAATTACCTTGACAGTTTTGTCTGTAGATGCGAGAAGCAGTTTATAAAGCTTACAGTCTAATGACTGTAAGCGTAATAATACAATATTTAAATGACACTTAATAATAACATGAAACCTGTTTTATATTAGCATAACAAGTAACAGAATTACCTTGACAGTTTTGTCTGTAAGTTGATATGGCTTTTCAAAGTGATCCAATCCTAATGTTGACCTTCTATCTGCATTAGGAACAAACGTATTGTTGATAAATTGACGGAAAATTGAACTTTTCCCAACACCATATTCTCCACACAATATCACTTTCAACACTGGGGTTTTAACCATAGCCATGTTTGAATTATTGAGGAACAATAATCCGTCAAGGTCAGAGGTAATTAAATACAAAATCTCATTTAGACATTTCAAACAAAATTAATAATTAGTGCATTCTGAATACGCAGCTGCACAGTGCACACACCCATAATCTGGTTTACTTGACGTTAGTAGAGGTGTACCGTGTACCTCGTATTATGTACCGTGTACCCTAGTAAACGTTACACGTTCTGCGTACTTAGATAATCTGACAGCCGCTGGTTACCAGCGATCGATCTGTGAACATTGATACACGAAGCGCGGAGTGATTTTAAACTTATCTGATCGTATATTATATATACGATCTGATAAGTTTATTTATTTCCTTGTGTTTTGTCTTATTGCAAAGCATATAAGAAAATTGTTGAAGAAGTACATCAAGTTATATCGTAGTCTTTGTAATGTTTTGCCACGGATAGCTTAGAAATAACAGGTATTTGGTTCTATACTTTTATCACAGAATAAAAGTATAGACGAAATTCTTATTATTGCAGTGCACCTCTAAAGGGCTTATTACACTACACGGTATTCAGATTTCAGCATCCTAAACTCTAAATTAGGGTGGTGTAATAACTGTTAGGCAGATAGGGTTCCCAAAATATTGACCTTATTCACTCGGAATGATTAAAGGGCTTATTACAAAATACAATTTTTGTACACTACACTGTATTCAGGGCCCTGAATACCGAGTCACTTAATCATGCCGTGTCAATAAAGTCAATATTATGGGAACCCTAACTTCTTAACAGTTGTTACACCACCCTAATTTAGAGTTTAGGGCACTGAATTTCGTGTATAAGCCCTTTAGGGCTCTGAATACCGTGTAGTGTAATAAGCCCTTAAGTGACCCGGTATTCAGGGTCCTGAATACCGTGTAGTGTAATAAGCCCTTAAACCATTTTGTTCTATTTAGTAGTGTTGTGTCCAGCTGTCCTAATTTTTCAGAGAAACCTTAGAAATGTATCAGAGCCGTTTAATTTATTTAGCCTGATTAATTTAAGCTAATTCCCCTTAATTCACTCGGTCGCAAGCTGGGTCACTGAGAGTTAAATTCTAGTCTAAAGTTGTCAAAAACTATAAGGCCCGTTTTGACAGCTATATAAATACTTATTAATACAACCTATGCACTTGATGTTTGCGAATGATACTCGTTATCATAGTGTATCGGTAACATAGTATTTAATTAGTATTATGAAATTGATTTTTCATTTTTTACGTAGAAAGTTATCGCGGCATGTAAAATGAGACACGTCATCGGGCTTCTTAGATTGTGACGACTATAGAATACTATATCCACGCATCTGGCATCAGCTTGTGTCATCACTGAAACCAAACCAGAAACTTTAAACTACCTAGTGGATACAATACTATTAATAACAATTAAGCATTGTTGTACTTTCACTAAATAATTAACGACAAACTTCTAAAACAAAATATTACACAGTGCCTAATAAATTTAGTTTCGGATGTCAGTGTCTATAATACTGTTTCTTAATTTTTCTACACCCAACTTCCGATAGTTATTTTTATTATTCACTAATGAATGATGAAAGGTACAACTGTTTAGAAGGCCACCTATACTTACATATTAAACAAATACTAGTTAATATCACTCCCCCTCTAAAAAGCTCTTAGATAAAGTACCTATAGATTAAGCCTTAAATGACCTTGATTGATAGAGCGGGATGGCTAATTGGCAGCTCCATGTAAATAATAAGGACAAAAGATTATTTTTTGTCTTTGTCACCGTGGCCGGTTTCTGTTGTTTGTAAAACTCTAATACAATGGCAGGTTTGACAAACAAACTCGGTTTTGTTTGATTTTCTTTGATTTCGTGGTATTATGTGTTAATTGAGACAAGGAATTTGGGTTATTTATAGATAATAAGTGTCAGTGCGATGATGGGTTGTAGTGTTCTTGTTCTTGTTGTAACACCAGAACTAACTATTGCTGTCTCACTGTGCGGCCACGCCAGTGCTTAATCTATAGGTACTTTATCTAAGAAAAAGCTTATTTTATTCACTGAAAACAGTGAATAAAAAGCACCTTTGATCACAGTTTTGGTGTTTGAATTTGGAACACACCAATGTATTGGTCCTTCGTCTCAATTGCTATATAACCTCCTTGCGTAAAAAGTACTCGATACATTCTTATTGTGCAGAGAACACTCGAATTTCAAACTCCTTTTTCGATTTTAATTTTGAGTTTGTTTACATTTAGGATTTTAATAATGATTTTGATTTTAGTCTAGGATATTTATTGAATACTTATTTGGATTGTTATTATAATATTAATTGCAATGGTGTTTAGGTAATTATAATTATGTAACGTAATGAAGGTGGTCACTGGCCCCTGAAACACAGGTGTTGTTACCTAGCTCAGGGGCCAGGGATTAAATTTTTTTGTAAATTTTGAAGGTAATAAACCATTTATTTATTACTCGTAATATTCCTTGTGCTTTTCGCTTAAATCTTTCTTTTTCTCGTAGTCATGGTATAAAATATAGTATGCAACTCTTGAATAAAACGGATTTATATCGAGGGCCATGAATCACTCGCGTCGACCAGGACTGTAACACTTGAATCACACTAAGGCCTCACAGGCCTTAGTCCGAAAAGTCCGTTTTTAGGGTTCCGTACCCAAAGGGTAAAAACGAGACCCTATTACTGAGACTTCGCGGTCCGTCTGTCTGTCTGTCTGTCTGTCACCAGGCTTTATCTCATGAACCGTGATAGTTAGACAGTTGAAATTTTCACAGATGATGTATTTCTGTTGCCGCTATAACAACAAATACTAAAAACAGAATAAAATAAATATTTAAGTGGGGCTCCCATACAACAAACGTGATTTTTTTGCAGTGTTTTGCGACCGAACCCTTTGTGCGCGAGTCCGACTCGCACTTGGTAGGTTTTTACTACTCACGCTCAATCGCGTTTAACGTAAACATCAATTTGTATTGAAATTGTATAGGCCCCGTCTGGGGACGGTAAGGAGAAACCTCATAAACAAATTGACCTAAGATATCGTGTACGTCATCACGATCGAGTGCGTTAATAATCTCGAAGTCGGTAAAAAAATAACCAACTTCTGAAATAAAACACTAGAAAGTACAAAATTACTTTAGTTTGAGAAGTCAGTGTCGAAAAACGAAATAACCAAACAAAGTCATCGACTTCCGATACTGAACTTAATTTTAACTTTTAACAAAACTACGTTACGCAAAATAATTTTATTCCCAATTCCCAACCCTTCAATACTTTTTTTTTGCACATTGCAGATTGCTAAAATGAGGATTGATTGGGGAGTTTTAGGCGGGATTTTTTCGGGTGAAGGTCAGCGGCTGTTAATTTTATTTGCATTGCAATTGATTGATTCCTAGTGGTTATTGTGATATAAGATTGGTGTAGTTTTGTGTCTCAACTGTCTACGCAAATGGACAATATGTGGAAATCATTGACAGAAGTGATCTTGGGATAGTGGAGCGGAGAATTTTATTGTAGTAATGACTACCTCAGCAAAGCTTATTGGGAAGCCTGACTCGATACAATTTGCTGCCAAATACTCCAAAAAACATTAGAATATGTTACATCCGCATTCTAATGCATACTAAAGTATAAAAATACTTACTGATGACTAGGCAGCATGGTCTCAGACCTTAGCCTGTTCCACTAGGATTAAACTAAAAAAAAAAAAAATTGCTAAAATGATTTTGAAGTGGTAGGGTAGTACCATGAAGGTATAGCGTTGGTGCTACCACAGAATACTTTTATTTATATGGACCTAAGATTATGGACAGTTGGTACAATATTTTCAAATAAGATGTGTTCGTGTATTTTTGGTCCACATTGAAAAAATTAACTGGTTGAGCAGGGCTGCAGAACAGCGACATGACCTCTATTTTGTTTTAGAATTTTTTGTTTTTCTATCACAAAGATTTAAAATGGAAGATTTTTCATTAAACACCTTGGCAACATAGTACCATACGTCATGTAAACGCATCTTCTATTGTTGTATTTTTGTTGATAAAACTGAAAAAAGTTGCGAATCACAGCTTTAAACCCGGCAACTATAATGAAAGTACTGTCTGAATGTATTTGAAGCTACAGTGTAAAATACGAGGTGTTTTTTTTTCTAATCCATCATGGATCTTCAAACCTCGCATTTGGCCGCAGCACTGATGTCTGGCCCCACATTACCCATGTATAATAACACGTCTGCTGAAGCCCCAGCGACGATAACTGCACCACCTAATATTGCTAATGAAGAAGTTAAAACCGAGAAACCTAGCGAACCACCAAAAGAGCCCCCTGAAGAGGAAAAAGAAGAAGTAGCAAGTGGAGAGGAATTTTCTGATGAAGTAGGAATACATTTTTTTTCTATTTCCAAATAATAGCATACTCAAATTATGTTATACAATACAATAATGCATACACAAAACAAAACAAAGTACAATAAAGTAGGAATACATTTTTTTTTCTATTTTCAAATAATAGCATACTCAAATTATATTATACAATACAATAATGCATACACAAAACATAACAAAGTATAATAAAGTATATTCTTTTCTATTCTATAATAAAACTTATGTGCTTTTAATCTTATGATAGTCAATAACAAAATTCAAAATGTTGTATATTTCTGTAAAAGCTGTTTCGAAAAACCTTTTGGAATAGGACATTTTTATACCCATTTCTACAAAGCTTAAACCTCTTTACTACTAGTACTATGGCTGGAAATGCTACATTTTATCCTTTTCAGGAGATGGAAACTCAATCAGGCAGTAAATCAATTCCAGGCAGAGGCGTCACTTTACAGATGCTTTTGGAAGAAAAAATGCTTGAGCCAGGGAATGCAGCTATGACAATTGAGTATTTAGTTAGTATCAATTATTTTATTGCTTTTCTGAATAAATATAATATTTTGAACCTTGGAGCAATAATGCATACCCATGTTTTAATCCATGTTTAAATAGGCTGCATTATGAAACCTGTATTTTATTTATAAAATTGCTAGCAGCAATGTAAATAAATACAAATGTTTTGGTTAATTTATCAATAATACAACATCAAAAATTATTATTCCACTTCTACTATGATAAATTAATCAAACAAGCAAAATAATATTGTGCAACTTTTAAGCTGCTTTCCACTAGGCAACAATTTATGCGCAACATGTTGTCAGCATGGAACTTTTATTTAGTAATATTATCTCGTTGCGTCATGTTGCGCGCCAGCTGGCTATGCTCAAATGTTGCCTAGTGGAAACGCGACTTTAGAATGCACCCTCATCCTTTGAATCTTTATATTCTTAGTAGGAACTGTTTATTGAACTGTCATTTATATCGAAATCTACCATGTTTATTTTAGGGTCAAAAGTTTGTTGGAGATTTGCAAGCAGATGGGAAAATAAAATCCCATGAGACTGAAACTATATTTTGTTCCCCATCTGCTTGGGCAATACATTGCAAGCGCATAATAAACCCTGACAAGAGATCTGGGTGTGGTTGGGCTTCTGTCAAATATAGAGGAAAGAAATTAGATACTATTAAAGCAACCTATCTTCGCAAGAAGCAGCTACAAAGAGAAAATATGCATTCTGATGGTAAGATACTTAGTTTAAAAATAATGGAAAAGGTTATGATTCTTTCTTCAGGTTTAATATGTTGATTCATAAAATGTTATTGTTAAAATTACAGAGGAGATAGAAATGGAAGTAGAAGCTCCTCCAGAGCCACCACCACAAAGGATTGTTATGAAACACAACACAGTGCCAAACAGAATGATGCAGCAGTCAGTATAAAAAAAACACATTTCCTAGCTTATAGTGTGTTTAGTCTCAACAAACTTGGAGCAAAAGACATAGAGTATTGTTTAAAATTAAAGATTATGTGATTACTTTAGTGGTGTACTGGTAAGCAGTGGCAAGCATGATGCGCTGAACATTATGGGCTGGGTTCAATCCCCAGGCCGGGCAAATGTTATTAGATCTATCAATTCAACAGTTTTTGCCTTAAAAACATATCTGATTACTCGTTTCATCAGATATGTTTTTAAGGAAAAAACTATATGGTATACCATCTCTACCCACCTCTTCAAGTAACACAGGTGTGTTGTTTTTGTTAAAACAACAAGAAGACTGGCTCCTTGTTTATTGTTTCTAATGCACCTGGATTACCACATACGGATTTCTATAAAAAAAAATAAGGAATTATTTTTCTTATTTCAGTGATGCCAACATGTTGATAGAAGCTGTATCATTCTCATCAGCTGGGAAAGTGCAACCGTTCTTGGTGTCAATCAGTTCAAATGCTAATCTGGTACTTGATATCCATTGTCACTTGAAAAAGGAAGAGGTTTATGGATATTTAGCTGGCACTTGGGATTTGAACAATCACAGTATGTTTAATTTAATTTTAAGCATAAATCTTAGTATGAAGCTTAAATAGGGGTAGCTCAGACCTTAGAGGGATCTGGGCGTCTTAGACCTTACATAGCTTATCCATTACGAGTTTCACTGACAATCAATAAAAGAGTAACCATGGAGTTTCTTGCCGGTTCTTCTCCATAGGAAACGACCAACCCGAACCCGTGCGCCTTTTGTCGACGTTTTATAAGTGCCCATGTAGGCCTATGTAAAATAAACAAAAAGATTTTGATTTTGAATCAAATCCTACTACATTACTTTTTTTTCTTTTCGACTTTATTCAATTATCAGAAATTTTGTTATTTGATTGTCAGTTAAAACGAAATTTTGCCAGGTTCGTGCCTGCCGTAAGAGTCCTTTATATTCCCTACATATTATGATTATCATCATCTTCCTGCCCTTATCCCATGTTACTTGGAGTCGGCGCTCACACGTTTGCATCTTCCATACCATCCTGTCCCCCGTCACGTTATTACTGACTCCCTTTTCTTTCATATCACTCCTCACACAGTCCATCCATCTTTTCTTTGGCCTTCCTCTCCCTCTCCATTCATCCACATTTATATTCATAACTGTTTTAGTAACATGCGTTTCTACTCCTACTCCCTACATATTATGATGGATTATTAAATTACTTTGTATGTTCCAGATGTCATGATAACCCACACATTCCCATGCCTAATCAGTAAGAATGACAAAAGACCAAGAGTTCTAGTGGAGTTAGAGATTCAGATGGAAATAGAGAAATTGGGACTAACACTTCTAGGCTGGTATCACTCTCATCCAACGAATCCTGCCATGCCAAGTCTTAGGGATTGTGACAACCAGTTGGAATATCAAATTAAAATGCGCGGACCCAGTGAAATATCTTATATACCTTGTATTGGAGTCATTTGCTGTAAGTATAATTTAATATAATTTAATGGTTCATTTTGTCAGTGGTATCTCATCCCATACAAAGAAACCGTGCCGACGTTCTATACTGATTATTCTGATAATTTTTTGTACATCGATCGCGTTCGGTTCCGTTCCGTTGCGTTCCACGGATTTAGATGGTGGTCTATCAATCGCCGTGGACCGGAACCGAACGCGATCGATTTACAAAAAAATATTGGTATAATCAGATGAAAAACGTTACGACGGCATGGTTTCTTTGTATGGGATGAGGCATCTGTATGCTAATATTATATTATATGTGATTTTGTTCTAGTTTTTCTCAAATATGCTTTTTTATAATTTTCAGCCCCCTATAACCCAGAGAGTCCAGTCATGGAATCGTCACTTACTTTCTTCTGGGTGATGCCTCCACCAGAGCAGAGGCCTACAGAATATCCTCGACCATTGCTCCTTCAATACAACATGGTCCATGATAGCCACCTATCAACACACACCATGGAACAAATAAGAAAAAGCATCAAGTACTATTTTGCATTCTCTGACGACACATTTATCGATTTTAAAGAAAGTTTTAGGTCTGACGTCACATATTTAGACAAACTGAAATGCACCTTAACTGCTAAATTTCCAAGAGAGCAGAGTGATGGGCTGCTGTGGCATTTCATTAGAGATGAGTTAGGTTGCTCATCTGAACAGGACGATAAAATGGATCTCGATGCTTTATTAGCAGTTCCTCAACCAATACCTGTATCAAAGCCAAGTCAAGCGACTTCTGTCCCCAATTTCCCTTCAGTCAGTACACTGCAACAGATGGTAAGCCGGCCGGCAGGCGTGCCTCCTATAAATGTATCGTCAAGCATTAGATCGGGCTCGCCTCATAAATTCGAAACACCTCAACTAAACATTCCAGTACCGACATCTTCTAAATCGTCATCAAAATCTGCTACCCCTACGCTGCCGTCGTCATATCCTACAGGATTAGATATGCTGACGAGCATGGCTCTCGGATTGGGTTCTCCCAACATGCCTCTACCTATGGGTGCTTCTAGTTTGGAAAGTTTAGCTGCTGCAAACAGCATGCTGACTGGTCTCACTCCAGGCATGTCTTCTAGTCTAGCGGCTAGTTTATCGGGTAGCAAACTTCCAGATCCACCATCGTACGCTGCATCTCTGCAAAACTTGACGAGCAGTATCGGAAGCTATGACAAGACGCCGAGCAGCACTGCGACGAGCACCAGCACCGCCACGGGCACTATCCCCGCCAGTCTAGCCTCCAATCTCATGATGAGTTCTGCAGATATTGCCAATGCTTTATTCTCAGCTAGTAAATACTCCAGTGCAGGCATATTGGGAATACCGGATCCTATGTCTAAATCGACGTTAGCTGCAAATAATATGTTCTTATCTCCATCATTAATGAAAATGCAAGAAACTCTGTTGAAACCGCTTTCGACAAGTAGTCCTATTTCTACTAAAGCTGGTTTAGATCAGAGCATGCTGATGAAATCTCCACATGACTTATTAAAAGGCAATAAAGATTATTTGCCGCCAGATTTTGGTAGTATTGGAAAAGGGAAATCTGATTCTCTGGATGGTATGAAGTTAAATGAAACAAGTACTTCGTCGAAAATAGAAACAGCCAAGCCTGATAGTATGGAGGTGCAAGCTACTGACTTTAGTATGCCCTCGCGTGTTGGTGGGGAGTCATTTTTGAATCAGATGTTAGAGTTAACTAAAAAGACAACAATGCCTGATTACTTATCGGATTACAATCAACCTCTAAAGTTAACGAAGGCGGAAGATCTATCGACGTCTGTGCCTCCCTCCAGCCATCCTTACATGAGTTCGTCAAGTATCGTGGACACTATAGCACAAGTGGCGATGGGCAATTTTTCTAAGCATGACGAACCTAAGGACTATGTGAAGGAGACAGATTATAGTACTAGTAAAGTCGGTTCTTTACCTGGTGGTAATGATAACGAGAACTGATAAACTTTCTAATTTATTCAATTTTACTCAAACTATCACTAACAAAAGCAATTGAAGTAACTAGAACTTATCAAATATTATAAACCAGTATGAAGTAGCCGATTAACTGTATTAGATGTGCATGAGAGATAGATCGCTACTTTTTAGGGTTCCGTACCCAAAGGGTAAAAACGGGACCCTATTACTGAGACTTCGCTGTCCGTCTGTCTGTCTGTCTGTCTGTCTGTCTGTCACCAGGCTGTATCTCATGAACCGTGATAGTTAGACAGTTGAAATTTTCACAGATGATGTATTCCTGTTGCCGCTATAACAACAAATACTAAAAACAGTATAAAATTAATATTTAAGGGGGGCTCCCATACAACAAACGTGATATTTTTGCCGTTTTTTGCTCGATATTAATAACGGCAACAGGTAGACACTTGAAATATTCACAGAATATTTAGTTGTATATTCTCTTCAAAAAATAATTATTATTAAATTAAAATAAAATAAATTAAGGGGGGCTCCCATACAACAAACGTGATTGTTTTGCAATGTTTTGCGATAATGGTACGGAACCCTTCATGTGCGAGTCCGACTCCCACTTGGCCGATTTTTTGTAATATTAAATATCAACCAGACCTGTGGTTTTATCATGATGACTTTCTCGAAGTATTTGAGTGGTAGGTACCTTTGTTTGAATTTTATTTAATTAGCCAGGTTACTTTTATTTTTAACACTATTTCTGATTAAAATATTTTGAAGGCTGATGGTAACTATAGAGAAATAGATTGTATTGTCGTTTTGTGGTGATATTGCATTTAATGTGCTAATAGTGTGGTTCTGTACTATCTATGTAGTCATTTGTTAGAAGTATCTATGGAGCCTAATATAAACTGTCTTTCAAAACATTCGAGCTCACATATTCCATTTCTTTTCATTTAATTTCGGATACAAATTACTGAAGTGTAACATTTCAATCGTCATAATTATGTGTTACATTGCACCAGTTCATCGCTCTCCGTCGCTCAAAATTCGTTTTTTTTATGTGTGTTATGAGCAGTAGTGACCCAGTGGTATTAGCCGCGATTTACAAGTTGCAGGTCGTGGGTTCGAGCCCAGGCAGGCGCATTACTTTGTGTCAATTATTTCACCACCACTGCTCTCAAAACGGTGAAGGAAAATATCGTGAGGAAACCGGCTTGTCGAACCAAAAATTCGAAGACATGTGACATCCACCAACACGCATTGGGCCCGCGTGATGGATTACGGCCCATTCCCTTTCAAAGAGAGGAGGTCTGTGTCCCAGCAGTGGGAATATTAATAGGCTGATGATGATGTGTGTTATTGTGTTTTAATTTCATTTTTTATTTATTTATTTATTTCAACCATAACACATACATCTTTACAGGATTGCACCCAATACGATACATGCGCTTATCCTAAGTTACTTCACATCATACAGTAAACCTAATCTATTTCATAACATTAGATATCTAAACTAATTTTATGCTAATTAGTTTACATAACAAATTTTATTCATAACAAATCTTAAACAATGCACTCCTTGTGAATTCACCCAGAGTACAGCAGAATAGGTCCGTCTCAACAGCCACAAGGTTGAGCGTGCGGAGTGCACGCGTCAGCGGCGCCTCTCTTAAAAGGTTGGTTCGACTGCGCGGCTCAACTAGCAAGTTCGGCCGCCGGCGTCGCCAGACGTACCTGTCCGGAACACACAGACACACCTGTCCTAAAACAGTTGCATTATGCACCTTCCCTCTCAATATTTTGAAAATATATGAGGTGAGTGCCAGTTCCCTCCTAACCCTCAACTCATTGTATCCTACCATACCTACAATAAATAAAGTAGGATACATTAAGGGATAAAATGGGTAAACACCGTAATACCTCATATACAAAAATCTAATAAATTTGTTTTGTACCTTCTCCAGCATGAGACTATATTTAGCTTCATGTGGAGACCAGATGACTGCGTTACATTCTAGCTGGCTCCTAACCAATGCATTATATAAAGCTATAATGGCTTTCATATTCGTGAACCCTCGGACCGTACGAAGCATAAAGCCTAAATTTCTATATGCTTTCTTGCAGCAACGCATAACGTGATCACGAAATGTCAAGCTGGTGTTAAAACTCACCCCCAAGTCCTTGACTTCCGTGACCCGTGTCATAGGCAAGCCATCAATATGATAGTCCTGCACGATGGGATTGTGTGCACGAGAAAAAGTAATTGTCACACATTTCGAGATGTTGAACTGCAACAGGTTTTCTCTGCTCCAGCTCACTACCCTGTCAATATCCCTTTGTAGCTTGTCACAGTCCTCGCCCCTTTCCACTGTGAGGGACAATTTGAGGTCGTCGGCAAACAACAAACAGTGAGCGTCTTGGACTACTTCTGGTAGGTCGTTAACCACCAGGAGGAACCCCAAAGGTCCAAGGTTACTGCCCTGACTCACACCAGACCTCGTGAAATACGGATCTGACACGTGTCCCGCATATTCCACGTACTGTCTCCTATCTCTTAAGTAGCTGGCAAAAAACTGGAGTGAATGTGGGGTGAAACCAACACCAGCTAACTTTGCAAGCAACATGTCATTATCGACTAAGTCGAATGTTTTTCGAAAATCGAAGTAAGCAGCATCAGCTTGCCCCCCACTATCCACTGTGGGTACCAGATGAGCCATGTGGCAGAGAAGGTTACTGGTGGTACTCCTTCCCGGTCGAAAACCATGCTGAGCGTCTGTGAGCTGTGCGCTAACCTGTTGATAAATAATCTTGTGGATGGCAGTTTCCTATGCCTATACCCATCCACAGATTCTGCTGACCCCCCCTTAGGAACAGGAACAACGCGAGTCACTTTCCATCTCTCCGGAAATACGGCAGCTTCTAGACACTTTGTGAAGAAGCGGCTTAGCTAGCACTGACCTACAATCCTTAAATATGTAAGGCGGAATGCCGTCAGGGCCTACGGAACGTTTCGGCTTCAGGTCTTGAAGTGCGCGACATACGTCCACCAAGATTCATGTTGCATTGCATTAATTATGACAGCTTATATTTTCAAAGTTTGTTTCGTTAGTCTCTGTGTGTGATGAATATGAAGCAACGTGTTTCAATCAATTAAATCATTCAAACATAAAATTATACCAATAAGGAAGAAAGCAAGAAGTACTCGAATGTTTTGCAACACAGTGTATTTATTATCTATAAGAAAATTAAATGAAAGTAGTGTTGTGATTAATCGTCATTCTCGAATTTTGTGTCGTCTGTATTTAGGATTATAAATGCTAATGTATTATTAGACTTAGGTTCTCTTTATTTTTAATATTTTGTACCTAATAATTACAATATTTATTTAATATTTAGATAATAAACTTTTGATTGTGACGCATCTGATATTGTTTCCTTTGGACCTAGTACAAGTACATAGATTATTTTAATCATTGATTTCGTTATCACTTCTGAATTTGTGCAAATTGCACGATTGCAAGCTAAAATACAACAATAAGTGTTCTTGTTGTAATTGTAAGTGTTGGCTCTTGATGTGGACACTTTCTGTAGCGATAGATCATCCACGCATATACTTATGCCAATGCAGGAAAACGTTGCACCTACTTCAGTTCCCACCTAGTTTTAAGTTCAATATAATTGCATACGCTTTTGTGCAGGCACTTAAAATTGTTGTGTAAAACATAGCGATGACTTCAGATAGGCGTCATTGGTTAAAAATGTAAAGGATGATCGTATAATTTGATAATTTAAATCAAAGCGCTATTGAACTACGATTTTCGATAATGTTCCTAATCAACTGCGATATCGTAATGACGGTCGTTTGATATGAGGATTACGTTTAAACGGGCCAGTACGGCTCAGTGGTGTTTACCATATCCTCATTCGCGTTGGCAAGTTTCCGGTGATAATACAAATATTCTGTTATTGTTTATGAAAAAGAATTAGGTGTGATAGAGCTGTTGCTCTGATAGTGCAAATTTGTGATAGTGAATATGTGTTAAAAATAATTAAAAATAATTTGTTTGAGGTGAGATTGTTTTCCTTATTTTTGACAGAAAACATTGCCTTCAGGATTTACCTGCTCTCTCTTTATCTAGCTACAGCAACGGTAGGTAGGTATAAATATATATATTTATACTTAGGTTTTAATACGGGGTAAACTGTTTAATTCCTTTTCACCTGTTGTTATATACTTACCAATTCAGTCGACCCACTGCCTCTCCAATGCCACACATCCTCTAGGCCAGATTGTGTTTTCCGATTCGCGATCTCCACTAAAGAACATGTTTTCTTCACGTTCGTAATCGTTTTTACGGCTAATCGGTTCTTTTGTTCTAGCCGACAAACAATGTATGCCGCCTAAGTATTAATGTGTAATGCATAATTATCAAAGTAATTTACCTACGGAGAGTTTTTGTATAGTACTCATTGTTCCAGATAAATATCGAATGGCGACGAAGCCCAAGACTCCTGGATTCACAGGTTTGGGAGACGACAGCGAAGAGGAGTCGGAGTATACTCCGCTGTATGATGATATCGACGATTTAGGGTAAAATTATTCTCATACTATTGCATGATAGGTACCTACTGTCAAAGTTTAGAGACACTTGGAAGTCAAATGATCGCATACTTATTAATTTACGCCGCCGTTAAGTCTATGCTGTCTCTGTCACTTAAAAGTGTATTTAATAGATTAACTCACTCTAAGAACGACTTGAAATTAAGTGGACTTTGAGAGGTACCCAAGGAGGGATTTTTGGTATGGTCAACTTGACTGCACCCTTGGTTTAGGTATTTCAGAGTGTTAACAAATAGCGTATTTTTGTCGTTCTTCTAGTCTCATTGGATTATGCGCAGGCGTCACGATTATCAAATGCACTAAATTGGAACACATAAATAAAAAAGTTAATTAAAAAAATCAAAATACCCGACTGCTTAAAAAGCGAACTAAAAAGACGTAAACAAGAAGAAAATCATGCTATGCAGTCGGAGGATACATATTCGCGAGCTGGCTGACCAAAACCGACATTTTCCTATTTTCCAATTTTAATTTAGCATATGACACTCGCAAGGTTAAGACGAATCGATTGACGTATGAATCATCAAAATCGGCCAACGCGTTAGGTCTCTGAAACGCCACATAGGAACAAACATACATACATACATACATACATACATAGACTGATAAACACATTACCCTCCTTCGGCAGTCGGGTAAATAGTTAGGTACTTGCATGTTCTGCATGGTGCCATCTTCTATATATATAAAAGAAAGTCGTGTTAGTTACTTCACTTATAACTCAAGAACGGCTGAACCGATTTAGCTGAAAATTGGCAGGGAGGTAGTTTAGAGCCAGGAGAAGGACATAGGATACTTTTTATCCCGTTTAGGGTAGGGTAGGGTAAGTAGGGTAGGGTAGGTAGGGTAGGTATGTAGGTAGGGTAGGGTAGGTATGTAGGTAGGGTAGGGTAGGTAGTGTAGGGTAGGGCAGGTAGTGTAGGGTAGGTAGGGTAGGGTAGGGTAGGTAGGGTAGGGTAGGGTAGGTAGGGTAGGGTAGGTAGGGTAGGGTAGGTAGGGTAGGGTAGGTAGGGTAGGGTAGGTAGGGTAGGGTAGGTAGGGTAGGGTAGGTAGGGTAGGGTAGGTAGGGTAGGGTAGGTAGGGTAGGTAGGGTAGGTAGGGTAAGGTAGGTAAGGTAGGGTAGGGTAGGGTAGGTAGGGTAGGTAGGGTAGGTAGGGTCGGTAGGGTAGGGTAGGTAGTGTAGGATAGGTAGTGTAGGGTAGGTAGTGTAGGGTAGGTAGTGTAGGGTAGGTAGTGTAGGGTAGGTAGTGTAGGGTAGGTAGGGTAGGGTAGGTAGTGTAGGGTTGTTAGGGTAGGGTAGGTAGGGTAGGTAGGGTAGATGAATGTTTGGTGTTTTTATGGCAAAACAAAGTTTGCCGGGTCAGCTAGTAGACAATGAAAGTTACGATGACTTTCAAGCCAACATTGAGGTCATGAGTATATTCCTTTTAGATTTAGATCTTATATAATCAAGTGGTTTTAAATGCGAATTGCACTCGTGAGTCCTAATAACAACGCGGCTATTACTTACTTATATAGTACTATATTAAGGCCTTATTAAACAAAGGATCAGGTCACCAGTCTCGCTAAGACTAGGAACCTACACTACGCAGTAATGTAGGTACCTAACTATGAATATGCTCCATGATGACATTCCGTGTTTCAAATTAGTTGTAGCCTTTAGGTGTTGAAATGTTGAATTGGCTTGAATGCAGAGTTTAATAGTGATAACATGTAAACTATTTCTTCAGACAAAGAACAGCTCAGGAGACGAAAGGATGGAATCTTTTTCGGGAGCTACCCGTGAAGAAGGAGAGTGGATCTATGGAATCCACTGCCTGCATAGACGCCAGTGTGAAAGTCCTTAAATTTCTGTCGTATATCGTCATATTTACCGTCGTGCTTGGATCTGCTGTAGTATCTAAAGGGACTCTACTTTTCATCACATCACAACTGAAAAAGGGCAAACAAATAACTCATTGTAACAGAGCTTTAGGTAAGTGTTGTAACATCTTTTCTTTTACTTATTCGTGGGAGTCTATTCGTAACTAATTCTTTTGTATTTCGTATCACCAGCCCACGATAAGCAGTTCATAACAGTCCACTCGCTAGAAGAACGAGTAACATGGCTGTGGGCTGCTTTCATCGTATTCAGTATACCAGAGCTGGGCATATTCTTAAGATCACTCCGAATATGTTTCTTCAAGACCGCTGGGAAGCCCACGTTTGGACAGTTTTTGCTGGTAAGACACTAAAGCTTACAGAGGATCTTTGTGTCTCTGACGTTGGCCGCAAGACCCTGCACAGTAGCTATTTTTGTGTCAATGTTGAAGGTGAAGATAGCATTGTAAAGCTGCCTCTTTCACTCGCTTACGTTTGTCGCATCGTCCTATCTCGCTTACTCTATGCAGTATACTCGATCCCAAACTGTTTCTTGCGCAATGGTTTGCAGAGCCAACAACAGAAGATTCGCTGTGACTACTATACTAATAAATTAATATTTCTTTATTGCGAATCTCGTCGCTGATAGAGAGATCTCATAACTCTTATTGAACAAAAGAAAACCGAGGAAAACAGAAGGCATAAGCATCATCGATTATTTAACGATAAAAAATAAGGTGATTCCCCGAATTCTAGGGATTAATAAATCCCTCGACAAGATTAGTAGGAACTATTTAAACTCTTAATCCCCAAAACAGACTGTGTCCAATTTAGTCAATAAACAATTGGCATTCTTTAAAAAAAAATTGCAGATAAGATAATTTTCGTCACCAATTAAATTAATTTTATTTCTGTCTCAAAACACTAAATCGATCCTAATCTTATCTATAACAATAAAGTGAATGACTTACACGTAGTTATCATTACCATCTCTATTGTGTCATGCTACCCTGGGACACGTGCGTCAGTAGTAGGGTTCTACCAGGTTTTTTTTTTTTTTTTTTTTTTTTGATAGGCTTGCGCTTGACTAGCTTGCCGACAGCTATGGATTTTTTTGATATTATTTCTCTGATAGCATGTCGTAGTGGCCCTGTAGCTAAACACCTCGCCTCTCGTACATTGGTTCAAATCCGGACAAGTACCAATGTGACTTTTTCAAATTCATATGTAGTTTCCAAGTTTATCTTGGACATCGCTGATAACGGTAAAGGAACACATCATGAGGAAACCTGTAGCCTTACTGCGTAATGAATTCGGAAAGAGCAAAAGGCAAAGAGTAGGTATGAAAAATCAACCAATCACATGCGAGATGAATGACGCGATGTCGCTTTCCGCCTATGTGATTGGTCGATTTTTCATACTCTTTGCCCTTTGCTCTTTCCGAATTCATTACACAATAAGACTGCTGGACTTTAATGTAAGTCTGAAATCGCCAACCCGCATTGATCAAACGTGGTGCTTTGAATGCTCGTGCCTTCTGTATGAGAAGATAGCCGTCGATGGAGGGCAGTGCCTCCTTGGCCTGCTACACTCGCTATGGTCAATCTATAGCTTGCTGTGTTGAACCCTGGTGCGCTTCCTTACCACACCGCGTAGGTACCCGAAAGGTAATGGCACGATTGGCTCCGGTCCCACCAGTGCCATACTAGAACTCCTTCGGGCGAGCTCAACCGCAGCATCGTTCCTTCGGGAATTGCTGTGTCCCTTGATCCATTGCATGGTTACTTTGTGTATACCGATTTGGTTCAGACGCTAGTGACACTCGTATATCAGCCCGAAATTAACCGTGTGGCTGTTCAGTGCTTGCAGGACGGCCATGCTGTCCGAAAATATGCGTATAGGGAAATCCTTTACCTCCTCTGTGATGATTTGCCGCAGGTAGTAAACTTTGCGCTATGACACTTTGAGTGGCAACTCCCTTTGTGGTTACGAAAAAAAGTATCTAATTAAGAACTATCACGCATTTTTATGGGATATCAAACGATTTTATTACTAACGCCAAAAAATTGTTTCAGTCTTTAATAATTGAAACACTGCACACAATCGGAATTGCATTACTCGTGCTGCTTATTTTGCCGGAACTAGATGTCGTGAAAGGCACGATGTTGATGAACGCGATGTGCTTCGTGCCAGGAATCCTGAACGCCCTATCTAGAGACAGCACAGAGCCTCGATACATTTTCAAAATAATCTTAGATGTACTCGCTGTTTCTGCCCAAGCTACTGCTTTTGTTGTTTGGCCCCTTCTTAAAGGCGAAGATGTTTTGTGGACCATTCCGGTAGCATGCGTGTTGGTTTCTCTCGGCTGGTGGGAAAACTTCGTTGGAACCTCAGGAAAACATTGGTCAGGTAAACAATGCGTCTTTTTGATTTTTTATTGATCTTTTACTTGTGAGCATGGATAATATATATTAACACTTTTATTATCAGACTAGCTGGCCCGGCAAACTTTGTTTTGCCATAAAACACCAAACATTCATCTACCCTACCCCTATACTACCTACCCTTCCTACCCTACCCTACCTACGCTACCCTACCTACCCTATCTACCCTATCTACCCTACCCTACCTACCCTACCCTAACCTACCCTACCCCACACTACCCTACCTACCCTACCCTACCTAGCCTACCCTACCTACCCTACCCTACCTACATACCCTACCTACATACCCTACCTACATACCTACCTACATACCTACCTTTTACCAATTTTTTTTTTCATATGAACCTTCTCCTAACAATAACAAGCACAACAAAAAAAGATTAAGCGAAATCGGTCCAGCCGTTCACGCGTGATGCCGTGACCAAGGGAAATAGGGATTCATTTTTATATATATAGATTACTAGCTGTTGCCCGCGGCTTCGCTCCCGTAGGCCAACCCACAGGACCCGTTTTCGGGATTATAAAATAGCCTATGTCACTCAGGAATAATGTAGCTTTCTATTGGTGAAAGAATTTTTCAAATCGGTCCAGTAGTTTCGGAGCCTATTCGGTACAAACAAACAAACAAATCTTTCCTCTTTATAATATTAGTATAGATAAATCTATTCTTGATCTTGTAGCTAATAGTTACATTTCTCAATGAAAGGCTAATGGGCAATAAGAATTATATTTTCCTATACGTTAATATCTTAAGCTCATTTGATGCGGAAACTTTACCGTATCACTTGATATAGATGTTCTATCTCACGAAGGCAGGTTACGTGACCTTTATGATGTGGGAATAAGAGTCATTTTGTAACGATTTATCCGCCTTCGCGAGACATAACAATTATACTTATTTCACTACAGCTTAACACAAATTTGAATACCTACCTTTATATCTTACAGTCCTACAACCTTTGCAAAATCTTCGCGACGGTCTCAAAAGGGGTCGTTATTACACGCAGAGAGTGGTTTCAATATGGAAGATCTTCATATTCATGTGCAGTATATTGTTATCTTTATACATTCAGAATGACGACCCACTCGCTTTCTTCACGAAATTTAGCAGTGGTTTTAGCGAACGACTTTACACCGCTCAGGAGGTAAGGAGATATGTAGTTTTCGCTATCCTAATGTGATCAGGAAATTGGTGGCTGAGTTGGGATACACTTATTTGTTGCATTTCTTCATTTAATGTTCTTATTACAGGTTCAAGCAGTTCAGGATGATTTCCTAGGTTTCATGGGTTACGCAGTGAGGGGAGTACCCTTGGAAATACCAGCGGCATGGGCTACCCCTCTCTGGGTGGTACTCATCCAGGTCTTGGCCGCATACATCTGCTTTGCTGCAAGTAAAACTGCCTGCAAGATCCTCATTCAGAACTTCAGCTTCACATTTGCATTAAGCCTTGTTGGACCAGTCACTGTTAACTTGCTAATTGTGTTATGCGGAATGAGGAATGCGGATCCGTGTGCATTTTATCGAACTATACCTGACTATTTGTTCTTCGAGATTCCACAAGGTAAGTTAAGTAGTTCGAACGCATTTCACGATTAAGTTATAAGCTTTTTATGTTCAATTCCAGAAAATGTTAATTTTACACACAATTCAATAACAAATCGATGCATATCGCGCCATCTAGTGAGATTTATTTGAACCAAATTTTCTTTCTTAGCGCTTGGATTGGGATTTTCTTTCTTCGCTGTATCGTAAGTATCTAGTAACTAGATACTCGTTGGAGACTGGGAACCATCCACTTTTATAAAATTGATGTAGTTTTGCTGACTGATTAAATTTTTTTATTTTGCCGCAGTTTACTTCCTGAACCAGTTCATAGTGGAGCAGATGTCCTGGATATGGTTGCTGTGGCTGGTCTCGCAAGCCTGGGTGACTGCTCACACGTGGAAGCCGCGCTGTGAGCGTCTGGCGGCCACCGACAAGCTGTTTTCCAAGCCGTGGTACAATAGCGCCATCATCGACCAGTCTATGCTCCTCAACAGAACTAAGGACGATGACCATGATGTATCATTAGAGGTCAGAATCAGAATAACATTTATTTGCCTACTTTGTATTTTACAATATGTCTCTATGGCCGGTGGGCCGTACAGAGTTGAGTTAGCTAACTTACGTCCTAATGGATCTATGTTTGCTGTGTTCTATTTATTCGCAATATGTGAGACTATACAAACAGATTATGTGTTTTATTTATGTTGTTTGCTTACATTATATCTCAGGGAGGAATTATTATTATAATTATTATTTTTCACTAAATTTTAAGGGGACGTGGAGCCTTCGCTTTGTCGGTAAGCCACCGCTTGTATACTTTTTTATTAGGGTCATACAATATATCGCCCATTCTCTGGTTAACCCTGAGGGGGTTAAATTCACCGTGCGCTTGGTAGGCGTCTCCAGGGGATTCAAGATCTTCTATTTCTAATTTTGCAATATTTAGCAACATTTTGGTGTTAAGGTCCTCGGCGCGTAGGTGCCAGGCTTCTATGTCCGCCATCTCCCAAATCACTTCCGTGGGTGTTCGTTTTGGAGTATCATTAGAGGTGATGGTTTACTTTGATCATCATACATTAAGTCTCGTTTCTTACTTTTATTTTAGGATCTTAAAGATCTCAATGGGGATGACGCGTCTTCGGTTAGCGATGATAAAGGATCAAAAAAAGACATCAAACCATCTGACACCATTACAAGGTAAAATTTTCGAGACAGTAAAGGTTCAGTGAATTATAACATGGATATGCTAACGATTTAATTTAATGTTTGTCTTTCCTTAACTCAGGATCTACGTGTGTGCAACAATGTGGCATGAAACAAAAGAAGAAATGACCGAGTTCTTGAAATCTATTTTCCGTATGGATGAAGATCAAAGCGCGCGCCGCGTTGCGCAGAAATATTTGGGAATTGTTGATCCAGACTACTATGAACTTGAAGGTATGTAGCGAAGTAAACAGTCCAAACGGCATCAATTTACCCAAAAATAGCATCATCGTTTTGCTTTAGTTGGGCAAAACATATTCCATAGTATTTGTATTATAAATTGATGCAGAAATTGCTCTATCATATTCCTATTGTTACAGTACACATTTTCATGGATGACGCGTTTGAAGTATCGGATCACAGCGCAGAAGACTCTCAGGTGAACCGCTTCGTGACGTGCCTCGTGGAGACCATCGACGAGGCTGCATCAGAGGTCCATCTCACAAACGTAAGACTAAGACCGCCCAAGAAATACCCTGCTCCGTACGGCGGTCGCCTAGTTTGGACACTACCAGGAAAAAACAAACTGATATGCCATCTCAAAGACAAGTCCAAAATCAGACACAGGAAAAGATGGTCTCAGGTAAGCTACTGAATTTCGCGTTTCATTGTTCTTGAAATTGTTTAAATTACTCATAAATTCTTAGGATAATGATAAGTTATCGTGATAATTTCATTTGTGTTTGTATGTGTTTCGACTTCAGATATTTTTGCAAGTTATTTCCTTTGTCAGTGATTGTAAACTTATCGATAATCTTAGATCCGGGAAGATTACGAATGAAATGGGTGATGGTGATTGTAAATTAGTAGAAGCTAATTAGTTTTTCAATTAACCTTCGCATCAATACATAGTATAAAACAAAGTACCCGGCTGCCGCGCCGCGTATGTATGCGTTAAACTAGGTTTTTGTATATAATTTGTCACGGGCGAAGAAATTTCATCTAAATCGCTTCAGTAGATCCAGAGATTACCCCCTACAACCTCACAAAATAACAAACTTTACCTCTTTATAATACTAGTATAGATTATTCTAGACTTCATTTAGGTTTAATTTTCAAATTTCACAATGGCTAGTATTTATGCGATGTCGCTTTGAGTTAGTTTGGGGAACTCCTCAGACTTTATGATATTTTTAATGACTTGATGGGTATCGGTATCTTATCAATGCTGATTGATGGATGGAACTATTAGGCTTTGATTGATTGTCTAGCTCTCCTAGTACGTACAATGAATCGGTAAACTAGATCAAGGTTTATTATCCTCATATCTTACGCTTTTCGTCCGGTTTAAATGGCTTTGTTTTGAGTAGCGTATGAACTGCAACATCGATATGTGGTGATAATGACCTTGTTGGTTAGTCACCAAGCCTAAGTACTTGATCGTGTGCAGGTGATGTACATGTACTACTTCCTGGGTCACCGTCTGATGGACCTGCCGATCTCCGTGGATCGCAAGGAGGTGATCGCGGAAAACACCTACCTGTTGGCTCTGGACGGCGACATCGACTTCAAGCCCATAGCTGTGACGCTACTGATCGATTTGATGAAGAAGGATAAGAACTTAGGGGCGGCGTGTGGACGTATCCATCCTGTGGGCTCCGGTACATGTTCCTAGCACATATAAGATAATAATTTATTTATTTTCAGACACAGTAGTCCATAATATTTCATTCATAAGCATTACATAATAATAATAATTCAAACATCCAATTTAAAATTTATTGTCAGCAACACTGTCATAAAAAAACGTAATAGTAATCATTATGCAAAAGGTTCATCGCATTTTATGAGATTCGATTCCGCATAAAATTCATCGATAACTTGATTTGTACTGTTGACGCATTTTGAAATTGTTAAAGGACTCAATTTAAGTTCTCGAGTTCAGAGATTAAAGAGCTGATGATGAGACTGAGATACTGTTTTTACACCTTTATTAATTATCTTGAGGAGATGCTGATATTGTAATAATGGCGTATCAAATGATTTCACACTTGAGTATTTTGTCGTTTGTTAATATGGTCCTTAATTTTTATCTCCACAGCACGTTTATTTATCGTACTTTGTCTGATCTTTTCTCCTGATCTTACAAACCTGAATGTTCCAGGCTTCATGGCATGGTATCAAATGTTCGAGTACGCTATCGGACATTGGCTGCAAAAAGCGACTGAACACATGATTGGCTGCGTACTCTGTAGTCCTGGATGCTTCTCCCTCTTCAGAGGAAAGGCTTTGATGGACGACAACGTCATGAAGAAATACACACTGACTTCGCACGAGGCACGGCATTATGTGCAATACGATCAAGGTATGATGCAGTGTCACCTTGGTTGCTTTCCCTCAATCTATCAAAGTCAATGAAGGCCGCGATATTTTGGTCGATTTAGTACAAATAGAAAACGTGAAAGCGGTCTTGAAGGTTTATCTAACTTTATTAAATTGTCCGTTTCTTTTCATGTACTTTTAGACCTATATTTCTTTAATCATTCGATCTGCAGTGAGGAGTTAGGGTCTTCTATGATTCTGATTAAAAGTGACCATAATTTGGTGCTTCTTATACTCTGGTAGTTTTTTCTTGGCTACTGTTTTCAGATGCCATGTTAATAAGGATCCTAGACAAGACAAGACAAGACAAAGATATTTTATTTCAACTACAGGCACTTTTGAAGGTTACATTAAAATTTACAAGGAATAAAAATTGATTCTATCGTGCATTCGGCAAGTAGCTTGTTATGGAGAAGAACGCACAAGAAACTCCATACTTACTCTTTTAAAAAAATAGTTTTTTTTACAATATTTAGGTACAGAAGTATAGTCATCGGCACGTAACTTGGCAAGAGTCGTTAGATGCGCAGAAGTCGTTTTTTAGGTCTCCTTGGTAATAATGCGGGACGCGGGGTACAAGGTCGCACCGATCCGAGCGCGCGATTGGTGGCTCAGTCCACCCTTGCCTCCCGCACCGTGTCTTTTCCCTCCGTTCGCTCCCGATTACACTTGCGTGCAAGAAAGTTGTACCCTTTGGTTATGTTGAGTTTTTGTTAGAAGTAGTTGTTATTGTTTTAAATTTTAATATTAATATCATTAAAATAATATTACATATTAATATTATTTTAATAGGACACATAATGTTTAATATTAATATCTTTTTTAAATATTTTTTTAAACTTATAACTCTATATATTTTATTTATAACACCTAATAAACTTCACGAATTCATCTCCTTTATTTAACATTCTTCTAAACATACATGATTAAAAATAAATGATAGCGATAACCATTGAAAAATGACAAGAAATAAAAGTGACCACTTTTTTGTGGCAATAAGTGTACGATGCGCGAACTTACCCCCACTACGCTAAAACCTTGCCAAGTTACTAAGACAATGCAGCCAGAATAGCACTATTGATATGTCAAGCATATCCGTAATTTTATAAACTGTCACAATAATTTATCTACCTGCTATACAGGTGAGGATCGTTGGCTTTGTACCCTGCTGCTGCAGCGAGGCTACCGAGTAGAATACTCGGCCGCATCCGATGCTTACACGCATTGCCCCGAACATTTCGACGAGTTCTTCAACCAGCGCAGACGATGGGTGCCTTCGACTATGGCCAATATCTTCGACTTGCTAGCCGACTCCAAACGGACTGTCAGCATTAATGACAATATTTCCACGCTGTATATTTGGTATCAGGTTTGTATTTGCTTTTGTGTAATAATGATAAGAATTAGATTAAATCCTAACTTATCTCTGAAGAGTATAAATAAAATCGTTTTCGTCTACGACAAGATTCATAGATATACGGCTTTGCCTGGCAAAGTTAACGTTTCATAGGAATTTCAACTGTTTGCCATAGTCTAGCTCTTAAACTTATCATTTGAAAGAACAGCTGTTCGCTTTTACTTATAAAAGACATTATTTTTCAATACAGTTGTTAATCATGGCGTACTTTCAGAGGCTATAATTATGATACGAAAATTAAATCTTATGCATAGGCATCTTTCTGTTACGCGGTCGTGACTTTTGTTTACGAGCTCGATCATTACTTTTGCAGTGGAGTTTTAAATTTGTAAGTCAATATAAAAAGTATAGTAGCAAAGAGTTTTCATACATAGAATAAAATGGAATAGATTTTATACGAGGAAATATGAATGCCTGAACTGTCTCCGATCTTGACACGCCTGTTCCGCCTTTCGTATGAGGCTGAAAAAGTGCCGAATGCTTGGAAGCAGGCTAACGTACAGCCCGTGCCCAAGAAGGGCAGTCGAGCTGACCCGTCCAACTATAGACCCATATCTGTAACCTCCATACTCTGTAAGAGTATGGAACGCGTACTCAATATTAAGCTCCTGGCATACCTAGAAGCAAACGATATCCTAAGTGACCGCCAATACGGCTTCCGCCGAAATCGGTCTACTGGGGATCTTCTAGCGTATGCCATTCACATCTGGAGTGAGGCCATCGAGAGGCACGGGGAAGCGCTTGCCGTCTCCCTCGACATCTCGAAGGCTTTTGATAGGGTCTGGCACGAAAGCCTTATTGCTAAGCTTCCTTCATTCGGTTTGCCCGGTGGTCTGTGTGATTGGATTGCAGACTTCCTGAGAGATCGGTCCATTCGAGTGGTTATCGATGGCTGCTCGTCGGACCACTTGGATATTAATGCCGGGGTCCCTCAGGGGTCGGTACTTTCAGCAACTTTATTCTTGCTGCACATTAACGATCTGCTAAAACCCTTTGGGTATGCAGACGACAGCACTGTTGCTGAGAGATACTTGTCCGGCACTCGTGCTACCGGGCCTCAGATCCAGTCTCTCCGGGAGGCCATGGTGGAGCGCTTGAACCTGTCCATGCAGGCAGTCTCCGAATGGGGCGATGCCAATCTGGTCAGGTTTAATGCTGCTAAAACCCAGGCGTGTCTTTTTTCCGCTAAAAAGAGCCAATTTCACCCGGCTCCAACTTTCCGAGATGTGACTTTGCCAATAGCTGACCATCTTGAGCTTCTTGGCGTTACGTTGACATCGACTCTAAATTTTGGCCCATATATTGAGGCGAAGGCTCAGCTGGCTGCCAAAAAGCTGGGGATCCTTGCAAAGGTGAGAAGGTACTTCACGCCAGAACAGCTGCTCAGCTTGTATCAAGCGCAAGTTCGATCATGCATGGAGTACTGTTCTCATCTCTGGGACGGATCTGCCAAATACCAGCTCGATGCACTAGAGTCGATCGAAAAGCGGGCCAAGAGGCTCATCGGGGATGAGGCACTGGTTAAGTCAAAGCTCCAGAGCCTTGAACATCGTCGCCGAGTTGCTAGCTTATCGGTTTTTTATCGATTACATTTCGGGGAGTGTGCGATGGAATTGCATGATCTAATTCCGCCCAGCCCGTTTCATCATCGGACCACCAGACGTACGGCGATGCGCCACAGGTACATGGTGGGCATCCCACCCATACGCACTAAACGTTTTGAGAATACTTTTATTATGCGTACAGCTAAGGAGTGGAATTCTCTGCCGGAGTCTGTGTTTCCCGATAGCTACAATCTAGGGGTCTTTAAGTCAAGAGTGAATAGGTTACTTCTAGGCAAGCGTGGTCCATCGTCGACCACATCATCGCTTACCATCAGGTGAGATGGTGGTCAAGCGCGAGCCTATATCAAAATAAAAAAAATAAAAAAAATAAAAAAAATAAAAATGATTCCGTACGTTTCAGCATTGAACTCTCAAAAGTCTTTTAAATGGTTGTTTAATATATTTAATTACCAGTTTTAATTTAATTATTTTCACATCAACTTTGTCTAAAATCGAATAGGCTGTATAGGCTGTTTTCGTTATAAAAAATGTCTAGTTGCAAAAACGCGCTATTAGTTATAAGTCAATTTAAAAAAGTTTAGTAGCAAGGAGTTTTCAAACATAGAATAAAATGGAATAGATTTTATACGAGGAAAAATGAATGATTCCGTACGTTTTAGCATTGAATTCTCAAAAGTCTTTTAAATGGTTGTTTAATATATTTAACTACCAGTTTCACATCAACATTGTCAAAAATCGAAGGCTGTGTAGGCTGTTATCGTTGTAAAAAAAATATGTCCAGTTGCAAATAAGCGAAAAAAAAAAATTTTTTTTGATTAAACAAATCTAATTCTTTGATTTGTTTTTACTATTTCTCACAACTGTATTGAAAAATGTCGTGTGATACACGGGTGTGTAGGTTATTGCAAACTCGTGTCATGTCACTTTCCACCCTTGTATCACAATGTACTATGCTTTACAGACGGTTCATATTCGTATGAAAAGCTAACTTACATAGCAAATCAAAGTATATAGTTTTTTCCCTTAGCGCTCTGCTTCATGGATTTTGACGTAGTTTTCACAATAATTTAGAGGATTTTTTAAGAAAATTATAATTTTCAGGGTCTGTTGATGTTCGGTTCCGTGCTCGGTCCAGGAACTATCTTCTTGATGATGGTAGGTGCTTTGAACGCCATCACTCAGATCAGCAACATGGACGCTATGTTTCTCAACTTGGTGCCCATCGTCATTTTCATCATAGTCTGTATGACTTGCAAGTCCGAAACCCAGGTAAGAATTCGTTATTGTATAATTAAAAAAGATGGTTTACTACAGATAGTTGTACCGATAGACAATTGGGTTGTTGAATTAAAAAAAAAATACGATTTTTAAAATTTATTTTGAAACTTTACATATTATAAATTATATTGTCGTTGCAAAAATCTCTTAAATATTTTTTTTCAATTTATTATAAGCAATTGAAAATCGATAAAATTTTAAAAAGAACCACCTGTCTACGAACGGGCCATGATTGGTCGCCATGTTGGTGACGTCATAACGTTCAAGGAATTTCACCATAGTACAGTGTCACGTAAATTTACTAAAAATATCCGAAAATTAGTGCAAAAATATTATTTATAACAGCAAATTTTATTTAGATATGTGTGATAAAGGATTCATAAAGGCAAATTTCGGAAAGATATCCATCTGATGGACGATTTGGAAAAATTGAGCTTAAGTAAAGTAGTCGTAATGAATATTACGCGATAGTGGACCGCGACCGGTGTTTGTCATTGTTGTTCATTGTACACATTACTTTTAGAAACATAATTGTCATAATGTAATTGTTGTTACATATAGGTAGGTGATATTCGTGTAAAATTAAAAGCTAACAAACACGATTGGCGTGCAACTTCGACTTTAGATATCAAAAAACTTCATAGGTACCACTAAATATTATACAACCCGAAATCTGTGGAGCCTTTATTTTTATTTATTTTTTGCATAACATCCTTAAAATTTTCGGTATTTTTTATTATTTGCATATCCCTTTATAATATTAAACACAAATATCTATATAATATAATTACAAACACTAAAAAACTTTGTAGAACAAAAACGTGAAAATATAAATTCGGTACATTTTCAAATATCTCTTAAATGCGTCGACCGATTTTCACAATTCAAACAGAAATATTAGTTTTACGCCTATATCCGTCATTTAAAATTAAAATAATTAATATATCTCCATAAACAAAAAATCATGTTTTCAAGTTACGTAATTATACTAAAATGTCAACTTTGCTCGAAAGTTCCCTTAAAAATTTACTTTTCTCAATCTTTAATGATCAAATTAAGAGTTTAATCAGAATCTAATACTAAATTTGAACAAGATAACAACATAATTAACATATTCTAATTGGAATCTAGTTAGACATAGAACATTTCTCAAAACTTTAGTACAGTTTGCTAGGTTGGGTATTGCGCGAATCACATAATAATGGGGAGTTATTTGTAATATTCGTACATAATGATGTGAAGCAAGCACGATAACTTTTAAGGTTCGATATTTATGATCAATGTATTCGATATTCATCAATATATTGACGATAATAACAAGATGGAATCGGTTATAAGTCAAAACACTGTATAAGCTATGTGCCACAATGAGTAGAAATGAACGTTGTGACGTCACACGGGCTCGGCTTTGTTCGGAAAACTGTCGGGGTGTTTTCGGTACTGGATTCAAAAAAATATTTTCGATTGGATTTTACTTTGTAATTACAATGAAAAAAAAAAAACTAAAAATAGTTTTGTATGAAAACTTATATATGATCTTTCCATTTATTACAAAAAAAAAGTTGGTTCAACAAACCAATTGTGTGATTTATCGTATACGAAAATGCACACACTGTAAAGTGGTCGTTGGTCACTTGGCCACTTAGCCACAGTTTTTTGATCCGTAGTTAACCAATGATGATATTCTAAACAACGGTTTAAAATTTCCTTTTAACCTACTTCAAAAAAGGAGGTAGTTCTCAATTCGTTGGGATCTTTTTTATTAGGGTTCCGTACCCAAAGAGTAAAAACGGGACCCTATTACTAAGACTTCGCGATCCGTCTGTCTGTCTGTCTGTCCGTCTGTCTCCAGGCTGTATCTCATGAACCGTGATAGCTAGATAGTTGTGTTAGCTCGTGGATGAAGAGATGAGTGGACTGTATAAAAAGGCGGTTGGTTTTGAAGCCGTTATATTTAGATTACATTCAACTGTCCCGGACAAACAACGTGAGATTAGGAAGAGGTGTCGACTGGTGCGGTGGAGTCCGTGGTAGCGAGTCATCTCCGAGCCGCGCCGTGTCGCCGCCGCGCTGCGCACTCACACACCGTCGCCGTGTGGGTCACGCAGGTGTGTGTGCAGCGTAGACAGCGCGCTCCGGCCGCCTCAAGTGTTGGGTTGAATTCCCAACAGTTGAAATTTTCACAGATGATGTATTTCTGTTGCCGCTATAACAACAAATACTAAAAACAGTATAAAATAAATATTAAAGGGGGGCTCCCATACAACAAACGTGATATTTTTGCCGTTTTTTGCTCGATATTAATAACGGCAACAGGTAGACGCTTGAAATATTCACAGAATGTTCAGTTGTATATTTACTTCAAAAAATAACAATTAATAAATTAAGGGGGGCTCCCATACAACAAACGTGATCTTTATGCAGTGTTTTGCGATAATGGTACGGAACCCTTCGTGTGCGCGAGTCCGACTCGCACTTGGGCGGTTTTTTTTTTAATGTATGTTACCTGATTACTCAAAGGCGCCTGGACTGATTTGAAAAATTCGTCTTTTGTTTGAAAGGGTATACTTCCCAGGTGGTCCCATGTTCATCATGTCAGGATCAGTTGATGGATTCCTAGAGAAATCGAGGGAACTCCTCAAATATTATAGGCATACATATAGCGATTTTGGTATTTTTATCAACACACACTCACACTCGGAAAGTGTAATTTGGTGAAGTGGAACAAATGATGATGAAGACCACAGATGGCCACTGGAACTCCTTAATGCTAAGTATGTCACGAGTATAAGATATATCGAATAGTTACCCGACTATGATGAAGCAAATACTTATAAATAAATGGTACTGATGAAAATGGTAACATCGAACTGATCTGATGATGATGCCGGAAGGTAAGCAATGGAACTCCGTAACAAAACAATGGAGCCTAGTCGTGTTAGGGCTTATTGGAATCGTCATGAGATTTACTTTGACTATAAATGATTTTATGGTATTTTGAAGTATCTACCAAAACTAAAAAGAGACAAATAAAAAAAAAACAAACCGACTTCCAAAACAAAACACTAAAAAAGCGATAAATAACTTTTCCGAAGCCGGTGTCGAAAAACGGAAAACAATAGGTACCAAAGACACCGACTTCGGAAAAGAAACTTATTTTTCGCTTTGTAGTATTTTGTTTTGGAAGTTGGTTTGATTTTTTTTAACGCGTTTTTTCATCAATTGTTAGTCTAACAAATGGTTAAATAATTAACTCTCCAACTTATTTGACCATTTCTAAGGCTAACAATCGATGATAAACCGCATTTTACCGCAATTTGTAACCGTTGGTTAGCATATTTAAACATTGGTTGAGTTAATAGGGATGTTGCCTGGGTAGAAAAAATATAATTCTATTTAGTCCGTCAGTGGGATTGTCAAATAATATTGGACACGTATTTTTTGCTTTACCAAATCAATAAAAAATTACAAAGTTATAGCGCATCAAAATTCAGGAGTGGAGGCTTGTGACGTCACTTCTTCTTCTTAGCGTGTCGATGGCAAATATAAAAAGTTAAATATTGTGTTTGGCCCAGAATTCAGCCACAGCAACACCAAGGCAGTAAGGCAGTATAAAGTGTACTAGCAGCGTGACGTTTTATGATATTTCAACGCATTATATCGGCGTCACTTTATGTTTACGTGTCAAAAGAAAAAATACGTGTCCAATATTTTTTATTAAATTACTTGACGGACAAAAACTAATTTTCAGTAAACTACCCGATTATCACGGGGTCTCATTGCTAAGAAAGAAAATTTGGTTCAAATAAATCTCACTAGATGGCGCGATATGCACCTACATCTGTTATTGAATGTGTGTAAAATAAAAAAAATCTGGAATTGAACATAAAAATTGTATGTTCTTGTTTAATTAACTCTCCTAAGTACACAATTATGGAATATTGGGTTCTTAATTCACATTTCAAAGATTATTTGAATGGATCATTTAAAATTGATGCCAATAGATGGCGCATTTTTAAATTTCTGAGGCATTCCACTAGATTGTTAAAATTTGCATTGTAACACATTTTGGTGCAAAAAAAACTGTAAAAACGTGCAAAAAATACTATAAAACGAACCTTTATTTAAAGAAAAAAAATATTCACGAACCTAGTAAACCCTTTTACTTGCAAGTCGCTGCTAACACCATCTATCTATCACCGTGAAACAGAACCGAACGCATTCGATGTACAAAAAATTACGGTTTCTTTGTATGGGATGAGGTATCTGTATGCTAGTATTATATTATCTGTGCCGATTATGGACCAAAAAACTGGGCCTTAGTCGCAAGTGCTACTGCTGAACATGAAGTTTGATACCCGGGTGGTGCAAAGTGTTATTGGGTTTTACCAAACTGAACATTCCATGTAGCAGCCCGGAATCTAGGCTTTGTGCCCGGTTGATGGCAATAGGCTCGCTCACTACATGGAATTTAAAATGGAACTTAAGGTTGTCCTAGTCGATCATTCTTCTATACAAACGTAGTATGGCGATTACTCCACTGTTTGATGATATACGTTAAAAATATAAAAATATATCAATTTGTCTCATTATTATCTAGCCCTGTATGGAAAAAAAAAATAAAGAAAAAAGAATTGAAAGTTATGAGCGTCGAAAGTTCCATATTTCAACACAAATTTTAACGCATCTTTGGGCAGAAATAAATACAGTAAGAAGAAGGAAAATTGCAAAACTGTCACCATACAGGGATAGATACGTAGTTCAACAATGCAAATAATTTTATTTTGAAAATATACATTTAGTCGTTTTTAGGGTTCCGTACCCAAAGGATTAAAACGGGACCCTATTACTAAGACTTCGCGGTCCGTCTGTCTGTCTGTCCGTCTGTCACCAGGATGTATCTCATGAACCGTGATAGTTAGGCAGTTGAAATTTGTTTGAATTTTTTAAATACTAAAAACAGAATAAAATAAATATTTAATTTTTTTGCCGTTTTTGTGATAATGGTACGGAACCCTTCGTGCGCGAGTCCGACTCTATTTTTTTTTTCATGATATTATACTCCCAAAGATCGGTTTATAAAATTTCGCGCGCTCGGTTTCGTCCTAAAGCATCATCCATTTCGCTACAAATTTGCAAAATTGCTAATTCGTACGCGAACTAGCTTCTTACTGCTCATCACAGCATTTATCTCTTTCGCACGTGTTGTCGGATGAGATAGCATGCATTTTAACCAAACGCAAAATAGTTCGTGCCGTCGACTAGGGTAACCTTAAACATACCTGGCGAAACATGCGTTCGGGAATACAGACGTTGTATGTGTAATACAACACAATATAAACATTTCATTTTGATTTCCAGCTACTACTCGCCAACCTGATAACATGCCTATACGCTATGGTGATGATGTTCGTGATAGTGGGCATAGTTCTCCAGATCGTAGAGGACGGCTGGCTGGCCCCCTCCAGCATGTTCACGATCCTCATATTCGGCTCGTTCTTCATCACGGCCGCGCTACATCCCCAGGAGATCATATGCTTACTGTACATAGCTATATACTACATCACTATCCCCAGTATGTACATGTTGCTGATCATATACTCGCTGTGTAACTTGAACAATGTGTCCTGGGGAACTAGAGAAGTGGCGCAGAAGAAAACGCGAGCGGTAAGTCGGTTTCTGGTTTCAAAAGTTATGTAATTCTGCTAAAATAAATAATGAAATGTTTTTGCAATAATGTGCATAATACCTATCGAAAATATGCCTAATCACTACATCTATACAAATAAATAAAATTGAAGTGTCTGTATGTAATATCAAAATAACAACGTTTTATTGAATGCACGTGAAAGTATATACGGTACTAACAACAAATAAGCAATTTTTAAGATTTTTGTCTGTCTGTCTGTCTATCTGTCTGTTTGTGCCGGGTAATCGCCGAAACGGCTGGACCGGTTTTGACGGGACTTTCACTGGTAGATAGCTGATGTAATAACGAGTGACATAGGCTACGTTTGATCGGGAGAAAATTCATAGTCCGGCGGGAAACTAAAAAAATAAAAATATATTTTTTACGAGTTTGACGCGGACGAAGTCGCGGACAACAGCTAGTATTATAATAAAACAAAGTCACCCGCCGCGTTTGTACGCGATAAACTCAAAAATTACTGAACGGATTCTTATGAAATTTTCACCAATAAAAAGAGTGAGAAAAGGGGCAGGCTTTTGTTATAATTTGTCACAGGCGAAGCCGGGTCGCTAGTTTAATATAAACAAGTTTTCAATTGTTTCTTCAATTATGTTTTGGAAAGGTTGCTGTTTTTTTAATTTTACTTCGAGATTATTTTCAAAGTCAAAGTCAGATGAATTTATTTTTAACTAGGCCATTATGCGGCACTTTTCAACGTTAGAACATTTAAAATTTACATGTAATAAAAATTGATTCTACCGTGCAAATATTATATTACACAACTTCTTAAAATTCTTAGAATTAATTTATTAACACCTTATATAAGACAAAAGATGTAAAGAGAACAGGAAATTAAAAGTCATACGTACCACCATTCTACACAAAAAATCTTAACTCTACAAGTTCATTTACAGGAACTTGCTATCGAAAAGCAAGAAGCTGAGGAAGCTAAGAAGAAGATGGATGACCAGAGCATCAAGAAGTGGTTCGGCAAGGGCGAGGAGACGAGCGGCTCTGCGGAGTGCAGCGTGGCGGGGCTGTTCCGCTGCATGTGCTGCACCAACCCCAACGACCACAAGGACGACCTGCATCTGCTGCAGATCGCGCACGCCATCGAGAAGATTGAGAAGAGATTGGATACGCTGTAAGCATTTTTATTCTCTTTTGATTTTTTTCATAAAGTATTGAAGAAGAATAGCCCATTGGTAAGCGACTGGAAGTAATCATACAGAGAGATAGAGAGAGTGTCATCAAATTTTCCTATATATTAGAATTTTACTGGTATAAAAGCGGTACGGTGAACGGTGTGTGACGCTGCTCAGCAACTAGCAGTAAATACCAAAGCAGAAACTTTATACAAATGTTAACGTGGTACAGCTATACACCGTGGCTTCTTAAAAAAGCAACCTACTTCTTCTGCCCATGTATGTCAATACAAAAAAAAAATTGCATCTCCCATACAAACTTTGATTAGCTGACGACAACTTTGTATGGCAAATCTAAATATTTTTTTGGGAATTGCCTATGACTTCCGTTGAGAAAGTTGTTCATAAGGAGCGTCCTCACTGAGATCATTCACTTGTAATGAGCATTCGACGTCGAATATTCGAGTGGTGTGGACGTTAAGCCGAGCGTTACAAAGCTTACACGCAAGCGCAAACTTCGGCCGGTGTGTACGTCGCAACGATTTTCGCGGAAACGGCTCGCATTCGAATGTTCACGCAAATAAAACGCTCGAAAGCGAGTACTCACATAATGAAATCAATGAGTATGTATGAATAATACTGGCCACTTGTAAAGCAAGGAACAGTTTCTTGATCTTAAGTGTTTGTGACCTTCGAAGTCAATAAAAAAAAACAAAAATGCTGCAGCCACAACCGCTCTATCCGACATTTTGAAATGAATGACATTTAACGAGATCGTATTCGAATGCTCCAAGCTCGCAAGGGAATGTTCGACTCGAACGTTCTTAGTTTTGCTCGAACGCGAATGCTGGGCTCGCTGGGAAGCATTTGTTGCTCGCCTACGATTGCTTGTTTACAAATGCTCACGAACGAATGCTCCCAGTGAGCACGCTCCTTAAGACGACTAAAATGTGTCACTTTGGTCAGATGTCACGGTACACATGGACTTTTGCCATCTGCCTGGTATGCCAAAATATTTTAATGATTTCAAGGCAGTCTAAAGGAGAACTTAGACACTTAAGTAAAAGTAGAAATAAATCTAAAGGCGCCTCGGAACACTGCGTGAGTCGCTGCGCAGTAGCAAATTCATGTGATATCAATGCTGAGGGGTGGGTGGGTTACTGTGCAGCGAAAAGACATCGACGACGTCATTAACTTTGAATCAACTTATATCTGTAGTCTGCTAATAGCTGATGCTAGAGCCTATGTTCATATTATATTGACTGTTCTTTAGCGGTGCTTCTGCCGAAGAAGCAGAGCCATTGAATCGTCGTCGCTCATCAGCATCGGCGCTGCGACGACAGTCCGGTATGGACCCCCTCGCCAGGCTGCCAGAGTATGAAGAAAGCGAGGTTTCCACCGACATACCCAGGGTAAATAAATTAACAATGAGCTTTTCCAATAGTTATGATTATACGTGTGGATGGAGAGAGAGAAAGAACGATGGATTTTATGGGGGATGATTTATGAAAGAAAAAGTGATAGCGTGACTGTGTGAACGGAAATGAAGACAAAATATTTTGCGCCCGCCCCAAGTATAGTCTGCGTCAAACTTCTTGGCCGCCCTGAAGTTGGTTTACCGGATGCGCGAGGTACGAAACGGTGCTGTTTTTGTATGAGATTTACTACTGCGCAGACGTTGTAGCCAATTTCAGGGCGGCCAAGTAGTTTGGCGAGAACTATAACATAGAACAAGGGCAAGTAGATAGTAAATTAGTTAACCGACTGCCCAAAAAGGATGAGGTTCTATGTTCGTCATCATTATTATCATTTCAGCCGAAAGACGTCCACTGCTGGGCATAGGCCTCCCCCAGGCGTTGCCACATTGACCGATATCGGGCGTCTCGCATCCAGCGGATTGCCGCAACATTAACCAGGTCATCGGTCCATCTAGTGGGAGGCCTTTCAACGCATCGTCTTCCGGTTCGCGGTCGCCATTCCAGAACTTTTCGGCCCCATCGGCCATCCGTTCTGCGAGCAATGTGCCCTGCCCAATGCCATATAAGTTTTGCTATTCTTCGGGCTGTAACTTTGGCTCTCCTGCGGCTTTCTTCATTTCTGATACGGTCACGCAAGAAAACTCTGAGCATAGTCCTCTCCATTGCCCTTTCAGTGACTTTAAGCTTTCTGATTATGCCCATTGTGAGCGACCACGTCTCGGTACCATAGGTGATCACTGGCAACACACACTGGTCATAAACTTTTGTCTTGAGACACTGCGGTAAATTGGACGAGAAGACACCGCGCAACTTCCCGAACGCCGCGCCGCCCAGCCGAGTCGAATTCGACGGTTGACCTCTTTCTCAAAGTTAGACCTACCCAACTGGACCGTTTGTCCCAGGTAGACATTATAGTCTACAACTTCGAGTGTAGAGTCTCCGATCTTGATAGGAGTGGGTGTTACATGGGCATTCACCATGACTTTGGTTTTGTCCATGTTCATTTCAAGACCCACTCTTTCGAAAGCCCTACTAAGGTCATCGAGTATTGTACTGAGGTCCTCCATGGTCTCAGCTATGCCCATTATGTCGCCGGCAAACCGAAGTTGAGCGATGTACTCGCCATTAATGTTGATGCCTAGGCCCCTCCAGCCCAGAACCTTGAAGATATCCTTCAGCGCAGCAGTGAACAGTTACGGAGAAATGGGATCTCCCTGTCTCACACCACGCTGGAGAAGGATAGGTTCCGAAGTCTGATCGGTGTCTGAGTGTGTGGTGGTGGTGGTGGTTGACATGGTGGCGTGTTTGTACAAACACTTCAACACCTCGATGTACCGGTAGTCGGTCTGGGACCGTTGGAGAGACTACAGTACAGACCAAGTTTCGATCGAATCGGTGGATTTCTCGTAGTACACAAACGCCTTTTCGAAAGCCGGCTTGTTCGGGAGGCTGGAAATCGTCAGACCTGCGCACGAGAGGATTCGAGATGACTCTTGTAAACTACTTGTAGACATGGCTAAAAAGTGAGATGGGCCACGCTTGAGAGTAGGATCATAGAGCTTTTTGTTTCTATCTGTACGACTGGTCTTGAGGAACTTAGATACAATCGTATGGACAGTTTACACGAACCCATCGATTCGATTCGATTAAAACGATTAACGTTTTTTTTTTTTTTTTTTTTTAAAAAAAAACGTTGCCCCACACTAGGAATTTCTTCCTGTATCGTGGGTGCGTTTACAAACATATAAACTCACATACACAACACCCAGAGCCGGAACAACTATTTGTAGGTCATACAAATATTTGTACCGTGCGGGAATCGAACCCGCGACACGCAGCGCAGCAGTCAATCGCTCAACCACTGCGCCAACCGTGCTCCGTGATTAAAACTAGGAGGCTCCCTAGACACACGAAACGATTCTGGAGTTTGAGCTGATAGCTCTCGGGGTTTTGGACCTGGATCTGTGCTGGACGGAGCGTGGACTTCAAGTCGAGATCTTCCAAGCTAAAGCTAAGCTATTAATGTTCAATTGCCTCTTACCATCGCTCTCGATTTTCACTGAATTGATCGCAGACATCATTGAACATTTGCTTCTTGGTTGACATGATGAAGTTGATCGTATTTTTGGTTGCACCATTGACTGTATGTATTTTGTATTATTTTTTTACCGATTTCTCCGTGAATTGTGAACCGATTTTGAAAATAATTTTTGCGTTTGAAAAGGTGACCCGAGGTGGTCCCATTGTCACCAAGTCAGAATCTGATGATGGGATCCCATGGAAGCCGGCAGGAACTAGTTAATAAACAATGAACCCAAGTCTTGTTTGGGCTTATTGCAATCGTCATGAGATGTACTCTGGCTATAAATGATTTTTGTGGTAATATGAAGTACCAAAACTATGAGAAAAAACTTTTTAACAAAAAAGTTAACACGATTTCCAAAGCAAAATACTACAAAGTGAAAAATAACTTTCTTTTCCGAAGCCGGTGTCTTTGGTACCTATTGTTTTTCGATACCGACTTCGGAAAATAAATTTATTGTTCGCTTAGTAGTATTTTTACATTTAAGAATCGGAAAACTTAATTTGTTGGTTATCCAATCTTTTTTATTTGTTCACAACAGGAAGAGCGTGACGACCTGATCAACCCATACTGGATAGAAGATGTGAACCTTCAGAAGGGAGAGGTCGACTTCCTCACCACGGCGGAGACAGACTTCTGGAAGGACCTCATCGACACCTACTTGTTCCCTATTGATGAGAACCCAGAAGAACTGGTATGTATACATTCTACACTTCATTAGGCTCAGTGTTTCTTGCTCGGCTCCGGCGTGTGGTTTTAGTACTTCTCTCAATTTCTTTATAAAATTATAGATTGTGTTATTCTGATGTACAAGCTATATTTCTCCAAAGTTTTCATCAACATCCGTTCAGTAGTTTTTACGTGAAAGCGTAACAAACATCCATCCGTTCATCTATCCTCACAAACTTTCACGTAATAGTAGTCGGATAGAAACTGTCAAACTGTGAAACCCACTACAATTCATCAAAGTGTGTATCTGTATATGCAATCATAAACACACTATTAAGAATTGTCAATTGTGTGTGTTTTAAAATGCAGCAATGTGAATTTTAGCAAGGTTATAGCGATAATTGTCTTTTCCTATTCGTTTTAATCCGATGTATTTATCACTGTATCATTTTTTTATTAGAGTAAATTATGATGCTGATATCGATCCAGGATATTAACAGAATAATTTCTATTCTAAAACTAGAATTAGTGCCATAATATTACTAATCAACCAGCCTAGTCATAGTCAAAATTATTTATTTCAATTAGGCCATTAAGCGGCACTTAATCTAATCTAATTAACATCAAAAAAAAAAAAAAAATGTTATAATTATTGATTCTATCGTCCATTCAGAAAAGTAGCTTGATATGGAGAAGAAAGGACAAGAAACTCCATACTTACTCTTTAAAAAAAAACTGGCCAAGTGCGAGTCAGACTCGCGCCTGAATGGTTCCGTACCACTATCGCAAAAAACGGCAAAAAAAATCACGTTTGTTGTATGGGAGTCCCACTTATTTATTCATTTTATTCTGTTTTTTTGTTGTTATAGCCTCAACAGAAATACATCATCTGTGAAAATTTCAACTGCCTACCTATCACGGTTCATGAGATACTGCATGGTGACAGACGGACAGACAGACGGATCGTGGAGTCTTAGTAATAGGGTCACGTTTTTACCCTTTGGATACGGAACCCTAAAAAAGAGTTTTACAAAATTTACATACATACATTAATTCATATACATAAGAACGATGCACCCAGACTAACACTAAAATACTACGTATAGGTATAAAGTATTACAAGCACTAACAGGTAAATTCATTCATTTGATAAATAGGAACATGGTTCTCACATAGTTACAAATATTACAAAAACCGGTAAATTACCTAATTCAACAACAACGGAACAGTGTGCGGAATAAGCTGACTCTCATCTGACGCTCATCCCTCTCTTCACAGAACCGCATCAAAACTGACTTAAAGAACCTCCGTGACAAGATGGTGTTTGCTTTCTTGATGGTGAACACGTTGTTCGTGCTGGTCATCTTCTTACTGCAGCTGAGCCAGGACCAGCTGCACTTCAAGTGGCCTTTCGGACAGAGTTCCAGCATCGAGTATGATGACGACCTGAACATGGTACGTTAAGATCTACACTTTTATAATTTGCAGCCTTATTTTTAAAGATTCGCTAACGATTCATATGTATAGGTTAAACTCTGATAAGCAGATTTAAGTTAAGTTTAGACTAAAATTATACACAGTACATTCAGTGTATAAACCGAGTGTCTCTAATTGCGAAATTTATTGTGACACGAAAATTGGTGTCGCATCAGCGGCTGTTTGAACACGTTGTATCCAAGTGTCTATTGTGGGTGAAAAGGATTCGAACAGGTACGATATTTTCAATACACCGCACCGAGTTTGAATAATGAGTTTCACGTGGAGCTAGGAGAATATAAAGAACCTTATCACTTTTGTAGAAGAGCTACCAGAGCTTTGGAATGTTTCATCCAGTGATTATAAAAATAGAGTAAAATAGCAGGCGGCGGCGCAGCGCTGGAAAGTTAAGCAAAACAGTTTAAAACTACAGCGCCAGGAAAAAACAGAAAAATCTCAATGTTAGTGACAATCGTTCACCTGGAGTGATAGGTGATGTCATCATCGTATCTTGTTTTTTTTATTATAGGAGTAACTTTTTTATAATATTTTGATTAATAATTTAATAATAATTAACTACTTTGGTAAATTTAATAATAATTAACTACTTTGGTAAATTTATTGGACAGTCAGTTGTATTTTTTTTTGCACAACGATTTTATTTTTAACTTTTTTATTATGGTACATATCTATAATGTCCACAGTTATGCCAGAATAGATTACCCGAATAACATTTAACTTAGATACATTTTATTTACAAATCTATCTATATATATATATAAAAGAGAAAGTATGTATGTATGATCCTTATAGACTTCGAAACGGCTGGACCGATTTTAATGAAATTTTCAGGCAATCTTTAGATTGACCCAGCGGATAATTCTGTAAGGTTGGTGGCGATCGGAGCATTATTTTTGAACTTTGAAAGCGGGCGAAGCCGCGGGCAGTAGCTAGTAATTTATTCAATTGAATATTTCTAATCTTATGACTAATAACAAAACAAACTTGCAAACAAAGGGGAGAGGGAAAAGGGCTCATTGCCACAAAAAATTCGTCCACATCGATGTCAATGGGAAACATGCCCAAAACGCTGGCAGCATTGCCACGTTGAATGGCAATGCTGATTCTATAGCTGAAGCTGAAGAAAAGGCCAGCCCTCTGGTCACGCGAACAGTCGACTAACCGACATTTAACTTGAACATAACCAGTGGAATGAGAGTGTACCATGTCAAATGTATTTATTTCAACTAGGCCATTATGCGGCACTTTTGAACGTTAAAAAATGTACATGTTATAAAAAATTTATTCTACCGTGCATTCGGAAAAGTAGGTTGATATGGAGAAGAATGCACAAGAAACTCCATACTAACTCTTTTAAAAAAATAAAGGCTTTTTACAATATTAACATAAATAGTACATACATTAATAAATTCTTATACGTGAGAACGATGCATCCAGCACTACTATACTAAATATAAAAACAAGTACTAAGTATAAAGTATTACAAGCACTAACAGGTAAATTCCTTCACTTGGTAAATAGGGACATGGTTCTCACATACTTACAAATATTGTAAACATAGGTAAATTACCTAATTCAACAACAACGGAACAGTGTGCGAGTCAATTTTTTAAACAAATAGAGAAGAAAATAAAGCGTTACTATAATAATTATGAATATACCGTACACAAATTAACCATTTTGATAGTTTCTACACTAAAGATTGCCCTACGGAGCAGGACCAGCATGTTTCCAAGCATTCTTATCTTGAATATTATCATCTAATTTGTAATATGCTTGTTTACAAAGTGTACTTTTAATTATTGTTTTAAATTTTCTTTCATTAAGTTTTAATATCTCACAAGGTATTTTGTTATAGAATTTAACATAGTACCCCATGAAAGATGTGTGTACTTTCGCTAATCTATAAGATGGCTGATCTAACTTATCTTTATTTCTAGTATTACATGGTGAACTGTACACATCTGCATACCCCTATACAGCGTACTGGCGTGATGTTATGTTATTATTTAGTATAAACAATAAACAGACATGCGATTGCAGCAATCCCGAGAGATTTGCCGTCATATATTGAAGAGTTCTGTTGTATATCTCCGAAGTTCTTCATCTGATTTTTACCAAATTTAAATGGAACCATTTCGGAATAAACTTATTTCGAATAAACAATGAATTTTGTAAATCCGTTAATATATGACGGAGTTATGCCCGATCATAACATAAAAAAATCCTACTAATATTATAAATGCGAAAGTTTGTGAGGATGTATGTTTGTTACTCTTTCACGCAAAGACTACTGAACGGACCTGGATGGAATTTGGCACAGAGATAGATTATAGTCAGGAATAGCACATAGGATACTTTTTATCCCGGGAATATGTTCCCGCGGGACAATTTTCGACATTCACGCGGGCGAAGCCGCTGGCAGAAGCTAGTGATATATATACAGATGAGTTTTTTAAGTGAGCGTGCATGGCCAAATCCGAAACTATGATGAATAGCGAAAAACACTCAAAGGACTCACGTTAGGCCGATTTTGATGAAAAATGATACTGCATCAATAGATTTTTGAAAAATCATTATTCCTAGCCAGGAATCGAATCCGCTGGTTTTGAAACAAACCGCATGATGTATTATTACACCATTCGATAGTGTCGAGAAAAAACCGGCCAAGTGCGAGTCGGACTCGCGCACGAAGGGTTCCGTACCATTATCGCAAAAAACAGTAAAAAAAAACACGTTTGTTGTATGGCTCCACTTAAATATTTATTTTATTCTGTGTTTAGTATTTGTTGTTATAGCAGCAACAGAAATACATCATCTGTGAAAATTTCAACTGTCTAACTATCACGGTTCATGAGATACAGCCTGGTGCCAGACAGACGGACCGCGAAGTCTCAGTAATAGGGTCCCGTTTTTACCCTTTGGGTACGGAACCCTAAAAAGGATTATTTTATCGTAATCCCTTATTGTTTCATAACGATTTTGTCGTTATTTTCTTGTGCAGAGAGAGAGGCTTTAAAACAAATGCGTGTATTGCGATTTAGAGTAAGCATACTTCCAATACGCAATTTCGGCGTTCAATGTTACAAAACTAGTGTTAGCTGCGGTAAAGTAAGACCCGTTATAGATAACAATCTCCGAACGAATCAATTCACCTGCTCACGGTTACGAAAGCACTTAATTATTACCAGCGACACGCAAGGGTTTCGTTAACAAAATTATCGAAAATCTCACTACAGCCTGAGCTACAGCGCATTTAAGCGCCATGTTAAAAGTAACAAAAATAAGGACTTGTCATAAACTTTATTTTCGTAAAAATCATGCAAAGTTTTCCAAAAACTAGCACAAATATCTGGATATCGGATTTTCTTAAACCTTCTTTTTTCATGTACATTTTAGTGTTCAAAATGTGCCAAATTCACTGTAACTGATCATGTTAAGAATATAGTTAAGTATCATAGAATGGACATTAGAATTACTTAGATACGAACACATTTTTTGTAATCTGATTTTGAAGTTATGAAAAAGAAGAAGCTGTTATGAAAAAAATTAATTGAATTTTCTGATATTTCTGGTGTAGATAGATTTCCACTGTGGCAAACCTGTTTTTTAGCAAATGGCACGTCAGGATACTCAAATTTCTCTCAAATCTTCGTGCCCTTGTGTTGTTTGTTTGTTGTTGTTATTACTTGGGATCGGCATAACAGGTTTTCTTCTTCCATACCGTCCTGTCCCCTGCCACGCTATCACTGACGCCGTTTTCTTTCATATCACTCCTCACGCAGTTTATCCATCTTTTCTTTGGCCTTCCTCTCCTCTCCATCTATCCACATTTATATTCATAACTCGTTTAATTTTTTTTTTCTATAAACTGATTGTATACAATTTCCTTTATAAGTTTTCAAATAATTTCATCATAAATCTAACAAAACTTGTCAGGAATGATCCTGAAAAGTTTTGTCAGGATATTTATATTCAGCATTTTTTCGACATTAAAAAAAAAAAATCTTCTTAATCGGTTCAGTAGATTAAGAAGAAGATTAGATTAGATAGATTATTATTATTATTAGATTACCCCCTAAAACCTCACAAACTCAGACATTTTACCTCCATAATATTACTAGCGGACGCCCGCGGTTTCACCCGCGTCGGTCCTGTTCCCGTGGGAATACAGGGATAAAAAGTAGCCTATGTCACCCGGGGATAGTGTAGCTTCCCTACGGTGAAATAATTTTTGAAATAGGTTCAGTAGTTTTTAAGTTTATTCGTTACATACAAAAATACAAATCTTTCCTTTTTATAATATTAGTATAGTATAAGTATAGATAAGACACCCAAAATGCAGTGAATCCTCGTTACAAAGTCTTGTTGACCAGTGATTATTAACCTAATTTGAATAAATGACTTTAGATTTTGGTCTAACTTCAACTTTGTTTCCCCACGTCAGTTCACCATAACTCAAGACTACCTGACGCTGGAGCCCATCGGGTCAGTGTTCCTCATCTTCTTCGGGACCATCATCATCGTCCAGTTCACCGCGATGCTGTTCCATCGAATGGGCACGCTCTCTCACGTGCTTTCGACTACGCACCTCAACTGGTACCTTACTAAGAAGGTAAGTTTTAATATAAATCCTCATGATTATCTTGTTTAAGTAATGGGTTTAACGAAGCATTAGGTTGTAAGTATTACCTGAAGTTCTCCTATTAAACGGGCCTTAAAAATACTTAGCAAAATGTGAGTTCTTTAGGTGCATTTTTTTAAATTTTATTTTTAGATGTTTATTCATTTATTTCAACAACACTCAACAGGTTATCGCAAGTAGAGATCCTAAGGCGCCAATTCCCTTGAGTAGCTGATTTTAAAATGAGAATCACGTCTAAATGGCTTGTCGTTATTTTTTGGAAAAAATATGTGTTACATTAGACCATTTTTTTAATAATTTGATATGAGCAAATTTTGATTTTATTTGTATAACATAGTGTAATTAATTTAGAAGTTATGTCCAAAACGGACAAAAAAACGATAATCGCACCAAAACCGCTGGGCGTATTTTAATTAAATCAATACCATCTCAAAGACAATTAAATTATCTACATTTTGATCTGAGGCTTTTTTTTTTAAAGCCGTATACTAATAAGGAAAGTACAAAAAACTACAAAATTTTGGGTCGCGCGGGTGGGAAACGAGTGCGCCTTTTATTCCCTCAAGGTCGTTGGCGTTAGTCTGAAGTATAATAAATTACAAATTAATAAGGCCGCCAGTATCAGTCACAATACCCCCTGTGCTAATTGGTACTGTATTACAGTGGGGTATTATTCCTCAGTACTGTGACCCAAAAGACAACAAACTAGTCAACACTGAGATCTTGCAAACATAGGCTCTTTAGACAGTGAAATAAAAAAATAAAACAAAACTAAAATCTTAACAATAATAATAAAACTGACACAGCGATCTTTGTACCGATAGTCGTGTCAGCCAATGGCCTCTATTTTCTATATTTTCAAATGTTTTTTATTTTGTATGTTTTATAAAAATATTTAAAAATGTAGACAATAAGAAAATAACTTGAATAAAGGAAATAATAAAACTTATAAACTAAGCAATAAGTTGCTACACTTAACATCAAGCATTGTCTAACCAAACGGTGACGTCTTCTGTCACACGTTACATGTCCTAAATTCATCATTATACACTACACCAGGGATGGCGAACCTTTATTAGAAAACGTGCCATTAAAATTATATAATTTTTTAAGAAAATTTATTTTATTAACATATATACAATAGAATATTCTAAAAAAAAAACAAACCTATATACAAATACAAAAGGGAGACAGCAAAAAAGCTCATTGCTCATTTTTTTTATGTGACAATGAAGTGCCACCAAAAAATTTGGATTGACAAAAAATAAAACTCTAGTTGCTATATGAATCAATCAATTCTTTATTTGCACCCAGATTTTCGTACAGCAATCCTAATATTTATTTACAATTTTATGTTGTATTTAAATAAAAGTAGAAGTTGGTGTCATTTCTGCTGTTGCAAATTACCTAGATTCTAAATAACCACAGTTTAGCGTGCCCAAAATATTTTGTCGTGTCGTGTCACGCGTGCTTGATCGACAACCTGTGTTCACCGACAACCCGTCGGAGAATACAGGCATAAATAGAATAAAGTGAACTATAAGTCCTGCTTTTTCCAGCATTGTTCTACTTATTAGATCTAAATGACATATATGCTTTTAGTCAGTTCTGAGCTCAGTCAGTCGCTCTTATAGTATTACCAGCACCAGTGGTGTCTCATCCCATATAAAGAAACCGTGCCGACGTACTGTACTGATTATACTGATTATTTTTTGTACATCGATCGCGTTCGGTTCCGTTCTACGGATATAGATGGTGATCTATCTATCGCCTTGGAACGGAACCGAATGCGATCGGTTTACAAAAAATAATCGGTATAATCAGATGAAAAACGCTAGTTACGTCGGCATGGTTTCTTTGTATGGGATGAGGCATCTGTAGGCTAGTATTATATTATCTGTGCCAGCACCAGTGTACAAGTTACAACCTTCGCCTATCTCAATAATACTTTATACTGTTAACAGCCAGACGAGATGACAGATAACGCCCTAATAGAGGCCAACGCGTTACTGATAGCCAAAGACCTGCAACGTCTGAATACTGATGACCTGGACAAGCGCGACAACAATCAGCACGTCTCCAGGAGGAAGACTATACATGACCTTGAAAAATCGAAGGACACCAAGCAAAACGTCATCAATCTTGATGCTAATTTCAAGAGGAGACTGACTATATTGCAGAATGGAGATGCTGGTAAGTCGTTTGATAGGGCGTTGACAATCTGCTGCTTTCTTTTAATTCAAGATTAATCGCTCTTTTTTATTAACAGACGAAAAAAAAAGGAGTAGTTTCCACGTTTTTAAAGTTAGTCCATAGTTACCTCAAAGTTGGTCCCATTTAAATTTGAAATATAAAATCCCCTAAAGGATTTATGGATATATAAGGATTTATAAATAATTCTTCCACAGAATTTTCAAAACCTTTTTAACATTCTGTCACAAAAAATAAACCGACGTGCTAAAAAGCAAAAGTTTTTCTTTTGATCTACCATTTTGAGGCGGCGCCAAAATAACAATCAACTAAGATCAACCTAGCTACAATCAATATGTTTGGCGCCAACTCAAAATGCTAGACTAAATGTATTTTTATTGCTTTTCAGTTCGTCGGTTAAATTTTTTGTTAAAAAGGTTTTTTTTCTTGTATTTGTGTGCATCTCATGAACTGTAGTTAAATAAATGTTTTCTTAAGGTTACACTAGTCGAGTATTGTTCCATACAAACGCAGTCTGACGATTACTCCACTGTTTGACGATGTACGTTCAAAATAAAAAAAAACCGGCCAAGTGCGTGTCGGGCCACGCGCTGTAATAGGATTCCGAAGTTGCATAATAATGCGGACTAAAAAGAGGGTTTTGTTGTTGTTACATGAACATTAGAACGGTTTCAGCGGCTATCAAAGTCTAAAAACGGGCCCACATAGGATGATGTTTTTTTTTAATCTATATTCTCGCCTTTGACCCCTATCTCGCCTGATGGTCAGCGATGGTGTGGTCTACGGTGAAGCACGCTTGCCTAGATGTAATCTATTCACTCTAGACTTAAACTAAATAAAGACTAACTGGTAACTGTAGTAGGAGTTATAAAATCCAACTTCGCAACTGAAGTTAGAAAAATATTATCTATTTGAGTAACACCGCGGGAGCGAATTGCGAAAGGAGCCGATACGAGCGCGCGTTAGAGCCACGGGGAATAGTATAGTTCGTTCCTAGATCCTTGCGTGCACGCTCCTTGTTTATTTGTCTTTCGGAATTAGAAAAAAATCGTATGTATTCACCTCTAATCTCCTCTAATACCGCAGATTAAAGGTGAATCCTCTAATCTGCGGTATTCACTATTTCATTCTGGAAAGTTTTACGCTACTCAATTAGTGATGAAGTCGGGTCGAATATTGACTTTATAGAAGGATATCGACAAAAGAAAATAAGTAATTTGCTCGGAAATCGAATCTAATTTGACTTTACTTTTACGTTTTAATTATAAAACGTCGAAAATACTTCTGCACTAACACAAAATAGACTCCACCGCGCGCATGCGCCGTATGGACTACGGAATGGTACTGCCAACGACTCCGGCCACTCCAATGCGTTATTCGAGCTTAAACATTATTAATTTAGAAATCATTATTATTAAGGATGTTATTTAACCAAGTAAAAATTATTTTTGTATATTTTTACTTGGTTCATAAGCTTATATTTACTATCTGTTTTACACAGCTAAGAACTTTATTTAAGTAATTTTTCAATGGCATTTGTACAAAAAAATTACTGTGCCAAGTACATTTTATAAGTTGGTCGACTATTACACGTAAACTTGTAAAGCGTGTTATGATTTGATTTTTGTATATTTTTACATGGTTCGTAAGCATTATATTTACTCTTGTTTTACACAGCTATCAACTTTATTTAAGTAATTTTTCAATGGCATTTGTACAACATTTTTACTGTTTCAAGTACATTTTATAAGTTGGTTGACTATTACTCGTAAACTTGTAAAGCCTTATTATCCGTGATAATTTTCCTTTTAATTTCGTTATATTTACTACTGCCGTGAATTTTTTCATATAGCCAAGAGCAACCATTTCGCTGGCAGGGGGGACACACTTGAAACTAACATAAATTTGCAACTTAAAGCATAATTTTACGAATGAATCGAAAAATGGTTTCAACAAACCCATAATATTTTTGAATGACCTATCTAATGATACCCCACACCATGGGATAGATGAGAAAAAAAAATACATCCCCACTTTACGTCTATGGGAGGTAACCGAAAAAAAAAAATTGTCATGATTTTATGTTACCACTTTGTCGGAATTATTAATATGTATATACATGCCAAATTATAGCTTTCTAGTACTTAGATTCTCTGAGCTAAGCTGCGGACGGACAGACGGACAGAGCGAAACTATAAGGGTTCCTTGTTGACTTCGGAACCCTAAAAATTATATCAATTTGTCTCATCATTATCTAGCCCTGTATGGAAACAAAAAAGTTAAAATATATTTGAAAGTTATGGGCGTCGAAAGTTCCATATTTCAACACTAATTTTAACGCATCTTTGGGCGGAAATAAATACCATAAGAAGAAGGAAAATTGAAAAACGGCCTCCATACAGGAATAGATTAGTAGTTCAACAACGCAAATAATTATATTTTGAAAATATACATTTAGTCGTATTTTCATGATATCTAGATTCCCAAAGGACTGTTTATAAAATTTCGCGCGCTCGTTTTCGTCCTAAATCATCATCCATTTCGTTACAAACTTGCAAAAGTGCTAATTCGTACGCGAACTAGCTTCTTACTGCTCATCACAGCATCTATCTCTTTCGCAAGTGTTGTCGGATGAGATAGCATGCATTTTAACCCCGCGCGCAAAATAGTTCGTGCCGTCGACTAGGGGAACCTTAAGTTTAGGAAGTGGCCCTATACCTTTGTGTCTTCTGTAGTTTTGTCATAATTTTTTTTCGCGGGCCAGTCAACCTTTGCATTTGATCTCGCCTGATGGAAAGCGATGAATGAGATGTACGGTGGAACCAGCGGGCTCAGAAAATGCCTGATCACTCTTGCTTTGAAGGCTGACGAATTATATCTTAGAAGAAGTTCTTTAAAAAATAATAACTTGATCCTGGCAAATGCACAAGATGTGCGAAGCCAAACTCCTCCGACGCGGATAAAACAATCAAAAAAACTCTTTAAAAAGTCCCTACTAATCCCAGGTCTGATATCCCGCCTACCATCCCTGGGCGGCAACACAGCGACGCGCCGCGCTACCCTGCGCGCACTGGTGACGCGCCGCGACTCCGTCATCGCCGAGAGACGCCGCTCGCAGCTGCAGCTGCAGGCGGCCCGGGACTCCACTAATGACTTCATGTTCAACACGCCCGGATCAGTAAGAGTAAGAATTTACTAGATATTTTTTAAATCATTCTCGAAATCATACTTCATTATAATCAATTTACATAGACACAAGATAAAATTACAAATTTAAAAAACCCCCGATTTTTATTTTTATTGCATGCTTTTTAAACTACATAAAATATACCTAGTAGCTGACACGCTTCAATCGACAATCTATCGAAACTCGTAACAATGACACAATATCTTGCGAAAAAATCCAGATTCAAAGAGTCAAATGCGAATAACTTTTGAACGGCTTAACCGATTTTATTCAAATATAGCTAAGAACACTCTCGACAAAGTCACTATTCAGACAAAAAAAAAACTAAATCAAAATCGGTTCATCCGTTTAGGCGCTATGATGCCACAGACACACAGATACACAACAACACACGTCAAACTTATAACACCCTTCTTTTCCCGTCGAGGATTAAAAATACAGGACATAAGCACAAAAACGAGCCATATTTTATTGTCAGCATATTTTATTTTTCCAGTTTTGTACTTCAACACCATGTCCAATTAAATCAATACCTACACAAAACCATTAATTAATTTCTAGTTGGGATATTTTGAAAGCATGGGCAACGCAGATGACAGAATGTATGCGTTCGAGTCTGCGGCGTGACCAAGTCGGCAGCAAGAGAAAGAGTTAGTGGGAGTAGTGTATGTTACCTTCTCTAATAGTGTGTGTGGTTGTTTAGTTTGACTTGCGGTAAACTGCGGTGCAGGCTGTCATCTGCGTGAAAAAGACACACTGCCGTTTGCTTTAATATTTATTTAAGGTCATCTTGTGTTTTGCATTGGTTTTACAAAAGCTTCTACAGGGTGTAATTGAAATAACTCAGTCTGAACTTGAACACTCGTATATGAAACAAGCCTGTAGTGTGCCTCCGTTAAGCAATGGTCTCCTTCTATTATTTCCATCGGTCCCAGCCCAGTTCAACGCCACTTCATCACCTGCCGGCTCTTGCCCATGTTACTTGGTGTTCAACACGTTTTCTTCTTCCGTTCCTTCTTGTCAACCGTTATCTTATCACTGACTCCCTTTCATCAGTCTTCTTTTTGGCTTTCAAGCCTCCACACGCACAACCAATAACAAGAAAAACATTTATTCCCTTAGTAGTATTAGGGTCTCCCTTTTCCACAATTATACTTGCATTTGGTCCTTTTTGCGTGGGGCATTTATTATCTTTGAACGTTTTGTCTCTGGCGCTCATAGTGTATTTGCACATAGTCCCGTATTTTCTTAAGAGCACTACTATACTCTTCTAGCCTGCCGCCTTTTCACCGTTTGTATGTCGAAAGAAAAGAACATTGACCTGGTATGTCTCTCTCATACATGGTTGATCAAAGTCATTTATCCTTGAGAGGCGGAGTGCTAAAGTTTTGAGCTTTGGAAATTATTCTGGCTACTTCTCACATTAATCTCAAAATTCTCATCTCCGCTACATGCAATCTTTTTCATCCGTCTTCTTCACGGCTCATATTTCTGATCCCTACAGTATGCGAGGTCTTATCATGGACTTGTTTGTTTCCCCTATAACTTGAGGCGTTCAGTGTCACATCTTGGCAAAAAAAAATAAGAATGTTTGTTGCTTTTGGAGATATTTGAATTACACCTTGTTTATAATTTGCCTACGTTGAGTGATGAGACTAAGTAAACCATCATCTTCGAAATATCTTATCCCAATTGTTCATTATATCTAGTTGGATGACATGAGTGGACGTCCTTCGACGGCGGGTGCGTACGTGAACCGCGGCTACGAGCCGGCGCTGGACAGCGACATGGAGGACACGCCGCCGCCCCCCAGGAGGTCCACGGTGCGCTTCCACGACCACTACGCGTGATGCAGCTAGTGATTATACAGTGGCGGATAATTTATCTAAATTTGTTGTGCCACTATCTCACAAAGTCCCTCCAGAGGATCTAGACAAGTGCCGTTCTTTTAACAACAGCGTCGCGATGCCGATGTGTAAAATATAAAAAAAATATATAGGATTATCAAGCTTTATTGGAATGTCATGTGATCAATACCTAATCCCATTTTGGTATTTCGGCCAGCGCTGAATGAATAAGAGCGGTTACGCAGTGCGTCCGATCCCAATCCGAGAAAATTCGGTTCCGAAGTAGCCGTAGTACTTCTTGAAATTACGCACTACATCCGAACTACAACCGAACACTTTCTTTCGAGTTCAGAACATTCCTTCTAGAAATTACGCACTAAATCCTAACTTCAACCAAAAATTTTCTTTCAAATTCATAACATTTTCCTACGGATAGAACTCGGAACTCAAATCACGGATTCGGATCGGATGTAGTGATACTTTGTCTGGAGCGTCTGGATCTGTTTGCCCGCGCCACCTCGTATCAGTGGCGGGTTATTTAGAAGAAAGGTTGTTATTCATGATACGCTAGTTTTGGTATATTGGGCCACTGGCTGACACTACAAAGGCTCAGAAAATATTGACGCAGAATTTATGAAGCACACCAGTGCGTCTCCAATACGGAAACACATTTTTATGTATGAAACATATTTTTATATCTTATACATTTTTAAAACAGCCTAAAAATATTATTAAACTTTTTCAATCTGCCTACCATGATTTTAGTAAAAGAAAGACATAGATTTTTTTGTAATTTTATAGTTTAATTCTAGTAGAATCCGCCACTGCATTGATCATCTGATGTATTCCTGCGGTTTTGCATTTAAACGGACAATAATGTACTTAGTGATTGCTGTGCGACACTTTATTCTTGCATTTATTTATTAGTAATAATTAAAACATTTATGAAATATATTACGAATTTAATAGAACATATTTTTTTATTATTAATCTATTTAAAAAATCCTTAGCTTAATTCAACCAGGAAATATTTCCTTTATTTGCTGTGGTTTTTGCAGCCACACCCATAATCTTATTGTATGCGATACAAATCTTATTTATGGGATCGAACCCGCGACCCCGCTCTTCCGCTTAGTAAGAGCATTCGCAAGCTCTTATTTATACCAACAAGAGTTGTTTTCATCGACTCGTTCGTCAGTTGCTACTTGCATCATATCTCTTACTAGACTTCATCAAATGAACCTCGGAAAAAAATCTTCTTTCTACGAATTATTTGGGAAAACCCTTCAAAAATTGTCTGTGTCTCAGGTGAGTCAGTAGATACAGCCTCTTTGGCGTGAACTAAGGGGTCGTTAGCAGGCGCTCGGGCAGTGAGCGCGCGGCCTGCCAACCGAACGCACGCGCGAACCATGCGCAGCGACGCTGTCCCGCGAGTGCACTCCACGCTTTACCTCAACATTGTGAAGTGATACACAGTACACATACGGATTACTACTACTCTTAATCTCCCCGGGAAATTTTCAACGGTAAGTTCAGTAAACTCCTAAATCTAAGCCTTATTCCGATATGTATATGACCTTTCAGCCCTCGAGGCTGGAGCGCGATCAGCTGCGAAACTGAGCGAGGGTGACTGTGAGGTGCCTTGCATAATATCCACACATGACTGTATCTTATAAATTGACCAGTTCCTGGAACTTCTATTATAGATATCTGCTGTGAAGGCCTAACATACGCGACACTACATTGGTTTCTCTTTCGAAAGTTTCGTAACATTTATGTAAAGTGAGACTGACCGTTCAAAGAACGTGTCTAATATGATTCATAATGTGTTATTTATTCAATAATTTGGCGAAACTGTGGACCGTATGGTACCCGTAACAAGCTTGTCTCGTAAACAAAAGTGAATGTAGGCGGCATGGGATATAGAATGGGAAACAAAGACCGCGGTATTTCCTTAGCCAGTCGACAAACGACCTCTAAATACCAGCTGTAATAGATATGCTGAAGTGATACATAATTAAATTACATAAAAAGGTTTAATGCATTGTGTAACTTATACCTTACGTACATTACATAAGGTACATATCTACAGATTTCACGTAACTTTGTTCGGTAAATTGATATAAAATCTAATATTACACAGTTTAGTAACTTACAAAAATCTTATTAGTTGACTGACATAATTATTTTTTTATCGGTAGACTAATAGTTTTAGCAATTAGAGCACAATGATTTTATTTAGGATTGTTCGATTTGATGCAGATTGCTTTTTGTTTTTTTTACAACTGCCTAACAAGATTCTGATGAATAACTAACCGCTAACTACCCTTATTAACCGCCTAACTGGATATTTAACACCTCCAGAGAGTATTTATTATACGTATGACAATATTTCTCCTCTTGATTTCAACGCCTCCAAAAGTCTATCACAACCTGTAAATCTTAGTCTATGTCCAATTTCCGTTTTAAGGCGATATATACGCCCCAATGTAAACGCAGTACTGGCCGTGCGCCCGCTCGATGCCAAAATATCAATATTCAACCTCCTTTTGAACAGTTTTGTTTGCAAAATATTATTTGATTTACATATGCTGTGTTAGTTATGAAGAAATTCCAGCCATCAATTTTTCTGTGTATAAATATTTTTAAACATCCAAGTCGTTTTGGAGGAGTTTCCAAAAGTTGCGAAAAAATATCGTGTTGTTAATTATTTTTTTAAAGCAAAACTATTAGTTACACGAAAAAACCTTGTGTTAAAAATAATGTACATGAATCAATATTTTTTTTTTTCGTTCCTTTTAACCTACCCGTTACCAAGGAGTATGCTTTAGAAAGTAACCGTTTTACGGCGCTAAAGCGCATGCAGGCCCTTAACTGCCCGACCTTCAAAAAGACTTCTACAAGATGTTTAACACCTCCAGAGAACATTTAATATACGTACATAAAAGTTTTTCATCACGATTTCAACGACTACAAAAGGCTATCACAATACTTTTTAGCCTTAATCTATGTCCAGTAAGTGAAATCTAAAGAAACTTCCATGTTACGGATCGATTGATTGATATTCTCATACAATAGTACTAACAGCTTCATAACAGTACCAGCGAGTACACAAACACTGAAGCCGAGAGCTCAACACTCAGGCCTCGCTCACATCCGCCGTCAGAGGGTCGTTCTCACTAGAACAAGAACAATTTGATGATTTCCGCAATAGTGCCCACTATTACGCTAGCCAAGTGCAATTAACTAATTAATAATAATCTTTGCGTTGCGCAGGCGCGCTTGCAATACAAAGCGTAATTAAAAGGTTTGTTCAAGGAATTTTCGTTTTTGCTCCTACTTATTTACATGTGAGAGTTGTGTGACGGGAGTCATACTTATTTACATCTGAAAGTGTAGGGACAATATAAATTCGGGGATCTGTATACATGTCACGCTGATCTTTGTCAGCAGGTCAATCAAGTATCTTTATGATTTTGGTTGACTGCTGATACAAGATATATACCTATTGATAGAGATACTGTTGAGCAAGAAAAAAGCCGCCGAAGTGTGAGTCGGACTTGCGTACGAAGGGTCCCGTACCATTATCGCAAAAAACGGCAAATAAAACACGTTTCTTGTATGGGAGCCCCACTTAAATATTTATTTTATTCTGTTTTTAGTATTTGTTGTTATAGCGGCAACAGAAATACATCATCTGTGAAAATTTCAACTGTCTATCTATCACGGTTCATGAGATACAGCCTGGTGACAGACAGACAGACAGATGGACCGCGAAGTCTCAGTAATAGGGTCCCGTTTTTACCCTTTGGGTACGGAACCCTAAAAACCGCCGAAGTGTGAGTCGGACTCGCGCACGAAGGGTCCCGTACCATTATCGCAAAAAACGGCAAAGAAATTCACGTTTGTTGTATGGGAGCTCCAGTTTTTTCTGTTGTAGTATTTGTTGATATATCGGCAAGAGAAATACATCATCTGTGAAAATTTCAACTGTGTAGCTATCACTGTTCATGAGATACAGCCTGGTGACAGACATACAGACGGACAGCGGAGTCTTAGAAATAAGGTTTTTGGGTACGGAACCCTAAAAAACAATAAAAATGATCTTGTTGACAAATTTGTTTAGTTACAAGCGCAGTAACCGCTTTCAAATACCTGTGACCATTCAATAACACAGAGCTTTACTCAGTTATAAATAAATAACTCGTGCGTGACGCAAGCCTCAAGAATCCATATTTCAAACACCATTGCGTTCTTACTACTACAGATGACAACGCGCAACTGTAGCAATAACGCAATGGAAACAACAGCGGAATCGAGCCACTTTCGTGCACAATCCTTGAGCTGATTTCCGTGTTTGTAATTTCGTTTAGTATTTATATATCCGACTTATATTTCCTGATCGACAGCTAAACTGACATAAATGCACATCTATCTATATTAACTTGTGCGGCGGTGTTAATGTCTAACTTCGGCGGCGTAAAAATTGAAAAATATCCCAAGGCAACATACTCCAAAGATAAAAACCGGCCAAGTGCGAGTCGGACTCGCGCACGAAGGGTTCCGTACCATTATCGCAAAAAACTACAAAAAATCACGTTTGTTGTATGGGAGCCCCACCTAAATATTTATTTTATTCTGTTTTTAGTATTTGTTGTTATAGCCGCAACAGAAATACATCATCTCTGAAAATTTCAACTGTCTAGCTAATACGGTTCATGAGATACAGCCTGGTGACAGACAGACAGACAGACAGACGGACCGCGGAGTCTCAGTAATAGGGTCCCGTTTTTACCCTTTGGGTACGGAACCCTAAAAAGTATCCTATGTCTTTCTCCAAGGTCCAATCTATCTCTGTACCACAATTCATCAAAATTGGTTCGGCAGTTTAGGCGTGAAAACTTAAAATTAAACAAAGAGAGTCGTATCGTACGTTGGAGGTACGCTAACCAACTGAATAACATCTATTTGTAATAATAACTACGTTCACAAATAAAAATATTTGATTTGAGTATCTTTCGCATTTATAATAATTTCATAGTATGGATTTATATATATTTACTAGCTACTAGCTTGGTAGCTAATCTACCTTCCCTACCCTATCTACTCTACCCTACCTACCCTACCCTAACTACATACCTACCCTGCCTATGAAGGTAAATTGCAATTTTTTTTTTACTTATTTTTTTTCATAAGGTCCTTCTCCTATCAATAACAAACACAATAAAAAAGAATAAGCGAAATCGGTCCAGCCGTTCACGCGTGATGCCGTGACCAAGGGAAATAGGGATTCATTTTTATATATATAGATAACTTCCAAACATTCCTAAGTATTTCATGGTCGTTAGTAATGCTTAATTGCATACTTTCATTAGCCATTAATAAATTGTCAAACGCAAATGGTTGCGAGCAGACCTTGACAGCTGTGACCGGAAGAAAGTGGGCTGTAATTAGCATGTCGCTTACGTACCAGAACGGTTTATACCTATGTACGAATGTAACGGTAGTTCAGGACGTGAATCTATTGTAAATAGCTTTTGTCATTGAGTCAAGTTTTAATAAAAAGAAGATTGGCTACTAAACAATATAATTTAAATGCACCATATAACAAAGCTCACCACTGCTCTCAAAACTGTGAAGGAAAACATCGTGAGGAAACCGGCATGTTCTAGAACCAAAAATTCGAAGACATGTGACATGCACCGACCCGCACGGGGCCCGCGTGGTGGATTACGGCCCATTCCCTCTCACAGAGAGGAGGCCTGTGTCCCAGCAGTGGGAACATTAATAGGCTGATGTGTGATGTGTGTGTGTTATAACAAAGGTGATGTCTGATTCTAACTAACACATTTTTCAAAAACCTTAAATGCAGTTTATTATTCGAATATTTATAATAACAATTTTGATCAAATGTTCTTATAACTGGAACTGCCACTATTCAAATATAAATTATGTAATTTTTTAATTGACAAAGCTTACTACACGGTCCAAAATTTTCTTAATAATTAGTACCTACTACAATCGGTAACCATGCACCTAATTCTTATTTTGTAAGATTTGCTTTATATGTGACTAGCTGACCCGGCAAACTTTGTTTTGCTATAAAAACACCAAACATTAATCTACCCTACCTACTCTACCTTCCCTACCATACCAACCCTACTCTACCTTCCCTACCATACCAACCCTACCCTACCCTACCCTACTCTACCTACCATACCCTACCCTACCTACACTACCCTATCTACCCTACCCTACCTACATACCTACCCTACCTAAGTACCATTTTTTTTTCATAAGAACCTTCTCCTAACAATAACAAACACAACAAAAATAGAATAAGTGAAATCGGTCCAGCCGTTCACGCGTGATGCCGTGACCAAGGGAAATAGGGCTTCATTTATATATATATAGATAGATACCTATGATTATTTTCCATGTTGACTTAATTATTGTATGCCTACTAGGCAGGACATAATGCAACTGTAATTTACCTAACATCTGTATGTATAACATATGCCCTACAATAAAAAGATTTGATTTGAACTATTTTTCAGAAGTATCACTTTTTAGACCAAAATAAAATATAAATAAAAAAATAATGATAAAGCAAAAAAAAAAACTTTTTTTTAAATTATTTTTTTATTTATTCTAATAAATTCACCTAGGTTTTATAATACCTACATTAATGCCAATTATAACACCATAAGCAGCATAATGAGACTGTAGACAGTAATAATACAGGCATTTTGCAAAGCATGCAATGATTGCAAAGTTGCTCTACAAAAGACATCAACGCACGCCCACTACCACGAGAAGTGGAAATGTCAGTATCGCAACATATTGTTCAGCGTTTAAAGACATTATTTAAGTACATAAGCTTATGTTATTATGTCGTTTTACTATCGTAATTATGTATTTAAATGAAAATTAATGAAATATGTAGGTTTTTTGTTAGTGTTCTAGTGATCCTTGGTTCGATTCCTGGGTCAGGCAAACGTTTATTTTTCCTTCTGGAATTTCCTCAGTAGTCAGTAGTAAGTGGTGTTCCCGGTTGATGGGAATAGGCTCGCTCCCATTACAAAAGCACAGGGGTTAGTTACATTATTATTTCTATATACCCTCCGAGAACCATGTGAATAAAAGTTATGTCCTGCACCTAATGGGGTTTTCTGGACCCCACTAGGTGCAAGTTTATTATCGAGGAATAGAATATGTGGTTTTTAATTATGTTTGTTTTTTGCGTGAATAGTGCTTTTGATTTGTTTTTGGATAAAAATAAAACAAATTAGTTAAATAGAATAAACATTTAAATACTCTTAGATAATGTTTTTTTTTTAATTAGGTTCGCGCTTGACCACTATCTCACCTCACCTGATGATGTGGTCGACGGTGAAACACGCTTGCCTAGAAGTAACCTTGACTTAAATACTTCTGTGTTGATTGATTGATTTGGCGAAATTGCGGCGTCAACAAACCTCCAACTACTGAAAGCATCAGGAGCCCTACCATGACGTGTCAAAAGTGTCATGGTCCCACTGTTAGAGAGGGATGGGGCTATACAAGACAATTACTTTGTCCCTTTTTCACAGTCGCACTATGATAGTTTTGACACGTCAAGATACAGGCCCAGAGCAAGCGCAAGCGTTACAGAGATTTTTATTTTCCTGGGGTTTATTAGACCCCACATGGTACACGGAGGGTTAAAAACACATTGTATTTTGCTTACTTTGTTTCATGCCATACAATAAAAGTTCAACAGCGTCAACCTTTCCAGTGCTAAATACTGAATTACGTCACACGAATAGTGGTATAACCCAAGCAGTATTGCTCTATAAAAAAATAATGTAGCTGGTAAATATCAACCATGTTTTAATAACATAAGAATTTTATAAATATTATTATTTACTAGCTTCTGCCAGCGGCTTCACCCGCGTTAATGTCAAAAATTATCCCAAGGGAACATAACCTCGGGATAAAAAGTATCCTATGTGCTATTCCAGACTATAATTCATCTCTGTGCCAAATTTCATCTAGATAAGTCCAGCCGTTTTAGCGTGAAGAAGTAACAAACATACAAACACACTCACGAACTTTCGCTTTTATAATATTTCACTTTTAAGATCATTTTATAGGTAGGTAACCTATACATAAAGTAACTAGATCCGTAATATCTGCATATTTCTAATGATTCTACTGCTTGATGATAACCATTTTCAGTTAGACTTCTAAAGGAAGAGCTAGGAACCTATTATTCTTGTATAGGTTTCAAAAGTAGTCTTTTCTTTCAACTGATAAATCTTGACAATGTTAAACACACACATAAAACTACCAAGTAATGAGTTGACCGCGTGTTCTCGAGACATAAAGGGTCTGAATCAATCGTCAGACTGACTGGATTAACGTTATTTATGAGTGCAGTCGGTGGCCGCGACTTATAAGTTGTAGGTTCAAACCCAGGCAGGCGCTTGATTTTCTGTAAATTATTTCATCACCACTGCTCTAAAAACGGTAAAGGAAAACATCGTGACATCCACCAAATCGGCCCATTCCCACTCAAAGAGAGGAGGCCTGTGTCCCAGCAGTGGGAACATTAAAAAAGTTATTTATAACTTTTTAGTTATTTTTTTTTAAGATTTAGGTACATTTAAACATATAAGTGTTATATATTTTTGAAATCACCTCCTAAAACCCTTTGTTTTGATACCCCACACGATAGGATCAGAAAAATAAAAAAAAATTGTCCCCCACAACATGGCGCCCAAAATCCGCCATTTTATATTTTCCAATTTCAATGCAGCCAGTGACACTCGCAGGGTTAAGACGAATCGATTGACGTATGAATCATCAAAATCGGCCGACACGTTTGGTCTCTAGAACGCCACATAGGAACATACATACATACATATATACATACATACTTACATACATACATAGACTGATAAACACATTACCCTCCTTCGGCAGTCGGGTAAAAAGGCTGATGATGATGATAATGATGTTGTACATGTGCAGTAATCATTAGCCGTGGAAAAACGACCTTCTCAAATATGTATGATGCGCTGATTAACCTTCTGAGAATTGAGATAAATATCATTTACGAATTCACATGTCCAATTCACCTACTTACATGCACTTTTCATTCTTGCCCAAATTACCATAAATCTCACATCAAAGAGAAAAAACAAAGAAATCTCTCACAAATATTTACATAGAGTTAACCTCCATTTGAACCGAGCTGCGCTAGCGCAGGCGACTGTAACAAAAAGACAAGTTGTTCGGCCTACCACCACATAATAACAATTGCGCTAATAAACCCCACTTTCTCTTTTTTGTGGAGATTTTCTCGTGTCTGCATCGTTTATTAATACGTGAGTACGTAACGATCGTTTATTGTGTATTATAGAACTCATGTGATTCAATAATATTATGTATTGTTAGCTTCGGCCTTTTTCTACCAATCAGTATGCCGCCTCCACAGTTGGAATGTGGCCCTCCGAGCAGACTGCCTCCTATACAAATTTTATAAAGAGGTAAAGTTTGTGAGGTTGTAGCAGTTGATCCAGAGATTACCCCCATCTCTGGATCTACTGAACTGATTTAGATGAAATTTGGCATGGAGATAATTTGAGACCCAGGGGAGGACATAGGTTCTCTCAAATTATTATTATTAATTATTATTATAGGATAGTTTGTATTCACTTGGGCTGATAAAACACTTTTAACGCGGGCGTAACCGCGGGCAGAAGATAGTCTGTCATATGTTTGCCACGGTAAGTAAATTGTGGTTAATAAACCAATTGAGATCTTATGCCAGTTTTAAAGCCTGCGGTCTTAGGGTTTGTTTCTCTCACTTAATCAGCAGTAGATAACCATTTCGTCTAGCAAAATCAATCCTCATATTGCATGGTTGCATGAAATTAATATTACTTTCGTAATTATATAATTTGATTGACATAGTTTTTTGGATCAAATCGTGCATAGCCTTCACTTTGACCTGGAATTTAATAACTGCTCCGAAATTAATTTGGTACAATTGTTTCATTGGTACATGATTGAATAACGAAAGAACACAACTCTAATCATGCATCAGATAGCTAGGATATAATCTCGTCGAGGCTAGCTACACAAAAGTAGGACAGAAATAAGATAGATTCATAATGCAACGATCGAGCGCTTGTGGCTTGATTTCGTAACAGATCTGCGACTATTTCTATTTGCATAGCTTTGAAGTTTCTGACGACTGGTATATTTTTACAGAGAGAATATAAACGAGACGTGACGATAAATTTTTTCTTTAATAAAGTTGACAAAGATACAGGTTCTTTGCACCTGAGCCAGTTCTTAATCGCATCCGGGTTTGTTAGAACCGCAAACAATTTTCTAGGAATATAGCTCCTTGTGTCAGTAGATGACAAGTCATTTGGGTGTAGATTAGTTGAGTGCTGAGTCGCTGGCTCGAGGTCACTCCGCCCCACTCCTCCACGCTCCGGTGATCCACCGTGATACTTACTTACATTAAGATCGTTACGACTTGTTTATTAACTCGGTATAAGAACGATTAAATGCTAATTTTATGTCTCAAAAATAATTTGGATCATAAAGCTTTTCCGACGACATAATTTGATTAAAGTTCGTGTTGATTCAAAATGTTGGTCATTTTGTACATAAAATCAATCACAGTTGTAAGGCCAGCCAATGTCCATTAATAACATATTTTTATGACTAACAAATTAGCACATATCCATTTGAGACTTTTTATTACAATAGAATTAAAGCTCGATGGTGTCAAAGCTCAAGCGAGAATGAGCAATGCAAATTTCAAATCTCATGTATTCTGGAGAATGTTTAATTTTGCTTAAAGCTAAAGTTCGCATAAACACACCAAAAACACGAATATCGTAAAATTCATAGCTCACTGTCGCATCCAATCATCTCCGAAACTGGTTTCACCAGCTCTCGTGGGTAATTAACATCAATCGGCACTCCTTAAAAGTTGAAGATTATCTACACTCCCATTGGGCTTGTGAATTAGGCTCGCGTTAGGCAAAGCATTCCTGATCGTTAACTCATCTTCTTGTGCAAGCTATGTACATGATAGCGACACTATGTAAAGCTATGAAAGTACGAATATAAGGCAGTGTTGCGCAGCAGTGAGGAGGGCGGAGGGGCGGTGCGCGGGGGAGGGCTGCCAGCTGACGGCCTCTAGCAGTGAAAGTAAACCTGCGGCCCTCGCCACCAGTCCGACCACATTGGTGCTTGTAATACGAATTAAATTATGATTTACTATTGCATTGATAGTGCTTTGATGTCATTTACAATGTCTGAATGTACATTGTATTGTAACAATCAATCGATTGATTGTATTTCCCATTATAGAGATAATCGTGGTCGTTTTTAGACTTGTATTCCGATTCCCAGCCAAACCATACACAACTCTATCTCACACTTTCAAAAAATCTCGTAAAGATTAGTATTAGTTTGTACTTGTTTTAAATTTTTTGACCTCAAAATCAAAGCTTTGTTTTAATTTATTGCCTTTTGTGTACGAAATCTGGTTATTAACCTTATTCTGGCAGGTAGAATACTACCTACATTAGCTCGTACATAATATTTGATCGTTTCCGCTTATTACGAATTACGTCAGACTTGTAAAACTTAAATTAAGTAAAGCGTAGAGTGTTAAGACATCGTTGTAACTGCATTCTTTATGAAATACCAACCATTCGTTTTATTTTGTAATACATAGATCAATTATGATTTACAAAATACCAGCTAGCGTCCCTTAAATTTTCGCTTGCATTTAGCACATTACTTCATCATCTGCCTAGCCTTTTTCCCAATTATTGTTGGGGTCGGCTTCCAGTCTTACCGGATTCAGCTGAGTACCAGTGTTTTACATGGAGCGACTGCCTATCTGATCTCCACAACCCAATAACTGGGTAACACGATACTCCTTGGCAAGACTGGTGTCAGATCTCAGGCTTCTGACTACCCGTAACGACTGTCAAAGATCTTTAAATGACAGCCGGGACCAACGGCTTAACGTGCTTTCCGAGGCACGGAGGAAACTCGGTATGTTGAAATGGTCACCCATCCACGGACCGACCTCGTCAAGCGTTGCTTAACCTTGAAGATCGACCCGTGCGGCTGTTATTATTTAGCCACGAGCTCCTCACATAGCACAGCTCCTAGCACATTACTTAACTACAAGATAATCTAGGACTTACTCCAGCTGTTATAGGAAAGTGGGGAACATCAAATTTATTACAGATCATGATCATTTTATTGCTATATCATCATTAACAGACTTTTAATGTTCCCACTGCTGGGACACAGGCTTCCTCTCTGTGAGAATTAATGGGCCGTAATCCACCACGCGGGCCCAGTGCGGTTTGTTGCTATATGGCTACCTCAATTTAGTCTAATAAAGTTGTTAAGTTTGAATGGCAGTAGAATAGTTTGCTTATGTGACTCTGCTCCAATGCGACGAAAACAAATAATAATAAAATTGTATATTCCCAGTTCAAATCGTATCCCTTGCGTGCACTATCTTTATGGAGTCCAATAAGTATTGAGCTACATAGGATTGCTATTTGCTCTAAAGTGCTTGTAAGGGTGGGGTCCATTGTCCAGCTGAGACCGAAGTCGCTGACCTTGCGGGCGGCGCGGGCGCAGGCTGCCCACTAGCGGCGGCGTGATCTGATACGATGGACATTGCCTGCTCAATGCAATAACCCAGCCTAACAATGTTTATGACTTCTTTGTGTTGATACCTTCAAACTGTTACATACACGATTCGTGCCAGGTTCTGCCTATTGTTATGAAGTTATATTTTAGTGTTGCGATATTAAATGAAGAACAAACTAAGACTTCTTTGGTAGTTACGAATTGTAACAAGAACTGACGGGCGTAATCGTTTCTTCTAGCTATGTTGTAACACTTTCCTTAGTAACATGTTGTTTCCTCGTGAAAAGGTTGTCCCTATCACCACCTTCCTAACGGAAACGAGTATAATTGTTCGCAAGTATACCTAACAGGAAAACTTGAATATTGGCGAAAGATACCTACTTCATCATGACACTGAAAAAAATAAAATCGATAATGTCTTTCTTTAGAAATGCTGTATGTAGATATACAAAATGTGTGGTTAGATGCATATGAATGAGTCATAAATCATTGGCGAAGGTCCATAACTCTGCGAGGGATGAATGACCGGCAAGGTCGAGGGCTCTCGGTGGAATGCGCGAGAGTTCTGCTGGACACACTGTGATTCACGCACTCAATACATTCTTATTCGTCGAACAGCTCTGTTTTTAGGGTTCCGTACCCAAAGGGTAAAAACGGAACTCTATTACTGAGACTCCGCGGTTCGTCTGTCTGTCTGTCTGTCACCAGGCTGTATCTCATGAACTAACTGGTGATAGCTAGACAGTTGAAATTTTCACAGATGATGTATTTCTATTGCCGCTATAACAACAAATACTAAAAACAGAATAAAATAAATATTACAGTGGGGTTCCCACACAACAAACGTGATTTTTTTGCCGTTTATTGCGTTAATGGTACGGAACCCTTCTCCCACTTGGCCGGTTTTTTACCTTCAGGGAGCTAAGAGACAGTCGTACCCTTGAGACATAGAATGACCTATCTAGTGATTCTTATTACGAATGTATTTTGATGCAACGCCATTTTACGATCAAACTGAAGCCTTGGCCGCTAAGCAGTTAATTTATTACAGCTAAGAAGGTGAAAAGCTACAGCCTCGATTGTTATCCACGTGCAATGTTTATTGTTTTACAAGGATTTCCCACATTTTTACAAAGAATTTTAAATTATACTTAATAAACAATTTGTAGGTAAGGCTTGGTTTATAAGCATACGATATGAAGTAAATAGGGCCTGTGGTTAAATACTTAACCTTTTACTGAAAGGTTAGCCGTGTGCTCACTTGAGAGGGCACCATAAATTAGGATCATTTTATAGATCTTTTGAAAGGTTAGGCATTGAAGTATCTTCGTGCCTTTGTTATGGTCTATAACTACCTTCGTAGCCAGCTAGGTTACCTGCGCTACGAAGGTGCTACATTACAATGTTGCATGACTAATAAATAATAATGTTTAAAGCGACATAATATGCTCTATGCTCTTTAGTTTATAACTGATCCTGAAAATGAAAAAATTAATAAAAAATACGCGATAAAAAGAAAAAAAAAGAAGAAGAAGATTCACAAGAGAACAAATTCTTTCTAATCTACGTCATTTGTGAACAAAATTAAATAGTATACAGATTATGGAATCTAGATGTATATCATGTAAGTAGCTTCTAATTGTGTCTTATTTTCTTCAATCTCTACTGCATTGATGGTACTATGATTTTGCCGACAGTTTCCTTTCTTTTACTACCCGAATGTCCTTTCTTTGGTATTGCTCGTCGAATCGTTGAGCTCCTTAAATTCTGAGTTGAGCTGCACGGTTATCGACAAATGCGTGCACTGACTGGACAGGTCCACTCAATCAGGCTGGTTCTTTCCTCAAAAGACCATTTCAGACATCAGTCTACATGGTCTTCACATGATCTAACCAAGATGTTGTCTGGACTTTAAAAGAGACTGTGACCTCTGAGTTTGTTTCGGCCTTTCTTTTCAGAGTAGTCAGACAAGAAACGCCGACCTCATCAAGTTTTAAAAAATATGATCGACATGTAAAAGTGTTTGTACAAACTTACAGAAATAAAATCATTCATCATTTTGTCACCAAAAATTAAGTCAAAATGTTAGATTTTGAGAAAATCAAATAAACCTCTCGAGCAAAGTCACCAATAGTCACCATCTTGACAAAACTCAAGCTTGTTGATATTCACAGTATGGCACAGTCAGATTCACGAGTCAAACCCACGAGTCCGTAAAAGCGTGACAGTGGACACAGTTGGAACCGTCCAAAATGGAAAGTCGTGATGTCGACAATTTCTCTGTTAACGGTTCTAATAAGAACGCGAAGACACTGCACATCTGCTAATTAGGTACGTTTTGTTAGTCGAATGATAAATGTCATTTATTTGCATTGGTAAAAGTTTTAACAATTTTGACTGATGATCAGAAACTTAGTCAGTCTAATCGTAGGGTAAAAATTCTATCTATTCAGCCAAAATTACCTACTATGAAGAGTTCTAAAGATAAAATAACGCTTCTATTTTAAGTTTGCGAATGGGCAACAATTAAGCTTCATCTTTCTGATTTACCTACTCCTTGACAATTTTAGTACCTGAAAAGCGTTTAAACGAACTAAATACTTTTTTTTAAGCTAAGTTTTATCACTGAGCAATTTTCTAATTATTATTTTCCTTGTTGTTTACAGCAAATAGTAAATAATGGCGACGTCGGGAGGGAAGCCGCGGCGCGAGGAGGCCAGCGACAACTCCGACGACGAGCTCACACCGCTCGCTAACGACATCTATGGTGGAAGGTGTGTACTAAACTTACTGAATATAATCTAATTGATTAGGAGCCGAATCTTATTCGAAAGATAACTGAGGAATTTTGACAGCTTAAATGTCAACATTATGTCCAAACGCCATTTTTATTCTTAAACTTTTCCGGCAATTGAGAAATCGGCCGCTTTCAATGGAATGATAACATTTTACTTATGGGATAAAAATGGCGGTTTGACAGTTTTTGTACGGGATATAAATAATATGTCAAACTTACATATTTATTCTTCAGATAAAAGTTATCTGAATATTGAAATATCTCCCCTAAATTATTTAAGGTCCAGTCTTTGGTGTTAAGATAAATCCTTGCTCACAGACGTGAATCAGTAGTTTTTCAAGAGCTTTTGATTCGAATCCTTGTTCTTGTCATGTATATTTAGATGAATCATTTCCTATGAATGCCAGCCACAAATTAGATTAGCTCATCACGAAGGGGTTAAATTAAAACCCCAAGGACAGAATTTCTTCACACACATTTATAAGTAAACTGCCGAGCAATGAAAAAGTTCCACCCACAAAATGCCGACAAACACCTTAATTTAATTTTTTCACATTTAATTTAAAAGTTGAACACAATATTTACGTTTTTAGTTGGTAATATTCTGATGCGCTGTTAAATGTACTTCAATATTGCAGACGGCGTCATTAAGCTAGCCTTTCCCGTTAAGGAGTAATTTGGTGCTATGTCACTGGAACTTTTTCATTGCTCGCGAGTTTATATATCACACTAATATTATAAAGGCGAAAGTCTGTGAGTGTGTATGTTTGTTACTTCTTCACGCTCAAACGGCTGGACGGATCAGGATGAACCTTGGCACAGAGGTATAATAATTAGACTGGAATAACACATAGGGTACTTTTTATACCGGGAATATGTTCCCTTGGGATAATTTTCGACATTCACGCGGGCGAAGCCGCTGGCAGAAGCTAGTAAAACATGAAAGAATGTGGTATCGTTACAACGAGCCTATAAAATATCTAAGCTAGATATTATTACATAAAGGTACGACTTCGTCTCTCACAAAAGCTCGCCTGAGAGTTACGTTAGGTACAAGACGGAACAGCCTCCGTAACGTATGATATCACTCGTTCCAATCAAATCTATACGTCATCGTCAGGCAATCATTCAGCGTTTGTTCTCGTGTACACGCTAAGTAGGTACATTCCTTACACTTTCACCTTTACGAAGTAACTGAGTGAATAAGGAAATAATAACACTTTTTTATTTGTTTTCGATTGCAATTCTTCAGTTTTTAACCGACTTACCAAAAAGGAGGAGGTTCTATGTTCTCATTATGTTTGTTTTTTTTTGGGTATGTTCACGCATATGTCCGTCAATTTTGGACCGATTTTGAAAATTCTTTTTTGTTTGATAATGTTTGAAATTGGTCCCATTTTAATTTGGTGAAGATCTGATGAAGAACTTCGAAGATATACAACAAAACTCTTCAATAAATTACGGCAAATCTCTCGGGATTGCTGCAATCGCATGTCTGTTGCACCGGTTATGTTCAAGTTTCATGACATTCGGGTAATCTATTCTGGCGTTATAGGTACCTTACTTAACAACTTGCCTATTAGGTAGATACAACTAAAAAGTGATAACTAAAAACGTTATTACAAAAAAAAAATACTACCGACTTCCAAATAAGAAAAAAACAAAGTGAAAAATAATTTTATTTTTGGTAAAAATGCTTTTTTATATAAAAGCACTTTAACCTAGTTTTCGTTTTATGTTATTTTAAAAGCTCTTACAAATATATTAAAGTTGCATAATGTGTTCATTATTTTCATAAAAGTTTTGAAATTATTGTTACATTACAATACGTTAAGTCGTCAAGTGATTCATGCGAACACGAATTTCTCGTGAAGGCTATTTCACGAAGTGACATCTAACATAATATTTGTAAGGTCAAATGTGATCATAATGTTAATATTAGACCTTATTTGGTTGAGGCTATAAGCAATATTTTAAATTCAACGATAATAATAATAATAAAAGTTAATCATACGCACCAAACGTTTTGGGAATACTTTCATTATGCGTACAGCTAAGGAGTGGAATTCCCTGCCGGAGTCTGTATTTCCTGATAGCTACAACCTGGGAGTCTTTAAGTCAAGAGTGAATAGGTTTCTTCTAGGTAAGCGTGCTACATCGTCGACCACATCATCACTTACCATCAGGTGAGATAGTGGTCAAGCGCGAGCCTATCAATAATAATAAAAAAAAAAACAAAATAAACAAAAAACCCGACTGATTAAAAAGACGTAAACAAGAAGAAAATTATGCTGTGCAGTCGGAGGATACATATTCGCGAGCTGGCTAACCAAAACCAGATGTATCCTCCGACTGCACAGCAAAAATTTCCTCCACAAAATGGCGCCCAAAATCCTCCATTTTTTTCTTTTACAATTTTAATGTAGCCAGTTACACTCGCAGGGTTAAGACAATTCGATTGACGTAAGAATCATCAAAATCGGTCTCTAGAACGCCACATAGGAACAAACATACATACATAGACTGATAAACATATTACCCTCTTTCGGCAGTCGGGTAAATAGTGGACTAATAATAATACGTGGACTCATTGATCATTGTACCGATAGTTGTGTCAGCCAATGACTTAATAGCCACGAGCCTCGACCAACACCTTAGGAGGCTCTTGTAAGGCGGCTGGATCAAGGGCTTGATTCCGAAAGCAGTACTTCTGGACACGGCTCGTATTGTTCGGAGGTTCCTCTCTCTGGAGCCCTGACCGCCGGTAGATGGGACACTGTTCCCGTTACCGGTGGGCCTCATTTTTCAAAAATGTAGATAATAAAAAAATAAATGAATAAAGGACGTAATAAATAGTATGTAATGCCAATAAATAATTATAGAATAAAATAATTCAATTGGCATTACAAGTTATTCTATCACCGGTGAATCGATTTGACTGCTTGTAATGAAATTACGCAAGTTTCTAGAAAAAGAAACGAATCAATTAGAGTAGAATGCCGTAAAAGGTCTCATTAGTGGTAAGAACACTAACAACGATATTAATATGGTGTTCAAAGCATAATTATGTGGTTAGACATGTCGAAGCGGTGGTCTTTAAGCATTATTTTCCCATCATAACTATGTTGAGTAATTCAAAAGCAAATCAGATGAGTCAGATTCGCAATGATGATAAATTCTTATATTGCAAGTTTCCCACCATGAGAATTGACCTTTAAAAACAATCTAGGCTTTGAAAGCTTCTTCTCTAAGCTTCAACAATTCAGAATTTCGTGACTATTAACGCGGCTATCAGAATGATCAGAATATAAAATCAAGTATTTTAAGATGATAGACTCGCAGTGATTTTTTATGAAAAATTTTGAATGACAATATTATTAAAGAAATTTTAGTTATATTTTTTTTCGAATTAAAATCCTTTATTTTGATACCCCACACGATAGGTTTGAAAAAAATAAAAAATTTGGGCCCCCACAATATGGCGCCCAAAAACCGCTATTTTCCTATTTTCCAATATTCATGTAGCCAGTGAGACGAATCGATTGACGTAAGAACCATCAAAATCGGCCCATGCGTTTGGCCTCTAGAACGCCACATAGGAACAAACATACATACATACTTACATACATAGACTGATAAACACATTACCCTCCTTCGGCAGTCGGGTAATAAGAAGATGTATGGTCATTAAAAGTACAATTTATGAGCTTCTCATAAGCATACAAAAATACCTGTAGTCTAGGATAAAGAGAAGTAATAATGTAAAATATCTTTGTTTAGTATAAAGCTTTATTTAGCAGAGGTCGAGTCGCTCGCGCGATCGGTCACCGCGGCCCGGAACCCGTTCAAATGCCAAGGTTGACAACTCTGACGACACAACTTTCGATCGATCGACTGCGCCACATTTTTGCGCCCCACTTCGCTCTTAGAGGCCTCTACGCACCATATTATAGGGTCTATAATAGACACACGTGATGGTTTATTTGCCCCATGATTCTTGTCCAAGTCTAGATGAGAAATTAAGGTCTAACCTTGAGACCATATGTTCTTACATCCTGTTTCAACTTCACAAGTCTCTACAATCTACATTCTTTGCAGCATGTATCTGTTTGTAAAAAAAGAATATATTGTTCAAAGATGCAGTCAGACTTTGATGTTTTTTTTATTATGTCTGTTCTAGATCGTTCAATTCTCCGGTTTGTTAGATCACGTTTAGTTACAGTCTGTCAATGCTTGATTCGTAATTCTTAATACCCCAATTTTGAAGAATGTTGGAGTTGTAACTTCACAGAATAGAGTAAATAAGACTATTTATTTGATTCAGATTGAACAGTGTCTAGCAGTAAACGCTTTCGTAGGCGGTAGCTGAGACGAGCGGGGTCGAGCGTGATCAGAATACTGGATGGCACTGGTTGACCAATTTGATACTTACCGGTTGTTTTGGGCTCAAAACAACAGTAAAGAGAATTCCGAAAATCCAAATATAACCGAACTAGCTGCCGCCCGCGTGGTACTACTACTTCTCCCAATCTATATATATAAAATAGAAAGTATGTATGTATGTTCCATATAGACTCCGAAACGGCTGGACCGATTTAAATGAAATTTGGCATGGAGATAGTTTGAGACCCTGGAAAGGACATAGGATAGTATGTATTCGCTTGAGATGATAAAAATATATATAAGAGAGAAAGTATGTATGTATGTTCCTTATAGACTCCGAAACGTCTGGACCGATTTTAATGAAATTTGGCATGGAGATATCTTTATAAATTATAGCCTATGTGTTATTCTGATTTATAACACATAAGCTATATTTCTATATCTATAGTTCTGTAAAGTTTCATCAAACTCCGTTCAGTACTTTTTGCATGAAAGAGTAACAAAAATCCATCCATCCTCACAAACTTTCACGTTTATATAGTAGTAGGAAGTAGGAAGTGTCACATGTAACGAAATCAGTGAATTGACAGATAATAATTTCGTGCTAATATTATGCGATGTATTAAGTTTTGCGAACACATTTTAGCACGATACAAGAGATTAGGTGACACTAGAATAATAAAACTCTATTTTAAGGCCATACCTACCATATATTAAAGTTAGATATAGTTATCACAGGACTGAAAATACAAGGTCCTCAAGAAGCTTTGTTACGTCTTTTACAAAGAGAGTAGACAAGATATCGTCGTCAGATTCTTTCTACGAACTACTTATTATCAACTGACAGTTAGGTTTTGACCATAATATTTTAAATGCCATGTTATGATGAACATAAAGTCGTAATGACGTAACGGCGACTTAGGCGGCGGTTTATGACAAACATGGAAGTTAGCAGACGTGTGCTCAACATAATGCTCCCGTCCACACCATGGTCGATGACCTCGGGCTGCGGTGGACATTGGGCATGGCCGGGAGTAGCGGCCACGGCGCGCATATAAAACAAAACATTACTTATGATGACCACATAAAAATTGGAAAGTTTGAAGATATATATTTTTTTGCTAACTGATCTCATTGCAAAACTATGATTTGTTGACCTACGTTACTACTTTTAGAGAACAGCAGCCTAATTGCGTAAGTGAATTCTGCAAAGCAAACAAGTTGGAACCTTCCCAAAAACGACATTTCGTATTGCATATTACACTCTGAAACGGAAAGATCCTTTCATTACCAATATTTTGACGTAGAATTGATTGTAAAATAATGAATGGAAGCGGAAGAATCGAGATAAAACTTCACTATTGGTATTGTGTAATGCAACGGTCATATATCTTCAACTCCGTAGTATCTCTAAGTAGTCTGTGTTCAACTCAAAGGAGGATTTGGAGAGCTAACGCTAGCTTTCCAAATTAGTTTCGCAATACCGAAAAAGTTGATAGAAATGATTCTGATTCTTTGAAAGAATCGACTTGTTCCTTTGCAGAATTCACTTACGCAATTAGGCTGCAGAATTTTGCTGCCAAGACCCAAAGTTGTTTTATTAGTTCTGAAACATAGTTTTTTTATGGAAGTCTTTTTATTAATTTGCGACACTGAGATATCGATTTAATTTTAGAAATAAAATTAATATTAATTACCTATTCTTGCTACATAAATTCAGAATAATAAAAATAGTAATAAAAACAGAATATTATGCAAAATTAAAACAGAATTTCGGTAAGTCTGTTAAACTGTTTCTTAACAGATAATAACAATCCACTTAATCTAACTACTTGGAACTTGCAGCTATTGCTTTGTGAAACAATAAAAGCGGCCAAAGAAATAGTTGTTTTATTGTTATGGTATTACGGGTTACTGTTATGTTACAAAACCGCGGGGCCGGTGCACGTGCACGCGAGGCGAGCGAAGGCTTTCGTAAGTTTTCGTGAGCTGTAGCGACATTGAACGATCTATTGTTCTGACAGGCAGCTTCGTAGGCTGCGCTCGCGCCGACAAATACCTAATTCATCTAGACGCGGCCAATATGACTGTCTCGAGTCTGGATCGTGTGTGGAGGAAGGTCACTACACACGTACATTTGATTTGAATTCCGACCTCGAGCACAAAATGTTAGCGACGGTGACTGCTAGCTCAGGGTGAAGATAAAACTTGCAATTTGCAATAGGTTACATAGGCAATACAATTTCGCATGTTGCAATTTTAGATACGAATAATAATCAAATGACATAATCTTCGTAAATATCAAAGCACACAAAGCGTAGCTTCTTCTATGTACAGGGTGCGACGAAAACGTGTTCTGATTTTTATTGATTTATAAGTACCTACCTGATTTTTTAATACCTATTCCTACATACAGGCAAAAAAGAGTCAAGTATGCAGCCGAAAGTATAAATTATCTAAAACACAGGCATCGGTAGGTTTCGTAGATTGCCAGGTAGGTACTGGCATTTTGGGTGAGTCAGATTAATTAAATATTCCAAAACAAGCACTTTGTGCGTAACTTAACTCTCAATACGCAGTTTGTGCATAAATATTTAAACTAAAGAACTGGTTCTCTAGAGCTAAACCTTGTATATTTTATATAGAATTTTGGACGTATAATGAAGCGTATAAATATGGCAACATTTTCACTTCCTCATGTAGGTAGAAAATTAATGCATACGGGGACCTGTTTATCTACTAGAATTCGACAGGTTTCATGGTTGTTTGTCGATCAATCGAATCATTCTTATATATTTAAATAGGACTTTTAAAATATTCATCGTGGGCAGTCGTTGGTGTACTGAAACTTTGATGTTCAAGTCTAAAAACCGGGTTCCGTACCATTATCGCAAAAAAAAACGGCAGAAAAACACGTATGTTGTATGGGAGCCCCACTTAAATATTTATTTTATTTTTAGTATTTGTTGTTATAGCGGCAACAGAAATAAATCATCTGTAAAAATTTCAACTGCCTAGGTATCACGTTTCATGAGATACAGCCTGGTGACAGACAGACAGACGGACTGCGGAGTCTTAGTAATAGGGTCCCGTTTTTACCCTTTGGGTACGGAACCCTAAAAAACAAACATCTTAGGACTAGAGCAAAAGGGATGGATCTATCCTATTGCAGGCCACTTTTGGGAAACGACTTTCGGGCAGTTTTTTAGACTCCCAACTTCACACTCTTTACTATAATTGCTTAGGTAACAGATGATAACTAAACCCAACTTTTCTTAGATGCACTTATCAGACAGTCATGTGTAGGTAATATTAGGAAACATTGTAGTGTTGTAGTTAACTGATTGGAAAGTGTTGAAACATAGGCGTCACTCATTTGCGGTGGGGTGCCGATGCGATCATATCAATTAGTGAGCGGACGATATAATTTCGCGTGCTCACCACTGCTGAACGAAGAACTCTACGCACACTGCGTATAAGTTGGGGCTAGTTAGACAAAATGTTTGAAGATTTTTGAGTAAATTATAGGACAATATTGTGGTTAACAGTTGTGTTAACAGCGTCTTTGGATTTACCACTAAATGACATGAAAAACCACAAATATTTAAATAAAGTGTATCAAATTTTAAAGATATTTAAAACTTACCTAGTCTATACTCCATTTGAAATAACATTAGACATGTTTACAAATCTTTTTACAGTCCGTTCAACCGATTTTGAGTTCTATTCCGTAAACATAAGGAGGACATAAAAAGCATAAACCTGTTACCAAAACCAACTGTTTACTACAGCTACCATATGTCGTATTACCAACGCAATAGAAGTCAAAATCGGTTGAACGGGTTGTAAAATGGGCTAATTTAAACGTCTAATGTTATCGCAAATGGAGTTTAGTCATATTCAAACCTCTTTGCTTTATGCGAGAAAATACATGCTGTGGTTATAAGTAATATCAAATATCCCATGATACGGTGTTTTGCTTGGTAACCACGATTTATTGGTTGTGCTCAACATTTGCTTGTTAGGTATGCACACAATGATCAAATCTAACGCCTGTATTCTAGTTTGATGCCCAAGCATGAATTTGGATTTATATCCCTATTGCCCGATATTGCAATTTGATTTTGGTGGGGTAATTCAAATTTTCGATCCAACAATTGATAGCCCAATGGCTTAAGTAATAACTATATATATTTTTACCTTAAATAATATACTTGATGTGATTAAAGCTTTTAATTACAGAAGTTTCTTGGATCTTCTATTCAATCGGTCATCATTTGGAATAGATTTTCTTTCGCTTTCAATAATACATTGGAAAATATATTACTGTTATTAATAGTGATTCGCACTTTTTTGTGCTGTATCATGTTGCACATAAAGGAACACTGGCTTGGCTGGCTGGCTGACTGGTATTGGTATAGGAGTTTGGGAGAGATCAACTGCTTTCTAACCCAGTATTACGTACAAATTCTGCTTCTACAAGGCATTATAATGCAGAGAAGAGAAATCTCTCCTAAATTAAGAAGACACCCGATTTATAAATTACGAATTAAAAGTTGAGTAATCCCCAAACATTGCTATAGCCTGAAAACCTATCAGTATTTTGCATTCGACTTGGGTTTGACACGTTTTTAACTCCAAATACTTAGGTTCATCTAAAGTGTCGATATTTGACCATACGAACGAGTATTCCAAATACACTACATAGCTTAATATAATCTCCATATATTAAGATCCCTCAGAGCTCAAGTTTGCTGATCAGCGAACTCGTAATTACGTCACATACCTAACTATTACCAGCTTCGACGAAAATTCTCATGCTGCCTACTAATTTGCAAAGGAAACCACGAACCGGCAATTTTGTGGTAATAACGTACCTATCCCATATATTGAGGAAATTAATATTCATACTTTGTCCAGTACGAGACAATAGCGTATCACAGGGCGACGCGCTGCCCAAGCAGTCGTTACTGCGATCGCACCGTTCGCTGTCCTCATAACAATTGATGAGTTCTACTATACTATTCGGACTGACTGGACATTCCGTGGTAACTTTCTTCTAATTTCCGAAAATAATAAAACAAAAATCTATAGTGATGTGATTTTTTTAAACATGGTAACCCAGTGATTTGTGAAAATATGAGTGAACACGATCGAAAAAGCCATTACGACAGGGACGATGCTGAGGAACCGCTTTACGCCGCCAATAATAATAATTCGATTTATAGCAATGGGACTTTGCATTATTGTAGCATATACAGGTAAATGTTGCAAGTAATAGCATAATTTTTAATCTGTGGCACTTTGAGTGGTTTGAGCTTAACGTTTGAATTGAATAGGTATCTCGGTTCGTGTGAGATTTTTGTGACATTATTGGAAAGAATCGGGTGATGACACAAAAGAGGGCTTAGTGTGTATGGGGTTACATCAAGTAGAAGGTAGATAGATGTGACACAGGCACACATAGGAAGGTAAATACAGTAACTCAAAACAAGCGCAGGTAAATGAGCGTTTTCTCCAGGTTGCCGAGGTCAGAGAGTCAGAACAGGCAAATAGGAACTGGTAGTGTTGCTAGATCCTGTTTATGCACTCTATTTATGGTCCTCATAGACTTAATAGTAAATATGCAAAAGATTTCGTATACTACATACCACACTGAGCTTATACCGAGCAAAAGTAGAAATGGATGTATATAAAAATTAGACCCCATAGACGATTTTAATGTGCATATTGTACAGGTTTCGTTATAACAATTACCCTAAGCTATACAAATGTAGCTGTCTAGTAAATCAACGTCGTATTCATTAGATTGTGTGCGTAATGGCGGCGTTACGCTTAATTAAACAGAGCTCAATCAACAACTTTCTAATGCCATACATGGATTACAGATCCGCTCAATCATTTATTGTCATTGAAAGCAAGTTTACCAGTGAATTAAATATTCTTTTGTTTTGTCATGTATGAAAATTGGCGAAGAAAATGTTAAATGACTTCTGAAAAGTTTGTTCACTTCCAACGAGAAGAGTAATTGAAATATCAGCTCTCTTCGAACGTATGATAATAAAACTTATAAGCAAGTATTAATATCGCTTATCTCTTTCTGATCTGCCATACTTAGTGGTCAGTCAACAGAGCGAAGTTTTGCCAACTCGCCAAGCTAGACGCAACAGCTATTAATTGGGTCACCTACCACCTTCGTTGGTTACCTTACGTAAACGCAACTGTCACAACCAGTACAAGTACTATGTGCATATGTGTTGCAACAATAAACGTTGTAATGTAACGTTTTCTATCCGTGTTAATATGCTGCACACGCGAAGGTCATCATAACGAAATATTGCCGATCAGAAGGAAGCTGCGTCTGCCGATGCCGGTCGGAACGCAACATTGCTCGAGATTTCTCTCTCAACTGAATAGCGTGTGAAAGTTGTTATTCTCGATGCAATGTTGACTCTAGCTGCGTTGTCGAGCAGGTGTAGGATTGTACGCACTCGGCACTTGCTAAAAATATGATACTTGGCGTAAAAAGAAAGGAGATGCCAAAAATATTTATGATGTTTGGTGTGTTAATGTTAATAAACCATTGAAGACAGAACATAGTTTTTAATTTAATTTTATCATGTTTTTATTGTTTTAGCGAATAAGAATGCAATGATATAAAAATTAAATTAAATATTTACAACACGACGCGAGTACGAGGGTTATTTTTTGCTTTTAAGAGGTTTTGTGTCGGGGTTTTTTAATATTTAATTTAATTTTTATTTCATGCTTTTTAAACTACATATAATATACCTAGTAGTAGGCCCGCTTCAATCGACAATCTATCGAAACACGTAATTACACCAAAATATCTAGCTAAAAAACCCAGATTCAAAGAGTAAAATGCGGATAACTTTTGAATGGCTGAACCGATTTTAATCAAACATAACTAAGAAAACTCTCGACAAAGTCACCTTTCAAACAAAACAAAATCGGTTCATCCGTTTAAGAGCTATGATGCCACAGACAGACACACATATACACAGCAACACACGTCAAACCTATAACAACCCTCTTTTTCCTTCGGGGGTTAAAACTGGAATAAGATACTCATGTTTTAATTTGTCTATTTCAGCCAACGGACAGTACAAGAAACAAAAGGATGGGACGTGTTCCGGGAGTTCCCGCCGAAGCAGGACAGTGGGTCTATGGAGACGCAGAAATGTCTGGACTTCACAGTGCGGTTACTGAAAGTGGCGGCGTATTTAGTCGTCTTCATCGCGGTCCTCGGCTCCGGAGTCGTTGCAAAGGGCACCACGCTCTTCATGACCTCACAGCTAAAGAAGGACAGGCGAATTGCGTATTGTAATAGGAATTTAGGTACGTTGGACTTCACTTTAGTACGAATTTTCCGATTAAAGCCAAACATGCGAAGCCTATCAAACGCCAATCGTTTATGGAGGTCCGCACATTAAACAAGATCCGGTGTGGCGCAGCCCCGCGCGTTCTAGATTCATTTTGGACCTGACTATCTAGTTGCTGTACAGACGTGTCTTGTTTGCCAATAATATTGGATTTACTTCATTCCAAACTACAAATATGTATTGCGAGAATTTTATTAACGACAAAACGCATTGAAGTCAAGTTTTAAAACTGTTTTCGACTTTATTGAGTTATCCGAGGCCAAACTTTCACGACCGTTATTAATCTTTCGAAATAATTCTGATGTATGGGCCAAGAATTTTGACAGGTTATTTTTTGAATCTGTTTTTAATATTAAGCTGAAAAATAATATAAAAATCTTTCTCATTTCCAGGTAGGGATAAACAATTTATAGTAAGTCTTCCAGATGAAGAGAGAGTGGCGTGGATGTGGGCCATCCTTGCAGCGTTTGCGATCCCAGAAATAGGAACACTCATACGTTCAGTGAGGATATGTTTCTTCAAAACTTCTAGGAGACCAACAAGCATACAATTTATTGTGGTAAGTAATACTACTTAATTCTCTTCGATATTTTTATACATGGTTACCTACATAGTGTTGCCTGCAAGAAAATTTTTAATTGGTCGAATAATTTTAAATCGGAAATTTGCGACAAAAGCAACAGCAGTTATATCTTAAGTGAAATCGGTTGATTTAACCGAGTTTCACAATCCGACATATATTTCTCTACATTATTACTTTCTTTGGCATGAGGACGGCTGGCACGATATTTATAATTCGTATGACGACTCTCACTCACGACTTTATGCATAAATATGAAAAATTGCGTGCAAAAATGCGCGCTGTTTGTTGCTAATATTTTTATAGCGAAATTTTAAATTATTTTACACCGATTAGCTTAAAAACCATTTGGTATTGGCTTGTAGAAATAATTCCATTAACATTTTCTATTAATCTGTTTCAGATTTTTATAGCAGAGTCACTGCATACGATAGGCATGGGCCTGCTCTTCTTCATGATCCTCCCAGAACTAGACGTGGTCAAAGGAGCCATGATCACAAACTGCCTGTGCATTATCCCTGCGATACTCGGCTTGCTTTCGCGAAACTCTCGAGACTCGAAACGATTCATGAAAGTGATCGTGGACATGGCAGCAATAGTTGCGCAAGTCACCGGCTTCATAGTATGGCCACTGTTGGAGAACAAGCCTGTCCTATGGTTGATACCAGTTGCATCGTTATGTATATCTCTCGGATGGTGGGAGAATTACGTCACACGATCGAGCCCCATAGGTAAGCAGAAGACCACTCGAATTTGAAACGCAATGTCTTTGACTTAAGTTACACTCGATAATTCTTCCATACAAAAGTAGTCTAGGGATTACTCCACTGTTTGACGATATACGTTCAGAATAAAAAATGTCTCATCTTTATCTAGCCCTGTATGGAAATAAAAAAGTAAAATAAAAATATATTTGAAAATTATGAGCGTCGAAAGTGCCTTAATTCAACACAAATTTAAACGCATCTTTGGGCGGAAATAAATACCATAAGAAAAAGGAAAATTGCAAAACGGCCTCCATACAGGGATAGATTAGTAGTTCAAGAATGCAAATGATTTTATTTAGAAAATATACATCTACTCGCTTTTTCATGATATCTAGACTCCCAAAGGTCTGATTATAAAATTTCACGCGGTCGTTTTCGTCCTAAATCATCATCCATTTTGCTACAAACTCGCACAAGTGCTAATTCGTACGCGAACTAGCTTCTTACTGCTCATCACAGCATCTATCTTTTCGGATGAGATAGCATGCATTTTAACCCCGCGCACAAAATAGTTCGTGCCGTCGACTAGCGGAACCTTAAGAATTCTATTCACTGTTCTATTTCCTTCACAGGTATAGTCAAAAGTCTGGGCAGATTAAAAGACGAGCTGATTTTCACCCGCTACTACACATACCGTTTCATCTCTGTGTGGAAAATCTTGTTGTTCCTCATGTGCATCCTCTTCAGCATATGGTTTGATGGCGACGAGCCCGCCATGTTCTTCCAACTGTTCAATAGCGGTTTTGGACCACACAGTATCGTCGTTGAAGAGGTTTGTTAAAGAATAATTTTCTGATGGTGTACCTTTATTGAGAGCAGTGGTGGCCCAGTGGTATCGGCCGGGACTTACAAGTTGTAGGTCGTGGGTTCCAGCCCAGGCAGGCGCTTTACTTTGTGTAAATTATTTCATCACCACTGCTCTCAAAACGGTGAAGGAAAACATCGTAAGGAAACCGGCATGTCCTAGAACCAAAAATTCGAAGACATGTGACATCCATCAACCCGCACTGGGCCCGCGTGGTGGATTATGGCCCATTCCCTCTCACAGAGAGGAGGCCTGTGTCCCAGCAGTGGGAACATTAATAGGCTGATGATGTGATGATGTACCATTATTTCTTTTTGTTTGGAACATGGATTAGATGCCATAATAATCGTTTCCGAATTTTCAGGTACAAATCCAACTAGGCGGAACTGTAATTCCTGACTTGGCTAACGTTACTCTTACTGGAGATTCAGTAGAAGTGGCAGCTGCGTACAAATCCGCGTTCTACGTAATGCTTATCCAAATATTTGCAGCCTACATCTGCTACATATTTGGCAAGTTCGCGTGCAAGATCCTCATTCAAGGCTTCAGTTATGCGTTCCCTATTAATCTCGTCATTCCTTTGGTCGTCAATTTATTGATTGCTGCGTGTGGTATTAGAAATGGTGATAATTGTTACTTCCATGGAACAGTGCCAGATTATCTCTACTTCGAAAGTCCACAAGGTAAGGTTTTGTCTATGACTAATTCCGTACATACCGATGTCATTGTCTGTCTTGATTATTAATATTCTGATTATTGGTTTCAGTGTTTACACTAAGCGACTTTATATCACGTCAAATGGCGTGGATATGGTTACTCTGGTTGCTCTCACAAACATGGATTACCATACACATCTGGACACCTAAAGCAGAACGTTTGGCTTCCACGGAGAAGTTATTCGTAATGCCGATGTATAATGGTTTGCTGATAGATCAGAGTATGGCTCTCAATAGAAAGAGAAACGATCAGAGAGATGTAAAGACAGAGGTAAGTGACAAATTGTATAGGAAAACTTAAGCATAATTTAAGGGCCTTCCACCGCTTTAGTGCCGTAAAACGATTACTTTCTAAAGCATACTCCTTACTACTGGCTTACTGGCTAGGTTAAAAGATTTGAACAAAAATATATTGATTCATGTACATTATTTGTGTAACATGGCAAAGGGTAAAAACGGGACCCTATTACTGAGACTTCGCGGTCCGTCTGTCTGTCTGTCTGTCACCAGGCTGTATTTCATGAACCGTGATAGCTACACAGTTGAAATTTTCATAGATGATGTATTTCTGTTGCCGCTATAACAACAAATACTAAAAACAGAATAAAATAAATATTTAAGTAGGGCTCCCATACAACAAACGTGATTTTTTTGCCGGTTTTTTGCGATAATGGTACGGAACTCTTCGTGCGCGAGTCCGACTCGCACTTGGCCGGTTTTTTCATGTAACTATAGCTTTGCTTTAAAAAAATAATTAACATCACGATATTTTTTTGCTACTTTTGGATACTCCTCCAAAACGACTTGAATGTTTAAAAATATTTTTATACAGAAACATTGATGGCTAGAATTTCATCATAACTGAAATAGCATATAATATGTAAATCAAAGAATATTTTGCAAACAAAATTGTTCAAAAGGAGGTTCAATATTAATATTCTGGCTCCGAGCGGGCGTACGGCCAGTACTGCGTTAACATTGGCCCATTGGGGAATATATACGCTTTAACAAGCGAAAAAGTGAAAAATTACAAGCTGAAGTTGTTATTACCAACTTTTTATGGTATAATTCCAGGACCTCGCAGAAATAGAGAAAGAAAAGGGCGACGAATACTACGAAACTATATCGGTACATACGGATAACACCGGCTCTTCTCCTAAGGCTATTAAATCATCAGACCAGATCACCAGGATTTACGCATGCGCTACTATGTGGCACGAAACTAAAGACGAGATGATGGAGTTCTTGAAGTCTATCCTTCGACTGGATGAGGACCAGTGCGCTCGGCGAGTCGCTCAGAAGTATTTACGAGTGGTTGACCCTGATTACTACGAATTCGAAAGTAAGATTTTATTGCTACATATTTCAACGCTAGAATAATATTCTAGACTTAAATTTTATACTTGTATGTGAAACATGGAGCAGTGGTGGCCCAGTGGTATCGGCCGCGACTTACAAGTTGTAGATCGTGGGTTCGAACCCAGGCAGGCGCTTTACTTTGTGTAAATTATTTCATCACCACTGCTCTCAAAAACGGTGAAGGAAAACATCGTGAGGAAACCGGCATGTCCTAGAACCAAAAATTCAAAGACATGTGACATCCACCAACCCGCACTGGGACCGCGTGGTGGATTACGGCCCATCCCCCTCTCACAGAGAGGAGGCCTGTGTCCCAGCAGTGGGAACATTAATAGGCTGACGATGATGCGAAACTTGGTAAACGGTTTTCTCTCTATTTCAGCACACATTTTCTTAGACGACGCCTTCGAAATATCTGACCACAGTGACGACGATTCTCAAGTCAATCGATTCGTGAAACTCCTGGTGGACACTATCGACGAAGCGGCTTCCGAAGTACATCAGACGAACATCCGTATTCGAGCTCCGAAGAGTATGCCTGCACCTTATGGAGGACGATTGACGTGGGTGCTGCCAGGAAAGACGAAGATGATCTGCCACTTAAAAGACAAGGCGAAGATTCGTCACAGGAAACGTTGGTCTCAGGTAGAAATTTCATCCGCAAATTAAAGACCTTTATTAAGTAAACGGATTTTACGGTACTTTTAGGTATCTAAGAATATCGCATCTTAATTTATATGGCGTTGGATTATTCCCCAGGTGATGTACATGTACTATCTTCTCGGTCACCGTCTAATGGAACTGCCTATATCCGTGGATCGTAAAGAAGTAATGGCTGAGAACACCTATCTGCTGACCCTGGATGGAGACATTGATTTCCAGCCTCATGCTGTGCGACTGCTTATCGATTTGATGAAGAAGAACAAGAATCTGGGAGCTGCTTGTGGCCGTATTCATCCTGTAGGCTCAGGTAAGAAAGGATGATAAACCTACTATATTTCTTCGTATTTAATTTTCGCCAAAAAAAGACTGTAAGTAGTTTGACTATTTAAATGATCTAAAATCCAATATTCATATGTTTTCAGGACCCATGGTGTGGTACCAAGTGTTCGAGTACGCTATCGGACATTGGCTGCAAAAGGCAACTGAACACATGATTGGCTGCGTACTCTGTAGTCCTGGATGCTTCTCCCTCTTCAGAGGAAAGGCTTTGATGGACGACAACGTCATGAAGAAATACACATTGCGATCTGATGAAGCTCGGCATTACGTGCAGTACGATCAAGGTGAGATAAGTCCCAAATTCAAATAGTGAAAAAAATTGAGTTGGAATTTAATCTTACCGACATTTTCTTTGGTTACAGGGGAAGATCGTTGGTTATGTACGCTGTTACTTCAACGAGGCTACCGAGTAGAGTATTCAGCTGCCTCCGACGCCTACACGCACTGTCCCGAAGGTTTCAACGAGTTCTATAACCAACGTCGTCGCTGGGTGCCTTCCACTATTGCCAACATTATGGACTTGCTCGCTGACTGTAAACACACTATCAAGATTAACGACAACATATCGAGTCCATACATCGCATACCAGGTTAGTATTTTTTTCTGTTTTTGACATTATAGTCGGGTAAATATTATAGACATATAACCTCCATTTTTTTAAAGTAGGTTAACATTTTGAAAAAAACATTCCTCGCATTATAAAGGGTCTTTCAACAAGGACGGGTCGATGTTAAAATTGAATAAAACAAGATGTATGTGAGATATTAACGAAATTTATTTTTTATTTAAAAGGCCCATTTATGCCAATTATGGATGGAATATGACATCGTTCAAATGTCCGCCGCGGCTTCGTATGGTGGCACGAATCCGAGAGGTCCAATTTTGAATGACTCTGCTGCATAGATCGAGCGAGCGCTACAGATCAATGATGTGGTTCCAGCAAGATGGCGGTACTTGCCACACAGCGAACGACACAATCGACATTCTGCATGAACGGTTTGAGGGTAGAGTTAGAGTTCCGCTAGACTTTTTCTTGTGGGGTTTTCTGAAGTCGCAGATCTATACCAATAAACCACATTCGACCGTTGCCCTGAAAGCCAACATAACGCAGGCCATCGCTCGGATTCAGCCGAATGTATGCAGCAGAGTCATTCAAAATTGGACCTCTCGGATTCGTGCCACCATACGAAGCCGCGGCGGACATTTGAACGATGTCATATTCCATCCATAATTGGCATAAATGGGCCTTTTAAATAAAAAATAAATTTCGTTAATATCTCACAAACATCTTGTTTTATTCAATTTTAACATCGACCCGTCCTTGTTGAAAGACCCTTTACGAAGCTGGGATTTGCAGCCTCTTTTTTCAAAGCGAGATATAAATTGTTATAAATTTTATATTTCTGCAATGGTTTTCTTGTACCTATCTATTTTTTATTGTATAAATGTGTGGACCTACGTTTATTTATGACACTTGTGTTTTTTTCCAGATGATGTTGATGGGTGGTACGATCTTGGGTCCCGGAACTATATTCCTTATGTTGGTGGGTGCCTTCGTGGCCGCTTTCCGAATTGACAATTGGACGTCTTTCGAATATAACTTGTATCCTATCGGGCTCTTCATGTTAGTCTGCTTTACGATGAAATCCGAAATTCAAGTGAGTAACGAGCTTTCATAGATTCTAGATTACAGCTCACGCATTTTCAATTTACTCATATGCAAGAAGAGAGAGAAATGGTAGTATTCCTAATTATTTTTATATATATATTAAGAAATAGAACAATTATTGGCCTATTATTATTATTAGAAGCTAAATTTGGTTTTGGTTAATATCTTGCGGTCTGTTTGGATGTGGACTGTAGTTTGTATAGGCTGGTTAATTGATACAATTTGCTTGTTTTATTAATTATTACTATAACTCACTTCAATGCGTGGTGGTTTTTAGGCCACAGGAAAAGGAAGAACGTATGACAGTTCTTTATAACAGACCACAAATTATCATAGATAAAACTAGTTTGTTTTTTTTTATTTATTATTTATGACCAAGTCTTTCAGTCGGAAACATTTTTAAAATTCTTTAGTATGCATTATAATGCGGATATAACATATTCTAGTGTTTTTACCCGACTGCCGAAGGAGGGTAATGTGTTTATCAGTCTATGTATGTATGTATGTATATATGTATGTATGTATGTATGTATGTATGTATGTATGTATGTATGTATGTTTGTTCCTATATGGCGTTCCAGAGACCAAACGCGTTGACCGATTTTGATGATTCATACGTCAATCGATTCGTCTTAACCTTGCGAGTGTCATAGGCTACATTAAAATTGGAAAATAGAAAAATGGCGGCTTTTGGGCGCCATATTGTGGGGGGCCAATTTTATTTTTTCTTCCAAACCCATCGTGTGGGGTATCAAAATAAAGGGTTTTTAGAGGCGATTTCAAAAATATATAACACTTATATATTTAAATGTACCTAATTCGAAAAAAATGTTAACTAAAAAGTTATAAATAAAAAAGTTAATTAAAAAAATCAAAATACCCGACTGCTTAAAAAGCGAACTAAAAAGACGTAAACAAGAAGAAAATCATGCTGTGCAGTCGGAGGATACATCTGGTTTTGGTCAGCCAGCTCGCGAATATGTATCCTCCGACTGCACAGCATGATTTTCTTCTTGTTTACGTCTTTTTAGTTCGCTTTTTAAGCAGTCGGGTATTTTGATTTTTTTAATTAACTTTTTTTTTTTTGGTAGCAAATTGTATCGAGTCAGCCTTCCCAGTGAGCTTTGCGGAGGTTATAGTTCTCGCCAAACTTCTTGGCCGCCATGAAGTTGGTTACAAAGGCTGCGCAGTAGTAAATTTTATACAAAAACAGCATCGATCCGTGACTTACGCATCGAAAAGCCAATTTCAGGGCGGCCCAGAAGTTTGGCGAAAACTATCAATACTACAATAAAATCCGCCGCTGCACTATCCTGAGATCGCTTCTGCCAATGATTTCACATATTGTCCCGTTGCTTAGACAGTTGAGACACAAAACTACACCAATTTTATTTCAGAATATCCACTAGGAATCAATTTGCAAATAATATTAACAGCCGCTGAACTTCACTGGAAAAAAATCCCGCCAAAAACTCACTATAATAAAAATAATAAGATGTGTTGCCATCAACAATTATAATTGTCTAACTTTACTTTTTCTTTTCAGTTACTGGTGGCTCAGATATTATCGACAGCATATGCCATGATAATGATGGCTGTGATCGTCGGTACCGCACTCCAGTTAGGCGAGGACGGCATAGGAGCTCCATCGGCTATCTTCTTGATATCGCTCTCAAGCTCATTCTTCATAGCCGCTTGCTTGCATCCGCAGGAGTTCTGGTGTATCGTACCCGGCATCATATATCTCTTATCCATACCCTCTATGTACTTGCTTTTGATTTTGTATTCTATTATAAATCTGAACGTAGTATCTTGGGGTACTCGAGAAGTGCAAGTTAAGAAAACGAAGAAGGTTGGTATACAACTGGTTCATTCACCTTTAAGGGTACAATAGTCGACGGCACGAACTATTTTGTGCGCGGGGTTAAAATGCGTGCTATATCAACCGACAACACGTGCGGAACAGATAGATGCTGTTATGAGCAGTAAGAAGCTAGTTCGCGTACGAATACACACTTTTGCAAATTTGTAGCGATATGGATGGTGAACGAAAACGAGCGCGCGAAATTTTATAAACAGACCTTTGGGAGTCTGGATATCATGAAAAAACGAATGAATGTATCTGATCAAAATAAAATTATTTGCATTGTTGAACTACTAATCTATCCCTGTATGGAGGCCGTTTTTCAATTTTCCTTCTTCTTATGATACTTACTTTGCTTCCATACAGGGCTAGATAATGGTGAGACAAATTTATATCATTTTTTATTTTGAACGTACATCGTCAAACAGTGGAGTAAAAGCCAGACTGCGTTTGAATGGAAGAATTTTCGACTAGTGTACCCTTAAGGCACGGTTTCTCGAAGCTAAATTATCGCAAAATTAATGTGACAAATTGGTAAACACGCGTTATCTGCTGTGATTGGTTGAATGAATTTTCAACAGCCAATCACAGCAGATAACCGGAGAATATTGGGCGATTACGTTAACAGCCCGATAATCGAGTTTAGAGAAATTGGGTGTTATTCTTCAATAGAAAGATAACTAAACATTTACTACCGTTATAGGAAATCGAAGCAGAAAAGAAAGAAGCTGAAGCAGCGAAGAAGTCGGTCAAACAGAAGTCGCTGCTAGGTTTCCTACAAGGTGCGAATAGTAATGAAGAAGAAGGTGCTGTCGAATTCTCTTTCGCTGGCTTATTCAAATGTATGTTATTTACGCATTCTAAGGGGAATGAAGAGAAAGTGCAGCTCATGCACATTGCGTCTACTCTTGAGAAATTGGAAAAGAAATTAGATACTGTTGAGAGGTAAGTAAATTTCCTTGGCAACTTATTTTTACCCGACTACGGCGACACCAAAAGGAAGGGTTATGAATTTAGCAGTCTAATGTTTGTATTTACGTATGTTCCTCTGCATCGCCTAAACTATTCGTCCGATTTTGATGAATAAGGTGTCAATCGATTCGTTATTATGGCCCAGGAAACACCGTAGTCGGGTTACAGTTTTAAAACTTTTTGCTTGTTATAATTTGAAATGTAATAAACTGAACATGTCTTAATTTAAATTGAATGTTTTAGGGCTGTTGATCCACATGGCATGAGTAGAGGACGGAAACTATCGGTTGGACCTAGAGGCAGTACCAGTGGAGACCATGGGTTGGATGCTTTAGCCGAAGCGCCAGAGGAAGATAACGACTCCGATTCCGAAACCGATACCCTTTCCACTTCACCTAGGGTATAAAACCTTTTCAAATTACGAACAAAGCTTATACCTAAATGACAGATAATAAAAAAATTATATTATTCTTTTTTTGCAGGAAAAGAGAGACGATCTCATAAACCCATATTGGATAGAGGATCCCGAATTGAAAAAGGGAGAAGTAGACTTTTTGAGTCCCGCCGAATTAGCCTTCTGGAAAGATCTCCTTGAGAAATATTTGTACCCCATTGATGCCAACAAGGAGGAAGAGGTAAAGAAGAATAAACGAAGACGCGGTGTCAGTCAAAATAGATTCGTTCTGTTTATTCCTGACACCGGAATATCACTAAGTTATTAAATCATGGCTTAAATCTGCTTAAATATTTCTTTACGTATGAGTCATTTCATACGTTTATACAATGTTATACTGTATAATAACGAAGATTTGAGAGGAAGACACTTTAAAATATGAAAAAAAAAACGTGTTTGTGTGTGTTTTGTATGGCAACAATTTATGATGGTGATTTAAGCTGATCATATACCTAATACTTACAGCGGATATTTGTGTCTCAGAAGTCGGCTGCAAGAACCTGCGCAGTAGCTATTTTTGTGTCAATTTTGAAGGTGAAGATAGCATTGTATAGCTGCCTCTTTCACTCGCTTACGTTTGTCGCATCGTTCTATCTCGCTTACCCTATGCAGTATTCTCGATAATAAACTGTTTCTTGCGCAATGGTTCGCAGAGCCAACAACAGAGACACAAAGATCCGCTGTGACTACTATACCACACTGAACGAATTTCAAATCAGGCATGCAAGCTGGAATTTACAGTTCTATTTTATAACTATGTGCATTTTTAATAAGCTTTTATTTCAGATATTTAATTTGAACTCACAATCATATCTTTCATAATGTCATACCAAATATATATGATGATAATCTTCCCCTAATTTTAGGCCCGTATCTCGAGGGATCTGAAAGAATTGAGAGATTCGTCTGTTTTCTCTTTCTTTATGGTCAATGCCCTCTTTGTATTGATTGTATTCTTGCTACAACTGAACAAGGACAACCTTCACTTTAAGTGGCCCTTCGGAGTTAAAACTAACATAACTTACGATGAGGTTACTCAAGAGGTAACGTGGAAGTCCACTACACAGCGAACAGCATTCAACGATGACTCGGGACCACGAGCTACAACCAAGACTTCAAAGTACCTAACCTTGGCCATGACCCCTGAGTCACCCTTGAACGTTGATTCGAATTATTTAAACATATTTGTTTTATTAAATTTTACAGGCTCGCATTGCAGGAGACTTGATTGAACTTCGCAATAAGTCGGTTTTCGCATTTGTTATGTTCAATGCTTTATTCGTACTGATAGTATTTTTATTACAACTGAACAAAGATCAACTCCACGTGGTTTGGCCTTTGGGAGTTAAGACAAATATTACGTACATCGAGGACACAGGCGAGGTACAGCCAAATATTACCACTCAAGTGTGGCACTATACAATCCTAACGACTTCTTCTAACCGGTCTGTCTGGGAGGCACACCAGCATGGAGTCCCGGCGACACTGAAGACTTAACAATTCTGATGGTTTTACGTCTAATCAATATCCAAACCCGCTGTCCTTTATTTCCGGTTTTATGGAAACCCCGTGTTTATATCCGTAATAACACACGAAAATTCGACTACGGTGTTACCTACGCCAATAGAGCTGAAATTACAAACTTTGGCGTTGAATTCCTAAATCCACTATAGGATATCCATTCCCGAATAGCCGTTAAACTGGACACAAAGACCAATCCAGCAGCCTCCTATTCTCCAATCCAGTTCCGTAAATATGATCCGAAACTGTAAAGTATATTTTAAAACATTTCTTTTCATTCGCCGTAGTCGAATCCGAACCCAAACCTTGGAGTTTTTAGATGTGATGACCATTCACTTTCCCAATATGTGCACACTTTCCAATCCAATTCACCGAGAAGTAACTAAATGTTTCTGTTCTGTCTATTAAGGTGGCGGAGTTTCTTTAATAAACACTAGTAACAGGGACTCTGGTTTCCTTTGTACATACGTAATTGTACACTTTAAAGGATGTGGTGATTTGCTTAACACGTTTTATAGTTCTCAGGATATTACGGGAAATACACCTGCGAGAGAAACTTTTGCATCGGACTGTGTGATTTTTTTGTAAACTCTGTGTTTCACTATTTCAATGTTCATGTGGAAGCATCTCAAATATACATTTAAATGTTTCACTAAACGTATATACTTAAAAATATTGCACTTGTATATAACAAAACGAAAATTCTTCATAATTAATTATCACAAATACTTTCCTTTGTTTTTAATTTTCGTAGTCAGAGGTGCGCTTTTAGACTTATTGTTTTTTTTTTTTTACTTACCTAAACAATTTTAGTTAATCTGATGCATCCTAAAAGCACACGTTTGACTTTTAGTCTTTTGTACTTATAACTAATTTATAACTTTTTAATTTGATTATATTATTGTAACAAAAGGGCATCACTAATGCTATCTTAACATTTTCAGGTATTAATTTCAAAAGAATACTTGCAATTGGAGCCTATCGGTCTAGTGTTTGTATTCTTCTTCGCCTTAATTTTGGTGATACAATTCTCCGCTATGTTGTTCCATCGATTTGGAACCATATCGCATATATTAGCGTCTACAGAACTGAATTGGTTCTGTTCTAAGAAGGTAAGCATTCAACTTAGATAAACGAATTCTTCTTAGGTGGAAAGCATGGAATTCTTCTAACTGAATGTTTTTTTTCTGTTTTTCAGTCCGATGACTTATCTCAAGACGCTCTGCTAGATAAGAATGCAATAGCAATAGTGAAAGACTTGCAGAAGTTGAATGGCTTGGACGACGATTATGATAATGATTCGGGCTCGGGTCCGCATAACGTCGGCAGAAGAAAGACCATTCACAATCTGGAGAAGGCTAGACAGAAAAAGAGGAATATAGGAACACTAGATGTAGCTTTCAAGAAGAGATTCTTCAACATGAACGCGAATGATGGACCAGGTATATTTGAATTAAGAATTTGTCTTCATCATCTATACTAATATTATAAAGAGGAAAGATTTTTTTGTTTGTATGTTTGTTTGTTTGTTTGTTTGTACCGAATAGGCTCCGAAACTACCGGATCGATTTAAAAAATTCTTTCACCAATAGAAAGCTACGTTATTCCTGAGTAACATAGGCTATTTTTTTATCCCAAAAACGGGTCCTGTGTGGGGTGGCCCACGGGAGCGAAGCCGCGGGGAACAGCTAGTCTATACTCATATTATAAAGAGGAAAGATTTTTTTGTTTGTTTGTTTGTTTGTTTGTACCGAATAGGCTCCGAAACTACTGGACCGATTTAAAAAATTCTTTCACCAATAGAAAGCTACGTTATTCCTGAGTAACATAGGCTATTTTTTTATCCCGAAAACGGGTCCTGTGGGGTGGCCCACGGGAGCGAAGCCGCGGGCAACTGCTCGTTATAAATAAATCTGTGATTTTTGCGGTAATTATAACATTTTATGAAATTGTTTTGTAGGTACACCTGTACTTAACCGCAAGATGACGTTGCGACGAGAAACTTTGAAGGCTTTGGAGACGAGAAGAAACTCCGTGATGGCGGAGAGACGGAAATCACAGATGCAGACACTTGGAGCCAACAATGAATATGGAGTGACTGGAATGGTAAAGTTATAAAAATCTTATTTTATTGTTGATACCTGCTGGATCGCAGGCACCGCTCGGATATAGGACATACGGCCTTTTTTCTGAGAGCTTAGTGATTAATATTGGATGACACGTCTAAGCCTGTTTTACTTAATTGGATCTAATATTTGTACAACTATTTTTACAGCTCAATAATAACCTGGGTGTGCCTCGACACAGAACATCAACTGCAAACATATCCGTGAAAGACGTCTTCGGAGAACCGAACGGAGGTCAAGTTAACCGGGGCTACGAGACCACGCTGGGCGACGAAGACGACAACAACTCAATGAGATTACAGCCTAGACAAAATCAAGTTTCCTTCCAGGGTAGATTTTAATCGAGAGTTGTCAAACTAAAAAAAAAGGAACCTAGGTTTAAACAAATGTAGATATTAGAAATATAGACTGTAGTATTTTTACAATGAAAAACTCAACAAATGTTTGTGTGAGTAATGTATTGCTTGTGATATATACTTTTTTATAAGGTTTGTGACAGCAGATGGTGCGGTCATTAAATACCAACATTGGACAATTTACAGCTTTATTGTAAGATAAAACATACGAATTTACACTGCCACTTAACTTTACATTTATTGATCTTTTTATACCTATTAAAATAATATCTTTGTATTAAAGATTTTTATTTTTGTTCTTATGAATATAGACTTCGAATTAGTGTTGTATGTAATAAACGAGATTAAATTAACATGTGTATTTAACTTTGTATTACCTGGTTTTGGATTAAAAATACGTCGCCTAATTTAGGAAGAGACATTATCTCAATATAAACAATAGATAGGTACAACAGTAAATCGAGACATAAATTATAGGACTTACTTAATTTTCTAAGAATGAAACAAATTCAGTGAGCTTGAACAGTTGATCTTCACTTGAAGTGTGCAGTGGTGCAGGCTGGGTAGGCGGTGATGGGCTAACCGTGACACCATCTTCATTCAGAGCCCACTTGCGGTCTCGGCAGACATGCAAAACTGCATCCTTGCTCAAGCCAGTCATTGAGACCACGGTATCTAGTGATATTGAGCTGTATGAACGACCCACCAGGTTGAATGTGCGCTCCCTTACTTTATCTGGAAAAGCATAAATAATAAAAGTAAGAAAATGTGTGAAAGAAATTAGAAACATTTTTATTATTATGACCAACTAGCTTCTGCCAGCGGCGTCGCCCGCGTGAATGTCGAATATTGTCCCGAGGGAACATATTCCCCGGATAAAAAGTATCCTATGTGCTCATCCTGACTATAATCTATCTCTGTGCCAAATTTCATCCAGATCCGTTCAGTAGTTTTTGCGTGAAAGTAATAGTAGGATTATAGTAGGTATTAGTAGTAGTAGTAGGGACTCCCTTTTCCGCACTTAGTGCTTGATTATAGTAGGATTAATAGTCTCACACCTGCACCAGATGCTGCACTAATTATTGTCGTAGACAGACCATGTTTGCCTAGAAGATAGGATAGATGCACCCCCTTTTCTGCACAGACTCCCATTTAGTCCGTCCTCTCTGTGAGAAGGAATGGGACGTTGTCCACCATGCGGGCCCAGTGCCGGTTGATAGTGGATGTCACATGTCTTTGAATTAAGAGCAGTGGTGATGAAATAATTGCTAAATGCTTTCCGAGTCTGTGCAAGGATTGGGCACGCTTTACGGAGGAGTCTCAATATGTAATGGTTTGTCACACATCCACAGTCCAACCTCAGCAAGAATTGTTCACCTTGAAGACCAACCTATGCGGCTATTATGACTTGGCCACAAGCTATATGTAGTAAAAGAAATATGTAAGTGGATAGATTCTATCCTATCCTATCCACCCAGTCACATATCAGTGTGCTGTTAACCCAAATAATTTTCCTTTTTAGGGTTCCGTACCCAAAGGGTAAAAATGGGACCCTATTACTAAGACTCCGCGGTCCGTCTGTCTGTCACCAGGCTGTATCTCATGAACCGTGATAGCTAGACAGTTGAAATTTTCACTATAACACAATTTTCACAATACTAAAAACAGAATAAAATAAATATTTAAGTGGGGCTCCCATACAACAAACATGTTGATATTTTTAAACCATTTTGTTCACCATTTCCACCATGATTTTAGTTTCACAATATTTTTTTTTTGAATTGTCATATTGAATAGAAAACATTTATTCAACATCAATACAATACAATGGCTACAATGACAGAGTAAAAGGGAAGAATAGTAAAACAGTACAATCAAAAATTGTGCTGAGCAGACGAAAAGGGTTGCCAATTAAGTATTATTACCCGCTCTTCAAATTCAAATTCTTTTTAAACATGCAGAAAGTGCATAACTCAAATTGGACGTTCAATGATTGAGATGTTTGATTATTCATTATAGAGGCCAAGTAAAAAGGTGTTAAACATTAGATAAAATGGACAGAGTTTATTATAGTATCTTACCTTCCAATGCTCGGATGATGTTAGCAACAGGTTCAGTCCAATTAAATGCGGCTAATGCATGGTAAGTTCCTGGAAGGTCTTTCTTCCACAACTTCTGGCCAACGGCCCATATAGCAGCTATTTCTGGATTACTACTGGTAATGTTCTGAGGGATTCTCTTCCATAAGAACTTTGCATTACACCTGTAAAACATAAAATCATTAAAAAATTAACAGTAATTTGAATCCCTTAAGAATTCGCTTTTACAATGGCTCTTTTAGTGCCGAGTCATTTATTGTAGTGGATCTGACCATAGGTGCATGAGAAGCACCTGATTTTTATGTGTTACAATGCAATCTGATTTGAAGTATTTCTATTTGATTTGAGTGATAATAAAATTATTCACTAGGAAATGCAGAAATAGATAATTAAATTCTTGATTAAATATCCAATTAAAAAACTATGGAACTTTTTGGCTTTCAACTGTATTTTTTGTTAGTTGATCAACAGGCATTCAAATAAATGTTTATGATCCAGTAACAAAGCCAGTTGGTGTAAAAAATATTTGATAAGTACTTACAAATCATTTTGATATAAATATATTGCCAAGAGTTGAGCATATGTGGAGGGAGATGCTACACCGGTTGGGGCCTGCAATCAAATATTTTGAATAAAAACTTTTAGTTTCGATACCATAACCTATAATAATTTATCTGAAGACTACGAGAATTACCTCTAGTTCCTGTTTTTCTAATTCACCACAAAGTTTATCAAAGTTAGTTATCATTTTGTAACCCAAAATTTTAGCAAATTAGAAAATCGTACACAATTTAGCGAATCGTGATTCTCAAAGCTTTTGACAGCAAAACAAGCCGAATTGACAACTTGACAAGTGACAAATAACATATGACAGTTACAGCAAGTCATCAACACAAACACATTTTTTTTGAGGAACCTAGCTACTAAGGCTTTAAAATTAAATTTTTGGATACAGTCACAAGAACTTCAACACATTCTAATGTTTTTTTGGAGTATTTGGTAGCAAATCAAATATATCGAATTAGTCTTCCAGGCAAGTTTCGCTGAGTTAGTACAACAATGAAATTCGCAGTTCCACTTTACCGAGATCGCGCCTGTTTCAATGATTGCATTATCTAGTTGAATAATACAAATTCGCGAACTGGTTGACCGAAACCAGAGATATTCTCCAAGTGCACAGCATGATTTTCTTCTTGTTTAAGTCTTTTTTATCACTTTTTAAGCAGTTAGGTTTTTTGAAGTAACTTTTTTTATTTATAACTTTTTAGTTTAAATTTTTCGAATTGGGTACATTTAAACATAAAAGTGATATATATTTTTATAATCACCTCTTAAAATAAAACCCTTTATTTTGATACCCCACACGATGGGTTCGGAAGAAAAAAGGAATTGGGCCCCCACAACATGGCGCCCAAAATGCCCAAAATTTTCTATTTTCCAATTTTAATGTAGCCAGTGACACTCGCAAGGTTAAGACGAATCTATTGACGTAAGAATCATCAAAATCAGCCAACGCCTTTGGTCTCTAGAATGCCACATAGAAACAAACATACATATATACATAGACTGATAAACACATAACCCTCCTTCGGTAGTCGGGTAAAAATGTCCCGTGTCTATTGCCATTTCAGACCTGGCCACAGTACTGTCTCCGCACTCCTTAAAGTGACTGGCGACGTTAGAGAAGCAATGGGGGATACTACTAGTATTAATTGATTTCTTCAATGCCTTTAACGCTGTCAGTCACGAAATACCATCTATCCTCTCCCATTTTATAGTTTGGAATGGTTCTCCTCTTATCTACGGGGACGTCAGCAGTCGGTTCGTGTCGATGAGACTTCGTCAAATTGGCGTGACCTGGATGCGGTGTTCCACATGGCGGTATTCTATCTCCATTATTATTCTCCATCTTCATTAATTTTATAACTCATTGTTTTCAGTGTTCGTATCATCTTTATGCCGATGATCGCCAACTATATACAGCGGCGAGGGTCAAAGATTTATCTGACGCCATAGAAGATGTAAAACCGGGACTTGAATGCTATCAAAGACACGTCTGACAGATTTGCGGTGTCCGTAATCCCCACAAAATGTCAGGCCATTATAATTGGAAGCCCGCGCATGATGGCTAGTGTGGCGGTTGGCTCTCTTCCCCCGACCATTTTCAATGGTTCTGTCATTCCCATTAGCCCTAGTGTGAAAGATCTCAATTTGCATCTTGACTCGACACTTAGCTGGCAAAGTCAGGTGTCCAGTGTCAGTCAGAGAGCCAACGGTACTTTGTGATCCTTGTGTCGTTTGAGGAGGTTCTTGCTTGCCAAAACGAAAACTATGCTTGTGCAAACTTTAATTTTCTCAGTGGTCGACTATGGTGACACGTGACTTGAACGCCGTCTTACTGGATAAACTAGATAGGGTCTTGAGCAACTGTAATAGATTCATATTTAACCTCAGAAAGTATGACCATGTGTCGATCTATAGGTCTGAGCTAAAATGGTTACCGATTCGCCAGAGAAGAAGGTTACGCGCTTTGTCCACTCTTTTTTCCCTACTCAATTCTCCCACCCCTCCTTCCTATCTTATGTCTAAATTTCAATATCTGCGTTCTTCCAATAATCTCCTCTTGCTTTGTCCTTCTCATACTACTGATTTTGTTTACTCTTTCTTCATTATTCAGTCTATTCTGCTCTGGAACGCGCTTCCTCTCGAGATTAGGACGGCTACAAGTCGGTTTGCATTCAAGCGGAAATTGCGGCTTTATTTTAACACAACTAAGGAGAGTCATTTCACTTTCTTCTTTTCTGTGACTTCATAAATATATATATATTTATATAAGTATATATTATATTTATTATATAACTTTAACTACTTGTATTTTACCTATGTTATGTGGTAACAACTTTTTTTTTAAATTCTCAATGCACCTGCCATATTATCTCTTCACCACCCTTGGTTGACTGGTAGAAAATGCCTAAGGCATTAAGTCCGCTTTTGTGCCTTTTGTACATGAAGTCTAAATAAATAAATCACTCGGATACGGATTCAGACTCCGGACTGCTACTGAGACATTCCAAATGGAAAAAGCCTATATCACTAGTCACTACCCGTTATGGGCGAAACGAACGCAGCTCAGTAATAGTGTTATTACCAGTTACAATATAGATATTTTAGGTTTCCTTCCTTTATACAGATTCTTTACCTTTTTAATTTTCTCGATATCTACGCCTAGGTCTTTTTAAAACTAGATTTGGTGTGCTCTCAGTTAGAAGTAGTAGTAAAATTTGAACAATCATAACGAATAGATTATTAGCAATTATGAAATACGTGCAGTTGACCGTACAGTACCCACCATTATTCACTAAATAGGTACTGTGGGTCCATGTCCCAACTTCGCGTCGTTGCTACCTGCAATAGCTAAACGGCTAAATATATTTAAACGTGCAACATAGTTCCCTAAACAAATGGTTTCCGGTTCCTCTAATCTTGTTTTTCTTCAACAAACGCCTAGATGGTGTTTCTTCATAAAGAGATATATTCTTAGGTAACATACTCAACAAGCACTAAATAAATAAAGGTTCTACAGACCTGGCTTAGTTTAGATCATCCAACATCATAATTACCTCGTCTTCTTCCGAATAAGTAAAGATCAAGTCAAACTTTAGCATGATAGTCCCATTTTACGATATTTCTTAATAGGTACTATAATTATTTTACGACCTAAGTAGATGCAAAACTAAAACAAAATCTGTTTTCTACAATGTTGTAGGATATTATGAAGGCGTTAAGTACTTCTTCGAATTTGAATAGCTATTTAGAAAAGCCAACAAGACATAAAATATATCTAAGAAGTCAATCGATATTCGATGGGTTCCTAAGGTAGGTTAAGTACCTATGTACATACACTGGCAAAATTTACGTAACAAGATAAAATTATCGCATGACTTTTTTTTACTATTGCAAGGTAGTTTTTTTTTAATGATAAAACCAATTATTTCTGGCCAGTAGGTGACCCCGGTGGTTCCGACGTCCAACTCCAAATTGCCCCACTTGCAGCTCATCCTCGTCTCGTTTGCCCAGTTTCGCGTTGAAGTCCCCCATGAAGGTGAAGTGCGTTTTGATACCCAACATTGCCTTAGAGATATCCTCATGCATGGTCTCTACCTCGTCGTCGGGGTGAGCTGAGGTCGGGGCGTAGACCTGTATGACCCTCAGCGAATATCTTGCGGATATTCTGAGTATAAGGTACGCTACCCTGGTCCACACACTCTCGATCTTCACCACGTTGATCACTTAAGGGACTTGTGGACGATAAACCCGACACCACCCTGGGTCTGCCGGTCACCCTCTCGGAAATAGAGCAGATTACCGGATTTGAGGATTATTGAGTCCTCCCCCTCTCTTCGGACTTCAGATAACCCTATAATACTCCATCGCAACCTGCTAAATTCCCTTAAAATCTTCACGTCGGTCCGGAGTTTTAGCGTGTTATATGTTCCCAGGTCCAGTCGTCGGTGTTTATTGGGGTAGCCGGGTTCACTCCGGTGATTTTTTGTACCCCTTGCCACGCCATCGCCTCGACAGCTACCGTAGCCGAGGGTAGACGGGCTGCGGGGCACCCGGGGCCGTTTTATCTGTGTGCTTTGGTTTGGGGGGGTTTGCCATAATCGCCACGCTTGCCAGGCGGGTTGGCGATCGCAGTTTGTTGTTAAAGTGCACAGAGAACGCTGCTGCCTATTCTCTGGTGTGTCCCTTAGTCGCCTCTTACGACACCCACGGGCAGATATGGGATGGTGAAATTCTTTACGTCCGTCACCATACGGTACTCCGTCACCATACGGATACACCATAAATGGACGATAAACCCGATATTATTTGATTGTAAAAATGTGTTTTTAATAAACTTTTTAACTTCCCTTGGTAGTTAACTAACCTTAAGAAATCAACAATGTCCAGTTTCCCATTATGTGATGTTACTCACAAAATAAAACTAAATACAAGCTCATTTTTAACCGACTTCGCAAAAAGGAGGAGGTTTTCAATTCGACAGTATTTTTTATTTTTTTAATGTTTGTTACCTCAGAACTTTTTATTGGGTGAACCGATTTCAATAATTCTTTTTTTTTCGAAAGCTGGTCCTTGTCATGTGGTCAAAAAACAAAGAAACGAAAACTGAGTTAGTTCTTCCGAAATTGAAGTTATTTTTCACTTTGTAGTGTTTTTGTTTGGAAGTCGGTTGTAATTTTTGTAAACATGTTTTTTTATTTTAAAACGTGTATTTTTAAGCAAGTAAAAATGTCATACTTACTTCTATCATTTTTATTTTGGTCCGCTAATTTTGCCTATGTGTGTATACAGTACCGTACCTACGGAGTATAACCTACGAACCGTAATAACCCATAGTTCGTTACCTTCTGGGCAAATCTTTTGTAGAACCGTACCTACCTACCTCGTTGGTAACCAAGTACTTATTCCTCGAATTACTTAAGAAATGTAGGTACCTACTCGCCTTAAGCGTGGGTAGTTGAATTTTCTTACTGTCACTTAATTTAATAAGCTTCATGGCCTCGATTTTTATAATCGAATTTCACGGCTATTGATCGAGGGCTTGGGCGGGCTTGCCAGTCGACTTGTCTACTCGCTTGCTATTACATTGCATCACAATAGGCCGGTGAGCACAACCGGAGCTGATGGGCTGACGCCTGACGCGCTGAGTCACTCCTCAATATTGTCGCTCATAATGCTAATTTTCTCGTTATGCTTGTATCAATTTGCATCTTAATGCTTTTTGTTGTACATAGTCGGTCTTATTTGTTTATAATAATACCTCAAGGAAATTAGATTTGTACTTCAAAAGTAGGTGCCGTCGTTCATTGACATTTCGTAAGGTGTATGCAAATTGTAATTATCTAGTTGCTTATCGTAGTTCGGGCTTGAGATTATGCAAATAAAACCAGGACCACAGCACACACTTAGGGTCGGCTTATATGGGCACTTGACTTGTAACCCTAGAAGTTAAAGATACAATTTATTGAATTGTCCAGTATATGTACAAAGTTGTAAAGCCTTACGAATGACATTCATTTTGACTGTGTGTACAGGTACACACATCATTGTAAAAAGCGGTTTGGTGAAGCCCAAGTCTATCACTTGAGATCTAGATCAGAATATTAGCGGCATAAATAGATGCTAACAATTAATTACCTACCTAATGCTGATGATGGGTCATGCCGGTTTACCCCAAGGATTTGGCAGAGGTAAGTATCTAAAATTAGATTCTAAATTGAGGAGCTCGTGGCTTAATAATAACATCCACACGGGTCGATCTTCAAGGTTAAGCAACGCTTGACGAGGTCAGTCCTTGGATGGGTGACCATTTCAACATACCGAGTTTCCTCCGTGCCTCAGCAAGCACGTTAAGCCGTTGGTCCCGGCTGTCATTTGAATATCTTTGACAGTCGTTACGGGTAGTTCGAAGCCTGAGATCTGACACCAGTCTTGCCAATGGGTATCGTGTTACCCAGTTACTGGGTTGTGGAGGTCAGATAGGCAGTCGTTCCATGTAAAACACTGGTACTCAGCTGAATCCGGTAAGACTGGAAACCGACCCCAATATAGTTGGGAAAAGGCTAGGTAGATGATGAAGTATCTAAAATTACCTGTGGCACCCAAAACCCAGCACCCACTATATTGGATAGGGGGAGAGGTTATTGGCATGCAAATACCGATTTCAAGCACTGCTACTGGGCAAACCAATTTGAAAAGCCCACCCGCGTTGGGGCGACCCCATGCACAGTAGGCGCACTTGTGTGTGACCGCAGAAGAGAAGAAGAAGAGCAATTCAGACAAAAGGATGAAGTTATCATGTTATATATAACGCACATAAATAGGTAATTAGGACCAACATTTTAGTGATGCCGATAGTATAACTTTCACTAATGAAACCTACAAAAACTATTTCAGGTTTCAGTTTTATATTAGGGTTCCGTACCCAAAGGGTAAAAACTGGACCCTATTACAAAGATTCCACTGTCCGTCTGTCTGTCTGTCACCAGGCTGTATCTCATGAACCGTTATAGCTAGACTCTTGAAATTTTCAAACATGATGTTTTCTGTTGCCGCTATAACAACAAATACTAAAAACAGAATAAAATAAATATTTACATATTTCCCATACAACAAAAGTTGCCTTTTTTTGCCGCTTTTTGCGATAATAGTACGGAACCGTTCGTGCGCGTCCGCAGTGGCCGGTTTTTTTTACAAAACGCCACAAATTATTGATTTTAACGAAAAACTTTGTCGAGATGACCACGCAGCATATACCTAAAAGCCAAATAGGTAACATATTAAATTCAATTTTTATTCAAGGCAGAAATATCTCAGTAATTTTCCTTTACCTATAACGTTAAAAGCTTTATTTACAAACTTGATTTATGAATTATAATTATATTTAACAATGTTGAATTAAGGTTTAATAGTTGCCTAATTGTCGTAGTTAATTTTGCCCAAGGTGCTTCGTGCAAAGAGCGTTTCGTCACTTTCACTGTTGGTTGTATTGTCCAATGAAAATTGTCACGCTCTGGCGACGGTAACCAATGGGTATGCTCACCGCCCCGCCTCGGAGCAGAGGCGTGCGCGGCGGCCGCGGCCCAGGTGCCCACAACAATGCCTTTGTCCCACGGTGCAAGACATCCACCTGAAACGGCGCGTAACTACCTCCTACCTACTCGACTCAATCAACGTCCTCGCAATATTCAAATCTGCCACGAAACTACTAAAATACATTTGAAGTCGAATCTCATCTGCTCTCCGGTGACCTGGCTGCAGTCCTGACCATAAATATAGGTGTTATGTGTGTGCAATGAAGTTGTTTTATATTTATGCATTAGGTCGATTGGTAGTGCCCTCTCCCACGTTTCGTTCACCTAGGGCTGTCACGAATATTAAATGCAGGAAGATACATTTTAATTTATGATTCACACGACACTTTTCTCCTGCAGGAAATACTGGGTTTGCTTCAAACTTATCCCTGAGTTAATTTATTCATCCAGAAAGCTTATTGTGAATGAAAGTAAATGATCGAACCCTAACATGCTGTCTACGCTCAGGAATTAACATAGAAACCTGATGATGGAAGCTTTTATTACAAGACATTACAACATTTATTGCGTCGTTATCGCTGATGAATTCTTTTCATCATGTCTCTTCATTCATTTTATGTTCAGTTACAGGTGCTTCTGGTTCTCTTGATATAAAGGGTGAGTTTTTTAAGTGGGTGTGGATGGCCAAATCCGAAACTATGAGGAATAGCGAAAAACACTCAAGGATTCAAGAGGCCGATTTTAATGAAAACTAAAACTGCATCAATAGATTTTGGAAAAATTAACATTCCTAGCTAGAAATCGAACCCGCTGATTTTGGAAAAAAAAATGCATGCTTTATTACACCATTCGATATAGTGTCGCTAATTAGGATCAAATTCTGGAAAGTAATGCCATGCGGCAAATTTGAGGAAAAACCTATTTTTTTTACAAAAATGTCTTTTTTCGTAGGAATTCTACGAAGACTCGTATCATGCAATTGATGACATGAAAAAATTAAGTAATCAAAATTATTGTAATGCTGAATGAAGCACAATGCTTGTTGTTATCGAATCCGGCTATTTGTTGAAAATAATGGCCATCATTTCATCACTTATCAGCCTTGTGACTTATTTGCGTGTTTTTCGCTATTCCTCATAGTTTCGGATTTGGCCATCCACGCCCAATTAAAAAACTCAACCTGTATATGGTCGTCAAGTACCTAGATATTATGTAAGGTTTTGATCCAGTAATGTAGCAAGTGGTGCAACCGGGCCGGTAGGGCCCGCGGCTCGCGTGACCCGGGCGCGGGGTCACCGGGCCCATCGCCGTCGCCTGCGCCCGCGCCGACAGCGCTGTGCAAAATCGCTAATTACATTCAAGCCCACTGCCTTCATGCTGGCTGGCAGACACGTGCTTACGCTAGCAGTCTCTTCAATTTTCACTTAACATGATTAAATCGATGTTATTCTTTACCGTGAGGTAACCGGCATGTCCTAGAACCGAAAATTTGGAGACCGTGTGAGATTCGCCAACCCGCACTAGACCCGTGTAATGAATTAAGGCCTAGTCCCTTTCCCACATAAAGGAGGCCCGTGTTCCAGCAGTGCGAACGTAATAAATAACGTATAAGTTATAAAGTTATATTATAAATAGATTTTCAGAAAAAAAAGGTGGTGGTAATTGCAGTATTTCTTCTAGTTTGTACCTTTTTAATAGCTACACGGAAGCTTATTATCCGACTGGGTAGTTACAAGTTAGGTACAACACTAAAATTAAATAATAATATCTATATCTACCTACTTAGTCACAATTCACAAGATACCACATAGCATAGGTGCTATGTGGCAATTATTCACATTGTAGTGACAATAACATTTTAAGTTTAGAGCCACTAAATGCTTATTGTTAATAAGCTGTAAAACTACTAATATATAATTTACGAACATAATTGGTTGATGAATGTTTTCACAAAACTATATTTGTCTGAATGCAAACGGCACGAGGTCAAAATAAAGAAAAGAAACAAAATGACAACAGCTTTAACGCATCCAAACTTAATGGACATTAATTAATACAATTAGCCCACGGCAAATTGCACGTAAAGACTGAAATAATGAGCGTAAATTGAGGCAACTTTACACTTCTGATTTATTGTCCTGCACTGCACGATTTCGTCGAAAGAGAAAACGGACCAGTTCCGACGTATATTACGAACAGTATATAAAATTGATAAAGAATATTTATAAAAACTTAATCACCGCTTACTGTGTTTTCCAGAGGGGTCAGCAAGAGAAACCATTAATCAGAACATTTCCACTTAATCATGTAAGTGCACTTGTTTTCTCTCTACTTACCCTGATGACTCTGATGTAGGTAGACATTATTAATTTTCGCGTGTAATCTCTTGTTTTTGTAAGGCACCAACCAAGTCGTTGCATAACTTAAAAACTGGGCTAACATCGACTATTCAAACATAAGCTCCGATTATATAACCAACTATTTACAAAATGCATGTCATAGTGTGATTAAATATGCATAGATGTGCAACATTGAAGAACAGGTTGAACATCTCTGATATTATTAATTCGGTATTAGAATAGTGGCAGTGCGACAGCTATTTACCCGACTGCCGAAAGAGGGTTATGTGTTTATCAGTCTATGTATGTATGTATGTTTGTTCCTATGTGGCGTTCCAGAGACCAAACGCGTTGGCCGATTTTGATGATTCTTACGTCAATCGATTCGTCTAAACCCTGCGAGTGTCACTGCCTACATTAAAATTGTAAGATAGAAAAATGGCGGCTTTTGGGCGCCATATTGTGGGGGCCCAAATTTTTTTTTCTTCCAGTCCCGTCGTGTAGGGTATCAAAATAAAGGCTTTTACGAGGCAATGTCAAAAATATATAACACTTATATGTTTCTATGTACCAAATTGGAAAAACAAATAACTAAAAAGTTATAAATAAAAAAAGTTAATAAAAAAAATCAAAAAACCCGACTGCTTAAGAAGCGAACTAAAAAGACGTAAACAAGAAGAAAATCATGCTGTGAAGTCGGAGGATGCATCTGGTTTTGGTCAGCCAGCTCGCGAATATGTATCCTCCGACTGCTCACAAGTGTACCTATTAATGCAGAATTCAAATTTGATAGTGCTTGGTGAAGGAGAGCGCCACGCTTTAGCGGTGTATTTTGTAAACGCTTGTAGATTCAAGGCCTGCGACATCTCGTTTACCGAAAGTCGTTTAGCTTACATTGTAAAATACCCGTTTGCTCGCTGTTTGAATTTTGTAACTCTAATTTGGGAATAATTTTATAATTTTGTCATGAATAAGCTAATGAGAATGAATTGTCTGCAGCTGTCATGTTAATCTATTTATGTTCATTGCAGCTTTATGCACGAGTGGGTATCTTGGCACTTAGGGAACCTAAAGTAGATATACTCGAATATCCGATTACAGTTTGCAAAATATAGTTTATGATTGGAATAGGTACCAATTAAAATAAATAAAAAAGCCTTTATTTGCCTGTAAATTTACATTTCTTACAATCTATGCCTGTATTCGTTTTGGTTTATTCTATGTTAATTGTTTATATAAGATTATAATACTTAGAGTATAATCATACCTAAATTTATATTTATAATTTTTTTTTAAATCTAATTATTCATTTAATCTACCGCAACACCAGAATGTGCAAAATCCTTCTCCAGGGATGTCCATATGACTCTTTCTTCAGCTATTGTTTTAATATCGTAATGTATTGAAATGAAAGAGAGAGGTCCTCTGGTACAGGTATATCCGTACCTAAAAGAGGGCCTCTACAACTTTTATGTAAAACCTGCAGCCTAACTGCGTAAGTGAATTCGGCAAGGACTTGATCATCTTTCACGATAGGATCACTATCAATGGACCAATCACGTGCAAGATGAAAGATGCGTTGTGGATCTCCGTCTATGTGGTTGGTCGATTGATGGGGTCAAAACCTTCGCGTTGCCGAATTCACTTAAGCAATTAGCAGCTGCTGTTGGTTGGGAAATAAAATAATTTAATTTAATATCCATCTTGTAATAGGTCTCCCTCTTGTTCTTTTGCCTATGGATAGGTATCCATTTAACAATTAATAATAATCACATAAATCTAAAGTTTAAGTTATTTCTCAACAACAACAACAATAAGCTTCACGTACCTTTTGAACGTGGCATCGTGTCTATATTGATTTATTATCCTATTTATTTAAAATGAACATTTATTAGTTAGGCGTGTTGTTAGCTCTTAACATAAACAATTAGTTATTAAAAAGCTTATTAGGTTTAATAATATTGAAGGCTTAGATAGTTACATGAACACGGCTCGTGTTTTGGGCTTGAAATATCAACATATGTAGACATGAATAATGTCATCATTTTCAGCAATCAAACTAGTTGGAAAGTGCGATTATTGATAGTAAAAATACTTTGGTGAGTATAATAAATGTGTCTTTGCCTCATCAGAAAGCTTAAAGTCACCCAAAGGGCTATGGAGAGGGCTATGCTCGGAGATTCCTTGCAAGATCGCATCAGAAATGAGGATATCCGCAGGAGAACCAAAGTTACCGACATAGCCCGAAGAATTGTGAAACTTAAGTGGCAGTGGGCAGGGCACATTGCTCGCAGAACGAATGGCCGATGGGGCAGAAAAGTTCTGGAATGGCGACAGTGAACCGGTAGACGAAGCGTTTTAAGGCCTCCCACTAGGTGGAGCGGTGACCTGGTTAAGGTTGCGGGAAGGCGCTGGATGCGAGACGCACGGGATCGGTCAATGTGGCGTCGCCTGGGGGAGGCCTATGTCCAGCAGTGGGCGTCTTTCGGCTGAAATGTTGATGTTGATGATGTATAGTAATTTGAACATTATAGGTACATAGGTACCTAAAATATAAAGTTGTATACACACTCCTTTCAGCTACACGCAGGATGACTTGAATATAAACATGAAGTAATACTTATTTGATATAATAATATCATAAACTTCTTCGACAGTCGAACACGACAAAACCACTTAGCTAACTATTAATTATTTTCCTTCGTCCTTGCCTGTCCATTTTAAGTTTTGGTTCTTGGAAAATAAATTACTGTTTTAATAGTAATATCTATAATTTTCTAGTTATGTCTAGATAGCCTAAGATCCCACTGCAAAAATCTGCAGGTAGATATTTTTTTTTTGATAAATCTTAATTTTTATGAATGACTGGCAATATTAAGCCATAAATTGTAATTGTTTTATTGTTGACCAAAGATATATAATATTTTCAAGTGAAACCAACGTCAGTTGAAACAAAGTCATGTAGAAAATAGGAAAAAAAAGGTTACGTAAGGCACAATCTCTCGGTTGCCAATTTACCTGTTTATACCTGGCAACCTATAAATTTCTTCTCACAGAGAGCTGGCTGATGTTGCATAAATGCTCCTAGGATCAGTTTAAATTCCTAGAGTAACTCCCACGATACAGTTGAAGTTCCTAGGAGACTTATAAAAAAATAAATAGTTGCGGCTAGATGTGGCCAGGCAACCCTCCAGTAATTTTTACCACTATCAATCACTATCATTCATAAAAATCAAGTTATATCCAAAACAAACAACTGCAGATTTTTGCAGTGTGATGGGATCTCGGGTTAAGAGTTTCGCTATGTAGAGAATAGTTGTAGCTTATCCAAGTCTTACTGTTCACCAAATTGATAGAGTTCCTACTTTGGTTATTTTAAACGTTGTTAATCCCATGTTGGGTGTTGAATTTGATTGGTGTGTGTAATAAAGCCATAATACTGGGATCAGCATGAGGCTATAAACGTAAAACACGTTTAATATGATTACGCTTGGTGTCTGTAACGCGACAATCTTAATACAACGCGTGATATATGGCCTACAAGCTTCGGCGGCACTATCAGCCGCTTATGAGAATCATTTTTCTATTACAATCGGTGTAACGTAACTGATTGATCGTACCCGAAGCTCGTTTAACACAATCGATGTTAGTGACAGTGAAAAAGCTAATACAGAAGCGCGTGTTTTAGAGTTAACAAAGTGTCGCAATGGTGGCCGTCGCGGCTATCGGCGAATATTTAATGAAATGAGTGTCGATGATGGAGTGGCTCCAGTAAACGTGCCAAGGGTCCGGCCATTACCACCTGACAGGCGGTGAGCGATGGCCGCCGAGCTTCCTTCACGCCGCGCCGCCATTGTCACAAAACAATGGACACAGAGCTATCTTTAATCACAACAAAATGGATTCTAATTGGATCCGCAAAACTCGCCACGTTTTTTGTTGGTTTGTCATTGTACCGTATCCGTTTTGTACGCTTGATTGTATTTGGCTATGAACGTTACGCAGAAGCATAAAATTCTGTTGAAGGTATGCGTAAGTACAGGTTGGTGTCGCAATAGTTCAAAAGGGTCAGACCAGATGTAGTAAGACTACACTACTAACATTTAAAATATCAAGATTTTCGGGTATTTTGCTCTGCCAATGCATCTGGGGTAATATTTACTTCTTGCTTAATTAAAATATACGCTGTCTCAAATAACAACTACATATGTAGGTTGATATACTGTACGCCATGATTTTGCCTCATTAACTTTATTTATGTGCATTCGGGGCAATTTATCGATAAATGTTCCGGGACAGAAGAAAAAATGCGAATTAAGAATTTCACATTGATTACATCGCTGTACTCGTAAAGTCGTAACTACCTATAGGCTTGCGTGAATTTAATGTTATGGGTACTGGAATGTAATTTTGTTCCTCTAGATCTCAAAATAATATCGTATCCTTTAGTTTCTTATATTTTAAACTGGTTTTTAATATAATCGTTTAAGTTTTATAATTGTTAATGCATTTCATTATTACTTCGAAACCGTTTAATTTTTCCTTTAGTATTGTCAGTAAAAAACACAGCTATGAGGTATATTTCAGTATAGTTAACTTTCTGTTTTTACGTATTAGAAGAATCCAATTGCTGTCAAAACATGAAAACGTATCAGAAAACGTCAATTTGAATGTCAAACGGCTCTTTTGAGCATAAACACATAATTTATCTGGCCTAAACTTATCACACGCACAAATTTAGAACCAACATAAAAGAAACACAAAAAATATATATTGTGGGTCATATCTCTAAAACTAATGAACATTAGTGAATCTTATACAGAACTTTTTTGGGCACATTTGACCAAGGAATAAAATTGCTCTGAAAAAAAAATTGCAGTAAAATCAAAACTGCACGAGAATTAAGCAAAAACGATTTTTAACAGCCCATATTTTTTTCCGCCTTTGAATTTGCCGCTAGAGGCGTTTGTGTAGAATGAGGTCTTCAAAATGTCAACTTTCATAGTTTTAGCGCGAGTTTATTTACTTTTTTATTGTTGTGAACATGGCCAAATATGGCAGTATGACATATTAAGATAGGGACAGGTTTTACCAAACACTGCTTTAATAGAGTTTTATGTTTCGGACAAGTTTATACTTCGTTTTTTTTTTTTAAAATAGGACTCAAGCTGGTATTTGGCAGATCCGTCCCAGAGGTGAGAGCAGTAATCAACTTGCGCTTTATAAAAGCTCAACTGACGCTGTTCAGGCGTGACCGCGTGAAGTACCGTCTCACCTTGCAAGAATCCCCAACTTATTTGTAGCTAGCTGAACCTTTACCTCAATGAATGGACCAAAATTGAGCGTTGATGTCAACGTAACATTAAGAAGTTCGAGATAGTCCGTTATCGGCACGGTTATACAACGAAAACATGGAGCCTGGTGGAATTAGCTCTTTTTTGCGGAAAAATGACACGCCTATTTCTTAGCAGAATTAAAACTGACCAGATTGGCATCGCCCCATTCGGAGACACCAACAATTGCATTCACTGCTATAAGCAAATTAACAGAAGCCAAAAATCAGAATATAGTGTAATAATCACTTACAGGTAAACTCTGCATGCACACAACACGTTGTCGTAACTTACAAGATAAATAAAACACTACACTATCAAACTTGCACTAAATTAAATTAAATAAATAACAAAACCAAGTCAAATAAAAAAAAGTTAAACTAAATAGAACAAGGTATTACAAAAAAATTAATAGGTAATATGGGAGTGAGATAATGCTGGGCTAGGAAACTCAATATTCGGGAAGAAACTTATAAAAACTGGTTTTCAATTTGGATAAACTGTCAAAATGGAGGTCGATCCGATCACTGCAACCGTTCACAATCCTGCAAAACCTCGCGTAGGAAGAGTTAGCACCCAGACCCCTTATTCTCTGCGGAGGGCAGACTGGCGTTTTTGGACTGCGAGAAATTCTCGAGGGGGCACGAAATTCAAAAATATTCAGTATTTGCGGACAGTCAATTTTATGGGCCATAACTTTGCACACAAACATCGCGTCATTCAGAGTGTGAACAATCGGCCAATCACGTAGACATATTCTTTGTCCTTTGCCTTGCCGATTTCATTACGCAATAAGGCAGCAGGTCTAGCAATGCAATAAGACACGTGAGTAGAAACAGGCTTTGCCAGTTGACTATAAATGACTACAAACACAGATTTTATTTTTAGTGTGACGATCATACCTTAGGGTAGGAAGGGGGCAGGAAGTAGATCATGTCTTAGGGAAAGTTGAGGTCAACGATGGAATAAGTGTGCCCAGAACTAGACTTCTCTTGCTAGCGCCAGAAACATAAGACATGAATAAAACAGACCGATATAAGTATAATATAAGTAAAGAACGGGACAGCGGCCATTTCTCAATAGATTCTCGAATATATAAAACTTATTGCGTGTTTATGACATCGGCGGATTCAAAGCATGATCGATCGATACCCGAGTGCACTTTCGCACATCGGTACGTAAGTACCTGTGGTGAAATATTTTAATCCGTAATTTAAGTGTAAAGTTGTTGTAACAACTTGGAAGTATATTCATAAATAAAATATATGCAAACATAAATTGAACATGACGGCGTAAACTTGGGTGTTCTGCAGATTTTGATACAAGTAAACCCCGGCAGTATCTACGTATATTAGCTGTTAGCACAGACTCAAAAGCTTGTGTGTGATCAATGTTTTTTCTAACTGATTTATAAATATTAACTGACCGGAATCACCCAATCTACGTTGTCCTATCCAATCTTATGTAGTCGTACAAAAATCACATCACATCACAGCACATCACATCATCAGCCTATTAATGTTCCCACTGCTGGGAAAAAAAAGGTAAAATGAATTAATATCTGTGTCCATATATTTCCATCGTACAAAGGTATTCCGGCCGTATGTAGACCGGAAATCCATCATGTGTTTTCACACATTTCCCACCTCTGACAAGACTGCTTGTAATGCCTACATGGAGTGTGTAGACACTGTGGACTGTCATGTCTGTCTAACTTATCTCGACATCTTCGTTGCGATGACATGACTCCTTTACGCATAATGTGTGTCTGCGTGATTCACGGAGTACTAGAATTCGCTACTAATAGTCTCAATTGCCACGTATTTAAGTGCTCTACCTGAACTATTTCAATAACTTGGGATGCGGTTTGTAGAAACTGTTCCTAGATGCTTATCTTTTATTAATGGTAAGTGCAATGCGCTTGAAATATTGGATTTGTAAGGACATATTAGATACAAACAATATTTTCATAAAGATAGTTGCAGCAAACGTGGCGTGAAATGGCCAGTTAGTGAGTAATATCATGTTATTTGGAGGCGACGAGGCGAGGGCGCTCGTGACGGTACAGCGGCGGCGCGCGGGCCTCGGTCACGAGTGCTCTGCTGACCCCACAGCCTGCCTCTTCTATTGAGCCAAAACATACTTTATTTACATAAATGGCTGATTCGTATATGTAATGCCGTTTAGCCGCTGTTTTATGTTGTTCATGCACTAATAAAACTAGTTAATTCGGTCTGACAATGTTTAAAAAAAGTCTTTACTTAGATCCGTGCCAGCCCTGCATATCACTCGGCCGGTTATAAACAGGTGTCGCCAAAGGTAATGAAGGCTCGGATGTCTTAATATCAGCTAGTTCTAAATTAAACGAAACACGAATGTATTAGACGAAACTCTGGCTTCACCAGCTCTAACTGGGCGCATTAACTATAATGTCCGCTGCATTCAACGGTAATTTTATTAACATTTTAGTGAGGGCAGCCATGCCTGCGCCCGCGCTGCGAGGCTACACAATCAGCAATCAGCCAGCAAGTAAATTGTATACCTGTAATGTGTTTAAATTACTGAAGTACCAAAAATGTTATTCATGTTTTCTGATAGACGGAACACAATCTTGATTTTGATAATTTGTTTTACTCTCAACATACATGTTTTGCTTTAAGTTGTGTTGCTGTAGATAAGCTGGCTCGACTGTACAAGCATATCGTTTATTTCAGGTAGTTTAGTGCGGGGCTGCGGTTAGACATTAGGCGATACTACCGTTAATCTTGGCGGGTAATCGGATGCAACAGAGGTATGCTTGATGTATGGATCATTTAATAGGGGCAGGCTGCGCGCACGCTTTCTTTAGTCTCTATAATAAATTATTACGAAGATCATGTTCCAGTGTTGTAGTCTTGTGCCGGCGTGTAAGTAGCATGGGAACTTAGCGCCCCATAAGTAAAGCTTCTGCTGACTGCAGCCACTATTGTGAATCTTACTCAGATACGTATAGAGATCAAATCTCAGCAGTTCCATTATTTATCTGCCTAATAACTGATATAGCGCTCCTACGATTTTATATAATGACACGGACGTTATGCTTTGCTCTAGTAATCTTAATGGCTTTTATAAGTAATAATTAATAGCCATAATCGTTTTATATGCATATGAATTCGTGTCGTATTATATTCCTGAGCATTTTAGAAATTGATTAAGAGTAAACGTATTATAATCTACATCTAACACGAACACATCTACTGCACATCTCTTTAAAATTCAATTTTGGAGGTCGACTTCTACCTAAACGATGTAGTTATGCAAAAATATTGAAAGAAGCGCAATAAATAATATGTTGCTGTATAATTTCCGAAACAAAATTGTATGTCATTCTAGGGCGTGGTAGAGACATGCGTAATTATAATTTGGTGATTTATTATTTGACATTGCTGCAATAAACTCCAGTTTCTGCGCTTTCCTTGTCGAAAATCGGTGCATATTGCGCAACGAGCATGATTTAAATGTGAGTCGTGCGACTGGCAGCTCCGTCATGCAGTAATCTGTTACAGCTACGCGCGAATCTTGAAAAGCTTTTAAGGGGCGTGTGTTATTTGGGAGCTTTGTAATGCATTTTTGCAAGCGGCCGCGGCCCGCGATCGGCGCTGTTACGCAAGGATGCTCGGAGAACTGGTCCGACCGGCTCCAGATCTGGGCCAGAGCCATCTCTCCGCTAAGATATTACCGCTAATAGATATTGAACATCCACTCCACTAGACCCGCCGCCTGTTTAGCCACCGACTCGTACGATGACGGTTTCATTTTACTTTTATATAATGGCTCTAGGCCCTTAGTAGGAGTTTCTTTTTAACTAAGATCCACGACGATGAGCAAATCTAACAGCATTAGCTGACTTAGTTGTAGGTACTGTCAGTTCATCGCCCGCAGGTTAACCCTCATTTTCACTTCTCTAATTCGCAGATATCGAACGCCCATTTATGTATTGCCAAATAGGTACAATTGCAAGTGCTAGAGCAACCATTCCTATTGTTTTGATCATTTCGTAAACAGATTAATTTTGGAGGGCAGGACGAGAACTCGGCTCACCTTACACAATACTGATTTCACTAAGTGCTGACATTTCATTAAAATATATTGAAATCGTGAAATGGGGCTTGCATCCCATTGATTGGAAGCGGTGCGGCGGGCGGCGCGTGCGTCGGTCAATACCCGATATTGATTTGCTCCGTGTTTCGAAACAGATTATTATGTTTAATGGTTGTACGTGGTGCTATTGTGAGGAGTCAGGTTAGCAAGCACTGAAATTATGGTTTGCTACGAAAATCGCAAATATGTACCAGACACTATATACTTTGTGTTTGGATAGATTAGTGACGAAATAATAGCCAGTTTATGATGCAACGGTAAATAAAGATTCACAAAATGTTTATGATGCTTTTTTGCCAAAATAACTTAATTAACCAATTTACCTACCATATCGTATTACAACAAAAATAATATGTTATCTTTGACATAAATAAATATCTTAAAATCTAATTCAAAGAAATTAAGTATCTAGGTACGTAGGTAGCTGATAAATCTAATTTATTGGCAGCTCGTGCAATCATGCGCATGTACCCAGTAAACACAGAGTTTATCTCGGTAAATAACTAGACACCGGGGAGATTCATTAGGCGTCGATCCGTGTCGGGCTGTGCTGTAATCGAGCAATTGTTCTCGGGGGGGAAATTCAATTATTAGCCCGTAGAAGCCGCGAGCGCGAAATATCGGCCATTGGGCAACCCGTTGCGTCGTTAGGAGTTGAAATAATTGCTCGCGATTTATCTTAGTGGTACTGACTATAATTAAATGCTTAATAATTGAAGGAGCGCGATGGACGATCCGGCCAATAAATCGTGGTGCTGGGTTCCGTCGCGGCTGGGCACACGGCCGGGCCGGGCCACACGGCACAGCGCCCGGGCTCCGGTGCGATACTGCCGGTCGTGCTTCGTGCTCGTCGTCGATTAGAATGGTCCGTCGAGGGTAGTTCGCTCTCACGCTTCCAATGACTAGTGTAATCGTTTTATGCGACGTGTTGTTGAATTAGTTTAGCTGTCTAATACAGTTAAATCAACGTGTAATTACGTGCTAGTTAAATACCAAACTATTAATACCTTAATGAATCTATGATTCGCTATACAAACATTTCTACTTATCTATCTACGAAGTTAGTAAGGCAGAACTTGTTTTTTTTTAAGTAGGTACTATTAGTTTTTAACCGTTTTAAAAAAAGGATTCCGCCTGTTGTTTTGTACAATCGCCTCAAGTTTGCTGTTGAAATATACTAATAAAAAGCTTTAGTGCCTACCTGCTACGTAATAACCCCGAGATGCTACATCAGCATATGCTGAGTCTCTATCCAAGATCAGGGTGGGTAACACAAAAGCTTCGAAAAATCGATCAACATTTATTCAGGTTTCAGTACCGATATAAAAAAAAGACTTTAAAAAGTAACTTGAAATATTTGAAATTGCACATAGACATGAACTTCCTTCATGTTATACGAGTATTATGATGTTGCCCCTGTCTGTCTGCAAAATAAAACAGATAAAATACTGACTTACTTACTTGTTACTTTATAACAGGTTTAAAATAACGGCTAGGGTAACATTTGAAGGGGTTCTTTTCAAACAATATTAACGGTCAGGTAATTGTTGTTGGGGTGAAAAACAATTGAGTTTTTCATCATGTTTTTATCACTTGTAACTTCGAATAGGAACAGCTCAAATAAGTAGTCTGGTACGGCCATACCTATTATTGGAATCAAATATAACAGCTCACAATGTTAGGACCCATTAATATTAATCCTAAATTTTTATCCGTGGTGCTAGGCTACTGGGCTTATCCCAGTTGTAAACGACCCTTTGTGCCTATTGGCCTTGTTTGTTCTGTCTCCTGCTTGATATGGAGGGAAGTGGAAATTTATATTTTTTCCTACTCCTCCATTATTCTTTTCTGATTAATTTCGTTGCGGGATCCAAGACAGTTATATTCATTCTCCGGAACTTCGTCGAGCTTCATTGCCTCGGCGCTTTTCTGGTGGTTGCCACTGTTGATTCTGGCTTTCAGGAGTTGCAGTGGTTTGGGAATAGTGCGGTGGGTTTGCCCCAATTAAAAAAAAAAGTCTGGTACGGCTAAACAATATAACATCATCGAGGTGGAAGAGATCAGATGGCAATCACTAACATTAGACGCAGAACGTAAAACCAGAAACTTCACGTAATTAAATAAAAAGAAACCCAATAGATGATACATAACTACTTATTTAAATGGTAACCTCCTCTTTATAAGAAGGGTAAAAAAAAAATTGTCCCTGAAGTAAGACTAAAATATGAAGTACCGAATGGTTATCGAGAGACGGTAACGGGAGTGTCGGCAGACCAGGAGCCAGATGATAGCAGTTAAACCAACCTGGTTAAAATACTCGCACAATCCAGGGAACAATGATAATAATGAGGATGAATACGATGCACTGAAACATACATACCCGTGAGGCCGAAGACTATCTATAAACATTCCTATCTTCCCATTTTGGACCCAACATAGTACAAATCGATGCATTCTCAACGAAATTATGCATGAACCTATAACAATAAATAGTTAGTATGCAGGTGTCATCTTGAGAACTACCTCCATTGGCTCCGTTCTCGAACTCGGTTAACAAGTACAATTGCATGAATTTTCTCGTTGAATTATTCGCCCTGCTAGCGTATAAGGTCATATATGGGCACACTATTTTGCTTATGCCGAGCATCCTACACCTTATTCCCCAATAAAGATCCTCTCGTGGAATACAAAAGAGCCCTAGACGACAGTCTTATTGTAAACAGCCAACAATATGGTAAACGTGATGCTAACTGTAAAATTTATTTGTAACATGCGGAGTTAAACGGTGCGCCTTATAAATAAATTTCAATTGTCTGTTGTCATTAAATATTCGAAGTTATAAATCAAAGCTTTATCGGAGCTGGTCGTCGTAACGGTTACATCGCACACGCTCCGGGAATATAATTTAATGATATCGATAGGGGGTGTCTGCGCAGAACACGCGCGCTCTTCGACGACGTGCGTTAATGAACTGTCGCTACACTAATCTAATAGCCCTTTATTTATTATCTATGTAAACGAAGACAATTGTTCTTCATTGATTTAAATTTCCCGCGCTGTCACTTTGACACATCGAGAGCAGATGTCACCGGTGAAGTGTGTCAAAAAGGGGTTACGTGTAATGAAAGTTAATGAGAGAAATAAAACCAAATAGTATTGTGTTACTAAACATTAATGGTACACTAGTCGAAAATTCTTCCATACAAACGTAGTCTGGCTTTTACTCCACTGTTTGACAATGTACGTTCAAAATAAAAAATGATATCAATTTGTCTCATCATTATCTAGTCCTGTATGGAAGCAAAAAGTAAAAAAAAAAAAAACCTTTAAGTTATGAGCTTCGAAAGTTCCATATTTCAACACTAATTTTAACGCATCTTTGGGCGCAAATAAGGACCATAAGAAGAAGGAAAATTTAAAAACGGCCTCCATACAGGGATAGATTAGTAGTTCAACAATGCAAATAATTTTATTTTGAACAGATACGTTTAGTCGTTTTTTCATGATATCCAGACTCCCAAAGGTCTGTTTATAAAATTTCGCGCGCTCGTTTTCGTTCTAAATCATCATCCATGTCGGTACTTTTTGCAAAAGTGTGTATTCGTACGCGAACTAGCTTCTTACTGCTCATAACAGCATCTATCTGTTTCGCACGTGTTGTCGGTTGATATAGCATGCATTTTAACCCCGCGCACAAAATAGTTCGTGACGTCGATTAGTGTACCCTTAAGTGCAAGAATTCAGGAAATAATAGCTTTAATTGTTGTTTCTCTTTACAGGTAAAGTATCTTCATCAGCTTTTATTTTCGAAAATCCTATAAATTGAATCTGTCTGTAAAGACACATTATAAAACAACAATAAAAGCTATTATTTCCAGAATTCTTGCACTTAATGTTTAGTAACACAATACTATTTGGTTTTATCTCTCTATGCTTTTTACTATGTTAGTTGACTACGCCTGATAAACATAAGATACAACAAGAGATTCGGCTGCCATTTTACCACTGATAATAATTACGATGTGCGAATATTGCGGTTCCTTAGATTATGCTTTGACAAATCACGACTTTGCAATTCCAATGCAGCAGATTTAATGTATGGGCGGCAGTTTGCATTCTAACCGCGACCCGACAGGCCACCTCTTTCCTAATGCACGCTTATTTGAGCTTTTTAACCTTTCATCTGTTGTTGGGTTTAAGCATTGAGGGACAATAAACACGATGCAGATGCTTAATGTAGTTATTGTCCGCCATAAGCGTAGAGCAGTGAACAGAGAACACTGGGAACATACGGAGCTGTGCATATTGCTGGGGTTCGGGGATATTTAATGCAAATTGCGGTTCAAAGATAATTATGTATATTAAAAAGCCGGGACGTTATATAATGTATTTGATGTAATACAGAAACACTGGTAATATATGAATTAAAAAAAAGCCTTTTATTTCTTACAGCTTATAAACAAGAAGTTAGGTTATATTAAGTTAGTTTACTTACATACAATTATTAGGTTTGTTAGTAATTAAGTTTGGTTCCTAAATTTACTTGTGTTGATTTTTCTTTAATCTTATACTATTATTCTTCATTCTGTAAGAACTCCTCTGTAGGTGAAGGCCTCCTCCAAAGATAGCCAGTCCTCTCTAGATTGGGCTACTTGAATCCAGTTCGGGCCAGCTGTTTTTTTGATGTCGTCTTCCCAACTAGCTACAGGTCTACCTCTCTTTCTTTATCCGAATTTATGAATACCCGATGAATAATTAAACCTTTTGTTCTAAAGTTTGTTTTTCAAAGAGCAGTTGGTATCTTGTATACAATAATTATGATACTATCATATGATCAGAGAAAATTATGATGATAATATAATTTGATCATATAAATTGCGTTATTATTGAAATTTTATTTGGCAGTTAGATAAAATTTTAGATCTAGATAATAACTAATAAATTCGAAGATTTTAACCTTGGAAAAGTCTAAAAACAAAATTGGAATTAAGAGTTAATGAATACGACTACACTATTGGTAATACATACCAATATTTAAGTAAATTAGTTTTTTACGACCATATTACATTTAATTAAACGCTCATTTTATTCATAACGATTTGAATACTTCTAATTATATAAGTGATCCAACCATCAAGTGACTCGTAGCTGATTATAATTTTATCAATAATTACAAATAAATAAGATGCCATTCAAAATAATTACATCGATTTGCAGGTAATCATGAAACCTTAGTCACTAATGCAGCATAAAGTTTAGTTGGGGTTGAAATTGAAAGGTATTGAGTTAGCGATCAGTTGTTTGGTAAGCGCCGTTTTCATTATGAGCACGATGGGGCAAGGCTCGAGGCGAGGCTGTTCTGGGAACAGCGTGTGGTTGTGAAACATTGAGCGGTGCTGTGTGGTGGTTGAGGGTAGGACGGAAGGTTGGCGAGGCGGGGCGCCGCGGGCGGGCGGCGGTGAAAGGGCTGGGCGGGGCGGCGTGCACGGCGCCGCCCACCGCGCATTTCACCACCGCCGCGGCGACGCTCGCGCCCTACTTCTCTCAACAGGTTCGCTCTTGGTGTTCCATTGTGTGCCAACACTGCCAACCTCTGCGAACAATACTATTGTGAAACGTTTAGATAACATCCCCGCGGCACGTAATTTCGTCTGTTAATTCAATTCTGACTAGAGATTATGAGAACCCATTTTATTGTCGGTATGTGGCTGTATCATAATTTGCGAAAGTATTTGTGGTTGAATTGGATTAAGAAGGTAATTTTTGCTCCTTCATGGGACACAGCAGCTGGAGTCGGAAAGGTGTCACACTTCAGGTAAATTAAAGAGGCCATATCACCGTGATAACATGTCACGTGCAGCTACTGACGTCGACAAGCTGTCAGTCGCGACTAGAGGGCCAAGATGACTTCTATCAGCAGTAACAACGCAGCACTACGGTCTACTGTTTGAAAAACACTTTATTATGTGTGCTATCATAGCAGTTTTCCTATTGGATACTAGGCGTGCCAGCTTCATGCATTAAGTTACTGAAACATTTAATTCGTCTAATAATGACTGAGATCAGAAATTTACCCCGTTTCTTATAGATACTACTGTGAATAGAATGCCTAACTTCAGCACCTGATAATCTGATTGACAGATCAAGAAAATCGAGAAAACTTAGATCGATTTAAATATTGCATGCAATTTTGCATTTAGAACAAAAATTTATAGATTTTACTGCTACCTAAACCAATTGAATTACTGAATTGAAAAATCATGTAAATACCAATGTCCATACAACAGACTGATACAAGAAAAATAAGCGAGAATGAACATTGACTTACCACGGAAGAGACCAATAAAACTATCGGCCGCAAAATTCGTACATAATAAGGCTATGATTTGTGTAAGCGGCACATTGGACGGCCATCAAACACTTGTAGGTGCTATCTTAATGTGAGTAACTTACAGGTTTGTGCAAAACGAAGTCCATACTTGATTTGATAGTCGGCTGCTAAACGCGCCGTTGCTCGCGGAGGTAATTGCGCTGAAAGGCTTCAATTTGAGCCGCGTTTGTACCGCGTTTGGCTCTAAATAAGACGTCTCTGGTCGGAGTGGTAAAGAGGCCGCATTACTCTTATTGAGGCCTGGAGCCTGTATTATCTGTTCGCCGAGGGGCCGCGCGCCAGGCCTCGGTGTCCGCACGCCACTCGTAAAACTAAAACCCACTTAACTTCGCACTGTCTATGCAATGCTATCTGTGTTCCTATGTACATGCATAACACGATATCTGTAATGAACTATTGATGTAAAGTAGAATGATAAATTGCTACGCGTTAGTAGAATGCAAAGATGACCTCTGAAAACGTACAAAGGTGAGATCTCACCGCACTCATGTACATTTAAATGTATTGAGACAAACGTTATGAATATAAACCCAGTTAAATACTTAAGGCTTTATGTAAGATACTTACGTAAATCTTTCAGTATTCACGATACCTATAATTAAAAACACATAGGTCAGGTATTTTAGCTTTTTGATGAGGTAAGAGGTCTAACATGTTGTAGGAATGTTCAACAGTAATATTATAAGTTGTAAGCTTAGCTATTGTCGATGACTAATATTATAACGTCATTTCAATTTCACAAGTTGTTACTCTCATTAGAAATTCAACACTATTGCCCATTAATCTGAAGGGGCGTAGCATGGCACGAGCGGCGCGCGGTCGCGTCATGTGCGCCTGCCAGCCGCGCTGCGCTGCGCCAGCGTCGAGTACGCAACGTTTAGCTGTGCTAAGCTGTGCTGTGCCCATATTTTCGCAGCGATGTCACAGATCCCAAAAGGTCGCTGAACCGAAACCCCATTGTTTTGAGTTGCGTCAACGTATCGTCTGCCTCGAGCTACGATGAATTGAATTTGTACCGTATTATTGTTACAGCAATATGTTGCCAGACTCATTATACTCACCATTATATTCAAGGTGTAATTTTGGTTTTGTAAAACTAATATGAACTAAAAGCTAGGTAAGATTTCTAAAGCCACATTATCATAATATCTTTATGCTTTACTCTCCAGTCGTAAATGCCTCAAGGCGCTGAATAATAAGTTTTCGAAATCCATTCAGTCGAGACAAAGCTCACAAACAATTAAAAGTTTATAGTCACCTAAGTACCAATGCGGATGCTTCTGGTGTCTTAGTCATAAACATAAGTAATACTTCTTAAGGTTATTTACAGAAATGAATTTTCATAAAGTCATGTTGATATTCCCGCAATTAAACATGAACGTAAGGCGTGAAATCTGGCTATTACGTTTCGCAAGTTGAACGCTTATTATTTTAGTATCTGCACTTTATGTAGGCGACTCTTGCAATCAGTAAATATTATAATTACTTAAATGACGTTCAATTTCTCAGACATTTGACTGAATTCCTTTACAACGCAACGTACCAATACGATCGTTTGCCACATGGAACTCTACTCACCCAGAGAAAATCAATGTTGCTCTTCATCATCATCAGCTTAACGCTGGGACACAGACCTCTTCTCTGTGAGAGGGGATGGGCCGTAATCCACCACGCGGGCCCAGTGCGGTATGGTGGATGTCACACGTATTCGATTTTTTGGTTCTAGGACATGCCCATGTTTCCTCACGATGTTTTCCTTCACCGTTTTTAGAGCAGTGGTGATGAAATAATTTACACGAACCCACGACCTACCACTTGGCCGCCTCGGGGCCGTTACCACTTGGCCACAACTGCTCTCAATGTTGCTTTATTTTATTTTTAATCAAGGTAATGCCAAAGACAACATTTTTGTGAACATCTTTTATTCAACATTTATAAAAGAAATGCAAAGATTCGATAGAAAAGTTAAAATTACCGTCACACACAGAGAACGTTGGGAAAACGAAATTCTAAAAATGGATAGACTGTTTACCCCTCATAAAACTTAGTTGAACTGTAAATAAATCAAATCAAAACATAGGGCTTATTGTTGGCTACAGATTTTAATGAGCCTTTCACTAATACAATCCTTAGACCTCGGTAACCGGATTGGATATGTATGTAGTGCATCATATTATAGACGGTGAAGAACATTTTAATTTGACCCCAAAGGGCAAACCGCAAGTGAAGTCACGGATACAAGCTAATTAAATTAAAATCGTCATATTATGTGATGTTGGTACACGTAATAAGATCCGGCAAAGTTAATTTGCATCAATCTGTAGGCCGAAATTAAAGTAATGTAGTATGTACTACGTGTCGGTAACATACGAGCGCATGATGATATAAAAATTCTGAGAAACGCCGCCCGACCCGTAATCGGTTCGCGCTGCAACCATTGATCCATGATGATTGGCGCCGCACTTTTACTAAAATCACTTATTATTACGAATACGACGCAAGTTGTATTACACTGCAGAATATTCTGCAACAAGCACGGGAAGCATATTATCTGAAATCTCAAGTGACAGTAAACATTATTTATTTCATAATTATATACTTCGGAATTATTTATTTCTTTGTGTTTTACGCGACCCAGGAATCTGTCGATTAACAAGAGAATCGACAAAACAATATGATCCAGCAAGCCGGATAGCATTGTTCCCGTGTCTCGTATTTCTCGAAAGTATCGTCTCGGCGACAATCACCCTTCGAACAAAGACGTTTATCTCTCGGAGACTTCTTAAATGGGTATAATGTTTAGGAGCGCGACGCACCGGTGAGCACGAATTGACAATAAGAGCAAAGTTCAGCGCGGTTCAGGACTCGAGAGGAATGTGGGGGCGCGGAGAGCGGGGCGACGCTTGCGAAGGTGCCTAGGTACTAACCTCTCTACAAAATCACGATTAGGCACTATTTATATCGACATTTCTAAAATACCTATACCTGTATCAGACAATATTAAGCACCTAGTATTACAGTATTAAGCAACTTTGTAAGCTTAGCTGCTTGTAAGATACTCTAGTATAGTTCCTCACGCGAACTTTAAGAATACCCTACATTACGCTATTACTTAAATAACGGTGTTTTGGTAAATGTACTTATTCCCTTTATGTACGGATGTATTTTCTCAGTAACCTACACTTAATAACGTCGTGAAAACCTCGTGCACTTGCTGAATTCATTCAAGATCGAGTACCTGTATAGTTAGTATCTTATTCATCAGTTGGAGTGGAGATACCGTTTTATATACGACTGCAGTACATTTTGAAGTAATGTAATGAACAAAATGAGTGTGTGGCTCTGTTTTGACGTAATTGACAATAAATAAGGGACTCGTTGTCGGGCCAGTGGGTCGGCTCAGTTCACTAAACGAGATCGTCTTCTAAGAGGCGCAGTGTTGGCGAAAGTAACGGCGGAATGCTACAAACTATGTTCACGCATGACCCACGGGTCAGCCGCACACATTCTGACACATGTCAATTAAGGGGCTCACCGCCTCGAGGCGCCGATTGAGTGCTTGGACATGTTTGTGGAAAACCTTCGTCAGCCAGATTGATTCATTACTACGTCTATTGAACAAAATTTACTGCTCGCCAAACATTGAGCATCCATACATATCGAGCTGCTTGTTCATTTTCTAATGAAGATTCATCGGCTTTGGGAGCCGTTTGATTGCAAATGTGTAAATAAATAACCGAAGTACATATCTGGCGACAAGTACATGGAATAAAAACAGAAAGCACGGACAGGTAATTTGCATTGACAAACTGACAATTACAGTGTTTGTTGTACAAGTACGCGTGTTAGTAGTGAGTATACAATGATATACAGCTGCTTCGTTGTTTCCCAAGTTTGTCTGCAGTTGGCAATTTACCGCTCCGCAGATCGATCAGCTCCTATTATTGGAAGAGGTCGGACGTGTACAAACATCGATTTCGAGTCGTTAATGTGAGTCTGCGTCCCCGGCGAGGTGAGAGCCGACACTAAGGCTCACCTCACGTACCGCACTCAAGATAACGACATGTAATCATAATGATACACTCTAATCTGCAAAGATATAAACACGGTGTAGTGCTCGTTGCATCCTGCCCTAATTGTTCACCATTATGTCGTTAAGGTATAGATCTCGCGTCGAATTAGACATTGGTGTGTGCATTTTTATTTTTATGTCTTACTTTACAAAACAAATTAAGATGTCTATCATGCACGTAAGTATATTCGCTGCGCTATACTTCCGTGCCAATATTTTAATTAATCTTTAATCAAATTGTCCAGATTTTAATTAGCCAGAGATAAAAAGCTGTCACCATTGCTCTATAAAATAAGAATTATTATTGTACATTTCCGACAGCTTAAATGTTGTGCACAAATACACAAATAAAGTAACTAGTTTTTTTTTAAATTGCGTAATTGCAAATGTTTGCAATTTGCCCAAGGATACAAAATTTTTCCTTTTGTTAAATATTAAAATTGGTCACAATTTTCCATAAAACCTCATGTAGATGCCTATATTAATCTCGTCTTATACTTATCAGAAAATTAAATCTAGCTATTTCATAGCAAAGAATAATTATTATTAGTAATTTTGCGAGTATTTTTCAATTATTCATTAATAATGTAAATGGAAAAATTTACATTTAATTTTACTGCTGCTCTATTGGTACTTTAAGTACCGAGAATATAAAATGGCTTTGTGCTTAGTAATTTTTTAGGGTTCCGTACCCAAAGGGTAAAAACAAGACCCTATTACTAAGACGCCGCGATCCGTCTGTCTGTTTGTCTGTCCGTCTGTCACCAGGCTGTATCTCATGAACCGTGATAGCTAGACAGTTGAAATTTTCACAGATGATGTATTTCTGTGGCCGCTATAACAAAAAATACTAAAAACAGAATAAAATAAATATTAAAGTGGGGCTCCCATACAACAAACGTGATTTTAATGCCGTTTTTTGCGATAATGGTACGGAATCCTTCGTGCGCAAGGCCGACTCGCACTTCGCCGGTTTTTTTTGTATCCAATCGGTTCAGAATAACAGTGTGTGGCATAATAATAAGCTGCCTTAAGGCTAAGTATTTCGATAAAAAACCTAAACAGCACTTAATAAACTTTTATTTCAGATAGGAACGTAGTTTATAGTGTATTTAACAATTTAGTACAAGTTAGTCCTACAAACACAGATTAGGTAAAATACAATTAAATTACTGCGTGGTACTCCAACCACTTTCACAACATCGGGAAGCTCAACGATGTGCGATGACACTGAGAACAGTGTAGGTGCGTTTATAAAATAGTTATACTGAGTTTATCTTTATGTTACAAAGTTAAAGTTTATCAATACAATTATACTTGTGTTGAATGCTGGTTAGAGAAAATCATTATCCAAAAGCCATTGGCTCCAGAGTCCCGGCAGCTTCCGCCGAGCGCTGAGAGGAGCTACTAGAGTGGTACTCGCCCCGGCACGTTCGCTCATAGCGCGTGATTGCGGCCAATTATTTTCTGTTTATCTCTAATTACGCATGCGCTGCCAACGTCGGCGGCTTATCGCGAATCTGCCCTTCGGCCCGAGATCCGATCGTTTTCTAATCAGCTCCCCATCCGCAATACGTGGAACATCACTATAGTGCAGATAAATCGGGTCAAATCTGTCTTTGCAACCATCGCCAAACTGCCGACTTTCACGAAAAAATATGAGCGATTCGTTCCGTTCGTCATTTTGATTTAATCGAAGATAACGTGGCCTGAGTTAAGTGAATTCCTGGTAGTAAGTTTTTGCGAGAGCATGAAAGATTGCCGCTTTGCATCTGTCGCTTGGCAGTCGCAGTCGGCAGTCGACGACATGGCGCGCGACAGGACGACTGGCGCGAGGGTCGTGCGTGTCTTACTCGCCGACGCCGCGCCGAGTCGCAGGAGCACTCGCACAGTATTAATTTATCGGCAAGTCGTGCAAACAGAATGACGTGCCAGTTTTTTGGTGCGCACTCACGGCGGGCTTGTGGTGAAATTAGGGTGCATTAACGAACAAGGTCAGGTCGCCGCGCCGCGTCCTGTCCCTGCGGTCAGCCCGGCTTTTCAGAAGTCCGTGAGCGTTGCGGTTGATCGTTTCCGCATACAATTTAACAACAATGCACCCCTTATGGTTATCACGTCATAATAAACGTAATATCAATAATAACATAGTTGGTAAAGTAGATAGATTTCAATAAAATACACATTACGATTCATGTTGTAACAATTGTATCTCGTTAGTCATCGTCGCCGAGTTATCTGAAGTATTTATCTATTAGCTGTGTGAGAAAAAGCCAATCAAGTAAGCACCGCTGAGCGGTGAGCGCGCAGCCATAATCCTTCAATGAACACTGGGAGGTGACTAACTCCGCAGCTATGAGCGACTGTTTAGCGAGACGAGCGTAGTGATCCGAATACTTATCTGACAGGCATCGACTGCCTAACGTTACCTTGTGCAACCTCAAACAGGGTTGAGAAATTGACATTTTTTGTCTAAAAAAAAGTATAACTGTGTAAGGAAGTACGAGCAGTATGTGTCTGCAATAACTTTGAATACAATACCAAGCAATAACTTTGAAAACAATAAAATTAATGTATTTCAGGTTTAACACACTGCACTTATAGTTTGACCCAACACGTACAGAGTCAACAATTTCACAGTTACACCTACCATAGTAGGACTTTAATAATATAATTAGTTAAACAATATCAAACAGTAAAAACATAACAATCAACAAAAACATTACATTTCGATTTGTGCCTCTGTCGTCCCACTATCTTGTCCCACATTCCAAAGAATTCCTCGTTCGTCCCACTTGAGTTTTAAAGTCACCACTCGTCCCACATTCCTGGCAAATTCAAAGTACAGTTGACAAAAAATATTGTACTATATCTTCCAATAAATTGAAATAATAGTTTTTTCTAATAACATAAAGATATTAAATACTTCCAGTTCTAGGTATGCATCCGCGATGCATGTTTTTAATTTTAATAATTAAAAGATCTATTGCAATTTAGGAAAATCTTTATTATTTAGTATCACAATCAAATCCAAATCACAGTACTATTAGTTACACCTATCAATATACACATTTGTATTTATCTTATAGAAGTACCACGTTAAGATATATATATGTATTACACATGTAATATTTATCTGAGATACTTCAACATAATTAGAACTACTTATTTAGAAAAACCTTTATTACGTGACTAATATCACAATCAAATCACAATCACAGTATTTTAATTAACCTCCTATTTATGAAAAAGTGGTATTTTAACAATTAAATTTCCAAAAAATCAACATTTGTATATAAGTAACAGTCAAATAATTATAGACCGTATACACATTTGTATTTACCTATATGTACCTTATAGAAGTACCACGTTATGTTATTTATGTTAATGTGGTATTTCAACATAAATTGAAATATTTATATTTAAAAATCTTTATTACGTAACTAATATCACAATCAAATTACAATCACAGTATTTTAATCAACCTACTATTTATGAGAAAGTAGTATTTTAACAATTAAATCTCCAAAAAATCAACATTTTTAAACTTATCATTAATATAGACACATTAATATCATTAATAAACAAAAGGGCTGATTTTTTCCAGGCAATGGCCCAGTGATATAGTGCCATTCAACATTGCCGTTACAGAATCAAATATATATTTGTCATGAGCTATATCATCAGCACGCCGAGGTTTACCTTGGCGAGCTAAAGAAAGAACAGCGTCGTTTTTGATCACATTCAAAAAGCTAATGATGTTCAGCTTTCCCGAATATGTTCTGTTTAATTTAGCGTTACTGCCTTCCACTGGGTTATTTGTTCTGTAGATATCCCCCCAAAAATCCCATTTGCCTCGAAGTTTGATCAGAAAAAAACTGTCATGGTGGCGTAACTTGTAATTTTATAATTTATATTATAGTGGAGTCTCGGATTGAATTAGTTCATCAAATTTTCCGCAACATGAGGTTATTTATCTTTCTGGTCAGTCAGGTTTTTAGGCTGACTGTACAATTAAATCAAATTTAACTCATATGAAAAAAATGTGGGACGAGCCAGGCATACGAATTGGGACGAGCGGGGAATAAAATATTGAAAATTAAGTTTTGGGACGAGCGAGGCATACAAATTGGGACAAGTGGGGAATTTTTTATGTGGGACGAGACTCTGTGGGACGACCGAGGCACAAATCTACATTTCACAATAAATTCAATAATTTGTATTTTGTTTTTTTGTTTTTTTTTAAAAACATTGCCCCACACTAGGAATTTCTTCCTGTATCGTGGGTGCGTTTACAAACATATAAACTCACATACACAAACACTCAGAGCCGGATCAACTATCTGTAGGTTATACAAATATTTGTTCCGTGCGGGAATCGAACCAGCGAAATTAAAAAATAATAATAAAAAATAATTTAATACGAATAATTTAATAACAAATAAATAATTCACGTGTGATGGCAATGTTTTAGAAACTACTAGTTCAGTTTTAATTTAACTCATTACTAAAAACAATTAAAACATTTAGTAGACTTTGTAATCTAAACAGTTATGGTGCGTATTGCTACGAAATGCTACGACGTAGCCGCGTAGCGACGTAGCGGCGTAGTACGCATAAATATAACAAAATATGCATTAGGTAAATAATTTAGCGCCACAAAAAAAATGAAATCAAATATCAGTTTTTGTAAAATAATTATAAAGGTATTTGCAACATTTATTAAAGATTTATTTTCGTTGGATCCCACTTTTAGATCCCATTTTTTAGGTATTAGCGATGGGTCCCATTTGCTATTCCCATTGAATCCCATGTTATAACAACATGTGTACTTTTCAGAAGAAAAGTGATTTACCTTTATCAAACATTTAAAAAGCAGCGTGTGTTTGGCACCAAGGAGGACCTCAGTACAATGCTCGATGATCTCAGTAGAGCTTCCGAAAGAGTGAGTCTTAGGATGAACATGGACAAAACCAAAGTGATGTTGAATGCCCATGTTACACCCACTCCTATCAAGGTCGGAGACTCTACACTCGAAGTTGTGGGCGACTATGTCTACCTGGGACAAACGATCCAATTGGGTAGGGCCAACTTCTAGAAAGAGGTCAACCGTCTAATCCGACTCGCCTGGGCAGCGTTCGGGAAGTTGCGCGGTATCTTCTCGTCCAACTTACCACAGTGTCTCAAGACGAAAGTCTATGTCCAGTGTATATCCAGTGTGTGTTGCCAGTGATGACATATGGCTCTGAGACGTGGTCGCTTACAATGGGCCTTATCAGAAAGCTTACAGTCAGTCAAAGGGCAATGGAGAGGGCTATTCTCGGCGTTTCCTTGCGTGATCGAATCAGAAATGTAGAGATCCGCAGGAGAACCACGGTTACCGACATAGCCCGAAGAATTGCCAAACTTAAGTGGCAGTGGGCAAAGCACATTGCTCGCAGAACGGATGGCCGATGGGGCAGAAAGGTTCTGGAGTGGCGACCGCGAACCGGAAGACATTGCGTTGGAAGGCCTCCCACCAGGTGCACCGATGACCTTGTGAAGGTTGCGGGGATCCGCTGGTTGCGAGACGCACGGGACCGGTCAATGTGGCGACGCTTAGGTGAGGCCTATGTCCAGAAGTGGACGTCTTTCGGCTGATGTGATGATGATGGTGATAAAAGGTAAAAAAAGAAATAGAGAATACGACGTTACCAAAAAATGAAACCTAGCTAGATCGATTTATCCGTTGAGGGGTCCTGGTATTATTGTTTATTGACTTGTTGTTGATAATGATTTTGATAATGATTTTTCTTAAATGTATAATTATAATTCAATAACATTAAGATTTTCATTAACATTATATTTTTATGTTTTATTTAGCTGTTAATGTGCCACTGCTGGGCAAAGGCCTCCCCCATATCTTTCCAAGTGCTCTTTTCGAGCGCCACTTTAATTTTAGTTATTTATATATTAATATTAATTAATATTTATATTAATTATTATTTATTTTATTATTTATCGGTCCAGGCGTCTTTGAGTAATCGGATAAAATAAATTAAAAAAAAGTTGCCGACGTATAGTAAGTTGGTGACCTCCTCCTTTTTCGAAATCAGTTAATAACATAATGTAATCTCATTTTATTTAAACTGTTGTTGAAAGTACCCACATTCAGACTTTTTAAGCATTTGGGATCCAACAGAAATGGTTTTTGGGATCCAACGGAAATACATAATAATGTTTTGTGGGATCCAATGCAAAAAATAATTAAGTGGGATTCAAAAGTGGGATCCATCGAAAATAAAACTTATTGAACATAATCAATTATTGAATTTATCATCATCATCAGCCATTTATTGTTTCACTGCTGGGATACAGGCTTCCCGTCTGCGAGAGAGGCACGTGGGCACGTGCGCCCAGTGCGGGTTCGAATTTTTGGGTTTAGGGAATAGCGCTTTCCTTTCGATATTTTCCTTTACCGTTTATAAAGCAGTGATGACATGAGCAGCGTATACTTCTGTGAATGAAAACTTCTATAAATCCATCTAATACCTTTAAACGAGCAATTTTTGTAAATATATATAATCTGAATCTCGGAAACGGCGATATTCATGAAATTTAGTATGCAGGGCTTTTCGAGGGCGATAAATCCATTTAGCTAGGTTTCTTTGTTAAAAACGTCGTTTTCTCTATTTTCTACCCGAGCAGAGCTCGGCCGCCCAGGGACTATATTTTTAACTACTTATTACTATTTTTTACTTAAGTTTTATTTAATTTAATTAATTAATTATTATAAATAATCATACTCTGTGCACTTTAACAACAAACTGCGATCGCCAACCCGCCTGCCAAGCTTGGCGATTACGGCAAACCCCCTCCAAACCAAAATTAATAGCACAATGAAAAAACGGCCCCTAGTGCCCGGCAGCCCGTCTACTGGTAACTTGCTCTACTTCCGAGAGTGTGACCGGCAGTCCCAGGGTGGTGTCGGATTTATCGTCCACAAGTTCCTTGTGACCAAACAAGGAACTTGTGGACGATAAATCCGACACCACCCTGGGACTGCCGGTCACACTCTCGGAAGTAGAGCAAGTTACCAGTAGACGGGCTGCCGGGCACTAGGGGCCGTTTTTTCATTGTGCTATTAATTTTGGTTTGGAGGGGGTTTGCCGTAATCGCCAAGCTTGGCAGGCGGGTTGGCGATCGCAGTTTGTTGTTAAAGTGCACAGAGTATGATTATTTATAATAATTAATTAATTAAATTAAATAAAACTTAAGTAAAAAATAGTAATAAGTAGTTAAAAATATAGTCCCTGGGCGGCCGAGCTCTGCTCGGGTAGAAAATAGAGAAAACGACGTTTTTAACAAAGAAACCTAGCTAAATGGATTTATCGCCCTCGAAAAGCCCTGCATACTAAATTTCATGAATATCGCCGTTTCCGAGATTCAGATTATATATATTTACAAAAATTGCTCGTTTAAAGGTATTAGATGGATTTATAGAAGTTTTCATTCACAGAAGTATACGCTGCTCATGTCATCACTGCTTTATAAACGGTAAAGGAAAATATCGAAAGGAAAGCGCTATTCCCTAAACCCAAAAATTCGAACCCGCACTGGGCGCACGTGCCCACGTGCCTCTCTCGCAGACGGGAAGCCTGTATCCCAGCAGTGAAACAATAAATGGCTGATGATGATGATAAATTCAATAATTGATTATGTTCAATAAGTTTTATTTTCGATGGATCCCACTTTTGAATCCCACTTAATTATTTTTTGCATTGGATCCCACAAAACATTATTATGTATTTCCGTTGGATCCCAAAAACCATTTCTGTTGGATCCCAAATGCTTAAAAAGTCTGAATGTGGGTACTTTCAACAACAGTTTAAATAAAATGAGATTACATTATGTTATTAACTGATTTCGAAAAAGGAGGAGGTCACCAACTTACTATACGTCGGCAACTTTTTTTTAATTTATTTTATCCGATTACTCAAAGACGCCTGGACCGATAAATAATAAAATAAATAATAATTAATATAAATATTAATTAATATTAATATATAAATAACTAAAATTAAAGTGGCGCTCGAAAAGAGCACTTGGAAAGATATGGGGGAGGCCTTTGCCCAGCAGTGGCACATTAACAGCTAAATAAAACATAAAAATATAATGTTAATGAAAATCTTAATGTTATTGAATTATAATTATACATTTAAGAAAAATCATTATCAAAATCATTATCAACAACAAGTCAATAAACAATAATACCAGGACCCCTCAACGGATAAATCGATCTAGCTAGGTTTCATTTTTTGGTAACGTCGTATTCTCTATTTCTTTTTTTACCTTTTATCACCATCATCATCACATCAGCCGAAAGACGTCCACTTCTGGACATAGGCCTCACCTAAGCGTCGCCACATTGACCGGTCCCGTGCGTCTCGCAACCAGCGGATCCCCGCAACCTTCACAAGGTCATCGGTGCACCTGGTGGGAGGCCTTCCAACGCAATGTCTTCCGGTTCGCGGTCGCCACTCCAGAACCTTTCTGCCCCATCGGCCATCCGTTCTGCGAGCAATGTGCTTTGCCCACTGCCACTTAAGTTTGGCAATTCTTCGGGCTATGTCGGTAACCGTGGTTCTCCTGCGGATCTCTACATTTCTGATTCGATCACGCAAGGAAACGCCGAGAATAGCCCTCTCCATTGCCCTTTGACTGACTGTAAGCTTTCTGATAAGGCCCATTGTAAGCGACCACGTCTCAGAGCCATATGTCATCACTGGCAACACACACTGGATATACACTGGACATAGACTTTCGTCTTGAGACACTGTGGTAAGTTGGACGAGAAGATACCGCGCAACTTCCCGAACGCTGCCCAGGCGAGTCGGATTAGACGGTTGACCTCTTTCTAGAAGTTGGCCCTACCCAATTGGATCGTTTGTCCCAGGTAGACATAGTCGCCCACAACTTCGAGTGTAGAGTCTCCGACCTTGATAGGAGTGGGTGTAACATGGGCATTCAACATCACTTTGGTTTTGTCCATGTTCATCCTAAGACTCACTCTTTCGGAAGCTCTACTGAGATCATCGAGCATTGTACTGAGGTCCTCCTTGGTGCCAAACACACGCTGCTTTTTAAATGTTTGATAAAGGTAAATCACTTTTCTTCTGAAAAGTACACATGTTGTTATAACATGGGATTCAATGGGAATAGCAAATGGGACCCATCGCTAATACCTAAAAAATGGGATCTAAAAGTGGGATCCAACGAAAATAAATCTTTAATAAATGTTGCAAATACCTTTATAATTATTTTACAAAAACTGATATTTGATTTCATTTTTTTTGTGGCGCTAAATTATTTACCTAATGCATATTTTGTTATATTTATGCGTACTACGCCGCTACGTCGCTACGCGGCTACGTCGTAGCATTTCGTAGCAATACGCACCATAACTGTTTAGATTACAAAGTCTACTAAATGTTTTAATTGTTTTTAATTTAGTATGCAGCTAGGTTTCTTTGTTAAAAACGTCGTTTTCTCTATTTTCTACCCGAGCAGAGCTCGGCCGCCCAGGGACTATATTTTTAACTACTTATTACTATTTTTTACTTAAGTTTTATTTAATTTAATTAATTAATTATTATAAATAATCATACTCTGTGCACTTTAACAACAAACTGCGATCGCCAACCCGCCTGCCAAGCTTGGCGATTACGGCAAACCCCCTCCAAACCAAAATTAATAGCACAATGAAAAAACGGCCCCTAGTGCCCGGCAGCCCGTCTACTGGTAACTTGCTCTACTTCCGAGAGTGTGACCGGCAGTCCCAGGGTGGTGTCGGATTTATCGTCCACAAGTTCCTTGTTTGGTCACAAGGAACTTGTGGACGATAAATCCAACCGTAGAGAGGATCGAGAGTGTGTTGACCAGGGTGGTTTACCTTATACTCAGAATATACTCAAGATATGCCCGCCTGCCAAGCTTGGCGATTACGGCAAACCCCCCCCAAACCAAAATTAATAGTACAATGAGAAAACGGCCCCTAGTGCCCGGCAGCCCGTCTACCCTCGACTACGTTAGTGGTCAAGGCTATGGCGTGCCAAAGGGTGCGAAGAATACCTGGAAGAGAGCCGGTTGCCAGAATACAAACCGATGACTGGCCCTGGCAACAATAAACACGCGTAAACTCTGGCCCGACGAGAATATCATCGAACTTGAGGATGAGTTGAGCAGGTTACGATAGAGTATCATAGGGTTAACTGAAGTCCGAAGAGAAGGGGAGGACTCCATAATCCTTAAATCTGGTAACTTGCTCTACTTCCGAGAGGGTGACCGGCAGTCCCAGGGGTGGTGTGGAATTTGTCGTCCACAAGTTCCTTGTTTGGTCACAAGGAACTTGTGGACGATAAATCCAACCGTAGAGGGGATCGAGAGTGTGTTGACCAGGGTGGTTTACCTTGTACTCAGAATATACTCAAGATATTCGCTGAAGGTCATACAGGTCTACGAAGTATAGACCATGTATGAGGACATTTCCAGTGTCATGCATGGTCACAAAACTCACTTCACCGTGGTCATGGGAGACTTCAACGCGAAACTGTGCCAAAGAGACGATGATGAGCTGCGAGTGGGGCAATTTGGATTTAGAGGACGGAACCACGGCAGAGCCCCGATGGTTTACAAAAACCGGCCAAGTGCGAGTCGGACTCGCGCACTAAGGGTTCCGTACCATTATCGCAAAAAACGGTACAAAAATCACGTTTGTTGTATGGGAGCCCCACTAAAATATTTATTTTATTATGTTTTTAGTATTTGTTGTTATAGCGGCAACAGATATACATCATCTGTGAAAATTTCAACTGTCTAGCTATGGCGGTTCATGAGATACAGCCTGGTGACAGACAGACAGACAGACAGACGGAACGCGGAGTCTCAGTAATAGGGTCCCGTTTTTACCCTTTGGGTACGGAACCCTAAAAATGGAGATAGACTTCATCATGTCGACGAAGACGCATATATTCAATGATGTCTCTGTGATCAACGCGGTGAAAACCGGATGTGATCACTGTATGGTAAGATGCACTTTGAACTGAAATATTAAGCTGGAAAGATCTCTACTGATGAAGTCTACGCTCCGTCCAGCACAGATCCAGATCCAAAACATCGAGAGCTTTCAGCTCGACCTTCAAAATCGTTTCGAGTGCTCCGTGGGCGATTACAACGATGGGTTCGTGGAAACTGTCTATACGGTTGGGTCTAAGTTTTTCAAGACCCGACGTACAAATAGGAACAAAAGACTATCCAATACTACTCTCAAGCTCATGATAGGAAGACGTGAAATTATCCTGCAGTCTTCAGACGATGCGAGGAACTACCGGCAGCTCAATAGACAGATCTCGAAGTCCTTAAAGAGCGACCTCTGCCGCTTTAATACCGAGTGTATTAAAGACGCGATTGAGCGGAATAAGGGCTCCAAAGTGTTTGCAAGAGATCTGGCTATTGGACAGAGCCAGCTCACGAAACTGAAGACCGACGATAGCAAGATCGTATCCGCAATATCGGAGCTTCTGAAGGAGATCGAGAGGCTTTAAGTGCAGTTGTACACGTCAATCAGTCAAAGACAAATGTATTTATTTCAACTAGGCTATTAAGCGGTACTTTTGAACGTTAACAATAAAAAATTACAAGTAATAAAAATTGATTCTACCGTGCATTCGGAAAAGTATAGCTTGTTATGGAGAAGAACGCACAAGTAACTCCATCATCATCATCTGCCTGCCCTTATCCCATGTTACTTGGGGTCGGCGCAACACGTTTGCTTCTTCCATACCGTTCTATCCCCCGTCATGTTATTACTGACTCCCTTATTACTCCTCCCTTGACTCCATACTTACTCTTTTATGTAAACCCGTTGCGAATCTAGCAAACAACCCAAGAGCTAGATTGACCCGACACTGTACCTGCCACCTCGGGTCCTAATGTGTGTGGGGGCGACGGACGACCCCGAGTCCGTCGCCCCTGACCTATTTAGGGGGGCTGGAAGAGGGCGTTGTCCGCGTGCGTGTTGTGCTGCGGATCGGGTGAGCGAATGAAATCTCCCTCTCCCTCTCCCTCTCCGCAGCCTCCTTCTGCGAGACGACTGTTTCGCAGAAGGATACCACAGCGTCCTAGGACTCCTCGCTGCCGACTATAGATTTGACTACGGCCGGCAACGACAGGTCACTGAAATTTCACATATAAATAGTAGTTCTATCTCACGAAGACGGGCTATGTGACATTTACCACGTCGAAATAAGAGTCATTTCGAAATAAGAGTCATCCACCTTCGTGAAATGGCTGTTTTATAGCCAATCGGTTGTACGGTTTGTCGTCAAAAAGAGGTTGACATCTGAGATGAGGACCTACCTAGGAATATTGGTATAGCTAAGTAAGTCCAACTTCGAGAAACAGGTCAACCGCCCGTGATGACGTATGGAATCGAAACATGGTCACTCACATTGGGCCTCATCAGAAGGTTTAAAGTCCCTTAAATGGCAATGGAGAGAGCTATGCTCGGAGTTTCCTTGAGTGATCGAATCAGAAATGAAGACATACGCAAGAAAACCCAGGTTACCGACATAGCCCGAAGAATTGCCAATCTTATGTGGCAGTGGGCAGGGTACAGTGATCGCAGAACGGCCGTTGGGGCCGAAATGCTCTGGAGTGGTGACCGCAAACCGGCAGTATTTACGAGAAGAATGTTCATCACGTTCTCATTTTTTTGCATACATTGTAATTTCGTTCAATAGTACTTCATTATTTAGGTATTTAATCATCATTATAATTACGACGTAAATTAAATATTTACAAGATATTTACTAAGCTTCATTAAATTGTTGGTTATGTCAAAACTGTCAAAGATAAGAGCAGGTCAACTAAATTACCGCTTTTCAGTAGATACAAAGAATTTTCTAGACTAAAACAGTTACTTAACTTTTACTGGAAGGGCTGGCCCGCAATAGCAAAGGACTACATGAGTCTGGAAAAGGGAAAGGGCGGTTTTGTCCAGTTGTAGGGAATTATGAGCTAATGAGAAAGATACCTAAACTTACAAGCCATATTAAGCACAAATCTTATTCAGTGAATAGAACAACTGGGGCAACTACCTAATGCGCAGTCTAGACACGTATTAGTGTGGCGGTCGATAGAAGAGATTAGTAAAATCAATTATTGAGTTCTCACGGCAAGCCGCGGCACGGCGGCTACCGGCGCAAGCGCGGGCGAGCAGAGGAGCTTCTATCGCGGGTACTTTTAATGTATAGGCGTCACGCTCCACACATGTGTGACTTTTAATATGCAAATATGAACAAAAAAAAACTGTTTTTATTACAAAGAATAAAACGGTTAAAAATTCGTTCCGTCTAAATTGTTTTGTTATATCCTACGAGCTACTTTCCTTTCTTTCTATGTCGGTTTACGATTTCATTTATAGATAAAAGGTACTAAAAATGCATTGGCATCCACGGTAGCACAGAAGCCTAACAGCTGTTTCTAAATAAACATTCATTGCGAGTAATCATGGATTACTGTACATCGTAGCTACGGTCTAGCAGTTTATAACTTTATGTAGTTACTGGATAACCACTATCTTTTATATCGTCGCCCGAGGGCCTGTCACATCGGCGAGAAATAAATACACAATAAGATCCATTAACTCGAACAACTACACGAATATAAGTCAAATAAATATTCAACACATTCTATAAAAAGATTTGCAGCTGCAGCGCAGCGCTTAGATAGACAAATCCGTGTCTCGCGTTCAGATGCGCTCATTAAGAAAATTACTCATCGAGTATTACTAAAATCTTGTCTGCTAACGTAGTAATCAAACAAGGTATAAAATATGGCAATAGCATAAGGATGGCGTCACCTCGCTACATCGCGTCGCGTCGCGCCGCAGTCTCCGCAGGGACGCACACTAACGCAGCGCGCGCGCTTTGTATCGGGATTGTCCGCTCCCACGATACACAGATTAGATTGCGAATGACTGATGCGTAGGACAATATGTAATAGATCAGCTGCAGTTTAAAACGAAAATACTCGCCTCGAATAATAGCTCATTTATAGAGATAAGTGTCAATGTTAACTCCATTTTGTTTCGGAGAAATGACTCGTGTTCTAGTCATAGCCTGAGAAAATATTAATGCAATAATGATGTTAGAAGGTATTAGGTATTATCTCGGAATAGACAGAAATAGAACGATCTGCAACGAAGGCTGTCACTCAAGCTGCAGGCTTGTTGTGAAACGTGGAACATTATAAATTGATTGCAATTTTGATTTAAATATAAATGTGTTATTACAATTACGAACATTTAGTGGAGGTTAATTAACTAATCGAGCTCTGGGAACTATGATGACTTAACTTTATAATTACGAGAATTTGTAAAAACAACCGGAACATTAGTTCATCACGTAGAAAACACGTGTTTTGCTAACCACGCCTAGAATACGAAAATATCTGATATATATAATTTATGTGTCTAGAATATTTATATAACAGAATGCCTAATTCACACTGGTTTTTACCTATTAGCATAAAAAATATATGTATTTGAATAGGGGGCATATTTTGTTAAATTATGATTTTGTAGTATTTTTTATGAATATATGATGAACTGCTGAATTGCGAAATATGCTGACTCTAAAAATATCCATACCTACCTACCATTTCAGGTTGAATTTATCAAAATCTTACAAATATTATAAATGCGAAAGTTTGGATGGATATTTGTTAATCAATCACGGCTGAACGGATTTGAATAAATAATATTTAAGAATAATATTTAATTCGACATAAAATATAAGGGATACGTATTAGTGCATTAAACCAAATAAAAACAGATAGAAAGGGAACAGATAGCTAAAATGTTAATAGATAAGGAAATATTGAGCGCTATTCCTCTCTCCTAGACACTTACTGTATGTAGAATGTTGCTGTGCCCGACAGGGTCCATAATTGTTTCTGTAACTTATATTTACCACCTGTATGTACATTATGGATGCAATAAATTTAATTTGAATTTGAATTTGAATGATTTCGCCACAGAGACAGTTTTTTTTTTTTTTTTTTTTTTTTAAAACTTTGCCCCACACTAGGAATTTCTTCCTGTATCGTGGGTGCGTTTACAAACATATAAACTCACATACACAAACACCCAGAGCCGGAACAATTATCTGTAGGTCATACAAATTTTTGTTCCGTGTGGGAATCGAACCCGCGACACGCAGCGCAGCAGTCAATTGCTCAACCACTGCGCCAACCGCGCGCGTGCGTGTGTGAGTTTATAGTCTGAAATAGCACACAGGCTACCTTTTATGCCGGTATAATATTCCCTTGGGATCATAAAAACTTTTCACGCTGGCGAATCTGCTGGCAGAAGCTTGTATAAACATAAAGTAAAGTACTGTAAAAGATAGGTATTCAAAATGTATTAACTAAGAATCACGCAGGCATTCAAGACACAGCAGAATTTCATCAACATAGACATGGTTAAACATTATAACGTTCATTACCACATGTTGTTAAATATTACGACTCACAATCATCATTAAGTTTTGCGAGGGAATAACACTGCTTTATAGACAAAGCCTAAATGAGGCCTTTCATTAGTGATTACTGATTAGAAACGTGAAGTTAATCGGTTTGGAAGAAATAACTTTGGTAACTACATGCCAGTCGTTAAGCAGGTACATGTTGGAAATCTAGGTATGCTGAAAGCCATTTGAGCCTTGATAGCTTACATACTTGTATGTACATACTGAATACAATTATACACTTCGATCTAGTTTTAAGGGGTTTTAGTTGTGAGGGCCATGCTGGCAGAGACAGAAAATTGGAGGGAAATGGCCTCCTTTTGTGAAACTGTGATGGCGCAGAAGGAGGCCGCCGAGCGGGATCGTGAGAGGGCCGATCCCGCTCGAAGTAGAAGGCGTCGGGGACGCAACCGCCTCGATGCCTTAAACGCAGAAACCCCGCCTGCGAAATAAGCAAGCGGGACTCCGGGAGTCCAGGCGCCTTTTGAAGGTTTCCCCACGCAAACAAAAAAAAAAAAAAAGTATGAATGAAGATGGACTAGATTCTGAAGATTTCAGCCAGTTCCAACAAAGAAAGAAAAAAAACTATTTCATTTGGAGAGGTGTAATTAATTTGGCCACTCATTGGCAAAATAACTGAAAAAAGTAATTGTGACTTGCGAACTTTTTACTTACTAACAACAAAAGTAAAGAGTAAAAAAAATATTTTCTAATTTACACAAAATAAATCGGTTAACCGAACAAGTTTTGAAACTTTGAAATTGAGCATAATTTAATTTAAAAAGTTCACAGTTCCCAATTATTTGTTTCAATGAAGCCTTCAATGAGAATATCCTATTAGGTAAAGCCAAACACTTAAACTGCTCGGAGATCGAACCTAGAAAGTGCGATCTCTTCTTCAACCTACGTAGTATATATTATAAGTTCGTCAACGTCAATTCAGACATGTGGTAGGACCGTGAGATTTATCTGACATAGCGTGAGTACTTTTGTAAGCTTATTTCGATGGTTCATGGGACATCAAAGATAAGGGTCATTGTTACTACCACGACCGCAAACTATAGAGCACACAAGGTTCACTTATAGCTGTGTCAAAACCTTGTGAAAGTTTAAATAAAATATCTGCAATGTTTTCCTTGTTCTTGCGTACGTACTTCATCGTAACCGTGATCGCAGCTGATACCTAAACCACAAACAGCTAAATGATACAAATATTAACCCTAATACGATTGCCATCTAAATCTTTTCCATTTATCATATTTCATTATCATAATATTTTATGATTTTCTACTAGGTCAATATAAAGAATGGTAACACTTTCTGAAATTACGTAAGAAAATGATAAAAATATTAATTCTAAATGCATAGGCACTGCTTTATGTGGGATTCGTGAGAGGCATTTTAATATCACAAATGCACGTCGATTACATCACTTTATTTCGCAGATGTGAATAAATTCGCTCATATTAATAAGTTTTGTGATATATATTTCGTGCTATTTGCATAAATGTATAATTAAGGACACGTTGTGACTGATCTCATAACGCTCCAAGTGAAATGTTGCATCCAAGATGATACGATCGGCACCTTTCTAGTTTTCGGTCATTAGAGATAAATATTGCTGTAGAATATTACTTAAGGTCTATAAAGTGAGAGGTTACGTGGTCATTAACATCTTAGCTCAGGTAATTAATATGATTTTTAATTATTTTTTATTGTATTGAAATTTAAAAATTAGATTACCCAACTGCAATAAGATTAATGCACATTCGGACGTTTATAAGTACAGACATATTAAATAATATCCTGTTTTTGTTGACACTATCAGCAGCCGATACGAGAGGCGATAATCAACCGACAATAAAATTTACACTTTATTGAATGTGGATACAATAAGGAAGACAGTTTCTAGAACATTTGTCGGATATATTTTTTACTTAAAATAATACCAATAACGAGAATAAAAATAGTATTAAGTTGAAACATTTTACGACCCTGAGATGGAATAAACCTCAGCTGATACGAGTAGTAGTTCGATGTCCGTTTTATGTGTAAGCTCGCAAGCCCGTGTGAGGTACATACACATAGGTACCTGCACCGTTACCACAATGTTAACCTCGTTGCAGCGATGATGCAAATTTGGCCGAGAAATCGTCTCGTATCGTATCGCACACTTTCATAACAATCCGGTGATTGATTATATAAATTTGAATACTGACGCCGTTAAAACCAAATTAAAATCATCTGCGGCATCGGATAAAACACGTCGCGACTGACTGATAAATTACCAAAATGATGATTAAACGACTATTGCGTATGTTCACTGGCTGCATCTCAGTGACGCCGCCTATCGCAATCTCATATGCACATTACAAACTCTTGCGGCTTTAATTGATATTCAATCGAATCCTACAATGAGCTTGAGCTTTCGGTGAAGGAAAACATCGTGAGGAAACCATAGCACGGTGGTAGGGTACTTTGTAGTACCCGCCTGGCTGGCAACCACCCTCAAGTTGAAAATCTGTCGCCAAGCACCTTCCGGTGTGTTCCGACAGCAGCACTTGAGAGCCAGTTCCCTTCTAGGCTTTGTGTGCTTACCACCATCGGCCACATCATCACTGACCACGGTGAGATTGTAGTCAAACACAGGCCTATACATAGTAAAAAAAAAAAAAAAAAAAAAATTATAAGTATAATTACATACTTTCAATTTATTGTTCGCGTACCGTTTCAGCGTAACTTTACTACCAAATTATAGGGAGGAATTCACCGTGGAGCATTTAACAGGACATCTCAAATTAGCCGAAAGCGGTGGAGCGTAGCACGTGGCCACAAAGGGCCCCATATTTTGGTCTTATTATAATAATTAACTGTATATAAAACCGCCTCACAATTATTTTAATGCTTATTAAGCACGTGTGTTGAAGTGGAGCGTGAGTTTCGGTTGCTTTTCGTTGCGAGTACAATTATCGCCATTGATTCTGCGGTTGACTATACCGCACTGTGAAAAGCTGGCAGGTGCGCTCTTGGGCCACATATAACTTTATACGTTCCCATGATTTTTGATTTTGTAGGGACGATCGAAAATAGGCGTTTCCGACTCTAATTTACATCGGTAATCATTTCAGAAGCTAATAAAACTTTAGTCAATATGATAGGTAAAGTTTGGTAATGGGATATTATTGGACATCATTGTTAAATAAACTTCGTTTTCATATTACAATAGTAAAAATCAGCGCATATATCTAACGAAATAACTGAAAAGAGCAATCTGGTAGTTACATAATTGTATCAAAATCTACTTAACCTTCCTGTAGTTAAGAAAGAAAGTCCTAAAATAGGTTTAAAATGTATGTAATATGTTTTTTTATTGTCTTAATCTGGACAAAGAGTTTCGTAAAGATTAGTAGCCGTCTATTGTTTATTTATTTATTTATTATTAATGTACACACAGAAAATACATACAGAAAACACATCATGACAAAGGAGTACAAAGGTACTGCTTATTTCTTGAGAAATTTCTACCAGCAGACCCGCGAAAAGGAGAAATGAAGAAGAAATGTAGACAAATAGTGTGTGAGAACAGGAAGAGAAGAAAAATGAACGACTAACCTAAAATATAAAAACATATAAATATATATAAACAAACACATATAGTGTAAGTGATATATACTTAAATAAATACATAACTCTAAAATATATAGATACTAAATATATATAAATATGCTTATAAAGATCAGATTTGAGTGTTTTCATTGTTGTTAAAATGCTGTCCATGTGAATTATATAAATATCAATGTTGTTATTCCAGTAGTATCCTTGTCCGTTCTTCTCCACGTAGGTAATTTCCGAACGGGTGGTAGAATCGCTTAATCAAGTTCCAGCCCTAGTTGTACCCCCAGCGACGGCCTGAGCCGAGGTTCGTATCCCATAGGGGATACGGGGCCCTCAGCGTGGTCGCTTAGGTTAAATATTTGTGCCTGGCTGGAGGCTCTACTTTAGTCTCCAGAGGGAAAGTCCGTCATTTGGTTGAACAGCAAGACGCGCAAAACAAAAACCATTAGTATATATCTCAAATCAGTGCTTGCGCTACAATGTCTATAGGTAAATTTTTTTTGAGATAGCTAGCACCTCCGATGTTCTTTGTACTACTATTTTTATAGTGATATTTATTATTCGCAAGCAGATTTTGAAAATAAAACTTTCGAAATGGTCAATTCCGACCATGAATACGTCGTAAAAGTTTATTCACATTACTTTACGTATTTTGTGGTCCATTAATATTTTGCATCAAAAATACTATCTCGCAATTCTAAAATACAAAATAAACTATGGGTAGCTATAGCTGTGTACATTTTAAAATGTATCTAGGTGTTATATTTAACACCTATGTTTATAATATATAAAATACTGTCGTTATAAATTTTATACCTTATAGTTTGAAATTGACGAGTATACAAGATCCGAGATTGGCGTGTTCATTAGCATTGGCACGAATAGCGTTATCGACACAAATAACCCGTACGATGCGAGTGGCAGCTCGAAACCGATGCGCCCGCGCCGCGCCGCGCCGCTAACACGGGCCTAGTATCTATGTTAATTAAACGCCTGTCATTTGCTACAATAATGGAGGCTTTGTGGAGCTTTATCACGTTTTAATGTTGTGTAAACTTTGTCTGCACCGACGGCACAACGACATACAGCCTTCTTAATTAAGTAAAATGGTACCTACGTTTATTAGCTACATGTACGTTATAGAGCGGATTGCGCATATGGTTAATGAAAATAGTATTTATTCGACGGGATGTTGTTCAACACGGGCAGAGAGAACATGAAGCGAAACTGATTAGTGTATTGATGGTATCGCTTGAATGCACATGCAGGAATAATTTATAGTATCTCAAGGTGTTCATTACGCATGGTTCATTTCCAGAGAAGAGACAAAGAGGGAGACTATAATAGTCACAATTGTCTGAAAAAACACATTATGCGCTACAAGAGTTGTAGGTAATTGGTCTCATAGAAAAAGTTTTTATTGATAAACTGTATCATAAATTACTACGCTAGTTTTATAACTATTATAAACAATACATGTACTAGTGATTCGGATGGGCGATAAATAAAGAAGTGAACCATTAGATACTGCCTCCATTATAATTGGCGCTATAAATAATAGCGTGGTGATAGATGGAATATGGATCATTGCGAAGGCGGGGGCGCACGCGCAGCCTCAACATGAGCGAGCGGTTCGATGTGCTCTTAATATTACGTACCTACCTTTATTGTGCTGTATTAATTTAATAAAAGAGCATGTGAGTGCTTCACATAAGACCACCAAGTTCAAACTTTCGAGCCTGAAAACGTTAATTCTTAAACTTGGTGTATTTATTTTTGGGAAATTATTAACCGGGCGAAAAATATACTGAATAGGCGACTATTATACTAAGTAAGTAACTATTTATCCGGATTGGGACCTTTTAGGAGGTTTTTGTGAGCTGCGGTAAAAATATGGATAGTATTTAAACTAAATTCAAATTAAAGGTGTAAAAAAAAATCTGAATATGGCTTACTGAAATACTAAGTGGGCGACAAACAGTGCCCACTGTTTGTCGCCCACTTAGTATTTCAGTAAGCCATATTCAGTTTTTTTTATTCGCCCGAATACAAATGTTTAAAACAGCGACTTGAAAATAAAAGTTTGTCGACGTAGCTGCGCGGGGCTCCTTTTTCTGTCTGCAGTGTCTAAAGTAACCTAACATGAAGGAGATGACGGGAACTAAGTTCGCTTGCTTTGCTCGCTCACTTCAGCTCCCGTGCCCCTCGAACCACCTATCCGTGTCGGGAAGTCCTAAGTTCCCGAGCTCACTTCGCTCGCTCTTGGACTAATTCGTTGAAAACATGAATTTGTATTCGCCCACTGTTTGTCAAACGTGCTACAGCACATCATCGCTTACCATCAGGTGAGATAGTGGTCAAGCGCGAGCCTAACAAAGATAAAATAAATGGGAATTTAATTCAAATCTTTTAAATGACTCAAAATAAATGCTATACATTTTAGGAACTTATTGCTTTTTCGTCATTCTATAAAACCGAATACGTAAGTACCTATTACGTCACCATTGTCAGTCTATTATCGGTATTAATATCACATTACATCGTGATAGTAAAATTGTTTTTTAATCTGCAAGTAATAAATAGGCATTATAATTATGTGTGCGTTATTATCGAATAATCAAAGGCGTCAAAGTTGAGCAACGACTTGGTAATGACGCTCGTCCATAAAGCGTTGTGAAACCCAGCCCGAGGGCGCTGCGGGCCTGTCGTAAATAATTGGAAGCGCACTGTTTGTACTAATGTACTATCTAAACACATAATACCTCTTTCTGAATTGAGCCATAAATTAGTTTCAGATACAGCGTAATTCGAAAACGTTTGTTTCGAACGTGGGCTGAATCAGACAGAATCGAATTCCAAAATTTACTTATAGATATTAAAGTTACGGTATGGAAAATTACATGTTTGTGTTAGTCGAGATGTTGCAGAATATTGTCTCATTCGATGCAGGCGTTTAGAAAAGCGATAAAATATGTTGTAAATAATCAAATAGAAGCGTGCCAATAGCCGTGTCGTCCGCCAACGCAATATCTAATATTTTGATATGGTTTTGAGCAACTCTAGTGTTTCTTGTTACAATGTTTGAAATGTAAAACTTGTTGTTGTAAATGCAAAACATAGGTTCTAAGGTGGGCAGGTCAGATCATTTAAATGTTTTAATATATTGGTCGTACTTTAAAGTTTTCCCTTCTGCGACTTTTCTGGCGTTAATCACTTAGTAAAGTTATACTTGTTTTTATTCACGATTTGAAAAGAACTTAAAAAAAATGTTAATAAAATCAAAAACCCGTCTGCTTTTTGTTTACATCTTTTGAGTTCGCTTCTTAAGCAGTCGGATTTTGTTTTTTTTTATATTTACAACTGTTTTTGTTGTAATTTTTTACGAATTACTCTTAAAATATAAGTGGTATACATTTTTGTAATTACCTCTGAAAACCCTTCATTTTGATACCCAACTCGATGAAAGGAAAAAAAAATAATGGAGACCGCCACAATATGGCGCCCAAAATCGGTAGTGTTTGTTTTTTTTTGACTTCACCTATCTAAGAACACTTGGGCGGTCAACTACGTAACTAACGATATCTTAATTATGTAAATCTGTCAAGTGGTTTGCAAGATATGAGCTAATAAAGAATATTATAAACATACACACATACAAGATACGAAAATTCAAGTGTTAAAACAAGTTATAAAAAAGTAACAAGAGCAGTGGTGGCCTAATGGTTACGGCCGGGCCCCGACTTACGAGTTGTAGGTTGTGGGTTCGAACCCCAGCAGCCGCTTTACTTTGAGTAATTTATTTATTTCATCACCACTTCTCTCAAAACGGTGAAGGAAAACATCGTGAGGAAACCGGCATGTCCTAGAACCAAAAAATTCAAAGATATGTGACATCTACCAATCCGCACTGGGACCGCGTGGTGGATTATATATAGCCCACTCCCTCAATGAGAGGCCTGTGTCCCAGGAGTGGGAATATTAAATGCTGTTGATGGTAAAAAAGTAATAGACAAATCACTTGGAACTTCGTTGGGTGTCGCTATATGGATCTGTACATGGAATTTGTAACAAAGCCAATCGGTGTTTATTTGTCAAAATCGGTTCCATCAAAACAATCCGCGTCCGGTTACCGTCTACGCTGCAGCAACGCCTACGCTTTAGAAAAGGCTGATGCGAAGACACTTTCAGCCTACCTATTAAAGACTGCTTCAATAAATAAAGCTGTCAAAATGCTATAATCACCACTCTTGACTGGAGACTTGATAAAATCTCGATTGCAGTAGGTACATGCATTTATGATTTTCCCAAAGCCAAATTAATGTAATTATGTGTGACCATGATATGAATTCTATTAATTTACCTGTCAAACATTCAGTTTTATAATTAAATTAGTATACTGCACATTATCTTAATATGTTTTAATTACTGACCATCTTAAATGCAGCTCAGTAACAGGATGCGGAATACTGTTAATAAAAACTAATATCCGTTAAAACCAGAAATAATGTTTTATTGTCAACAGTTATATTTCGGTCAGCCTTGTGATTATTATGTTTAATCCATTTATTGGCGGAGCACGCCGCGACGCTAATAACTATTCTAAATAAGTTTTCAACACCTTTATGTCTGGTAAATCGGCTTACATACGCTTCTGCTGTCAGTTCTTGAATATAAAATATAAATTATGTGTGTGAGAAGAACAGTAGCTTGGACTTAATGACCTTGATGTATGCATGATGATTCATAGTTACAAGAATATCTACTTACAAATTGAAAACAACGCTCAAGCTTCTCTATAATTTAAATGACAAAATATTGATAAATAGACAGTGATCAAACGGCAACATATTAAGCTGGTTTTAAGTAAAACCAACCACATAAACTATACAAACCTAACAAAAACTGACCAGACATCGACACGATCCGATAAATCACCACTGTTTCAGCATCAGTACCGTACACTGCAAAAAATAAAACAAAACGTATTTTCGTTAATAACTCTAAAAGTAGGCAACACGAAATTGATGTTTGCGATGCAACGTCTAGACCAGACACGTCCAACTAAAACAAGTTCCACCGATTCGTTCTTGTAATATCGGTGTAATTTATTTAATGTTAGAAATAGACCTCGCCAGCGCCACAAAGAATATTGGCTTTCACAACGGAACCTGGCAAATTTATGTGCCGCGAGATTTTGCCAACAGTGAGCTCGCAACGGATCACGAGAACAAAGCATTAGGTACTACAATCTGCCCTGTGTCGGCTCTCGGCGGTGAAGCGGTGTCTCACCTTGTTTATAACGCGTTAACAACACGACAGACGCTTCTTGCTGTCTCAGTGCTGCGCTCCACCTATTAATTACTTATCTGTATCGTATTTGTCATAAAGTCACAATCAATCAACCGCTGTAGAATCACAGGAGGAATACTAATGGAAGATTATGATTGAACTTGTTACACAAGCTTATCTACGATTAAAATTAACAGAACTATAAAGTGAACCGGCAGAATTAATTGTTCTATTGCATAATATTTCTATGTTTAGGAAATGAAAAAGCTCGTTACAGAAGATTTATCGCCTACAAACTAGAACTAGGTACAACTAGCATAGATCCACCTGAAACGTGTCTTGGCAATAATTATTACGACTTGATGGGAATACCGACGGACGTTAATTTTATTGGTTTTTAACAAGAGCTTACCTTGCATATTTAACTGTAAAATATGAATATTGAGACCGCGAGGAAGTGTAAGTAACGGTAACGTTTCCTTCTTCTCTGCCAAGGAATCCAATAACCGTGTGAGCGGTCGGTGGGTACTTAAGAATTGCTCATTTATTTTGTCTTAATCAGAAACATCTGGATTCTAGCAAATTATTTACTAAAGAACACTAATCGTTAAGTTTAAAATTTAAACGATGACGAGGACATGAACAGTTGCTAGTTGAGCTGTAACGACGTACTTTCTGAAAATAATTTTCCTAATCCACAATGTATAATTTTTTCCAGTAAAATAGCCGGCCAAAGGTGCTTAGAATTATCCAGGGATCTATTATGGTGAACTAGTAATTTCGCTGCCTAGTAGCACGTTTCCCTAGTATCGCCTTAAGCCAATGCCGTTACTAGGAATTATGAGTGGTCGATGTGTTACACCTGCCCATAGAAACCGTTCTCGTAATTACGCTAATTGTTCCACTATATTTGTTACATATATAGAAATATTAGGCTAAGAACCGCCTTAACGTCGCCTGGTTTTTTATCCAGCGATAGTTGAACAATTAATTACGCGTAAAAACATTTTTTCGAACACATTTGTTCGACAAGTAAACAATTTTTTGTAGTCAACCACTTTGTTGCATTGTAAAACTTTTGTTCCGCGCTAACCAGAAATCGTAACGTTTGTATGTAGGTAGGTATCCTAGATATGATTATCGTCTGGCAGACACTAATTTTATTTGTAGGTAGATATGTGTCTAGCTATTGACGCAGAGGATAATCGCATCCGCATATTAGTTAGTTATTCACAAAACATTTAAATAATTTATACAATATAATAACTTCGATAGTAATTACGATCTTCATCTTTAAATAGCATCGTTATCGCGTGCCCAGTGGTCTAACAGGTTTCTTAATACCGGCAAGATGCTGTCAGCTAGTTGTAACTAATTGACGACAGACGAGGCGTTACAATTATTGTGTGTCAAGTTGGTAATTGGCATGATCGTGGAGCGATCTTGACCTAAGTCACAAGGCGGGCGGGTGCGCACCGTCCTGCGCGGGCGCACGCCGCACCGCGCCGACCGCCGCGCATGCGCGTTTCATCGCGTGCCGCTGTGTAACGGTCCAAGCAGCTGATCCTCACTATTGTCCTTTAATTAAACTCAATAGCGCAGTTTCGCAAATATTTTTAAGCCTGGCGTGTATTTACTGAAAAAAGAAGGAAATATGTTAGTAGAGCAGGCAAAATTATAGCATTTGTGTTTATTTATTGGGTGGAGTAAGTGGCCTTAATATTTCTCAGTTTGCATGGATTAAACTAGTCGGTTTCAGATAGTACGTGGGCATTAAGATAATCATGTCTTGTTTTGTGCACGGCGGGCGTGTGTATGGCAGCGTGGGGTGCTCGGGGGCAGGCGACGACGTTGCTCTGTCTAATTAAGCGCGGCCCGGGCTAATTTGACGCGTGAGCGCCCTGCGCCCGCCGCCTAATGAATGGTATCGCACACGTTCATCGCCCGCGTCGCCGTCGCCGTCGCTTAACTCGTGCACCGCGCCTGCGCACTAGGAAATCTAACCACTGACCGCCATAAAAGAAATTATTGCGAAATTAAACAGATCGATGAACGTGCTCCTTAGTTCAACGTGCACCCACGTTATGCATCTACAGGGAAGTATGACACAGCTCATGTTAGAATAGAACTATTTTGTATGCAGCCGACTCCGGAAAACTTAGACTAATGCTTATTCAGAGTGCTTGCATCAGTCCGTAATGTTGATTATAGACATCGGTAGAAGCTTTGTGAGTGCAGTTTCTAACGCACTGATGCAGTTGTGCACGCAAATCATTCTGCAAATTACATAATTGATAAGTCGGTACCTATGACACAGGTATATGGGTAGGTACGCTAATGGCATTCGTTACTGAAATAACATTATTTGATTTTATGACAAATCGTAAAACAGAACTATTTCTAAGCAGGATTTTTCTAGTTTAAAGGACAGAAGTCTTACTTTTTTTGTAATAGCCGTACCTACCCATTTTTGTAGTAAAAACACTGAGTTACCTAGGCTTATCTTTTTGCTATATAAATTATTGCTTACACAATTTTAACAGAACAAGAACAATAACTAGAAACAAAGGTAAGTCCATAAAATTCTTATTATTAAACCTAATTGTCTTAAAGTCGATAAAGCAATAACGATGAGGAAAAGCTCTAGTACTTAGCTTTTTAGGGTTCTGTAGTCAACACAAAACCCTTATACTTTTTCGTTTCGCCATATCCGTCTGTCCGTCCGTCCGTCTGCCCGTCCGCAGCGTAGCTCAGAGACTCTTACCCTCTTACAAATAAACGCGGAATAAAGTTATACCAGGTATAACAAAGGAATAACCATACATTTTCATAGGTTTATACTTGGTATAACTTTATTCCGCGTTTATTTGTAAGAGGGTTAGTGCTAGAAAGCTATAATTTGGCATGGATATACATATTAATCACGCCGACAAAATGGTAAATTAAAATCATGATAAAAGGATTTTTTTAGGGTACATGTAAAGTGAGGATGTTTATTTCCCTCGTGTATCCCATGGTGTGGGGTATAGTTGCATAGGCCATTCAAAAACATTACGGGTCTGTGAAAACCATTTTTCGATTCAGGGATCCATTTGAAAACATTTGATGTATGATTCCATTTTTTGAAAATTAAGCTTTAAATTGCTAATATTTGTTAGAATCGAGTGTCCTCTCGCCCTGCCAGCTAAATGGTTGCTTTTGGAAATGTAAAAAAAAATCATGGCAGTAATATATATAACGAAATTAAAAGGAAAACTATCACAGCTAAGTTGGCTTTACAAGTTTACGAGTAACAGTCGATTAACTTATAAAAAAAACTTGGAAAAGTAAAAAATTGTATATTGGTGTATGGGGACAACAGTTTTCGAACGGCGAAGTTAATTTTGCCCTTGGTTAAAGCTATGTTCGGTGCTTTCATTGTTAATGAACGTTAGTAATGTAACCTATTCATTATCAAGAGAGCGGTAATACATCCTATAATTAAGGGTGGTGATGGGAACTCGTTTACAAACTACCGTCCAATCGCGGTGTTGTCCGCCCTGTCAAAGGTCTTCGAGCGACTTATCAATAATAGACTCGTCAAGTTTATTGAGCACTACAAATTAATTTCAACGCAGCAGTTTGGGTTTCCGTAAGAAGAAATCAACTGCAGATGCCGTCCATCGTCTAACTAATTATATAGTAGCTAATATAAATAATAAAAAAAAACTTAAAAAACAAAAAAAAATATTTACCATCTTTCTTGATCTCGCAAAGGCCTTTGATACGGTTCCCATCAATACCCTCCTACTAAAATTAGAACGGATGGGTGTCAGGTGTTTACAGCTTGAGCTTTTTAGGAGCTATCTTGTAGACCGCACTCAGATGGTCAAAATGGGTGACTGCATGAGTGGTGAGCTTCCGATTTGTTATGGTGTACCTCAAGGCAGTATATTGGGGCCAACCATGTTTCTAATATTCATTAATGACCTTTGCAATCTTAGCGTCACAAACGGTCAAATTATATATTTTGCCGATGACACAGCACTCACTTTTGTAGCGGAGTCATAGAACATATTAATCAAATCACGGGCAGAATTAGAAAACTTATATACATTTTTAAAAACCTACGCTACATTGCGAATAGTAAAGACATACGAACTGTTTATTATGCTTTGTGTAATTCTATTATCACCTATTGCATTTCCTGTTGGGGCGGAGTTGCTAAAACTACCCTGAAGCCATTGGAAGTGGCTCACAGAGCAATCTTGAAAATAGCAACTTTTCGGCCTATACTTTTCTCAACAACTCAATTATATCAAGATTGTAATGAGCTCAATGTAAGGCAATTATTTATAATGAGAACTTTGCTCAAGCAACATCAACAAACACCTTTTATCCCCATCACAAAGCGACGTAAAGACAATATTTGCACTATTCTTCCGATTAACTTCACCTACACAAAGAGATTCTTTTATTACCTTGGTCCTTCTCTCTACAACAAAATTAACTCATCTTCACCGGTTCATGAACTGCCTTCTCCTAAATTTAAATCAGCTATTCGTTCATGCCTCCTAGGGAAATCCTATGATGAGACAGAAGAATTTCTCTCAAATTCGTTTAAAAAGTTAAGCCCTATTTAGTACCTTAATTCTTACTATTGTTGCTAATCGGTTTACAACTTTACACAATACATGCATTACTTATCACATACATTAACATGCAATACACAAATATATAGACACAAATACATTACACATACATACTGTTAAACTCACATACACAAATTTAGATTAAGTCTTAATTACACTTAATTAACCAAAATTGTAAAAAAACTTGAAATTGTTTAACCTCTTTAATTTTACTTTGTAACATGTTATTCATTGATCGATATTCAATTATGGGCAGGCACTGTTTCTCCTAAACACAGGTTGCATTGCAACTTACCTAGGAGAACAGAACCACACCCACCTGTTTTTTGAAATAAAGTTATTATTATATACGTTACCGTCTGTGCTTGAGTCTGACTCGCATTTGACCGGATTTTTTAATTATAGGTCTGGACCTAAACACGTATATTAGGTTATCGTAAATTTGTAAATGAACAGCGCGAGCGGTTAGAGAAAGAAGAGTGATAAACTTCGATAACTTTACCGTTTAACGACTTTCCTATGTACCTTGTACACATGAAAAATCGTGCACCTATTAAATAAATTAATTCTAGTCATAAAAATTGTAAGCCTGAGCAGTGTGTCGTTATTACACCGTTTAACTTTGTCAGTTTCAAATTAAGTATTTTAGTTACAATTATTAATGTGCGTAGTATTAAATAAATTACTGTTTTGTAGATACTATTTAACGGTAAAAACGGCCTCATTAACTTGGAAATTGCAAAAAAATAGAACAAAGGATCTGTGGAGTAGTAAGTGGCGTCTGCGCAGGCTCTCGGTCTGAATGCGATGCTATCGCCCACACCGGCTGCTCCATAGTTTTTTACATTATTATTTCTACTTCATCACTAATTACCACTGAAGACAACTACTATAGCTCAAGAAAATAACTTTAATTAGAGACCAGAGACCTAGTACAGTAATTTCACCGAAATTAAATGTTAATTATGGTAGTCATAATTTTCCCTGAAAAGTCCGTAAAAATTCTATTCCGTAAAATATATGGGCTATCAAAGGGCCCAAAAATCAGATTTTTGCTTCATTCTCGTAAAGTTTTGATTTGACTGCAATTTGTGCTCAGAGCAAATTTATTCCTTGTTCTTTTGTGCATCAAAAAGTCCTACGATTCACTAATGTTCATTAGTTTTCGAGATAAGGGCCAAAACCATTTCTTCAGCCGTTCAACATTCAAATTGATGATTTCTGGCACGTTTTGAAAAATTGCACAAATGAACAAGGAATAAATTTGCTCTGAGCATAAATTGCCATAAAATCAAAACTTTACGAGAATTAAGCAACAAAATAACGGATTTTTGGGTCCTTTGATAGCCCATATATTTTTTTGCTGTGATGATTTTTATTCACTTTTCAGGCAACATTACAACTACCATAATGAAAACAATTCCGGGGAAATTACGTAACTAGGATTTTTTTCGAAGCAAATGTCTTATTTCGGCTACTATGAATGGACGAGAAATATTTATTTCAGGCAGTTTTTTGTTTTGTAATGTTACGTGTTGTAACTAGGGTCCTGTCATAAGGGAAACAATGGAGGGTGCACTATTATTTATACCTACAAAAAATTATGTTATTATGTTATTATGTCTTGTAATTATTTTTAACCTTACGGATAAATAATGTAGGTACTGTGTTCATGGATAAAAAGCTGCAACAACTAAATAATGAATGTAACTCATTACTAACGCTTTTCTTTTTCCAATGCGTTATATTGTCATACTTAACAAAGTATTATTAATAAAAAAAGTTAAATAAAAAAATCAAAAGACCCGACTGCTTAAAAGGCGAACTAAAAAGACGTAAACAAGAAGAAAATCATGCTGTGCATTCGGAGGATACATATTCGCGAACTGGCGGACCAAAACCTGATGTATCCTCCGACTGCACAGCATGATTTTCTTCTTGTTTACGTCTTTTTAGTTCGCCTTTTAAGCAGTCGGGTCTTTTGATTTTTTAAATTAACTTTTTTTATTTATAACTTTTTAGTTATTTTTTTTTAGATTTCGGTACATTTAAACATATAAGAGTTATATATTTTTGAAATCACCTCTTAAAACCCTTCATTTTGATACCCCACACGATGGGTTTGGAAGTAAAAAAATTTTTTGTCCCCCACAATATGGCGCCCAAAATCCGCCATTTTTCTATTTTCCAATTTTAATGTAGCCAGTGACACTCGCAGGGTTAAGACGAATCGATTGACGTATGAATCATCAAAATCAGCCAACGCGTTTGGTTTCTGGAACGCCACATAGGAACAAACATACATACATACATACATACATACTTACATACATACTTACATACATACTTACATACATACTTACATACATACTTACATACATACTTACATACATACTTACATACATACTTACATACATACTTACATACATACTTACATACATACATTACCCTCCTTCGGCAGTCGGGTAAAAAGAAAATAAATACACTACAAAGTGAAAAATAACTTCAATTTCGGAAGTCGGTGTTCTTGTTTCTTTGTTTTTTGACACCGACTTCCGAAATTGAAGTTATATTTCACTTTGTAGTGTTTTTATTTGGAGGTTGGTTGTATATTTATGTGAAAAAAAAATATTTTTCACTTTTTAGTTGTGGTAGATATTTCTAATGCCCACAGTTATGCCAAAATAGATTACCCGAATAAAATGAACCTTGAAAACAACCGATGAAATTAGAGTATACCTACCAGGGTGAACTGTACACATCTGCGTACCACTTTAGTGCGTACCAGTTATTATGTTATGAAATGGTGTAAACAATAAACAGAAATGCAATTGCAGCAATCCCGAAAGATTCGCCGTCATATATTGAAGAGTTATGTTGTATATCTCCGAAGTTCTTCATCAGATCTTAATCAAATCTAAATGGAACCACATGAGAAACATCAGCTTACAAATAAAAAAGAATCATCAAAATCGGTTCACCTAGTAAAAAGTTCTGAGGTGACACATATAAAAAAATACAGTCGAATTGATAGCCTCCTCCTTTTTGAACTCGGTTAAAAACTGATCACGTTAATACAACAAAATTATTATTGTTGTGGTATTAAATAAGAGAAAGAATAATAGACAAGTATTAATGACTTGGAAATTTTCCACAATGTTAAGGATAAAATAATGTAATCGAACACCTTGCACACAAATATTTAAATGAATGCATTTCTATAAGATGCTGAGTTTAAACAGCTTGTAGCAAAACTTTATTTATTTATCCATTACTACTCGTCGCTGACTATATTACCAATTTATCATTTATTTCATCAGATGGTTATATTATAATCGAATTAACATTGCGAAATGCGTCTATGAAAGTTTCTTAACTATTTCACATTGAAATAATATAACTTGTCTTAAGTAGCCTATATGCAATGTGCATTCATTTGGTTTATAATGATAATAGTTATTTATGCTACAAGTACGGAAGGTAGGTGATTTCCGATGAGTGGCATTTTTATGTGGCAGAGTCGGGAATCATCTTACGTAAGTGTATCATACAACATTTTACTAAGCATTATGCGAGGAAATAAAAAAATATATCTGATCCAAGCAAGAAATTAATAAAATGGCGGGCTTATTCAAGCGCGCTCAGCATATCCACAGATTAACTTATAGTTCCTCGGGCATATCTACTGCGCATTTGCAAATAGCTGTCAAATTGTAACGCAAAAAGGCACGAGCAAAATATACGTTCTTCCAAACATATTTAATGAATATTTTAAATTAATTTATTGATAAAATCTAAATCTATAGTAATTAAAAAAAGCCTTTAATGGAGTATTAGTTATATTTTACCTTTTATATGAATGATAATCTGTACTTAACTAATTTGTAAAACTTTTCTCAAATAATAAAATCTATATGTGTCTGGCTGACGACGAAGTTAATTTTTTTTTAAAATACAGCAAAGTAAAAAGCACTAGTGTAAAAAAGTGACACTTTCCGCATAGTTTGGCTGCTTGGAAAACGCTCTTTTCGAGGACATGCATTGTAAAAGTATTATTAAAGAGTTGATAATGTCTAAAGTAAAAAATGTACAGCTAATTACTATATGAATTTGTTACTAACCTGATCAACGGTTTAATTAACGCGTTGCAGTTAGTAAGACGTTACATTTTTTGTCACATGTTTCAATTATTTATGACGTTAAAATACAAAAAAAAATATAATAATATTTAAATACTCGCTATAAAACCAAAAGGAATATAAAAAAATAAAAACAACGTAGCAGTCGGCCGGTGTCGACGAGCCAACGAATGTCGATCGCTAAGCACCGAGTTCAGTCAGGTATTTGAAGTCTGAAGGTTTGATCAATATGTAGGTGTGTTAGGTAGAGGAACCGATCGAGTTTAGCCTTTGATCTAAACTTTTTGTCTAGTATTTACGAATTATATATCAGGCCAAGCCTGTTATCTTTGTTTAAATAATAACTTACAAAAATTGCACGTTGCTGATATTCGATGGCCTTGTGCGTCTCGTTTTTATTGCCGTGCCTAAGTCCTGTTACATCGTGCACTAGTTTTGTTTTATTTTTTATATTACTAATGTAAATATGGCCCTACCGGATCTTAAACTGTGGGTTGAATGTTGGTTTTCGGAATGAGTGGTGCGGGATGACGTCACTGGGCCGTGGTCGCGACAGATGCGTCTGAGCGACATCGCATGCAGCAGCACTGCGTCTGGTTCTCTCGTGACCGATATATTTATCTTACAGGCCCTTATCTCACAATTTGTCACAATACTGACAACGTTTTCGGCTAAATGTCGCCAAAGAATAAGGCTGCAATCTAGAGTGGGTACAGTCTGTTTATTTCTCCATTTTTATCTTACTAATCTGCTGTCCGGCTATAAAAGTATAAGTAACTAGTAACTTATACTTTTATAACTAGTTACTTATAGTATAAGTTATAAAAGTATAAGTAACTAGTTACTTATACTTTTATAACTAGTTACTTATAGTATAAGTAACTAGTTACTTATACTTTTATAGCCGGACAGTTAGTAATATTATAAATGCGAAAGTTTGTATGTAAGGATATTTGTTTGTTACCCAATCACACCAGAACGGCTGAACGGATCTGGATGTAATTTATATAGGCACACAGATAGGTTATAGTCTGATTATGTCCTAGAACCAAGAATTCGAAGACATGTGACATCCACCAACCCGCACTGGGCCCGCGTGGTGGATTAAGGTCACCTCTCTCACAGAGAGGATGCCTGTGTCTCAGCAGTGGGAACATAAGTCTAATCATGATGATGATGATAGCACATAGGCTATTCTTTATTCCGGTATAATGTTCCCATGGGATGATTCATGACTATGCACGCGGGCGAAGCCGCTGGCAGAAGTTAGTATTTAAAAACCGGCCAAGTGCGAGTCGGACTCGCGCACGATGGGTTCCGTACCATTATCGCAAAAAAAACGGCAAATAAACACGTTTGTTATATATGGAAGCCCCACTTAAATATTTATTTTATTTTGTTTTTAGTATTTGTTGTTATAGCGGCAACAAAAATACATCATCTGTGAAAATTTCAACTGTCTAGCTATCACGGTTCATGAGATACAGCCTGGTGACAGACAGATAGACAGACAGACAGACGGACCGCGGAGTCTCAGTAATAGGGTCCCGTTTTTACCCTTTGGGTTTTTATTTATTTGATAAAACATAAAATACGGGTTCCTTATTTGATAATCTCACTGACGGACTAAATAGAATTTTAATTTATCACCATGGAAACATCCCTATTCAAAAAACAACATAATGATTAATATTTCCCTATGGTCTAAAACCTGTACGTATATAAGGCTACCTATGTTTACATGGCCACGCGACTATTTGCTACACCGCGCTTGCACTATTTACATGGCTTGGTACTGGAGTAACAAAGTTTGAGGCTGGTCATATGACCAATCACAGAAATTTATAGTATATTTTAACAAGATACCTACATTCTATGCTTATTGGCTTCGAAAATAAAATAGAACCCAATCATCAATGAACAACTAATTTAGGTAGCTTAGTCGATAGCACTGATTTGAAATAGGATTAAACTAAGAACACCCAACGTTAGAGCTCGAAGTAAATCGGTCGACTTTAGAGATGGGCGTTTTCGGTTTTTGGCGCATACGGATATACAGTTTTCATATCGATATCGAAATCGGTATTCAGATATCGATATTAGTAGTACAGTTTGCAAAAGTTATCATGTTCTTTATAAGCAAACTAACAACGAACGCGAACTAAAGCAAACGCAAAGAGGTTTTGATTCGATACAGTTTTCGTGATATCGGTTATTTTGATATAGATATCGATATGATATCTTACACATATCCGATATAAGTTACGTTTTGATATATCAGACCCATCCCTAGTCGACTTAATTAAAAACGGCACCTCCGGACAGTACTAGTGCCGGCTCATTGTCCCGGTACGTCTTACATTACATGTTCTGTGGCGCGGCGGCCACTCGCACAAACAACTCCTCCGCTAATTACTCCGCCGACAACTCACGACTCTCACCCCGTTAAAAAGCTTTAAGTCTTTAAGCTGCGTCATTTGTTCGCGACCATAATGGACTGATAACAGATAGGATTGCCGCTTTTGATATCTACGCTCACACCCGAGCTCACATTGGACCCAAATATGTAAAAACCGGCCAAGTGCGAGTCGGACTCGCGCACGAAGGGTTCCGTACCATTATCGCAAAAAACGGCAAAAAAGTCACGTTTTTTGTATGGGAGCCCCACTTAAATATTTATTTTATTCTGTTTTTAGTATTTGTTGTTATAGCGGCAACAGAAATACATCGTTTTTTTTTTTTTTTTTGTTTACTATGTATAGGCCTGTGTTTGACCACAATCTCACCGTGGTCAGTGATGATGTGGCCGATGGTGGTAAGCACACAAAGCCTAGAAGGGAACTGGCTCTCAAGTGCTGCTGTCGGAACACACCGGAAGGTGCTTGGCGACAGATTTTCAACTTGAGGGTGGTTGCCAGCCAGGCGGGTACTACAAAGTACCCTACCACCGTGCTATGGTTTCCTCACGATGTTTTCCTTCACCGAAAGCTCAAGCTCATTGTAGGATTCGAACCCGCGACCTTCGTCTCGGTATCCGACGTCACTACCACTGAGCTATCATCGCCGTTTGTGAAAATTTCAACTATCTAGCTATCACGGTTCATGAGATAAAGCCTGGTGACAGACGGACAGACAGACAGACGGACAGACAGAAAGACAGACAGACAGACGGATCGTGAAGTCTTAGTAATAGGGTCCCATTTTTACCCTTTGGGTACGGAACCCTAAAAAGTGAAATCTCTCCAAGTAACGTATTGGCCTGTTACGTGTTTACTGTGAGTAAATGACGCCTTTGCCGCGAAAATAATTTATTCAAATTTGAAAATTAATTACTTTAATTATTTAAACACTTTTTATCAGAGCGGTGCTCTCAGTTAATGGAGTGTAATTAAAATCAGTACATTTACAGAAAGGACATATTTTTCTGTCACACTTGATTTTCTTGGCAGCAAAATGGACAAAACTATGCAGAACGATTATATTAATACGCAAGATATTAAGCATAATAAACATGCGACACCTTTTATGTAGACAACCAAGATACCTACCAAATATTTAATGAATTTACAGTTACTTAAGGGCGTGATATTGTGACATCCATTTAATTCTGTTTCAGAATTATAATAATTTCACTTAATTACGGCATTTATTCCGCGGCGAGGTCGCGCGGACGCACTCTATCTTGCGCACGAGTATTATCGCTTGTTATACTCGTACTTCTCTGTTTATATCAACGACAATGAACTTAAAAGAAAAATAAAAGCTTTTCCGTGTTATATTTTTCCGCAAATTATAGTTTAATCAGTCTTAAGATAAAAGCGTTAAACGCAATCTCGGGCGCAATACATAATACGAGTATGTGCATGGTTCCTGTAGTATTAATTTCAAATTTATATGAAATCAATAAACTTTTAACAGACAAATGATCTCTTGTAAAATGTTATAAGCACTCAATAACCGAATTATTCGATTGTTTTATTAGACAAGTGGTCATAAAGTGTCATGGTTTAGTGTGGGACAGGTAGAACTGCAGCTCCCCGCCTCGGAGCGCCGCGCCGTGTTCCTCGTAAGAAGTGATTTTTGTGTTCGAACACTTGTAAGATAATAAACACCTGATTTTATTGTTGTATTATGACGACAGGGAAAGGGAAAGGAAGGATAACATGGACTAGCAAGGTGAGAATGTAACAAGCATATTATACTTGAAATAGGACACGCACACATATTTCCATTTCGCACGCACGCAGCCTTTCTCGTACTACATTCAGATAATGAGAGTCTATCAAGTTTATGGTTAAAACATTTATTTAATTAAATAAATACGTATTGTTTCTTACCTGTTAAGCTGGAAAACTGGAATTATAACAAAGTAGAATGTAGAGCTCGTGGCTAAAGAATAACAGCCGCACGGGTCGATCTTCAAGGTTAAGCAACGCTTGACGAGGTCGGTCCGTGGATGGGTGACCATTTCAACATACCGAGTTTCCTCCGTGCCTCGGAAAGCACGTTAAGCCGTTGGTCCCGGCTGTGTTTGAAGATCTTTGACAGTCGTTACAGTCAGAACTTCAGAAGCCTGAGATCTGACACCAGTCTTGCCAAGGGGTATCGTGTTACCCAGTTACTGTGTTGTGGAGGTCAGATAGGCAGTCGCTCCATGTATAAACACTGATAGCTGAATCCGGTAAGATTGGAAGCCGACCCCAACAATAATTGGGAAAAAGGCTATGATGATGTAGAGCAGCTGCTATTACGAACGTAAAAGTCAACTAAAGAAAATTACTACTGTTTTACTTGTAGACTAGCTTCTGCCAGCGGCTTCGCCCGCGCGAATGTCGAAAATTATCCCAAGGGAACGTAATCCCGGGATAAAAAGTATCATATGTGCTATTCCAGACTATAATCTATCTCTGTGCCAAATTTCATCCAGATCCGTTCAGAAGTTTTTGCGTGAAAGAGTAACAAACATACATACATCCATACTCACAAACTTTCGCATTTATAATATTATAAGTAGGCCTGTTCTATAAACTGACAACCTGTCACTGCATACATAGTGCGGTTTTATCACCTTTTAACTGAACTTATTCAAGCTCGACGAGGTTTCTAAAAACGCCTTGGCACTAATTTCGTGCTAAGTTTTTTTTATAGAAATAAACATATGTAGAAATCTAATTGAATCACAAAAGTCTCCAAAAACAGTGTCAATGACACGTCCGCAGCTCCGAACACACCGCTACGCGTCATAAGATCTATTACCCAGAAGCTGTACCATCACTTGATATTATCGCGTCAGCAATCTCATTTCGGAAGCTCACGGAGATTACATCGCCCAATATCGAAGTTATTATTAATTTATTTTTCTTACCGATAGTCATCGAAGTAATCCGAAGTGAATCAATGACGATTCCCACGTTACCAATATAACTGTGCCATACATTTACAGATAAGAAATTGAATAGAAAATTAAATGTACCATTCAATGAGACCGTATCTCGAAAACATTATGTGTTACAACTAATAGGAAGACTAATGCTGTGTACTGTTCGGTTTTATTGAATCTTTTAGGGTTCAGTAATATATCTATTTAACTTAGCATACACTTCCTCGTGTATATTTGAATAATGTACCCGCTGTTGCGGCACATATGTTTAATGTACCTAATACATTCCAAACCGAATCGAACCGTGGAGTTTCTTGCCGGTTCTTCTCCACAGGAAACGACCAACCCGAATCGTGCACCTTTTGTCGACGTTTTATAAGTGCCCATGTAGGCCTATGTGAAATAAACAACATTTGATTTGATTTTGATTTGAATGTGTCGAAAATTATCCAGTTAAAATTTTATAGATTTGACATAATAATTTCATTTTACAAAAATCTAATAAAATAAACTATTTTGATGCAATCGTCTACTTCTTCTTGTTATTTCGCAAGTTTTAAATCTCTGATACTAACTGCATACTGATATGCATATGCAATAATGATGTGGTAGACCTTGATATAACAGTATAGATACATGTAATAGATCTCAATTAGCAGTTGAGCTACCTATTCATTAAATCGTTTGTTGGTCAAAATCACACACGTATGGTTATCTTCGAATAGGTTTCATAATTACAGTTACAATAAATCTCCAACAGTGGCATCACCGATACCTGTGTGCGCCTGCGGCTATCAAACACATAATACTTACCAAAACCTCGGCGTCATCGGCTATAATTTATAGAATCGGTACTTCCTATTTACCTCAATATTATTGACTCCAACTGAATTGTTCAGGTGTGTGAAAAATTCATAAGAGCTAGGCTGTATATTTTCCAAAATATGACATGCTGAACATACGTGGCCCAGTGGTGGCCCAGTGGTATCGGCCGCGACATACAAGTTGTAGGTTGTGGGTTCGAGCCCAGGCAGACGCTTTACTTTGTGTAAATTATTTCATCACCACTGCTCTAAAAACGGTGAAGGACAACATCGTGAGGAAACCGGCATGTCCTAGAACCAAAAATTCGAAGACATGTGCGTGGAGGATTACGGCCCATTCTCTCTCACAGAGAGGAGGCCTGTGTCCCAGCAGTGGGAACGTTACATTAACATGCTGATGATGATGTGATGATGTAAACATACGTTAACCTAAAATATGAGGAGCACATGACTGATTATTAAAGTTATCGAACGTATTATTAAGGCTTCACCCTAAAATCCTTACATTGCTGTTCCCAGCAGGAACGCTTGTATCTCTGTAGATATGCGTCGCAATATTTCGACTGCTGTACATTTTTCAGCTGCCCCGCTGCACATTCTTTTTACCGAAAAAGTAATGGAGTCGGGGTAAAATGTGAATCATGCTCAGTGTCGACAACCCACTTAATCGTCGGTAACTTAATACGCCCGTCTTCCGTATACACTCATACACACGTATCTACTTAAATGCAATAAAGTGGAATTTTTATTTGCAGAAGTGTACTTTGTCGTACAGACACTTATGTACACAATAAAACTGTAACGAGGGTATGTATTTTCGAATAAAGTTGTGAATATTTATAATACAGAAGCAAGACAGGTCGCCTATATCATGAACCCAGCAGGATTTCTTGAAAACTTGTACCTATCTTGTTTATCGGTATATGCAGATAGCACGATAGAACTGATAAATAAACTTTATTACAAAAAAATACTACCGACTTCCAAATAAGAAAACTACAAAGTGAAAAATAACTTTATTTTTGGAAGTCGGTGTCTTTGGTAGGTACAATTTTTTTTCGTTATGGACACCGACTTCCAAAAATAAAGTTATTGTTCACTTTGTAGTTTTCTTATTTGGAAGCCAGTAGTATTTTTTTGTAAAGAAGTTTATTTATTTTTATCTTTGTACTTGTACCAAACTTATAGGCAAGTAACTAAAGGTATGGTAAGGTACCTATAATGCCAGAATAGATTACCCGAATATCATAAAACTGAACATAACCGGTGAAATGAGAGTGTATCAAGGTGAACTTTACACATCTGCGTACCCCTTTAGAGCGTACTGGCGTGATGTTATATTATAAAATGGTATAAACAATAAACAGACATGCGATTGCAGCAATCCCGAGAGATTTTCCGTTATTTATTGAAGAGTTCTGTTGTATATCGCAAGTTCTTCGTCAGATCTTCACCAATTTAAAATCGGACCAATTTCGGAACATACTCTTTCAAACAAAAAAATATTTTTCAGATCGGTTCACAATTGACGGCGATATCGGTGAACATACAGAAAAAAAAGAACACATACATAAAGTCGAACATAGAACCTCCTCCTTTTTGGTGAGTCGGGAAAACGTTAAATACTACTCACATAAGAAGTACATTACACTTTCTGAAAACTTTACATTTTGTTTGCGGTTGGCTTGACTTGCTATTTTTGGATAGAATATTCAGTTTGAAGGTATTATACTGAATTTTTATTTTTGATTTAGGGTGGTTACGCACTGCACGTCCGTATCCGTGATTAGAGTTCCGATTTCAAAATGTTCTGATTTATGACAGATTATGACGGACACGCATCGGATGTAGTGCGTCCTAAGCATTTGAATGTATCTAGCAAATCTAAAGACGATTTTTAGGGTTCCGTACCCAAAGGACCCTATTACTGAAACTCCGCGGTCCGTCTGTCTGTCTTTCTGTCTGTCACTAGGCTGTATCTCATGAACCGTGATAGCTAGACAGTTGAAATTTTCACAGATGATGTATTTCTGTTGCCGCTATAACAACAAATACTAAAAACAGAATAAAATAAATATTTAAGTGGGGCTCCCATACAACAAACGTTATTTTTGTGCTGTTTTTTTGCGATAATGGTACGGAACCGTGCGCGAGTCCAACTCGCACCTGGCCGGATTTTTTTATACATTTAAACTTCATGCACAAAGAACTTAATGCCTTAGGCATTCTCTACCAGTCAACCAAGATGTTCTAATCAGTGATGTCATGAAGTTAAACTGAACCACACAAAATTTTGTTCTATCTTTCCCAGAATTTCCTATGTATTGATTACTCAGTAGGACCTACTTTACCATCTTCGTCCGATTTTTCTGAAAGTTCCTTAACAATCTGAGGGAATTGAGTAACCTAAAAAAATTAAATTCATGACAACTTTGCTGATATTATGAACATAACTAAAGAAATAAGCTCTGATAAAAGCTTTGTTGTGTTTTATTCGCTCCAACAAACTCGTCAGAATAACAGACAACAATTAAATTTAAGTCATGTCGTACAATCGAATTGTATAATAGAACATGGCAGACAGCATGTTACAAGGCCAGGTCGGTCGCATCGTGGAGCGCGCACGGATCTGCAGTCACCTGCGAATCCTTGACCCATCCAGAAGAGGCTACTCAAACAGAATGCACCTCTGTCCTGTCGCCGTACCTAGATAAATAGGTATTTAAAATACCACTCGGCGTGGGAACCGTGACGGGCGCCCGAACTGCGATAACCCTGCGCCTGCACCGCGCCGCCTCTCGCCCGCGCCGCCGCCGCGCCGAAACGCGCCGCACACCAAAACAACGTGAATCAAACAATGAACACAGATATCGAGAGCCATTTGGTTGCTTAATTTTGTAACGAGGTACCTCTATCTGTATTTTTTATCTACGCTTTTATTTTCAATAACTGTAATAGAAATAAAGTCTAAAGTACTGTAGGATGTACAGCACAAGCGTGCAGACAATGCAAAGTGAACTCTGCGTGGACAGCCGAAGGGCAGGCGGCGCGCGCGATTAGAACGGATCGTACAGAGTGAGGCTGCACGCTGCGAGATGTCATCTGGACCCCCGCTGCGCCTCGCGAACAATATTGTCTCTGCTATAAACGCGTTGTGAATTTTAAAATCAATTCATATTCACTGCAGCGAATTGTTATATACTGATATAAAATAAAACCTTGCATATATTTGAATAATGTGTGTGTTTAAAATCCATTAAATAACGTGTTATGCCCAAATAAGAGGCGATTATCTAACAAGCTCGTTAAATAAAATAATATATTAGACTGGTTCAACTTTGTTTTGCCTTTGAATATTATAATTTTAAACAACATACCAAGATTACTTCGAATGCGATTTAAATTGGATTTTTCGCAACAGTTATGTTAATTTGTCACATTCTATGTACGTGTAATATATGCTTTGGATAAACAAACCATTGAACGTTTAAATACGAACATAACAGTAGAATATATTAATAAATACCTAAGCAAATCTACATAGTTTCGACGCTGCTTGACAACTTGAAAATTGACGCCTGCACTGTCTTATAAACATGTCAAAATAGCTATTATAATAGGATTAGGCATCATCTCGCATGAATACAGTTCATCTGTATTATACGACTTATATTAGTGCCGAAACTGGTATTGATCAGTTCTACCTACAGGCTAGACAAAGACTAAAGTCTGCGTAGAACAAAATAATGATTTTATTCTGGCCAGCAATGTATTTGCAATTCTGGCAGTCGAACTCAGAAGTTTAGTTTATCCTGGCCATTTTATCCTTTTAGATTACTAACAAATAATAGAAAATCTTTAAAGTGGTTTGAAACCAACTACGATAAAAGGATTTTCATTTTTATATCCCATTTTATCTCACAAAAGTGAACATTTTAGATAGTCATTGTTACTGTAAACAACACAAAAAGGTATACAATAAATATTTATCTTGATTAGTTGCATATAATAAACAGACTAACCTACCTGATAGAGTTATAAAAATAAATACTGGTTTACACTTGAAAGTGAGAAACAGGTTCTCTATCCGAGCAATTACCATTTAACAACAACGTGATTTGACGCAAATGGCTATCGACGCTAAATTCGCGCTTTATTGTTTTCCTGCAAGCAAATTGCAACCAACAAATTGCCAGTGAGGCAACTAACAAAACATCCTCTTTGATGTGTGGATGTGTGTCAACGAGATACCGGTATTGAAACACTCAAGTGCCGCAGGGAAATAGGAAAATTGACTCCGAATAGACTTGTTAGCATACTACTAATTTTCGTGCGGTTACTTGGAATATGCAACTTTATAACGACTCAGTTGACAAGGCAACTTAAATATTATAAATAATTATTTTAATTGCTTTCTTCCGCTTATAGCCCTTTATGTTCTGAAAGCATTAAAAAAGCAATAAACTCTTACTATCCTTTAAGACGAAATTTACTTATTAGAATATAAGTTCTAAACAAAGCACAGATCGCAAATCACGAGGCGCTGTCTCTAAAAGTTGAATTACCAGTTTGAGTCTTTGTATCAAATATGTTTTTGCCCAAAAATGACTATATTGAGATATATAATTATAAAGTTAAACAGGTCAGACTAGGATTAACGGGACGAAGTGAGAGATGCAACATAAAGATATGGCACCATCGTATCATAAAGCAACTCATAAACGTTTTAATGCGTTCTGACGATTGTTATCTGCGATTTTTATGGCATTGCAAATGGATTTTTGAAAGTAATATCTGTATTAAAAGCTAAACTAAACTGTACCATTAATCAACTGGCACAATAGAAAATATAGGGTCTTTCACCACCTCGTTTTGGAAGATAACGCCTACTGATATTTTTCATATAATTTTGTTGAACAGTCTGTCTATATATATTATGTCCGCCTTATTTTATATTTAACGATCGAAACACGACTGCTAACATTGTTGTTGCACTTATCTAAATTATCTTTAAATTCGCGGCAACTTTTATCTAAGCATTGACAAGATAAAAAAAATACTAAAAACCTTAAGCAAACCTTTAAGCAGTCGGGTTTTTAGAATTTTTTAATTAACTTTTTTTATTTATAACTTTTTAGTCATCTTTTTTTAGAATTAGGTACATTTTAACATATAAGTATTATATATTTTTGAAATTAGCTCTTAAAGCCCTTTATACCCCACACGATAAGTTTGGAAGAAAAAAAAAATTGTGCCCCCACAATATGGCGCCCAAAATCCGCCATTTATCTATTTTCCAATTTTAATGTAGCCAGTGACACTCGCAGGGTTAAGACGAATCGATTGCCGTAAGAACTATCAAAATCGGCCAACGCGTTTGGTCTCTAGAACGCCACATAAGAACAAACATACATACATACATAGACTGATAAACTTATTACCCTCCTTCGGCAGTCGGGTAATTACAATAATCATTAATTAAAGGATCACAATAAAGAGATATTTTAAACTACCGAATAATTGTAAACCGTAATAACAACTACCGTTTTAAAGCAGCTATAATAGTTGTGAAAATGGAACTATAAATTTGGTCATGAAATAAAACTTATAATAGAATTAAAAGTGATCGTTTTATAATAAAGCTGCCCGTTAAGCTAGAGTAACTCATCAAAATAGCCGTTCACCTGCGCTATCCCACGATCGCTCGTCTCGATATCGCAGAATCGAAAGGCGCTTCGTATTTTGCATAACGCGTATAAGTTGTAGCACAATAGCCCGTAGCTTATAACTAATGCGCGTCTGCGATGGACCGAGTTCACTCAAGGGACTCGCACACCTCACAAACCTCCCAGCCACCGCTATAAATAATTACCACACAAAACCTATTCCATTACGAAATGATAGTAATACCCGCAAATTAATATTTTAACATTAATATCTTAACGTGAGCAAAACTAATCAATTAATTGTAGATATTAATTTCTTACTTCGATATATGCAATTTCTGTAGGTTAATGTTACTACACTATAATATTTATTACTAAAGAAACACATTATCGAAATTACCTACTTATTATGTAAATATGTAACTTATTTATTACATAGGAACTAAACATTAAGTTATGTATGCGGCCGCAATACATCTCGCAAAAAATGTAATGACTGATATGGAACTTTAAAAACAGTTTTCGAAAAACACATAAATCTTATTGTTGTTCAATTGGTTTAACTTCCTGTACCGACCAGTCTCGGTGAGCTCGCCAGGTCGCCACTTCCAAATAGGTGTTCAGATATTCTTTTTCTTCGTGAATAAAAATAGAGCAAAAACACAAGTCGCGTATTTTTTTTTGGACCCGGCGACCTTGCAGCTGAGTGGCTTACTGATTGTGATACACAGTTACTAAAAAACGAAGAGTGTGATAAATCGTAGCTATTAAAACGATGATCTCCGGAGCGAGATTGTGAAGGCGCCGCCGCCGCACCGCATCGTGCCGCGTTGCACCGCACAGCACCGAGCACTGCGGTGGACCACATTCTTTCGTTTGTTTTGCGGTTATTGGGCTACTTTTTGTGGCTGCTTTAAATTCGTACAGACAACCAGAAACCACTTTTTATAGCTCTGACTTTGTACTTCACCTGAGGTCTGGAGCTGGACGCGGCATAAAAAACAATCAACAATTAATTTTATCACAGGTTGCACTTCCTAGACATGTGCGGTGGCTCGTCTATCAATCAGAAGTCCTCTTTAAGCCTTTTGAGGATTCACTTTTACTTTTATTCAATAACATACCTATTGAATATTTATGAGAGAGCTGCGGTTAATAACGTCATTCGTTATTGGATGTTTCGACATTATTATTTTGTTCATCAAGTGTCTGTCAGTGGGAATCAGAGTGGAGAACATTGCGATTACTTACTCGGCTTTGGACGGACATGTTCGCCTTGCCGTCATGACGCAGCACCACAAAATTTAATGATTGACCGAAAATGTTATATCCGTCAGCAGTTTTATTGAAATAGAGTAGATATAGATAACTAGCTGTTGCCCGCGACTTCATTTGCGTAGCATTAGGTCTCCGAATAGCCAATTTTTAGGGTTCCGTACCCAAAAGGTAAAAACGGGACCCTATATTGCTAACACTCCGCGGTTCGTCTGTCTGTCTGTCTGTCCGTCTGTTACCAGGCTGTATCTCATGAACTGTCATAGTTAGATACTTGAAATTTTCACAGATGATGTATTTTCGTTGCCGCTATAACAACAAATACTAAAAACAGAATAAAATAAATATTAAAGTGGGGTTCCCATACAACAAACATGTTTTTTTTTGTTGTTTTTTGAGATGATACGGAACCCTTCATGCGCGAGTCCGACTCGCACTTGGGCGGTTTTTGTTTTTATATCGCGCCATAATATTGTTATTTTTCCTTGAGAAATTATTACTTCACCATGCAAACTTTCCTTTCCATCCCCCTAAGGATGATTTCCGGGATAAAAACCATCATATGTCCTTCCCAAGGTCTCAAACTATCTCCATACCAAATTGCATCTAAATCGGCTTAACGGTTTAAGGGTGAAAAGATAACAGACAATCAGACAGGCGGACAGACTGACAGATTTACTTTGGCATAAATAATATTAGTATGGATGTAAGCTCAATATAAATTAGTTACTAACGAGATGAATGAAAAATCTTTAAGATCATCATCAAATTTTTGCACCGTGTGACGTAAATGTGTTATTAATAGAAAACAAAGAAGCACGTTCAATTAGCTTCCTGTTTCAAATAGATTCATCTACACAAATAGAAGCCTAATGTTTATACGCACATCAAAATACAATGAAACACAAAATAATAGAACAAAGATATACAGGTAGTATTTAATAACTCTAACAACATCATCTGTGTGAACCGAAAGCGTGTTACGTCAGTAGAACAAGAAAGCTGGTAGCGTTTATAATTTCTGTTGATTACCGTCAGTCAATCATCTGTAGTTAAACAATCACACAATCACAATATATGTATAAAAAACTTTCTTTTTTAAGAACAATATAAAAGATTTTCCGTCGGTAGTGTCTTTAACTGATTAAAAATTTTGCAAGGTGTCAACGTCCCATTGTCGTACCGTGTCGATCGTAAACCGTTAACTCCGTAAGGTATGTTGTTGTTGTTCCAAGAAAATGTTTAATAGCTGATCATATACTTATGAGATTTCCAAAGAATTTAATTACCTTTGGTATGCTGTAACCATCTACGTGACTTAGTACTCGTAATCTGAATAGTTTTCCTCGAGGAAAAGTAATTTCAAAAACCTTCTACCATTTAATTATAAAACCAAAACCACAGAATAGTTATTTATGCTACAAGTGCGGAAGGTAGGTGATTTCCAATGAGTGGCATTTTTATTCACGAGCGAGCGAAGCGAGTGAGTGGATAAATCGACACGAGTCGGAAATCATCTTACGTACGTGTATCATACAACATTTTACTATGCATTGTGCGATGTAATAAAAAAACATATATGAACCAAACAAAAATTAATAAAATGGCGGGATTATTCAAGCGCGCTCCATAGATTAACTAAAAGTTTCTCGGGCATATCTACTGCGCATGTGCAAATAACTGTCACGTCATAACGCCAAAAGGCACGAGTAAAATATACGTTCTGCCAAACATATTTAATGAATATTTAAAATTAATAATTTATTGATCAAAATCTAAATCTAGAGTAATTAAAAACGCCTTTAATGAAGTATTAGTTTTATTTTAGCTTTTATATGAATGATAATCTGTACTTAACTAATTTTTTAAACTGTTTTTCCAATTAATAAAAACTCTATGCTTCGGGCTGACGTTGGAGTTAAAAATTAAAAAATACAGAAAAGTAAAAAGCACTAGTGAAAAAAAGTGACACTTTCCGAACAGTTTGGCTGCTTGGAAAACGCTCTTTTCGAGGACATGCATTGTAAAATAATTAAAGCACCTATTAGATACAAAACTGCACAGTTATTTAATTGATTTAATTAATAAAAACTGACTAGTCCATTGCTTATAAGCTCTGTAATTTCATTTAATTATCTCGCACAATTTCAAGGCTTAAAATTATCTTGCGAATCGTATTCTCAGATTTCGGTCTTGTAATTTTTATACCAATTACCTTCCAATAAAATCATAATAAGAAGTGAACGAAAAACGGAATGTCATTGAGGCTTTCTCCTCATTTCCTGAAAGAGTATGAATGATTGATGAATAAGCTTATTTCGGCTATTGTCAATGATCTGCAGTTTTGTATGCGCGTGCGCCGCCGTACCTATAACGTGAAACAGACAATATAGCCTTCATCGAGTTTGTTATGATTTTATCTTGTTAATTAAATAATAGCAGCCCGTGATATATAAATTAAACGCGTATTGATAGTTTTATAATCAAAAAAGTGCTCGTCGTTTTTAGGGTTCCGTACCCAAAGGGTAAAAACGGGACCCTATTACTGAGACTCCGCGGTCCGTCTGTCTGTCTGTCACCAGGCTGTATCTCATGAACCGTGACAGCTAGACAGTTGAAATTTTCACAGATGATGTATTTCTCTTGCCGCTATGACAACAAATACTGAAAACAGAATAAAGTAAATATTTAAGAGGCTCCCAAACAACAAACGTGATCCTTTTGCCGTTTATTGCGATAATGATTCGGAACCCTTCGTGCGAGAGTCCGACTCGCACTTGGCCGGTTTTTTATTCTAAGTCATGTCCCCCAACTCGACTCAACCTCAAATTAAGAAATCGTCTGTTATAGCTTATTATTTATTGACAATCATCGAGGGTTTTTTCTGCTGTCATGAAGACTGTGTTGAGTGGAGGTCCTTCAAACGAACTTGGAATATGAAACTAGTCTTTGTATTTAGAAATTGTGTTAAAAAGAAGCTTAGGGAAATAGATGAACGGTTGCCTCACTAATTTGTTATGGTAGCCTCATTTCGGCGTACCTAGCTACCGAGATGTAAACGCCCACTGAGCCGTAGCTTCCCACTCACAATTACTTCTGTAATTTCAACAGTGGCAATTTAACCAGCTGTTTAACAATAACAAGGATATCTGTTTAACCAGGTAAATCGTAAACCGGGAAACAGTACGGTATTTAAGCGTGTAACAAGTTGGTACCTATGTTGGAAACAAAGGGTTTAATCACAGAGAAGAAAATTACCTATTTGCGAAGGTTTATGATGCTAAATACTACTAAGAAGAAGGTTTATTGTTTTGGTAATTTTAGTATGCTTTTAGGATTGCAAATATTATTGATCTCAAATTGGGGCGACTGTAAGTATTATTGTATTCATATTGTTTCTGCATGTTTCATTTAAAGCACTTGAATTTCATCAGGTGTTTCTTAATAGCAGCTCCGAATCCTGCGCTGTATTGATGGCAATAGGCCCACCTTATTAAGGCAATATATACGCCCCAATGTTAACGCAGTACTGGCCGTGCGCCCGCTCGATGCCAAAATATCAATATTGAACCTCCTTTTGAACAGTTTTGTTTGCAAAATATTATTTGATTTACATATGCTATGTTAGTTATGAAGAAATTCCAGCCATTAATTTTTCTGTGTAAAAATATTTTTAGACATCCAAGTCGTTTTGGAGGAGTTTCCAAAAGTTGCGAAAAATATCGTGTTGTTATTTATTTTTTTAAAGCAAAACTATTAGTTACACGAAAAATCCTTGTATTCAAAATTATGTACATGCATCAACAATATTTTTTTTTTCAAACCTTTTAACCTAGCCGTTACTAAGGAGTATACTTTAGAAAGTAACCGTTTTACGGCACTAAAGCGCATGTCGGCCCTTAAGTAAATGGGACTTTAACATACAAACAAACTTTGGGTGTATTTATACACCTCTGTCTACCCCTTTCAGAATACCGTTTTCATTCCAAAAGTATGTGTTTAGGATTATCTCGGTCACCACTGGGCACTAACTAACGAAGCACTATTTCTAAGGCAGGCTCTCGAACATAAAGAAAAACATCGTGAGTTAACCCGGATTTAATGGTATGGAATCGCTGACAAGTGCAAGCGAGTTAGCGAGCTTTTTGATGCCCTTTCCTTCTCTGTATGACAAGTGGAATTGGCCCTGCAGTGGATCAGTATCACGGCTGACTTTAACAAACTTGGTCTTTCAATGTGATTCAAGGTTATTTTCTTTCTTCTTTTCTTGTGTGGTTGAGTTAATTAAGCCGGCTCTGGGAACGCCACAAGCCTCTGACTTAGCTATTTCAGACATACGTTTTATTTTTTTTATTCCAACTAAACCTTATATAGCTACTTTTGAATTGTCACAAAAAATATGAATCTAGTTGCACATTCGCAAGCGTGAGTATGTCTCTATAAAGAAGTATGTGCAAGAAACTCCACGGACACTCTTTTCCATCAGTTTTAATTACAGATATTTGGTTAAATCATTCTTGTTGAAAATATACATATGTGAGAACGACGTAAAAAGACGTGCACGCAAAAGCGTCTAGAGAGACAATCCAAAAATACAATAAGTACACAATTAAAAGCAGACCGAGGCAGCTAGTTATTACCAATCACTACTAATGGCGCACATTCACGAACATGACGCATGGATTGGCACCACTCAGCTCAACCATCATAAAGGGAACCGAATGATCCAACACATGCCACCATCAGAGAAACATTAGACAGAGCAAGACACACACATGTCAACGAACGACATATAGGTACAGTAAATGGTAGATTTACAGTTGGTGCATAGTGCTCACACATGTGCTGTGCAGTTATATAATACTAAAAGAAATTGATTTTATACAATACAAATATATTCATACAGTCTTCAGCAGGTCCAACAATACTTTAAAACAGTAATGTTCTGCATATGACATGTTTTTGCGCCCTGCGCATTTTTATCAGCGATGTAATACCTCAACTTATAATATGCCTACCTGCATAGTGTGCGTTTTATACAAGTTTTAAATTCCGTCTCATTCAGTTCTAGAATGTGGAGGGTATTTTATTGTAATAAATACAGTACTCCATGAAAGATGGGGCTACTATAGCCAGTCTGAAACCTGGTTGAATTAATTGGTCCCTATTTCTAGTAACGTAATCATGTCTGTCGCCGTTTTAACAAAAAAATTGAAAATTCTTTCACACGTACGTGATGTTTTCTATACTAATATTATAAAGAGGAAAGATTTTTTTGTTTGTTTGTTTGTTTGTTTGTTTGTTTATTTGTACCGAATAGGCTCCGAAACTACTGGACCGATTTTAAAAATTCTTTCACCAATAGAAAGCTACGTTATTCCTGAGTAACATAGGCTATTTTTTAATCCTGAAAACTGGTCCTATGGGGTGGCCCACGGGAGCGAAGCCGCGGGCAACAGCTCGTCATTAATATATTGACAAGGAACTGTCATGAATTCATGATGTTAAAGTCCTTAAACCGTTCCCTTAGAGAATCGCGCCAGTGAAGATTGTATAACGCCCTGATGGCTCGTTTTTTCAGAATAAAAATTGACTCAATATCTGCAGCCCTTGCCCATAGTCCATAGTAAGATACCGTAAGACATTATACTATGAAAGTAACTAAAATAGACCAGCCTCGCGGGATCTAAATCAGTTGGCCCAATCATTAACTATATAGGTCCAGGTTTTCTTTTTTAATAACACAACCTAACATCACGACTGCATTTCTCGAAGGTTTAGGCAAAATTGCACCTATAGTAGGTACATCCACATTTCACCAGTTATAGCTCACTAGCTGTTACCCGCGAATTCGTCTGCGCAGCATAAGTACTTAAATATACTATTTTTTTATATCGCGCCATAACATTGTAGGTGTGTGAGCCGCCTTACTTAAGAAATTATTAGTTTACCATACAAACTTCCACCCTCTTTGCCGGGATAAAATCTATCCTATGTGCTGCCCTGGGTCTCAAACTATCTCCATACCAAATTTCATCTAAATCGGTTTAGTGGTTTAGGCGTGAAAAGGTAACAGACAGACAGAGTTACTTTCGCATTTATAATAATTATTAATATGGATTACCATCTGGGCTGATACTGAGAAATTTCAGATAAAAAATCCAATACTACATTGCCTGACCCGGGAATCGAACCTAGGACGTCATGCACAGTAAAATGCTTGCGGCCCCTACACCAATGAAGCAGATCTTTCTTAATAATTGAAGAATAACACTTAAACCAAAACGAATTCTATTCTGTTGATGAGTTTGCGGCAATAACAGATGCTGTTATTTAATTTGCATCGCTAAAAAATAGAATCCATTATTCTATTTTTCAGTCAGTCTGTAATTTAATTCATAGAGTACATTAGCCAGCGCTATCCCGTAGTTCGAATTCAGCGAACGGTTCGATAGCGCACAATGGCTCGGCTAGAATAGAAAGTCGCTTATCAATTCAATTGTGTGGCCCCGCCCGGCGCCCGCGCACGTCACCGGCATGCCTCTCTCATTGTGCCGATAATTCGAAACGCCTATAATGTAAAGATACTATTACAAGGTTCCGTAGAGACACGTAATAGTTATCAGTTCAAATGAACTTAATTTGTTATGTCATTTTCTATTTCAGGTTTCCCGATGTCCCCAACATTTTTTGTGTTTGGGTCAGCAGAGTCATTAAAAATTGGACCTCTCGGATTTGTGCCACCATACGAAGCCGCGGCGGACATTTGAACGATGTCATATTCCATTCATAATGGCATAAATGAGCCTTTTAAATAAAAAATAAATTTCGTTAATATCTCACACACATCTTGTTTTATTCAATTTTAACATCGACCCGTCCTTGTTGAAAGACCCTTTATATGACCCCGAAAATACAGGGCCTAGTTTGGAGGTGAGGATCAGATTTGTGACAATACAATTATTTTTTTAAGTTGTTTGTTGTTAGTATGTTAAGGTTACACTAGTCGACGGCACGAACTATTTTGTGCGCGGGGTTAAAATGCGTGCTATATCAACCGACAACACGTGCGGAACAGATAGATGCTGTTATGAGCAGTAAGAAGCTAGTACGCGTACGAATACACACTTTTGCAAATTTGTAGCGAAATGGATGATGATTTAGAACGAAAACGAGCGCGCAAAATTTTATAAACAGGCCTTTGGGAGTCTGGATTACATGAAAAAACGACTGAATGTATCTGTTCAAAATAAAATTATTTGCATTGTTGAACTACTAATCTATCTCTGTATGGGGGCCGTTTTTCAATTTTCCTTCTTCTTATGGTACTTATTTGCGCCCAAAGATGCGTTAAAATTAGTGTTAAAATATGGAACTTTCGAAGCTCATAACTTTCAAGTAATTTTTTTTTTTTGCTATCATACAGGGCTAGACAAATTGATATCATTTTTTATTTTGAACGTACATCGTCAAACAGTGGAGTAAAAGCCAGACTACGTTTGTATGGAAGAATTTTCGACTAGTGTAACCTTAAGAGAAATCATAAAGTGACCATATGTCGCGGAAGTTAAGGACAGAAAGAGGCAAATGATCTGTAGTTATTAAGCCAACAGATTAATCTTAATGGAGAAAATAGAATTGATTGATTATGCTATACATTAATACAGTGATAAATAAAAGCTCAAAACAAGTGACTTTAAAATGAAACAAATTCATCACTTCTGGTTTCTTATCTGGTATCAAAATCATTAAAATTTCCTGTTTTGATTCAAAGTTCCAGTGTTGCACCGACTTACCTCCTAAACCAAAAAACAATGCAAATACTAACATCCTGATAGTCATCGATAATTCAAGGTTGTATCGGAGAAGCCACTCGAAATTATGTCGGCTTTGACAAGGCCAGGAAACACGAGGCCGTCTTATAAATACTTATAACTAAAATAAAATAATTACTGTTAGGTTACGAAATGTAAGGTACTTATTGTGAAGTGACGTACTTACAACAATTGGGCGTACTGTCTGCCGTACTCGGGGAGTTTTTTTTTTTTTTACTATTTATAGGCCTGTGTTTGACCACAATCTCACCGTGGTCAGTGATGATGTGGCCGATGGTGGTAAGCACACAAAGCCTAGAAGGGAACTAGCTCTCAAGTGCTGCTGTCGGAACACACCGGAAGGTGCTTGGCGACAGATTTTCAACTTGAGGGTGGTTGCCAGCCAGGCGGGTACTACAAAGTACCCTACCACCGTGCTATGGTTTCCTCACGATGTTTTCCTTCACCGAAAGCTCAAGCTCATTGTAGGATTCGAACCCGCGACCTTCGTCTTGGTATCCGACGTCACTACCACTGAGCTATCATCGCCTTTCTAAAAATACAAATTTCAAATACAACGCAGCCGGAAGAAGAGGAACTTGATTCAAGGATGCGCTCAATTTAATTCGTTTATTTGAATAGGAATTATATCTGCCTGTCAGCTTATTAAACCAAATAAATTATGTTATTTGATGTCTGTAAAAGTGATGATTGGTTTTACTCAAAATGTAAATTACTTATAAAGCGAAAATTTAGTGTTAAAACAATAAACTTTTATTACTTTTTTTTGTTATAAAAAGTATTAAGAGCAGTGGTGGCCCAGTGGTATCGGCCGCGACTTACAAGTTGTAGGTTGTGGGTTCGAGCCGAGGCAGGCGCTTTACTTTGTGTAAATTATTTCATCACCACTGCTCTCAAAACGGTGAAGGAAAACATCTTGAGGAAACCGGCTATGTCCTAGAACCAAAAATTCGAAGATATGTGACATCCACCAACACGCTCTGGGCCCGCGTGGTGGATTACGGCCTATTCCCTCTCACAGAGAGGAGGCCTGTGTCCCAGCAGTGGGAACATTAATAGGCTGATGATGTGATTATGATGATTTGATGTCTTAGATTCACATCATTTAGTTTTTCAACAAAGAACATTAAAAAGCCATTTAGTTGGTGTATATATAAATAGAATGCGTTTATACTACAGAAAATGAAACTACAAGTGCGTTGATGTCTTTTGTACTAAGCAATGAAATATAGTATTTAATCTGAAATTTCACCATTTTGTGGTTGTATCATATAAAGTTGAGTTTTCATTAAAATTGATGAAATTAAATTGAGTTTTGTTCGTTGAGTCATGCCCTTGTCTAGGAGTCATTTCGTGCGAATGTGAATTAATGAGCTTGTTTAAAAATGATTATGCAGCACACCCATGTTGATATCGGAACCTGTCCGGAGCGGTCCGTTGCGCGCGCGCCGGTTGTGTGGCGCAGTGTGGCGGTGCAGGAGTGACCGTTCTTTGTCCGAGTCGTCCTAGACAGCCGCCGCATTCATGCATAGTAAATAATTACAGTGATCAGCGGCAGGTGGAGGCGCACGCGCGCGCATAGAAATAGAAAGGCACATTGCAGTAATTATTTAGTACAGTTATCCGTAATGGGCCGTTTTGCGAAAGCTGTTAAGTAAATAAGCAGCGTCCTGCGGTTCCTGCCGGCTGCGCGCGCATGCGCACACCGCACGCCACATGCGCGCGCGGCCCTCGCTCCACATTAATCGCAAATGCTTCATAATAAGAATTCCATACGTTAAGCGGCTCGTTTATACTTAACTAGCTCACGTTCCATGGGCTTTCGCGATATTCTAGTTTTTTGTTCCGTTAAAAAATACCTATTGCATTTTTTATTACGGGCGATTAAAAATATGTTGGTGCTTGGGTATATCTAATAGCGGTGCTTCATATTTTACTGTTGTTGTTAAATTCACGTTTTTCTTTTTAGTAGGAGAACTTGCGTTTCAGAAAAGAGGTAAAAAATTTCATTCGTTCAAATATTACGGTATACTTGGCGTCCGCTGCCGAATAATTGGCATGTTGTGTTCTAGACGTTCTAGTGAGAGAATTCGTCACGTTCGCTGGAGGGATCTGAGTGACGAGTGCCGCAGGACGACGGGACGGCGTGCGCGGGTCGGCGCGGGGCTGGCGGGCCGGCGCTGGCGCAGCGCTCCCGGCGCGGTGCGGCGGCGGCGGCTCGCCAGGTCAGGGGTTAAGCGATACTTTATTTTGAATAATTTATATGTCGTAGCGCGATAGACGGCGTGCCCTCCGCCTTGTACTGTTTATGGTAATGCGGGATATCTCGCATTGCAAATGCGCTGAATGTGTCGCCAGTTCGCCACCCGAAGCGGCCGCGCGATAAGCACCGTTCGGAATGTATTTCTCTCAGAAAATAACCATGTTTCGGGACAAATACTTCACAACGCACAGTCTATATTTAATTTACAAGAAATACAATGCTTTGGGATTTTAATTCGTTTCTGTGTGCATGCAAAACGGAATTGCGAAACCAGTATACGAGTACTAGCTGTGAGTAATAAAAGTTGCAAATGGAAAAGTTAATAAAATATGATAAACGTTAGCAGTAAACAACAAATTCAAATTATTTATTTGTAAAAACATAGGTACAGTATAATACAACACAACAACACACCACAACAACCTAAAGTGTTTAACAAAATAGATTTATTAAGAGAAAATGTAAAAATTAGTAAAGGAGCAATTAAGTCAAAATTAAAAAACATTATACAGGATAGCAAACAGAACTAAATATGTACATAAGATTAAACCATAACAGTATATAATATATAAGTAGTTGATTTGTAAGTAAGGTGGTGCATTGTGATGTAAAAGAGCGCCTCTCGCCATCAAACGTAAAAGTTCGGCGAGTTTAGAATTAAGTAACACCTCTGTATTAAAATTACATTAATTATTTAAAAAAAAAAAAAAAAAAAACCACAACCACACCTGGTTTTTATTTAAATCGCAATCGAAACAAGAACAATCGGTCAAAGAGCACCGAGTTAATTAAAATGTGAGGGTTCGGCCATCGACGGGGACGACGAGACAGGTCGCTCGGAGATAGCGAGACAAAAATTCACTTTTAAGAAATTGTCATTAATCAATATTAATGGAGTTATTATCGCACTGGAACTTTCAAAAATATTTATTACGGACATAAATCAGTCTTAAGGGCCGTAACGAAGCAGTGCGGTGAGCTTTCTAGGACGAGGCAGGCAGGAGCGAGGCGGCACGGCGCGCGGCTGCGCAGGCGCAATGGGGATGTGAACGCAAAGCTGAGCGCAGATGTCGCTGGCGGCGCAATGGCTACTGTCAAATCATTTTTACTTTATTTACATTTCGTTTTTTTTGTTATTTTTTGTATTTAAACCGGTCTACCATCATTGTTGATAATATGTACATGTAAGCTTAGGGAATTGAAAGACGAACTAAAGAAATAAGGAGGAAGGATAACTGGAAAGAAAACAAATTGGGTAAAAGTGGGATAGTTGCCCTAGGAGGATAGATGCCCCAAAATTCAAATTATGACTTGCAAACGTTCTATCATCGCAGTTAATACTTATAAGCAAAGAACACCCCCCACCCCGCTAGTGTGCGAGCGGCAACCGCTGTGATCGGACGTGTTGTGTGTTCATGGAGAAAGTTCGACGAGCTCGCTCACAAAGATCGCGGATTACGGATTCAATTGTTTTACAAACGCGTGGAACTTTTCATTTCCAAAGGTAAGTGATATTATTTTATTATTAATTGCAAGTGTATAGTTTGAATATTGCCGTAAGTATAACATTTTGTCATTTTTGTAAAGGTTTTTTTTAATTTTAATTAGGGCATCTATCCCTATTGAAAAGGATAGACGCCTCGTATTTTGTGAGTATAGATGCCTTTAGGGGCATCTATCCCCTATGGATTAAGTTGATGTTTGCATGTCATGTTCCCATTTCTTCTTTTCAGAAATGCCTCGCAAATACATTAGAAAGGTTGGAGTTCGACCACGAGCTGAATGGACGCAAGAGGCATTAATAGCTGCAATGGATGAAATTTCGAGAGGCATTCTTGGTATCAACGAAATATCTCGTAGATATGGGATTCCATCGAGAACATTAAGGAGAAGATTCGCAAACAAAAATACTGAAAAACAACAAAGTGAAGAAGTGAAATATATCTAAGTGAAGAAGTACAATAAACCAAAGTGAAGAAGATATTTTTTTTCTGAAGCTGATTAGTATAAGAATATGAAAATTAAAACCAAAGTGTAATGTGCCATTGCTAAATATTAAAATAAAACTTGTTAATTATAAATATGCTTTGATTTAAACCTAAGGGCAACTATCCTCATAGTGACAACAGCATCGGGGCATCTAACCCATATATGAGGCATCTATACTCAGAACTAGTATTGTATTTTTTTATTTTTTTTATATATATAAGCAAAAGCTGCATTGAATTTCTTTTTAAAATATAATAAATAATAGACCAATGTACGATTACATTGAAAAATCGGTTTAAATATAATTTATTTTCTAGGAAAAAAAAATCAATTTCAAAATGTGGGGCAACTATCCCACTTTTACCCTTTTATTGAGAGGCAGACTTTTATATAATAAAATATTTTTCATCGGTGATATGTTCTAGATTTGGCAATTTTTTTAGTTGTAACGAGTTATTTCTTAATTGACTCATGGTAGGAAAATTTACAAAAATTGAGAGAACATTTCTTTAATGTGTTGGTATTCTTTACGTTTTAGGTTAGAAGTTTTATTTTATTTTCGGCAATCAAAGCCCTTAAAGCTTCTGAAGTCTAAGCAAATGACATTCCTGCTGTAGTACTTTATCAATACGTTAATAGCTCCACTATATCGCCGAAGATTACCAAAGCACATAATCGAGTTTCTTTGACAAGTACATACTCGTAACATAACTTATAAATATGTATAGCCTTTTCCCAGTTTTTTATGCGTTGTATCTTTGGACAACTAATGAACACCGGGGTTGGTAAATCTTGGTACAGCACACAGAGGTATATTTCGAGAAAATTAAAATTTACTGAATGATAGGTTATAAAATGTATGCATTTGACAGCTTTCAATAGCCATAGCGACGATGCGCCATCTATCGTGAAAAAATGGCAGTTCACATCCTCATTACCGCGCCGCGCGCCCTCCTAGCTGAGATGGGCTGAGTCTGACGCATAGCCTCGCGCGCTCCATAAAAAGTTTCCTTATTCCTCCTACGTCCACCTAAATTACTTGCCTCACGTAACAAGTAGGCAGATAAGCGCAAAAACTGTAATAAGCTGTGTACGGGTATACAGGTAATGCAATACATAAGTGTCATGAGACCGGTCCAATTGTTCTTCTATATATGACGGCTTATTAACTTCCAGCAAGTAGTTAAGGAAGGAATAACGTTTCTTATCATGTTTACTGTAGCCAACATAAATATTCTTTTGTATGTATGAAGGGGTGTTCTTATAAAGAATCTTGTTTTGAACAACATTTTTAAACAAAGCAAGCCAAAATTGGATTTCGATTCGTAAACGGAAACATACCTTCATAGTAATTCGTTTAGGAACTGACAAATTAACTGTTAGCTTATTTCATTTCGATAACTGTGTTTATAGCACCGTAAAACATCGTATACTAAATATCACTAAAATATTTCGATTTAAATATCTTCCCAAAAGATTAGAGTTTACTCGTAGCACATCGTAGCTTATACATTTATATTTACAGGGCGCACGGTTGGCGCAGTGGTTGAGCGATTGACTGCTGCGCGGCGTGTGGCGGGTTCGATTCCCGCACGGAACAAATATATGTATGACCTACAGATAGTTGTTCCGGCTCTGGGTGTTGTGTATGTGAGTTTATATGTTTGTAAACGCACCCATGATACAGGAAGAAATTCCTAGTGTGGGGCAACGTTATTTCTTAAAAAAAAAAAAAAAAACTAACTGTCCCCCGCGGCTTCGCTCCCGTCAATTTGCTACCTATCTACCTACTTACCCTGCCTACCCACCTACCCTAACCTATCCTACCCTACACATCGACCTACCCAATCGACTTATCCTATCCTACCCTACCGACATGATTGTTGCGTATTTTAAACCGTTTACGCAGCGCACGCAGCGGAAGCTCTCAAATAGGAAAAAATTTGCCAGTATTAGCAACATTTTTTCATTTATGCTCCGCTCCTATTGGTCGTACCGTGATTTTATATATCATATAGCTGTTGCCCGCGGCTTCGCTCCCGTGGACCACCCCACAGGACCCGTTTTCGGGATAACCTATGATAATAGCCTATGTCACTCAGGAATAATGTAGCTTTCTATTGGTGAAAGAATTTTTTAAATCGGTCCAGTAGTTTCGGAGCCTATTCGGTACAAACAAACAAACAAACAAAAAATCTTTCCTCTTTATAATATTAGTATAGATATATTTAAAAGTAACTTGAAATCTTCTGATATCTGTACTGAAAATGAGCTGCATAGTTCAGATAAAGAGACAATAATTTGTTTATGCAAAAGAGCACCGTTATATTGTTGGAATCATTTCGCAAGTGAGCCGAGCACGTGAGAGTTGAGTTTCATAATTACTATTGTTGTGATTTATAGGTGTTCCGAGATATTCCCCGATAACGAGACGAAGCCGACGCAGAAAGTAACTTTATACAAAATAGCGAACAATATGACGTGATATTTTTAATAGATAATGATGTTGATGGACGACAGCGCCCCGCCAGCGCCAGCGCCAGCGCCAGCGCCACGGCCGCACCGTGGGAACTATATTTCGGCTCTACGATCTCTACGTTTTGCAATCACTCGCTTATACTCCACGCAGATACTTTCTTATTGTAAACATCAACTATTTTGTACACAATCATTGTTAAGACGTAACTACGCTTAACTATACAAACGTGGAATAAATATTAGTTATGCACCAAATATGGAAGTACTTTTGTAATGAAATCTGTTATTTATATATGAACTAGCTTCTGCCAGCGGCTTCGCACGCGTGTAAAGTGTTTTCTTATCCCAAAGGCACATTATACCGGGAAGAAAAGTACCCTATGAGCTATTTCAGACTATAATTTGTCGCTGTGCCAAATTTCATCCACATCTTATTAGCCGTTCTGGGATGATTGAGTTACAAACATACATCCATCCATCTAAACTTTCGCAAACAAATCACAAAAATAAAAACCAGCTACAAGGTTCGCGTAATGATCTCAGTAGATATACGGAAACGAGGAAATCTGGTTGATTTAAAAAGATAAAGAAATCGATATCGTAGCGAGTGGCAACTGCGCGTACTTTGATTATAATTGGCAGTATATTAACAAACAAAGTGGTGCCGGGGGCGGCGAGCGCGGCCGGGGCGCGGACATGTTTATGTGACCCGCGGTCAAGTGACCCGCCGAGTTACCAAATTAACGAAAGCTCACGCAGGTCGAGACACTTTCTACTGGCCTGCATGCGTACCAACATTTTCATTATCGATCGCTTTCATAATTCAACTGACATTTTTGTTCCATTCAATTGCATCGCTGGAAAAAATTACTACAGGCGCGTTTATTAAGAGTTTTAATCGTCTCTGAGGAACCCGTATTTTTATCTCGCGTTACAAAATACGGGCCGCACTGTGTGCTGTAACGAGCCAATATATTGAGAATAAATAATGTCTTCTGGGTACATTTAAATTATAATCTCGTACGTAATTGATTCATAGAAACACTTAGTTCTGAGTGTGTCTACTATTGCGAAATATTTTTATTTTTGGTATCCGACTACTTCAATTTGCATTTTTCTGTAATGACATCAATGTCTTGACTTATACATATTTATTAGTATAATTTATTAGCCCATTTATTTTAAATCATTGAAAGTCTGAGTGATTTAAATGTACGTTTATATAAAACGGCTATTGTGTTTTCATTTCACTAAAGAATAATTGCTGGCAAGTAACTAAACCACGACTTTGCATTTTATTTTCAGTGATCAATTTCTTCGCTTACGGCGTTCTGTGGTGATTTCCGTGACGTGGTGATTTATTAGTCAGCGGACCTGTCCTTAATGTAATACCTTAACAACGACCATTAAGATTTCAGCTTGGAGTTTTATTTACTTTGTTGAATCTCGTTAATTATAACTATGAGAGAACAAAAGGTAACTAAATATGGTGAGTCTTTAGTGTCTGTGGAAATACTTGCGGATCTGGTGATAAATACCTCATCGTAAACTAGCGATTTTTTGTGTGTTTAGATATCTTAAAACAATTTATCTGTACAGGCATGAAGACCCTTTGCAAACATACATACATATATTAAACTAACTGTTGCCCGCGACTTCGTCCGCGTCAAAAATATATTTTTATTTTCCCTCCGGAACTATGAATTTTCTCGTGATCAAACGTATATGCCCATATAACGCCTATGTTACTCGTTATTACATCAGCTATCTACCAGTGAAAGTCCCGTCAAAATCAGTCCAGCCGTTTCGGGGTTTACCCGGAACAAACAGACAGACAGATAGACAGACAAACAAAAATCTAAAAAATTGCTTATTTGTTGTTAGTACCGTAAATACTTTCACGTGCATTCAATAAAACGTTGTTATTTTGATATTACATACATACACTTCAATTTTATTTATTTGTATGTATAGATGGTAAGTGCACGCTAAACATCAGATCGCATGAGATATTCAGATAACGGCAGTTCAATCATAGAACCAAAGCACGTAATTTCTCAGAAACCGTCTAATCCTTCTTAGAGCTAATATGATTCAAGGTTATACTCTGAGAATTCCCCACAGCCTAACATGGCCACCTGAGGCCTTACTGTGAGTTTTTAACGTACTCACTCGTGAATTCGTGATAACGTAAACGATCTCTTATGTCAAAATGTATTAAAAAAACCGGCCAAGTGCGAGTCGGACTCGCGCACTAAAGGTTCCGTACCATTATCGCAAAAAACGGCACAAAAATCACGTTTGTTGTATTGGAGCCACAGTTAAATATTTATTTTATTCTGTTTTTAGTATTTGTTGTTATAGCGGCAACAGATATACATCATCTGTGAAAATTTCAACTGTCTATCTATCGCGGTTTATGAGATACAACCTGGTGACAGACAGACAGACAGACAGACAGACGGACCGCGGAGTCTTAGTAATAGGGTCCCGTTTTTACTCTTTGGGTACGGAACCCTAAAAAATAGGTTTCTCCTTACCGTCACCAGACGGCGCTTATCCAGTTTCAATACAAATTGTCGTTTACGTTAACGCGATTGAGCGTGAGTAAAAACTCACACTAAGGCCTCTGAACGTCAGCACAAAGCCGACCTCGCACGAAATCACTTTTAGTTTGTTTATTTGTCTCACCGCAGTCCGCACCTACACGATATTATAAATAAAGACTACGTCTTTTTATTCCATTTGTGCAGTCACATATATAATTGGAGAAATAACTAACTTGACATTTATAACTGCCACCTTCCTCTGATAATTCCTTGTTACTTGATTATGTCGGTGACATAATTCCTATAATAATGTTAGATAATAATAATTTGTCATGTGCAGTCCCTAAAGATGTCAACCGTTTTATCGTTCAAATAAAGCGGATTAGATGGCTATCACTGAGTACTTAGCAGGCACATAGTAAGAAATGTGCTAAGTGTAACATCACTAAATATTGTATGGGTGAGTGTTAGTACAATTCCAAACAATATTAATATATCAGTTCCGATCCTAAGGTTGATTTACCTAATAATAATAATGGTTAAAAGCTCAGTTACAATATATACCCAGAAGCATTGCAAAAATATCCAAATATTATCTGAGAACAAAAGCTCAAAAGTATAAAATACCTGTATTTTACGATACAAGCGAGTAAAGCATTTCGACAACGTGCGAATGACCAAAGTATTCCAATAAAATTTAACGCACCTTTTAACTCGCGTATATCCACCCCATCAAAATGTTTCTGTCTTTTTTATGAAGAATGTTTGTTTACCCGCCATTACCGCGGCATGTACGGCGAGCTCATAATTACGATTATAGTGGTCACAAATACTAACGACAATGTTTCCTCGAAGGGAGAAAGCAGGAGGAGTACGAATGAATAAATCATCGCCAGGTACAGCGACAAGGCTGAGATAAGGCCATCGATAAAATAGCGTCGATTGTGCGTACATGCGCCTACAACATGTGACATGGTGGCAGCGTCGTACGTTGTGACAGAGCCGGCCTGCTGCGCTTACAATCACCTCCATGATATGTTATGATAGTACACACTATAGCATGTCTGCCTTTATGCGGCCGTGGCGATGTATGGATTAAACTCCTCACATATTTTCTATACATCGCTCTAGCCGCTACCGCGAAAACGCAGCCTCTACTTATAACATCGCAACGAAATAGCTATTTCACGATTTAATTAGTTTTCTATAGCAGTTTTAGTATCAATAAAATCAGTGGTTTCTGCAAGTTTAAATTACGACCAATTCGTATCTCTTAGACGTTTAATTAACCCCACCATAAACCTAAGAAAATAAACATTTTGTTGGGAAATACGAGTATCACAGACATAAATGTAACTGCATAAGCAAAAGCTTAGGGAAGATGGCAACTGTATTCCAAGCAGAAACATATGCCATAATAACCTATGCTCAAGAGAATATAGATAGAGGAAACAGAGGTAAATCCATATAAATATATTCTAGTGACAGTCAGGCTGCAATCAAAGCCATGACATCCTAAAAAGTGGACTCCGGACTTATTCTGGATGCTATCCAAACCCTAAACAGGCTTGGGAAGCACAACAGGGTAAGACTGATATGGGTCCCTGGGCATAAAGGAATCCATGGTAACGAAATGGCAGATGAACTGGCAAGAGAGGGCTCAGCAAATTATATTGTGGGTCCAAAACAATGTGCAGGCATTTCGACGACTCTTGTAAAAGACACCACATTCAGGGAGTTTGCAGATCACAGACAAAAAACTCACCAAAAAATGCCTGGGCTCTACGATCAAAGCACGGGAATGCATTTGGAATATGAGCAGGGGGCAAATCCGCTACCTGCTTGGGGCCTTTACTATCACTTTGGAACCAACGACATGCTCATGAAGATAGGTCTACCCGCGACACCCATGTGCAAGTTGTGTGGGGAACATACGGAACGCATGGAGCACCTTCTGTGCACATGCAATGCACTGGCTGGTAAGCGAATGAGACTCCTAGGGGTAGGATATCCAAGACCAGAAGACTATAGGCTCATATCTCCTAGTCCCGTTGTTAAACTCATGAAGGAAGTTTTCAACGAGAGTGAGGTAAGTTATCTAGGGGACAACAAAAGATCCCAATGGGTCGAAGTATCCGAGTTAGTTCTCGGCCCCTCCACAGGATAATATAAGATAACTACATTGATGACGTTATTGGCACTGGATTTGAACCGAAATCTAGAAAAACACAAGCTGTATTGAGCTATAAAAAATTAAAAAAGTTGGCCTAAACAATGGAAACATTTTGTTTCATCGGTAAGTAAAGTTCTTAAATTGAGTGTGAAAAAAACTTTTTAACAATAAATCAAACCGACTTCCAAATCAAATCTTTTCCGAAGTCGGTGTCTTTTTTTTTTTCGTTATTCGACACCGACTTCGGAAAAGAAAGTTATTTTTCGCTTTGAAGTGTTTTGTTTTGGAAGTCGGTTTGATTTTTTGTTAAAAAGTTTTAGTTTCCTCTTTTTAGTTTGGGTAGGTACCTCCAGTTGGCTATAAATGATTTTCTTGTTAGAAAATCATTTATAGCCAAAGTACATCTTATGACGATTCCAATAAGCCCAAACACGACTAGGATACATTGTTTTATTTCGAAGTTCCAATGGCCATTGTGGTCTTCTTCATCAGTTCCACTACACCAAATGATACATACTGAGTGCAAATGATTGCATTATTGATGAAAATACCAAAATCGCTATATGTATGCCTATATTTGAGGAGTTCCCTCGATTTCTCTAGGATCCCATCATCAGATCCTGGTTTCCTTATCATGGTACCACCATTGGGATATCTCCATTCCAACAAAAAAAATAATCATCAAAATCGGTGCATAAACGACGAAGTTATCCGCGAACACACATAAAAAAAATATATATATACGGTCGAATTGAGAAACCTCCTTTTTGGGTAGTCGTGAAGTCGGGAAGCCTCCTTTTTAGGAAGTGAAGAAGTGGTTTTCGTACAGATGGAGGGACTTGCATTATCTAGTTGGATTTGTGTCTGTGATAAATATTTCTTGAAATCCAAAGAAGTGGTGATTAATATAGCGTACAGTTGGTAAATTAAATCATCACTCTCATTCATGTCATCAAAATTGCATGAGTGTGAGTGACAAATCATTGCAATTTATTGACAGTAATCTGCAGCAAAGCTTGATTAGTACCTATCTGCATATGTTGATAGGATTATTATTTTTGTATTGGTGTGAGTCCAGATATGTATATTATAATTAGTCACTACGTTCCCGGAAACCATTCTACTATCGCATGCCAAATAAATTGAACTCAGTCTACAAGTTCTGCGGTTTGCAAAAAACCAATTGATCATTGAAAGAGGCGGTCATACCAACAGCAACCAAACCTTTTTGTTTTGCGTGGAGTAATGCTCATGCATACTGCGCTACCACGGGGAGATAGCGCAGTTATGTGGGACTCCTACCCACTAAAACAGGTTTCCTCCTGTGCCGCTTATGGCGGGAACACGGGCACGCGTAAGGATACATCCGTGAACCCGCCGCGGCTGTCCGATATCGGACCCTCCTCTGGGGAGTAACCCCCATCACCGGCGCACCAGAACACGAACACGTGCACATGGGTGCCAGACGACCCCGTGTATGGCACCCTTGGTCCCCCGGTGACGGGTCAGGACAGTGGACCACTTTTCGGCCGCAGGGGATAGGAAGAGCGGCCAACGCTATACCGATACTCCACCTCCCCTGCGGCCCCACCGCGTCAGCTATCAGACGTTCGCAACCCCGTACAGGCCGCAATGGATAGGGAGAGTGGCGCACCGTGATACTGGCACTCCTCTCCCGCCGCGGCCTCCAACCCTGAGCTGCGATGCCTCCGATACACGACATTGCGATGTCCCATCTCAGTTGCAATGTCACCCAAGCGGTACCGCTACGTCGTCGGCTTGTCTGCAAAAGCCCCGACGAGCGGCTCCTCCTCGGATTCTTCTTCGCTTCACCGTGGATGTCCAAGCCATGGCTACTAAGCCCCCCGTTTCGACAATGCGGGAACCCACCGGGCGGGAACAACAACCCAACCTGAGAGAAATAATAAAAAGAGGTTCATGTTAAGCAGGGAAAATAATCAAGCAGATGTTGAAGACCATATATCAAAAACGAAAATAGCCCATGTCATAAATGGGCTGTCCGTTCCTTGTACTCTTTTATTCTATTTTTATAAATGTGTTTGTATGTTTGGAAATCAATCGCGCCTAAACGGCTGATACAAATTGGATGACAGGTAGAAAATGGCCTGGATTAGCACTGTATACAGGATGTAACGGAAAGATCCGATCATATTTTAAAGACTGCTCCTGCCCATGTAAATCTCAAAAAAAAAATATCTCCCATACATGATTAGCTAACGACAACTTTGTAAGGGCAATCCAATATTTTAATTTTTTACAAGCTTTTGATTAGCTGATGACTACTTTGTATGGAAAATTCCTTGGATAAAGTTGTTCATTTACATGGCCAGAAGCAGTCTTAAACATATTAGCGCACCTTGCCGTTACACCGTGTACACTTTTTACTCCGGTAGTACCTACATGCTCGCGTCATCGCGTGGGATAATTTTCAATATTCGCGCGTACAATCTGCTGGAAAAACCATAAACTTATTTAGTTTCTTTACTTAAACTTGGCTTCGTCATATTTCAATCAGCATCACAATTGCTGCAACGATTACGGCAGTGCCACTACGATTGTTCATTCGCACTAAACATTACCAGATGATTCGATGTTAATTGCCGTGTTCAGAGAAGATGATTTTGATTTTGTTGTGGTTATTTAATTGGCATTGGCTCTCTGTGTTCATTTTTAACCGCCGACGGAAAAAGAGGAGTGTTATAAGTTTGACGTGTTTACCTGTGTGTTTATGTATTTGTGTATCTGTCTGTGGCATTACATCTCCTAAACGGATGAACCGATTTTGGTTTTGATTTTTTTTTTGTTTGAAAGGTGGCATTACGGGGAGTGTTTTTAGCTATGTTTGATCGTTTCAGCTGTTCAAAAGTTATGGGCGTTTTACTGTTTGAATCGGGGTATTTTTCGAAAGATATCGTGTCATAATTACGTGTTCGATTTTGATTGATTGTTAATCGAAACGTTTCTACTACTAGATAAATTATGTAGTTTAAAAAGCATGAAAAAAAAAAAACTTGGTTCTGTATTTTTTTTATTTTTTCTTTTTCTATTATTATAAGGAAGGCGTTGGGAAGATCAGAAACTTCTATTGAAGGTTGAAGACTGATGGCGGATGTTTTATAAGAAGATATGGAATGCCTCCTTGACTAATATTAGTCATGCCAGGTGTTTGCGTAAAGAATACCGTACGCCAATTCGCAGACACACCTTCGTGTGCTTTATTCTAAAAGCTCCAGCTTTTGCACATGAAGATTTACGGACAAATCTCATAATTTACCGATAGTTCGTGATTAGCAAATTAAAACTTAATAACTTTGGCTGTCGGGCTATTACCTGTCAGACGTGAATGGTTTATATCTAGCCTATCTATGGGAGCGCCGAACAGCTCGTCGTGGCGTCCACTAAACTTTTTCAAATATCAATAAAACAAATAAAACACGTCGGAATTGGTGTAACCCGACTTTCCTATATAATTTTACGGAGAATTGTCCAAATTGATAAATGGGTCTCACAAAATGATTATGTATCAATATATATCTAAAAATATAAAAGGTTTTTAACGTTTCAATCGACACACCAGGGCGAGCACGGCCTACTGTGATAAGCTTGAGTCACACATTTTTATCACAGTTGGGAACAAAAACCGTGGTAAAATGCGTGACTCAAGCCTATCACAAAGGCCGTGCTCACCGGTCTGAAAGGTTTCATATGTCGTAGCTCATGTTTCCATCAACAAAATCGTTTTGGAATACCAGCCTTTGGGTCTCTTTAATAATTACATGCGACGTTATTTAAATGAATACTTATTACGTAACATAATCAACCGTTGACATTGTGAAGTACACTTTTTCAGTTGGTTACTTGGAATACGCTCACGAGTAGGTACAAATAATTAAGCACTTCTCGTTAACGATCAGTGAACTGATATTATGCATGAAGCGAAATTCAGTTTCCACAAACAAAATGAAGTAGGTCAATCTGATATAAAATGGGTATTGAAAAACGAAACCATAGCAATAATCTGTGCACCGCAAGAAGGTCGAGTGTTGCAGCACTCGCGACAGCCGACAGCCCGCCATATTGTATTCACAGGGAACGTTTGCAAAGAAATGATCAATAAATTGTGCCGTCAATAAAGATATCGATCAAAATTAAAGGGTTCCGATGATTTAACAAATATGAGTGGAGCGCCTGCGCGGGCGCACAGGGTGGCCGCGTGGCTCTTCCGTGAAATTGTAATGTTATGGCCCTTAACAACAATTTAGCTTACCCACGAGAGCTGCACCAATTTCTTTAAATACCAGCCGAATTGAGCTGTTCGAGTCACTTAATTAAACATAAGAACCTCTTTATTTGCAAACAGATTTTATGACGCTATTCTGTTTACAACAACGCGTTTATTAAGTTCGCAAGTAAATAAAAGCAGGGTTAATGACACCAGCGCTTTGAAAGTGGTATGAAGGAAAACAAATAAAAAGCTATAAAATCAACTGTAAGAACGTAAATAAATATTTTATTATAGCAAACATTCGTTTTTACGATAAATGAAAATGTAGAGTCCGTGCCGAATCAATCAAGTGTTGAGTCACAATCACAAGCCAGACAATGTCCGTGTGCAATAATTTCAATATGAGATACGCAGGCAGGTAGCGGCACAATAGAGTACTGCGCTGAGCTCCGGCTGATAGGCTCGGATACCCGGATCAGCCGCAACAATGATCTGGGGCCACCCTAGCCGCGTGCGTTACTCTCAATAAAAAGCTGAGTGCGTCTCATTAACGCCTTGCGCAAGCTCGAAAGCGGCCCTTGGGGCACTCGTTGCCAGAGACAAGCAACGCAAATTACTTTGGCACCGTTTGACGGCGGGAAATTTCATTACCACGAGCACATATCATTATTATCTTGCCGGCAATCTACATATTTTACTCGGTAATAAATGCGCGGGTAGTTTCACTTTCGGACACTGGTTTTCGAAAATGACCCGACTTTATAAATTTGCTGCGGTTCGGTTCTTGTGAAGGGCGTGTTACAGTTTTAAGTGAATTTCTTTTTGACCTCTTGCTCCAAGGTGTTGTCCGTAATTACTTGGACACTGCTATATAATTTCGTGTATACAACGTAAACTGATATTTAAATATGTGACAGCAGCTGCGCAAAGATACAAAATCTTATTAAATATTAATTAGCGGACATTCGAGTATTTTTAAGAGTATTTTCTATCTCATTTACATTCATATCCCAGCATTATACGTCACAGGTACAAGCCTCTGTATCATCGTGTATGGTTTTAAGGTGACAAGCCAATATTTATCAATTAGAAACATGTCTCATTAAGTAAAGCTGAAGAAACATTTCTGCAGAGAAATAGGTAATATTAGATAATTCGGAGGTATGCGCATTCAATTCGTATTATTATGATTCCAAATTAGTTTCGAATCTATAATATTATAATAAATTCAGAATTGTCGCCGCTTATCTACATGGCAGTTAGTGGCCTTACGCCCCTACATGAAGCTGAATGTTAGACTGTGCGAGGAATTCGCTCGCGAGTGGGGCTCGTTAGCCAGTGCCGAGCACCGACAGCGTAATGACAGAACACGCCTCTTGTAATCACTGTGCGTGATTTTACTCCACATCGCACTTCTGAGACGTTTTGCGAATTTAATTTTTGGAGGTTATCAAAATCCTCACACGTTTCACCTCGCCGCCCGCTAAGCGTATCATTACGTGGACTGAAGCCTGCAATTACTCACTTGCGTTGGTGTAAAAGTTTCCACAAAGTAGCACACGTTCTTTAAGATTAAAGGATTGATTGATTATTACTATGTGCGTGATATGTTCGGAAAGTAGACCCTGGACAATTTTAACGAGTCTCTTGATTCGATCTCTGTAATGTAGGTAAGTACGCGGCGGCAGGTGGCTTAACAAGGCTTATGAAGCCTGAAATAGGTTCTTGCAGAATTAATATAAGCAAAAAAATAATACAAGGGAATAAATAAATGAATAAACACATTTACAAGCAGCTTGAAAAGAGTCTATATAAAATAACTTTGGCTAGGTAGGTTCATTCGAAAGATATATCTATCAAATTATATTAACATGCAACAGAAATAAAGAATGCTTGCAGGAGCTCGCAGTCGGTACAGATGGCCATATCATTCCTTATATCCCGCCGCTGCAATATCAGATAGGCAGCGGCGCAGCTGTCATCGTCGTCTTGCCGCGTGAACAGTTACAAGATGCCGTCAGTAATTATTCCACGTCGCCGAAAAATTAAAGCAAGGATACGATAAACCTTAAGTGCAACGCGAATAAAAAAATCTGCCAGAGAGAACACATCGAGTGAAATGGAACGTCAACGCGAAGGTTGATGTCGTGTCGCCGAGGGCGCGCGGGCGCAGAGATGACGGCTCAGTTCGTTGTGCAAACTCGTACTTGTACAAATCGATTACACCCGTGTTCTGTACGAATACGTACTGAGATCGCGTGACATGCGTTAATTACATGAGGTGTCGATTCGAAAAACGGTGCTCAGAAAACAACTTCGAAATTGGAACAGATCATAGTGATTATACACACCAATTTGCTGAGTAAAGGCTTTTTACCCGTAACCCTCATACATTGTATGTACCCGTCCCATGTCAATTAAGTAATCATAGAGTTCAGAATAAACACCGGCTTGATTCTTATGTAAATGCTTCCTAGATGTCGTGAAGTCGATGGCTTATACTGTCACAGCTTCTCAGCCGAAACACAAATAGCTAATTATTATTCGACAAGTTAAAACAATAATTATAATGTTTTGATTTATAACCACACGCATATTATGTTCAACATTCCATATTTTTTTTAATGAACGATTATTTTAGTAATCCGTACGCTTGATATAACTTTATAAGTGAATATAATTACAACAGACTGACAACATTTCAACATTCTCGATGAAGAGAAGAATATTAATAAGACACCACTTTAGGATTTGTAAACATTTGATTAAGAAAAGCAGTAAAAATAAGTGGAAGCGTGATTTATGAGTCTGGTTTAAAGTCTCCGGTGAATGAAGACGTTTTTTGAAAAGAGCAACTTCAGTAAAGTTCAGTTAATATTGTGGCAAGTGCACACTGCACACTGTAAAGGATAAAATTATGCTCGCTCATCCTGAAGTGATCTGGATGCCTTATCTTATCTTATCTTATGGAGGGGCCGAAAAATAACTCGGACACTTCGACCCATTGGGATCTATTGTGGTCCCCTAGATAACTTACTCCTCCCCAATCTCGTTGAAAACTGTTTTCATGAGTTTTACAACGAGACTAGGAGATATGAGCCTATAGTCTTCTGGTTTTGGGTATCCAACCCCTAGGAGACCCATTCGCTTGCCAACCAGTGCATCGCAAGTGCACAGAGGGTGCTCCATGCGTTCCGTATGTTCCCCACACAACCTGCACACGGGGGTCGCGGTTAAACCTATCTTCATGAGCATGTCGTTGGATGCCTTACATTTCCAAGTATTTCAGGCTTGGGTGCTTTTGTATTGTGGAATGTGAATATCAGTTCACTAAGCTCCGACTTTTAAAAAGTTTCCACTGTCCTACATAATATGAGGTACAGTGTCGTAGGTACATTCGTTAGTGGGTTGCGGGGTGCCGCATGAACGGGCCGGACGCGGGACCGCGCGGACGCTATCGCGCGCTATCTCACGCCCTGCCGCCACGCTTCTCACCTCGGGACGCCACCTCCGCGCACTTCGCCCGCCTCGATGCTTTATCGCCTGCAATCGCACCACTCATCTATTACACGAACCTTACCCACTAAACTGAATGTCGATGACCCACTCGACCTCATCCCTCCTTATGAGGAGTTACGAGTGACAGCGCCGTGCCAGCCTGCTCATGTGCATTTCTTCATTATTTTTATCGATGAAATATCAGCAGTTGTAATTTTTTATATTTAATAACTTCATAGAGAAATAATTTAATAAACAAGGTATGCTTTATCTCATAATACCGCTAAACGTATTGGATTTCACAAGAAAATTGTTTCATATAATTACAAAAGTGGTATTGATGTCTCAAATTCGAAGCAAAAGTGAATGATAAGTTCCTTTAATCCATTCATTATTATAAATTTATCGGACCCGGTCTCTGGGAAACTGGCATTTAATTTAGTTGTGTATCTAGACTGATCAGTCAAGCAGTAACATCTAGATTGAAAGGTTTTATTAGTCTAATCCTAATTCAATAAAGCTTTTTGCTTGACGCGGCTCGGCTGCTGCACTGCATCCTGTTCAGAGGCGTAGACACTGAACACTTTCACGACTAATTGTTATTAATGCAACGTGATCTAGTTCGACAGTGTAATGTCAACGTGTCTGCCCACATTTCGTGCATTAGCTTTAGCGCTGATATTTACACATCAGCGATGCAAGTTTGGCGACTGCATTAGCCCGTTTTGCATTTGATTATATTTTTAGATGGCTTTTAAACATAAGCTAGCCAGTGTCGTAACAAAATCTAGCGCTTGAATTGACACAGCACGATTAACAGCCAACATATTTGCGAATATAATAAAACTTGTATATTTATTATTTTTGTTGCAATTTTATCACACGCCTTTGAATGATTTACACAGGCTTCGATTGGTGTCTGGTAATTTATATCTCCTAAGTATCATGATGAAACTTCATCAGAGTTTTTAAGTTGCGAAACCCAATGAAAAATCTTTTCATAACGACTGCGTTCCAGATACATCAACCTTATGAATGATACGAGTATTTATTCTCCTCTTAAATTAATTGTCTTGGACAAGAGAGAAAACCAATCTTGTGTTTAAATAATATAGTTGTTTTTTTGTGCCGCTGTTGGAATTATATAAGAACTTTATGCTATTTTAGTTGAACTAGTCATCGCGTAAATGTTCTCTGCGTACTTGACTGTTTGTGTGCTTGAGAATCCATTGTTAGTTACACTGCTATTTAGTAAAGAATTGAGTATTCAGCTCAGCTGTCCACATTAGTTTGACTAGTTCTCAAGTGATCCTATTTGAGCGTGCTCAAGCAGCCGACTTGAATTCATACGGTCTGAATATAGCGGCCATCACAATGCATCAGCGCCTGCGCAAGTGAAGGGCACTCGGAATTCTCGGATTATTTTAACTTGTCTTTTTCAATGTCAGCGTTTAAAATAATTGCATCACAATTTTAAAATGCGAGGCTTTTGCTTTTAAGACGGTTTAAAGCGTCGTATAATAAGATTATTTCCTGGAAATCATGAGACACTTCTTTGTCGGCCACTGCTCTTAATGTATGCAACCACAGATAATATAATACTAATGCAACTATGACCATGTGTGCTGATTGTTGACACTAATCTACAGATTTATTAGTCTAATAGAATATTAGGTATGCATGATATGATCCTGTACATTTTGTACGCTACATAACAACTTAATAAAAGATCCAAGTGTACATTTAGTCATATTATCTACTCAGCACCTTATTTTTTTGCGCCAAATAAGAACAAGTTTTGAGCATATAAAAGCGACAGTGGAATGCACATCTCAACAATAACAACCCACTAACATTAACATTAGAAACGGGATATTTACCATGTTTACTGTTTAAACAGTAAACATGGTAAATATCCCGTTTCTAATGTTAATGTTAGTGTTAGTGACCATGACAGTTTAAAAACTTATAAATAACAACCCAAGTGAGAATATAACGTTTAACAATACGGAATAACTGCAAAATCAAAACAAGTTGATGTAATATGAAGAGACAATTCTGCGTATCGAGTAATAAGGAGTGCAACACAAGAGGACGCACGTTCGTGACCGGCCGAAGGCCTTCCACTCTAGCGGGCCGCAATTATTTATATTAAAATTACGGAAAATCACTCTCTCCCGACTAGCGAGCTTACCGACCATTGTTTCATGTCAGAACTATTTTGACAATTGATGGTCGGCCAACCCGTGCGGTTAAGTGCGCAGTGAGGCACTCGCGTGGGCCGTTCTCTATTGTAATTCGATTTAAACATAGGTACCATCGTTCCGGCGACATTGAATGCTTCTCGGAATTAGATTCAGCTCTAGATAGTTACGGATGTTGTTTCGATACAGTTTTGAAATACCAATCTGCCGAAGCAACGCAGGTTATGAAACATTCAATATTTCACCGGTTGCCCAATATAGGCTGAATAAGTGAATATCGTAAGATGACATTACTTGGCGATTTACTTATTTCGTTTTTTTTTATTGAGAGCTTATCAACGTATTAAATTGTAATTGTATATTACTTTAGATAACAACAGGCAGCCCATTCACTCGACGGTATCTTTAATGCAAATACAATTAACTATGCATCATCAAGGACCACTTTTTACCATATCAGGTAACATTTAACACGTTTTATAGCATAATAAATATTACAAAAACCGGCCAAGTGCGAGTCGGACTCGCGCACGAAGGGTTCCGTACCATTATCGCAAAAAACGGCAAAGAAAACACTTTTGCTGTATGGGAGCCCTACTTAAATATTTATTTTATTCTGTTTTTAGTATTTGTTGTTATAGCGGCAATAGAAATACATCATCTCTGAAAATTTCAACTGTGTAGCTATCACGGTTCATGAGATACAGCCTGGTGACAGACGGCCCGCGAAGTCTCAGTAATAGGGTCCCGTTTTTACCCTTTGGGTACGGAACCCTAAAAAGACAAACCAAACTAGGACACAAATTATGTACATTTTTAAGTTTCCTCCAACCGATTAATGAAACCATTAATGTTGATTTTGAATACTTCTTGTATTCAAAATCACCATTAATACTGCTAATAATGTGGGTGAGACATTTTATTGCCAATAAAACATGATATTTTCGCTTTATTACTTAGGCTGATTCCAGTCGCATCTTTAATTCGAATGGTTTGTTTGCTAAGCAGCAGTTGACGAGGTGTCGGTGTCTGTGGGAAGCGCCCGCGGCTGCCATGCCTAGCTCATTTGTACAAATGAGTATAGATAATTTGTTGCAATATGGCCGGCCTTCATCACGTCAGCAGCGCAAGCGCAGGCCAGTCCGTCATTATCCGCGCATCGACAGATCACGGCGATGACCAACACCGTTAGTGCCGCAACAGTAACACTGATGCTGATAAAACAACACAAATATGTAACAATTGCGCAAACATCTTATCTTAAGCGAAATTTTGAACCACATTTCATAACATTCTCATATTTAGCGACCAACATTTCTAAAGTGTTGTGATTCGTATTCGACATGCATATTACTGAAATGCGAACTGAATAAAATTACACAAGCGTTATAAAACACACAAAGCTCAGAATTTAACTTTCATAATAAAATTCAGATGTGCACACATATTGATCACGTTTAAAATTGCATTCTTGATAACCATGTATTAAAATTGAGTGAAATCTGTAATTCGTTGGAGAGTTTGTCCGAGTAACATGACTTGACACAAAGTGAGCACAAAAAGCGGTCGGACACGGGTCATTTGTTGCATCGTTACGTAAGGATAATATTTCGTGGTTCATTTTATTCTTATTTATAACAACGGTAACTATATAGGTACACTGGGTATAAATAAAAGTAAATCATGTAAGTCTACAGAAAATTATTATCATCAAATACTACGACTACTGGGGGGTGACCATAAGCTCTTAGAGTAAGCTTATTTTGGGTGTGTGTAAAGGACAGATGTATATGACTTGTATACATCTGTCACTTACGCTATCTCAAAATAACCTTACTCTAAGAGCTTATGGTCACCCCCCTGGACGTATGCCTCCATCAAGCGTCACCACTTCGAAGTTTAAATAAAATACTCAACTTTATACAAGTATATTACTTAAAGGAACTTTCATGTAGTCTCAAAATTTGAAGCTAAAGATGTGTTTTTCCCACGAGACGACTATTCTTCGACCTCTTTAAAGCAATTACCTACTCGGAGATGCCGATATCCTAAGTTTAGAACGGAAACAGCATTTTTTTTATCCGGATTAATTCCGTCATAAAAAATGCTATTCATGGCTCCACTAACATTATATACATTTAAATTTACCCGGAAGAAAAATACTATCCCATATTCCATCCGCGGTACCAAGTTAACTGTCAGATTAAACCTACCATAATAACTTCTTTTGCTGATCGTATTCACGTAGCAAATAAACAGTTTGACAAAGTTTAGAATTAGCAAAAATATAATTTATTAGCAGTGGTGGCCCAGTGGTATCGGCCGCGACTTACAAGTCGTGGGTTCGAGCCCAGGCAGGCGCTTTACTTTGTGTTAATTATTTCATCACCACTGCTCTCAAAACGGTGAAGGAAAACATCGTGAGGAAACCGGCATGTCCTAGAACCAACAATTCGAAGACATGTGACATCCACCAACCCGCACTGGGCCCGCGTGGTGGGTAACGGCCCGTTCCCTCTCACAGAGAGGAGCCCAGCATAGGCTGATGATGTGATGTGATAATTTATTATGGTTTTCAGATAAAGGCAGGATTAAGGCAGGAAGCCGGATATGGTATAGCATTTACGGAGAGCCTGTTTACATCATGGGTTGTTTAATCATAGCTATTTTTGAACATTAAAAACAGCTTTTGATTAATTTATATGAGTAATATTTATTAAAATATGCATAATTAAATTATTTAAATACCAAAAAAACGCTACTCTAACCAACTGATTAAGTATAAAGTTAATTTATCAGCGCCCGTTCATCTGTTATCTGAAGTCATTTTTAAATGTAAATGATTGATTCTTTCCTAGTAAATGAATCGGTAGCTTATATTTTTTACTAATTAATTATCAACGGCAGAAGTATCCGCATATAACTAAACTCTGGCAAAGACAAATGTTCGTGTCAAATACATAAAATTTATGCCTACTACATAAAACGGCAAAACAATGAGTGAGCGGCAAGTGGGGGCGCATTATCTTTGTTAGATATTTGACGAATGCCAAATACAGGTATTACCTACAAGTAGCCTGAGGCTACGACTAGTGTAAAATAAGCTTTCGAAATAACGAGCTGTATTTGCGATTTGAAGGAGCGCCTAAGCTAATACTTTCCGGGAAATCTGTGTCAGAGGTCGCGCAGAACACGCAAGATTCGCGTGTTACTCGCCGCTGCCATACAAGGTAATTAATATAGTGTTTAAGGGGAACGCCAATTAAAGGACTTTCATTAATTAAGTGAGATTAACATCTATTTGATTAATAAATTAATTTGCACTGTTAAATTCTCTTATTACTGCCTGCTTAGTAGTGTTTAGGATAGTAAGCGATGAGCTTATTTATGGGTCCCGCAGTTCTACTTACGCGGTTAGCCTTGTCTGTTATTTGTATCCGCGGAAATGGTAGCGTTTCAGTGTTTGAATACTAATTTATACAAATGGTCTACAAATGGAACTTGATTTTCCTGTTGCAAAAATATTTTGTTTACTTATTTGTTGCCGACTTGATTGAAGTTTTTGTGAAAAAAATTTGCAAAACCGCCATGTTTGGCAATCTATCCGCGATGGCATCGAATACTATAATTGTTTTGATACTATAGATAAGTATCTAGCTACATATCTGTTATATAACTACATGAATAAACTGCCGAGCAATGAAAAAGTTCCACCCACAAAATGCCAACAAACACCTTAATTTAATTTTTTCACATTTAATTTAAAATTTCAACACAATATTTACGTTTTTAGTTGGCAATGTACTCCAATATTTCAAAGGGCGTCATTAAGCTAGCCTTTCCCGTTTAGGAGTAATTTGGTGCTATGTCACTGGAACTTTTTCATTGCTCGTTAGTGTATTACGTCGTGGTGGCCCAATGGCTAATACTTTTCCTCTCGTGCTTGTGGTCGTGAGTTCAAATCCGGGCAAGTACCAATGTGACTTTTTCAATTCATATGTACTTTCTAAGTTTATCTTGGACATCGCTGACAACGGTGAAGGAAAACATCGTGAGGAAACCAGTGCGCAAATAAAAACGGCAAGGCGAAGGGTTTGACCGCTATCATATCGACCAATCACATGCGAGATGAATGACGCGATGTGGATTTCCGTCTGTGTGATTGGTCATTTGATAGCGGTCAAACCCTTTGCGTTGCCGTATTCATTTACGCAATAAGGCTGCTGGACAAATAGTATATTTACCATAAGTTTGTTCCCCATATTGGTGTAATAGCTTCAAAGCGTTCCAATGCGAGCGCAAAACAATTTAAAAAAAAAGTTGTCTGTCCTTCAAAATTTACTGTTTTGCTTTTTTATTGTTTTGTTTTCTGTTGGTCCACAAACTGAATAAGTGAGGGATCAGATCGAGGGGATCCGACCGGAACAAATCGAAAAAATTGCTAGGAAATATTTTCGGATTTATTCTCAAACTAAGTAAGCTAAGTTCTTTACGTCGGTAACTAAACTAGCTATTAAATGATGATACTTAGTGGCAGCAGTGTCCAGTTCCCCACGGACGCCATATGTAACATCACACTTAGGGCGGAGAGGTCAGGCGGTAGTCGCTACTAGTAAAACTAGAAACTCTACATGTCAATATTGAATGAACTGGCCGTGTGTTTATAGTTACCGCACTACCAATTACTTCTCGAACATCGAACAAAGTGGACTATCGCCGGAGTCCAGCCAGAGAAATGTTACGGTGACTAATACGCGGTTCCTATATCTGATAACGAACCGTTTTCTTTACCCCTTGGACAGTGTATTTCTTTGTTTGTGCAAAGTTTAGCTCTAGATTTTTATAACAGTTAGACTAGTCCAGTAAGATGAACTAAAAACAAAAATTATTTTGGATGGAGTTTCTTGTGCGTTCTTCTCCATAACAGGCTACTTTTCCGAATGCACGGTAGAATCAATTTTTATAACTTGTAAATTTTAATTTTTAATTATTGACGTTCAAAAGTGCCGCTTATTGGCCTAGTTGAAATAAATATATTTGACTTTGACTTTTTGTTTATTGTTTAAAAAAACGTTGCCCCACACTAGGAATTCGCCGCTCAACCACTGCGCCAACCTTACTCAAAAACCGTGCTCTTTAACCTGTCGAAAACTTAAAAGACGGCTTTTGATGCAAAAATAAAAATAATGAATTGGCAATCTTACTGTTTATTGCTTAATGAATACGGTATGACGGACAAGAACCGATCACGAGGAAAGGATGTGGGCAAACAAATATTTAGAACATATAAAACAATCGCACACGATAGCCATGACAAATGAGGGTACCTCTGCGCTAATCGCAGTGCTCATCGCCAGCCATCAATCTTCATTACCGTGTAAGAGGCGCTGCGACTGCGACTCATTCTCCCGACATGTAAGTGTAACCTACGTGAAAGTTGCATCATTACTGTTTCATATGTTATGTGAACACGTCTCACTATGTTATTTGTTTCCTATTATACTGGTCACTTTTAGATGCCCGCTTCTTGCAACTGCAGAATTTTCCTCATTGTGTTTGCAAGTTAGATTCATTATACAAATACGTTTTCTGCCGACCAGCTGTCAATAACTCCGAAAAGCAATCTTTAATTCCTGAAACCATTTACGAATACCAAATACGAGTCAAGCGTGTAATCAGTAACAGTCATTAAAAAGAAATTACATCAATTAATAACAATGCATTTCATGTGAAATTGTATTTTGTTTGCAAGAAATGAATCATTTTCCTCTTGGTAATTATTCTTAACATTGCAGGTAGTAAAAGTTTCCAGGGTCATTTCTTTCCGACGAAAGCGATGGTAACTCGAACTACCTTCAAGTTAATGACATTTCGTGCTTCACATCAGAAATATGTCGACTTATAAATTGGTTGCATACTCACAATCAAAAAATGTAAAATGGTTCAGTATAATTAATTTAAGTTGACAGTTACATAATTTGCATTCCATAAAGATCACTAAAAGTTTAAAAACAACTTTTAAAGTTTAACAGAATTTCTGCACAATATACCTAGTGTTGGAAATAGGCAAGTTTATTATGTAAAGGTGTATCCCTAAGCTTCGGTGACCGGACAGTAAAAGAACATCGTTGGGGTTTGGCTGCTACAGTCGCCATTTCAAAGAGTAGATGCAGGGTGGATCTCCAGTATCTATCAGTGATAGCAGTAGACACTGTTATCACTCCGTTTTTTCATCCCTACATACATCACTTGAAAATCTCATACTAGTTAACTTTTCTGTACCATAATGCATCAACCCGATTTAACACCTTCCCCTGAAAACCATACCAAAACATATATTTAAATTAAGTATCATACTTACACTTATTAAAATGGACCCACTAAAGTTCATAAATTACCTTTAATGTCAAGACCACACCGTATACTCACCGAAAATATGCATGCAGTAAAAATAAAAAACCTTATTAAAAAAATTCAATCATAATGAAACAAGATCACAGTTTTGGGTCATTGTTTTTGTTCGTAAATCCGGTCATTCTGCGCAAGCGAACCAGCTCGATGCTATGTCGTCGTCGGCGCGGCGGCCCGTGCCCGCGCCCGCGCCTTTCACCGCAGGTCGTAGGTCAGGGCGCGCTCAGGTGCTCCGCCCTCGGCATCTCCCCCCCTCCCTCGCCTCCTCACCCTCCTGTCCACCCGCGCCGCACTAACGGCCCGCCACCATTGCCCTATTCAGCTGTCGTCGCGAGAACAACATCGCCGCCGCTGGGAACAACAACACTTATGAATTATTCCACCGCTCTGTACTGCTTAGAAACAATTACAAAACAATACGAATTCATAACATAACTTTCACAATGCTCTTTGTGCGCCTTCAGCGCTCCATGCTCTCGTTTGCTGCACTATGGCAGACGAGCGCCGCACGGACCATCTTCGCCGCTCTCTTAGACAAATCGTGTGATATGGATGCATGTATAATACGAAACACTAGAAAGTCGCATCAGCTAGGTACCGAAATTTAGGTGGCGATGTTTTGCGGCATCTCAATGATAATTTCCTGTTGCTAAGATGACGATCGAATCAATTTGGCGCGGACTGTGCAGCGCGTTGCGTATGGTTGCGGTGGCGTGTGAGATGCATCGTTAAGTTAATGCGGCCGTAACGGCGGAAGCTGCGCATAGCGTTAGCGAGCTTTCGGCGGTTCCCACGGCGCCCCTCCCGCGACCGCGCGGTTACACAATGCGAGGTGAACGCGGATCTAAGCAATCGCTTAACCTCGCCCACAGCGCGCGCGCCGCTTCACCGCCGCACCGCCGCACCGCCGCGCCGCCGCACCGCACCGCGATGCACTTCCACTCCGACAACACAGTTTCATAAAACACCCACAAATATTACACTATCGAACTGTTACACAAGTCATCGTATTAAACATACTTATTTAATGTTTTAAATTTTCACAATATTGTACTAACGCGCATGTAAATGATTTTGTAATGGTGTTATTTAAATATAAATCTATTTGAATTTAAATATATATTGTTTATAAATATAAACAAAAGAAAACTATCTTGTTTTGTTGCTATGATCATATGATTATTGCATTTGAATGTATTTTTACTGGGTTACCTTGCTTTTTCAGACTGTAGATGACACATCCGTCAATCCTTAAACGCGTACTAGTGTTTACATGTAGAAAGGAAATTAATAACGGTCTCGCGATAATAGTGTGTGAAATTTTTCGGCTTATGACACTTGATGACGGACGTAACGCAGCCCGGAAGATTGCAATGAGTACTTTCTTTACATCCGGCAGTTCAGCGGGGTCACGACCGATCTTTTTGTCCAGCCTCCAGGCTGAATGCACGCGACCCGTGCGTGATTATGTTCGACGCGCTTAATTATGCCGTCACATCGTCACTTGATGGGCGCTAGTGAAAGCGAACGATACTTGCCGTAATAATAGACGAAAAATATAGCCATGTGAGAAGTGGACAGCTCGCAGACGCAACCTCGCCAAGTCGCATCACACAAACCGGTGATTTCTTAACGACATTAAAAGTTGTATCACGTTGATAGCACGTGCATATAAATTAATGTGTTTTTGGTAGATTATTCAGTCTAGTCGTTATAAATACATAATAAGCGACGGAAAAAACCTACTTGAATAAGTATTCTATCACATTATTTTAACGAAGATAAATCACGAAAAAGCGAACTGAAGCGGTGACAGCCTTGGGTGTGGGGTATCGGGCAGAAACGAGATACTGTGATGTCGTGAATTCAATCCCGGCCATGTATCAATGTGATTTTTCAATATATATTTACACAATTTACGACTGGCTTGAACGGTAAAGGAATATATTGTTCAGCTTACACATTCTTAATAACACGGCGACAGGTACCGTCATCTTACTTTATGTATACTTTATGTATACTTTGGACTCACAAATGATTTGACGTGTGGTTAAAATCTAAAGTTATTCGAGACAACAGTGAATTTCTTGAAAGAAATAACATAGCTGTGATTTGGATAAAATAGTGGCTAACCTTCAAAATGCGCAAAAGCTAGTTAAACAAGAAATACATCGATTTTAATTTTTACCTGAAAGCCTCTAAAAACTATAAAATTAATTGCTGTGTCGTATCTCAATAAGTTTATTTCAGACCTTAATTGCCTGATTTATTTTTGTATGCAGCAAACTTACGAACGGGTTCATGTGTACTGTAAGTACGTCATTGTTCTCGCCAATTCTACTTGACTCATGCACATAATTTTCGAATAATTTCCCACTGAATTTAAATTTTGATATGAAATTACGGAAGCTTATCTCGAAAATTTAAACCGTATCGTAATTTACTGAAACTGTAGACAAAAAAAAACGATCTGCCTACATTATTCAGGTTTTCTTCTCTGTTCGATGCCCTGGCAAAAAAGAGACAAAGCATATTCGCTCTTGATTTAAGTATTAAAAAGAACAGTTCTCGATTCGGTCGACGTGAGCGCAGAATTTCCATGTGCGGGTTCGGTTCCGGCTTCGAAATAGTCCGGTCCTCCTTGAGAGCGCCGCAGAATCCGACGGGCCCGACCGCAATCTTTTAGATCATCGTCTATATACGTACTTACCTACTATAACACATTTTATTATTTACGACAAAGCAGGTTTGAATAACGGAGAACAAATTCGATTTCAACCAATATTGTTTGCGGTTTATAGTTTTACACATGTCCGACGTCTGTCCATCTTTTTCCTTTCGGTTACGGTTGTGAGCTTGCGAGAAATCTTCTCTCTAATTAGGAAACGTTATGTAAACAGAGATGTTATGTAATTATCTAGTATAGCCGAAGCCCGAAGGTCCTCGACCCCGCGACAAAAGCTCCGATGCAAAGATGCTGAATTGTGTAAGCAATAGTTGTTATGTTGCCAATGGTTGGAGATGACAGCAGTGACGCGATGACGCGACGCGGTGACGCGTGGGTGACAAGCGCGGCAAGTGTGCAATATGCTTCATTTATCCGCAAGTACATACCAATGAAACTAATACATATTATGTTTCAATGCGACGCGTAACAGAATAAATTGTTCGGAATAATTATGTTAATTGAGAAACGACATTCGATCTAACTTGTGGCAGTCTATTTATTTAGCGGCTTAAAGTTTTTTATCACTTTCAGATAGCACAATAGAAGCTTGCCACAACAATGGTTTTATTTTAAAATCGTGCAATATTTAATACAACAACAAAGTGCACTTAACTAAACATTAACTTTAAAATAAAATATTCAGTGATTTATAAACTCTTTGTAAAAACAGCTCTACGCGTTTATCGTTATGATTTAAAATTTTTGTTTACTTTTAAGATTGACAACTACATAATTATAGTTTCTACATGGCTTTTTATAAACATCAAATTATTTTTGAGTATAATACTCAAAAACCCATTCACAGGCTAGCCTGCATATCTCTGTTCACTACATCCGGATAGCAATGAGTAGTCATTAAATAAATAGTTCCATTGAGGATTACGCACGCCATTTACCTTGTAGACCGGCACTACTCCGACTGGAGATCAGGCCCATCACTATAATGATATAAATGCCGTACTACGACTGCTCTACTATTGAGATTATAAATGTGTAATTTAAAGTTACCGAGAACAGGAACTAGGGAAGAACAGTTAAAAACATGAGTAGTGGTTACTAATAGGTAGATTTTTATGAGTATTGAGTGCTAGGTAAAATATTTTTTCCCTGTACTATTTCCGTAGTTGAATAAAAAATCTTTTACGAAGATGTTTGTTTTAATGCAGTTTGAGGGAAATACCTTGACTAAGTATATTGTAGTCGAGGGACTTGACCAAATTGGTTGGTGGGAAAAACCCAGATTTTCCCAAGAACAGTCGCCTTGCAAGCAACAATGTCGTCGTGTCTGTGAGATTTGCTACTAAGGGCCGATTTCACCAATGAAACGAATCGCGATTAGTTCAACTAAACTAAGTTTATGCAAATACAGCGTTCCGATTGGTTGAAACCGCTGAGAAACTACTAATCTGTAAGCTGCATTTGCATAAACTGAGTTTAGTTGAACTAATCGCGATTGGTTTGATTGGTGTAATCGGCCCTTAATAAACTTTAATTTTATGAGTCAGCTTTATTGCCTATATGTGCTTGTGGAAATTAATGAAGTACCTACAGAATCACCAGGATGCAGGATCTTGTAAATAATTGGTATATCGAGCAGTTTAATGTATAACCGGAGCTTGTGGTAAATAAGTCTTTTAAAAGCTTTACATGATTGTATTTTTAATTTGCTTGCAGAATTTATTTTAAAGCAAGTTAACGTAAATAAAATATGGATACCCTGCAATGGTCATGTGTTTGGACACAATATGAAAATGTAGTTTTGTTGAAAACTTCATCATGAAATCACGCCTTTTTACCTTGGGGGTAGGCAGATACTACAGAATGCCACCTGCGATCCTTAAATTTCTTACAAATTTTGCTTCGTTTTCTTTGAAACCTACAAAAAAAACAAGTTAACAAAACCGGCCAAGTGCGAGTTGGTCTCGCGCACGTAGAGTTCCGTACCATAATCGCAAAAAAACGACAAAAAAATCACGCTTGTTGTATGGGAGCCCCACTTAGATATGTATTTGTTGTTATGCATATGTGAAAATTTCAACTGTCTAGCTATCACGGTTCATGAGATACAGCCTGGTGACAGACAGACAGACAGACGGACCGCGAAGTCTTAGTAATAGGGTCCCGTTTTTGCCCTTTTGGTAAGGAACCCTAAAAAGCAATGATGTGTTAATATTTTCAAGTACTTTTAGAACCATTAAATAGGCATTTTGAGTATAATTCCTAGCTGAAGCTCACTAAGCATAAAACAAACACAAATCCAAAGCGACGAATCCCGAAAATAGATAAAGCTAACCTCAAAGTAACTTTTGAACACAAAGACGAGATCATTATCTGAGTTCATGGTTCACATAACTCATTGTTCGCTTTGTGTCGCAAATACAGTGCGTATACACTATTATATCGTACCCTCAGAATGAAACAGACCTAACTCAAAAAATGCAACTTGTGGGAATTGAACAAAACAGTCTTAACACTGTACTTTTTCACTGTTCTCTTCTTCTTCTTCGACTGTACGTATTTTTCTTTGTAGTAAAACGACGAGGCTGTCCCTTTCTTACTCATAATTCAGGCTCTTTTTCACCACAGGGTTTTAGACTAGTAGGCTTTTTAAGGTCAGTTTTTAGCAAAATCAGAAGTTACTGGAATTTTGACTTAGGTCACTTTCACTCTAAGGCTAATATATAATCTAATCGTACGTACTTATACTTGAGCTGTCAGTTTTCAGAGTCTATTCATACATCACAAGGAAGTTATCGCCAATCGAATGTGATGGTCTTTAATATGATTTGATTGAACACTGCATCCGCGTTTAATACTAATGATACCTCGTAATCTTCTTTTGAGAATGTATCGGTATCTATTAGAAAATATGATTTATATGTAGTCATTAAATGAGAAAAGGGGACGAAGTGTCTTCTGTTGGACATGTTTACCTGTTTAGCTAATGTAGAGGAAAAATAAATATGCTTGTAGACAAAGCAGCTTAAAGTTTAAATTAGGTCGAATTTAGATCAGGGTCGCCATTTCATGATCGTTTTTGGGTTCTCGTCAAAGTAAAAACGGGTTCCCTCCACTTTCTTAGGCTATTTTCCAAACCGAACAGGAAAAGTCAGCATCCTTAGGACCCAAATGGCTCTGGTCGTCAACAAACCGTTTGGCAACGGTCAGTAGCTTTATGCCGCATGCACACGCTTGCTGTTTGCCAAAAACACGTGCCGAACACTGACCAGAATCACACAACGTCACAAACACGGCATCCACATGCTTGGCACATGATAAAGTGTATAGAAGTGAATCTGGACATTCAAGCTCGCTGTGACAGTGTTGTTGGATTTTTTATTTTGTGTTTATAACTAAACAAAAACAAAAAATTAAAAACTATCATATCTTTGTCTGCCTAAGAATTTTATTAAGTGCAATAGTGATAAAAACCTGGATAATCTGGATAATCATTCAACATTCTGCATTTACAAGAGTGATTCTCGTATTCAAGATCCGTTTTTTATTTGAATCACGAAGCTAATGTTGTGATCACAGCACCATCTAGCGTGAGTCTCTGAAATTATATCACATTAAGTATTGTCTCACTTAAAATAGTGTTACCTCCACAAATAAATAATTAACTCTGTTGATTGATACGAAACAGCGACATCTATTAGCGTGGAATACAGTAACAACACCAACACGGTCGTAAATTTCGACTGCTCAAATACTGTACGTGTGGCGCATCGGTTCTACACTCACCTTCAACATTTAATCAGTACAGCCCGAGTTCGAATCTGACTCAAACTGATATCTGTTTTTGTGACCTCTATTTAGAATACCAAATATTTATACCATGGAGTATTTGGAAAACGTAACTTTCCGTCGTAACCGCACTAGATCAGAGCCAAACATTGATGACAGTGATATGATTTCACAAACAATGGATTGTACTACCTCAAATAGTATGCCAGACATGTCCGAGAACGAAGACGATCAAATGTCAATTTTAAAAGATGAGATCGAAAAACTAACGGCTCAATTAAATAGTGCACACACTGAAATTGAACTACTATCGTTAGAAAATAGAAATTTGAAGCGGACTAACGAAGATTTAGTGAAGAAAAATGATATTTATAAGAAGATTAATTACAGTCCAGCAAAACAGAAAAAACAAACACCAAAGAAAAATACAAATAATTTCACAAAAACAAAACAAACACAAACTGAAGAAATCATGCAAACAGACTGTACACCTTCTACACAAGGGACGTCGAAAAACAAAAGAGAAGATATCAACTTATGTCTCTCAAGCACTTCTCAAGAAAGAATATCGCATACAGATCAAACTGACTTATCTTCGAAACACAAAATATGTCTACTTAGTAATGAAACTTCCAACAGAATATACAAAATCACACAGAGAACTCAATTATGTAATTTTGAAATATGCCACTATCGCAAGCCTAACTGTAGTATAAATCATTTACTTGAAAATATTGACGAAAAAGTACGAAACTTTACCTACTGCGACTACTGTATTATTTATATAGGCGAAGTACATTTTAGAAAAACGCATAATTATATTGAACTTGTGTCGTTTGTACGCGAAAAACTAGTTGCTTTAAAACATACAAACTTTATAATATGTCTACCGACATTTAAATATATGGTTAACAATAATATTATGTATAATAGCCGAATTGATACTTTCAACAATTTACTTTATATGGATGTGGAAACATATAATTACGCATATATTTTGGACTCGAATTTAAATCTGCCGTATACTTCCGACACATACAGCCCTCGTTATGGCACTCTAAACAATAAAGGCTTATATACTATAATATTAGATCTCCAAGATCTCGTCCTAGACATAAGTGCCCTGAACTCTGCACCCTTAGAGGTTGACTGTCCTCAGGAGAATCAAATGAGTGCTGTGCGGGACCCGCAAACACCAGATGGCTCTCAGTTTTTTCTATAACTGTCTCAATATTCTCCATCAAAATATAGCCGGTCTGGTGAACAAATCTGACACATTTTTAGTTAAGTTAGAAGAACTATACAATAAGGGAACTATTGTTGACGTTATCTGCATTACAGAACATTTTATGGAATCAGGTAATGAAGATTTAATGCATTTACCCAACTTCTATCTGGCTGCTTATTACTCAAGAAATTCGAAACGGGGAGGTACATGCATCTTTGTCAGAGCAGGACTGCAATATCGAGTACTAATTGACGTAGCTAAACAATCGATTTCAGGACAATTTGAATGTTGCGCTGTCGAACTTACAGCTTCTAACACTATTATTATTTGTATATACAGGGTACCTAAACATAACTACACAGTATTTTATGAAAAATTAGACAACATACTCAAAAAGCTTTGCTCCGGAGCAAAAAACATTATTCTTGCAGGAGATTTTAACATCGATGTTTTAAAGAGAAATAAAATTACAATGGAATTTGAGTATTTTCTCTTACAATATAATTTAAAACTAGCGCTGTACAAGCCCACAAGACTCAGTAGTAATACCTGCATCGATAATTTTGCACATAGTTACCAAAGGGGCTGCAAGGCCGAAATCATAGATTTAGCTCTCTCGGATCATACATCTCAAACTTTGAAAGTGCCCATAAAAAAGTCTTGCAAATTACATTTCTGGAAATGCAAAAGAAAAGATTATTCTGCAGAAAATCTTATTAAATTTAAAAATCTCCTAGGTTGTTTATCTTTCGTAGAAGTTTTTACGGCTAAAGACGCAAACATATCTTTTGAAGCCTTCATGGAAGATTTTATATTATTATATAAATTATGTTTTCCAGAAAAGATAATAACTGTTAAATTAAACAGGAAAACCAAGTGGATATCTCGAGGGATAAAGATATGCAGCCAGAAACAAAGGGAGTTACTTTGGAAATATCGATTTGACCCTAGCCTTAAAAATAAAAATAATCTAAGGAAATATTCTAATGTCTATAAAAAAATTATAAAGTTGACTCAGAAAGCCCAAAACAATTATTTTATAAGCTCATCCAAAAATAAATCTAAAGCCGCTTGGCAGGTTATTAATAAATCTAAAATATGCTTACCACAGGAACAAATTATGACTATAAACAGAGACAATTTGACTTTTACACGCCCCATTGACATCGCCAATGAATTTAATAATTACTATATTGACACAATTGAAAATAATATAAATTCTGATAAGACTAGTGGTAATTTTTTTTTGAAAATCATTCGTCACAATCTTTGTTTATGACACCGGTCTCAGATAATGACATTATAAGAATTATATCTGATCTTAAAAATACGAATACTGTTGGTTATGATGGCGTTTGTACTAAGGTCCTAAAGTATGTAAAGGAAGATATAGCACAGCCATTAGCTCACATTATTAATCTTTGTATTGTAGATGGCATATTTCCCAACAGATTAAAAAAAGTTATTATCAAACCTTTATTTAAAAAAGGGGACAAAACGGATATGAAAAACTACAGACCTATTGCAAAAATCTCCGTCTTTTCAAAAATTTTTGAGAAAGTTATATACAAATCCATATACACATATTTTGAAAAATATAACCTATTTTGCAATGAACAAAAAGGCTTTCGCAAAAATATAAATATTAACATGGCACTTTTTGATTTAATTAATAACATTATGCCATCAGTTGACAAAAATAATCCAATCTGTACTATATTTACTGATATGACGAAAGCCTTTGACTATGTTGACCATAAGATACTGCTACAAAAGTTACATGGCTACGGTGTAAGGGGAAATATCCTAAAATTGATAAAATCATATTTATCTGATAGAGTTCAATGCACCGAAGTCACTAGATTATGTCCTAAAACCAAATTAGAAACCGTACACCTATCAAAACAAAAATGCATAAAGTATGGCGTGCCCCAGGGCGGTGTGCTGGCATCACCTCTTTTTTTGATTTACATCAATGATCTCCCAAAAACAATCCAGCACAAGATGGTTCTTTTCGCAGACGACAGCACAGCCATAATTGAATGCAATGACATAAATAACTATGAAAATGACATTAATGAATCTCTAACTAAAATAATAAACTGGCTCAATGATAACAATTTGAAAATTAATTTAAGTAAAACCAACATCATGCAATACCATCAACGTCGTGAGAATGCTGACATTAATATAATTTATAAAGACATTAAAATACAGGAAGTTGATAATGCTAAATTTTTGGGAATCACTATTGATAATAAATTGACTTGGAACAATCATACTGACATAATATGTAAACGATTAAGTAAATCTGCCTATGCGCTATTCCAACTCTCAAAAAAGGTTAATATTGAGACATTACTGACAGCATACCATGGACTTGTGGCTTCTGTTTTACGGTACGGTGTTATTTTCTGGGGGCAGTCAGCTAATAGGGAGTCTGTATTTAAGATGCAGAAACGCTGCGTAAGGTCTATGTGTGGTCTAAAAACGACGGATAGCTGTATTCCATACTTCAAAAGACTAAAAATATTGACACTGCCAGCAATGTACATAATGGAAACTGCATTGTTTGTGAAAAAAAACCCACATTTATTTGTAAGCCTATCTGCAGTCAGAAGGAATCCAATGCGTTCTCAATATCGTAACAAACTTTGCAATGTTAAATGTAAAACAGCCTTAATGAGTAAAAGCTTTTTCAACAACGCCCCAAAAATATATAATATAATACCCGATGCCATTAAAAACATGCCATTATTAAAATTCAAAAAAGCACTTAATAGCTTACTTATTGATAAATGTTACTATACAATGGAGGAATTTCTGAATGATGAATCATTGAAAACCATATAAAATGTTTGTTATTGTAATGCGTCAGTATAAATAAATGTTCTTAATAATATTATAACAGAAATAAAATACTGAGTTTTGTTTGGATTAATAATGTTGACATTTAATAATTTTGACATCTCATAATCTTTGACATGGTAATTTTTTGACATTTTAAATTAAGTATATTGATTTACGTACTTACTTGGTTTTGTTTCTTTTTACTCTCTGACTTTTTATTGTTAATTTAATTATTGGTTCTGCTAATTTAATACGCATGATCTTACGACAATGTTTTTTTTCTTATTTTTTCTCTAGACATTTGATTTGTTAATCTCCAGGTAGATACCTACACCTAATATTTGTGCGCCTCTTGGCATGACATAGCGCTCTATTTTCATTTTAAACGCAACATCTGTATTTTATTACCTATGTGAACAAATAAATATGATTTGATTTGATTTGATTTGATTTGATTTGATTTGGCGAACGTGCTTGTATATTCCGGATTGGCAAACATGGCAGACGACGAGCTTGTTGTGGCAGCGATTACTTTCGGGTTGAACTTCTCATTTTTCTTTACAATTTAGCTTAGGATACACAAAATGTCACGAGTCGTAAATTTGACCACCACTTTTATCTCCGTCCGCCGCCCACAAGCTCGTACGTACTACTGAACTGAACTAGCGTCTGGACATATCGCAAACACGTTTGCCGAACCCCTTTGATTTGTGTATAAAAACCGACACTGATGCCAAAGACGGGCGAACACAAACAAAAACAGGCGAACACAAACAAACACCCATCCACACGTTCGTGTTTGTTGTTTGCTGTTCGCCATTGTTCGCCAAGCGTGTGTGAAATCTTCGCTTACTCGGGATTCAAAATCAACACTCGCAGCAAAAACCAACTTTGCTCTTTTGTAGCACAAATAACTAATTTAACAAAAAAATTAACGACGAAATTACGAACAAAGAAGCAATTAAAAAAACCTTTTAGTATAGCCTTTCGAGTCTCCCTTGGGCATTTCATACAACTTTACGTCCCTTATGGCGTATATATTCCCCAATGTTAACGCAGCCGTGCGCCCGCTCGAAGCCAGAATATCAATATTAAATCTTTTTTTGAACAGTTTTGTTTGCAAAATATTTTTTGAATTTTATTTCAGTTTTGAAGAAATTCTAGCCATACATTTTTCTGTATAAAAATATTTTTAAATATCCGAGTCGTTTTGGAGGAGTAACCAAAAGTAGCGAAAAAATTCGTGTTGTGAATTATTTTTTAAAGCAAAACTATTAGTTACACGAAAAAACCATGTTTAAAAAATAATGTACATGATTTTTTTATTTTTTTCTAACCTTTTATCTTAGCCGTTACTTAGGAGGGTGCTTTATAAAGTAACCGTTTTACGGCACTAAAGGCCCTTAAGAGGTAGGTAATGCTTTATTTTACGTTGAGATTGCATGATATTATATTATTGAAAATTGTCGAGCAGGTGGTGTGAAAAATGCTTTGTATTACAAAGCCAACTCATAAATAGTAAAAGCATTCGTAACACAATGTAAATAATAGGTGTAGTCACAAGCCCACATAAAATATTGCACACTTATTGTATTTCATACATTCTGAGCCCAGCACTATTAAAATGGAAAACAACAATCGATACATGGAAATAAAGTCGGTATTCTTACTCGATTTAATATTCGAGTCCAAGACAATGGATAGAAGTATTATGTATTCATTCGATTTATATGTTGTCACATTAGTGCTGTGGAAATGTTGTAGAGTTACCGCTTCTGGTCACAAGAAATATTGCACGTCAGGCAACATGGCGGACGCCTTGCAACGGACACACACACAAACGGCCTATCTATTATGTAAAAATGGCATTCATAAATCATCTGTGTGATCAATTTACACTGTATGGCCATGCAGTGTGGGCAGAATGAGTTTAGGCGATAAATTTGAATAAAAATAACAGGCGGCCCATGTTCTGGTTCCTTTCGCAATAACAATCGGTCACATGCATATTTAAATATAATAATTTGTTATCATTACTATTATTGAAAGTTTCTCTGCGAGCCCAACAATAGACTGTGTGTTGTAAATAGTTACATTCTCTGTAAGCAATAAACAACTTAATTATCTGTTAACATTATAACTTAAGTGTGGAGTATTGTTAAGTTATATACTTACATGTATATAACAGTCCTCTCAGTTGTTCCATCGTTCCAAAAACATCTAGGAAGTCTGCAACTGTTGAAAGTATTACAATATTAAAAATGTCAATCTATCATAAATGCAATGAAAGTAAACAAGCAAGTGTAAAATAATAAAATAACGAATATTTAAACATCGGTTACTGCCGTACGGTGACGCAACCCCAATAACTTCCGCGCATAAAATACAGAAATGAGAAAACTTTACTAGTTTTTACTTCAGCGTATACAAATTGTCATAGTTAAAATACCGTAATCACGGTATTTATGTACGGTACTGAGGAGCCGCGGTGCGAGGCACAGCAGAGAGAGGCCACCGAGCCTATCAAACCGATACATCATTAATTAATATCGAACTGTCATGGGAAGTGTTGCCCAAGACAATTTGTGGACAGACTTAGGATTGATGACCCGCCAGCGTCGGACCGAACGATAACTTGCGGATGAGCAGATTAACATATCGTTATAAAACAAAGATGCTAAACGAATAATGAAATTCGTGAAATTGCAGCACGGTGATTGTTTAATATTTGTTTATTCTGTGATTCAGAACATTTAAATTTACGTAATGTTGCCAACAGTCCGTCTGGCGTCCCAATATTCATCAATTCTGAAGTAATAACCTGTCTTGACGAGTCAAGTGATTTACATGAGTAATGCTGTTTAACGTGGACTACTGGATTTGCGTTTTTTATGTGTCCATGTTCAAATCAGTCGTTTAATAGCGTAAGACAATCTAAAGTTAATAGGCTCTAAAGTTACTTCCATTACGGAGAAGCATCACGTTTCGTCACCGCAACTAGTTTCAAAGTGGCTAAGTTAATGTAAAGATATTAGTCTTTCTTGTTTATATTTTCTTACTACACAGATATTCTCACTCATTGACCAACACGTGATTCATCAAGTTACCCACTTACAATGTGCATGTATGAATAAACCTACATAGTTTGATAATTATGTACTGAGCTCTATTTTGAGAACCTGAGTTACATAGCCCGAAGAATTGCCAAACTCAAGAGGCAGTGGGCAGGGCACATTGCTCGCAGAACGGATGGCCGATGGGGCAGAAAGGTTCTGGAGTGGCGACTGCGAACCGGAAGACGTTGCGTTGGAAGGCCTCCCACCAGGTGGACCGATGACTTGGTGAAGGTTGCGGGGATTCGCTGGTTGCGAGATGCACGGGAACGGTCAATATGGCGACGCTTGGGGGAGGCCTATGTCCAGCAGTGGACGTATTTCGGTTGATATGATGATGAGCTCTATTTTCAGTACACACAAAGATTTATTTGGTTTACTCATAAATCAAATATTATCTTGCATCGATTTTGGTTATTACTAATATGTTTTAAATCTAGTTGACGTCCTGGGAACCTTATGATAGGTCATATCGTGCGCTTACTAATGAGAGCACGACCGATTCTTTGAGCGCAGCGGACTACACAATGGACCGGAAATCGTTCTAATAGGGAAGAGTAGTCACACTCACTCGTATGTGCGCATGCGCATGAGTTAATCTGATGTGCTCGATTGTTGTCAGTCATCGTTGGCAATCATAACTTCCACGATTTGTCGGTGATTCAGCAGTCCTTGTCACCATTCTACGAATATGTTTGATAAGTATGTATTACGAATTAAGAAATACATGTTATTTGCCTGAAATATACGCACCAAACGTTTTGGGAATACTTTTATTATGCGTACAGCTTAGGAGTGGAATTCCCTGCCAGAGTCTGTATTTCCTGATAGCTACAACCTGGGAGTCTTTAACTCAAGAGTGAATAGGTTTCTTCTAGGTAAGCGTGCTACATCGTCGACCACATCATCGCTTACCATCAGGTGAGATAGTGGTCAAGCGCGAGCCTATCAAAAATAAAAAATAAACAAATTAAAAATTTTGTAACTTACAAACTAAAACTACAACTTAAAACTTACCTTTACAGTTACAGTCTTTAGAGGCTCTGCAGCTCTACAGTCGAGCCATTTCCAGAGTTATATGAACATTTACTACTTGATAAACATCTCAAAGATAAGATGGTTCATTGAAATCTATAAAATACAGTAATTAAGACCCCCGACAAACCTATATTTATAATAGATTTGTTTTTGACATTTTGTTTCTAAACCTATTATAATTTCTGCTGAAATATCAGAAGCCCATTTAAAAGATTGTATCTCAGCGCAGGCCATTAACAATTTTGTAAGCATGGCGTTAGAAATCTACCCACATCGGTATCTTTATAAACTAAATGCAAACCACTTTATAATTTATTCTAAACTAATAAGCGATAAACTTTTGATCGTTTTGATAGACGATTAATGTTATAGCAGGTGGAGTTACAAGCTACTCGATACAATGCCACTGCTGATTATAATGTTTTGGCTTTCAAATCTCTGTATGAATAGGCCAGAGCAGTAATTTATAGTAATTTATTGTTTAACAGTAAATTATGTGACGTTTAATCAAACCGGAGCAAATTATGTGACATCAATGGCGTCGCTTGTTGTCGTAGCGTCGCGTAGCTTCGGCTACGAAAAGGCAATATGATTACTTCATCTTATACAAGTATGTTGACAAAATAATTATGTGAAAAGCAATTGATGACATATACTATAGCAGCTTTCCGCCTTTCAAGTGTGGAGTCAACCCCAAGGATTGCTCGTAGCACTTCCGCGTAGTAATCTCGTAGCGCGCTACGATGACACAAAATTAACAACAACTAAAATTCGCCTAACTAGCTGATGTTTGACTCAACTTATTAAGTACAAGTAGTACCGTATATTTTACCCTCTTTGACTCAGTTTATCTAGCAACTTGAATATCTTTTATCTACACTCACAACGCAATGTTCCAAATATGAATTCAAAAAATATTGTATAAACACAATCATATTCGTGGATAGGTAAAATTAAAAAAAATAACCATTATTTATTTTATTTATTTATTAAAACTTTATGCACAAGTACATAGGCGGACTTAATGCAGCATTTTCCTTCGAATTTTAAACTTAAAAATAACTTTTTAATTTTTATAGCACTCTTTTACTTTTTAATTTATTGACGCTTATGGGCTCATTGAAGTACTGTCATAGTCTAAGGAGGCGCGCGCTGCGCAGTCATGTGCAATGAGAATCTAAATTGCCCGCCATGCCAAATATTTTCTCCGTTTCCACTTTTGTTTTATTGCAACTGTATGAGTGAAGATAAAGTAGTGTATGTATGCAATGGCTTATAATTAGGTATTAAAACACTCGCGTAATATTATTATCAAATTCGGCTTCGCCTCATTTGATAAACCTACGCTCGTGTTTTAATAACCCCTATTATATGACCATTGCATAAACTACTATTATTTCCCGTGTTTTAAAGTTGTTAATTACAAGACTTTTTTAAACTTACTCTTGATCAAGCTTTGATAGTCAAGTATAAGTAACTTTTACAGTTCTGTAGTAGTAGTAGTAGAGACTCCCGTTTCCGCACTTAGACTCCCATTAGGTCCGTTATGCGTAGGATTTTTACAGTTCTGTTACTTGCTAAAAAGAGCTTAATTTGAAAATTACTGATTTAACCTGAAGCAGTAGCAAATCAGCGTGGAAAAAATATAATAAACCGCGAATGGCTGACGTGTTACGTAAACCTATCACTTGATTTCATTCCTAACTCGTGACTACAATGACAATGCGCGTAACTATTCCATAATAACTATATAATCGTACGTTAAAGACAGCGTCACAGTGTCATGTGGGAAATATGCCGCCCCATGTAGGGAAGCAGAAATGAACGCGTGATTGACAATATTCACTGTATCTAATTGTTAAACGTTAATAAAGGTATTAGCGTGCAACTTGCTTGTCATAAAATATGTCTTTGTAAATGTTATTATATCGGTGATTAAAACATGAAGTATGCCGCAATACGTCTACGTATTATTTATCGGCGCGTTTTTTATCACTCTGAGGATGTGTGTCAGCACATTATAAAAGTACTTATTGATATATTACCTCGGTACGTGTCTAGGTAATAACATTAGTTCATTACTCAGAGTCGGATGGAAGCTGAGCTGTCTCTTAGTAGCTGTAAACTACACATAATTGTGTGGATTACGATTCGTACATGGTTTGAATATACATATTATAATCATCAGCTTTTTAATGTTCCCACTGCTCCTCTTTGTGATTGAGGGAATATACATTTGTATTAACAAATCAATGGATGTCTACGTTTTACGCAGTACACCAGTTTCCAGTACCAAATAGTTTAAAACCTATTTTCTTAAATGATTTTGGTAATGAAGCAAACATAAAGAAATATATGAGCTGTTTAAAACAAACTCTTAATTCTACATGCCATCGTAACTAATTTAATATACATAGTTGTAGGTCTCTCAAATATCCTTTAAGAATTAGTTATTTTTTTATCATTGATCACACGTTACAGGTAAACTGCCTAGCAATGAAAAAGTTCCACCCACAAAATGCCGACAAACACCTTAATTGAATTTTTTCACATTTAATTTAAAATTTGAACACAATATTTACGTTTTTAGTTGGTAATATTCTGATGCGCTGTTAAATGTACTTCAATATTGCAGACGGCGTCATTAAGCCTTTCCCGTTTAGGAGTAATTTGGTGCTATGTCACTGGAACTTTTTCATTGCTCGTTAGTGTAGTATAAGTTCACTTACTCTACAAAATGGCTCATTCGGTTGAAAAGTTTAATTAATTCGTCTCACTATGTGCTGTAAATAACTAAATACCTCTTCCAATTATCTCTTTTAATGTTTGACGTATATCTAATAGTATTTATGGGAGCTGTTTCATGTTAAATTAAAGTTATACTGTAATCACTCCACTATATAAGCTTCTCATATAAATAATGGTCATTCCATATTCTTACTTACTGCATACCTAAAAGAGCTCAATACATCTATTCATCGATATATGTATCGAACTCTTTAAAATAAGAACCACAATATTAATGCATTTATTGGCAAATATAATAAAAAAACTTTTATGCAAAAAAAATACTACCGACTTCCAAATAAGAAAACTACAAAGTGAAATATAACTTTACTATTGGAAGTCGGTGTCCATAACGCAAATTTTCACCTTTTAGTTGTATGTACCTACCTACCTACCTATAATGCCAGAATAGATTACCCGAATATCATGAAACTGAACATAACCGGTGAAATGAGAGTGTACCAAGGTGAAATGAGAGTGTACCACGGTGAACTGTACACATCTGTGAACCCCTTTTAGAGCGCACTGGCGTGTTATGTTATGTTATAAACAATAAACAGACATGCGATTGCAGCAATCTCGAGAGACTTGCCGTTATTTATCGAAGAGTTCTGTTGTATATCTCCGAAATTCTTCATCAGATTCTTCACCAAATTAAAATTGGACCAATTTCGGAACATACTCTTTCAAACAAAAAAAGAATTTTCAAAATCGGTCCACAATTGACGGATATATCGAGGAACATACATAAAAAAAACATACATATTGTCGAACATAGAACCTCCTTCTTTTTGGTAAGTCGGTTAAAAATACCTCACTGATTTATTTCACGAGAAGCAATATTGATTTAATACATGATGTTATTTTTCTCTGCTTCAGCAAAAACAAAATCGTGATAATTGCTAAAAAATAGATACAGGATGGTCCATAAATTTAACAGCTTTCTCCCATCAACTAAGTTTTCACATCCTGTTCAGCCTTCTCATCTTTCACACAAATATTTGAAATATTACCACAGAGTGCATATTGTAAACATAGGTAGGTACCGAAGGAGTTTGTAAAAGGACGCTAAAGACTGTGCTCATAGGTGCTGAGCGCCGTTATTATATCATCACGAGAGGTTTCACTATGTTGTTAAACAAAATTACATTATGCAATCGCGTATTGACTATCTTCACATGCCTACACTTTTTACTTCCTCAAAGCGTCTGTAAATCTTTTATTTTTTCCTCCTCTCAAGTAGCCGAAAAATTATATAATCTACATAATGATTGCCTAATTATTTGTAATTACTCACACTCGTCCATGTTTAGTCTACCGTTTCGTTAAGTACTTACACGAAATGATAACAAAAAATATGCATTACAAGTTGACTCTGCGATTAAGTTATCGTTCTTTATTTGTAAACATGTGATCTATAAATAGAATATTCATATGACCTTTAATTATCGTGAAATAACTGGATCAGTTAATAATTCAAGCTCATTAGTGGCGGCGGCGCGTGCGCCGGTATCGGTCGTTGTCTGATTTAGGTATTTTTATAGTCGTGTCAAGGGGTCATCGACTGGCTCCCAATCACTATGACATCAGCTTCACTACTTAGGATTACAAAACACTTACTCTCACTCACGTAACAACACAACTGCGCTAGGCTTTACTGTAAGAGTTTCAATAAATTTTGTAATCTCATTATACCCTGGCAGCATCATTGTGATGACTGATGACACATGACTTTCATATTTAATATATTTTGTGGCTTTATCAGCACTTTTGAATGGACACTCACTAAACATGGCTACGAGATGTTTATTACTGATACTGTTGCATAATAAAGAGCATATTTTACTTTTGCATTAAGAGTTTTTTTGTTTATATTGTTTGTTAGCATCTTGCGTACGGAATTTCCTTTACTACCAAAAAAATATTACGTCATGAATTAAGTAGTGTATGAGGCGCATCACGCATATTTTTTGCAATAATTAAACTAAAAGTCTCCGAAAAACGTGTTATTCTAAACTATTCTGAGAATATTAAGAATATATTATTGTAAAAATCCCCGGATCATGTTTTTGAGAGCGAACTTATCTACGGCGCTATTACCCGATTTGACACCTCTAATTTTAGATCAAGCCTAACATACAATACACTTATCGATAGTTAAAGTATCATTTGTTAAGTGCATGGTACTACTGTCGTAGAATTTTTTCTGTTGTTCGAGGCTCAAGACTGTTATTTTTTAAATACCTGATCGAGTCCATCGTTCCTGACACGGGTGCACGTCCGTTGACTGTAGCACTCGCGTGCATTATAGGACCTTAGTCAGGGCTGTCACGAGTGCTAGTGCGGGCGTTTGTAAGTCATTCAGTCTTTTGGAAGAAGTTCTAAATCTTACTAATATTTAAATACGAAAGTTCGGATGGATATACACACGTATGTTTGTTACTCAATTACGCCAGAACGGCTGAATGGATCTGGATCAAATTTGGCACAGAGATAGATTGGCTACTAATATTATAAATTTACTAATATCGACTTACACGCGGGCGAAGCCGTTGGCAGAAGCTAGTCTTAACTAATCACTGACTTATACACACTTTTTAAATCAGTTAAGCTTGCGGAGGTTTTAAAAGTTCAAGTATTTATTATACTGTTCACTCTGAGAAGGTGAATCATCCAATGAAGAAAAATAATTAGGTTCTGTAATTTCGGGACATGTAGCTCTGACCTCAAATAAATTGAGATAAGGGCAGTATGATGATAAAAAATCAGAGCAAATCAGAGGAGCTAATATGTAAAATCATAAATATTTATTTTCCATTTAAATTGATATGCTAATCACACTATAGTAAACAAAATATGCGTGAATAATTTATCAATCTCTTCATATAGATCTGAACGCACATTATTACACTTGATAAGTTTGATGTCTCAAAAATAATGACGAACATTAATAAAAGACGAGATAACTCGAAACCTAGCCTTAGGCATAGTTACAAACATAATCATAGAAGTTAAAAAGTAATCAATCCATTCTCTTTGGCAACGTTTACAAATGTCTTCAATGACTCGTAAAATCTGACGACGCTCACTGGAGAAAAAATTGTGAAATGTTTTGAAGATTCACCCGTTTGACCGTTATGCGCGATTACTTTAAAACAATAAAGATTAGAAAACTTACGAAAAAATAACAATGGTTGGTTGTGATACTTTTCAGTAAGTTTATCATTGATTTTATGCCCAAAACAGCACTACCGTTGTGTGAATAAAAAGAATAGTAATTGTGTTCCGCACCGGGTTGGTCCACACGGTAAGATTCACTTGTAAACCTGTGGACCTTAGAGTACAGAACCTAGCACAGTAATTATAGACTTTTACATAACAAAGTACATTGACCGAATCCGACAACCGACTAATCTATACTAATATTATAAGACTAAAGAGTTTGTTTGTTTGAACGCGCTAATCTCTAACTAAAACTGCTGGTTGGAATTGAAAAAATATTTTTGTGTTGGATAGTCCATTTATCGAGGAAGGATATAAGCTGTATAACATCACGCTACGACCAATAGGAGCGAAGCATAAATGAGAAAAATGGCAAAAACGGGCAAAATTATTCCTTTTTGAGTGCTTCCGTTGCGTGTGCTGCGTAAACGGTTTAAGTTACGCAAATATAATGGTATTTTTATAATGGAAATATGATGGAATTGTTCCTCTATAAAAGTTCTAAACAAAATTCCGCGACAGCATATGTCTATCTTTTAAGATTGACTCACTATAATCTTTTTTATGGTAATCAAATTTGTTCATTTGCGAAGGAGTTTTATCAACATCTGTACTAATATTATAAAGCTGTAGAATTTGTTTGTAGGGTAGGTAGGATAGGAAGGTAGCTAGATAGCCAGTTGACGGAAGCGCGGCGATCACCTAGTGTAGAAAATAAAATTAAGGTATAATCACATTTTTTGCAATCTCTAATGTCCAATAGCTGGACAAAGACCTCCCATTGCATTCAACTCTTCCCAATGTGTTTCCTTCTTCGGGCATGTAAACTCTTCTCTGATCACTTTTCAAGCCTAGAATGATCCTGGCCATGACCTGCTGGGTACAGGCCTCATGTCCTCCTCCGTCTACTATGATGACCGCAAAATTAGCCGGGCGATTCTGATGCCCTTGTTATTGAGTAAGCAGTTCGACTAGATAAAGTTTGAGAAGGCAGTCTTTGACGTCAGCGACAACAGAATAAAATATACTTACAGCTGCTAGACATCGGTTGATATGTGTTCTGTAAGACCTTTACTTGTTTATCTTGTTTTATAAATTAAAACAATAGTTCCACACCATCACTATAAAGTTTTAATGCCATTTTAAACGCTATTTCCAAGTGACGATGATGGTAATTAGATAAACATTAATGTTAAGCTCAAGTTAATGGGCAATTTACATCCATAAAATTCCAAGTTATCTACAACATAGGTTTATTATGTATTTTTATACTTCAACGTTCCGACTAGTTTGTGTGTGGACGGCTTTACAATAATATAAAGGCCAAGCGTCTTCGCACTAAACTTTTTTCAGTGTATAGCAAAGCGTAGGCGCTGCGTAGAGGCTGCGTAGACACACGTAGCGGCTGCGTAGACACACGTAGCGGCTGCATAGACACACGTAGCGGCTGCATAGACACACGTAGTGGCTGCACATAGTGGTGACGTAGGAACCGGGCCCCGATGTATTATTAATAAAATATTCCTACCTTTATGAAGTAAGTAAATATAAATGTACCTTTTGTGCAGCTTTCGGTCAACTCAGAGACATAAAAATTTTGCTACCTAAGGTAGAGATCAAATAGCATATTTTTCTGTGAGAAATACAGCTCAGTGGAAATATAAGACACAATAATAGCAAATAAGTTTGTGATAGAAGCTCATCACTAGACAATGAAGTAAAAAGATACATCCTTGAAATATTTTGCAACATCAGTCCACCTGAACAGGTAGGTATAAACGCGATTGTCCACAATGTGACCTCCACTGGATCGATTAATATGATAATTTAGATTATTTATTAGGCAACAAGCGACCAATATTTAGAACTGTTTTGCTCATTCTAGTTTTTTATTTATTTTTGTATTTTTGTGAATGTTCTTGCTTAAGCCTGCCCATTTTGAAACGAGAGAACAGTTAATCTATCAGGGTCCAAGGATTATGGATTGTTTATTTTGAAAATATAAAAACAACCGGCCAAGTGTGAGTCTGATTCGGGAATCCTCTCGCCCTTTCCGCATTTTTCCGGTATATAAACATTATAAACAGCTACAATCACCAAAATAAATAGGTAACATTACTAACGTTCATAAACAACGAAAGCACCGAACATTGCTCTAACAAAGGGGCAATATTAACTTGGCCGTTCAAAAACTGCCCCCATACATCAATATGCAAAATTTTTACTTTTCCAAGTACATTTTATAAGTTGGTCGACTATTACTCGTAAAGCCTACTTAGCTGAGATAGTTTTCCTTTTAATTTCATTATACATACTAGTGCCGTGATTGTTTCACTTATCCAAAAGCAACCATTGAGCTGGCAGAGGGACACTTGACTCTAACAAAAATTTGCGACGTCCATAATTGGTGCTTACTCGTGTACTAGAGTCCTATCCAGTATGGTACATTTTAATTAAAAACCTTGAATTTTCATATGGAAAGTAAAAACTATTTAAAATCAGAACATTTCAACAAAAGCGACGAACTTTTAATTTTGCATCAAATTAAACTGGTCTGCCAGCTTGTCACCCAACAAAAAAGATTTCCGAAATCTTTAGGATTTGGTCATTTGTTGTACCAAAATAGAATAGAACAAAAACTAAATCTCGTTTTCTCCTTATAATCTAATAATTTTTTAAGATGGGCTACAATAAAACAAATAAAATACACAATATGTAAAATCAATTTAAAGTAATTACTTCATTGGGTCTGTCAGGTGTTTTATAACAGGCACAGATATGAAGAAACATTACCAAAAACAAAATACATGATGATTGAAAAAATTAAGGTAACACAAAATAATTATAAAAATGGATTAAAACAATATCGAATACAATTTGCATTAACGCACTGAACCTGCTCTTTATTGCGATATAAAATAATACAGGATTACTTTAAAACACCAAACGATTTTTATCTAAGCACTTATTATAATAATCAATTCAGATTGTGCATATCCGAGCACCATAGTTTGAAGATCTATTGACCTACAAACTCTGAGCTACAAACATAGATGGCTTGTAGATGCTTAACGTAATATTGATCCACATTAACGGAGTGTGGAACATAAAGTCACCGGCCGGCGCGCGACGCAACGTCGCCGGTGCAGCGCCGGACGGCTAGGCGGCGACGCGACGGGCGCTGGGCCCTAATTGTGTAAGTTCAAAGAGTAGGGTATGGATTGTTTCCCTTGCATCCATTGCTTCATATGTTCAAAAATCCGTCTACTCGACAGCGTAAAACACGCATTGAATATTGTTGAGTTCCAAAAATGAAACAGATACGCAATTAGGGTCCTGCGACTCCGACCCAAACGGGCGACCACGGACGACCGACGTGATGTGTAGGCAGATTCGTCGCACGACACCGCGACAAGCTTCCATATTTACTTATCCAGTGCCAAGTAGGTAACTTACCGGTTTCACACGAGTGGGTGCTACTAGTTCTTTTTCGTATGCTAATTGAACCAGTATCTATTACTATCACATTATAATATCCTCGACAGTCGACGGATTTCTGTTGTGCCATATACCTATCTTTTAATACACTTCTGAACAACAACGACAAATACACCTAACATAGGTATTCGCCCGCTCAACGGTAGCTACTTACACATAATACATATAGGAGCTGCAATGCCGTTCTAATTTTACACGGATGATGTTCCTGTAATAACAGTAAACAACGCTTGAATTATACTGTAGTGCTTACCGTGACTATCAGCGCAGTACAGCGCATACGATAACTTTACTAAAAATACTGCCAGACATCGTGCTAGTTGCTTGCTTGGAAATAATTTTCCATTGCGGATAATCTAATCTAACTTTATACATCCATTAACAAATAACCCTTTCCGAGGCGCGTATCGCAATAGATACTGGTACGAGCATGCTCAATGTGATTAGTTCTATGGAGTCAAGAAATCGACTCGAGACGAGATAAAATTAAATCGGCGGCTAAAAGTAAGAGATACTGCGCGACCTTGGGGCAGAGTGGTTTGTTCCGGGTTCGGTCCTCCACCCACCGACCGGTCGCTGCGCCTGCACCTCTCCGCTGCAGTCACCTGAATATACCTACTAAACATAAATATGTCGGACTTAAATTGATTGCAACTGAATGCATTAAGTTATAGGCAAGACGAAGAAGATATCATTAAATCTGTAGGTAGTCTGAGTGCCAATTTGGTGTTATAAAATATCGTTTAGGTTACCTACAAACAGTAAATAAAATAATATGATCTGTTATAGAAGAAAAACCAATTAAAATAAAATATAAATATTTAAAAAACGTCTTGTCAAAAACTAAATTAAATTTTTTCTTCGTCTATCATCCAATTTTCCTGTCGTAGGTCTGCTGGAAGAAATTTCTATTGAAATAATTAGTACCTTTGTGCTCTTCAATCTGTATTCTTTCTTTTCTCTGTTAAGTGTTTTGTGTTATATATTTTTGTTATGAACTAAGAAAGCTCTAGAACATGATAATACACGTCATCAATTTTTTATATTTTTTTGTATTAATCGTGTCTCACCCTATATATTTCTTTAAATTTTCACCAGCCTATGTTACGCAGGATAATGCAACTATTCTACCGATATCATTATCAGCCTTTTTAATGTTCTCACTGCTGGGACACAGGCCTCCTCTCTGCGAGAGAGAATGGGCCGTAATCCACCACGCTGGTTTAGTGCGGGTTGGTGGATGTCTTCGAATGTTTGGTTCTAGTACATGCCGATTTCTTCATGAAGTTTTCCTTCACGGTTTTGAGAGCAGTGGTAATGAAATAATTTACAGAAAGTAAAGCGCCTGCCTGGGTTCGAACCCCGAACAACTTGTAAGTCGCAGCCGTTACCACTGAGCCACCACTGCTCCACGATACACACATCACATACATTGATATCGGTTAAACCGTTTAGAAGTTATGGTGGAATAAAGAAACTCACAAACTTACATGAACCTAAAAAAAAACTAAAATTCATTGGTTACTATACTCTAACATGAATCTAGGTGATGTCAACACCGTGTGTGTTGAGTAGTCCATTCACGTGCTAGCTATAACATAGGTATCGGATGTAAATATTAACAATAATGCGCAAATAGCGAGGTTGCTGGCCCATCGTAGCGCACAAATACACGTTACGTAACCTTCTGACTTGACTAACGAGTTAACAACTCAAGTAAGAGGACACCCACTGTTCTTAATTACCAAACAGTGTTTTAAAAGATAGCACGTAAGTACTTTGAATTAGGACACTGAGAATTGCATATCACCATAATAATCATTAACTTGTTAACCATTAAACTTATGCAAATGAACCAAAATCTTGAAAATAGACGTGACGTTATGTGCTAAAGAACAGTATTCTAAATGCTTCTGCTTCTTATGCATTTGCAGTAAAATTGTCTGCTCACTACGTTTAATCGAGTCGTTGTTTAAGTTTCCCACAGTCGACTTTTACGAGTTTGCTTTAATTGTCGTTTTAAATATAAACTTCAGTTGTTATGATCCCCATAGTTAGGAACTGACCTACATCAGCTAGGAAATATAAAGGGTAATTAATGGATCTAAACAACAAATTGAACACGAACAATACTGCTAAAATAATTTATTAAATTTTAGCAATGTTTTAATGAATTAAATAATAAGGCAATCACGTGGTATTTGATGCAACTATTAATGAGTATGAAGTTTAATTACAATATCAATACAAGCAAAAGCTGAGATTAATATACCGATTCGGCGTTGACACCTATCACAATTTCTTTGGAATAAAAACGTACTACTTATTCGTTAGCACTCGACTCTTCGATTGTAGTCATAGTCGGGTCTATGGCAAGGTCCAAGTGCGATTTGTTAATGTGACTATTTGTTAAAGAGTTAATATTTGTATCTGCATCAGAATCAACACCATCCTCTTTAATTTCAGTTTCGATCGGCGTTTGTTCTGCTGCAGCGGTATTGGGCTCACTCAGTGCAGTGGCGCCTTCCTCAACTTCAGGTACAATTTGTGCAAGCGTTGGAACTTCAATTGTTATAATCTCATTTTCAGTTTCTTTGGGTGATTCCGCTACTTTATTCTCTTCGAGTGGTCTAAATATTTCTTGTAGGGATGAAACTTTCTTTTCCGTGGGTATTATCCTATTTAAATATACTAATATGTCTGACAGAGAAACAATTCCTACTAGTTTATCTTCTTTATTTACTAGCAATAATCGATGACTCTCAGTTCTAACTATAACTTCTAAGGCCTCATATAAAGTAATACTTGAACGACATTTTTGTAACTTTTCTTCCCAGTCTTTCTTCTTATTTCTTACTTCACCTATCGTCAACGACAAATTCGAATATAATTTTTCACTCACTAGATTTAACACTTCATACTTTGCATAAACATCAATAAGCGTACCGTTGTCGTCTAAAATTGGCAAAGCAGAAACATCTTTCTCTAGCAACAACTGAAATGCTGTTTTAATACTTGTTTCTTCAGTTACAGAGACGATATCATCGTATGTCCCGATTTTCAACTCTGTAAGGGTTTTGTGAAAGAAAGTTAATTCAGGAAATTCATTAAGATATACAAATAAAAATCTTAATATTCTTTTGTGAGACAGGATATATAGAACATCGCCATTAAAGGGATCTATCATTAAAAGGCGATGGACGCGATTTTTATGAAGTAAATTGATAGCGTCATGTAGTGATTGATCGGGTCCAGCACTACATAAAGGCTTACGCGTTAATCGTAACATCTTCCTCCAAGTGTGAAGCGTGTGTCGTTCTAATTCTTCAACTGATAGGTTCTCTTTATCAAGATACAGAAGAATCCTAATAAAATCTGTAACTGTTATCATCCCTACGAGCAGCTTTTTAGTAGCATCCCAAAGCGGTGCAGAACGAATACCATGAGATATAAGAGTAGGAAATGTTTTCCTGACGAAAAATTGTGTATCAAATATAATAACTTTTGCAGACTTTGGTAAAATTTCATAACATTTATGATATTTAAAGAAGTTCAGTAAGAGCCTAGTTTTATCTCTACCTCCTATCGATATTTGAACAATTGATAAATAAGGATCATATTTAGGAAGGCCCCGAACCTCTCTAAACATTTGTTTTGCTTGCGATGGATCTAATGAAGCGTATGAGTTTTTATGGTAAGTAGGTGAAGTCGTCTCAATAGAAGAACGACGAACTTGTTTAGCAGGTTTCTTCTTCACTGGATCTGCAGTACTTTGACTGCTTTCAGGATGTGGCTTGCTGCGGAATATATCCATTACCCTAGTAATTGGACTGTACTTTCGAGAAGATGCTCCTGTTACCGTATGGTAGTACTTCTTATGAGAATCTTTGCTTTCAGCAAATTGCTGATCATCTTGGGTTTCAGGGGCTTCTTGGCTCTCCGTCGTTTTCGCCTGTTTCGGTGCATATTTCTTTGCATCACTTTTTCTTCTTAAACGGAATATATCAAAAATAGAGCTCCGTGGACTAGACGACGTTCCATGAAAAGTTTCATATCCTTTTTCGGGTGCCGATTGGCGTTCAGCACTCGATGCTCGGGAAGTGTCAGCATTTCTATCCTTAAATATTGATCTTACATGGGGCCTTTGTGACTCGACTCCACGCGTTCCAAAATGGACTGTATGTACATTACTCTCTGCTACTCTAGAAGGAACTTTATCTTCTGTGTTGGGTAATGTGGTAACAACAAATTTCTTTCGCTCACCAACAACTGTTTGATTTTGCGCTTCCGATTGTTTCTTCTTTTTATTCTTATGTTTTGCCTTGCCATGTTTCGGTGATTCGGTTGTCGCAGATTCATTTTCTAGAATTGGATCCATATCCAAATATATTTGCAAATGAAAGCTTTATACCTTTATCTTGTAGCATAATCCAGGAAATTGTGTATCATTACCTGTAAAAGAAAATAAGGATATTAAAAATATGAAATAACCAAAGCAGGCTGAGGTCAAGAGATGGATCATCACGAAATAAAAAAATCTAACATTTGCAACAGGAATGTAAATAAAACAAACCGGCCAAGTGCGAGTCGGACTCGCGCATGAAGGGTTCCGTAACTTTATTGCAAAAAACGGCAAAAAAATCACGTTTGTTGTATGGGAGCCCCACTTAAATATTAATTTAATTCTGTTTTTAGTATTTGTTGTTATAGCGGCAACAGAAACACATTATCTGTGAAAATTTCAGCTGTCTAGCTATCACGGTTCATGAGTTACATGCTGGTTAAAGAGAGACAGACAGACAGATGGACTGGACCGCGGAGTCTTAGTAATAGGGTCCCGTTTTTACCCTTTGGGTACGGAACCCTAAAAACTAAAACAAACTTGTAACAAATATAGTCTTAGGAATCAAACAATTTTAATACGGAATTCTGTTCATATCAAATACTCTAGTATCTATATGTTCTGAAATACAGGATTATTAACCTGATTTATTAAAATTTATTAATTATAAAAACCGTCAATGTCACATTTTCATATGTATCTATATACTCACTTTTTCTATTGGTGAAAACTTTTTTGATGGTGAAGTATTTTTTGAGTTTATCGCGTACAGACGTGGCGGGTGACTTTATTTTATAATATATAGTGATAGTAATGTACCTAAGTACCTAAATGAAATAAACAAAAACAATTTACTAGTGATTTTATAGAACAAAAAAAACAATTTCACCAACTCTACACACACGGTAACCGTTTAACTAATGTGTCTACATCACCAACAGTTAAGCAGTGGATTATTCAATGTGTCTGTTATAAATAAGGCCCACCAATAAATTCACTTATCTCCACTAGATAGTTAGATTATTAATATAGCGATATCGTTTTATATTCATGTGGCTAGTTCCACGATTGCCCCAGCGATCTTACTTCAAGCAAAACTAGCTCAACACGTATTCTTATTCTAGCTCATCAGTCGAAGTTTTTTCCACTGAGAAACACATGACCTCATTTATATAGGTACATACTCAAACCAACAATCTGCATTTAAAACATCTATTGCCAATATATCCATAATATATTGGCGAACAATTGTAATCATAAATAGCACTTACAGTAGCATTTACAATCACAATGTTTGCTTGTACTTGAAATTCGATGATTTCAAGCATCACTAGCGTGTCGGTGTAACCATCAATTGGCGTGTACTTTGCATACGTGGTCTATCATCTATGTCCTTTCGTGTTTTAACTGCCGCATAAAATAGTCCTATGACACCTTATGTCGTTGCTAGGCAACGCAATGCGCCAAATGCACCCATTTTACTACATGCGTTAGCTATTTGCTATTGCATTGCGTAATCTACTGACTACGTCCTCGCTGCAGTCTCAACAGAACATCTCAATGAGATTGATTAGTCTTTTTTACGCGAATCATCAGCATATTATCATAGGACACGTTAACACGCGTAGCTAAGTCTATATTTGATACAATTTCGCTGATCAATACTTTTCTAGTGCGAAAACTATGCGGTATTGAATAAATTCAAAACATACCTGGCTTCACCGAGAGCTTCATCTTTTTATTCGAATTATTTTCACGCACTAATTTGTAACGAGACGATGAGTATTGTATTTTGTTCGGACTGAGCACTATTTTACTGGGGTCGCGTGTTATTCCCGACGATATTGTGTGCGGCCATGTTGGTTGTCAAATCACGCGAGGGTTTTTGGGGCGACATCTGCCGTCGGGCGCGAGGATCGCTTCGTAGGGCGGCTCGCCAGCCAAATCGGAACGGGTGGGAATGCTATCATTGTCTGTAGCTCGGAGTTAGACTTTCAATTCGTGAGATGTCACGGCGAACTGATTTCAGTTTAAATTTGTCAAGTATTTGTAAAAGATGCAATAGGCTTGGGACCGTTGGTAATTGAATGGATAGATATATGCATACTTTTAAAACACATTCCATTAATTTGGCCAATTAGGTACTAATTTTTGTTATGTTGGTTCTAAATAATTACATAAATTTTCTCATATCACCAGATTAATATTTTCTACAGTATAAATACTAACTTACATAAATATAAGCATTTGTGTAAACCCCATCTTTGAAACAGTGAATCTTTGAACAAAGTGATTTTATATTGAATCTTTGAAACATCATAAAACTTAATTCAGAAGACTAAAAGTACACTACAATAACAATAGTATAAAACGGTTAAAGAGTAGCAATCAAGAGATGTGAACGTCGTTCTTAACCCGTCACTTTAGCTGAACCACCTTGAAGATCTTAGAGAGACAGAACTGATAAAACCAACATAGAAGACAAACAGACGCATAAAAAGTTTTAATCGTTTTAGAACAACATAGATTTGCTTCCAATATTAATTATTATTAATATTGGAACATGTACATTCATAATTGTTTAAAAAAAAGTGTTGCTGAATCAAAGATTAGAATATCAGTTTTTGATGGTCAAATCAAGACACAACTGACATGAAGCTAGTAGTATACTCTTGATATGACTGTCAAGTTGCCAACTTGAATTGCAGTTTGTATCAATTCATTATACAGTAGGCTGCATGTAAGAAAATCAATTTAAGCTGGCCTCTTAATCTATAGAAACCCCATACTACGCTAGGCCCGCTCAAGGTCAAAATGCAACCACTAACATGCTGTCTTACAGTGCACGCAACAAATATAACATCATGCAATCAAGAGAGTAACAAGAACTAGAAGGGCATCACATATGAATTTTATTGGACGTGATGTACCTATGTATGTATGTACATAGGTATGTATTATAAACCCAATGTACGTTATGGCACATCGTAACGAATGTCGCGTCATTGAAAAATCGTGCGTAAGGAGACAATCGTTTTGTAAGTCGCTAAATATACATACAGGCAAAATCAAATATTTTGCTCGCTGTCGTATTATTGCGTTAGCTATCCACAGCAAGTGATAACAAAATAATATGTCAATGTGACACATCAGAGTTATCAGTTTAGGTTCAGTTCAATCAAAGTGACTTGATGCATCACAGAGAATTGTTTTGTTGAACTTAGCTGTTTTATCTCCATGACGTCTACTAACAGCCCTTGGAAAAATATCAGATAATCGCCAAGCTCGATGAGCAGAATGGCAGATGAACGGTACTTCCCAAAATCTAATATTAAAAAACATACTCGACTCAAAACCCACGTAAAAGCTCTGAGCCTTAATTTTATCAATGAAGCTGGGTACCTCAAAAACTCTACACCCACGCACATGAAGTATTTTTAAACCTTTAGAAATAAGAAAATATTTTCTGGTATATTAGGTACGGAGACTAGACACGTGGTAAGGCAAGCCAGAGAAAACTTTTAATGGAATTTGAGGAAAATGCATTTATGCAAATCCGCAACACACAATGTAAGGTATAAGTGAGAGTGAAATTCAAGTTATCCCACATAGCAACAAAGTACTTCCACTTATCTCGGTATGACGGCATCACAGTCTAAATTTAGGTAAAATTTGCCCAACACAATGCGCATGCGGGGAAAACGGTGACGTAGGGTTTCGTCATGAATCAGTGACGTCACCGTTAGAGAGGCACGAGGCAAACGATGACGTAGCTTGCGGGGAGGAGGGCAGTGGCTGGTGGTGCGATCGATAGTCACCCGCTGATAATGATATTCCTGTAGTTCAGTGACGCTCGACTAATAGCGGCACGGGAGTAGAAACAAACAGCCTTTCGATAAAGCACGGGTCGGCAGCTCACGTGCATCGACTTGCACTGTGCACATTTTATATGCACAGGTCAGTTTCTATCAAACAGTTTACAAGATGCGCTCACATGACATTCTAATGGACCATGAACCGCTGAACCGTTGAAACGGTGAATTGCTTCCTAATGATTTTATATATATTTCATGGCTATGCTTTATGTGATGTTTGAATGCGACATTCTTAACATTATATTCACTATTAACCTTATCTATGCACCTTACGCTTTAGGAAAAACCTATAACAAATCCCGGAAAATGATTGTCTTTAAATTTTACAAACTATTCCTTTTTCTAATAGATGTCAGAATTTAAAACTGTTCCAATAATAGCTGGGAATATTGAACGGTTTCTGAATAAACCTTATCTAGGCGTAACTTCGCGTAAACATCCAAAGAAATATGAGTATTGGTGACGCTCAGATTAACTCACAGATCGGTTCGTGATACAGTTCTATTATTAGACATTTGACGCGTTTAACAGATCTCGTAACTGAGTTTTTATATTCGCAAATATGTATATGTGCCATACAACAATGGCTGTGTATACGATCACCCATTTGATTGTTTTTATTATTTATTGTATACGGTACAAGTTGCGTTATATTGGTATGATATTCGATAATATATTATACGGACTCGGACTCAAATCCATGTTTATCTTAGAATTGTGTAATATGTATATTTGACTAATTGTTATAGACAGACAATTTTATGCGGTGACAGATAAGGTTTATTTAAGATCTATTTAATTTAAGGGTAACATAATCTGGGGGATGACCATAAGCTCTAGAGTAAGGTTATTTTGAGATCGCTTAAGTGACAGATGTATACGACTCATATACATCTGTCCCTTACACACACTCAAAATAACCTTACTCTAAGAGCTTATGGTCACCCCCCTGGTTACTTAAAATATTAGTCAAGTATTTAGTATGTTGACAGATATCATAAGTGGAAAATATTAAAATCCAGTCTATAAACAATATAGGTAATAGAATCTTGTAGATAAACATGTTCTCAATACATTACGCTAAGGCAAAATTAGTAGTATAAAATTCAAATCAACGCTTATCTATAGCTGATCGACGGAATAAATGAAGTAATCATACTGGTGTTAGTGATTAAGCTGTAATCTGGATTGATAAACTGGCTCTGTCACGCGGCTTGGTTCCAACTGTGATAGATTTGGACCACATCGAAAGCCGTCACCAGTCGCCGGCTTATCCTAAATATTTATGGACACGAGTGATCAGTGCGGATCAACTGGGCACTTTATTTAAAGAGAAATATTGTATGATACTAATGACTATTGGGTGCCTAGGCAAAATATATTACAGTACGTAGGTAATAGTTTAGCACATCAAGAATCAATATTAGTTTCCTATGTATGTACATATATTATTAATTCAATGATACTACCTCGACCTCGTCACCATTTTTTCATCTAATAGATAAATGCACTTGTATTGCGCCCGTATCTCGTACATATATTAGGATTGTAGGTACAACATCTAATGCCCTGTCAAACTATAAAAAGATTAAGATAACAAGTTCTGCAAACTCTTTAATATATTAGGAAATCGTCGGTTTCGTTGGCTCAAATCTCAACTAATCCCAACATCTTCAGAGACTGATAACGTACTGAGTGCGTCAATTTATAAGTAGGTGCTTACTGATAATGATAAATGATGAAGTGATAAAAGAAACAATCTTTTTATAAGTGGAAAATATTTGGCAATTAACTTATCAAAGACTCCTTTAAAAAAACAATGTCAATTAATATTTACAAGTCCCTAGCTGATATGAATGAAGTTTAGAATAAAATAATAAAGAAGATCATGTTGCTTGGCTTAAAACAAGTATTGAACATCTCAAAAACCAAAAGATCATATCTGATACAATTTAAATTGAAGCAAATCCAATGAGAGTAACCTGTTTTGAACAAGAAACAACCACGCAAGTCAATTTTGCAGCACCGAGGTCTAATCGGTGTAGTAACAACAATAAAAAACATGCAAATGGTAAATCTCTTGTTTTTTGTACACATATTAAAAGTTACTAGGTATCTTTCCACTTTTAATGCTTATGAAAACATTATAATCAAAGCAATATAAACCTTCTGTGCACATTTTTTAACATTTTCCGTAACTGTGTAGCCTAGTTCCTCAATCACATGGTGATAAAAGCTAAACAATAATATACGCACCAGGCCATGTGGTACACTATTGTAAATCTGTCTAAATATACGGGCTCACATCTGTACCCTGTGGTATTTTCGTGACGAGCACTTTTAAACATAACCTCAAAATGTTACACAATATACGCCCGTCTGATATTATTATTTTAATAATGTTAGTTTAATAATTGATGCAGATAGTATACTCACAACACAGATCATTACGCTGAACCCCTCTAGCACTGACTATTTATGAACACTTCACACACACAGTCGCAATATGCATAATGCATCCAATACTAGCGAATAGTTTCATATGCGTCGTGTTCGCGTAAAATCGAACACAGGTAGTTCACTGGTCGATTATGCGGACGTTGTATAACATGGGCACTGGGATGGGAATTGATGGATCCACTGTTTTGTCAGCGGAGACCGCCATGCCCAATTAGTACAATTTACAATCGAGCCACAGAGTGTTCCAACAACGCGCTGACGGCATCGAAACAAGCGAGTCGCGTTCACGGTATGGAATTCTCTCGCGGCCGCGGGCCGTTGATGCGGCTGCGTTCGCGCACCGATATGTGCCCGCTCGCACACATGCGCGCGCGTCTCCTAAACACACACGAGCCGCGCATCAAATGTAGATGACGCTACCGACGGCTGACTAACTACTGATAAAATATTATGTCACTTATCAGTCAACTTTCACAGGTAAACATTGCAATGAATTTAGGAATACTTATACAATTTTAAAATAGTACTAGTAAAATGACAATACAAAGCAAAATAAAGAAGTAACTGTCATGGTGATTTGATGACAGTCTTATTTTTTATTCGATTCAACGCAGAATGCAGAAGAAAGCCAACTTCATGGACCATAAAAATAGTAAAACCTCATAGCTAAAATAGATATATTATATTATACTAGTACAATATATTTCAGCGACATGTTTTCAACTGTAGGTAGTTAGTGAAAGCTACAGACCACGTTCATAGATTTATTTTGGTTTTATTAGCAGCATTTATATAAAAGTATTGTGATGTACAGGGTGGTATCCTTTTTACCCGACTGCAAGGAACGGTTTATCAATTATGGTTGTTAGACTTTATTATGGTTGTAGTTATTATTGTCAGACTTGTTAGTATCTATTTTCTGTTTACCATAGTGTACCAAAAAATATAATTGGATATTTTAAATCACACATACCGTAAAAGTCTGTGTACTATACTGTTCTATTTTTTAATATATTCTTCGTGTAAATACAGACACATTATGTCTGAAAATGAAAATAAACGTAACACTTTTGCTCAATCTATTAAAAAAGTTATCTTCATAAGAACAATTATGAAAAAAAACTGGAAACTAACATAGAAACAAATACTTGTATAACAAATTACAGGCATCATGTAGTAAGTTCATATCTATGAGTACTTCCTTTAGTTGACCTTTGATTGAATATTGCGTGGGATAACTAAACCACGCTTACAATACATTTAGGTATATATGTATAATAAATTCGTATAGTTATAACTGGCAATATAAACTAGCATTAGAATGTTCTAAAAAAATCTGCTAATAATTGTTTGTTCCTCAAAACAAAACATTTTGTAACAATTAATAAGAATAGTATCTATATAATTCCCATTCTAACTTTTCTAAGCATTAGTCTTCAGCAAGCGTTCAGAGTCTATCATCAATTCATCATCATCATTTCACCCAATAGTAGTCCATATCCACCGTCTAGCATCCACCATACTCCAGCAGCCTTGACTAGGTCGTCGCTTTATCTAGAGCAGTGATGGGCAAAGTACGGCCCGCAGGCCAGTTTCGGCCCGCGAAAGCATTTAATCCGACCCGCTGACGGTCCTTCGACGTGAATAGTATATGGCCCGCGATAATTATATTTTGACGGCCCAGAAGTATAAAGTAGATTCTACTTTGTAGAATAATAGAGGCATAGGTAAAGGAGCCAGCCAGACTAGCTGAAATTGCGAAAAACCTCAATCAGAAACCGACTTACTGATGAACACCTTATTATGGCAAATCAAAAGCAATTTCATATGTCTCACACGCCTACCATGGCAGGGCTTTCGAATAAAAGTTAAATTGTAATTTTTAAAATTTGTACAAGTGTGTAATGCTGTAATGTTTTTATATGATTAAAAGTTTCAACACAAAATGCATTTATCCTATAATTCTGGCCCTCCTCTGAAATTTCTTAAACTTTCTGGCTCCCCATTAAGAAAGTTTGCCCACCACTGATCTAAAGGGAGTATATAGTCACCTTCACAACTCCAGAACTTTTCGACCTCAACGACCATCCGTTCTGCGAACAATGTGCCCTACCCCCTGCCACATAAGTTTGGCAATTCTTCGGACCATGTTAGTCATTTTGATCCTGACCTGTGATGGACCTTCAGTCTATGGTTCCATGCATTTTTCATATTATCTTGTCTTATCATCTTCCAAAATATTCTATTCCTACAACAGATTTTTTTGTTGTAGGCCAAAAATATCTCTTAGTGAATAACTCTCACGGAAAATGGATTTTCGTGTTAAGTCATTAGTGTATCACGAGTGGGTGGTACATGCCCATGCATCCACTTGATAGAATTCATTAGAACTTACCTTTGCAACACCCACGGGTAGGTTCGGTTATGGGTAGCCTATTCTTAGCGGGGCCCTACGGCTCGCTGTGCCTCCATCTTTAAACGAGTATGCATTAAAATATATCAGATTTAGGTATATGATGTAATATACCATGACTCAGTGGTAAGGGGTCGCCTCTCACACTCAAGGTTGTGGGCCCAAAATAAGGTTTTGACTTTCCTTTGAATATCACGGATGTCAGTAAAAGAGCATATCGTGAGGAAACTTGGAACAATAGTAAACCTGAAATCACTAACCCGCTTTTAACATGCGGTGACTGAAATGGTTGACAGCAATAACTTACTATACTTCATAAAAGATAGCTTGATCTCTGCGACATATGTCAAACTGACGTTATTGCTACGTTATTGTCAGCCTGTCAAGCGCAATTGTTATAGTTCTCCCAAACTTCTTGGCCGCCCTGAAGTTGGCTACAATAGCTGCGCATTAGTAAATCTCATACAAAAAACATGTGCCTGAGAGTTTCGTGCCTCGCATGCGGTAAACCAACTTCAGGGCGGCCAAGAAGTTTGGCGAGGACTATACTGAATTGATACTGACAGCTGTCACAGAGATCAAGCTATCTTTTATGAAATAAAGCAGAAAGCCTTACTACCTCAGTACCATTGCAGGGAAAAGGCCTTCTGTTTGTGCCCTGTGGGTTAGTTATCGACCGTTATTATTCCATAACTAATTAATAATAATAAATATAGATGATCATATTTTATTAATTTATAGATGCTATATCAACTATGTACGTGGATGTTGATTTCGTATGTTCATTAGATCTACAATATTTTCTTTAAACTAAAAGAAAATGATTCCTACCTAATCTTGTGCGTTGGAGCACCTATGGTAAAAATATAATTAATCATACATACCTAACTTCAATAGGCGTCTCAAACTGCCAATTTGGCATGCTGTATGATTTTAACAGTAGTTATAAATTTAGCACTGCTTCTTGGTAGACAAACCAACAAACGTGTTCTGTTTTTATTATATAATCTTCAAGAGTTCTAAGTCTGGTTAAAAATAACATGAAAATTAATGTGTATGAAATGCAAGCTGAAAAATCTGAAACTTAGTTTTTAATAAGTACTGTATTCATATATTTGCGATTATCCTCTTGTATGGAACAATAATCTCAACCTTGCTCTAAAAAATGCCCCAAGGGAAAAAAATGTCCTTGAAAAAAGTCGTAGAACCGTTAATTTTACCTTGACTAAAAAAGTTTTGGTTAACATAACCAGAGTCGATGTCAGTTTTCCATCTAAATATTAACAATGATATGTTCTATTTTATCAAAAAAAATACAATATAGATATAAAGCAAAAAAAAAACCATGAAGCGAACTTCATGGTTTTTTTTTGCTTTAAATCACAGTTTTACTTTCAAATCTGTTAGAGCTAAGTAGATGACATTTTTCAAACACCGTCATGTTAATAATATCGAAGTATTCATAGAATCGCATAGTTTTCGTGTTGGAATTCATATTAAATAATAAAACGAGTTTTCTTAGACCTCATTTAAAAATATTAATATATTACAGAAGAATAAAATCGAAAAAAAAGAAAGAAAGAAAAATCCTCCGTCTGCACAGCATGATTTTCTTCTTGTTTACGTTTTTTTAGTCGCTTTTTAAGCAGTCGGGTTTTTTGATTTTTCTAATTCACTATTTTATTTTTTTTATTTTTCCGGAACCCACACAATATGGCGGCCCAAAATCCGCCATTTTTCTATTTTCAAATTATAATGTAGCCAGTGACACTCGCAAGGTTAAGACATGGTTAAGACAAATCGATTGACGTAAGAATCATCAAAATCAGTTGACGCGTTTGGAACGCCACATAGGAACAAACATACATACATACATAGACTGATAAACATATTACCCTCCTTCGGCAGTCGGGTAAAAAGGAAATTAATGATTGATTTTAAAAAAGACCCATGTTCTAAATATAAAGTTTGTTTGAATTTAAAATCCAAGACTAAACAGAAGTTATCATAGTTCAAAGTAGTCGTAGTTATTTCATAGGTAAAGACCCAATAATTTATATATTGACTGTCCGGTCGCCGCGTGTTCCGGCCGTGACCTTGTCGATTAAACTCCATTTATTTTATTCATAATCTGTAAATTATAATTAATGTGATCCGTTTTTCCTGCTAACGAATTACCATTTGTTGGAATCTAGAGTAAAACAATATAATATAATAATATTCCACCATATTAACAGGGAATCCGCTGGATGCGAGACGCACAGGACCGATCGAGCTAGCGTCTGTTGGGGAAGCCTATGTCCAGCAGTGGACGTCCTTCGGCTAAAATGATGCTGATGATATTAACAGTGTTGGGTGCCTGTTCAAGAGGTTGCGCGGTATCTTCTCGTCCAACATACCGCAGTGTCTCAAGACGAAAGTTTATGACTAGTGTGTGTTGCCAGTGACATACGGGACCGGAGAATTTAAAAAAGAACTAGTTCATCAATATATTGGTATTTATTAGTAAAATATACGTAATAATAAAGATTATCACCAAATGTCAAGTTCCTAGGTCAATGGGAAGTTAAAAAAACAAACAGCTTCGGAACAAAATTTTGTAAAAAAAAGCTGACTTCGGTGGCTTCTCATTCGTTTGTTTTTCAATATTTTTTTTAACAAGAAATACATTGTTTATCTACTCAACCGAGTTCTATATAACGATATCCCACTTGTTTTCCCCCTTTAGCTGTATGGGAGCCCCGTTAAAAAACACCAATTCAAAACTCTAAATTATAAACATTTAAATATTTTTTTTTGACAATTTGTATGCTGTCAACTTTCGGTCAACAAGATGCTTAAACAGTGAAGATTTGAAGACTATCCAACCGTAACTGAAAAACCTGTGTGACAGACAGACACACAGACGGACACGTGAGTGACAGCAATTGGGCTCCGTTTGGACCCTTCGGGTACGGAACCCTAAAATAAGAGTAAATATTTGAAGGCAATTAAAAACTTGCCTTCAAATGTTTTCTGCAACTTTTCTCCACTCAAGCAAGTCTGAAAACTTCCTTGCATCTCGGCTGCGACCTTGATTTTTTATGTAATTTTCCCAATACACCACGCTCTCTCACTTACTCGATATAATTGAACAGCTGTAGACTCCATTGTTTTATAATGTTTCAATGAATCAGTTTCCGCGTTATCACAGCGATAATAGTAGGTATGTGAATAGTGAATCAGCGGAGCAAACAATGTACGCATTGTAGTTTAAACATACCATAATTTTAATTTAGTTAAAGATTGATGAAGTGAAATTAAAGTTAAATGTTTGTTTGGAATGTTTACGTTGTATGATATTATATGACAAATTTGGCTGTGCTGGATGTCTGTAAAAGTAGAAGACTCTGGTATTTGGTTAGACGGTGGAATCCATGGCGGAGACTACCTTGGGACTCCTAGTTGGTTGAGGCGAATTGGGGCTTAAATTCAGTCTTTGTTGTTGTTTGAAATTTTAATTTTATTTCGGACAGAATCCTCAATGCCTCAAATTCCGCGACTGTAGTGTATTTGCATCCTCCATTTCTTTTTAGCATTATCAAAGTCGGCTAACAGTGTCGCTTACGTTCTTCTATAACAATCCCCGGTATAATGCTCACAGTCCTCCGTCCGCAGCTTAGCTCAGAGAATCTAAGTACTAGAAAGCTATAATTTGGCATGTATATACATATTAATAATTCCAACAAAGTGGTAACATAAAATCATGAAAAATATTTTTTTTCGGGTACCTCCCTCCTCCTCCACCAGACGTAAAGTGGGGATGTATTTTTTTTTCTCATCTATCCCATAGTGTGGGGTATCGTTGGATAGGCCATTCAAAAATATTATGGGTTTGTTAAAACCATTTTTCGATTCAGAGATTCGTTTGCGTAAAATTAAGCTTTAAGTTGATAATTTATGTTAGAGTCAAGTGTCCCCCCCTCCTGCCAGCGAAATGGTTGCTCTTGGCTATGTGAAAAAATGTACGGCCGCAGTAAATATAATATATGAAATTAAAAGGAAAATTATCACGGATAACAAGGCTTTACAAGTTTACGAGTAATAGTCGACCAACTTATAAAATGTACTTGGAACAGTAAAAATGTTGTACAAATCCCATTGAAAAATTACTTAAATAAAGTTGACAGCTGTGTTTAACAGAGTAAATATAATGCTTACGAACCATGTAAAAATATACAAAAATGAAATCACAACAGGCTTTACAAGTTTACGAGTAATAGTCGACCAACTTATAAAATACTTGGCACAGTAAAATTTTTGTACAAATGCCATTGAAAAATTACTTAAATAACGTTGTTAGCTGTGTAAAACAGATAGTAAATATATGCTTTTGAACCATGTAAAAATATACATAAATAAAATCATAACATCTTTAATAATAATGATTTCTAAATTAATAATGTTTTAGCTCGAATAACGCATTGGAGTGGCCGGAGTCGTTGGCAGTACCAGTCCGTAGTCCATACGGCGCATACGCGCGGTGGAGTCTATTTTGTGTTAGTGCAGAAGTATTTTCGAAGTTTTGTAATTAAAACGTAAAAGTAAAGTCAAATTAGATTCGATTTCCAAGCAAATTACTTATTTTCTTTTGTCGATATCCTTCTATAAAGTCAATATTCGACCCGAATTCATCACTAATTGAGTAGCGTAAAACTTTCCAGAATGAAATAGTGAATCTGCGGTATTAGAGGAAATTAGAGGTGAATACATACGATTTTTTTCTAATTCCGAAAGAGAAATAAACAAGGAGCGTGCACGCAAGGATCCAGGAACGAACTATACCATTCCCCTTGACTCTAACGCGCGCTCGTATCGGCTCCTTTCGCAATTCGCACCCGCGGTGGTACTCAAATAGATAATATTTTTCTAAATTCAGTTGCGAAGTTGGATTTTATAACTTCTTCTCCAGTTACCAGTTAGTCCTTATTTAGTTTAAGTCGAGAGTGAATAGATTACATCTAGGCAAGCGTGCTTCACCGTAGACCACATCATCACTTACCATCAGGCGAGATAGTGGTCAAACGCGAGAATATAGATTTAAATAAAACATAATCCTATGTGGGCCCGTTTTTAGACTTTGTGAGCCGCTGAAACCGTTCTAACAGAATAGAATAGGTACTCTTTATTATGTACACCATATAAGTTACAGAAAGTGTAAAAAAGAAAACATTACACTGGGTGACACAATGGGCGGCCTTATCGCTAAAAGCGATCTAATGTTCATGTAACAACAACAAAACCCTCTTTTTAGTCCGCAGTATTATGCAACTTCGGAACCCTATTACTGCGCGTGGCCCGACACGCACTTGGCCGGTTTTTTAATTTTAAATATTGAACACACCGCGTCACCGCCGCCGTGGGCCATCCCCGCTTAATAGGTATTTTTTTTAATTCACTACTTTCAGAGTATGAGAAAAGAAAAATTGTGATTTATCTAAATATTGGTATATTTAGATAAAGTTTTCTGAGCTAGTAATATTACTCTCGGATAAGTGGTTCAATCTCATATAAGGATAATATCTGAATAATATGTCTACTTTTAATAATATCAGAATAATATGTCTAAGTTTACTCATTTATGAGCTAAGTAATAAATTATACACACAGAGCAATCAAAAACTGTCATTTTAAACTTTGTCGATTTTACAACAGAAGTGGCAATTTTCTTATTGCGACAAAGGTTGCTTACCTCGGTTTTACATCAGCATTAAATCAACGAAGATAGTTACTTCTACTGCGGATAGGTAATAATAAGCAATAAGTTAGATCCATTCGTATACTGAAAGGTTAATAAAACAGTATACGTATACACACTTATTTGACGGATGGATAAGTCTTTTGTCGATGAGTCGACGATACGACGACATCGATTATAATGTAAAATTAGAATAACTGGACGGTTGCCCGTTCTGCGAGCAGCAAATAGTACTGGGGCATGCGACCAATCGTAACTGCCGCAAATACATGCACCGCGCTGAATGCGGACACTCTGCGGAAGACAACAACCCCCCACAGCCACTCCACGCGTCCACCCGATGCACGCCGGTGTTCTGTCGTCGCAGGCTTGTACCACCACCGCCGCCGCCTCCCGTGCCGTCAGCAACGCTTGCGTAATCGCCAGCCTCACGCAAGCCCCGCTTAACTCATACAAACCTATTTTTACATTGTTTTCGAACCTAATCAAATAGTCCTGCGATCCGTCATAATAACGAGGCGTCATATTGTGCGTGCAATGCAAACAAATAAAAGCTCATTCATCTTGCCGTCCACGAGCTACCGGTAACTTAACTTACATCAATCGGTGTACGAAACAACACAAATATTTAACCGCGCTAACTGAACATCGCGGCAGATTTCTTGTTCACACACAGTCAAGTTTGAAGCGTACAAAAATGACATAATGTAGACAGTAATGCCTCATCAGTTACGCATACATAAGATGAGAGAAGTTGTTCCATGGTTGCTGTATTTTCCAATGACTTTTTGTGAATAAATTGGTTGAATGTAAAGTGTGAGATCTCACTCTCACAGTATTGAAAGATTGCTTAAGCCCAGTTTTTTCATCCCTTTCTAACTCGACCAATAGTTAAATATGCTAACCAATGGTTGCAAATTTCGGTAAAACACCATTTCTTTTCAGTAGTTACTCTCACAAATGGTCACATAAGTTGGGGAGTTAATAATACTGACCTTTTTAAGACTAACAATTGTTTACCGAAATTTGAAACCATTAGTTAGCATATTTAAACATTGGTTGAGTTAAGTACGTATCAAAAAAATTGGCCTTAGTAATGATACCTTTCATTTAATCAATTAACTCAGCTCCCTGGGTACTGGGCACAGACCTTACCCAAATTGATCCCCTGGTTTCCTAATCGGTTCAAGGAAAAATTATTCCAATACATTCATTCTCCATACACGAAAAGCTTTTTCCTAATTCATGTTGTTCGGCAAAACTTTAGGGTATCTTTCGACCACAGATCATATAATACTACTCCGAATAAGTATTTTTTTGAGTTGAGACAGAAATGACCCAGGGAAAAGTCTCTGTCCTTCCGATGGAAAACGTGCCAAAAAAATGGTTGATAGATACCAACTATGATTTCTTGTTTTTCTTTTTTAACAGTTTTAAGTCATATGGTTCTCTAGATAGCTCCAATTCAACGCTGGTCGTGTCCCAAAGAACGTCAAACACTTGACGTGACACTTCCGTCCAACGAATCAAAAGAAAACTTAAGGACTAGGATTGCAGATGATATCTTGAGCAACGGTTGCAAAATTAATCTCGGCGACACACCAATGCAAGTCTGCAACAAGTGTTCGAACTGCGCTATAAGTGTCCTCCGTGTGACGACGGCTACAATCAATGCGGAAACGGTCGCCAGTCTGCCCCGAATGGGAGCACGGGATGCGACGCGATGGACGTCGCCGGCACCCGCACCCGCGCTCCTCTTCTCCTTGCACCCCCCCGCCAGCCCAGGTCAGCGTCACCGACACATTTGTCTCCACGCACCACAATAAACACTATACTTACTTATTGTAATTGCCCCTTTCTAGAACACTTATACATAGAAAGCAATTAAACGCCGTAATCCATTTTAATGACGACAGGAACTTTTGCTCGTACATGGATGTTATACCGCAGCTCCATAGCGAAATCTAAATCTGTCTACAATTTTAGTGACGTACCATTTGAAAATAAGATTATGACGACAGGTGAATTTATCGACCGTTTATGGTCTGACGTATTGTACGAGGAAAGTTATGAAAGAACAGGAGACAGAGGGTTGCCATGGGAATTCGGAGGTAAGACCGAAAGTGGGCTTGTACGCAGAAATGGGTTGGTGCGAACTGAGAATGAAGAAATTAATTTATATTTGGCCGAAACTTGTCAACTCGAAGATAAATCAATTCTTTGTAATGCAATAAGGTCAAACAATCCTTTGAAAACTTAATAAGGGTACACTAGTCGACGGCACAAACTATTTTGTGCGCGGGGTTAAAATGCGTACTATATCAACCGAAAACACGTGCGGAACAGATAGATGCTGTTATGAGCAGTAAGAAGCTAGTACGCGTACGAATACACACTTTTGCAAATTTGTAGCGAAATGGATGATGATTTAGAACGAAAACGAGCGCGCGAAATTTTATAAACAGACCTTTGGGAGTCTGGATATCATGAAAAAACGACTGAATGTATCTGTTTAAAATAAAATTATTTGCATTGTTGAATCTATCCCTGTTTGGAGGCCGTTTTTCAATTTTCTTTCTTCTTATGGTTCTTATTTGCGCCCAAAGATGAGTTAAAATGAGTGTTAAAATATGGAACTTTCGAAGCTCATAACTTTTAAGTAAATATTTTTTTTACTTTTTTGCTTACATACAGGGCTAGATAATGATGAGACAAATTGATATCATTTTTTATTTTGAACGTACATCATCAAACAGTGGAGTACGTTTGTATGGAAGAATTTTCGACTAGTGTACCCTTAAGTTGATTTTATAATAAAAAGTCATAATTTTTTACAAATCTGTATTTTAATTTAAGACGAAAAGAGCTGCCTTCAAAGCTGCTCACTGGGTAATATAAAAGGTGGTTCGAAGTCGAACAAAACCAAAACGACATCTCATAAATAAATAGCTATATAAGAATTAAAGAAAATTATCGCCACCCTGAATATTAATTTATGTACAGATAAATGTGAAAATAATTATGATACCGGATGGAAAGCCTTGAGTAAATGTGTACCGTATAATAATATACTGCAATGAAAATCATTGCCGAAATGATTCGCGTCCCGAGCTGTCATGATCATTATTGTGGAATTAACGCCAACACGCCTTTTTTGTTGCACTTCTCACAAAATGAGGTTATACAATTCGACGGCTGTAATAAAACTTAATCGTAAAACAAGTTGAAATGGCGATTTAAAAACCACATAAGTGAATATAACATAATTGTACTTAGTACAATCTGCTCTCGTCCGAAAATAAATAGGCTTACTGCCAATATTAAAAGCCCTACTGCCAAAGTACCGTAAAATAATAGTTTAGGACTCTTGCTTTAAACTATGAACGATTTATCAGTAACTCTAGAAAGAAATGATTGGAAATCTTCAACAAATATGTCCAGGTATATATTCGTATTCCAGTAATACTCATACTCCAATTGTTTGGAAGCGTACCTCTCTGCGACACATACCTCCCTATTGTATGTGATATTCACAAAAATATAATTTAGGCTACAAAGAATGAAGTGTATATTCGTAGAATCCATTCAGGTTTTCCTTCAGTAAAATTATATAAGTAATGTGTAAAGGAAACAAAGAAATTTAAGGAAAATATTCATATAAGTGATTCTATAGCCTACGCAAATATGATTCGCTTTCATATCATTGTGAGACAAGTAAATTAAACATATTTTAGAAAATTCTAGAACCCGTGTTATAACATTCATCATAGTAAACAGTTTCAATGGACCTCAACCGAAACTAGGTATTTAAAAGGAATTAAGGAGCGCAATCCGAAGCTGTATATTTAGATTTTCCTGTAACATCTTATAACGTCATAAAAATAACAATCGGTATTGTGAAATGTTCTCAACTTTTACAAGAACGTATTTGTTGAATGACGTACATTTGTTATAGTAAACGGTAATAGAAGTGGAGGCGCGGTGGAAAGCTCACACAGTGAGGCAGGAAGCACTTAACGGCAGCGCGGGCGGCAGGCGGCGGCGGCGGCGCGGCGTGCGAAAGCTCCTCTCGTACTAGCGGTGCCGTTAGCGCAGGCTCGGGCGGGCGGCGGCGAGGCGGCGGCGGGCGGGCCGTGGGAGGTACCGTTAATGACGTCGCGTCCGTGACGTCGCCGTCGTGACGTCAGACGGCGCGATATAGCCACCAGCCTCGGCGGCGGCGGCCTCAGTAACGCACCGCCCGTTCGCCAGCGCGTACCTCCGCGCGCCTCTCGCGACTTGCCCGCCGCAGACTGACCGAGTGAGTGAGTGCGCGTGCAGTGAGTGGAATGTGCCCGGCCGCATGAGGATCCTGCTGAGTGAGCTGGGACTGTCCGGCGCGTGCCTGGGTCTGACGCTGGAGCCGCGCGCTTCCTCGCTGGAGCCCGCCAAGCCTGCGCCAGGTCAGCGCCCGCACGACCATCCGGCATCCACTTCTGTGTTTATTTTCGCTTTCGTTGTGTAGAACCTCTGGGTGTAGTAGACTGTGTGGAACTGTCGTGATGATGGCCATCGGCTAGAATGCGAGGTGCGTTGCTGACGCCCTCCAGCCAACACTGCGGCCTTAGACAATTCCAACACACACGTACGTACCTCCCTTTTTGTTTTATTTTTTTATTTTAAGTTGATTATAATTTAATTTAAGTTTTTTTATTATATTTTATTTTCTCCTTATATTTTATTTTCTCCTGAATGTTTATCTACCTAGTTCTTTATACCTCTGTACCAGCAGATTTTCCGGCTTATTACTGTCAAAACTTTTATTGCATCTGAGCTTTTGTTAATTTCATTTTAAACTAAAACTCACAGAGTGGTATTTCTTAGTTATGTTAAGAAAACATATTTTACTGTTAAACCTCGGTCGTGATAGGTACAGTGTGTGGTGAAAATTCACCAAAGAAAACTTTAAGAGGGAAAGCTCCTTCAGTTAATTATATCGCTGTCGCTGTGATAAATATTTCACCAATTAGCACCAAGCCAATTAATGATTATTTTGTGAGATATTAACAACATTTTAGGAATGTTAGTATAAATAACATTGAAAATATTTGTAAAAGTTCTTGAAAACCAATCGAAGCAGTATTAAGTTCAAATGTTTTTTTTATACAACTATTAATTCCAGTTCCTTATAATTTGAGTATTAATAGTTTTAATTTCTTATTATTATTAAAAGTTTTTCTTAAATATCAGTCACGAAAAGTTTTTAAATAAATAAGGAAGCATTCAAGGAAAATTAAAATAGAAACTTGTCTTATTTTTCAACAGCAATAAAACATAGCGCACTTATATGGGTACAACAAATAATAAAGATTACCGGTTAAATTAGCACGCTGAAATGTTATACAATGTTTTTTAGATAGACGAAGTAGTGTTAATCGAACTTGTCAATATTTTAAGACTGACAGTGAATAATTAGAATTTAGGTGAAAAAAGTACCAATGGTGAAATATATTTCCACACCGGTAGGGCCGGTTTAGGATGACACACGCCGGCTCGCAGCATCCATTAACTTATATATATCGCGGAATGTGTTCTAACAGCCATCATTTTAGTCCGAAACCACTTTAAACACTCGATAATTGTTATTAAATTCATTGGTTAAATTATAATCGGATTTGTTAGGCGCGTTAGGTAACTTGGAGTATAATGTGAGATGTTTATGTCGCGATCGACTCCGTCCGATGGCCTCAGCCTGCGGTGCCACTTGCCCAATCGGCTGTCGCAACCGGCAGACGTTGCACCTGTCGAGATGCGAGCCTGTGCAAATTGCCGACGCACATCTGATACCCACTATTGTAACACACTAACCTCACATATTTCCAACTATGTTAACATATTGAATTGTTCCCGTTCTCCCCATAGTTTCAAGTGTCATGCAAATTATAACAACGTTTCTAACATAAACGCTAAGGTGCCAATGAATTATCTAAATTGACGCTAAAATAGAATAACAAACTTTCACTTTTTGTTTTCATAAGCGCGTGCTTAAAATTGGACAAAAGCGGCTCTATAAATAATACGATAACGTTTTTGGTCAAAGTGGGGCATTGTATTTTTGGGTAAAATGCAAACTCAAATAGCGTTTGAAAAGTTTACGAAACTGTCAATTTGTCAATTAATTGAATGAAATAGTGACGTAGGAAAGGAAGGTTGACACTCGACCGTGTATTGATAAGTCCGCTATCAGCCGCCAGCTGGCGTGACGTCATGACGAGCCCGACCCGGAGCGCGTCACTCTCACTGCCTCCAACCCCCGACGGACCCACCCCTGTCCACAAATAAAAAGATACTGCAAATGCCCCCTTCGATTCGCACAGCGGGAGAGTTCTTCCGTTGATGCTTTAATGGATGATTTTATCTCCGTTATGACTTAATTATAGTGCAACATAAAAACGTAACGAGGTATCCAGTATAAGCTTTAAACATTATGTATAACAGCTAGTGTAGTTATCACTCATTTGCTCTAAAAACGTGACGCTAGATGGTGTCGGTATAACTCTGCCTCATATCTCAAAGGCGCTATTTTTTTGCCTCCTAATGCTTTCCGTTTAATAGCGTGGTTGCGTCACGAGTCTAAAAATATGAGGGTGGTGCTGGAAGCGGCAGTATGGGGTATTCGGTAAAGCGTCAGGTGGCGCGGTGGGCCGCTGGCCTCGGCCTCCACATCGACCGCGCCTGTGACGTCACGCCCCCATGACGTCACGCATCGATCGCGCGCCTCGTTTCAAGGACGCCCTTGCTTGCCGCCCAACCGGCTACCGATTTCCTCCTAACTTAGAAGCACTTTACGCAAACAACAAATATTAAAACATGACAAGTCAGTCGGTAAAACAAAAATTTGCATCCGATAATATTGACCCGCAATGTCAATATACTTAACATGATGAGTAGTAGACAACATCTAATGCGTATATTTATGTAACCGACTTTAATAAGTCGGTAATAGCCTAGACGGTAAAACGGTTGAAAACATTGCAGTTCAATGAAACCTATCATAGACATAAATAAAGATCTGATATCACTTGGACACTTCTCCATCTTGCCCACGGCAAGGGTGTGCCGAGTTCAGGGGCAACACAATATACACACAGGTAGGTATACAAAACAATAACTATATATTTTACTCTTTGAAGCTATTCACTCTCTGCGGATTTTATTTGTATTGTATTAGTATCTGCTTTGTACATTGTCTGTATTAATTAATTGAATTTTGGTTCTTAGTTTTTAGGGTTCCGTACCCAAAGTGTAAAAACGGGAACCTATTACTAAGACTTCGCGGTCAATCTGTCTGTCTGTCCGTCTGTCACCAGGCTGTATCTCATGAACCGTGATAGCTAGACAATTGAAATTTTCACAGATGATGTATTTTTGTTGCCGCTATAATTAAAATAGAATAAAATGAATATTTAAGGGGGTCTCCCATACAACAAACGTGATATTGTTGGCGTTTTTTGCGATAATAGTACGGAACCCTTCGTGCGCGAGTCCAACTCGCACTTGGCCGGTTTATAAATTATGCTTACAGTCTTAGGACTGACTTTGCAATCGACAGAAATCTTATAAGTTTAGAAAAGAAATGGCGGTTTGCCATGTATAATTCTTAAGATAAAAGTTATTTGGATTTATCTGACTATTCAAAAATCTATCCTTTTTTATCTTATTCTCTACTTCGTTATTAGTATCCTTGCTTACTTTTATATTCTCGTAAATGAATTCACGCTGTACCGTATAAAAAATTAAGTGTTTGTAGTTTCGTCACCATTTTATATTAGTATCGCTATAAAATAAATTGATTTATAAGTAATAAATATTTCGAAGTCTTAGTATCACTTAATTACATGGTTACTTACCAAGGCCAAATAAAAAAACCGGCCAAGTGCGAGTCGGACTCGCACACGAAGGGTTCCGTACCATTATCGCAATAAACGGGCAAAAAATCACGTTTGTTGTATGGGAGCCCCCCTTAATTTATTTAATTTTAATTTAATAATTATTATTGTTTGAAGTGAATATACAATTAAATATTCTGTGAATATTTCAAGCGTCTACCTGTTGCCGGTATTAATATCGAGCAAAAAACGGCAAAAAACACGTTTGTTGTATGGGAGCCCACCTTAAATATTTATTTTATACTGTTTTTAGTATTTGTTGTTATAGCGGCAACAGAAATACATCATCTGTGAAAATTTCAACTGTCTAGCTATCACGGTTCATGAGATACAGCCTGATGACAGATGGACAGATAGACAGACAGACAGACAGACGGATCGCGGAGTCTTAGTAATAGGGTCCCGTTTTTACCCTTTGGATACGGAACCCTAAAAAGAACTTACATATGTTAAACATTATTTTTCGAGTTTTGAAACCTACAAATATCCTACCTAGCTGTATTATTAAGTAAATTTAAAACAAGTAGGCATAAGCAAAAACTATAAAAGAGATTTTACTGAATCCAATACCTAATGCAGAAGCACGCTGTATACTTTGAAGATATAAGTATTTAAACATTAAAGTAACTAAATAACATTGTTAGTTCGCTAAGGATACTAAAATAAACATTCCTAAAAAATTAAGGAAATCTACTCATGGAAGCAAGATTCTCAACAAATTAATAAGCTTGTCTATTAAGTTCTACGCGCTTAATTATAAGTTCACAAATAACCTGATATGCTTATCAATACTTACGTATGAAAATAAGTAACTATAATATATTACTGTATATTCGCGTGTATAGCTACCTATCTGTAGCAATGTAATCTAAACTATTAAAAGTATTCGATAAAAACAAGGAAACTGAAGTTGTCTAGACGATATATTAAGATAAAAAAAGATACATTTTTTTTCGTCCGCGTCATGCTAATAACCATAATTTATTCAGAATAATAAAATTAAGCACTTAAAAAAATATTTTTATAGACTTAACACATGCAAAATACTGGCTTTTCCGCTACTTAACCTAAAAGGAAATAAAAGCATGGAAAGGCACATAGCTCCTGGTAAATAACTTTTTATGGACCATCTAAAAAACGAAAGCGCATCTCAAAAACGCGTAAAAGCAACTAAGAAAAAAACCGGCCAAGCGCGAGTCGGACTCGCGCACGAAGGTTTCCGTACCATTATCGCAACAAACGGCAAAAAAATCACGTTTTTTGTATGGGAGCCCCACTTAAATGTTTATTTTTTAGTATTTGTTGTTATAGCGGCAACAGAAATACATGATAGCTAGACAGTTGAAATTTTCACAGATGATGTATTTATTATTATAATGTAAGTATGTGTATTTATTATTGTAATTAAGTATAATGTAAGTAATGTAATGTAATTATCACAAAAAAAGCAAACAAATCACGTTTGTTGTATTGGAGCCCACTTAAATATTAATTTTATTAGCGGCAACAGAAATACATCTTAATTATGTGAACATTTCAACTATCTAGCTGTTACGGTTCATGAGATACAGCCTGGTGACAGACAGACAGAGGGACAGCGGAGTCTTAGTAATAGGGTCCCGTTTTTACCCTTTGTGTACGGAACCCTAAAAAGCACGCCGCTATAATCACTACACGTGGCGAACAAATAAATCATGTTCTTATCACACTTGATCATTTTCCACAACCACAAGAAGAACTGCGGTGGCCTAATCAGTTCCGAAGATCACACAGCTTCAATGGAATTCTCGTAGCAGTCGCGTAGCGGAAATAAAATGCTCGTAGCGGAAACAACATTGTCGTAGCAACAACCGTAGCGAACAAATGAAAAGCTAATTATAAAATGATCAATAAAATGATGCAGAAAACCGCTCCTTTAAACGCCTACATAAGTTTAAGTATCTCTGAATATCAAATTTCCATGTATATGATAAATAAAAACCTGTTTAACAAGAACTTACGCTTTCGTAGCAGTTTCGTAGCTATCGTAGACAACTAACAAAAAGTACAATTTTGTCTAATCACCGTGTTATCTAATTTCTGTCTCTCTATAGTACACACTTAACTCATTTGCGGAATATCAATACGGTAACAGCATTCAACTTATAAAATTAGACGCGGAATAGGGGCGGTATATTCAATAACGTTTACCTGCAGACGTGCGAGTTGGCGGGGTGGCTGTGACGTAGATGTTGCTGACGTCACCGGTAAGCCGCCCCCGCCTACGCCGCCGCAACAGCTGATAATTCCACCGAAATCACGTTTATTTGATAAAATATACGCGGGTGACGCGCGCTGCCCTTAAGACCAGTTGCCACCAGGCTAGACGCTGTTACGTAGACAAAACTTTATATCTATTTTGTAGTCAGACAGGAAACGCCGACCTCATCTAGTTATAAAAATATGATCGACATGTAAAAGTGTTTGTACAAACCAACTTACAGAAATAAAATCATTTATCATTTAGTGCATATTGCATATTGCGAGCAGTGGTGGCCCAGTGGTATCGGCCGCGACTTACAAGTTGTTGCAGGCCTGTGTCCCAGCAGTGGGAACATTAATAGGCTGATGATGTGTGTGTGTGTGTGTGCATATTGCATAATTCATGTTCATTATGAAAATGTTGAAAAGTACGCATGAATTTTATGTCAACAATATTATGTTATTGCTACGCGAAACATTAAGTTTTTCTCGTATAAGCTCCCTGAAATTATTCAATCTTACACGTGCATTGAAATGTGAGTGTCAACTTGTTTCTGTTAGCTATGATAATTTATTTAAGCTAGGAATAATATGAAGGTTGCTAGAACAGGTAGGTCTACAGTGGGCCGTAGTATTTGTAGTAGATTTATGTGCCCGCGCGCACACATTTTATGGCGGGAAAATGTAAGCGCTAAGTTTTAGACTGCCCTGTCGTGAAAGTTTCCCATTTGTTTTATTCTTTAGATAATTAGAAGGCAATCTACAGAAGGCATCCTACCAAGGAGGCGAAATAAAACAATATTTTTATGTTGTTATGCAAATGGGTCCATGGTGACAAAAACATTTTTTTATTTTTTTTTTATTTTAGATAGGCTCGCGCTTGACCACTATCTCACCTGATGGTAAGCGATGATGTGGTCGACGGTGTAACACGCTAAAGCTAAAAAGATACAAAGAAGAAAAAACAACAAACAAAGAAAGAAGAACAAAACAAAGAAAACACAAAAACAAAGAAGATGCTATTTTAAAGTTATTTAATCCTTTATCGTGCATAAAACTGTTACTCATGTTAGTATTTGACCAAACTTTGCATTTCACGACAGCTAATCTGTGTACGCTCGTCACTGACGTGTTTATGCGCAACTATTACGCAAAAAGCCACGCGCAAAAACGTCATGTAATGAGAAAGCTCATAAAAGCTTGTTTGCCGATAACGCACGTCTCATACGTATGTCTACTTCAAACTGAATCAATGACGAATGACGTAGCTAGTAACTAACGCAAGTTCTAATCAATATCTCTGCTCACCACGCCATCCTACCGCCATCTGTCGGATAGTTCGTGATACGATTAGACGGCGTGAAACCTACTTTCCAGCGAGGTTCCATCGTTCGTGTGTAGCTTTCTCGAGATTGTAATTCTTGTAAAGTCTAACAGAGGGCATAGAGCTTTCCATAAATGGTTTCATTGATATCTTTAATTGTTATTTAGGGATTTAAATTTAGTTAATGAGATGTAAGAACAAGTAAAATTTAAAAATACCCCGACACATTTTTATTCCAAGCTACATAGTTTATCTAATAGTAGACACGCTTCGATCGACAAACTATTAGATAGCTATTGCACACGTAATTATGACAAGATACTCGTATCTTGCGAAAACACCCTGATTGGTACAGTAATACCATATATTTAGAACGGCTGTACTGATTTTCATCAAACATAGCTAAGAACACTGTCGATAAAGCTTTCATTTTTCAAACAGAAAAACGTAAACAAAATCGGTTCATACATTCAGGTGCTATGATGCCATAGAATCAGACACAAATACACATATACACAAATAAACAAACACACAGGTACATAGATCAAACTTATAACATCCCTCTTTTCCGTCGGGGGTTAAAAATAAACAGTTAGTTCTACCAACAACATTTGTAGATTTTCACTTTCAAAGCTTTGCACTAGAGTCAAGTCCCAAATAAAGTTATTGACGTTGTATTAATGACTGTAATAAAACAAATACAGCCTTAATTAAATATTATCTGTTGAATGGCATGTGTTTCCGTAGGGCTTACAGCGTAGGACGAGCGTAGGCATAGGCTATTTTCTATGAAAATTTAACAAAAAACACTATTGTCTCGTAAAACTGTGCAACTTAAGATTGGTCTAATTTCGAAAATGTACCTATATAAGCTGAGACATTGCCACATTCATGTTTTTTGTACTCAGTTTTTCAGTTAGTGTTTTAATGCATCGTTTAACTGATATTTTTGTATTTATAAACTACGAAAATAGTATTTCTTATCCTTAAGGAACATTATACCGGGATGAACTGATACCAGACAGAACTATTAGTAAGAAGTAAGATTCCTTACTGAACTGATTAGATACTGAACAGCAACAGTAGATACAAATCCAAATCAATTATCATAGCAATGAGGTCAATGTAGAAATATTACAATTCTAGTTTTTTTTACGATTTTATCACGATGGATAACTTTGTTTCCAGAAATTTTACGCGTGTCATCGGCCTATTCGCGCATTTTCAATAATATCAACAGATTTTTTTTTAGCATCTTTTATTATTATGAACAATAGTTCCCAGAATAAATGCATGGATACCGATCGCGTAACCGGTCTCTTAAATTTTTAAAACGTTCTCAATTTATAATATGATACTTCTTATGCAAATTTTTTTCGCGTTTCAAACTCAGTCCTTTTTCCCATGAGGCTAAGCAGAAACACCAGAATACCATCTGCTAAAATTTTTACACTTTAATAGACCCCAAAGAACTTCGAATAGATTATTTATCTGAAGTTTTATTCGCGCGCTTATTATTTTTGTTCAACATGATTACTTGACTATGTGCGATGCAACAGATATCATTGAAATTTCAAAAATCAGAAATAGTTATAGCTTTAATACAGCTCGGTAAAATCGCTTGTTATGTTCTAAAAAGTGGTCAGGTTAGACGCGTCTAGGAAAAAAACTGAATATACAACCGTGTTCCTTTTGGGAGGTTTAATGACCAGCCTACAAGTCCTTAGTTATTTAATACAGCCACATTAATCAAAGACTTTTTTTTACATTAGAATGCAGATTTAATATCAAATTACCAACATTCTGTTTTGTAGTTTGCAGCGAATATATTGTGTGCCTTCTAAACAAGCTTCGCTGAGGTACTCTTTACCACAAGAACATTTTCAGTTCCACTTTACAGAGACCTCGTCTGGTTCAATGATTCCACATATTGTCAAGATGCGTACACGTTTAAAACGAAAAACTGTACCAATTTTATGTCACAATATCCAATCCACTACTCGCTAAGAATCAATTTGCGAATGATTAAAACAGTCGCGATCCCGGTCAGATTCCCCATCATCTAAAATGACACAAAAATTCATCCTCATCCCAACATTCGTACTTATTAACTTTTATTAAGTATTTATATTCAATGAAAAACAATACATAACTTAGGCACACAAGTCTAGAACCATGACAAGGGTTCAATGAATTTTCATAACTCCTCCCTTGCTCACCCTTGCCAAATAAGGAACTCTTGTACAAAACTCCATGCTTCTAGACCTAGCGGTTTAAGATGTGCGCTTGTACCTCTCCTTTTATCAGTAAATACTCTGATTTAAATGCTGTAGAGGTAGCCAACGGGCCTTCTTGAATATGTAAGCAGTTAATGGCATCTATCGATGTTATAATGTTTTGACCGTATTGTTATCATGGCAAAATGTTTGTCATCAGCAATCGTTTTTAGGGTTCCGTACACAAAGGGTAAAAACGGGACCCTATTACAAAGACTCCGCGTTCTGTCTGTCTATCTGTCTGTCTGTCTGTCCGTCTGTCAGTTGAAATTTTCACAGATGATGTATTTCTGTTGCCGCTATAACTTGTTGTTTATATATACTTAAAAAAATAGAACAAAATAAATATTTTAAGTGTGGCTCCCATACAATAAACGTGATTTTTTTGCCGTTTTTTTTGTGATAATGGTACGGAAACCTTCGTGCGCGATTCCGACTCGCACTTAGGCGGTTTTTTTTCGAATACGATTTTGAACATCATGAAGCAACATTTCTCTAAAGTAGTATAATAATTATAGAACTAAATTGTTTAGTTTGTCTCTGGAAGTACGTGTACTTATTAATCCTATTTCGGACATTATTTCACCGATACAAAGCTAGAATATCGCTGAGTGCCACAAGCTGTTAAAATTATTATTATTTATTTGTTTTTATTATAATATTATTTATTATTGTTATTTTACTGTTTATTCTTTTCACATCTATCCATCTGTCTTACCTTTTATATTTACTAGCTGCCGCCCATGGCTCCGCCCGCGGGGTTACGGTACAAGTACTTCGCTCATTTTTTATAATTTATCGCCTATATGTTATTCTGATGTATAAGCTATATTTCTGTAAAGTTTCATCAAAATCACAAGTTTAGTAGTTTTTGCGTGAAAGAATAACATACATCCATCCATCCTCACAAACTTTCACGTTTATAATAGTATAGTATAAGTATACTAGAATATTAGGATCTATCTAAAGGTACTTTTATAATTATAAAATCACTAGCTGACCCGGCAAACTTTGTTTTGCCATAAAAACACCAAACATTCATCTACCCTACCTACCCTACTCTAACAACCCTACACTACCTACCCTACCCTACCTACCCTACACTACCTACCCTACAATACCTACCCTACACTACCTACCCTACACTACCTATCCTACACTACCTACCCTACCCTACCGACCCTACCTACCCTACCTACCCTACCCTACCTACCCTACCCTACCTACCCTACCCTACCTACCCTACCCTACCTACCCTACCCTACCTACCCTACCCTACCTACCCTACCCTACCTACCTTACCCTACCTACCCTACCCTACCTACCCTACCCTACCTACCCTACCCAACCCTACCCTACCTACCCTACCCTACCTACCCTACCCTACCTACCCTACCTACCCTACACTACCTGCCCTACCCTACACTACCTACCCTACCCTACCTACATACCTACCCTACCCTACTTACCCTACCCTACCCTAAACGGGATAAAAAGTATCCTATGTCCTTCTCCTGGCTCTAAACTACCTCCCTGCCAATTTTCAGCTAAATCGGTTCAGCCGTTCTTGAGTTATAAGTGAAGTAACTAACACGACTTTCTTTTATATATATAGATAGATTTGATGCATGCATTAAAGATCGTCACTTCATCACTTTTGAGAACGGCTCGACTGATTTAGCTGTTTTTTTTGTTATGTACGAGTATGTGTAATTGCCAGAACAAAGTTTGTGCGTATGAAAATTTTTGGGCCACAAATCCACCAGATATTAAATTGGAACAGTGCGAAGCTACCGCCGGTCACTAGTTTTTGATTAATTTTAGTTGCAATCAGCATGAAGTGAATAACGTCTCTGAGCATTACAGTAATTTTTATGTATGACATGACTCTCCTATCAGCGCAGTGAGTTATAAGTATTTTGTTAAATCTGCGTAACATATCATTTTATTATTGTATGTGTTTCCATCTGCCTAGCCTTTTTCCCAATTATTTTTCGGGTCGGCTGCCAGTCTAACCGGATTCAGCTGAGTACCAGTGTTTTACATGGAGCGACTGCCTATCTGACCTCCACTACCCAGTAACTGGGTAACACGATACCTCTTGGCTAGACTGGTGTCAGATCTCAGGCTTCTGACTACCCGTAACGACTATCAAAGATCTTCAAATGACAGCCGGGACCAACGGCTTAACGTGCTTTCCGAGGCACGTAGGAAACTCGGTATGTTGAAATGGTCACCCATCCACGGACCGACCTCGTCATGCAAGCGTTGCTTAACCTTGAAGATCGACCCGTGCGGCTGTTATTATTTACCACGAGCTCCTCTCCTTTATTATTGTATGTGTTTGATTTGCTATAAAACTCTCGTCTTAATTTTAATATCTTTCGACTTACCACGAGTGGTTTTTAAAAAGCATATTTTATTTATTTACTAGCGTACCACCCTGGCTTCGCTCGGGGAAAACTATAAACACAATCCTCGTTTATCGCTCTTTCTTTTAGTGAAAACCGTATCAAAATCCGCTACGTATTTTAGAAAACGTACCTAAGCGGAGAAACAGACAGGCAGACAGCGACTTGGTTTTATACTGTGTATTTAAATATTAATAGCTTCTGCCGGCTTCGCCCGCGTGAATGTCGAATTTTTTTCCTAGGGATCATATGCCAGGAATAAAAAGTATCCTATGTGCTATTCCAGACCGAGATCTGTTCAGTAGATTTTGCGTGAAAGAGTAACAAACATACAAACGCACTTACACACTTTCGCCTTTATAATATAAGTGTGGTGATATGATGAATGCAGTGGTGGCTTAGTGGTATCGGCCGCGACATATAAGTTGTAAGTCGTGAGTTCAAACCCCGGCAGACGCTTTACTTTGTGTAAATTATTTAACCACCACTGCTCTCAAAACAGTGAAGGAAAACATCGTGAGAATCTAGAAACAAAAATTCGAATACATGTGACAACCACCAACCAGTATTGGGCTCGCGTGGTGGATTACGACCCATTCCCGCTCACAGAGAGGAGGCCTGTTTCCCAGCACAGAGAACATAAAAAAAGTTAATTACAACAGTTTTTTATTTACAACTTTTTAGTTATTTTTTTTTAAATTATATGCATTTAAACATATAAGTGCTATATATTTTTGGAATCGCCTTTTAAAACCCTTTATTTTGATACCCCACACGATGGGTTAGGAAGAAAAAAAAAATTGTCCCCACAAAATGGCGCTCAAAATCCGCCATTTTTGTTTTTTTCAATTTTAATGTAACCAGTGACACTCGCAGGATTAAGACGAATCGATTGACGTAAGAATCATCAAAATCGGCCAACGCGTTTGGTCTCTAGAACGACACATAGGAACAAACATACATACATACATACATACAAACATACATACATAGACTGATAAACACATTACCCTCCTTCGGCAGTCGGGTAAAAAGCTGATGATGATGTGATAAAAGTAAATAATACCTACAGGTAACGGAGAATCATATAAGGTATTAATTTGTAATTAAAGTTTATTAAGCAATCCCATTGTGAAATTTTCTTAAGTTTAAATATAATCGGAAACATACGTATGAATAGCTAAAGAGAGTGGCATTATTCTATAAATACATCGTATTGAGGATAAACTTCGTAGATGGAGGTAAAAAAATCTCTAAAAACATGTAACTAATCGCTGCCGTATTTGCCAAGCGAGCGAACTTTCTGTGCATATTACATCCACTACATATATTTTTTGTTTTCCATAAAACTATTCATTTGTTTTTAATTAAATTTAACTATGGAAATCTCCATAAAATAGAAACTAGATGACTATGATTAATTAAGTAAAATACATTTGGCGTTCGTTCTTATTTTCACCAAAATTATGGACATAAAGAAAAGCCTTGCAAGTTATGAGTGATTTCCAAAATATTTACGTCATCTACAATATTTTTACTCTTTGGCTTGTCAGGCGTCTTTTTGATTACCTACTTAATCTTCTAATCATCATCTGCCTAGCCTTTTTCCCAATTATTGTTTGGGTCGGCTTCCAGTCTTACCGGATTCAGCTGAGTACCAGTGTTTTACATGGAGCGACTGCCTATCTGACCTCCACAACCCAGTAACTGGGTAACACGATACCCCTTGACAAGACTGGTGTCAGATCTCAGGCTTCTGACTACCCGTAACGACTGTCAAAAGTCTTCAAATGACAGCCGGGACCAACGGCTTAACGTGCTTTCCGAGGCACGGAGGAAACTCGGTGTGAAACTCTCTACTTAATCTTCTAATATATTACAAAAACTAATTAAAGAATTTTTTATCAAGCTTCTCGTAACCGATCCTTAAATTAATAAAATAAATTCAGTGTCAATGTAGAATTGATAAAAAAACTTTTTTTACCCGACTGTTCCAAAAGGAGAGTTATGTTGTTATTGAAATTTTACTTGATGAAAAAATTTTATTTAATGATTTCTGCACAAATACTGGAATAGCAATTCAATGGTCAGAATATGCAACTTTTAAAGAAAGTAAGGTAAGGCTATTGGGGACCTTTACACCTTTGCCTTGCAGTGGGACAATATAGGTTAAATAAATAAAAACCAGCCAAGAGCGTTTTGGGCTTCACAAATTTAGGGTTCCCTACCAAACCGCAGAAACAAGTTAGTTTAAAAAGGAAAATTTATGAAATTTCAAAGAAAATCTGATTTTTCAATGTATTGGTATTTGTTAGTAAAATATACGTAATAATAAACATTATCAACAAATTTGAAGTTCATAGTTCGATATCTTAAAAAATTATTGGGAATTAAAAAAAAAAAAAAACTGATTTGGTGGCATCTCATTCCTTTGGTTTCCAATATTGTTTAAAACAAAAAATACAGCATTTATTTACTCAACAAGCTCTAAACAACGATATCCCATTCGATGGTGAAAGTCAATGCTTAAAGCCATACAATTTTTTTTATCCCTAAAAAAAATTCGATATTAGATAAGTAAATATTCTTAGCAAATTGGCTTTCTCGAACGCTAATGTTATTAGACTAAACACAATACGTTATCAAACTCGAGAATTATTATTTTAACATTTTTGATTCTAGAAATATACAAAACAAACTTACGGTAACAAAAGCTTGTTTTGTTTATAGCTTAATAAGACTGGAATTAATGGTTCTTAACATAATAGAAACTGCAAATGCCACTGATTTCATAACCTCCCAAGGGACCCATCGCCTTTTCGCCCCAAAAATTTCCAAGCGAGCGTGCTACGCCGATGTAAGCTCTAGTACCTTACATTAGAAGACAAAATTAACATTTTGTTGTTACTTGTTTGCGACGTTGTTTTAATAGACTTAGATGAGGTGTATACATAGAATTCAATTTTCTGGGCGTGGCGAATCAAGCACCGTGACACAATGTATTCAAAACGGCAATATTTGGTTGGTGAAACTGCCGTATAAAACTAGAGACCTTTCCTTCCCAACTTCATTGTTCGTCGTACAAGGGTAGCGATCAGCACTGGTCAGGGTTCCGATGCTAAGCTAGAGTAGGTTGATATCGATTAGTAACGAGTGCTTGTGGTGAAGGAAGAATCAAAGTATGTTCGCCGAGGGTAAATATAAATGATGCATGGCTCGAATAGCGTGATAGTTCAAAGGACGGTGCCGTCAATATCATGTCTGCCGCCTCCCCGACGCATTCACAGTGGGCCTTTCGTCTTGGTTGACCGTCTCGCGTTGAACTAACGGTTGATTCTCGGTATTGCGGACTTAGTTTACGCAAAAAACATCGGTTAAATAATAATATTCATAGTTAGATAGTTGTGTTTATTGGCTCATACTGAAGTGATAATGTCTGGTTGTTGCAGGGCCGAGCGCCATCGTGTCGCGCTCGCCAAGCGCCTTCAGCCCCAACTCGTCCAGCATGCTACTGCTGCAAACACACGTGAGTATTACTTTTGATCTATTTAACAGAGACCTCTATTATTTTATTACGAGATACCAATACAATAAGTGAAATGACAAACCTAACAGCAGTCACTGGTATCTTTTAAATGATCGCGTTTTTTCAATGAAACTCATTCACATTATTGATTAGACACCTGCATCGTTTGACAAACAGGCGGTCACACAAAGCCCCTCTAGATACAAATAGACAATTGAACAAGCACGCCATTGGCCAGTCACGGCCGCCCCTGACGGCCATCAGCCGCCTACCACTTCTGCGACGCCTCCATTATTGATTGATACATTTCTATTTCAGAGCAACTACGCTTCGTCCTTCACTGATTTATTGTCGCCGCAATACCAAGAAGACTCTACTGAAATCTTAGAAGAGAATCTAGACCCGTTCCCGGACGTCGAGTTTCACGCCCCGATCCCGCCTGAAGTTAAAGCTCAACGCGCTACACCTATTAGTGAAGCTTCATCGCCAACCCTAGGCCCAGCGTTGCCTAGTTTTGAAGAAACTTATTCAGTCCGTTATCCCAAACTAGAAATGGCTGAATTTGGAATTAAAATGGACGAGGATTGCTATAATGTTACTTATCAAGGACACACGTCCACCCAACTGCTTTATCAATATCATCAGCCTTCAATTCCTTACGTGCCGTCAACGTACTATGCACCGTCGCAACAGTGCAGCCCGACGTTCGACACCGGTGGTATGACACCCAATCAAGACTCGTACTCTTTACCTCCCTTTCCGAGTTCAGTGGACCTACACATATCTACGGACCAAAGTTCACGGCAACGGCGCGCTTCCTTGCCGGTGCAGCGATCGGAGTCGACCAGTTCTAATGACAGCCCTAAGGTGCCCGGTGGCAGAGTGCACTGCATGCAAGCGTCTGCGCCCAGCTCCGCGTCGAGCTCGCCAGGCGTGGCGCCGGAGGGCGCCGGACCGCGCGTAGCGCCGGCCTCGCCCAGCCAGCTGTGCGCCGTGTGCGGAGACACCGCGGCCTGCCAGCACTATGGAGTCCGGACTTGCGAAGGATGCAAAGGATTTTTTAAAAGGACTGTGCAGAAGGGTTCTAAATATGTGTGCTTAGCTGAAAAATCATGTCCAGTAGACAAAAGAAGACGGAATAGATGCCAGTTTTGTCGATTCCAGAAATGTCTTAATGTCGGAATGGTCAAGGAAGTGGTAAGGACTGATTCACTGAAAGGAAGACGTGGTAGACTGCCCTCCAAACCGAAATGTCCACAGGAATCACCTCCAAGCCCTCCTATTTCACTGATCACAGCGCTTGTGAGAGCTCATGTCGACACTTCTCCGGACTTTGCCAATCTTGATTATTCCCAATATCGGGAACCAAATCCCATGGAGCCACCGATGTCTGACTTAGAAGTGATTCAGCAATTTTACACTCTATTGACGACATCTATAGACATGATTAAAGTATTCGCTGATAAAGTGCCCGGTTATGTTGACTTGTGCCCTGAAGACCGTGAGCAGCTCTTCGCATCAGCTCGCCTCGAACTATTCGTATTGCGACTCGCATACCGCACACGTCCAGAAGACACCAAGCTGACCTTCTGCAATGGCGTCGTGCTCGACAAGCGACAATGCCAGCGCTCGTTCGGAGACTGGCTCCATGCTGTGCTGGACTTCAGCAACACACTGCATTCAATGGATATCGACATATCTACATTTGCGTGTCTTTGCGCATTGACTCTGATAACAGGTGTGTATAAGTATAACCCAAATCTTGTTAGTTGTTTTATAATGTACAAAGTCAATTAAGTTAACTACAATTAACTAAATATTAAAAGCCGATTTTGTTATTCACCGTTGCATTAGAATCCGTTTTCAAATTAATTAAGTAATGTTAGATTATTGTTATGTTTCCTGCCGTATTTTACTAATGCAATTTTGTTTTTGTCAACAGATCGGCACGGTCTCAAGGAGCCGCACCGCGTGGAGCAGCTGCAGATGAAGATCATCGGCTGCCTGCGCGCGCACATGCCGGGCGGTGGCGGCGGCGGCGGCGCGCCTCACTTCAGCCGCGTGCTGGGCGCGCTGCCGGAGCTGCGCTCGCTGTCGGTACAGGGGCTGCAGCGCATCTTCTACCTGAAGCTCGAGGACATGGTGCCGGCGCCGCCGCTCATCGAGAACATGTTCCGCTCCAGCCTGCCCTTCTGAACGCCCCGCGCCCTACCCCTGAGGACCACTCCCGCCTTCGAAACTTGTTCTCCTTCTGTTTTAGAGCCGACTCCGTTATTTTTTTAAGTGTTTAGATTATATGAAATATTTTTCTAGAGATTAGAATGGACGTTAGTTAGGACGCGATCTCCCACGGAATCGGTTCGTGCTACTCGTATAAATTAAATATTAAGTATCTACTTAATGGAGACAATCTTACCATGTAAGTCCTAAGTTAAGATTAATTTATTGAAAATGTTTAGGTCTTTTGGGTGTGATTTCGTTTAATCTTACAATGTTGTGTATTTAGTAGTCTGCATTTGAGTTACCGCTCGTGATCGATGGCATCTTGTCGTACAAATATTCCTATGTTATTTACTTACGTATTACTTAGATAGGAAAAATCTAGTCACAAGACTTAGAAATGTTATAAAAATTTGCTCGTAAATATCGGGCTTTTTATTATAATTAATATAAGTAAGAGTTACTTTAAGATGTGTAAGGCATTTAATGTCCTTTTGTTCGAATGTGAGCTAGAGGCGGGCGGCGCGAGAAGCTCGCCTGGCCGCGCGTCGCCCACCCTAGCGACGGTGAACCCTGTGCGTTGCGCCAATTGAGCGCCACAACGACACGATAGTTGGAAGTTACCTTTTAGTTTTAAATTATTTTGTAATATTTTAGACGCTAGGAGACTAACATAATTTGTTATAATAATTATACCTAAGGCCTGAGAAAAAGTTCAGCATGTTTGACGTCCCCAATGTAAATCCTTAATACAACGTGTCTTAAAGAGTACCTTTATAGGTAGATAGCGTAGATTTTTCTTATGTGGACCTTTTATATGCTTACTTGAATACATATTATATATGTATTGAGTAAATATTTAAACATATCACGATATTGTTTTAAAATTGTGATTGCACTTTGTATTAATTGATATCCTTTGCATCTCATTTAAGGTAGGCCATTTTAAATAAACAAATTTACATTAAATTAAATTGCTATTAAAGTCACTGTGTATTTTTGCTCGTAAGTGTATATATATATTGGAAATTCTACTGATATAATCAGGTTAGATGTCTGTATTTTATCTACTGCATTTTGCGCGAAATTGAATGGACTATGAAAAAAATTCACTGGACCAAATACGTGATAACAAAAGTCCTGGTGCGGTCTGTCTGAAAGAAGCTGTGCTGAGATCTTATAATCCATAATCTATCAATCGTCATATGGTGGGTATTCTTTATGTACCTGTCGGCGTGAAACACGTGACATTGTAGCTGAAAGTTGCCTTGTATCTTCTAAAAGACTAGAGACCTGCAGCACACTGTAGGTATAAAATTATTGTGGAATGAATTCAAGTACCTATTGCACCAATAGGTGCTCTGTCCTTTATCTACGGTTATAACTTAGGTAAGTACATAGATAGGTCAAGGAATTTAAGATTCATATCTGACGTAACTGTTGAGTAGATACGTGAATAAATGTTACTCAAGTACCTACTTAGTCAACATGTATTCCTCTAAGAGAATGAGTGTTGGAGTTAATGTCCTTATTAAAGGAGTTAGTGATAAACGTTGTCTATTACATTCGTAGAGTTTAAGAAGTACAAGACGCATGCAAATCAATAATTTTATACAAAAAATTGATACTTAGTAACCTTAATTATAAATGCTGGACTTTTTACTCGAACGCCACCACTCCCTTCTAATACTATTAATTTTATAGATTATAAAGTGTAGTCAAGGAAATTATTTTTCGTTATTTTTTTATTGTGACGAATTTTGTAATGAATGAACCTAAATAGGTAGGTATTGTACTTATTTAATACTTCGGTTGTGCTTGAGCAATGATTATGCTTCAACATTGTTACCTACTCTCCATCCAGCCCGATAGAATTTACATTTTCCGTACCTACACATAAAAAACTTTTTGATATGAGATTTGCAAGTGACATTCCTACATTACAAGCCTGTTATTTCCATATGCCTACTAATTAATTGATCAGGAACAGTGTAATAGGTATTTATAAGACTAGAAATTACCCCGACAGCACGAGACCGACACGGCGTCGTCGCATGTGAGCGCCTCTTAACTAATAAATAAATAAAGAACCGCACGTAAAACAAACCTGGGCTGCATTAGTACAAGCTAGCCATTTAATATTTATACCCCATGCAAGCCTTGTTATTGTTACCATAGGTCATTTCATATCGACATTTCTAGAGCTGTTGTCTGCTTTTTCACACACATGCGACGATGTACGTATCGGTCCGCAAAATATATCTAAACTCCATTTGAAATAACATTAGACATGTTTCCAAATCTTTTTACAGTCCGTTCAACCGACTTTGAGTTCTAGCCCGTAAACATAAGCATGACATAAAGAGCATAAAGCTGTTACCAAAACTAACTGTTTACTACAGCTACCATTTGTCGTATCACCAACGCATTAGAAATCAAAATCGGTTGAACGGGCTGTAAACTGGGCTAATTGAAACGTCTAATGTTATCGCAAATGGAGTATAGTTCTCAATTTCTACTCGAAATACCTACTCTGAATATTTTTAAGTAATAGACACAGAATTATGTGCCCAAACTTTTGGTCATTGGATTTGAGAGATTGGAGAGCTTAGATATTAAAAACGCTACTCCTATGTAAAATAATAAAACTGCAGGCAGTAAAATGATTCTCATCGTAGGTAATATTTCCCTCCATACCTGTACCTAATGCCTAAGTCACAAATGTTACTTATAATATTATCTTTTCTTCTTTAAGGTTTGTAATGAATTGCATTTCTTAAATACATAGAAACATAAATGTGCTTTTGTTATGATATGTTATACATTTTCTTTGTAAATATTTCGTGGAAATAATATCGATGCAAGTGCGTCAGTGAAAATATGTCTCTTTTATTTATTTTCAAATAACCCGCAATTTGTGTGACGAAAGTGGACGAATATAAGGATAAAAGAATACCAAAGGAACGATGGATGGATTGAGTGAAACAAAGCCAAAACCCTGTCCTGGGTGCCTTCACTGAGGAGGTGCTTTTGACAGAACAAACTTCGTCAGCATCGGCCAGGTATTACCTATGCATGGTGTTACGCCAACGCTCTAAATACTCAAACATATTCAATTTACTGGAAATACTACGAGTAGGTATCACGCGGGGTATCTATACTTATAATATTATAAAGAGGAAAGATTTTTTTGTTTGTTTGTTTGTATCGAATAGGCTCCGAAACTACTGGACCGATTTAAAAAATTCTTTCACCAGTAGAAAGCTACATTATTCCTGAGTAACATAGGCTATTTTTTTATCCCAAAAGCGGGTCCTGTGGGGCGGTCCACGGGAGCGAAGCCGCGGGCAACAGCTAATCGTAAATAAAGGCCTACCACAGGGTGTGGTGCTGTCACTACTATCTGTAGAACTTAGTCGTTAATGAGTTCATCACATCCTTTTTGATATTACATTATCTTTAGAAGCACTAGAACCCTCAAAAGATGCTCAAAATTGCGCTGCCAACAGTAGAGCTTTGTTGGCAGCGCAATTTTGAGCAATATTTTTTTGAACAAATTTGACAACTATAAATGAAAAAGGAAAACATGAGCACAGTAGGTATCTATATCTCCCCCCGGTGGGATCCCGCATTGTCGAGGCGGGGGGGCTCAGTAACCGTGGCTTGGTCACCCACGGTGAAGCGAAGAGGAACCCGAGAAGGGGCCGCTCGTCAGGGCTTTTGCCGATTAGCCGACGACGTAGCGGCCAACATGAAGGTTGCGGTGCTGCCTGGGCAACATCGCAACTGAGGCGGGCCATGATGTCGTATGGGGTCTCCCAAACCCATACGATATCACGGCTGAGGGTTGGAGGCCGCGGCGGGAGAGGAGTGCCGGTATTGCGGTGCGCCGCTCTCCCTACCTTCCGCGGCCTAGACGGGGTCGCCACCGTCTGATGGCGGACGCGGTGGGGCCGCAGGGGAGGAGGAGTGTCGGTATAACGTTGGCCGCTCTCCCTATCCCCTGCAGCCGAAACATTGTAGGTGGCATTGTGGGTGGTGAAATATCTTTTAAATTGGTACAATAGTGGAGGAGGAAATAGGCGAGAGCCAAACCTCGAATTACGACTTTTAACTTAGGCAATTCAGTCGGATGTCTGCGACCGCATTTCCTCAACCTCTATTCTGTGAGTTACGTAGATAATGTCGCAATTTTTACCCGACTGCCGAAGGAGGGTAATGTGTTTATCAGTCTATGTATGTATGTATGTTTGTTCCTATGTGGCGTTCTAGAGACCAATCGCGTTGGCCGATTTTGATGATTCATACGTCAATCGATTTTTCTTAACCCTGCGAGTGTCACTGGCTTTAAAAATGGAAAATAGAAAAATGGCGGATTTTGGGTGCCATATTGTGGGTGACAATTTTATTTTTCTTCCAAACCCATCTCGTGGTATATCAAAATGAAGGAATTTAAGAGGCGATTTCAAAAATATATAATACTTATATGTTTAAATGTACCTAAATATAAAAAAAAATAACTGAAAAGACTATATTGTATATGAATAAAAACAAATTAATTCAAAAAATCTAAAAACCCGACTGCTTAAAAAGCGAACTAAAAAGGATTATACACTAAAAAGGATACAAGAAGAAAAACATGATATGAAGTCGGAGGATACATCTGGTTTTGGACAGCCAGCTCGCTAATACGTATCCTCCGACTGCAGAGCATGATTTTCTTCTTGTTTAATCCCTTTCAGTCGGGTTATTTTTTTGTTTTTTTTTCTCTGTGAAATTCAAAATTGCCAAAAGCCCAATTTCGCACATTACTGATGCAAAAATTTGTTGATGAAAAATTGGTGCTCTCTCCAAAGATCAAGCCATGATGCTGCTACGGCGGCCTGATTTGGTCGACGAGAACGGACCTCTCAACCGCCACCACCAAAAAATCAACGGTTCAAAGAATTGCTTGTACAGTTATTCGTTTATTATCGTTTCTTCGTTTTTTGACATGTAGTGTTTTTTTTTATTTGGCTGTCGGTTGTATTTAATTGTAGAAAGTTTTTTATTTTCATTTTTTAGTGGTACATAATAGACAAGTTCTATAGTAAGGTACCTATAATGCCCACAGTGATGCCAGAATAGATTACCCGAATAACATGTTACTTGAACATAACCGGTGTAATGAGAGTGTACCAGGTAAATTGTACACATCTGCGTACCCGTTTAGAGCATACTGGTGTGATGGTGTGTTATGAAATTTTGTAAACAATAAAAAGAGATGCGATTGCAACAATCCCGAGAGATTTGCCGTCATTGATTGAAGAGTTCTGTTGTATATCTACGAAGTTCTTCATCAGATCTTTACCAAATTTAAATGGGACCATTTCGAAATAAACTTCTTTCGAAAAAAAGAAGAATTTTGCAAATCCGTTTAAATATTGAGACTTTTATATTTATCTTGACAGTGTGGCATATTGTCCAATTCTTTAATAAAAATCAGTTTTGCGTTAGGACGCAAAGATAGACAGGCATTTCATTCCCATATCTAGGTTGGTAGTTATGTAATTAGTTAAGATATGAACTGCTCCTTCAGTAGATCTACCCTTCCTAAAGCCAAACTGTTTCTCGTAAAATTAAGTGGTGCTTTTCCAGATAGTTTGTCAGTCTTATATTGATAACTTTTCAAAAATGTTTGACATAGCGGGTAGGATTGATATTGGTCTATAGTTAGACAAGATATTTGTGTCTCCACCTTTGTATACCTATATACAAAGGTGGAGACACAAATATCTTGTCTAACTATAGACCAATATCAATCCTACCCGCTATGTCAAATATAATATCTTGTCTAACTATAGACCAATATCAATCCTACCCGCTATGTCAAACATTTTTGAAAAGTTATCAAGACAAGATATTTGTGTCTCCACCTTTGTATACCTATATACAAAGGTGGAGACACAAATATCTTGTCTAACTATAGACCAATATCAATCCTACCCGCTATGTCAAACATTTTTGAAAAGTTATCAATATAAGACTGATAAACTATCTGGAAAAGCACCACTTAATTTTACGAGAAACAGTTTGGCTTTAGGAAGGGTAGATCTACTGAAGGAGCAGTTCATATCTTAACTAATTACATAACTACCAACCTAGATATGGGAATGAAATGCCTGTCTATCTTTCTTGATCAAAGCTTTTGACACTATCTAGGCCCCACCTCCTATATTGTTAAATAAACTGGAGACACTGGCAATCAGAGGAACGCAATTGAGTCTATTTCGGGGGTATCTTGCAGAGCGTAAAGAGTGCGTGCGGGTGGGTGAACACACGAGCCGCAGTGGTCATGCCGTCGATTATGGTGTACCACAGGGTAGTATTCTGGGACCGACTCTATTTCTCGTTTACATTATCGACCTCACTAACCTCCAACTACCCCGAGGCGAACTGATCTCCTATGCAGATGACACTGCTCTTCTTTTCTCCGCTGTTACTTGGGATGAGGTATTCTATGCTGCCCATGAGGGATTTAATGTTGTGAAGGGATGGCTCAGGTCCAATATTCTAACCATAAATATCGAAAAAACTAAATATTTAAGTTTTAGTACTCGCTGCGTGCGATGAGGCCATTATATATCATCGCATCACATCACATGAATGCTTGCCTGGGGTAGACTGCTCGTGCGGATCCATGGAGCGTATAAATATAATCAGGTACTTGGGTATCATTATTGACAGCAACCTTCAGACAGATTCCGGAAACATTAAAAAGCTAAGTGCTCGGACTTAGCTTTTTAATATGTTGCCTGAATCTAAGGTACGTACGGAAACTCATTTATGTCTTTAGAAAACTCAGACACGCGGCTGATGCCATTACTTGAGCAAGTCTATTTTGCGCTTTGCCAGTCTATAGCATCTCATCTTGGGGAGGAGCTCCGAAAGCCACCCTCAAGAGAGTAGAAATAACCCAACGAGCTATTTTAAAAACTATATATTTCCGCCCCTTTCTTTAACCTACTTTTTTCAACTTTTTATTCTTAACATAATTCATGCAAACTGGTGATCTCACATATGACGCACGTACTCTACTTAAACGTAGGAAATATCCAGTTTGTAAACGCACACATGCTGCCAAAAAATCTTTCTTCAGGAGATTACCCATTTTTCTTGGTTCTTACCTATATTACAAAGTTAACGTAATTATAAACATATATCCATTTAATAAGATCCACTGAAAAATAAAAATTCAGGACTATCTACAAGGACTCTCTTATGATGAAACAGAAGCGCTTTTCAACATTCCCAAATAGATACCTTTAAAAGCTACTTAATCACTTTCTCTAATCATTCATAATATCAACTTTAAAACTTTCGCGTTTCATAATAGAAAAACAATATAACACTGGAATTTAACGCGATGATTTAGATTACTTATTTATCTATTTCACCCAACGTTTGTTGGGCCGTGCTGCAACGACCGTGATCCCGGGTAGACTGGTGTCTCGGTGGACTGGCTCCGTTGAAGAAAATTCTTCCTCTACCCTACACACATTTCTACACACAACACTGATACCGCTCATATTAATTCAAATACACACACCACACAATCACCACACTCCACACACACACACACACACTCGCACACCCACACACAACACACACACCTACACATGAAATGGCTATCTAAAAAAAAAGTTTACTCAAAAAACCCGACTGCTTAAAAAGTGAACTAAAAAGACGCAAACAAGAAGAAAATGCTGCTGTGCAGTCGGAGGATACATATTCGTGATATGGCTGACCAAAACTAGATGTATCCTCCGACTGCACAGCATGATTTTCTTCTTGTTTGTGTCATTTTAGTTCACTTTTTAAGCAGTCGAGTTTTTTGGTTTTTTGAATTAACTTTTTTTATTTATAACTTTTTAGTTACCATTTTTTTATTTCAACATATAATGTATTATATATTTTTGAAATCACCTCTTTAAACCCTTTATTTTGATACACCACACGAGGGGCATGGAAGAAAAAAATAATTTGGAGCCCACAATATGGCGCCTAAAATCCGCCATTTTTCTATTTTCCAATTGTTAAGTAGCCAGTGACACTCGCAGGGTTATGACGAATCGATTGACGTAAGAATCATCAAAATCGGCCTACGCGTTTGGTCTCTAGAACGCCACATAGGAACAAACATACATACATATATACATACATATATAGACTGATAAACACATCCCTCCTTCGGTAGTCGGGTAAAAAGGGTATAAACTGCAATCCGAGATACAGGTTGACGCCTAGTTCGGATGCAGAAAGTCCTATATTTACAAACTCCTAGCAGTACATTCTCATTTAAATTGTTTCTGTAATATCTTTTTGGAAAAAAAAGTTAATTAAAAAAATCAAAAAACCCGACTGCTTAAAAAGCAAACTAAAAAGACGTAAACAAGAAGAAAATCATGCTATGTAGTCGGAGGATACATATTCGCGAGCTGGCGGACCAAAACCAGATGTATCCTCCGACTGCACAGCATGATTTTCTTCTTGTTTACGTCTTTTTAGTTTGCTTTTTAAGCAGTCGGGGTTTTTGATTTTTTTAATTAACTTTTTTTATTTACAACTTTTTAGATATTTTTTTTTTGAATTAGCTACATTTAAACATATAAGTGTAATATATTTTTGAAATCGCCTCTTAAAATCCTTTATTTTGATACCCCACACGATGGGTTTGGAAGAAAAGTTTTTTTTTCCCCATAAATGGCGCCCAAAATCCGCCATTTTTGTTTTTTCCAATTTTAATGTAGCCAGTGACACTCGCAGGATTAAGAAGAATCGATTGACGTAAGAATCATCAAAATCGGCCAACGCGTTTGCTCTCTAGAACGCCACATAGGAACAAACATACATACATACATAGACTGATAAACACATTACCCTCCTTCGGCAGTCAGGTAATAAATATTATTTGATCTGATATGACGGAGTTATGACCGAACATACATGTTGAACATGTATGTTTAATGATTATTTTATAATAGTGGTCCCGTAGTAGCCTTCCATTATAAAATAATCCTATTTGAATGGCATTCCATGTGTAGGTGTGTATGTGTGAGTGTTGTGTATGCGTGTGTTGTGTGTGTGTGTGTGTGGTGAGTGTGTACACACCACACACACACACACACCGTATTTGAATTAATATGAGCGATATTATGAATGGCTAGAGAAAGTGTGTATGTAGCTTAGGTATCTACTCGTATTTGGGAATGTTGAAAAGCGCTTCTGTTTCATCATAAGAGACTCTCTTGTAGATAGTCCTGAATTTTTCTTTTACAGTGGATCTTATTAAATGGATATATGTTTATAATTGCGTTGACTTTGTCATATAGGTAAGAACCAAGAATAATTAAGAATCTCCTAAAGAAAGATATTTTGGCAGCATGTGTGCGTTTACAAACTGCATATTTCCTAAGTTTAAGTAGAGTACGTGCGTCATATGTGAGATCACCATGTTGCTTGAGAATTATGTTAACCCATATATGCCGAGAACTACATTGGGATTCCGATATTGGTTATTTGCAGATATTTTTATGTTGATAAACCCCTATATTAGTATTGACTAGTTTTAGTAAAAAATATTTTTGTTTAGTAGGTATTTTAGAGGTGTTCCAAAACGGGCAAATATCCTACATTCGTTATAGGTAAATAAAATCAAATGATATGGGTCGGCGTATAAGCAATATCCTAAGCGCAAGGCTGCAATCAACGTTTTGAAGCCAAATCTAATAGGCTTTCCCCTGATATGCTGCTTATAACCGTTTCTACCTTAGTAAGGTATCATTGATTCATCTACGCTGATGTCCTTTTCGATCACAGCATATTGCAGTAACTTTTTATTTAGTACCTAAATCAAAAAGAGGGTGGAATTTAGCCAGTTTGTCATTAGGGCAAAGGTTCTCTTAAAGAAGAAAATTATGCTTGCGAACATGTATCCTCCGACTGCACAGCATGATTTTCTTCTTGTTTACATCTTTTTAGTTCGCTTTTCAAGCAGTCGGGCTTTTTGATGTTTTTAATTAACTTTTTTTCTACCTGTTTCATTATTTTTCAGGTAGTTTTTAGGGTTCCGTACCCAAAGGCTAAAAACGGGACCTATTACTAAGACTCCACGGTCCGTCTGTCTCTCTGTCTGTCACCAGGCTGTATCTCATGAACCGTGATAGCCAGACAGTTGACATTTTCACAGATGATGTATTTCTGTTGCCACTATAACAAGAAATACTAAAAACAGAATAAAATAAATATTTAAGTTGGGTCCCATACAACAAACGTGATTTTTTTGCCGTTTTTTGCGATAATAGTATGGAACCCTTCGTGCGCGACTCGCACTTGGCCGGTTTTATATTTTATCGTCTGCTGATTAAATTTATTTTTTTCAAGTTTCTCATCTTTCATCGAAAACAAAATTAAACATTTTAATGATATTTCGGATAGACTCTCCAAAATTAATTTACATTCGGCATTCACCCTTCCCCCTGTTTCGGAACAAATTTTATGTATATTCTCCGTTCTTCTCCTCTTTGGAAGAAACCACAAATTATGGAAAAAAAAAATTTTTGGTGGCCTCGCCTCGGCGTCCGCAAAATTTCTAGTGTAAGCTGCGTTCTGTTTTCTGTCCACAGCACTGAAAAGCTAACCAGAAAAATTTTAGCTCTTTCCCTGGTCGGAAGTGCCGTGTTTGACCGACGCAGAGGACGCCTGGAAAGTGGCTTGCCCGGATACGGATCGGCCCGAGAACCCATTTTTCCAGAGACAGTGGGATGAGCCGCTCTCCAGGTTGGTACGGAATAACCTTATTAATACGTCTACCAATGCTGCTGAGCGTGCCCGCCTGCTGGCTGTGAGTAAGTGGGAATCGGGCCTCTGGCTTCAGGCACTACCGTCACCTAACTATAGGCACTATGCTAGGTGGCACAACCTTCCGACTCGCTACATGTCTGCGATTGGGCGCTCCATGTGGGGCTCCGCATCGCTGTCAATGCGGTGAAGCATGTTCACACATTCACAAAACAATCGCTAAAAGAATCTATACAAAGGTAAAAAAAAAGTATAACAAGACTAAATTTAACATGTGGCACAAATGTTATCAGTGCTGTAACTATTCTTAGCAAAGGGCTAAAAAGATGATTGAAAACCACTGTAAAAAGTCTAATTAAAAGAAGGAAAAAGAAACTGGCCAAGTGCGTGTCGGGCCACGCGCTGTAATAGGGATCCAAAGTTGCATAATAATGCGGACTAAGAAGAGGGTTTTGTTGTTGTTACATGAACATTGATGCTCTCAATTTTAGCTCTTTCCCTGGTCGGAAGTGCCGTGTTTGACCGACGCAGAGGACGCCTGGAAAGTGGCTTGCCCGGATACGGATCGGCCCGAGAACCCATTTTTCCAGAGACAGTGGGATGAGCCGCTCTCCAGGTTGGTACGGAATAACCTTATTTATTTATTTATTTTATTTATTTATATATGCTTTATTGTAGGTACACCAAGTTAAAACACAGAAAAGGAAACTTAAAACTAAAATACATACAATGGGCGGCCTTATCGCATACCGCGATCTCTTCCAGGCAACCTGGAATGGACAGTGATAGACTGGACATGAAATGGGGTTGACATTGGTGTAACACATAACATTACCGAATATTTGCTTTAAATATACAATAATATTATTATAGATACACGAATACATACATATGTTAATTACGTGGGCTACAACCGGAGGATCCAAAAAAAAACAAAAGTTATTTAATAAAATTTAATTATACTAAAAGTTACAAGTTAATTATTTCTAAGAGGTTGACAATGTTCGAAGTGTGAATCAATTATGAATTTGGGTCCGCGTTTCCGTTATTGCGAAGCCGCTGTTGTCGTCATCGCGCGGCACGTTTCTGCTGACGCTGCACTGCGTGGTCGAGCCGTGTGCAGTGTTGATTTGGGTCAATGCTGTCTCGGCGATCCTTATAGATTAGCACCGCGTAACACCTCCCCCCGAAGAGCAGCCACCACCGATGATTTTCGTAGTAAATTGAGGTGGGGGTTGGTTGCAGCTTATCCTCTCTTTAGGTTCGGGAAGAGCGTAAATTCTTTCTGGACACCTTGGGTGACATTGTGGTTCCTCGTCTGGAGTCTTCTTAGATTTTGACCAGTACCGTCGGTAGATAAAGTAACCCATGAGTGCACATGCACCGGTTAGTGCTATGTACATTGGAATCGTGGTGTGGTAGATTCCGTAGTCATTCTTAGCTGGAATATGTGGCTGTTGTTGCATTATCTTCATATTGGCTGCATGTAGGTGGTCCAAGTTTATTGAGTTCAATTTTAGTGTCGGGACTGGAAGCTGATTATCTATGTCTTCTAGAGGTAGGTCCATAATCTTCAATACGTGACCCTTCAGACGATTTTTCTTATTGGCGATAGTGATCTGTGGTGTCTCTATGTAACAGTCCTGCGGTATGGTGAGTAAGTAACTTCCTTGAACTTCTTTGTACAGGTCTTGTCCACAGGAGAGATGAACCTTCGTGGGAACCGGGAAGCTGATGGTGTAGTATCTATCATCAAGTTCCTCGTACGCTGGCTGGTCCAAGGTGATAGCGACAGGTTTGCATGTTGAACTTTTCCTTTGCGTGGTGATGAGTTCGTGTATGCAATCTTGAGAGGAATGACTCTGTAGACTTCGTTTCTCCTCACATATGAACCACTTGCTGGTCTTCGGGCATTCAGCCTCTATGTTCTTAGAATCTTTCTGGAAGATGGCTAGGAAAGGAGAGGATGGAATGAGGACTTCATGATATTTGTTAGGTATTATTGATAACTTATATAGATCGTATGTATGCGGTTGAAATATTGGAAACTTATATACTATAACTATATTATTGCTTACATAATATGAACCTAACTTAATTATATTATAATATTCTCTTATATCTATATCTACTACTTTCTCACTACTATATAAACTTGTTAATTTATTTATTATAGCGCGTATTTCGTCTATGCTGAGAATGGAATGGTGCATTGTAGAGGTTTTTATAAATGCTAGAACATTCTGCAGCCGGTTTAGTTCCTGTGAAACTGCATCTACGTTATCGCTAAGGATAATAAGTATTTGAGCTAAATGTGCGTATTTTATCAAATCATGATCTCTATCTGCGTTGCTTTCGTTAATTCTATTTAGTAGGGCTGCCATTTTTTTCTGGTTATCTACAATATCGTCAATGATTTTAGAATATTGAGTGGACATCTCTTTTGTTAGACTAACATGCTGATTGAATTCAGTGACTAATTTGTGTTCATCGTTTTCGAGAGATTTTATAGCTTGATTATAATGTAATGCGTCGGTATAATCTAAATTTCCTGTAATGCTTTTCACAACACTACCGAGACCATCTATGAGCCCTCTTTTTACACGAGTTATCTCGAAAGATTTTAATTGTTCGGATACACTATTGAGTTTGGATCTCAGGTAATCTATATGAGGCTGGAATAATGATTTAGTTTGGTTATTAAGATTAGGGCTGCTGGTTAGTAATTGGCTATCAATAGAATTTATTTTATCTTGTAGAGTGTCTAAATTAACGTATTGTATGAAGGAATGGTGGTGTGATAAGATCTTAGCTGGGCCTAATTTAAAGGGTACAATCCCAGGTCCATCGTCCAGGCTCTCAAGTCTTATTTCTTGAGATAGAGCTGTTCGCAGGAACAGGTGTAGAATCAGGAGCTTCCTGTAACAATCGGGCGGTTTTAGGAACCCTTTTTAGCCTAGACTTCGCAACAGGACCGCGTTTCTTCCTTGTATAGATGTGGATAGGGAGGTCCGCCATAACAACGTCATGAGTGTATCGAGGAGCTAATTTTTGCCTGGAAGCAAATGGATTCTTTACAAAAATCTGTTGTTCAGGTGAGTAATCGACTTCTGGTTCGCGTTGACGGTTACGACTATCAGTAGACTCCTTGCGGGTTTCGATACATAGCTCATGTATTGCATTATATGCAGTAGTCATTTTCTCTTTATGACTAGTCATATACTGCTGTAGCAAATGAGCGGATAAATCTATGTCAAAGGAATCGCGGGGATCAAAATGTCCGGTAATAACTTCGATAGGTTTACATTTTGTGAAACTATGGATACTGCTATTGTAAGCTAGGAGGGCGTAGGGCATGAGGTTAGTCACGGATTCACCTTTTTGACTTAATTTAAGGATACGAAGGTGTTCCAATATGGTAGCGGTATTTTCATTCGGAGTATGTGGTGCAACCCTATGGTGTTGAATTTTGTGTAACCTTGTGAATTCTGCTATTAGTTGGTTAGTAAACTCTGTCCCGTTATCAGTAACGATGGTAGATGGTATTCCATGGTGAGTGCAAAAGCTAAGCAAGGCTTGTACTACACTTATGGCTGTTCCATCTCTTAAGTAATACGCCTGAGCATACTTTGAAAATGAATCTACTAAAGTTAGAAACTTTTCGCTTTGAATAGTTAATAAATCGAGGTGTACTATTTCAAATGGTTTACTTGCTGGTGGAACTACTTTAAATTGTTGTTTGGTCGGATTGCGGTCGTACTTTGCCTGACCACAAGTAGTACATTCGTTAATAAATTTCGTTATATGTTCGCGCATTTTCGGCCAGTAGTACTTATGAGATAGAGCTAAGTAAGTTTCGTTAATACCCCTGTGGTTAGTTTTCCCATCATGATGCTTATTAATAATTTCCTGTTGCCTCAAGTACTCTCTAACGTTATCCAATTCCTTTTTGGTTAACGTTAAGGTCATTGATGAATTTTTAAAGTTCTTTTGAATAATGGGAATTATTGAGTACATGCCTAAAGTTGGATTTATTAGTAGCCCTGTTTTAATTTTAGGATGAACGTACTCTTTTATTGCATTAACTACGTCCTCCTCTAAATTTGATTCTGACACTTGAATGTTGATTCGTGTGTGGGTGTCAAAGGGTTTTGTTACAATTGTTCGACCCTTTATATCTCCTACTATATTAAAAATAATCTGTTTCGTAAACTTGTTTAATGGATCGTCAGAAATGGGAACCTCTAGGATGGGGTTCTCATTATCTGTGTGGACTGTAGCGGTACCCGAGTCATCCGCGGGTTCCGTAGCCGTAATGGTTCTAGAGTCATCAAGGGCAGGGTTATTTTCTGAAGGGTTAGCTACAATAGACATTAGTTCTTCATTATTAATTTCAAGCCGTGATAAAGCATCCGCGTTAGTATTGCATTTACCTTGTTTATATTCTATTGAAAAATCAAATTCACTCAGTTTTAGCCGCCATCTTGTGAGTCTCGAATTGGGTTCCTTCAAGTTCATGATCCATTGAAGGGGTTTATGGTCAGTAATTATTTTAAATCTTCTACCGAATAAATACGGCCTAAAATATTTGGTGGCCCAAACAATTGCTAACAATTCCTTTTCAATGGTACTGTAGTTTAACTCGCTAGAATTTAAAGTACGTGAAGCGTACGCTATGGGTTTATCTGAACCTATTACTCCCTGGGATAGGACGGCGCCGATCGCAACGTTAGATGCGTCGGTTGTTAGAATGAACTTTTTATTGAAATCTGGATATTGCAGAATAGGGTCGTTAGTAAGGAGGTTTTTACAGTGCTCAAAGCAATTAATGTATTTTTGATCCAAAGTTATTTTGCTACCCTTTTTCAGACATTGAGTTAGTGGTTTAGTTAATTTAGCGAAATCCGGGATAAATTTCCTATAATAACCGATCAGGCCGAGAAAACGTTTGATTTCTGTTGCTGTTTTAGGAAGAGGGTAGTTTTCTATGGCTTTAATTTTGTCTGGATTTGGCTTGACACCTTCGTTGCAAATGATGTGGCCTAGAAAGCTAGTTTCTAACTTTAAAAATTCGGACTTATCCATTTGAATTTTAAAGTTAGATTCTCGCAATCTTTTAAATACTTTTTCCAGGTTATTAATATGCTCCTGCAGGGATGTACTGAACACTACAATGTCATCCAGATATACCAGGCAGATGTGGTTTAGGTCTCTAAGGATATTATCCATAACTCTTTGAAATGTCGATGGAGAATTTTTAAGCCCCATCGGCATTCTAAGGAATTCATAATGGCCGTTTTCCACATTAAACGCCGTTTTATGTATATCTTCAGGGTTCATTTCGACCTGATAGAACCCGCTGGCTAAATCCAGGGTACTAAAATATTGACATTTACCTAATTTGTCGAGTACGTCTGTAATGTTGGGTATGGGATACTTGTCATCAATCGTTTTCTCGTTGACTTTTCGGAAATCCACGACAAGTCGCCATTTAACCTTGCCAGAAGCATCCGCCTTTTTGGGTACGATCCAAATAGGGGAACTCCAGGCCGAATCTGATGGTCGTATTATATTTTGATCAAGCATTTTGCTTATTTGATCTCTGACTTCTTGTCTGTGGACATAGGGATATCTATAAGTTTTTGTGTGTACTGGAATTTCATCAGTTGTTCGGATGCGATGTTTCACTTTATTTGTGAATGTCAATGATTCGCCTTCGAGATAAAAGACGTCGGCATAGTTCGCGCAGAGGTTTTTTAAGTTAGCAAGTTCCTCTGGGTTTAAATGTTCCGTTCTGAGACGAGAAAGTACGGCATTAACACGATCTGATGGAATTGCAGTACCTTCAACTTCAATGTTAAATAGCTCAGCCTCTACGGGGCGGTCCATTGAAAAGATGATGTCGTTACACGTAGGGTTAGTAATCTCCACCCAGCCACGGTTATTTTTAACATTAGTTATACAGTTTGAAATTAAGCAACTACAGATGACTTGATCCTCGATCATTACTTCACCATCCAACGTATTAATAGGTACTCTAACTAACTTGGATGAATTAGCTGATATTATGTCCTCATACAAATTAACATTGCGTGAGTCATACATCTGTATAGGTAGTTGTGCATTCTGTGTTATTAGTAATTTACGGTTAAGATCGATTTTACTTCCCCAATTTTCAAGCAAATCAAAGCCTAGGAGTCCGTCAAAGTAATTATGAAATTTGTAAACGAATAATGTAACATCTGAATGTTCGTTTAATTCTGAAAAGCATGGCAAAGTAATGGAATAGTCATTCTTAGACGTCCTATGACGTACTTCGAATGGCTCATAGTTTAGTGGTATATGGTTAAAATATTTGCTTACGGCTTCTGGACTTATAAACGATTGATTGGCTCCTGTATCAATTAGTAACTTAAGTGGTGGATCCTGAATCTGAATAAATCCGAGTTGCCTCTGTATATGAAAGTTGAGCTCTATTTTGGTTTTTCTAATTTGGATACCTTCTGAAAATTTTCAGCAGGTTGGGTATCTTGGTCTACCTCTTCTACCGAAGGAGTGTCGTGGTAGGGATACGAATCCTCATAATATCCAGATTCGGGGTACTGTTCGTTAGTATAATAATCTTGTTCGTAATCGGCATAGTAACAATTACTATAATCATAGTCGTAGTCTAAGTTGTTAAAATTAACCTCGCGTGTCCTGAAATAGTTGTTCGGAGGTGGATTACCATACTGTCTCCAATCGCGACCTGAGGGTGGCAAGGTTTTGGGCACAAAAGGACTAACGCCGCTCATTGGCTTAGGTGCGTTATTATAACTTGATTGTGGTTGCGGTTGAGGTCTAGGAGGCATTCTAAAGACGTTACTTTGCGGGTGATAAAATGGCAAGGGGGCGCGCATCATTTGTTGTGTACGGGTTAAGCCACGGGGTTGCTGTTGCATAGGCATGCTGGGCCTCCATCCTTGAGCATAAGGCTGCATTGACTGCTGTCGCTGCGGGCCAGGCGTATTGAACGCAAATTGTTTTGATGGTCCAAGCATGACAGGAACGTTAACAGGGTTTACTTTGGGGGTGAAATTGTTCAAAGGTAAATGATGATTCGGTTGTGGTTGAGCCCAGTCCTTTCTACTGGGTCCTCCCTCATTGCGGTGTTGCAGGTAAAGCGTGTTTAGTTCGTCTTGCACGTATTCCAATGCCTTTTCCATGGACTCGGGACGCATGCAACGTATTCTAGAGCCTAGGGGGTCTTTAAGACCCCTCAGATAAGCTTGGAGGGTTAACTTTTTATATAGCATTCGTTTAGCCTCAATAGTGGTGTTAACTGTCTCGTGAAGCGAGATATAAGTCATTATGGTGCTAAATAAGTTTTGGCACCTTTCATAGAATTCTTGAGGGCTACTGGAACCCTGGGTTTGCAAGGATAAGTCGCTGTATAAAGCGGTCTCATCTCGATGGTCAGCAAAGTTATTGATCAGGGCGGATCGAATACCCTGCCAGGTATCCGGGATACCATTGGAATTAATATGCCTAGCAGCGGGTCCCGTAACCTTATTTAAAATTCCGTTAATGAGGGCTAAATTCGTTAGTTCATAACCTTTTGCGGTTTTAAAATAAGTAACTACCAACTGGTCACATATACTAATGAAACGGGTTAGTACGTGCGGGTTCCCGTCGAACTCCGGCACTAATCTCAGGGATTTATAAATCGTGTCTACGTCGTCGCTCGACATCGCGCCTAAATTCCTGTTCTCGTCTATAGCCGCGAGCCTACTCCTGCTTCGGTCACTATTATCTAACCTATCAGATCGATATTCCGTTGGATGGAAAATCTTGAACGCTAAAAACTTACACACATACAGAAATTATAAGTAAAAAATAATATCATGAACATAGATTGGACAGGATATAAGAATATAGTAAGGATTAAACTTAGGGCTTGTGATATTCAAGGATACTTAAGGGTAAGATAGGCAAGGACTTGAAAGATTCAAGGACTTACAGCATTGCTTCTTCTTGACGAATCGAGAGTCGGATTCTCCTCTGGACTGCAGCTCCCGTAGGTTCGGATACCCGTAGACTAATCGTTCGATACGACACTGACTCTACTTTACTGGTATCCTACCGACTGCGCCAATTACGTGGGCTACAACCGGAGGATCCAAAAAAAACAAAAGTTATTTAATAAAATTTAATTATACTAAAAGTTACAAGTTAATTATTTCTAAGAGGTTGACAATGTTCGAAGTGTGAATCAATTATGAATTTGGGTCCGCGTTTCCGTTATTGCGAAGCCGCTGTTGTCGTCATCGCGCGGCACGTTTCTGCTGACGCTGCACTGCGTGGTCGAGCCGTGTGCAGTGTTGATTTGGGTCAATGCTGTCTCGGCGATCCTTATAGATTAGCACCGCGTAACATGTTATATAATAGATACATAAATATATACATACTTAATATATATAGGCAATGAAAGAAATTGTTGACCAACGACAATCACAGTGTCAGGTAATGTTCTTTTACGAGTCTTTTAAATACAGGCAATGACCTTATTAATACGTCTACCAATGCTGCTGAGCGTGCCCGCCTGCTGGCTGTGAGTGAGTGGGAATCGGGCCTCTGGCTTCAGGCACTACCGTCACCTAACTATAGGCACTATGCTAGGTGGCACAACCTTCCGACTCGCTACATGTCTGCGATTGGGCGCTCCATGTGGGGCTCCGCATCGCTGTCAATGCGGTGAAGCATGTTCACACATTCACAAAACAATCGCTAAAAGAATCTATACAAAGGTAAAAAAAAAGTATAACAAGACTAAATTTAACATGTGGCACAAATGTTATCAGTGCTGTAACTATTCTTAGCAAAGGGCTAAAAAGATGATTGAAAACCACTGTAAAAAGTCTAATTAAAAGAAGGAAAAAGAAACTGACCAAGTGCGTGTCGGGCCACGCGCTGTAATAGGGTTCCAAAGTTGCATAATAATGCGGACTAAGAAGAGGGTTTTGTTGTTGTTACATGAACATTGAGAGCAGTGGTGGCCCAGTGGTATCAGCCGCGACTTACAAGTTGTAGGTCGTGGGTTCGAGCCCAGGCAGGCGCTTTACTTTGCGTAAATTATTTTCATCACCACTGCTCTCAAAACCGTGAAGGAAAACATCGTGAGGAAACCGGCATGTCCTAGAACCAAAAATTCGAAGACATGTGACATCCACCAACCCGCACTTACCCCCGCCCGCGTGGTGGATTACGGCCCATTCCCTCTCACAGAGAGGAGGCCTGTGTCCCAGCAGTGGGAACATTAATAGGCTGATGATGTGATGTGTGTGACGTGTGACATAAACATTAAAACGTCTAAAAACGAGCCCACATAGTGATGTTTTTTTTAAATCTATATGCTCGCGTTGGACCACTATGTCACCTGGTGGTAAGCGATGATGTGGTCTTCGGTGAAGCACGCTTGCCTAGAAGTAACCTATTCACTCTTGACTTAAACTAAAGAAGAACTAACTGCTAAATGAAGGAGGAGTTATAAAATCCAACTTCGCAACTGAAGTTAGAAAAATATTATCTATTTGAATACCTACCACTGCGGGTGCGAATTATATTGTTTTACTCCCACCTGATGAGTCAGAGATAGAAACACTGATTATGAACTTGAAAAATGACTGTGCTACTGGATATGATGCTATCCCCGCACGATTTTTAAAGCTAGGCAAAGCTACTATAGTTCCACCACTTACAAAGCTAGTGGAGCTGTGCTTTGCACAAGGAATATTTCCAAAAGATTTAAAAAGATCTCTCATTACACCAGTGCACAAGGGTGGAAACCAAACCGATTACAAAAACTATAGGCCAATCTCAGTGTTGTCAGCGTTGTCAAAGATTTTAGAAAAAGTTTTAAATAATAGACTCAAAACATTTCTAGAACACAATAGAATCTTGTCAGAATCGCAATTCGGGTTTAGATCTGGAAGGAGCACAGAAGACGCTGTAAACCACTTGGCAGATTATGTGACCGCAAAAGTAGATGCAAAACAAAAATGTCTGGTTGTTTTTCTTGATCTCGCCAAAGCCTTCGACACCGTCTGTATTTCAACCCTTGTGGACAAGCTAGAACGTGCGGGAATCCGAGGTAACGCCCTTAACCTTTTTAAGGATTTTCTATGTAACCGCACGCAAAAAGTAAAGATGGCGAAAACATAAGCTCCGAATCACCAATCAGTTTCGGCGTGCCGCAGGGAAGTGTTCTTGCCCCGAGTCTCTTTCTGATTTATATTAATGACCTGTGTCAGCAAGTACTAACAAACGGTAAAATCTTCTCCTATGCCGGTGACACAGCATTGATATTTCATGGAGGGACTTGGGAAGAGGCAAAACAACATGCTGAAATGGGCCTCCATAAAATTAAATTTTGGCTAGAAGCAAATCTGCTAACCCTAAACCTGACGATAACAACCTTTGTGCAGTTCACCTTTGCTAAAACCAAACCACCTGAAGTATTGGTTAAAGTCCACTCGTGCAACTTTCCAGGTAATACCGAGCACTGCTCATGCCTGTCCCTAAAAGAGTCTTCTTCCACCAAATACCTGGGAGTACTTTTGGATAATAAATTAAACTGGCGCCTTCACATAGACCTAATTACATCACGCACAAGAAAGCTAATCTGGGCGTTCAAAAAGTTAAGACACGTTGCTGATCTAGGGCTGCTTAGAACGGTGTACTATGCACTAGCACAGTCGGTGCTGGGTTACTGTAACACGGTTTGGGGTGGAGCATGTAAGTCTTACATGATTGACTTGGAAAGAGCCCAAAGGTCACTCCTCAAAGTCATGACCCTTAAACCATACCGTTTCCCAACAGTGACTCTGTACCAAAACTGTAAGGTTCTGACCGTGAGACAATTATACCTACTGAACCTCCTTATACAACAGCACCGTGTTACTCCTTACAATGAGCATGCAACAAGCAGACGTACGATTCGCGATGTCTGTCAATCTACCAAATGCAACACTACATCGGCAAGGCGGCAGCACATGTTTTTGAGAGTTTTTAAACATTAACCCCCTAACAAATAACAAAGTTAAACAGAAAATAAAAAGTTGGCTTCAAACACTGGACTACGAGCGGACTGAAAAAGTCCTGCAGTAACACTATTTAGATTACTACCCACTTCCAACCTAAAACACAAACACACATACGCACACTCACAGACCACACAAAGCCTTAAGGATTTTAAATAAAATTTTAATTTTACTCTAATTTTACGTAATTTTGAATTAATTTGATTTTAATTTTGAGTGTGTATAATTTTATTTAACATTATTGTAATTTTAAATGATTTTTTATTCCCTTTTGACTTTATTTTATATTGATTTTAATTTTATTTTACTCTATTTAATTGTAATTATGAAAATATTTTATTAATTGTACTCTGATTTCATTTAATTCTACCTTATTTGATTGTAATTTTGAATTTATTATTTTGATTTAATTGTAGTTTGGCATTTATTTTGAATTTATTTTACTCTGATTTTATTATTATTTTACTTTATTTTATTTTAATTTAAGTTAATTGCAAATTTTACCTAATTTTATTCTTATTTAATTTTAATTGTAAGTTATTTTAATCTTATTTAGAGCATGTTTTGAATGTTTTTATTTGATTTTCAATTGTAATGTAAACAAGTGTCAACAAGGGGAGAAGGCACTGGCTTCTGTAACACAGGTTTTTACCTAGCTCAGAAGTCAGGGTTTCAATTATATTGTTCTAAATACTTATTGCTCAATAAAAATATTTGAAAAATATTTGATTTTGATTTGATTCGAGTCTCCAGTACTCCAATATTAAACATTATTAATTTAGAAATCATAATTATTAATTTAAGGATGTTATGATTTAATTTTTGTATATTTTTACATAGTTCATTAGCATATATTTACTATCTGTTTTACACAGCTAACAACGTTATTTAAGTAATTTTTCAATTTCATTTGTACAAAAATTATACTGTGCCAGGTACATTTTATAAGTTGGTCGACTATTACTCGTAAACTTGTAAAGCCTATTATGACTTTATTTTTGTATATTTTTACATGGTTCATAAGCATATATTTACTCTGTTTAACACATCTAACAACGTTATTTAAGTAATTTTTCAATGGCATTTGTACAAAATTTTTACTGTTCCTAGTGTTAGGTTTTTATTTGATAAATACATCTTTTATTTGTTAAGAATTAAATTATTTATATTTAACATCAAATAGTACTTAAAAGTTGTTAAAATGATTATCCTAGAAAATATTCGAATGTCAAATGTCGTCACATCTAATGACAGTTGTCGATTGGAGGGGGATTGTTCGGACACGAGGCGCGTTGAGTGAGTTCGTGAGTCTAGTCTGGGCGGGCTTGAAAGATTGTACTGTTGACCTAAGTGGATATATTGTATGGAGTTGATGGTAACTTAGTGTGAAATGGTAAATAAATAATAGTTCAAAGTCCAAACTGTGTGTTATTGCTGAATTACCAACTACACGTAAGTATTATTCTATTCTTGAGTATTTTTCTATCCTACTGACCTACCGCTTTGTACTAGCTCTGTTGGCTATCTAGTGATCTATTACATTTCAGAAGGGGGATGTACGCGCCCATTACGAAATCAAGTGCTTTTGATTACGATTTTATTAAATTAGTTTTAAATGTCTTATTAAAACTATATTTAATGTATTTTAAAAATATGAGGGTAGAACAAAAAAAAAAAAACAAAAAAAAAAAACAAAAAAAAAAATTGTGACTAAGTATCTTGTCCCTTAAGCGGGGTTTCTTAAAGGGTTGTGAAAATTTGGTTATTTTTTTGCTCAGACTCACCGTTTCAGAGATATTTTCAAAATACCCTGCATACATTTTCAAATATATTTTGTGTACTTTAGTTATTCATAAACCTTTTCTATTTGTTTTATGTACATCATGCTTCGTGAGGCGCCAGCCCAAGGCGCACCAGTCCAGGACGTCACGGCCCAAGGTGACGCAGTCCAGGACGCCACAGCCCAAGGTGACGCAGTTCAGGACGTCGAAGCCCAAGGCATATCAGTCCAGGACGTCGCAGCCCAAGGCGCAGCAGTCCAGGACATCACAACAAGAAGCTACTACAGCAGCAGCCTGGATGTTCATAGCTAAGTGATCGTTAATCTTTTACCGACTCTACTACTCAAATTTTCTATAGACCTATTCCATATTTATGGCTTTGCTGAGGGAGAACCTTTTGCTTAGATGGGTATACTTCTCTACAAACTTGAGAGGGATATCATTTACCTAGTGGATGACATGTGGTGATTATTTAGTCGTAACTTAATTTTTGATGAGATTTTGCTGATATGGCTTCTTTATTGATAATGCCCAATATCCATTGGATTAGCTTTTGTACAACAGGATGATTACTGAAATCGGCACAACTTTTCCTTTTAATATTTTGCTCCATAGAAGCATGATGGGTCTTAATAGTACAGTCCTTGCAAAGGGCAATAGACAATTTTGTCGCATTCCAGTAGCGATATGATATGTGTCGTTAGATGGATCTCTTCGGGGGGATATTTCATGGAATATGGGTACTTGAGGAGATAGAGAGCTTTAAATGTGAGTCATTTGAATTCTGGTATTTTGTCAACTAATTACTTTCATTAGTACTGTGCATTTCAATCATTGTTTTATAAATCCATAAGCGTCCACTTTAAAATATTGGACTCTAATATGCCGATTTAGGAACAATGTTTTAAGAGTCTGCTCCATTAGACCAAACGTTAAGCCTGTCCTTCGCCCCTGTAGCGCTGGGATGTGTCGGATGAATCTTTTCAGTTTGAATATTTCTTATTATAATGACTTTTCTGGATAGTTGACACGTGAGGAGCTACAGAGTTCTAAATGTGATCCATTAAGTAGATATCATTTAAATTCTGGTATGTCGTCTATTGACTTACTTGGAATTTTGCTTTTTTGGGTTTGGACATAATCGCTAGCCGTGTTTCTGTAAATGTAGTGACCCTTAATTAAAAACCTTTGAGTTTGGTGTAAACTCTAAACGGACTAACTATTGACGATAGTTGTCTTGTAACAGGGCTTCTTGAGTGGACTTTTCTCGGTGGCATGTGTCTTGTGGCTGTTAGGTGCCAAAAGAAAAAGGTAGTAATCTTGGGGCCCAATTGCTTGCCTATTTAGGTCATTGAATCTGAATATTTTTGAATTAGCAAAAGGCAGTTTAAAATCGAGTGTTCTTTTGAAAAGTTATTTCTGTTTTGTATCTTATGGCAGTTGGACATCGAGCACAAGTCTTTGTTTTGATGTCTAATGAGTCGCCTGTTTGGGTCACTAACGCTGAACCGACTTATAATTGGCAATATTGGTTTTGTGGTAAAGATTCTTCTTGAGAGGCTCTTTTCGGCGAGGTATAGTCGTAGCTATTGGATGCCAGAAAATCCGTACCGTCGCTGCTCGATATAAGTTACCCGTTTAGGTCAATAACTCTGAACGAGTTAACAATTGACAAGGGCCTTGTAAGAAGCAAGTGTTTTTCTTGATCGGTCGCATATATCATGTGGCTGATGAGCTTTTGGCCAAATTTCCATAATTGGATTACAGCCCATTCTCCTACAATTGTTTATGAACTTGCCTGATATATCTGATAGCCCTTCTCTGGTTTCATCTTCATTGATTGTTGTAGGGTTTCACGTACAGGGGAGTATTTATTCCCCGTTTTGGTTAATCATACCAGTTTGCTGTAATGAATCTGGTTGGTTATATAGTTTGGCATAATTAACCGTAGCTATATTTATGAACTCCATTCAGGATACACATTTGGTAGTGTATTAGAGATGGATATATTTCTTGACAGGTGCTATACAGAGGGTCATTCGGTGTCAGCGGTGACTATACTAAAGTGTGGGGATCAATTTTAAGATACTACAATAGCACATGATAATCTCATACATTTTTTGTATTTTTTTATAGATATATTTGTACGTATAGTGGTTTTATGAAGTTTTCTTTATCGTTTTTGTACAGTATTGGCTTATTTTGTCATTGGTTTCTTTCATTAACTGTGCGGTTTTTCTGATAAATTCTATATTATTCCAGTATGGAGTGCATGATTTTTATGGTAATATGCATAAGGTTTTTGTGTCATACTTTTCACGTGACGCTATAAGTCCTGGTAGATTATTTTTGGAACCTTTTATAGCTTCTTGCTCGTTCAATGTTTTCATTGTTAATGGCGTGTCAGAGAAGTGCGCCAGCTTCTAATTGTGGATTTCTGGTGGATTGTAGCTCTCTGCATTATGTGGTCTTATCCAGACGAAACTGACGACGATATCGATTAAGTGTTAATATGAAAATCTTGTTTATGATTTTGAGGTTTTACTCGTATGCGTATTGAATGAGTCTCGCTACACGAGTGCTGGTGGTTCCATAACCATATTTTCCAGCAACTAAATGCTAATGTTCGTTACCGATACCCCGATCTGTGCATTAAAATCACCCATAGAGGTAATGTGTTTTTCAATACAGTTGTTAAACATTGAGTACTTTCAGAGGCTATAATTATGATTCGAAGATTAAATCTTTTGCATAGGCATTTTTCTGATACGCGGTTGTGGTTTTTTTTTTTACGAGCTCGATCATTATTTTTGCAGTTGAGTTTTAAATGTATAAGTCAATTTAAAAAAGTTTAGTAGCAAGGAGTTTTCATACATAGAATAAAATTGGATAGATTTTATACGAGGAAAAATGAATGAGTCCGTACATCTTAGCATTGAATTCTCAAAAGTCTTTTAAATGGTTGTTTAATATATTTAATTACCAGTTTTATTTTCACATAAAAGGAAATTGTCAAAAGTCGAATAGGTTGTATGGGCTGTTTTCATTGAAAAAAATATATATACGTCATGTTGCAAAAACGCGCCATTTCTGAAAATTTTAATTTTTGTGTGATAAATTGATTATTTTATTTTGTTTATATGAGTTCAAGTACAAATGATGAAATGGAATTAACCCCACCCGATATTTTATGTGGCAAAATAGCGCAAGATGAAATTTTGCCCCCAAAATCTCGATAAAGATATATGGCGACTTACGATAATTTTATTTTGTGGAAGAAACAAATGTAATTCTGTGATTTGTTTTTATTATTTCCCACAACTGTATTAAAAAACGTCGTGTGGTGCATGGGTGTGTGGGTTGTTGCGGACTCGTGTCATTGAAAATCCTCGCCTTCGGCTCGGGCTTGTTGGTGACAGATCGTTTGCAATAGCCTCTTTTCCACCCTTGTATCACAATGTACTATTATGAAGGTACTCGTAAAGTAATGAGTATTTCCAAGTTTTCATAAAAGTTTAATTAGCGACGAGGTTTCGGAGGTTGCATAGGACTGTATAATTGCGGAAGGCAGGTTTTCTAGAACTATTTGTGGGACACAAATTCTTTCTGTTATTTCGATAAAAGTTAAAATGTTTTACTTGTCTTTTGTCTTTACTAAGGGGATATTTTTGGTTTTCCTATGTAATACGTATAATCATAGTCTTCGATAATAGCTTCTTTTAGTAGATGGACTTCAGTCAATCCCAGTATGTCATGGGTAATATTTGTAGAACTGTTTTAGCTCAATATGTTTTGTTTTGATGATAGTCATTTAACACTGAAAGTGCGATGTTTAAATCACTTTTCGGTATTAGTGTCTTTGGAGGGTTTAATACTAATACTCCGCTGGCAGAACGCCGTAGTGGTCATATATGGAATTAGTATGAATTGCGATATTAAACCTAAACTGAATGAGGTCTTGCTTGAAGAGTAGTAGAGTGCGGTCGAAATTGTAATAAATTAATGTTGTTGGAAATGATTTGGTATGTTTGCCAAATTTTTTATGTCTGTGATTAAGTCGCGGGGATTGTCTATAGGCGAATAAATAGCAAGAATTGCCCTCAGGCGAATAAAATCGCAGTACTATTAAATTTGAGAACAAGTTGTGGGCTTACCTACAGGCGAATAAATCGCTATATGCGAATAAGTCGCGGGTTTGCCTACAGGTGTATAAATCGAAGTTTTATTAAATTTGCGAATAAGTCGCGGGCTTACCTATAGGCGAATAAATCGCAGGACTTGCCTACAGGCGAATAAATCGCAATATGCGAATAAGTCGCGGGTTTGTTTATATGCGAATAAGTCGCGGGTTTGCCTACAGGCGAATAAATCACAGTACATGTAAATTTGAGAATAAGTCGCGGGTTTACCTATAGGCGAATAAATCGCGGGACTTACCCACAGGCGAATAAATCGCTATATGCGAATAAGTCGCGGGTTTGTTTATATGCGAATAAGTCGCGGGTTTGCCTACAGGCGAATAAATCACAGTACATGTAAATTTGAGAATAAGTCGCGGGTTTACCTATAGGCGAATAAATCGCGGGACTTACCCACAGGCGAATAAATCGCTTTATGCGAATAAGTCGCGGGTTTGTCTATATGCGAATAAGTCGCGGGTTTGCCTACAGGCGAATACATCTCAGTACATATAAATTTTAGAATAAGTCGCGGGACTTGCCTACAGGTGAATAAATCGCAATATGCTAATAAGTCACGGGCTTGTCTATATGCGAATAAGTTGCGGGTTTGCAAACTAGCGAACAAATAGCAGATGTTGTAAGTATGTGAGTATCATGTTCCTATTTATCAAATGATTAAGTTTAACTGTTAATGCTTTGTACCTAAGCGTGGTACAACCGTGTTGTTCTTGATGAATCATGCTTTAAAAATTACTCACGTACTAGTATAATGTAACGAAGTAGCCAAATTTAAACGTTACAGTTGATTAGATTTGTTTCCTAATTTTTGTAAGTCTATATGCGAGCAAGTCGCGAACTGATATATATGCAAATAAGTCACGGGTTTCTATACAGGCGAATAAAATGCAGATTTTGTAAATATGCGAGTACCATGTTCATATTTATCAAATGAATCAATATAATTGTTATTGCTTGAAATACTTTATATCTGTACATAGAACAGCCGTTTTATTCTAGATGAATCATACTTCATAAGGTACTCAGATATAATTAATGAATTAATATTGAAAAAAATATTTAAAAGAAGTTTTATATTTTAAAGAAAAGAGTAAGTGTGGAGTTTCTTGTCCATTCTTCTCCATAGCAAAATACTTTTGCGAATGGACAGTAGAATCATTTTTTTTTGTGACTTTGAACTTTTTACATCCCAAGTGCCATTGAATGGTTTGATGGATTTGATTTTAGATTTTGAAAACTGACTCAACAGGCCGAGTGTTAGGTTATCACCGGATACGTGTATGGGGTCATACACGTTGTCAGGATGGTCGAGTGTTAGGTTTTTATTTGATAAATACATCTTTTATTTGTTAAGAATTAAATTATTTATATTTAACATCAAATAGTACTTAAAAGTTGTTAAAATGATTATCCTAGAAAATATTCGAATGTCAAATGTCGTCACATCTAATGACAGTTGTCGATTGGAGGGGGATTGTTCGGACACGAGGCGCGTTGAGTGAGTTCGTGAGTCTAGTCTGGGCGGGCTTGAAAGATTGTACTGTTGACCTAAGTGGATATATTGTATGGAGTTGATGGTAACTTAGTGTGAAATGGTAAATAAATAATAGTTCAAAGTCCAAACTGTGTGTTATTGCTGAATTACCAACTACACGTAAGTATTATTCTATTCTTGAGTATTTTTCTATCCTACTGACCTACCGCTTTGTACTAGCTCTGTTGGCTATCTAGTGATCTATTACACTAGTACAGTTTATAAGTTGGTCGACTATTACTCGTAAACTTGTAAAGCCTTAACTGTGATAGTTTTCCTTTTAATTTCGTTGCCAAGCGCAACAGGGGCAGCACAGCGCTGGCAGGGGGGGGGGGCACAACCCATAATATTTTTGAATGGCCTATCCAACGATAGCCCACACCATGGGATAGACGAGAAAAAAAAACATACCCACTTTACGTCTATAGGAGGAACCACTTTGTCTGTGCTAAGCTGCGGACGGACCGTTGTGTAGTACTTAGATTCTCTGAGCTAAGCTGCGGACGGACCGACGGACAGAGCGAAACTATAAGGGTTCCTTGTTGACTTCGGAACCCTAAAAAAGAAAAATGAGTTTGAGAATTGTTATTTTTTTATTCAAAGTAGGCTCGCGCTTAGTTAGAGACATCCACATATTTGTACCGTTTATGATTTACCAGGGAAGCCGCATGCGCAGAAGGAGCTAAAGCCATTTTTTTATTTTCAATGTTGTCCTTGATTTTATTATATACTTTTTTATTGAGGACACGTTTGATGTAGTTTTTGAACTTTCCATCAGTCAGTTTTATAACTGACTTTGGCAACTTGTTATAAAAGCGTTTACTGTTTTTATGAAAAGACTTGCTAGTTTTCGTTAATCTGAATTTGGGTATTACAATTTCGTGCTTACTGCGTGTATTTAAATTATGGAAGTCGCTTCTAGTTTTGAAAAACCCTCGATTTTTAGATGACATACAAAATACATTCCAAAATATAAAGTCAAGGTAGAGTCCATATATCGAACCCTTTAAATTTTTCTCTGAGGGACTCGCGAGGACCCATTTTATAGATCGCGCGGATTGCCCTCTTTTGTAAGATGAAAATTGAGACAACGTGAATGCATAAGACATAATACTGTGGAAATAAGCATAGTATACTAACCTAGCTGTGGCTTCATCGGTCAATTGCCTTATCTTCCCTACTGCATACTTCTAATGTGCGCTATTTTGAATCGATAGTAATACCCAAGAATACAGTTGCCGTTATAACTTCAAGCTTTTTGCCGTCGAGATTTAAATTTAGGACACGTTGTAGTACATTTGGTAAAGAGAATAAGAATAAATTTATTTGATAAGGTTACATTCAAGTGGATTGAATTCCTAGACCTCACACTAGGATTCCCTGTGTCGTGAGATCCAGGCTCCTTCGTTCCGTTAACAATTTTTCGTTGACATGTAAGACATCTATTTTAAAAACCGGCCAAGTGCGAGTTAGACTCGCGCATGAAGGGTTCCGTACCATTATCGCAAAAAACGCCAAAAAAATCACGTATGTTGTATGGGAGCCCCACTTTAATATTTATTTTATTCTGTTTTTAGTTTTTGTTGTTGCGGCATCAGAAATACATCACCTGTGAAAATTTCAACTGCCTAGCTATCACGGTTCATGAGTTACAGCCTGGTGACAGACGGACAGACAGACAGACGGATCGCAGAGTCTTAGTAATAGGGTCCCGTTTTTACCCTTTAGGTACGGAACCCTAGAAATTAGTGAAGTATCATCAGAAAATAGAATTATATCCGATAATTTGGCCATCATAAAAGGCAGATCATTAATGTAAACAAGAAAAAGGAAAGGGCCGAGAATTGAACCTTGGGGCACGCCCATCTTGACTAGAGACCCGGAGGACGTCGTCCCATTAACTTTTACTTTTTCCTGTCTGTTTGTTATATAGGAAAGCACAAGATCAGCAGATTTTCCTAAAATTCCGTAGTGGTGTAATTTACAGATCAATGTGTTGTGGTCGACGCAGTCGAACGCTTTTGAAAGATAACAGAAAATGCCAATGGCATCCTGGGACTTCTCCCAAGATTCCAAGATGTGACTAGTTATACTCCCGCGTCCGTTGTCGACCTACCTTTCGTGAAACCAAACTGTTGACTATGCAGAATCCCATTTGAATTGAAGTGTGTGTGATCTGTTCCAGCATGATTTTTTCATTGATTTTACTCAATGCTGGAAGCACGGATATATAGGTATATAATTAGAGGGAAAATTGGTACTACTTTACTGTGTTTCATTAAGTCAGTAAAAGTGCCGCTGTCCAAACATTGATTAAATATACCTGTTAGTACAGGAGCAATTGAGTCAATAATATCTCCAAGTCTTTAGTATTTTTTATACGCGTTTTTAATTGTATCAATTCAAAAATATATCATCATAAACGGTTCATCGAGTAAAAAGTTCTGAGTTATCACATAAAAAATATATAGTCGAATTAAGAACCTCCTCCTTTTTGAAATCGGTTACTTTTGAACGCGTTTTTAATTGTATCAATACAAAAATAAATCATCATAAACGGTTCATCGAGTAAAAAGTTCTGAGTTATCACATAAAAATACATAGTCGAATTAAGAACCTCCTCCTTTTTGAAGTCGGTTAAAAAGGCGCGACTACAAAGAATGTGAAACAAAGACGGTGTTTGGTGCTGTGATTTTTCGGTTACTGAAGTAAACTCCACCACAACTCCCATAAATATACCGGAAAAAAAAATTACTCTATCCTTCCTTAATTGGAATTATGTGTCTAACTTCAATATTAACTTTTGATTTATATTAATTACAAAATAGATACCTAATTTACGAAGCTTCGGCTTTTTATTGTATCGCAGAAGGTGTCAAAAGTAGAGTATGCTCCTCTGGAATAATCCCGTCTTCGTCTTGGCAGCTTGAACCTTTTGCTTCACTCAGGACTCTACATAACTCCCTTGCGTCCCACGTTATGCTCAGGATTCAATATGCCGCCCGTGATGTTAAGATATGATCATTAGAGATTGACCATATTATCATGAAGTAGCCGTGCGTTTAAAGGTTCATCATATCTTCAAACGCCGATTATTCATTGATCTGGACAGACCATATCATGATGTGGGCAGCGGGCGGTCGGCTACATCAAGAAGTGATAAATTCTAAGATCTGGCCATGACATCTCGACATCTACACAGCTAGACAATATTTTTGTGGTCTGGGACATTATTTTTTTTGGTTCAAGACAGGATGAAGGGTGGAGCAGGCTGCGCCATATAGGTGCCCCACCGTGGGTACGCCCTAGGACCTCGGAAAAGACCCTGAGACCTTAGAATTTTATTGTAGTAACGCCTACCTCAGCAAAACATCCTTAAAAGATCTATCGATATATTTGCTGCCAAATAAACCAAAAAATAATAGAATGTGATACATCTGCATTCTAATGCAAAGCTAAACTAGTAATAAATAGTAATAGTCTAATTCTAAACCAAGTTTTTTTTTACTTTTAAACTCAAGACGTGACTTAAAGGCTTTAGAAGCCAAGTAATTAAATTCCCCTCTTTAGACTGTGTCAAAATATGACAGAAGTGACAGTACAGTGCCAAATTGACATCACAAAATTCATAACACAAAAACTGATTAGAAAATAGAAAATGTTGGTCAATTCAACCTTGTTACCACTAAATTGAAATATAAAAACTCAAAACAAACAGTTTTTCACATTCAGAGGAGTTACTGTCACGTATTATTGTTTCTAATCATTCACTAAAGTTTATTTTTCAACATAATCAAACTAGATTGATAATATTGAATTAATTCGTATATTTATTAATAATTACAAATATTATCATTAATATTAGCTAAGTAATACATCATGACGGATTCTACGGATATTAAAGATGTCCTGGACAAAAATCTAGAAGACTTTGAAATACAAGAAGTTCTACAAAATGGAACTGATTTACGAGAATATGCATTACAGCTAGATAAAGGAATTAAGGATGCCGAAAAAACCTCTGTGGCAGATTACTTAAAAGAGAGTGAAAATATAGCCTCCCTACATAATCAAATTGAAGATTGTGATGGAATCCTCGCGAAAATGGAGAGCATGCTTATGGTGTTCCAAGTAAGTAAATATCTTCTTGATGACCACGCCTACTGTTAATTATGTTTTGTTAATACTTTACATTATTTTACAGAATGACTTGGGTAGTATTAGCAATGAAATTATAAGTTTGCAAAAGCGTTCAGTAAACATGTCAGTGCAACTCTCTAACAGGCAGGTTTTGAAGGGACCTCTCTCTACTTTCATAGAAGATATGGCAGTTTCTGAAACGCTCATTTTGTAAGTAACTTCAATTTTTTTTATATTGTACCTTATTATATTATAATCTCTTAATATCAATTGAATGATTTTCAGTGGCATCAATAATGTTCCTGTAACTGACAAGGAATTCATGGTCCAGTTGGCAATTTTGAATCAAAAACTCAACTTTGTTAAAGAACAAGATTTTAAAGAAACAAAAGCTTGTCATGATGTCAAGGATGTTCTGGAAAAACTGAAAATTAAAGCAGTATCTAAAATAAGAGCATATATTCTGGAACATATTTATAAGTTTCGCAAACCTATGGCAAACTATCAGATACCACAAAATGCTATGCTTAAATACAAGTTTTTCTTTGAGTTTATATTAGCCAATGAGAGGAATGTTGCTCAGGAAATATGCAATGAATACATTGACACCTTGAGTAAAGTATACTACTCATACTTCAAATCATATGCCTCAAGGCTTGACAAATTAAAATATGAAGAGACACCTACAAAAGATGATCTAATGGGGATTGAAGATGGATCTAAAGGAGGCTTCTTTCAAAAATCAAACTTGAAAAATAAAAGCACAATTTTCACAATTGGTAACAGAGGAGATGTACTGGCACAGCAACTTGAAGCCCCAATTATAGTTCCTCATGTGCAGCAAAAAACTAAGGTAACTTAATACTAAACTAAGATAATCTTATTTTGTTAGAAATCCCAATAGCAACACAATATCAGTGTGCTGTAACTAGTAACTATCCAATGGTAATGCTCCTAATGGGAACAAGTGGTGTGTTATTGTATACTAGCACTTCGCCCGCGACTTCGTTCGCGTGATCCGTGTTTTATCCTACAGATGACTTTTTACCCGACTGCCGAAGGAGGGTAATGTGTTTATCAGTCTATGTATATATGTATGTATGTATGTATGTTTGTCCCTATGTGGCGTTCTAGAGACGATTTTTGACGAGAGTGTTGGCCGATTTTGATGATTTTTACGTCAATCGATTCGTCTTAATCCTGCGAGTGTCACTGGCTACATTAAAATTGGAAAATACAAAAATGGCGGCTTTTGGGCGCCATTTTGTAGGGAAAAAAAAAAAATTTTCTTCCAAACCCATCGTGTGGGGTATCAAAATAAAGGATTTTAAGAGGCGATTTCAAAAATATATAACACTTATATGTTCAAATGTACCTAATTCTAAAAAAAAATAACTAAAAAGTTGTAAATAAAAAAAGTTAATTAAAAAAATCAAGAAAATCATGCTGTGCAGTCAGAGGATACATCTGGTTTTGGTCCGCCAGCTCGCGAATATGTATCCTCCGACTGCACAGCATGATTTTCTTTTTGTTTACGTCTTTTTAGTTTGCTTTTTAAGCAGTTGGGTTTTTTGATTTTTTTATTAATAAAAAGTTTCATACAAACTTTTATCCCCTATTTCACCCCCTTGAGGGTTGAATTTTGAAAAATCCTTCCTTAGTGGATGCTTACGTCATAAGAGGAATATGTGTGCAAAATTTTAAGGTTCTAGCCCTAAGGGTTTGGCCTGTGCGTTGATACATCAGTCAATCACTTTTGCCTTTTATATATATAGATTGTGCTAGTCTGGCTACAACATTGAATGCAGGCAGGCACTTTACTTGGAGGCATTTATTTAAAATGGTGATGGAAAACATCCTGAGCAAACCAGCATCACCAATAAAGACATGTGACATCCTCCAACTTGCACTGGGCCAGCAGTATGGGTGATTATGGCCCGCTATCACCTTAACATTACATGGATTTAGATTCAGTGATTCTTAGGAAAATCAGAGAAGTTTCCCTGTTGGAACACAGGTATAAGGTGACATATTTGAGGATGCTAACTGCATTTTAGTTTTTACCAGACTAACCAGAGTTGTATTTTTAAATGTGAGCTGAATGGTTTGAGATCATACTAGCCAATACAATGAATTGCTATTTATTTTTGTTGCAGTACTCTTATGAAGCCCTATTTAGGAGCCTTCAATATGCACTTGTGGACAATGGTTGCAGAGAATATTTATTCACTACAGAATTTTTCCATGTAAAAGGAAGTCATGCACAAGAACTCTTTGACAGAATCCTTGGAAAAACTTTATCATTGCTTGTGGTATGGAATTTAAATATAAAAATAACTTGGTTACCCAACTGAGATGTTGCCCTGTTCACTTCCAGTTTTTTTTTCATGATTGTTGATGATGATTCAAAGAAACAAATTTCCTAATTTGTTTTCCCTTAAAACCTTATTCTTACTGACAATAATTCATATTTTTAAACAAAACTTTGCCAAATTGATCCAGCTGTTTTAAAGTGATGCACTTACCAGTGAACAGGAATATTTTTAATTTATATAGTAGATAAATAGATAACTTATAATTTGCAATGAAATTTTAAGTATTACCAAAGCTGAATATTGTTTACTTTTTTTTCAGAAAAATGTTGAGAACTATGTGCTTGAGTGTTTCGACTGCCTGGCATTGTATCTTTGCATACAACTTATAAACAGATATCGATGGATGTGCCACAAAAGAGCAGTAGCTGCTTTAGACAGGTACATACTACATAAATTATTATTTGATATCTTAGCCCAGGAAAATAACTGTAATAAATAGAGGTCAATCTGGGCTAACCTCTCTAGTACAAATTTCTTTGACTGTACAACTTCAGAATATTGCTAAGCAATAGACTTCTTATTAAACAACTCTGACTAATGAATATGATACAAAACCATCATTTTCCTGTAGCCTTTAAATAAATATTGTTGTCACTTTCAGTTATTGGGATTCATTGCAAGGTACACTATGGCCAAGGTTAGAACATGTGTTGAAACTAAACATACAGAGTGTTCGAGAGTGTGATCCAGCGAAATTATCAAATAAAGAATTAGGACCTCACTATGTAAGTATCATATAGTTATCACAGTAAATCAGACAGCATAATTATAATGTAAATACTTCACATTTTAACTATTTTGCAGATTACTCGGAGATATGCAGAATTCTCAGCTGCCATGCTTAGCTTGAGTGAACAATTTCCATCAGAAGAACTTAGCAAAATTTTGCTTGTTTTACAAGATGAAGTTCATTGCTTCTTGCTTAAAATGGCAGCTGAATTTCCACAAAGAATACAACAGTTGATTTTTCTGATTAATAACTATGACATGGTCTTAAGTATATTAATGGAAAGGACAAGAGACAATACTAAAGAAGCAGAAAGTTTTAGAGAGCAGTTACAAGCTAGGAGCTCAGAATATGTTGAAGAGATCTTGAGTCCTCATTTTGGAGGAATGATACAGTTTGTAAAGGAAGGCGAACAATTACTTGACTCTGACAAGAAAACAGAATTAGCAAGTTTAGAAAGAAAGTCGCTTTCTTTGGTAGCCTCATTTACTTCTGGATGGAAACAAAGCCTTGAAGAAATTCATAGGGAAGTTCTCATTTCCTTTCCAAATCTTGTAACTGGATCTGGTCTACTACAAATGGCTCTTACCAACTTCGTACAATATTACCACAAGTTTGCAAAGTTGCTTACTCCTAACGCGCGGACGCAATTAGTCAATATTCATGTTATTATGGTAGAAATAAAAAAATATAAAACTAATTATTAAGCCAAACAGTACTTACAGCTTGGCAAAAAAGAGTGTGGAATAAATGAGGTCGCCACTATCGCACCTGTATACCCCGAAATACTATGACTCAACAGTTTTTGATACTTGTTATTAAATTTTTAGTTACTCTAACTACTCTTAGTACTAATAGGTAATAATAGGCAAGTAATAGGTAGGTTATTTTAGATAACTAGTTAGTTATATATTTAGTTCCGACTGTCACCGCGTCAAACTCTTTTTTGCCAAGCTGTAATATTAATGTTACCGTTCTTCATTTCAGAAATAATCATTTTGTTTGAGAGATTTTATAAACCATATTTACTTTAACAAATCTTTTCTTTTCTTCGCAATTGTCTCACGCCGAACTGCATTCATTGCATGATGATGAACTGCATTCTACTTTTGCTATTTCGTGGTCGAACAAAATCTTTTTGGAATTTGCTGTCTAAATATTTTATTTATTTATATAAAAGGCGGCCTTATGACGGTCTACGATCTCTGACAGGCAACTTAGAATACACAGAGCACAGTACAGTAGTCACAGCAGATCTTTGTGTCTCGAAAGTTGACTGCAAGATCCTGCACAGTTGCTATTTTGGTATAGAATGTTATGATGTTTAAGTAGAAGATATCATTGTATAACTGCCTCTTTCACTCGCTAACGTTTGTCGCATCGTCTTATCTCGCTTACTATATGCAGTATACTCGATGACAATCTGTTTCTTACGTAATGGTTCGCAGAGCCTAACTTCAGAGACACAAAGATCTGCTGTGTCTACTGTACCAGTTGTAGTAGTAGTTTTGCACCAGTAAGATGTGAACGTGACATATTGATAGTACGTTTCATTGTTTTTAATTCTTTGTCACCCTAAATTATTAAAAATGCAATAAAAAAAAATGGAGAAGCACCCGCGCAATTGTGCTTATTTCGAGTTGATGCTATGACTACGATTAATTCGTGTGCAAAAAAGAATGGAGCAGGTAATCACCCGCGCAATTGTACTTATTTCGAGTTGATGCGATGACTTGATTAATTCGTGTGCAGTATGAAACTTCATAGAAGAATTATCTTAAATTATGTATATAGAGTCCTATTAAAATTATTTATAATATGTAAATCAGACTGCATAGAATATTTCCACCATAAGTTATACATGGTTATACTAACCATCGGGGCTTTGTTGCCAAGAATTCATATGTAATAAATTATTTATGTGCATACCCACATTTAAAAAGTTACGCATTTTATTTATCCGAGAGGGGAAATAATAATCAATCCTTGACCCTAATAGATTATAAGATAAGAATAATTAAGGAGTCTAAGTCGTAATAGGCTATTTAGTAAAGCCTATTAAGACTTAATTTATAATGTTATAAATATAAGTAGGTACCGATAGTTTTAGTCACTGCATCTTATTTAAATGTGTACAATAAAACACAGCATTTAATTATTGGGTTTTATTCAGTTTAAAAGTTATTAAAACATAGACTTAGCAGGTATGCGGTGAATATATTAATAATATTGATCCTAGAGTTAAAGTAATCCTAATCACACACAAATTTATATATTTACAGACAATAATAAAAAATATACTTAGTATCTACCGTGAAGCTATTTTATTATCACAGCAAGGTTCGCATGGCGTTGCATAGAAAATTTATAGGCGTCCCCAGTATCGCCAGACGTACCTCGAGCCAACACGATGTTCATCCAGCAAGTTTCTCATTTCTGGTTATTTCTTAAATAAATGACACGGATACCTCTATTTTTCACGTGCCACCACGCTGTTACTCAGATAGGACTAAGCCCTATCTAAGCCTAACTTAAATCTATTGTAATTTTCATACATGTTGAGATCAAAAAAATATTATCTATGTACATCCGAGTCGTTTATACCTTATTTACTCAGTTATAAACTTATTTATCAAGCCAGTACACAATACCTTTTGAAGCTACGGCACTGAGCAGACTATTACACCGTATAGAAAACAATGTATTTTCAATCACTTGAAAACAAAGACATATACCAATAAACCAACCATTCGCCAACTTTCTAGTTGGCAACAAAATAAAACATAATATTTCTTAAAAAAAAACTCGATTAATGATGGGTAAAGCGCGGTCAGGACTGAAGTCGGAAAGGAAAATGAGAAAAGAGAAAGAGAGGTATAAATACCTCCGAAATTGCTAGTCCCGAAATCATAGAAGATGACACCGCCATCTTGAATTTAGAATAATTGGCGACCCCGAAACCAATGAAAATGTCACCCATGACGAAAAATTTGCACGTTTGCTCCATCTTGGATTTTATTTCGAACCCATTTTCGGTCTTTCGGCGATTGATCCTCTTCCTGCCCCGCAAAGGAAAACAAAAAGTTGGCGTCAATTACTATTAACCGTTTTCTACTGCTTTTTTATGGTTAATTTGCTGCTTTTTAGTTTGGCAACACTGAATCCTATTACGAATACTATTCGCATGACCAAAGGCCATTTAAACATACACTATTTTTTTTAAACTAATAACGTCTCACACGATGAAATAGAAGAGTATAAAAAACACTAAGGAATCAATCCCAAGTGACACTTAGATCAGCTCACATCGAGACGCAACATAGCGGGCCCTTTATGAGATACGATAATAGAACTTTATTTACGACAGATAGGTACAAATTTTGCAAAAAGCATGGCTGCGATGTATTGCGTCTCTAGTTAGATCAAAAGACCAAAGCGGAGAGAGATGCTGAGCACCGGGTGATTTAAAAACAACAAATTCACCTTTAAAGAAGTACTAATTTCAAACAGAAAATAACGAATATAATAAATTGATACTAGCATACACCAAAAAATCCTCTAGGAGTTGCTATGCATTTCGCGGCGACGCGCTTCGCAATCTGAATTACTGGCCTCTTCAAGAATCGTAGCGTCGCGTCGTCTCGGTGTGAGCTGACACTTGATAACTTTACATTCTTAGGCTACCCGCGCACTGATAATTTTTGTCACGGTGACAACCTACTGCCACCCACGATGCCCGCACATTTATAGTCTCTGGGCAACAAAACGCGCTCATTTTTTAAATGGATTTCGTACAGATTGCTATAATCAGTGCTCTTGAAATACGATAAAGAATAAAAACTTTTTCACAATAAAATAAACCGGATCTAAAAAAGTTTTTATTTCTCTCTTTTAAGTGTAAGTACACTATCACTAAAAAGTTACCAGGTTCAACAATAAGCTACCTTAAAGATTGACTAAATATCCATAATAACTCAATTTAAACATTCGTAGTTTTTGTCGCTAAGGAGTTCGGTAGTATGTTTCATATTTTAAAAACTGCTGCACCAATTTTGATGAAACTTACACTATTCCCTATATTGAGAGATACCTAATGCAATCCAAAAAAGATCGGTCACGTTCCGATAAGTAGATTCGGAGAAATTACATCAAGACATAACCTCCACTTTTTAAGGTGAGAAAACAAAATCTACAGTATTATTATACTTTACACAGTATGTACAGTACTCTACATCAGTCTCAGTCTCTGCATAAAAAGTTAGGCCCAGTTTCTAGGACGAATGTCATCCCAAACATTTTGCTAACAAAGAATGCGTGTGTGTGCTGTGATTGGTTCACTGAATCTTTAGCAGTCAATCAATCGACATACATTTAATTTTGACACATTATCGTCCTAGAAACCAAGTTTAAGTGCTACACTAATCTTGTGTCAAGCAATTTTGGTTAAATTCATCTTCCATATTTTTAACGGCTTTGTTTTTACGTAATCGCGAATTGATTTTTCAAGTGCTAAGGACATAGGTTTCATTTTACGCGTAAGAAGCGTTTTGTTAATACTACGTTGATCGTGTCTGTTGATGTACATCATACTCGTCATGGCCGCTTCTTCCATTTCAGGCGATGCTAAAAAACAAAACAATGATTAATACATAGACAATCAACCTAATACTTGAAATCATAATTCGAGATAATTTCGATCCATCGCTAACAACACAAGTATCCACATTTTATAATTTAAGTAACTGAAGTGTTGCTGTTGATAACTGAAATTAAGTACAGTACCCGGCACGTAACTTGGCAAGGTATTGGTTTAGTGGGGGAAAGTTCACACATAGTGCGTTAATGGAACAAAAAAATTGTATTTTCAATTTCTATGATTATTTCTGAAATTTAATTTAAACATATTTGTTTAGAAGATAGTTTAAGAAAGGAGTGCAATGCGTGAAGTTTACTAACTACATTTGAGATAACATTGGACATTTAAATAAGCCCATTTTAAAGCCCGTTCAACCGATTTTGACTTCTATTGCGTTGTTTATACGACAAATGGTAGCTGTAGTAAACAGTTGGTTTTGGTAACAGGTTTTTGCTTCTTATGTCATCCTTATGTTTACGGGATAGAACTCAAAATCGGATGAACGGACTGCAAAAAGACTGGTTAACATTTCTAATGTTATTTCAAATGGAGTATAGGTGTAATAAACAAATATTATAAAAAGTTAAAGAAATTTAGGAATTTCTTGTATAAAAACAATTGCAGTTGTCGTTAGTAATCATATTCAGCCGCTATCGTCCTACCATTTTGTAAAATCGGTCAGCACCAATCGCGCGCTCGGAACGGTGCTAAAAATGACTTCTGTGCATCTAACGACTCTTGCCAAGTTACGTGCTGGCAACTGTACTTAATTTAATAAAAAGCTCTAGAAGAGCGAAGTGCTCTAAGAGAAGCGTTTATTGCCTAAAAGGGCACTTTAAATACTAGATGAAAGAAAAATTAATTATTTGTATCATCATCATCATTTCAGCCGAAAGACGTCCACTGCTGGACATAGGCCTCCCCCAGGCGTCGCCACATTGACCGATCCCGTGCGTCTCGCATGCAGCGCCTTCTCCCAACCTTAACCAGGTCATCGGTCCACCTAGTGGGAGGCCTTCCAACATATCGTCTTCCGGTTGTATTAATTATTTGTATATATTGAATAAATTTTAAGTAGCCTTAAAAAATGTCTTACAATGTAATTTAAACTTTGTCATGTGTGACATAGAGTTTATTGTTCCAAAATTTGTAATTATCTCGAATTTGAATTGAAATATAGTTATACTCCGAATTTATTAGTAGAATTATAAAAAAATACGTTTTTATGTACTCACGGTTCTTATTTAGAATATCCACGAGTTGGTTGATTGCTATTTCACAATGTACTTTCATATCAACTGGATAAGGCTTCATCAACGGTCCAATCATAGATACACAAAACTCCTTCACGTGGTTTGGAACATTATTCTTCTCTATCATAGGTTGAAGTAATCTTTTGACTATATTGTTTTGACACCACTGCGGTCCTTGTCGTTTTCCAAGAATAACCAGAGCCAGTCTTAACATTTTCTTTTCAATGCAAATGTCTGAAACCACCACATTTTTAATTATAAGCAAATAATTATAAAAGCCCAACCCCTTCCCACCCCCTATTATTTTAAGACTCCCCAATCTTAGGGGCTTCATTTGCTTATCCCAACACTGATGGCCCAACCACACGACGACGCCAACGGCGGTTTTTGAGTTTTTGAGTCTTTAGCAATGAGGCAGACCTGCAGCCTAATTGCGTAAGTAAATTCGGCAAGGCAAAGGGTTTCGACCCCATTAATAGACCAATCACATGCGAGATGAAAGACGCGATGTCGATTTCCGTCTATGATAGTCTATGTGATTAGTCGATTGATGGGGCCAAAACCCTTTGCCTTGCTAATTTCACTTACGCAATTAGGCTGCTGGCCAAGCACAGCGCAGTGCAGTTTTCACTGGCACAAACGTACATAAAACTTGCGCTTTTTGAAATAAAGATTAAAATAAATAAACTTTAGTTAGTCCGAAAGAGCATCAACACGGACGGATATTTAAATAGACGAAGAAACACAGAGCAAGCGCTTAACTAGGACTGTGTCAAAGGAAACCATAATGCCTGATTAAAAAAAAGCTAACTCCGAGTTTCTCCGCTCTAAATTATCGCAGAATTAATGTGACAAATTGTCAAGCACGCGTTATCTGCTGTGATTGCCTGTTGAAAAGCAACACAGCAGATAACGCGTGCTTGACAATTTGTCACATTAATTCTGCGATCATTTAGAGCTCAGAAGTTCGGGGTAAGTTGCAAAGATTATAATAACAAAATAGAGTCTGGCAAACAAAAGTAGACACTTGAATTATTTGCAAACTTTTTATATGGCAATGCTATAGTAATGTCAACATCAATTTTTGGTGGTATGTTGTGGTCTTGATAATAGCATTTATTATGTGAAAAATGAATAAAACAATTAAAAGTGGATTACGGGAGAAGTCGTTTCGCATGATGTCTAAATATCAAGAAAAACATCAGGATAAAGATGTCGAACTCAAACAAAAACAAAATTGTTTATGTGTGGTGTTAGATTTCATAAGTTAGTATGACGCTAGTAAGTTGAATAAACCAAAATTATTATAGAATACTGTTGTTTTTTATTGAGATTGATACATAATATCTAAAATATTACCTACTACAACTACCTATAGTATTTTTATTCAGACGAAATAAAATAAATAATTCTAAAGTATCAAATTAGGTTATTCCAGGTATTTCATATTAGTTTTGGGGTTGCTATGCTGATATTTTTTAAATTTGCCGCGCTTTTTCAGTCTCTACTTTCGTTTGCCAGACTCTAAACAATACTGCGCTGCGCTTTGGGTATCCTATTATAAACGCGAAAGTTTGTGAGGATGGATGGAGAGAGAGATGTTGGTTAATCTTTCACGTAAAAACTACTTAACGGATTTTGATGAAACTTTACAGTATTAATAACTTATTATATAGTACTAATTCCACGCGGGCAGAGCCGTGGGCGGCAGCCAGTTAAAATATATTACCTTTCAGGTCCTTGATAGAATTTTTAATCATTTCTAGGATCTTTGCTTCATTCCAATCAGTAATTTGATAGTAATATTTGTCGCGCAATATTTTTCTAATTTCGCTCACCCTATTGTATTTGTCTTCACATTTATAGAAATGAAGAAGGTAAACTAAACATGTCACCAATGGGGTTTTTGCTGAAACAAAAAATAAACATAAATTGAATTACAGTGTAATGTTATATATCTCTAGAGCCCGCGCCCAAAACCCAATATGTTAGTTTGTTATGCTTTCACACCTCAAAGGTTGAACGGATTTGGATAAAACTTGGCATTTGGATAGACCAGAACCTGGATTAGGAAGTTTAGGAGTTTTCATTCCGTTTAATGTTCTCACGTTACGTTTCTTAGTCCCGAGATTTAACATAAGTTTCGGCACTGAGAAACGAACCCATTTAGAGGGCTTTGTACCCTATTTCTAATTCAAAACAAATATTTAGGTACAATGTTATTATTTAAAGGGGATCCACAAAATGTATTTGATCAGCTTACAACATAACATACAAAGTAGCGCTGCAATTTTCATAAAACGTAGATATTTTGTGTTTCGCGGGCTACATTGAAAGAGTCACCTTAATTATATTCAACTTACCCATTCCCAAATGTGATAACGGTATTGTGTGCATCCAAACTTCTAGACACTGCTTTATTAAGGGCACAGATTTAAATTGAATACAATACATTGCATCTAGCATAAACAGCCTTAATCGACTTTTCGCTTTAACATATCTACAAAGAATTGCATAGAAATGGGAAGTGCTTTCAATGACCCCAAACTCTGGTGTTCTATTCAATTTAAAAAGTGCGAATTCTATGCTACTCAGAACACCATCAACAATATCCACAGAGGGCCAATGAGTTTCCAGTTGGTTTATGGCATAAAGAAGAACTTGTTCAGTTTTAGTCATAGGAGGGGCAGGATGTGAGTTAACTTTTCCAAACAATTCAGCTTTTCGTTCTGGCTTCGTCAAAAACATCATCAAGCCCGCTATAAAGTGCTTGTAGTGAAGTTTTCGTAAATCGTCAACGAAATTATTCATGGCAGTTTTATTGTCTTTTGTCTCTGTTATTATTGTTATATCTTGTTCAATTTTTTCGCAAATTTGCTTCACTGTATTCTCTGAAAAAAAGATAACCCATTAGAACTCATAATATCAAGTGGACAATTACAATCTTCTTCGACTCATCAATATATTATTTGCTACAAGGTGGAAAACAAAATTTGACAAGCTTGCAGACAACTGGCAAGTCGCATTTTGACAAAACTCAGCATAACAAGACAAAATCAGACAAATGCTCTTCTAAAACACAAATCCTAAGGGACAGTGTAAATACTAATAAGATTATAAAAATAATCGATTTGCAAATATGAATATAGGAAAATTTACAAGCAGATCTCGAACTCTGAAAATATAAGCAGCCTGGAAGCTTTCATATAACCGAAAATCAAATGTGTGGAATGTTTTTGAACTCAAAGTTCGATATTCGGGTTAACAATATTCAGTGTCTGTGTAGCAATATTTTTGGTTTTCAGCAAATTAGGAAACAAAGAAAACATAGGTACCTGGTATTTTCTTTTGGTGTGGTTTCACTTTATCCACGCCGTGTTTCTCTAGCATATAACACAAAATACTCTCTTTTGGATGACAAACTGATGCTTCCGTATTAAGTTCTCTTACTGGAGCCGAAATTTTCTTCTCAAGTTGTATGTCTTCGGAAACGGTATCGAAACCTCCAACATTATTATCGCGTCGATTAAATTGCAGAGATACATGGGTATTTACATTATTAAGTTGTGTATCATTCTCATTTGCAATTGGACCAATTCTTGATTTCCTATTATTTTTATCGTTTGTCTTCGATAGTTCCATTTTGTCTTCCATACACAATCCAGTATTCATAGTAGCACTACGTAATACTCTCTTATGCTGTATAAGTGGTTCGTAAGTAGAACGCCTGAGTCTTTTCCTTGATGGTAGTTCGTCGCAAGTTTCGCTGTCTTCTATCGCATTATGGGTCGTAAAACATTTGTCCTCCTTAGACTGTATAAGTGGTTCGTTAGAGGAACGCCTGCGTCCTTTCCTTGGTGGTAGTTCATCGCATGTTTCGCTGTCTTCTATCGCATTATGGGTCGTAAAACATTTGTCCTCCTTAGACTGTATAAGTGATACGTTAGAGGAACGCCTGCGTCCTTTCCTTGGTGGTAGTTCATCGCATGTTTCGCTGTCTTCTATCGCATTATGGGTCGTTATACATTTGTCCTCCTTAGACTGTATAAGTGATACGTTAGAGGAACGCCTGCGTCCTTTCCTTGGTGGTAGTTCATCGCAAGTTTCGCTGTCTTCTTTCGCATTATGGGTCGTAAAACATTTGTCCTTCTTAGACTGTATAAGTGGTTCGTTAGAGGAACGCCTGCGTCTTTTCCTTGATGGTAGTTCATCGCATGTTTCGCTGTCTTCTGTCGCACTATGATTCGTAAAACTTGTGTCCTCTTCTTCCTTATGATTCATGGAACTGTTATCTACTTTATAAGGTGCCTTGGACTCGTTGCCTTGATTTTCTTTTGCTCTATTTGCTGTGTAGTCGCAATCTTCTTTTGCTCTATTTGTTGTGTACTCGTTATCTTCGTTTACTCTATCTGTTGTTGAATTGCTATATTTTTTTGATCTATTTGTTGTGTAATCGTTATCTGCGTTTACTCTATCTGATGTAGAATTGCTATCTTCTTTTGCTATACTTGTTGTGGAATCGTTATCTTCGTTTACTCTATCTGTTGTAGAATTGCTATCTTCTTTTGCTCTATTTGTTGTGGAATCGTTTTCTTCGTTTACTCTATCTATTGTGGAATTACTATCTTCTTTTTCTCTATTTGTTGTGCAATCGTTTTCTTCGTTTACTCTATCTATTGTGGAATGACTATTTTCTTTTGCTCTATTTATTGTGGAATCGTCATTTTCGTTTATTCTATCTTTTGTGGAATTGCTATCTTGTTTTGCTCTATCTGTTGTAGAATCGCTTTCTTCGTCTACTCTATCTTTAATTCTTTGAGTTGTGAATTTTTCATCTTCCTTTACTCTCAGAATCGTAACATTGTTATGTTTTAGTGCTCTATGAGTTGTGGAACTGTTATCTTCTTCTGTTTTATCTGTCGTAGAATTTTGTGATTTGAGAGGCGACAATAATAATGGATCTTTTATTAATACCACAGAACAAGTATCGAATAGATCAGAAAGATTCCTTTTAGTTCGTCGTGTCATGGAGCATTTTCGAAGGAACTGATTTTCACTACTGTCGTTAATATCTTTTAGTAAACTAGTCGTACGTCTTCGAGACTTTAAAGCTTTCGTTTTATTAGGAGGTGATTTTGTTTTAGCATCCTGTTGAGAATTTAATTCTGCGATTACTTGCACGGCTTTTTCGTAAGCATCTTTGTTATTGAGAGACGCGGATGTCCCATTTACTCCTAAACAACTCGTACGTTTTGGAGACATTAAAACTTTAGTTTGTGTAGGAGGTGATTTTGTTTTGCTACCCTGTCGAGAATTTAATTCTGCCATTACTTTCACAGCTTTTTCGTAAGCATCTTTGTGATTGAGAGGCGCGGGTGTCTCATTTACTTCTAAACAATTCGTACGTTTTGGAGACATTATAACTTCAGTTTGTGTAGGAGGTGTTTTTGTTTTGGTACCCTGTTGAGAATTTAATTCTGCCATTACTTTCACGGCTTTTTCGTAAGCATCTTTGTTATTGAGAGAAGCGGATGTCCCATTTATTGTAACATTCTTTTTAATATCAATAAGTTGTTTAGGTTTAATCCGCAAGTTCCGTGGTGGCGTTTTCTCTGTTCTAATTTTATATTTTGGTTCTAACTTCTTCTTAAGCTTACCCAATTTGGTATTTTTTTTGTGTTTGGATTTTTTACCAACACTATTTATAATGGGTGATTGGTCGTCACATCTTACGCTAGCCGTGATTTCAGATATTTCATTGTTCATCGCCAATTCCTGAGTAACAGGATGGCTAAATATTTGGTTTCGGTCCATTGACAATCCATTTTCCGCCTGTTTATGTGTGAAAATATTTGTTTGCATTTCTGGTGATGATTGATTCGATGTTATTACTGAGTTGTTAACTTCGCGAAGCATTCGATTTTGTGATAATCTAATTTCGCTTTTCTTATTTTGGAGTACCTCTGGTTCTTTTTCTGATGATGTTGTTGATTCTGGTATCGATACTAAACTGTTACCATCATGCGAAAATACACAATTTGATATTACCATGTTGGAGTTTGAATTTGGTATTGAATCTTCGCTCAGGGTTTGCTCAGATTTTAAGACAGAATCCAAACATGCAATTAATCTGTCACAATTATTTATGGTAAAACTATGATTACTGCTACCCAGGCGCATTTCCAATTGGATAAGAAAAACAGCCGTTTCCTTACACAATAAACTGCATTTGGAAATCTTTTCATTGAGCTCACTGGAACTGAAAGTAGAATCCACCTCATGCATCTTTGTTGGCGTTCTTGGAATAGGCGACATAGCCTTGCAATGAAGTCTCATTGTACTAAATATATGTAATAACTCCTGGTTAGTGTGGCTATCACATTGTAAGCTATTATTCATTTCCAGACACTCTTTTTCTTGTTCACCCTGAGTACAGTTTATGGTGTTGTCAAAAGCATCCACATTTACTGAAACTTCGCTTGCAGCATTCGTCTGAGACACACTCTTAGGTTCGCAAACATTCTGGATTTTATCGTGCTCAACAGTTGTAATAGTTGTATAGTCTATTTCTTCTAACAGAATTGAACCTCTTAACCTAGAAGCATCTTTGGCTTTTGTTTTATTTTTAATGTTTTCTCCTGTCAGGTGACTGTAATTTAAAAAGTATTCTGGACTGTGTAGGCTCTTATCATTATCAGAATTAGCGAGAGAGGATCCTCTGCCGGTATCTTCACTGGCAACTTCATTACTATTATCATTGTCTGGTTCGCGTAGCATTGCAATATCTTTATCTACAATCGGAGATTTCATGGCCTGCGGACCAGATAAAACATAATTAGGCGACAATACAAAATATTTCATATTTTGGGAATACTAACCTAGGCCCAGACTCCACAAAGGACGTGCAAATTGGAGATGCTCCGTGCACGCAAACGTTGTATTGCCTACTTTTTCTGTTCCTTATCTGGGCAAGTAAGTATAATCAGGCAAAGTAGGTAGGCAGTTAGAATTGTTCACCGATCTGCTTTCTATGTGAAATTAAATATATATTAAAATAAGACCTTGTACCAACTTACCTTCTTGCCCGGTAATAGGGAACAGAAAAATCTAGGCAATACAACGTTTGCGTGTTTCTTGTGCTATATAATTTTGATTTCTATCTAGTTCGTTTGGCAAACAAGATAGTGAAACATGAAACATATTTATTATATTTTTTTAAATTGAATGTATAGTACAATCGCGATTTGTTTTTTTATAGATATTATTTGATCAATTAATCAGATAGGTGAAGGACGATCTTCTACTATAATATGTAAATGAAGTATCTAAGACTTGGCACTTACGATAATAGTATCATGTGGTGAAGGCGGCAACAAAGGATCTTCAAATAAGTAATTTTTATCTTTACTGTGGTCACACCAATCGCCGTTTCTATCCGGCAATGACTTATATTTTCGTGTAAGTTTATTCTTCTTCTGTAGTAATTTACCTGGAAGTGATAATAAGTGTAATATATAATATACGTGGTAATATCATCAACACAGGGGCACACGAAAAGTACCTTTTCACCTCAATAATACAAAACATATTCGTTATCTATGTGGTCATAGATAACGAATATGTTTTGTATTATTCTACGAGTTATCAAACAAATAGCGTGGAAGTGATTGTCACCATCGATCCATGAAGCTTACAATGGAAGCTAAGAACATAAACATTAATCGGCTGTACGCCCCAGCCTCTGATGAGTTGGACTAAGATATTTTATCACTTAGGATAGGATAGCTGGACCCCCTTTGCCGCACCTAGTTTTTTCATTTCGTCCATTGTGCGTGCAGGCCTCCTCTGTGAGAGGGAATGGGCCGTAATCCACAACGCGGGCCCATTAGGGATTGGTGGATGTCATATGTGGTATCATACCTCTACAGTCAAGCTGAGAAGATACTAAATGTACTGAAAAATCACGAAATGGAATAGGACGCTTTTTCGATACCTATTAATTTTATGCAAGTACCCACACACTACAATCCTATATGAAGCAATTTAAAATGGCTTATGTTTAACTTACCACCAGATATAGTAACATATAACAGACAAAAATAGTAAATGATCACCAAAATTAAACCCGCATCTTATTGTAAAATTATAACCAAAGTTTTAACATCTCGCTATCCTGTTTAGGCAAAATGACTCCAAATAAATCATTGTTAACCCAAAAGTAGTAAATGATCACCAAAAGTAGTAAATGATCACCAAAATTAAACCAATGACCAAAAAGATTATAAAATTTCTGGGAGCAACTTGGAAGTAGCGCTCGCCGGCCGCTGCCGCGGCACCGCTCGCTTTGCTCGCTCGGCTCGCGCGCGGTTGGTCACAGTTCTAACCTAACCTAACCTATTTTACAACATTAAATAGCGCAATAATTTGCTATTAAAATTTGGTGATCAATTTACTAAATTTGGTGATCAATTTACTAAATTTGGGTTTCATAGTACAATTTTAGGTAATAGAGGTTATGGTCACAAAGTAATTTTAGGTGGTCATTATATTTATCCCCATTTAAAATTATGTTCTAACTTAAGGCTGATTTTGCAATAATCCGGTAACTTTATTTAAGATATATTACACGTAACTGTACTACTTTTGGTCTCAGCAGTAACTAGTTTCGGTTTTGACTGAAAATTATGTTTGGGTCGGACAGTAATTACAGAATAGAATAGAAAATGTCGATCACTAATGTATAATGAACCGATTGAAGAGTGTAGCGTGAAGGATGGTCTCAGAATGCATGCCAAAACTCGTGGCTGTCTCAAAGAAAATTACTCAACTGATTCAAAATTTTGGCTCTGGTATCACTCTGGCTGGTCAAAATCGGAAAATTGTGTGCAATAATAAATACCCGCGCACCAGATTCACTGTGATATGAGAATTCTTATTAAAATCGCTCGTATGAGCTGAGGAAATACTCACCGACCACGAACCCTTTGCATGCTTGCCTCATACTTTGTTTGTTATATCTGATACATTTTCCTATTTTCTCTATTCGGATGCGATGCGAGGCTTGAACTATTTCTCAGAAAACGTATGGTTTCACACGTTTCCTGAGATCTTATTCACGAATATCGTTATACATATATGGTATTTATTAGCTGGACTCAGAAAATCACAAATGCCGAGGTATTGATGCGAATCGACCAAGGTACTAAGCACTGCCAGGCGCCAGCTCATGCTGATCGTCCAACAAAGAAAGGCTGCCAACGTAGGATAAGTTTTTTGACTAGAGGTATATGATTCATTGCTGATAATAATGAGCCATGTATCAAGAAAATATGGTGTTAACCGGAGATAAAATGCATTCGCGAATGGACGACAAGCCACGAGTGCTGCTAATCTGTTGCAGCAAAGGACAAGGATAAGCACAGGCACCGAAGAAGTAAATAGCAAAAGACGTGGGTAAAGTTGGCACAGATTGACGAATATCTACGCATAATATCGCTGCTATACAGCAAACAGTCTACTAAACGCGGTAGTGAATACTGTATAGTAATGGTAAGATTAAATGAAAACATAATTAAAATCATACCTTTTTCTTTTGTTGTTGAGGTGAGATGTGTTAGTTGAGTTTCAATATCTTTCTTCTCATTGTGGATTTTATCAATCTCTTTGATAAAAGCTTTATTTTCCATCTCAATTTTTGCGTTATTTATACGAAGGGCTTCAATGTCTTTCTCTAAGTTTGAATTTTGTTTGAACAAATTTTCATTCTCACTACCCAACTTGATGATTTTGGCATTCTCTTTTCGAAGGTGTTCAATTTCTTTCGCCATCTTTGGGATTTTGGCATTTTCTTTCTGAAGGTTTTCAATTTCTTTTTCCAACTTTAAAGATTCGACTTTTTTTTCGTTAAGGGCTTCAATTTCTTTTTCTAACTTTGAAATTTTTGTATTTTCTTTACGTAAAATTTCTATTTCTTTTTCCAAGTTTAATGATTCGGTATTTTTTTTGTTTAGGGTTTCAATTTCTTTTTCTAACTCTGAAATTTTGGTATTTTTTTGACATAGAATTTCAATTTCTTTTTCCAATTTTTGAATCCTGTCGGTCTCGTTGTTTTCAATTAATTTCTCCTTTGCAACTAAGGTGTTTTCTTTCCGGAGCCTTTCTATTTCTTTCTCCAAGCTTGGAATTCTGGAATTCTCTTTGCGAAGTTTTTCGTTTTCTTTGTTAAAGTTTGTGATTTTGGTTTTATCTTTGCGGCGAGTTTCTACCAATTCATTTTTGGCATTATTCTTCTCAAATTGCAGTGCCTGAAATTTTTATAATAAATAATTATTATAATCACACTAACAATATATTATTAAAATACAATCTATCTGCCTAGCCTTTTCCCAACTTCATTGGGGTCGACTTCCAGTCTGCCCGGATTCAGGTGAGTACCAGTGTCTTACATGGAGCGACTGCCTATCTGACCTCCACAACCCAGTAACTGGATAACACTATACCCTTGGCAAGACTGGTGTCAGGCAAGACTTCTGACTACTCGTAACGACTGTCAAATGACAGCAGGGACCAACGGCTAAACGTGCTTTCCGAGGCACGGAGGACACTCGGTATGTTGAAATGGTCACCCATCCACGGACCGACCTCGTCAAGCGTTGCTTAACCTTAATGATCGATCAGCCGCATTATTATTTAGCCACGAGCTCCTCCAACTTTCTCCTAACCTCCAATTTTATTAAAATACCTACATGAAAATTTAAAACAATTACCAGAGCTGCGCGGTGCAGTAGGGGTGAGTGATGCGAGAGATGTCATTCGTCCGCGGATGGACGTTCACGACCCATCCACACCGCGCAGCTACGCCAGGCACCGTCTCAGTTAAAAAGTAGGCCTGTAGTGAATATGAGTACTTTGAAACTATTGGATCTACGTATTTGACTTGACCTAGTTATTCCCGTTAAAATTTCAGCTGAAATTTCAACGTTGGTTCAAGTTGGTAGGATTAGTGGGTAGTTCCTGAAATAACCAAGCTGTGTTCTCACACAAGAGAGACGAGTTCAAATGTACAGAATGATTAACAATAAAAAACATGCCAATTGTGCAAGCAACACAAAATACTTGCTTTCGAAAAATTTGATGACCACACATTTCCGTTATATCCCGTATAATGCCGAGGCATTATGCATATTGCCTTAAATAGCTATAGTTGATTTGAACGCGGCGCCGTATACATAATGCCTAGACGATATGATACAATAAGTTCTATTTTCTACCACCTGTGGCGCTGCTTAGCAAAAACTTAAAAACTAAACGTAAATTGAAAACTACCAAGTGTCTTCTAACGAAATTATTATTAGGTATTCTAATTTCAAACTGGAATAGTGAAAAAGCCGTCGAAGAAAATAAAACGTTATATCAGCTGCTGTTGCAGTTTTAAGGTTTATCCACACACATCAGGGCCGTGCCCGGGACGTGGACAGACCGTGCCCCGTCAGGGGCTCAAAAAAATATCGGTGGGAACATTTTATATGACATCGTTCACACACGTCAGTGCACGTCCCGGGCACGCCCCTTATATGTGTGGATAGACCTTTAAGGTGTAAAGAGCACACTACCTTTATCTGATTCTGAAGAACTTTTAGGGCTGCAACCTGGTTTTCCAAATCACTAATTTTCTCGTTCTTTTGTCTGTCCCGTGTTTCCGCAGCGCTAATTTCCTAAAACATGAACAAAACGGATTGTCAAGAAGAATTTCAACGTAAAACACAGTTTAGAGAAAAAAAAATACTTAGCTAAATCGACCATGGAAAAAATAGAGGGGAAACTTTTGCCCAGCATTGGGACATTACAGGATTGTTATAATATTATCATCATCATTTCAGCCAAAAGACGTCCACTGCTGGACATAGGCCTCCCCCAGGCGTCGCCACATTGACCGGTCCCGTGCGTCTCGCATCCAGCGCCTTCCCGCAACCTTAACCAGGTCATCGGTCCACCTAGTGGGAGGCCTTCCAACATATCGTCTTCCGGTTCGCGGTCGCCATTCCAGAACTTTTCGGCACCAACGGCCATCCGTTCTGCGAGCAATGTGTCCTGCCCACTGCCACTTAAGTTTGGCAATTCTTCGGGCTATGTCGGTAACTTTGGTTCTCCAGCGGATATCATCATTTCTAACGTGATCACGCAAGGAAATGCCGAGCATAGCCCTCTCCATTGCCCTTTGGGTGACTTTAAGCTTTCTGATAAGGCCCATTGTGAGCGACCACGTCTCGGTCCCATAGGTGATCACTGGCAACACACACTGGTCATAGACTTTTGTCTTGAGACATAACGTAACAAACATAAAAAAGCACAAAGACGAATTGAGAACCTCCTCCACTTTTTGAAGTCGGTTAAAAATAATATAGTACGAAAAATAATATATTTTGATCACTAATTAGGTTAGATTTTAACCCAACTAACCGGTTTAACCAAAGCCAATTTTTCATGAAAATTAGTATTATAAATATTATAATAATTTCCTTTCCTCTCTCCATTTTCGCTACCTCCACTTTTATTAATTACTACTTAGTACTTCAGAAAGAATACAGAATCAATTAATTTGATAAAAACAAATTATTGATTTATACATCTGAATTTCGCCTTAAGCGGAAGGAGTCTATCTCCTTCTTTTTTAAAGTCGCTTAAAATTTACTTACATTTTCTAATCCAGTTATTTTTTCGATGAACGTGCCTATTTCCACAAGCTGCTGCTTGCACTGGGCTTGAAGCTGTATTTCTCGGACTCTGAATTCGTCTACTATCTTATTGGCGAGAATAATAGATTCCACATTTTCACTGAAAAAGAAAAAGTATTCATTGTTTATTAATTTAAAATACACATTACATAGTTTATAAATTAGAAGTCTTTTCCTCTACGAATTTCAGCACCCCCTCTACCCCTTTAAAAGGTATCTCGTGGTGGCCCAGTGGCTAAGACATCGCCACTCGTGCTCGAGGTCGTAGGTTCGAATCCGGGCAAAATATGATTTTTTTAATTCATATGTACTTTCTAAGTTTATCTTGGACATCGCTGACAACGGTGAAAGAAAACATCGTGAGGAAACCTGGACTTATAGTGAGTTTATTATAAGATTGTGTTCCATTGGTGTAATACTGCAAGGCGTTCCAGTGCAAGGGTAAACTAATAAATAATAGTAGTTTATGCAATGGTCATATAATAGGGGTTATTAAAACACGAGCGTAGGTTTATCAAATGAGGCGAAGCCGAATTTGATAATAATATTACGCGAGTGTTTTAATACCTAATTATATGCTATTGCATACACTACTTTATCTTCACTCATTCAGTTGAAATAAAACAAAAATGGAAAAGGAAAAAATATGTGGTATGGTATGGCGGGCAATTTAGATTCTCATTGCGCAGCGCGCGCATCCACAGACAACTGACAATGACATGAGCCCATACGCGCCAGAAAATTAAAAGTGTGCTATAAAAATTAAAAAGTTATTTTATGATGCAGTTGTTTGAAAATCGAAGGAAAATGTTGAACTATAATGGTTTTTTTTTAATTTTACCTTCCACGAATATAAAGTACGTGTTTATACAATATTTTTCGAATTCGTATTTGGAACATTACGTTGTGAGTGTAGATAAATAAATAAATTATCTCGTTTCGTAAAATGAATTATTACAATCAAGTTGCTTAATTGAAGGAATAAGACTTTTCATATAAACCGTTTCTCCCTTTTGATCCTGATGGGGACTGATTATGAAAAAATCATTTGATACATTTCCATTACATATTTCACTTTTAGATTATATATACGAATTTCTTTTCATAGAAACGACTTCAAGATAATGAAAGTGTCGCTTGGAAAGCTGGATTGATTTTATAGAGGAGGCCCTTGTGCCATAACTCTGACTCGGCAGCTGTTAGCCTAAATTATCGATAATGATATCTGGATACTCACTCTACCCATTTAACTTTCTTTTTTATTTTACAAACTTGTCTTCTCAATTTGGCAGCCCTTGCTTGTGGATCATCCTCCTACAAAAAGAAAAAAAACAACTATTATAATAAGAATTAGCAAAAAGCAGATTATCTGTTTCGCTAGCCCAATCGCATACTCAATTTCGTGTAATATATATATTATAACTAACTACAATGGTAAAACGGCGAAGCCAAGCTGCGCGGGGCTCTTATTCCTGTCTTCAGGATCTAAAGGAACCTAACATGCAGGAGATGAGGGGAGCTTAGATCCCTCGCTTTCGCTTGGCCTAATCTATCTGTGTCGGGGTGCCCTAAGTTCACCAATTTGCATCGCTCACTCTTGGACTTATTAATTGAAGTTAAAGTTAATAATATTATACTAAATGAGCAGCACAACAGTATAATCCTGCTGTAAATGCATCAGGATTATTTATTTTGCATATTATATACATTATCCAGCTGACAAAATATCTATTTATTTTATGATCTGGTATTGCTGGTAACTTTTTTTGGCAGACAAAAACATATTCTGCAAAATAACTTTATTGTTGATTTTTCTGACTGATTATTCTTTATAATATTAGGTTGGTCAGCCCCCAAAACAAATATCCATGGAGTCCAAATGGAGCCGCTGACATTCTGTACCTATAGGTTTTGGTTTATGTTGAATGCCCATGTTACACCCACTCCTATCAAGGTCGGAGACTCTACACTCGAAGTTGTGGGCGACTATGTCTACCTGGGACAAACAATCCCATTGGGTAGGGCAAACTACGAGAAAGAGGTCAACCGTCGAATCCGACTCGGCTGGGCAGCGTTCAGGAAGTTGCGCGGTGTCGACTCGGCTGGGCAGCGTTCGGGAAGTTGCGCGGTGTCTTCTCGTCCAACTTACCACAGTGTCTCAAGGGGAAAGTCTATGACCAGTGTGTGTTGCCAGTGATGACATATGGCTCTGAGACGTGGTCGCTTACAATGGGCCTCATCAGAAAGCTTACAGTCACTCCAAGGGCAATGGAGAGGGCTATGCTCGGAATTTCCTTGCGTGATCGAATCAGAAATGTAGAGATCCGCAAGAGAACCAGGGTTAACGACATAGCCCGAAGAATTACCAAACTTAAGTGGCAGTGGGCAGGGCACATTGCTCGGATGGCCGGTGGGGCAGAAAGGTTCTGGAGTGGCGACCGCGAACCGGAAGACGTTGCGTTGGAAGGCCTCCCCCCAGGTGGGCCGATGACCTGGTGAAGGTTGCGGGGATCCGCTGGTTGCGAGACGCACGGGACCGGTCAATGTGGCGAAGCTTGGGGGAGGCCTATGTCCAGCAGTGGACGTCTTTCGGCTGATATGATGAGGTTTTGGTGGGTTCTGGTACTCTAATAGCTCAGAATCAAAGTGATATGAAAGGCATTACACTATGTAGGTACTACAGGTGTAGGTCATGCCCGTAATCCTTGAAGGATTAGGCAGAGGCCAACCTAATTGAGGACCCACGTTTTCCCTGTTATTACTATTTTTTAATCCCATGTATTAGAGGGCCTATTCGCGGGTCTATTGACATGAACTCGGGAACAAATATAGACTCCGGGCAGCTACTGAGAATTTCCAATTGGTATAACCTAATAACACTTTGCCTAACCCTAGAATCCAACCCAGGAACAGGACCTCATGCTCAGCATTAATATATCATGCAGTAAAGGGTTAATGCTTGTAACCACTATGGTCTAGTTATGAGAAAGTCAGAGAAAATCAATTATCAAATACGACTTGACTAACTATAGTTTACAAGAAAACTATGCAATATTTTCACATGAATGCCAAAAGTGTGTTCTGACATTGATGACTTTCACATTCTTGTTGCCAGTGATTACTGACGGCATTAACACATGATTGGTACTTGTTCACAATCAAGGAGATAGGAAGGCCAGCATAGGCAAAATTTCCTGAATAACATAATCAGAAACTAGAACATCTACAGGAAAAACATCCTATACTATTAAACAAGCAATATTTGTATATTATATACAGAACTAGCGCCCCGGCCGACAAATTATACACAAAAACCTTCCCAGCTTCTCACTCTTTTTATTTGTAAGGGCAGGAGCCTTTACACTTAATGTTAAATGTTTAACAAAATAAATGTTCATGTTTAAAAAAAGTATTTAATACAAAATTACACTAAAATAATGAAAATAATAAAAATATTAAATGATGCGGGAGATACAGACCGAAGACCGCATGATAATCTGTTGAGGTGTTTCTGAGTTTATCGCGTACAGACGCAGCAGGGGACATTATTTTATAATACGTAGTGATAGTGATATACCATATGTCCAGACTTGTAGTAATAATACTTTAAAACTGTAAAATACACCTAACTTTATCAATTAAAACACCTCACATCCCGACCCCTCAAAGATAGAGCAATTTTAGTATCTGACTTACTTTAATATCTACATAGCCTAACAACCATAACTATGGACCTAGGTCTCATTTTTATGACCATAGCATAGAGATTATAAAAATTCAACTAACACAAAAAAAGGGCAAGATATTTTTGAATTGAGCCACAAAGGCAATATTTAATCATAATTACACCCATTTTTATTGCATGTCCTAAGAATTTTAAGGATTACTTTTATACTTTATGGTTTTTTTATTAGTCTGAGTTGTTCTACATACTGCCCTAAGAATCAGAGTTAATTTTCATTTTAAGGTGGCCTTAAAAGAATTTATGCCCAAAATTTTATAGGTCTTTTTTTTAAATGTGTGGGATTTAAACAAAAAACCCATATGTGGGGCATTTTTATCGATAACTTTAAGTATATTGAATGGCCTTTAAGTTTTATTACTACAAAACTGGACATATTGTATATAATGCCATGATTAATCACTTGGTCTATACATATAGGTATAGTTCTAGCCAAACTTCTTGGCCTCCCTGAAGTTAGCTACAATGGCTGCATAGTCGTAAATCTCATACAAAAACAGCACCATTTCGTGCCTTGCGCATCAGAAAACCAACTTCAGGGCGGCCCAGAAGTTTGGCGAGCACAGTACATGTGTTATTTTTTAGAATTTGAGAGATACCCAGTCTAGTCAATCAAACAACATCTCGAAAAGGTTTAAATACAGTAATAGGAACTTATTTTTGAGAAGCAAACAAATATTTCTTTTGTAGAAAAATTTACAACTCTAATCTAAAAAAGAAAGGAAAATTACCTAATATAGGTACTTTTTCCGAAAGCCCTCGTCACCTTTTTACCTCTCGAAAATAAATAGATAGATGATTATTTCCGAAAGTAATTTATAGAAGTATTTATTGAAACACACAATTGTGTCTAATTCTCAGCATATTTATGCTGCCAAAATTGGTGTATAGACTGTGTGCTTTTAGTGAAAACAATGTCTTTAATCATTTCATGAAACATTTTGTTTAGTTTATCTGTTTATCTTATATCAGTGCTCGTTTGAGATGTTTATAATCCAGTAGATATATTTTAATGTAATATAATAATGTTAAAAAGAACTATGCATATCAGAACCTACATATTTCATATTCAAATAATTATTTATAACCTAAAACACTCACCACATTACTAGTTGCAGGTTGATTTAGAAAATCCAAATCAAAATCAAACACTGTATTCTCAAACGTAGAAGTCATTTTAAAAACTGTAAAAACACATCAATCACGAAATTAATTAAATGAAACATTTCCAACACATTTCAGCACTTTTTTCACCGGCGCGCGAACATGAAGCTCAATCAAACTAGGCTTGTCGAAAAAATATCGATACATCGATATATCGATATTTCTGCTTCGATATATCGATATTTTTAGCCGATATATTTTCATCCGATACATCGATATATCAATACAAAATATTCAATATCGAAAAACGTATCAAAAACGATATTTTTTTTTCAAATTTAATTTATTAGCAGAATATTTAACAGAATTCAAAGCCGTAAAAGATAGGAACGAACGGAAAATTACTGTATTGTATATGACTTGAATGTTTTGTTTGTGTTGCGGCCGTCGCAGGCCGCGGTGGCCATCATCCGTCACTCTTCACTTACTTTCAAATGTGAGTTCTTTTGCGTTGTGTGTGTGGTCGTGTCATCTTCTAATATTTTTAGAAAATTGATAATTAGTTTACGAAATTTTCAAATTTTGTCTATTATAAAGGATTGACGATTAAAATACCTTCGTTTTTATTAAGACTCTACATTAAAATAATGTACATTTTGTATAAAAATAGTTGGCTCAATAATAGGTAGTATTTACATTATTATTTTAAAACCGAAAATCTTTGAAAATTGGACCGATATATCGATACATCTATATATCGATATATTTTTGCACTTCCGACAACCCTAAATCAAACGGCTCCAGCAAAATCAATCATCACCTTCATCAATCAGTGACATATGACATTAATGACAGTATTTTCCACAGATAATCAAAAAATCAAAATCATTATTTATTTCGTTATTACACGTTATACAATGGTTATTTTATCGTGAATTGTTATTTCATTTGACCACTAGAACACACGCAACATAGTATCCTAAAATGGTATAGCTCATAAGTAGGAAAGGTCCTTTATTTGGAGTACATTACTTTTATTAATGTCCGTTGCGCTCTTTCAACATCAAGAAAACGTGTTTTACGCGCGCCTTCCCAAATGGAAATACAATATATTATTACGGATTGAACTAACAATATATACATTTCATTAAGAAGATTTTTTGATATGCCACTCCTTGGGACAATATGTCGTAATGTTTTAAAAATCAAATAAATTTTCGTATTCTCGCAGTTATTTGTTCGACTTGAGGATACCAGGACAGGCTTTGGTCCAACATTATACCTAGATACTTGACGTGGTTAACTTTATTGATGGTTGGACAATTACAGTCGTAATCAGCCACACTTGGGAGTGTGGCTGATTCACACTCATGTATTTTAATGTTGAAATCATGTTCTGGTTGGACATTTTTATATATTGAGAAGCAGATATAATTAGTTTTGCTCGTGTTTAACGTAAGGAGATTAGTTTTTAGCCATGAAGCTACTTGTACCATTCCTTTTTCTGTATTGGTTTTGGTTTCAGCCCAGGTTGAGCCGGTGAAGACGATTGCGGTGTCATCGGCATACGAGAAAATTTTTGCTTGGTTGATTGTCATATTACATAAGTCGTTTAGATATATGAGGAATAGAGTAGGACCCAAAACGCTTCCCTGAGGTACGCCGCATGTTACATCATCAACAATATTACTAGAGAGGTGGTCCAATCCCATTCCAATCCGTATAATTATGGGCGACGCTTACGGCTATAACACATGCTCGGATATGGTACGGGCGGACTAAGTCCGCCCACATATCCGTTCTTGCTTACACACGACCGGCAGGCTTATTACGTATCTTGCAAGAGCAAAACGATAACAATTTTTGTGCAATAATTGCTCTTCAATACAGAAGTTTTAGTGTTTTCAGCGGTTTGTTTTCAACCTTTTAACTAGAGGTGATACCACATTAGGATTTTTTGAATTTGCCGCGTTTTTCAGATCACACATTCGTTGGCCAGACTTTATCACCAACCTCTAGTTAAAAGTTTTGATACTTGTATTATTTGTATTTATTATAATTTATTTTTTGATTTATTGGCTCCGTTTGGTGAAGTGTGACGGAGCCGTGACTGTCATGGATGTGAGTTAAAAAAATGTGTGTAGATTTATTTATTAGTATGTACATAATATTAACCCACTTAAAATTTAATTTATTAATTACTTAATCATCATACTCAAAATCATAGTCCAAAAATTCAACCTCTAAGTATTCATCTGTGTCTGAATCATCATCTACACTTATATAATTTTTTCCAATACTTCTTCTGTTATGTGATCTCTTTGTTTATATTTATTTGCCACATTTATTACATGGTCCGTCAATTTTTCCAGTCTTCTGCAGTTATTCGGCCAAATGAGGAACATTGAAACATAAACATAAGAAAAGGTATCATTATATCGTAAATATATAACAATCAGCCAACATGGATCAAGATTACCAAGTCATACTAACAATCGCAATCACAGACAATAAACATATTAATAATGATGCCATACCCCAACTTTGAAAATACCCCAGATCACGCTTTCGTTGGCCAGACTCTATGGCTCATGTTGATGCACTCAGTCGAAACCCTATGCAGCAGGCTCATGACGTTATGGTCGTTGGTGAAGGTGAATATTTGATAATCTCACTGACAGACTAAATAGAATTATCATATTTATTTTTCTCAAAACTTGTACAATGAGATAGAAAGATAGCTGTTGGCTTTGGGCTTGCCTGGGTTCTGGTGGAGTGGAGTGAGGATTTTGAAATATAGACGTCTTGATTTATATTAATTATTTTATTGAGACACACGGCCATTTCCTATGAGCGGACAAGTGCAAGAGGCATAGACAATATATTATATTATAGACATTCATTAGCTTCTGTCAGCGGCTTCGCCCGCGTGAATGTCGAAAATTATACAAAAGGAACATATTCCCGGGATAAAAAGTACTCTATGTGCTATTCCTGATTAAAATTTTATACAGATCCGTCCAGCCGTTTGTGCGTGAAGAAGTAACAAACATACACACTCACAGACTTTCGTCTTTATAATATTATATAAATATATATATACTAGCTGACCCGGCAAACTTTGTTTTGCCATAAAAACACCTAATATGCATCTACCCTACCTACCCTACCCTACCCTACCCTACCTACCCTACCCTACCTACCCTACCCTACCTACCCTACCTACCCTACCTACCCTACCCTACCTACCCTACCCTACCTACCCTACCCTACCTACCCTACCCTACCTACCCTACCCTACCTACCCTACCCTACCTACCCTACCCTACCTACCCTACCCTACCTACCCTACCCTACCTACCCTACCCTACCTACCCTACCCTACCTACCCTACCCTACCTACCCTACCCTACCTACCCTACCCTACCTACCCTACCCTACCTACCCTACCCTACCTACCCTACCCTACCTACCCTACCCTACCTACCCTACCCTACCTACCCTACCCTACCTACCCTACCCTACCTACCCTACCCTACCTACCCTACCCTACCTACCCTACCCTACCTACCCTACCCTACCTACCCTACCCTACCTAACCTACCCTACCCTACCTACCCTACCCTACCTACCCTACCCTACCTACCCTACCCTACCTACCCTACCCTACCTACCCTACCCTACCTACCCTACCCTACCTACCCTACCCTACCTACCCTACCCTACCTACCCTACCCTACCTACCCTACCCTACCTACCCTACCCTACCTACCCTACCCTACCTACCCTACCCTACCTACCCTACCCTACCTACCCTACCCTACCTACCCTACCCTACCTACCCTACCCTACCTACCCTACCCTACCTACCCTACCCTACCTACCCTACCCTACCTACCCTACCCTACCTACCCTACCCTACCTACCCTACCCTACCTACCCTATCCTACCTACCCTACCCTACCTACCCTACCCTACCTACCCTACCCTACCTACCCTACCTACCCTACCCTACCTACCCTACCCTACCTACCCTACCCTACCTACCCTACCCTACCTACCCTACCCTACCTACCCTACCCTACCTTGACTTGACTTGACTATACTAATCCCAGCCACACTCACTTTTCAAAAATGACCGGAATGCCTGGTCTACGCACGCCGGTTCCGCACTCGGCGACAACCAAAAGCCCCCAAAGGGCACCTGAGGAGGCAGGGCCTTCGACGCAGAGCGTCAGGAGGAGCGTGGGAGAGTGGGAGGCGGGTAAAACCGTCACAAAGAGGACTCCCCCAAAAAAGCTGGACCGACCATCACCAGTGACATCCATATCCTTTGAGATCGGGAGCCCGCCTACCCAGAGGAGCAAAGTCGCCGAGGCTAGGATAGCCTCAAACAAGATCAAGGCCCTAATGACAACCTCCAAAACAACAAGAAATGACATTAGGGCGGAGGTCAAGGCGCAGGCAGACCGGCTCTACCAGCTGGTAAAAGAGCTCGAACAGGGAAGAGCCCCCCAAACCGCAAACACCATGGCATCGACCGGGACCCAAGTCCAGGAAGAGCCAAGGGTTGAGCAAGCCCCCCCCTCGTGCTCAGCGGCTATCAGTGAGGTCGAGAAGAACTCCCTCAGGCGAGCTCTAGAAGAGCATAGCCGAAACCTGGCCGAGAACAGCCTAAAAATGGATAGGCTGAAAGAGGCGCTACAAGCTAGCCGAGACCAGGTGGTCTCATATGCTAGCGTGGCAGCAAGTCGGCCATCCAATCAGGTTCCAAAACTGACTACACTGCATTCCATCGTAGTGTCGGCCAGGGACGAGAAGGAAACGGGGGAGCAAGTCCTGGACCGACTTAGGAAGGTGGTTAATGCCAAGGAAGGGGGTATAGCGGTAGAGAAAGTGAGGAAAGCGAAAGATAGGAGAGTTATACTAGGCTGTAGGTCAGAAGAAGAGAGGGAAAAGTTGAGGGAAAAGATTAGGAAGGCGCCCGAGCTGGAGGCGCAAAATATTACAAATAAAAATCCGCAGGTTGTGTTGCGTGACGTGATGCAATACAACGCAAATGAGGCAGTACTCAAGGCCCTTAAGAACCAAAATGCCGCCATCTTTCAAGATCTCAAAGATGAGCAGGCCAAAATAGAAATTATATACAGAAAGCGAGCCAGGAACCCGCTAATGTGTCACGTAGTGATGAGGGTCGCCACAGAAGTTTAGCGGCGCATGCTTGAGGTTGGGTCGGTGCACGTGGAGTTCCAGCGGGTGAGGGTCGAGGATCAATCCCCGCTGGTCCAATGCTCGCTCTGCCTCGGGTATGGGCATAGCCGACGCCTTTGCACAGAATCTGTGCCAAAGTGCGGCCACTGTGGCGGTCCCCACATGAGGACGGAGTGCGCGGACTGGGCCGCAGGCCTACCTCCAAAGTGTTGCAATTGCACGCGCGCGAGGATTGACAGCGCCAGCCACCACGCTTTCAGCTCGGAGTGTCAAGTTAGAAAAAGGTGGGATGCAATAGCCCGTTCTGTTATAGCGTACTGCTAAGGGCGCCCCGGAGACTTCTGCCCAACAAAACGCAAGACCATACCGTGTGGCCCAAGCAAACCTACAACGAAAGGACCTGGCAACGACCGAACTCTTTTTAGAGGCCAGTAAGAGAAAGATCGCATGGGCACTTATCCAGGAGCCGTACGTGGGAGGGGCTCGAGTTATGAAGAACTACCGAGGTTCGCGAATCTACCAGTGCGAGGTTGATGGAAGTGGGAGGGTAAAGGCGGCAATTGCCGTCTTTGATGATGACCTGGATGTCATTCCCTACCCGAAACTCACCACAAACAACATCGTTGTGGTGGGGATCCGGACCAAAGCTTGGGAGATCGCAGTAGTATCTTACTACTTCGAGCCAGACCAACCTATAGGGCCATACCTGGACCAGTTGACCCAGATCAAATCGGAAGTGGCCACCGGTAGATTGCTTATAGGCGGCGACGCGAACGCCAAGAGTCCTTGGTGGGGTAGCATCATCGAAGACTCCAAGGGCGAGGAAATGTCCGGAACCCTGGAGGACTTAGAGCTTCAGGTACTGAACACTGGTGACGCTCCCACATTTGACACAGTCAGAGGTGGTCGAGTGTATAAAAGCCATTTGGACGTCACGGCATGCTCGCTCGACCTTTTTGACCTGGTGGACGGCTGGCGGGTCGATACAGGAGCAACATCCTCGGACCATAACACTATATTCTTCAACATTAATGTAAAAAGGGAAAAAGGGATGAATATAACTAGAACAACAAGAAAATTTAATACAAGAAAAGCGGACTGGGAAGCATTTAAAGTAAAATTGGGGGAAACTAAAATTGAAAGTAACGTAAATTTAAATAGCATACAAGAAATAAATAGTAAACAAGACTTAGAGGAAATAGTAGTAAAATATAGTAAAATCATAGAACAAGCATGCGAAGATGCCATTCCTAAAACAAATAGAAAAATTAAAATTAATTGTCCGTGGTGGTCCGAGGAGCTCACTGTGAAGAAGAAGGAGTTTACCAGACTGAAGAACCGCATCCGCAATGCCGCGCCGGTCCGCCGAGCGATGGTCGTAGACGAGTACCTGAAGGCCAAAGAAGAGTACGAGATGCTAGCGAAGAGCGCCCAATTCGCAAGTTGGAAGGAGTTCTGCCGGAAACAGGATCGGGAAGGGGTCTGGGAGGGAATCTTCAGGGTGATTGGTAGGACCGCCAGAAGACAGGAGGAACTGACCCTTTGCAGCGATGGTGTATTTCTCAACCCAAGTGAATCGGCCGCCCTACTCGCAGATACGTTCTACCCCGAAGACAGAGTAGACCAGGACAACGCTGACCACAGGCGAATTAGAGAAGCAGCCAGTCGAGTAAATGAGTGGGCTCATGATGAATATCATGACCCACCATTTACCTCGCTGGAGCTGAAGACCGCCGTGGCAGGTTTCAATCCCAAAAAGGCACCAGGAGGGGATGGACTGACGTCTGATATCTGCAGTCGAGCGATCCACCAGGACCTGGAGGCGTTCCTTGCCCTTTACAATAAGTGCCTTGAATTGGCACACTTCCCAAACATCTGGAAGGAGGCCACAGTCGTGGTCCTCAGAAAGCTGGGCAAGGACGATTACCTAAACCCCAAGGCATACAGACCAATAGGTCTACTGCCGGTTTTGGGAAAGGTCCTGGAGAGGATGGTAGTAGCGCGTTTAAAATGGCAGCTTGTACCGCGGTTTAGTACTCGCCAGTTTGGATTTATGCCCCAGAGAAGCACTGAGGACGCCCTCTATACGCTAGTGAAGCACGTACAGGACAAGTTGAGGCTGAAGAAGCTAATTGTCCTGGTGTCACTGGATATAGAGGGGGCCTTTGATAGTGCTTGGTGGCCAGCCATCAAGGTCAGACTGGCTGAGGAAAAGTGCCCGGTGAACATAAGAAGGCTGCTAGACAGCTACCTCGACAGTAGGAAAGTCAAGGTTCGTTACGCTGGGGAGGAATGCACGCGAGTGACTAGCAAGGGCTGTGTTCAAGGGTCAATAGGTGGTCCCATCCTGTGGAATCTCATTCTAGACCCACTATTAAAGGAATTGGAGCGGCGCGGCATCTTCGCGCAGGCGTTCGCCGATGATATCGTCTTGGTTCTGGATGGGAACTCAGCGACCGAAGTTTCAACATCTGCCAATGCAGCCCTCGCCCATGTTCAGAGTTGGGGCGTCAGAAACAAGCTGAGGTTCGCACCGCACAAAACCTGTGCGATGGTCGTAACCAACAAGCGCAAGTATGATACCCCAAGGTTGAGCATGGCCGGGGTCGACATTGGTATGGTTAAGAAGATGAAGTTGTTGGGTCTAACCATAGACGAGAAGCTCACCTTCAACGAGCACACCGCGAACGTCTGCAGGAGGGCAGTTAACATTTATAAGCAGCTGTCCCGCGCCGCTAAAGTTAGTTGGGGATTGGACGCACAGATCATACACACAATCTACACTGCTATGATTGAGCCCATAATAACGTACGCGGCCGCAGCCTGGGCTCCCGCTACGAAGAAGCTGGGAATACGGAAGAAGCTAGGCTCGGTCCAAAGAGGATTCGTCCAGAAGATCTGTAAATCTTACCGTACTGTCTCCCTGAACTCGGCACTGGTACTTTCCGGAATACTACCTCTAGATCTGCGCATACAGGAGGCAGCCGCCCTGTATGAAGCGAGGAGAGGGCCATCCCGGTTTGTGCCAGGAGATAGGGAGATCGAAGGTGCGGTAAGGTTTGCAGAGGCTCCTCATCCAGCTACACAGATGCCCCTGGAGTTCATGTGCCTGACAGACCAACAGTTGCTAGACAGCAACAATGTGCAGGCGGTGCGAATCTTCACCGACGGCAGCAAGATTGAGGGGAAGGTCGGGGCCGCATTATCCATTTGGGATAATGAAGGCGAAGTCCGGAACCTCAAACTTAGCTTAGCCGCGTACTGCACAGTCTACCAGGCGGAACTCCTGGCCATCTGCAAAGCGACGGACGTGATCCTTACGCGGCAAGAGACGAGCTATGGTTTGTACAGTGACTCAATGTCAGCACTGCAGACGCTTGCAAGCCATGGCTCTCTCCATCCCCTGGCAGTTCGCGCGCGCGCCAATTTGGCTCAAGCCCTGGGCCAGAGCAAAGCTGTGTCTTTGTTCTGGATCAAGGCCCACGCGGGCCTGCCGGGGAATGAGCGAGCGGACGAGTTGGCAAAGAAGGCAGCATTGTCGTTACGGAGGAAGCCGGACTACGACCAGTGTCCGGTATCATTTATCAAGCGACAGATCCGTTTGGAATCGCTTGATGAATGGAACCGAAGATATGTGTCGGGCGAGACAGCTTCTGTGACGAAAATGTTTCTTCCGGATGCCATAGCGGCTTTCCGTATTATAAAACAGGTGCGGCCCACAGGCGTTCTCACGCAGGTTTTGACGGGGCACGGCGGGTTCTCTGAATACTTGAATCGTTTCAAGTGTAAGGATAACCCATCGTGCGTCTGCGATCCAGGCGTGGCAGAGACTGTCCAGCACATACTTGTAGATTGCCCGTTATTTATCAGGGAACGCTACCAACTCGAATGTGAGCTGGACAGGAGACTGACGAAGGAGAGCCTGCATGGGCTCATGAGTAAGCAACACAGGGAAAAGTTCCTGGTGTACTGTGTAAATGTGGCCTCCACCGTCATTGCACGAAACCGAAGTTGAAGCAGCACTATGCTTCACTAGTATTATAAGAATATTTGTAAGAAGCATAGAATAGCACGCACAAAACTGCAATGACGAACCCTGCACTGGGGTAGTACCTAAGAAAACAGATTGTCTGTATGGTGAAAAGCACTGTTGTGCTTCTCATCCCTAAATGTAAGGCATTATTTATATTGTGATATTCCCTGTGATAAACAGCACTTCTGTACCTTACCTGTGATCTGCAGCACTTTTTGCATATTTTACTGTGATCAACAGCACTTTTTTGTATTCTTGTATATGTAGCACTTTTTCTTTTAACCTTACACTAAATAAATAAAGTTGCCTTTAAGTAATTAAACAAAGTGGGAGTCCCACCCACTGTATACAAGAAGACGTATGCAAGAAGAACCATGGTATGAAGAATGAAAGTACGAGAGGCATGAAAGAGGAATGGAATGAAAGAATTTGCACAGAATAGGCGCCAACTTTGTTGAGCGGGATTAGTATTATAAAAAAAAAAAAAAAAAAAAAAAAAAAAAAAAAAAAAAAAAAAAACCCTACCCTACCTACCCTACCCTACCTACCCTACCCTACCTACCCTACCCTACCTACCCTACCCTACCTACCCTACCCTACCTACCCTACCCTACCTACCCTACCCTACCTACCCTACCCTACCTACCCTACCCTACCTACCCTACCCTACCTACCCTACCCTACCTACCCTACCCTACCTACCCTACCCTACCTACCCTACCCTACCTACCCTACCCTAATTTTCCTTTTATTTTTTTTTTATTTTTTTTTTTAAATCTAAACCATTCTCGAATCTCTACGAACACACACAAAAAAATTCATCAAAATCGGTCCAGTCGTTTAGGAGGAGTTCAGTCACATACACACGCACACAAGAAATATATATATTAAGACTAGCTGACCCGGCAAACTTTGTTTTGCCATAAAAACACCTAATATGCATCTACCCTACCTACCCTACCCTACCCTACCTACCCTACCCTACCTACCCTACCCTACCTACCCTACCCTACCTACCCTACCCTACCTACCCTACCCTACCTACCCTACCCTACCTACCCTACCCTACCTACCCTACCCTACCTACCCTACCTACCCTACCCTACCTACCCTACCCTACCTACCCTACCCTACCTACCCTACCTACCCTACCCTACCTACCCTACCCTACCTACCCTACCCTACCTACCCTACCCTACCTACCCTACCCTACCTACCCTACCCTACCTACCCTACCCTACCTACCCTACCCTACCTACCCTACCCTACCCTACCTACCCTACCTACCGCGGTTTAGTACTCGCCAGTTTGGATTTATGCCCCAGAGAAGCACTGAGGACGCCCTCTATACGCTACTGAAGCACGTACAGGACAAGTTGAGGCTGAAGAAGCTAATTGTCCTGGTGTCGCTGGATATAGAGGGGGCCTTCGATAGTGCTTGGTGGCCAGCCATCAAGGTCAGACTGGCTGAGGAAAAGTGCCCGGTGAATATAAGAAGGCTGCTAGACAGCTACCTCGACAGTAGGAAAGTCAAGGTTCGTTACGCTGGGGAGGAATGCACGCGAGTGACTAGCAAGGGCTGTGTTCAAGGGTCAATAGGTGGTCCCATCCTGTGGAATCTCATTCTAGACCCACTATTGCAGGAATTGGAGCGGCGCGGAATCTTCGCACAGGCGTTCGCTGATGATATCGTCTTGGTTCTGGATGGGGACTCAGCGACCGAAGTTTCAACATCTGCCAATGCAGCCCTCGCCCATGTTCAGAGTTGGGGCGACAAAAACAAGCTGAGGTTCGCACCGCACAAAACCTGTGCGATGGTCGTAACCAACAAGCGCAAGTATGATACCCCAAGGCTGAGCATGGCCGGGGTCGACATTGGTATGGTTAAGAAGATGAAGTTGTTGGGTCTAACCATAGACGAGAAGCTCACCTTCAACGAGCACACCGCGAACGTCTGCAGGAGGGCAGTTAACATTTATAAGCAACTGTCCCGCGCCGCTAAAGTGAGTTGGGGATTGGACGCACAGATCATACACACAATCTACACTGCTATGATTGAGCCCATAATAACGTACGCGGCCGCAGCCTGGGCTCCCGCTACGAAGAAGCTGGGAATACGGAAGAAGCTAGGCTCGGTCCAACGAGGATTCGTCCAGAAGATCTGTAAATCTTACCGTACTGTCTCCCTGAACTCGGCACTGGTACTGTCCGGAATACTACCTCTAGATCTGCGCATACAGGAGGCAGCCGCCCTGTATGAAGCGAGGAGAGGGCCATCCCGGTATGTGCCAGGAGATAGAGAGATTGAGGGTGCGGTAAGGTTTGCAGAGGCTCCTCATCCAGCTACGCGGATGCCCCTGGAATTCATGTGCCTGGCAGACCAACATTTGCTAGACAGCAACAACGTGCAGGCGGTGCGAATTTTCACCGACGGCAGCAAGGTTGAGGGGAAGGTCGGAGCCGCATTATCCATATGGGATAATGAAGGCGAAGTCCGGAAGCTCAAACTTAGCTTAGCCGCGTACTGCACTGTCTACCAGGCGGAACTCCTGGCCATCTGCAAAGCGACGGACGTGATCCTTACGCGGCAAGAGACGAGCTATGGTTTGTACAGCGACTCAATGTCAGCATTGCAGACGCTTGCAAGCCATGGCTCTCTCCATCCCCTGGCGGTTCGTGCGCGCGCAAATTTGGCTCAAGCCCTGGGCCAGAGCAAAGCTGTGTCTTTGTTCTGGATCAAGGCCCACGCGGGCCTGCCGGGGAATGAGCGAGCGGACGAGTTAGCGAAGGAGGCAGCATTGTCGTAACGGAGGAAGCCGGACTACGACCAGTGTCCGGTTTCATTTATCAAGCGACAGATCCGTTTGGAATCGCTTGATGAATGGAATCGAAGATATGTGTCGGGCGAGACGGCCTCTGTGACGAAGATGTTTCTTCCGGATGCAATAGCGGCTTTCCATATTATAAAACAGGTGCGGCCCACAGGCGTACTCACGCAAGTTTTGACGGGGCACGGCGGGTTCTCTGAATACTTGAATCGCTTCAAGTGTAAGGAGCCCTACCTACCCTACCCTACCTACCCTACCTACCCTACCCTACCTACCCTACCCTACCTACCCTACCCTACCTACCCTACCCTACCTACCCTACCCTACCTACCCTACCCTACCTACCCTACCCTACCTACCCTACCCTAATTTTCCATTTTTTTTTTTTTTTTTTTAAATATAAACCATTCTCGAATCTCCACGAACACACACAAAAAATTTCATCAAAATCAGTCCAGTCGTTTAGGAGGAGTTCAGTCACATACACACGCACACAAGAAATATATATATTAAGATTAGTGTGATAGTGTGATATCAAGGCTACTAACTTCGAAAACGTCATTCTTATTTGTTCGCGACGAGACTCACCAACCAATTGAATGGTTTTTGTAAATAAAGTATGTATTAGAGTCATACGTCTGCTCGCGCCCGAGCGCCATGTAGGAATGAAAATGTTGTAAACACGTCGGTCCTATTTATAAGCTCGGTTTGTAATGGTATTTTGAATCGCATTTTTAAGGTAGTAATATAACGTCCTTAACGTTTATTTATGCGTATTAGGTTTTAGTAATACCAGATTAATAGAATAGAAGCATTGAAATATATAAATATTATAGTCTTCATACTTAAAACGTAAAATCAATTTCATGTGAATGCGTGCGTTCGCTGCGCGCGCTTGTTTCCAACTGACCCTGCAGATGGCAGCGGGTAGTTTTATATGTTAGCGTTTTGCGTACAAAAATTCTTGTAAACAAACAAAATTGTTGAAATTTGTAGACCCTTCAGGTTGAATAACTCCCTGAAGGGAATAGATGTACTTATTATAGAAGTACTTTCGGATGGCCCGTTGGACTAGCTATCAGGCCATCCCTTTAGAGCGAAAATCGCTCATATAGTTTAGGCACAAATCCAGACATGGTAATCTGCCCTTGTGATTTTTGGCCCGTTTTTTGGCATTCCCAGGGACTATACACCCCTGAGACTTCCAAAAATAAGGAATTTTCGGGGACTTCCCGATGGCCCGATAAACGCGCCATCGTGTCGTCCCATAATAATATAGAATCGGTTAAGTAGTTTAGGAGATAGCTAGACACAAAGAGAGTGACTGGCTATCGAACTAACACTTTTTTAGGTACATTATGTACAAAACGTATATATATACTTATGGAGGCACTAGAACTGTAAAGTGCTCTCCCTCAGCCACCAGGCCACCCATATTCGGTGGTCTATCACCACCGAATATGGGTGGCCTGGTGGCTTGGATGGTCTGAGTAGAAATTAAAGTAATAGAATAAATTGTCTAAAACTTTAAGGAGCGTGTATTTAAGGAATGATATCCCACAATAAACGTCCGAAAATAAGCTTTTTTAAGCCGCTCATAGACGACTTGCTGAATTTGTCAGCAGGTCACCCCAACCTATAGTACATTTCTGGGCTAGGGATGTTGTTATACAACTTTCCGACATGAAAATAAGGGAACTTGTCCCTTTTTTCTATAGATATAGCCTAGGGACGCTATCAATGCCTGGATATAAATGTATATGGATTAGATACTAAGATAGGGGGTGCTACTGTGCTACAGTACACAGAAATCCAGGCGTTGATAGCACCATGGAAGGGAAAGTACAGACCTAAAACCCACTGTCGGGTAAGGGATTTTTTTGGCAAATAAAAATTATTTTCGGCACAAAATCGCGGGGCTCTCAATAGCAGTAACGACCGAGGGTATAAAACACCCTCGGTCCAAAGATAAAATCGTAGTCATCGGCCATAGCCACTAGAAACAAGTCACTTGAACTTAATTAGTAGTTACTTGTTGAGAGCCCTAAATTCGTACCAAGTGTTAATTAATTGAAGTGTTTTATTTAACTAAACCATTATCATCCCTGCATCCGGCTCAAAGAAGCGCCACAACATTTATTGGTCCTGTCGAACCGGATTTGATCAGCTGCTTGATTAGAAGTCCTGATGCAACATTCCACAGAGGTTACCAGATCCAATCTGAGAGTCAATGTTCTTCGGGCGTCCAGCGCGCCATCCGGGAGATTTACGACCTCCCTTCTCGGGGAAGGCGATCACGCTACGTCCGCAACATTATTTTTTTTAAAGAAACCTATAACGTAACAATACCAAATAATATAATAATCCAATGTAATAAAAAACCTTGAGGGTACTATCAGACAGCGTCGGACTGGGACTCAAAAAACTACCGGGACATTTTTAAAACTGCGGCCTACACTAGGCAAAGGCAAAAAATAGGGGTGAATGTAATAATTATCGAAGGCTATGTTTGAGTTAAATTGAATTATTATTTACTTATGAGTAGGTACACACTTTACTGACATGAAATCTATCAATCTACCTAGCCTTGTTCCCAACTAATGTTGGGCTCTTCTTTCAGTCTAACTGGATACAGCTGAGTAGGTACCAGTATTTTACATGAAAGGACTGCCTATCTACTGAGTAATACGATACCTCTATATCAAGACTGGTGTCAGATTATCTGGCATCTGACCACCTGAATGCGAGACGCACGGAACCGGTCAATGTGGTGACGCTTGGGGGAAGCCTATGTCTGGCAGTGGATGTCTTGCGGCTGAAATGATGATGATGACGATGACTATCTTGCATACGATGTGATTCTGAGTGTTGACCTACCCATCGGCGTTAATATCGTTATTTACGCAGTCGACACCAGGGGTGTTAGCCGGTGGGGACACCTTCGACGAGACCATCCAGCTTTCCGAGCTCGGGGTGGCAAGAGTCGTGGCGTTGATCTGTGAGCTGGGTTTGGCGATAGCGCCTCATAAAACTGAGGCTATGGTTCCATAAACTGCAGAGGGGCAAATAACCACCCAGCTCGTCAGTGACAGTTGGAGATGCGCAAGCCAAGGTGGTTCGATACATTAACTGTTATGGGTTAACCCTGGATGGTCGGTGGGGCTTCGAAGAGCATTTCAAGCGTCTGCAAGTCCCTCGCGTTGAAAATGCAGTAGGTGCTTTGCATAGACTGCTACTCAGCTGCGCGGGACCATGGGAAGAAGTTCGCCGCCTCTACGCGAGTAGTGTATTATTGGGGGTTCTGCATCACTTGCTCTCGCTTCGCTCGAGCGCGTTATGCAGAACGCCCCAATAATACACTACTACTATGGTCTGCCTCAAATTTTGACACAATTTATGTGAAACAAATTTCATTCCCTGGCAGTATCTGGTAGCAATCAATATCTTCTAATGCAGGTAAAACTAACGCACGGGCTGTATCACTCTCCTGATGAAATAAATCTGCTGTTGCTGTCGATATACTACTCCCACTAGTCTTTGACGAACTCGCAATCGATTTTTCATTATCAACCTGTTTGTTGATAACATTAACGAATGTGCGAAGAAGCTCACCAGACTCGCTTTTGAGTATAAGATACTTAGTATTTTTCAATTTAGATTTCTCTGGATCTTCCAACTTCTGGTAAAATAAATCTTCTGTTTGTGTTTTAACATTATCCTGGTGTTTTAATTCACCTACGTCCGATATTTTTTTTTTAGGGTGCATATCTTGAATATGTATTATCTCACCCCTAGCATTCTTGAAAATCATTTTACGAATGCCATCTAAATTAGATTTCACTGAGTGAAACATTATAAATAACATCAATAAATGTAATTATTTATTTAAGAAATAAATTTAATATTGAACCTTTGCACTGTAATATTCAAAGTTAAATTGCTGTGATGCACGACGCCTATGTAATATATACCCATAAATTGACTCATTTTTAAGTGCAATGTGACATCCTATACATATACACTTTAATAGGGTAAGTATTCCAAACACTTTTTTGTAATATAGTTTGTGCCCTTCACAGCGTTTAAATAAAAACATTTAGGAAAATGTATGGCATGTTGCGTCCAAGGATCATCATAAATCTCCCAATCTTCAATAACACCTCCACATGAGAAACATGCTGCAATATCATTTATACTATTTCCATAATAAAAGAATCCTGCGTCAGCCATTTCCATCACTAATCTTTTCTTTTTATTAAGTGTCCCCCAGTAATAATTAAATGAAAATTCACGCATTTTAAATGTGTTATACATGTCATATCGAGGCTTGTATTCATTTTGAGACATGTTTTATTGACTTTCTAATTCAATTAGGTACAAATGTATAATGGTATGGTCCAGCTTTTGTCAGCAACATATAAAGACTGGACAGAAGTAGGAGGAAGGGGAAGAAAACTAAGATGCATTTCACCTAACTACAGAAATAAAAACAATAAAATATTTATTTTAGAATTTTATTGTCAACACACCACTTATTTAAACACAATACATTTTTTAAAGCACATACAGAGTCATGATAAATACAGTTATATAAATCTTGAGAATATTTATATTGATCGTATAAGCTTATCAAACTTGAACATCCTTTATCTTCTAAATTGAATATATTACAATGACTATTTCCTAAAATATGCTTTAACCACAACACTTTTTCTAAACCCTTAACGTAGATACATTTATCTCTTAAAATATCTATAACCAAATTCTGATAATTAGAATAGGGAACAAATCCTTCACGCCAGCGTATCTTTCTGTTACGTTCAATCCAACTTACTTGTTTTTTTTCTTGCTTCGTTAATTTTGAAAATGGAAATGGTGGCTTAATTAAAAATATTTGTAATGTTTTATTATACAATATGGCGATTTCTTTTATTATAAATTCATTTGTTTCTGTTTTAAAGCCTTGAATATCCACAATAGCAATCATGATAACCTGCGCACGATGTTGCTGAGAGGTTTGTATTCTACAAGTCGATCGTTTATAATCAAACAATATGCAGTCGTCTTATCTGGTATTGCTGTAGAACATTCAATTTCCAACCTCACGTCCACTGGACCAGTTTTCAGGCTATCGTTTTGTCTTGAACAGTCTAAGATAAAGAGAGGGGCTTTTTCTTTGAATTCCTTTAGGTCAAGCAACGGGTCTACTGGATAGTTGTAATACGACTGACGAAATTTCACAAACATTTCGTATAATATACTATATTTGTTCTCAGAAAACTTTAAACCTAAAGGTTCATAAGGATAATATTGTGAATTCAAAAAGAGCGTAACGTTTGTTACTTCACAATGATCGAATACTGAACTATCTTTAGTTTTATTATTTTTTCGATTAGTTTGTAAACAAAAAATTACATATCTGGGTTTTTCTAATTGTGAAGCAGTTTTAATAGACCAAGAATGCTTTGTTGTTTTAGGTAGTAATGGATACTCATATAAATCCCAATTTCTATACGCCATCTGAATAGGTTTATCTTTTTCTAAATGTTTTAAAAGTGACAGTCGTTCTCGGTCTGATACTTTTATGTGTGGCACCCTCCACTGAACTCTTTGCACATCTATTTGAAAATTAGCAATATCATCAGTAAGGATAATGCTATTTAAATTAGTGTTACTTCTGTTCAGTATAAGTTCATGTTTACAATTTATCACTATTTTATTGTAATCCTCTGCAAACCCTAAAACTTTATTTAGTGGTATCACAGCACTAAAATGCCCATCACTTTGAAATCCCTCTAAACACCAACCCCATAGGGCAGCAACTTTATTTTCTGCTTCATTTAATGAGATGTATGATTTTATTGTTGACGTTATTCCAGAATTTTTTATGCGGTCTATTTCAATACCATTCATTTCGTATCTAATGTCTTGAAACAAAAACATAACAGGGTTGTTAGTGAACGTAACATTTTTCTTGATTGGATTCCCATCTTTACCGAAGAACTTCGCCTGTCCTTCGATGTAAATTGAACTGGCTGATGGTAGCACGTATATGTCTTGCTGGTGGAGGGGAATTCTGATTTCATCGTTTTCTCTAAAGCTGCTATTGTAGGGATTGTATGAATGGACTTCATAACTTTCGATCGAAGTGTCAAAGTGCGGTAATTCAGCAATCTGTAGTATATTCATATTTTAAATCCTAGAGCTTTAAGAAAATCTTTATTTACTTTAGTCAATTTCTTAACTTTTTTCTTGCGTCTTTGCACCTTAGCAATCGCAGAAGAACTAAGACGTTTTTCATTCGCTTGAGTGTTTTTATAATATACTATCATTTTGTTTTTCTTAAATGAAGTCGTAACTGAATTTGTTTCTCTCCAAAGTTAACACAGTGGCCAAATTGATCTACAATCTTAACCGATATTGATGAAATTATATTTTTGTTTACTGGAAAGTAAATAACATTTTGTGGTATTTCAACACACTGATGGCCTGGAGTAGTATCAGACACGAATTCGTGAATAAAATGAGTTGGTAATCCGTTGCAATACGAACTGTGAACAAGATCACATTCGATTTTGATTACAGACAGACCTCTGTTAATAATGGGGTTATTTGGTGTTGATTGTAATACTGAAAAGTATATCAAACCGCACTCATATTGATCTGACAAATGCAGCGGTGGTTGAAAGTATGAAACCAATTCCGATTTATGTCCAGAGATGGTAACCGTAGTAGACATGCTTCTATACTGACTTCTTTCGGCAGATCCTGTTTATTTTATTCTTCCACTACACCAAAAATTGTTCAAAAAGTTTAAACAAAGATGTCCACAATTATAAGGGTGATCACGCTGAATATTATCATAATTATAATGAACTTTGGATCCCAAGTATTTTATAAATTCCTTTGGAGGCTTAAGATTTCCATAACTATCAAAATATTCAATATAATCATTGTATTTTGCATAGGCTACCCAATGAGAACCAAGATTTTTAGAGCTATCTAAATTTATAACACCGCATTCTTTTTTAAAAGGGTGTTTAGGGAGCTTATCTCTCATAAAGACGCCTCTGAAATAGGGAATATTATTCCCATACTTCAAAATGTCTAAATTACTCAAGGCTCGATTGGGTAGCCGATATCTTAGTTTTTTTCTTTCGATACAAAAATTCCGAGTCCACCTTTATATGGTTTAAGGTGTAGTCCTTTTCCGATGCAGAGAGCTTCCATTTTTTCATTGTGTCTCCTCGATTCTATGAATAATTTTTTTGCCATCTTGAATTCATTTATGGTTTTAGCAATACCAGCTGCACCGCCTGCTAAAGCTCCCACCGCAGATAAGCCCGCAAAAATCGGAATCAAAGGCAATACTCCACCAGTTTTTGGTATAGGAATAATACGAGGAAGTTTAACGGATGAATCATCAGCTAATTTTCTGGCAGCAGCCATAGCTAATTCTATTGCCACTTTCTTGCATTTCGGTTTTAATTTTTTGATATGTCTTTTCGTTTTTCTAATAACATTTTTAAATTTGTTTTTTAATGCTTTTTCAGGTTTAATTTTGGGAGAACACTTTTTGCTTTCTTTTTTTAGGCCAAAACCAGTTTTGATTTTTGTTGCCATAGCGCTGCTTACTAAGCGTGCTGACAGTTTTTCTCCTACAGTCGCATCTGAGGCAAGTGCTCGCTCTTTAGCCATATTTAACAAAACTAAATCTGCCTTGTGGCGATCCTTTAGGTTTGAAGACTTGTGATAGGCAATGTCGTGTTGTTTGCAATATTCGTCTAATTTATTAACACCTTTATCTCCACGCGTAAGCCTTTTAATTAATTTAGTGCCAGGCCCGCAATAATTGTATCCCGGTAAATGTAACTCAAATGGTAAATGATTTATAATCCAATTGAGAAGACTACTCTCTTCAATACCCATCATAAGACTGAAACATTTGGACTGAACACTTAATAAATATTCGATTTATCAATCCAACTGTTTTCAGAAGAAGGCAAGCCTAACCATTTTACCAAAACCCTGTTTCCTTTCCTTCTAAGAACTTTTTCAACCAAATATACATGAGGATTTTTTGTCTTTTGAAGCTCTTGTACATAAAATGCACCTAGAATGGGCTGGCCCCTGATTGCATCTTCAATTAAATAGGTGATAGGGGCTGTTTTTTGAATTTTTCGAATTTTAAATATTTCTGTCGACCAGTTGGGAGTATATCCTTTTTCAAATGTCCCCTTATACTTACTAATGCGTACATAATCACCCTCTTTAAACTTGCTTTTTATGCTATCGGTTTTTACCAGCCTGAAATATCTTTGTAATATGCGTTGTTTATTATTATTGTCCACGTTTGCGGGAATTTCATCAATTGTGCGATGATAGGTGTGATTGTATTCATAAATAACTTTATTAAGAGTATTATCGATCCAGTTATAGCTTCCTTTTAGACTAAATTCTTTATAAAGTTTAGACTTCAATGTTCTGATGAATCGCTCAACAATTGAAGCTTTTTTTGTTGAGAAGGTTGAATAATGATTAATATGATAAGATCTCACAAGTTTTTTAAATTTATCATTATAAAACTCTGCCCCATTATCAGTTTGCAGATTTTTAGGCATACGCCCTTTTTCCAATAAAATCTTGAAAGAATTGCATACAACATCTTTGGTCTTACTTTTCAAAGGAAAGATCCATGCATATTTTGAAAATGTGTCAATAACAGCAAGAATAAATCGAAAATTTTTATTGTCTTTAGAAATTGATTGCATATCAATTAAGTCCGCTTGCCATAAATCATCTATATCTTTCATAATAACATGTCTTCGCGGAAAGTTTACCCTTGCATTTTTATGAATTTCGTTTACTACGTCGGCTTTACTCATATCTTTAATTCAGTATATCAACATTTGTCTTGAACCCACCATTGATACTGAATAAAAACCATAGTATCTCCACTATTTATTATTGAATTATGTCAGCTTCTTTTAATTCTTCAACTATCGATAAAATTTCATTATCATGATTGGTATTGCCAGCATCTCTCGAAGCTACTAATAATTTTAATCTCTCAACCAATTCATTGGGATCATCCCAATATATCAAGTCGGTGTTGTTTTTGTACTTCTTTAACTTTGGCAAGTTTCCTCCAAATTTAGTGTGAACAAGTTTATCATCGTTTGACGATTCGGAAAATAGGTGTTTGATTATTTTACAATATTTTATACCTTTGTCACCTCTTATTTGACCTTTAGGATTAAAATCTCTTTTATGTGCATTTGTATAATGTAACATATCCTTATAGACAAGTTTATCTTCGCTCGATATTAACTTTAAATCAGGTTTTCTTCGGAGTAAAAGTTCTTTTAGACCAGCAGTTAAATTGTAAGCTTTGTCACCGATTTTAATTAAAATGGTACTTTCGTTATTCAAACTATCAACTTTAGAAAATGATACTGTTGAATTACCCATGAATAAAGTATTGTTTTCACTTCTGATTCCAAACGGTATACTAATACCATCATAAATACCAAAGATGTCATCACCTTCTAATGAAATTTCTAAATTATCAATCGATTCCTTTTTAGCATTTTGTTCGACTAATTGGGTAGATTTTATTTTTGGATCGTAATAGTCATTGAACTTTATAGATGAACTAGCATTATTTTCATCGGATTCGATTCCTTCGGAATTTTTTAGAGTTGTATTTTCATTTTTATTATTTTTTTCTGCAGATTTATTAGAATTAACTAAAGTCTGAAGAGGATCTGTCACCGGTTTTAGCATTTTATCAAGTGACAAGTTCATTGCATGTTCCTGATTTTTCATATGTTTTATTTTATTTTTTATGGAGTCAACAGACTTCATTAATTCCATTTTAATATTTTTCTCCATATTATGTAACCACAACTGTATTCAACTAAGAAAGGAATAACACTAGCAATGTTTTTTGTATACAATTCATTTATATGTACATGTATTTGCTTTCATTCAAATTTAAAAAAAAAATCAAAATTCTGTCTGTACCTTCCATTATTTAATGATGAGTCTTTGTTAATAAGAAGAAAGTTGTAAGGGTTACTCCAAACACTTTTACAAATATCTTTGAACTGATTCCACGGTACATCAGAGTTGACATGTTCTTCATAGATGTGCTTTAAGTTCACATCATCTTGTTTAAATATTATAAGAAAGTTAGCATTATCGCGTAACAACTGTTTCGGGATTTTTGAGTAGGTTTGCGATAAATAAAAGCAATCAATTAGCTTATGTCTACCCATACAGAAATAATTGCGGATATTTGTTTGATTTTCACATACAACATCATCAAATATAAATACAGAATTTGGTAAAGCTTCACTCGGAGATATGACATCTTTATCGTCATTGAACTCATGAAATTTTATCTGAGGCACTCTTTTTAATACTTCCCGTAAAAAACAATATTTTGGTTGAAAATTAGTCTTCGAGTAAAGGTAAAGGTTTTGAAATTTGAGCCCATTTTCATGCAGTAACAAACTGATCACAACGTTTGTTTTACCACAATTTGAGGGGCCGCAAATTATACAACGAATCGTATTTGGCAACAAAGCGCTATGTCTAATCTCTTTAGGAGACTCACCAAGATTTATATTTTTAACGTTAAGTGATATGGGTTGTTTGATCAACTTCATCTTGTCAATTAATTTAATTATTAACTAACATAAACATATATACTTTATTTGGGGCTATCTTTAGACTTGTCCCAACAGGAATGGTTCTAGTCTCATCTTACAAGATAGGTATGTATATTTAAGAGCTACGTAATGATCCATATTACTCATCGCAAATCAAATAATTTTTGCACATGTTATAAAAATAAGCGATCACTTCACAGCTGGTGTTCTATGCATAAGGAGGTCGTTTTGTTAACGATTTTATATTTTCAAGGTAAGGTTTTTTTTTTAATTTAATTAATTAATTATTTAAACTAATAATAATAAGTATGTAATGCATCCCTTTTTTTTTACAGAATTATGTCACACTCACCATCGTACAGCCCCGTTGTAGATATGACCGCCCCGCAAAATTTAGCGGTATGTAACTAATAAGATTATCTTAAATCAAACATTAAATCCATAGTTCATGCTGTTTAGTTATAATATTCTTAGTATTCTTTCAGAATGCGATAGAAGACTCAGACCCTGTCACCAATCCGTTTTACTATGCTCAAGATGGGGAGAGCTGGTATGCGGAAGTAGCAGCTAAAACATGTGAGGAGAGTCGAAAGAAAAAAATAGAGGAACGAAGATTCAAGAAGAAAAAAAGTAAATCTTTTAAAAACTCTTCTTTTATCATGCGTAAGGAGCAAGGACGTGTTCGCCAGTTAATAAAAATTATGGTTTTTGATTTGGAAGGCCGTGATATGGAAGAAATAGACACTGAAACTGATAATGCGAGTGTGAATGTGCAGTATTTAGTGACAAGTGATTATGACGATATTGTTGACAAAACTGATCATTTAGTTAGTAAAATAGTACAAAAGTTAAGCAAATCTAATGTGTAATGTTTGTTATTGTTATTATTGTAAAAGTGAATTTAATTATTATTTGAATGTATTATTGTTAAATCAAAAAGAAATGTTTAAATTAATCGGGTTCATGTTATACCTGTATAATAAGACAGTATGAATAAATCAAACAACTGCTGTAAGATTACATAATTTATTTATTTCACATATTATATTAAAATATATAATTATTAGTACTTAAACTACAAACTAACAATTCAAGTTAGGTATTATTAATACAAGATGCTCAAATACATGCAATAAATAATATTCGAAAAAATCAATAATTTGTTTTCATTTAAAATATTGTTTTATGATGACCCCATGGTAAGGTTGTTATCTTATCAGCCATTATTTGTCGTTTATCATCGCTGTTTGACAAAATTACTTTATTTATCTTTTGAGTAAAAATTCTATGATTCTTAGATCTAATAATACACATATCATCTCTGAGTATTTCATTGTTCAGTAAAACCTTTTTATATTTTTCTATATTCAGCTTTTTTGTAACACATTTCTTAACACCTTTAGCTTTCTTTAAAGTGGAAATTTTAGAATCTATACAGTATAATTTTGCTCCCAAACCTACAAATTCTGATATAATTTCACCACCCATCTCATCTTTGAAGTAACCAGGTGTTTTAGCATTAACCATTGGTATATTAAATACATTATCTTTTTCAAAGTTGCTAGTATCAAAATATTTTAAATGTGCTTTTAAGTCTTCGTAAAAATCCTTTGTCTGTATTAAATATAGCAGACTGTCAGTGTCTGTATAGCAAAGCTTTAATTTATTTTCGTAAATTCTTTTCATGACCGAATAGTGGAATTTATATAAGTGACATTTTGCAATTTCTAAAATACTAAATCCGATATAGATTGGACGATCTAAAACTATTTTTGTTTGGTTCATTTGAATTGTTACAAGAGATTCTGAAATAACAGAAAAGTTATTGAAATTAGGTGCGCTAACATATTTTTCAGCCCCGTAAAACTTTTTAGTTCGATTAGATTTGTCTCTCCATATATTTACGAGCTTAACATCAACTTGTTTTCTTTTATTCTCTATGGTTTTTCCAAATATAGAATTATTTTGTTTTTTAAAAAAATCTCTTTCAAAATCAGAAGTTGCATTTTGCCTCAGCCCAGTATTTAAAGAAATATATGATTCTAAGAATTTACTTTGGTGAAATGCTAATATTCTATATATTTTTAACAGTTGTAAACCATTATTTAAGCATTCTTTTAAATGAATATAATGAATAACATATCTATGTTTATTGAAAAGATTAGCAATAAGTTTAGCATTTCGACTACAGAACGGAACAAATTTTTCGGGCGCAAATGGTAAATCGGAATGGTTATCATGCAAGTAGTCAGGGTAATGAAGATCTACTTCTAATATAAATCCAATATCAGAATCAGATGATAAGCTCATAACATCAAAATTTAATATTTCCTTCTGAAGGAGAAACCTAAATCCTCCTACTGGAAGCTTTTGCATCATAGCATATCCATATAAATTAACACAATCAAGATAAATTAGAAAACTATCAGGTTCTTCACTATTATAGTCGGTAAGATATTCATTATTTGCCTTAGCATATCTGAGTGAACATTGAGCAAGTCCTCCTCTTATACCCTTTTCTATCATTTGATATATTTCTAAGTCAGAGATTAGATCTAACTTGATTTTAGTATACAATAACATAGCATCCCAACTTAAGGATGGTGATGAAACGTAATAGCAAGGATCCAGACCATAATTATTTAAACTCATTTTCCTAAATTTTTCAAAAACATCGCACAGAAGTAAAACGTCACATTTAAGATACAAATCGGTATATTCACCCAAATTTTTTATATCAAAAGTTTTCCAAACATTTAAGGCATGCTCATAGTCTTTATCAGATATAGATTCAGATGTAAGTTTGTTGAAAAATTTTGATGGTTCTGGTAATTTATTCTCATCATATCGTTCCCAGGAATCTATGTAATCGTAACAATAAATGCCTTTTCTTCGAACAATATCAAATAAAGTATTATTATTAAAAAAAGATTTTAAATGTTTGAAATCTTCAGGGTTCATAGTCTTAACCAATTTGTCCATACTTGAGCTTAAAAAATTATATGAGTCAATAAATTTCAATTTTACAACATTTGTTGCATTGATGGTTATGAATTTTGTAAATGAAATATATTTCTCTTTAGTTCTCGGTATGAGATGAATTCGACCGTTTATCTTTGAAAGTTCATTAATAAATAAATGACTGTCATAACCGGATAAGTTATGAAACACTATGGGTATAAAAGTGCATTGCTTTGCATTTAAATTGCATATATCATGTGCAGGTCCTCTATATTTTCCAGTAAAGTGATCATGGTCCTTAACAATATTATCATTACACGAAAACTTATTTTTACAAATATGGCACTCAGTGCTGTTGATAAAACATCTATGTTCATCCTCAGTAAGCGGTATCATATTTTCACTCTCTAATAATACTTTATATAATCGTTTTACATCATTAGTCAAAGATTTGACAAATTTCTTAGAACAATCTGGCCCTCGGTAAGATACGAAATCATTTAATTCGGGATTTGAATTACAACAAATATAGTAAGCAAAACACGTAGCCTCATGAACTTGAATATTTTCTACATGTGTTGATTTATGTTTGTCAGAATATTCACGCAATAAACTTTCAAAATCACCATAAATCACTATTGGTACTCTTTGAGTTCTTTCATAATTTATGAAACTTATTTCAGTACCCTTCTCAGGTAATATGGTTTGTATTCCGGCACATTCGTGACAATTCAATTTCTCTTCAGTGTGAAAGTAAATAAAACATTCATCACATAAATATATTTTACTTTTATGTTGGGTCAATTGCTTGTGTACAAGTTTTTCAAAGCTTTTAATTAAACAGAAATGACTCTTTCTATTGTTGCTAATGTAAAGCAAATTGACATGGTATAAACGACGTGATTTTGTTTTATATAAGGGACCTGTAACTGTAACATTATTATCTAAACCGTATATATTGATACTGATATTAGAATTGTTTATTTCAAAGCGCTTAATGTCATTGAAACTAGGGGGAAAACTCATGTCAGAAATATTAAATAATTCGGAATAATGTGGATATGAAGAAGTTCTGTTTGGATTGGTCTTTGCCGGAAACATATCAGCTACAATACACCAAAGAAAACAATGTTGGTCTTCATTTTTTATGTTTAGGCATGATTTAGTATTGACAATACGTTTAGGCAATGGTAAATAAGAACCACCTCGCAAAGGATTATATTTTACGATATTAATTTCTAAATGACTGATAGACTCAATTGTCCAACCTGACTCAGACAGTTCAAATTCGGAACATTTACAAATAAGTTTACCACAAAATGATTTATATAAGGACAAAATATCTGTGTTTTGCACGACTACATTATACTTTGTGTTAAATGACTTTAAAGATTTTTCATAATTTTTTGGTAATATATACCAAACAAATAGTTCAAAATTAACTTTTACCGATTTATGTTTTTTCATCTGGTCTTTGATAAGGTAACAAATCGTTTCAGAAATTTGTGTTAAAAATAATTCAAGTGAAACGTTAACCATTCTAGGATTCACTCTATAACTGATTATCCGATTTCTAAAAGCTGTTGCTATTATATGAACATTATCAAAACGTGTCTGTAATAAGCAATTCGATTTGTGTACATTAGTTTTTTTGTGTGCAGAATATTTCGGAACTGAAACGTTACAGACTTCACAGAAAAACATATTTAGATAATTGTAATTGCAAAAACTATCTTAAAGTATTTAAATATTCTGGATTTCGGATATTAATTTCCTGTAAATTATTATTAAAAAACGAAATTTAAAGTGGATAAAGTTTAAATGTAAAACAAATTACAAATCGAATATTATAATTAAAATAATATCGAGTATTCTCAATGTTGAGATTTCTCAGAATCGAGTATTTTTAATATCGAGTATTCTGTTTCTTAGTATCGAGTTTTCTTAGTATCGAGTATTCTTAGTATCGAGTATTCTTAGTATCGAGTTTTCTTGGTATCGAGTATTTTTAGTATCGAGTATTTTTTGTATGAATTTTAAAGTGGATGAAAGTTTAAATGTAAAACAAATTACAAATCGAATATTATTATTAAAATAGTATCGAGTTTTCTCATTGTTGAATTTTTCTCAGATCGAGTATTCTTAGTATCGAGTATACTTAGTATCGAGTTTTCTTAGTATCGAGTATTCTTAGTATCGAGTTTTCTTAGTATCGAGTATTCTAAGTATCGAGTTTTCTTGGTATCGAGTATTTTTAGTATCGAGTATTTAGATTTTTAATATTTCATATATTTGAGCTTCCTGTAAATAAATCACAATTAATAATATAATGAAAATAATATTAATAAGTATATTATATGGATTACATTTGTTTAATAAGTAATGTTTTAGTATAAGTCAGTATCGAGTATTCTAAATATGATATTTTAAAGTGGATGAAAGTTACAAACAAATTACAAATCGAATATTATTATTGAAATAGTATCGAGTATTCTTAGTGTCGAGTATTTAGATTTTTAATGTTTCATATATTTGAGCTTCCTGTAAATAAATCACAATTTAATACCTAATGTAAATAATATTGTGGATTACATTCGTTTAATAAGTAATGTTTTAATATAAGTATAAAGAAGAGTATATGAGTAAAATAGGTATCACAATAATATTATTTTATTCCATCAAATAATATTATTTGGATACAGAACAGGCTGCACGCCCTTAAATTCTGCTTTCGCTGCAGATACAAGATTATTAGTGGCGCGCCAAGTCGCTGAATCGGAGTATACAGAGGCCCTATACGTGAGGAGCGCTTGCTTCCATCGGTCCTTTCCGAATTTTTCAGCGTCCCTATGGTTATAAATACGGAGCTCGATATAATAATCACCGCTCCGTGTTAGGTCCTGCTGATAGGAGTTTCCAGAAGCTGTTCTTCTGGACAGGGACGATCGCAGTGCAGCTGCCCTCACCGGTTCAAGATCTCCCTCTTCCTCCTGTAAACATTGTTATAAAATAGCATTAGATAAACATATTTGAGAGGAGCAGAGGAGAGCAGTGGTGACCCAGTGGTAACGACCGTGACTTACAAATTGTAGGTTGTGGGTTCGAACCCAGGCTAGCGATTTACTTTGAGTAAATTATTTCGTCACCACTGCTCTCAAAACGGTGAAGGGAAACATCGTGAGGAAACCGGCATGTCCTAGAACCAAACATTTTAAGATATGTGCACAGGGCCCATGTATCCGCCACCCGGGCCCACTCCCTCTCACGGAGAGGCCTGTGTCCCAGCAGTGGGAACAAGCCGTCAGATTGAAATCCTATAGGTAATTATAAATCTTAAACACATGTTTGATGAAATATATATTTTTTTTACTCACCGAGGAATCAGCCACACAAATCCGCTTGATTTTCTTAGGCCTCTTTGGTGAAGTATCGGTTTCGGAATCAGACTCACTGCCAAATAATTCTTTTACAGGTGGAGTTGAGGCCGCAGCTACTTTCTTCGATTTGCCTTTGCCTTTAGCCACTTTTATTTTCGGCTTTGTATTTCTTTTTGGTTTAAACGATGTAGAGGGCTCGTTGGGATGCGACTCTACATCGGATTCAAATGGATTCACAAATGTCGACCTAAAATAAAAAGAAATAGTATATAAGAAGTTATACAAATGAACGATTCCTAAAAGGATAGACAGAGTAATAGAACACTCTCTATAACAATTTTCTCTATCTGGAAATCGATCCTTGAATACTTAGAAAATTGAATAAGTCGTTATTTGGTTCTAGAACTCAGCGTCAATACTTCATGTTGTGAAATGGTAGTAACGGTTATTAAACCACTGCACGAGAAGCAAACAAAATAACTCAATAATAAATTTTAATTAGATCTGGAATCGAACCCAAAACTTTGCATTCGACGGTGACACTGATGTTGAATGGGCTACAGGGAACGTAAGAAATAAAAACAATTAACACATTAAATATTTATACCTTGGAGTCGAGCCAAAGATTTTACGTTCAGCAGTTATACTTGTAGTCTACATCATCACTGAGTTACTAGTAAGTTTAAACCCGTAAATAAACAATACTTAAAATTGGGAATCGAACCCTAGACTTAACTTTCGATTATTGCATTTACCATCACTAAATTGCAAGTGCAGTAAGTTATACAAAAAAATAATGTGATACGTACATACTTGTTGTGGAAGATATAAATTTGCACACTTAATCACTGAAGATGATGGAACTCGTCACCAACACAAGAACACCAACAATTCACAAATAACTGATTATGATTGATGGATGCGTCATTGAAGGGACTTATTTATAACACTTTTACGTAAGGTAGCGATTATATTAATATTTGCAACTATTGTTTTAATGTTTCACTAATATTTGACTTGTAAATTATATTTTCATCACTCCTTAAATAAGGTCTATAATCATTTGTTCTTTATTAGACACTATGCACACAGCCTACAATTCCATTTTTGGGGCGGTGGCGACACTCTGTCGCAGCAATCTGAGACGAAAATCTAAAAAGGAAGTTGCATGTACCTTGACCATTCAATATCGGTCTATGAAGTCTCACATTAAAATGGTAGCAAGAGGTTTTGTAAACACTTACCAAAATAAGTTAAGCCTAGACATTACATTTAGGAAAATGTATGGCATTTTACATTCAAGGATTATCGTAAATCTCCCAATCTTCAAAGCGATCCAGTATTTTGTCACATTTTTCGACGACACGTATGGCGCATTGCTTAAGAGCTCGTCTCGCTGCATCACAATGTAAATATTAGTTTATAAACGTGCTGCTACTAAATGTCCCAAGTGTCGCGGGTTCGATTCCCGCACGGAACAAATAAGTATTTGTTCCGGTCTGGATTTTGTTTTCATGTTTTATTTTTACCATTATTTAATTTAATAATAATAATACTCTGAAAAATGAGCAAGTATGAGCCTGGCTCAAAACATTCTTTAGGTACTTACTTAATGGTAAGGAGGTACGATTGGTGCAGTGGTTAGATTGACTTCTGCCCTACGTGTCGTGGGTTCAATTCCCACACAGCAAATATTTGTATGATCTACAACTAGCTCCGGGTCTGGCTGTCTGTAAAATGTATGTCTGTCAACGAAAGAAATCTTAGGATCGTATCGTTTTATTCTTGGCTTTGTGCTAATAGTCTGTTGATATCTATTATTTTTTAATAGCATAAAGTGTAACGTCGGTTCCCATGTGCCTAATGAACCTGCTGGAATTTATCGGGTGCAGATCCAAACTACTCGCTATTAAGAATTACGTTATAGAAAATAAAATAACACTGGACCTTGGAAATCAAACTGGGTTCCTCATGCTCAACAATTGCAAAATTAAAATCGCTAGACCAAAGAATAAAATAGATAAAATGCAAGTAAATTCTTGAACTACTAATTGATGCACTCTACATTGTTTTACCTAACTACTTTAAAAGCATCACACTTTCGTCAAGTAATATAAAATATAGGGACATAAGTTGATCAAACGAGTCGAACTTGATATGGTTGTTTATAAATTTTTAGTACACATCGCACCGTTGATTGAGGCATTCTGCATAACGCGCTATTATTTATTCCAATGTTCGACATCGCACCGTTGAATGAAATAAAAATATTCAGCCCGTATTGCAAATTTGAGGCAGACCATAGTAGTAGTGTATTATTGGGGCGTTCTGCATAACGCGCTCGAGCGAAGCGAGAGCAAGTGATGCAGAACCCCCAATAATACACTACTTACGCGGTGTCGTGCGATCGATGGTCCTTTATGGGACGCCTGTTTGGTCAAGCAGACTATCAGGTATCCATAATATATAATAGCAGGACTAAATAGCGACGTGCCAGAAATCGCTGTACTCAGGCAGAGTTTGCAGGAACGGCGACACGCGCTCGAGCGGTGGCACGCGCGGCTACTGCAGCCGCAATTTTCATGCAAGCGCGTTGTCGAAGCCTACCTGCCGCACTTCGAAGCATGGCTGAAATGAGAGGAGTGCATCTCCTACAGGCTCAGTCAGGTACTGACCGGGCACGGTTGCTTAGATGAGTATCTGAATAGGATTGGGCGAGACACCACGGCAAATTAACACCACTGTGGAGGCGACCTTGACTCTGCACAGCACACGCTCGAGGAGTGCCCAGTGTGGGCCTCTGAGCGGTAGTTCTTAGTCGCTAGGATCGGGCGAGACCTGTTATTTCCAGCAGTTGTGAGGGCCATGCTGACAGAGAAAAAAAACTGAAGGGAAATGGCCTCCTTCTATGAGACCGTGATAAAAAAGGCGTCGGAAAGCCAATCCGTCCTCCCTGGATCATAAGCAGGCGGGACTCCGGGGTCGCGGGCGCTGAGACCATAGTATTTAAAGATGTTAAAATTAAGGGAAAATGAAGCTGGAGTCCGGCACCGGAGTGCTCCGTGGGCCGGTCAAGCAGTGGCCCGGGCCGGTCCGGTCCACCAGCCGGACCGGCCCAGGCCATAGCCTGACCGCGCACATTTTGTAGCTAGCTACAGTTTAAAAAACAGTCGCGGCAAATACCGCCAGAGCGGTCGCTTGAATTGATGACCGCAAGCGGTTAACTGCAATGCGTCCTAGCGCTGTCTCACTAATCACGGCTGTCTCACTAATCATTTTTATATAGAGCCATCTATATAAAAATGAAGGGAAAATGGAGCTGGGTTGCTCCGCGGGCCGGCCTGGCTGGCGAACCGAACCGGCCCAAGGAGGGACCGGCCCCCCGGGACATGTCCCGGTACTCCCGTATGGCCAGTCCGACCCTGCTATCAGACAGATAACGATCACGCGGTCAAGCAATCAAGTGGTCAGTTTTGCGTTCGAGCGTGCAGTTGCTCACGGACCCCGCTGTTAAAAACAAACTGCGTAGACCATGCAGTATCACTATTTTCGCCATGTTTTTTACCCGACTGCCGAAGGAGGGTAATGTGTTTATCAGTCTATGTATGTGTGTATGTATGTTTGTTCCTATGTGGCGTTCCAGAGACCAAACGCGTTGACCGATTTTGATGATTCATACGTCAATCGATTTGTCTTAACCTTGCGAGTGTCATAGGCTACATTAAAATTGGAAAATAGAAAAATGGCGGCTTTTGGGCGCCATATTGTGGGGGGCCAATTTTATTTTTTCTTCCAAACCCATCGTGTGGGATATCAAAATAAAGGGTTTTTAGAGGCAATTTCAAAAATATATAACACTTATATATTTAAATGTACCTAATTCGAAAAAAGTGTTAACTAAAAAGTTATAAATAAAAAAGTTAATTAAAAAAATCAAAATACCCGACTGCTTAAAAAGCGAACTAAAAAGACGTAAACAAGAAGAAAATCATGCTGTGCAGTCGGAGGATACATCAGGTTTTGGTCAGCCAGCTCGCGAATATGTTCGCTTTTTAAGCAGTCGGGTATTTTGATTTTTGACGATAGTTCTTCATCGGAAGACTAATTATTGATTTTGCGGTCATTATAAGCATCAAGACAGAAAAGAAAATGCTGGGTGCACCCAATAAATAAGGATAGAGAACAAGATGGAGAATTGCATAGCAATTCTTCTAAATGGGTTATAGAATTGATAAAGATGAAGAAATTACAATAACAATAGGGATATTTCCTGGGTAATAATTCTATTTAATCTGCCAGCGAGATTATCAAATAATATTGGACCCGTATTTTTTGCTATCAAATAAATTAATAATAAAATTTTACAAAGATAAAGCGCATCAAAGTTCAGGAGTAGGGGCTTGTGATGTCACTTTGTCAGTATAAAGTGTCTCGCACTGTATCGTCGTAATTTTTGTTTACATGGCAAAAGGAAAAATACGTGACCAATAGTTTTAGGCTATCTAACTGACGGACTAAATAGATATTATTTGTCAACTTCCCTATTTCCAACCATGCTTCTGCTACTTTACTTCGGTTTTAAACCGACTTCAAAAAAGTAGGTTCTCAATACGTGGGCTTTTTTTTATTATAATCGTTATCCTTCGCATCGTATAAAAAACGCCTTTAATGAACTAACATAATTAGCTTTTTAGTCTTCATCTTCCTTCCGATTTTGTCACCGAAAGTCCTCCTTGGGGTCTACTCACTCCGTCGTCCGTCGGCTTTAGTGACGGGCGTTTCTTACTAGCCACACTTTGCGATTTTATAGTATTATTTCCGCGCAATTTTTTTCCGCAATACGTGCAGCTTCATACAATTCCATAGGTTGCTGAATGGGCGAATAAAAATCGCAGTGCGTGCTAAGCCCAACACCTTCAGACGGATGATTCGTTCGGGGCTCAAACTAAGAATGAATGACAACACAACTTGAGAGTTGTACTTACTCCCGAAGCGTTTAAAAAGACAGAAGTTTAAAAATTTTGAAGAGTTTATAAACCGAAAAGAGTAAAGAGTTAGCACTAAAATAAATTGTATAATTTTTTATTTTACTACAGCTGTAAAGCCAGGTACCTGCCAGCCTGCCAGGTGTAATCGGCTGCAGTAACTGCACGCATGTGTGCATGTGGCATTAGTGAAACACAATGAAAATGAGAAGCATTTCTTTAACGGGAAAATTCTATAATAGGGTAGTTATTTGTAGTTATAGTAATGACTAGTCATTAAAATAACTTGTTTATTAAACTTTTGAGTTTGTTTTATAAACTTTCTTACACTTACTCATAATGGGTTTTGGGACGAGAGGACGAAAAAAGTTTCCCACACTAAAAGCATTGTTTTTATATACAAAATGTTTTTTTTATATCGCTTTTTTTTATCTCTATCACTATAACAGTGCTTACACACGTTCGGATTTGGTCCGGCCGGACTACGGATTTGTGGGCGGAGTTAGTCAGGCCGTACCATATCCAAGCGTGTGCAAAGTGGTCCGTCGGACGCTTGTTTTCCCATCGAACAATCACACCGAATAACAAATCCGAACGTGTGTAAGCACTATAAGCGAGAACGGATTTGTGCTGAAGTTAGTCCACCCGTAACATATCCGAGCGTACTAGGAACTAACTAACTGGCTAGCTGGCTGGACAATGTCCGGACAGGACCCCAATTATGCGGAATTGTCCGGATGGACGGTATATTAGGTGACTTGATGTTTGCCAAATCTGGCAACACTGAAAATAATGGAGATTGGAGTTGTGGAGCCATTTTTCAACTGAGCGATGAGTCTGCCAGCGTTGCCAGAAGGTTACATTTCTTACATTTTTCGTAACTTTTGACCCCCTCGCGTAACATGTAAGTAATTTTTATATTTAAGGCAATTTTCGTAACTTTTGAGAACAACGAGATTTGCAATACTAGATTTTTATTGCAAACAGTTTATGAACGCATCCAAATTGAACGACATATTCAGAGATGGCTTTGAATGAAACGCGCCATGACAAAAGGAAACATATTCTGCATTAATTAAAGGTTGATTTTGCTTGAGCGCGTGCGCGTACTTTTCCTACTTCGCGAGTTCGCGCGGTTTCGTAGGATATTTTTCAGAAACCTCGGGCCAAATACTTGCAAAATTGGACATTTTGAGAATTGGACATTTTAGGAATTAGACGTTTTGGGAATTGGACATTTCGGGAATTGGACATTCTGAACCTGAACGACGAAAAAGTGCCAGGACAAAAACCAAAAGCCCAGCAGTAGTCATCTAGTCATCTTTTGGCTGAAACCAGCAAAACGACAGGTGAAACTACATTCTACTATCAGATGTTAGTTAGTTCAGTTAATATACAGTCGGGAAAAAGGAATAAATATATTAAATAAATTAAACTAGAGTCTGTTTTATCATAAGATTAAATATACCGTACCCACCATAAGATTAAATACACTACATCATAGATTCCTTTATATTCCGCCATTTTGCTGACATCGATTTAGCTCCAAGCTCAAAAACAAGAAAAAAAAAAGAATGTAACTTTTGCAGCAAAAATGTAACATTTCAGGAAATGAAACGTAACTTTTGACTTAAGGGCCCTGGCAACACTGGAGTCTGCTGTCAAAGTCAGTCAAGTCAAAATAGTCAAATCAAAAATCAAACTAAACTTTGTTTGCAAACATTTTGTTGGTTGTACATATTAAACTTGTCAATCAGCAGCTACTACGACTGTCGTCAATTAGCAGCAATTTATTTTATCATAAAAGCATCGAAGTTCTGTCCAAAATAATGCCATTATAGTTTCTTTTGTGGTTAGGGAGGTATTAGCAAAGTTTGTTTTGCATCAATCGCATCCATATCAGTCGCGTGATCATCTCAAGTTCAAGGTTAAATAATTGGATTCGAAATAAAACTGCAGGATTAAGGTATGCCATATTTTTGATAATATTATTACGAACTCAAATTTATTAAAAGTTTCAGAGCGCGTACACTCTTAGAGAAAATGATAAATATGTCCCACTCTGGTCACAAAATATAACTGTATTGTAAAAGTTAGGTCTTTGACCTTAGATACCTACTTTGTAGAAAGGCCTCGTTTTGTGTGATTTTGAATGCATAAAATTAAAAAAAGATACTACAAGTACAAGATATGAAGTATATAAAATATAAAAATCCTGTTCTGTGAGTACTTGCTTCAAAGTAATAAGGAATAAAAAACTAAGCAAGCCGCCAATGTTTAGCAAAAACTAAAACCTTTTTTTAAGCCTTTTATTTTTTGCAGATGGGCTACCTGAAGGCTGATCAATCAACTTATAACCAAACAAGTTTATATGACCGTGTTAAGAAGCTGTTAGTATCATATGAATGGAGTGACTGCAGTTTTTCTGTGGCAGGAAAGAAAATCAAAGCACACAAATTGATCCTGGGCATTAGTAGTCCTGTATTTGAAGCTATGTTTTATGGCCCGCTATCTTCTGATGATGATATTCTGATAACTGACATTCAACCTGATATTTTTCAATTGATACTTAATTACATTTATACTGATACTGTTGAAATAAGTACTATAGATCAAGCCTTTGAATTATTATATGCCTCAAGGAAATACATGCTGGAACACCTAACTGAGATCTGTATTGCATATATTCAAGCAAATATTAGTGTTGATAATGTGGTGGAGGTCTTGAATTACCCGGATTATATGCAAGACAAACAACTTGTCACCTTCTCACTAAAATTATTCTGCCAACATGCCAATTATTTATTGCAAGAGAAAAAGAACTTGATTACCTATTCATGTCTGAAAGCATTCCTTGAAAGTGACCAAATGAATATATCAGAAAAGGATCTTATCATACATGTTTTTGAGTGGTCTACATATTGCTGCAAACAAAATAGCATTTTAGACACATTCGAAAATAGACGCGATGTACTAAAAAATAATGGTTTATATCAATTGTTAAGGTTTTTGACTCTAAGTGTCAATGAACTTGAGGAGATCGTAAGTGATATGAGCAATCTTCTGTTGCCATATGAATATGAGGCTATAAAAAAAGTTATTAAATGTTCGAATATTGGTGAAAAAGAAATGATTGGGTCAATTGGTTTGACTGATTTGCCCAGAAATTTATTAAAACTACAATGGCACCTATGTTATAGGAGTCCTATTAGATCTATGGCTCCAATAGTTATAGATTCAAATAATTACATCATTCATTCTCGAATAAAAGTTAACAAGTCTATATTTATCAATTCACTTTGCGTACCAACCAGGATGGCACCGGCAGCACACTTCCGCAACAATACAGTTAAAGTTTACTCAGAGCAAATGTCTGTGTCTGTAGAGTGTGAATCATGTGATAGTGATTTTAAACAGACCAACTTTATAAAAACAGTTGAATATGATTCAATGGTTGATATAGAACTCGCAGAACCTTGCTTTATTAAGAAAGATGAATGGTACAAAATCAGTTTTATGTGGCCTCATAGACTTCACACATATTCATATGTTGTAGAATTTAGACACAGACATTATACTGGACACAAAGTGTCTTTTGAATTTGATGACCTTTCGTTTAGTGCTGGAAATGGTGGTAGTTTTCTTGGTGGTTTAAAGTTTTGTTTGTAAAGCTGTATCATCCATCTCATACCCTATAATATTACCTCATTCATGATAAACAACATTAATTGTTTAAATTTAAAATATTTATTATTTAAAGATGGTCAATATTATGAAGTGAATTTAATAATAATATTTAAGGTAAATGAGGCATAACTTATTAAAATAAATTGGTATTAATGTAAGTAATGAAGTTTAATTAATTAAAGATCATTTAAGTAAACCCTGCAATATCATGTATATTTATGTCACCAGATTATTAAATGCAAACTTTTAGATTTTAAAATAATAAATTGTGTGACATAGTAATTTTTTTTTCTCAAATGCACATATACATTTGAAACTATCAAATTTGGATGTGATTTAATTATACCTACTTGAAATGATTGGTTCACAATATATCGAGATATTATCACCTTATAAGAATTGCAATCTTACGGTGTTATTTGGGATGATCCGGTGACAAAATATATCTAAAGAAAATATTTTTAGTTGGCGCCCGCCCGCCCTTTTATTCTGATGGATAATTGGCATATTTTTATCGGCGCATCTTGGATTTTGATTCCCAGCCCAATCGTTAACAACCAAGCCGTGATTTCGTAAGGATTCGCGCTACAGTCTATTTGCGCAAGTGTCTTTTCTGAATTTCCTCGGATCAAATAAAAAGTCAATAAGGAACGTTGCAAACAACAAGGTGACGCCGGTTAAAACTACGCCTTGCCGTATACATACACAATTACACGCGTCACCTTGTTGTTTGCAACGTTCCAGCTGGACTTTTTATTTGATCTAAGTGAATTACGACATTCAAACGGTTAACATTAGGTACCTACCACCAAGACCATACTAACACACCCAATCCAATAGAATGTCATGGATAAAAACCGGCCAAGTGCTAGTCTGCGCACAGAGGGTTCCGTATAAACATCTACATTATCCAAAATAAACAGGTTAGACCGGGCACGGTTGCTTCGGTGAGTATCTGAATAGGATTGAGCGAGATACCACGGCAAATTGCCATCACTGCGGAGGCGACCTTGACTCTGCACAGCACACGCTTGAGGAGAGCTCAGTATGGGCCTCTGAGCGGCAGTTCACCTCACCGTGCTTCACCTCGCTCCACGTCTTTCCGATGCTCGTCGTTTCTGCCAACACGGTGCGACGCAATGTTTGACGGCCACGTTTTCTTTTTCCTTGGGGATTACAGTCCAAAGTTTGTTTGGGTATTTGATCGAGACACCTTAGGAGCTTGTGGCCAATCTATCTCCAGTTGCGACGCTTGATCTAGCGGTTGATCGGGCTCTCGTGGCATTTCTCCAAAAGCTCTACGTTTGAGATAGTCGCGGGCCAGTAAATTCCGAGAATGCGACTGAAGACAATGGTGGACGAACACATGGAATTGGCGTTGGATGTTTTGTTTTGTATCCTTTGTGACCTTCCACGTTTCGCACCTATAGAGAAGCACTTGCGTGAAAATTGCGGCTGCTGTAGCCGCTCAAGCGCGTGTGGCCGTGCCTGCCGCCTCTGCCTGAGTACAGCGATTTCTGGCACAATATCACCATTGTGGCGGATGGCGCGATTTCGGTTGTAAACCCTCTCTTCCATATCCGCCAGAATATCTAGCAGAGGAAAGCGTGCCAGGAGTGTTGCCGCAACCGATACCGTTCCGTAACCTCGTGCGATACGAATGGCAATTTTCCGCTGCAGGCTATTTAGTTCTGCAGCGTCGGACACCTGATAGTCTGCTTGACCAAACAGGCGTCCCATAAAGGACCATTGACCGCACGACACCGCGTAGAGGCGGCGAACTTCTTCCCATGGTCCCGCGAAGTTGAATAGCAATCTAAAAAAAACCGGCCAAGTGCGAGTCGGACTCGCACACGAAGGGTTCCGTACCATTATCACAAAACACTGCAAAAAAAATCACGTTTGTTGTACGGGAGGCCTCCTTAATTTATTTTATTTTAATTTAATAATTATTATTTTTTGAAGAGAATATACAACTAAATATTCTGTGAATATTTCAAGCGTCTAACTGTTGCCGTTATTAATATCGAGCAAAAAACGGCAAAAATATCACGTTTGTTGTATGGGAGCCCCCCCTTAAATATTAATTTTATACTGTTTTTAGTATTTGTTGTTATAGCGGCAACAGGAATACATCATCTGTGAAAATTTCAACTGTCTAACTATCACGGTTCATTAGATACAGCCTGGTGGCAGACAGACAGACGGACAGCGAAGTCTCAGTAATAGGGTCCCGTTTTTACCCTTTACGGAACCCTAAAAAAGCACCCACTGCCTTTTCGAGGGACTTTTATGGAATCATAGCCTCAGTTTTATGAGGCGCTATCTCCAAATCCAGCTCGCAGATCGACGCCACGACTCTTGCCCCCCGAGCTTGGAAAGCTGGAAGGTCTCGTGAAGGTGTCCCCGCCGGCTAACACCACGTGTCGTCTGCGTAAATAACGATATTAATGCCGACGGGTAGGTCAACACTCAGGATCACATCGTATGCAAGATAGTCATCTTCATTATTTCAGCCGCAAGACGTCCACTGCCGGAAATAGGCACAGACTGCAGCCGGCGGCGGTGGGCGCGATAATGGTGCACGCTGCACGGTAAAAGTAAGCACGCACACAGGTACACGCGCGGTTTGGCGACGTGTGCTGATGGTGTTAAAATACTAAATTAGAACAAGATAACAACATAATAACACATAGGTACCTACTAATTAGAATCTAGTCAGACAGAACATGCATAGAACAGTTCTCAAAACTTTAGTACCTACTGCTAGGTACCTACTTGGCTATTTCGAAAAACCAGGGAATCACATATAATGCGGTGTTTTTTGTAGTATTCGTACATAATGGTACGAAGCAAGCACGATAACTTTTAAGGTTCGATATTTTTGATATTCATCAATATATTAACAATAATAACAAGATTGAATCGGTTAAAAGTCAAAACACTGTATCAGCTGTGTGCTACAATGAGTAGAAATGAACATCGTGATCGTGACGTCACACGGGCTTGGGTTTGTTCGGGAACTGTCGGTGTATTTTCGGTATTGGGATCAAAAAAAAAATTTTCAGTTTGATATTACATACTTTGTATCTCCCTTAGAGTTGTTTCAAAGAGTGCAGCAAACTATAAAAGCAGACCTAAAAATCAGGGACCGAAACCGGTATGATTAATACCGGTATGTTTCGGTTAGGTACAGGTATTATAAAAGGTTACCTTAATTTTCAAATATTTTAGACAACCTTTATTAATACCGGTTACCGAAATAAAAATTACCTCTATCTTACACGTGCTGTCCGTCGGCATTAGTAAAACTGTCAAAGGGCGCGCATCGCCTGTGTGTGTCAGTCAAAGAATGGAAATGGACATGGAGCATACCCGCGCGCGCCGGCGTACGCCGACCACCGACCAATCACAATCACGACTCTGGCTGTCACCCGGCACGGCGACGTGTCTCTCAGTTTGCTAGCGAGGCGTGTGATGATCGTGTTGGATAGTTTTGTTGGCTTGGTAAATTATAGATAAAACATATTATTTTACTTAGAAATGGGACGAAAGCAAAAACATAATGTTTATGGATATTTTACCTGCCAAAGGGAAACAAATACATCTAAAGGCCGATTTCACCAATGAAACTAATCGCGATTAGTTCAACTAAGGGAGCGTTCAAGTATTACGTAACGCAATTTTTGAAGATTTTTGACCCCCCCTCCCCCCACTGTAACGCTCCGTAACGTTTTTCTGTACCCCCCCCCCCCCTCTCTAAAGGTTACGTAACACTCAAGTCATCATTTTTACCCTGAAGTCGCAAAAAGTTGTTATAGTTTTTATCCTTCGTATAGTTTTAATTGCCTTATAATAAAACAAGAGATTTTTAATTCGCAACACTATAAAAAGGGTTGCCAATTTGGGAGTTTTATTTCCCTATTTTTTTATATAAAAAAAGAAATAATGTTACGTAACGTGTTGTAAGAAGGACCCCCTCCCGCCCGTGTAACGCATCGTAACGTTTTACGAGACCCCCCCGCCCCCCCCAAATTGCGTTACGTAATACTTGAACGCTCCCTAAACTCATTTTATACAACAGTTTGCGCACCAGGCAACTAACTATTGCAAATCTAATGCTGGTGTGCGCTCACCGCTAGGCCGTTTAGTCTATACATACATGCTATTTTGTGCAATTGTCATATTATTTGTAAGCTCTCTTGCCGTGCAAATTCGTGTACTTCCAAAGTACACGAATTTGCACGGCAAGAGAGCGTTAAAGTATATAATACCTTACCTTATTAATAAACTACCCATATCATTGAAGGAACCCAGAAAAAAATAAAATACAAACTAAAGGAACATTTTTTACAAAATATATATACCTAAGATTTAAATAGATATATACTCCAAAACTGAAGACCGATGATTGCAGGATCGTATCCGCCAAACCGGCAGGCTTATTACGTACCTTTTGCAAGAGCAAAACGATAGCGGTCGAACGCTTTATGTCATAAAAGTCGGCATTACCTACAGTGTAGGTATAGTAGGTCCTACACAATCGTTTACTAATCGCTCGCTGTTTGTCAAATGCATTTATTTTAAAAAAACCGCCAACAAATCTAAAACTTCTTTATTGAAGAGCAATTATTGCGCAAAAATCGCTATCGTTTTGCTCTTGCAAAATATACGTAATAAGCCTGCGGAGCTTCTGAGGGAGATCGAGAGATTCTATGGGCAGTTGTACACGTCAACCAGTAAACCCGTCGCGAATCTCACAAATGACCCTAGAGCTAGATTGACCCGATACTATACCGAAGACATTCCAGACGTCAGCCTATATGTGATAAGGATGGCTCTGAAACAGCTTAAAGGTCTATCCACACATGTCAGGGCCGTGCACGGAACGTGACAGGGCCGGGCCAAGCATTGAAGCTCTGTCACTGGCCCGTGCGTGAACGAGTTTATATAAAATATACACGCCGATATTTTTTTGAGCCCCTGACGGGGCACGGTCTGTCCACGTGCAAGTCCCGGGCACGGCCCTGATATGTGTGGATAGACCTTAAGAACTACAAGGCACCGGGTGATGACGGAATTACGGCCGAACACCTGAAAGCGAGTGGAAAACCAGTATTTAAGGCCCTTCAGAAACTGTTTGATTCCGTCATACATGACGGGAAAACGCCACAGGTATGGTGCAGGGTTGTGGTGGTACTCTTCTCCAAGAAAGGTGACAATGCCCTACTAAAGAACTAAAGACAACAAGCATTTTCAAGAGACATCGCGAATCGTCCAGCAAGTCGGCAAGTTTGACGATTTCCAGCCTCCCAAACAAGCCGGATCCCGTAAAGGCTTCAGCACCGTAGACCACATACATACGCTGCGGCAGGTAATACAGAAGACTGAAGAGTATAACCTGCTTCTCTGTTTAGCGTTTGTGGACTACGTGAAAGCCTTCGATTCGATCGAGACTTGGGCTGTACTGCAGTATCTTCAACGGTGCCAAATTGACTACCGGTACATCGAAGTGTTGAAGTGTTTGTACAAAAAGGCCACCATGTCAGTTCGACTTCAGGATCAGGTGAGAGTGTGTAAGGGACAGATGTATATGACTTGTATACATCTGTCACTTACGCGATCTCAAAATAACCTTACTCTAAGAGCTTATGGTCACCCCTCAGGCCTCGAAACCCGTCCTTCTGCAGCGAGGTGTGAGACAGGGAGACGTCATATCTCCGAAACTATTCACCCCTGCAATGGAGGATGTGTTCAAGTTTCTGGACTGGAAAGGGCTAGGCATCAACGTCAATGGCGAGTACATCACTCACCTTCGGTTTGCCGACGATTTAGTGGTCATGGCTGAGACCATGGAGGACCTCAGTACCTACTATGCTCGATGACCTCAGTAGAGCTTCCGAAAAAGTGGGCCTTAGGATGAACATGGACGAAACCAAGGTGATGTTGAAGGCCCATGTTACACCCACTCCTATCAAGATCGGAAAATTAATTATGATCACGAATATTTAGCCACATTATGAAGTAGTCGTGCGTCTAACCACATCATGAGCGTTCGATGTTCTATTTCATGAAATGGTCGAACACCTTCATAAAATAATCAATTCTAAGATCTGGCCACGCCTCAATTGTAAGCCACGCTCTGTGTTCTGTTTGACTACCTTTACTTGCCCGAAAGCATAAATTAAAACAAAAAACATTACACTAACAAATGTTATTACACAGCCTTAGACCAAATAAAAAAAACCAAGACACAGCGCTGCGAACGATACAGTGACGAATGTCAAAACTACGCGCGCGATTCGTTCAACTAAACTCAATTTATGCAAATACAGCGTTCTGATTGGTAGTTTCTCAGCAGTACAAATTTTTATTTATTTATTTATTTTTATAGGGAAAACAAACAGTAGTATACTAAAAATATACTAAGTGTCTTAAACATGACGGCGGGAGCGTGAGCGTAGCGATATCATGGACATCTTCTTCTCTTGGTGTAGGTTCCATGTTGTAGGGGTACTCGGGTAAACCAGTAAAACTTAGGTTGAAGCACAATTCACAGTATTGTTTATTCGGTGATATTTACAGTCAAAGAACAAAGGCTCGTATTGTACGATGAACCGATAATCCCGGTCTTATGATCTTAACAATCTGGCGTTCACTGCCGACCGATTTTATCCACGCATCTTTAGCGTCACATTTTAAGTGCCCTCCTGCGGAGTTCATTGAACAACCAATCAGAGTAAAGTTTACAGGTTGACAAACATTATGAAATACATCGAACAAACCAATAACCAATAATAATGAAGTTAACAGGTTGACATCCTTAGATAAAGTAGGTATAGATTAAGCCTTAAAATGACCTTGATTGATAGAGCGAGATGGCTAATTGGCAGCTCCATGTAAATGATAAGGACAAAAGATTATTTTTTGTCTTTGTCACCGTGGCCGGTTTCTGTCGTTTGTCAAACTCTAATACAATGGCAGGTTTGACAAACAAACTCGGTTTTGTTTGATTTTCTATGATTTCGTGGTATTATGTGTTAATTGAGACAAGGAATTTGAGTTATTTATAGATAATAAGTGTCAGTGCTATGGTGGGTTGAAGTGTTCTTGTTGTAACACCAGAACTAACTATTGCTGTCTCATGTGCGGCCACGCCAGTGCTTAATCTATACCTACTTTATCTAAGTTGACATCATTATGAAATCTACGAGTTGTAATGTTGCCATCTGGAATCGCTTGCGACGACACGGCCAAATCTGACATCTCACACGTCCCTGTGTGTATCTGTAACAAATTTCTCATTTATAGCAAGGCTCTTGCTCGGCCTAACCTGTAAACACAATAAAATTTCGAAAGATACCTCACAAGTAAACATCATCAGAATAAACATCAGTTACTGAACAATAAGCAAACACACAACACTAATATGACCTGATTGCTCGGCAGCGTGGTCTCATCGAGACCCAAACAGTGGCCAACTGACCCAAACAGGGGCCAACTGACCCAAACAGGGGTCAGCAGACCCAAATAGTGGTCAACAGACCTAAATAGTGGTCAACAGACCCAAGCAGTGGTCAACAGACCCAAACAGTGGCCAACTGACCCAAGCAGTGGTCAACAGACCCCAAAAGTGGCCAACTGACCCAAACAGTGGTCAAAAGACCCAAATAGTGGTCAACAGACCCATATAGTGGTCAACAGACCCAAACAGTGGTCAAAAGACCCAAACCCTACGTCTAGTCGCGCATTGCGCCCTGAACGACTCACAAAGTCGCATTTACAGACGACTAGATGTACAGTTTATAAAGGCAAGACAGTGGTCAAAAGACCCAAACCCTACGTTTAGTCGCGCATTGCGCCCTGAACGACTCACAAAGTCGCAGTTACAGACGACTAGATGTACAGTTTATAAAGGAAAGGGGTGGGTGGTTACCTAGTCATTTTAGTGTGTGTCATACTCAAATAATAGCAGAAGTGTTTTCACTTTCATTATCTGTAGTTTCTATTTCAAAATTCGGTTCAGATGGAACTTCACATTGAGGCATCTTCCTTAGGCGATCGTGGGCATACTTATAAGTTCTGTTACTGGTCAATGATTTCAAAGTGTAACGATCACCTTCTAGTACATCAGTTATTTGAAACGGACCTTCATATTTCGGATCTAATTTTGTTTGGTTTCGCTCTTCATTTTAAATAAGAACCATGTCACCGATATTAACTTTGACTAATTTAGCCTTGTTACTGTTAAAATGAGATTTATCGTAATGTGAACTTCGATCGATGTTGTGGGCTGCGTGCTTTCTCATTTCAGAAATATCTACTTCAACTTCAGTATCGTCAGCAATCAAATGATTTAGTGGTATTGCTACGCGACCGATCATAAGTTCTAGGGGCTCGACTTTATAACTCTATTTACAGTGCAATTAAACGCTAGCTGAACCTCGTCAAGAGCTTCCTGCCACGACCTATGCGATGTTTCTACTGCAGTTAGCATGCTCTTTAGTGTGCTCATCAAGCCGTTTGCTCGATTAGAACCTGTCGCGATTAAATGTAGGTGAATGCTATGGGAGCTACAGTATTCTTTAAATTCTTTACTAGCAAATCAACGACCTTGGTCCGCTATTACGCGTGAGGTTGTACCAAAGACAGCGACACTAGATTTAAGCGCCTTAACGACACTAGCGGTGTCGATACGAAGCGTTAAGATAAAAAAGCACAAATTTTATAAATGCGTCTATTAAAACTATCACGTATTCCTTTTGATCGTTTTTACCACTTAATTTGCACGTAATATCGGCATGCACTGTATGCCAGGGGCCAGTAATTTTGGGTATAGAGCTCTGCTTGAATACGTCTGGAATGAGATTTTGAAACCTTGCCCGTGATGCAATTGTCTACGAATTTACGTACGTACTTAGCCATACCGTCAAATCAGTAATGTTCATACATCTTCTCTAATGTTTTATCCGCGCCAAGATGCATTATCGACTCATGTACGTGATTTATAACGGACCATCGAAAACTTCATAATCAAAATTAAAAAAAAACATGCATCGCTGATCTATGCACATACGGTTGAAGTGCTTCCCACACATTATTCATTAGAAAAAGGTTCGATCAACAATTTCAATTAACCAATCTGTTTCTATTTGCTGAGATAAGTTTTATAGACAGTGTATACTTGACTCCTAAATCTCTCAGTAACCTACCTGTAGTACCTATCTGTTAATCAACACAGACCAGAATCGTACCAACGATTGTTTTAACTTTTACTGAAATCTGCACACTGCAGACCACAGTCGCACTAACGACTACAAAATCAGTTACCACACATGAGGCATTCTGTGTGTACCAACGACCCCTTGTAGGCCCATCACCTTGTATTACTAGCTTCCAGCTAATAGGAAACTTATTCAGTACTTTATACTAAGTATGTCTTAAACTGAGAAATAAGCATCGCTTCACGAGAGAACATTCGACTTCATTGTCGAACGAATATGGAAGCGACTCACCGGCAGCCGTATTGCGTAAGTGCGCAAAGAAGTTGAATCACACAAAACGGACGCGTCATTCATCTCGCATGTGATTGGTCGATTTGGTCGGTTGGATAGAGTTTAACTTCTTTGCGCACTTACGCAATAAGGCTGCGGGTTATCCAATGTTCTTGATCTCACGGAGGTTAGTTTGACATTCGGCTACCGCCTGTGAACTGCTGATCGCAGTCTCTCGCGATCCCCCGCCCTCGCTAGTTCAGTTTTAAGCGACTCCGCGCTCAATAATCGGGAAAATCGGAAACTTATCGCAGATTTCAGTGAGTGATAGCTCAGAGTGTTCGGGCTAGTGAGTGCTGTATGCGCGCACCAAGAGAAGTCATCGGACTCCACTTTTGGTATTTTTCCTGGGTAAAAGAAGAAAAATTCAGAAAGTATTTTTCATAAACCCTTAAACGCTGTTGAATTCTGAGTGGTGAGTGCCTGATTTTTTGGAGTGCTGGGCTGCGCCCTCGCTGCCCGCACATTCTGAGATGTCCTCCAGATTTTTCCGGTGCAACACCGGAGACCTGCAGGCGAAAGAAGAAATACCACCCTTCTTCCAAGACTTCGCCTGGGGGCGAGAGACAAATACTGGTTTTGCCCACCTATGGGCCATCGACGAGTCGTGAAGTTTCCGACAGCAAAACTTTTCAATAGTGTGGTGCAAACTTTTAACAGTGCAGTTCCGGTTCATAACCTAAAAGTGTTTTTTCGCTAGTAAATAACTCGGAACTTAAAGCGAAGACATAGTATTTTTATCACGGGATATTCACCCCCACTGTGGCCCTCAGCACCTTACTGAATTTCAGATTTTTAAGGCACAGACTCGCGCGGATAGAAATTAATCAGTGAGACCACGTTTTCCATACTTAACCTCAAAGAAAAAACGTGGTCGAAAAATCCTGAAGGTGGAAGACATCGAGGATCGTTATCAGCGTGGTGGCCTGTGCCGAGCTGACTATAGAACAGCTCCATAAAATTCTCAGCAGGAAACATCGAGGGAACTCCTCAACCCCTGGCCTGACGTCACCCGAGTTTGGACTTGTGTTGGACACTCCCTCCCCACTGCCCCAAATACCTACCCCCCAACTTTTATTTTTAGAGATTACCCCCTTCGGGATATCTCGGCCAAAAATAGTGGTAGACCACCCAGGTTGGGTCCATAGTGACCGGCTTGAGGAGCCCTATTTCTTGGCCCCAACAGATTTCCCCCCAAAAAATCCCCTCCCCCCCCCGCCTTCACCCCCTCCAAACTTTGGATTTTACCCCCCCCCCCAACGCCCCTCAAAATAATTTCTCCCCTCGGGTTATCACAGCCAAATATAGAGGCAGACCACCCGAGCTTGGGTCCATTGTGACCGGCTTGAGGAGCCCTATCTTTTGGCCCCGTCAGAAACCCCCCCCCACCCCTTATTTTATTACCGCACCCCCCTCGTCCTATCTCGGCCCAGGTCAGGGCTGGAACATCCGAGCTTGGACTTATTCTGTCCGGCTCGAGCAGCCCCTTCGACTGGCCCCAACAAAGGACAACTTCTCTGCACCAGCGAAACCAGAACAACAAAAAAAAAAAAAATCCCCAACCGGTAGTATCAGTAAGCGACAAACAACTAAGCTTACTGAAGGACAACCCAGGAGCAAATAGCTCATTACTAAACGCCCAGACTCGGACGACAGCAGTGCCCGAGCACCATCAGACCTAGATTTTAATAAAATTGTAACTAGCATAAGGACATATAGCAGCATTATTGTGCTGCTATAATTAGGTTAAGACATTGTTAAGCGTTATTCGCTTAATAATTTATTTAAAAACTTTTTAACTGACGTATAGTAGTACCTTTTGCTACTATACAAAAATAAGACAGCATTTTATTGCAAACTTGAATTTTTAAATTTTTAGACTAGGACATATACATATAGCAGTACTATTGTACTATTGTACTGCTATACTATAGGATAGGACTTAGCTATTAGATTTTAAACTCTGTTGACAAGTACCCTAATTGAGAAGGGGAACCTCAACACTGACACAAGAAGCGGGGTATCTTTTACAATACCCCCTTTTTCATCTTATTCTTAAAATTTACACACAATTGGGGTGCCTTTTACACCACCCCTCTTAGACGCAACACTAATCCCCATAACCTACACAAGTCAGGATGAGCGGAATGCCTGGTGTGCGCACGCCCGTTAAGAGCCGGTCTCTTGCAACGGCCTCGCAGAATAAAAGCCCACAAAAAGTACCTGAACAAGCAGGACCTTCGACGCAAAGCGTCAGAAGGAGTGTGGGCGAATGGGAGGCGGTTAAAACCGTCACCAAGAGGACTCCTACTCCCAAAAAACTGGACCAAACACCTCCAGTTATGTCGATCTCCTTTGAGGTCGGCAGCCCGCCTACCCAAAAAACCACAGTTCACGAGGCCAGGATGTGTTCGAATAAGATAAAAGCTTTGATGACCACCTCGAAGACTACAAAAAACGAAATAAAAGCCGAGGTGAAAGCGCAAGCAGACCGACTCTACCGGATCGTCAAAGAGCTGGAGAACACCAAACAACCCCCAACCACACAGAAAATGGCGACGACCGGGACCCAGGTCCAGGAGGCGCAGAAGACCGAGGAATCTTCTACCCCTCCTCCAGAGGCCATCAGAGAGGGAGAAGCGGAAGCCCTCAGAAAAGCCCTGGAGGAGCATAGTCGGAACTTGGCCGCACACAGCGAGAAGATGGACAGGCTGAAGGAAGCACTACAAACTGGCCAAGAACACATAGAGAAGCTCTCCTATGCCAGTGTAGCGGCAAGTCGGCCTGCCATTCAAACGCCAAAACTGTCAGCACTACACTCGATAGTAGTGACGGCCAAGGACGAGGAGGAATCCGGTGAGCAAGTCCTGGACAGGATCTGAAAGGTAGTGAACGCTAAGGAAGGGGGCATTCAAGTTGAAACAGTTCGTAAGGCGAAAGACAGAAAGGTTATAATGGGCTGTCGCACGGAAGATGAAAGGCGTAAGCTGCGAGAGAGGATCAGCAAGGCGCCTGAGCTGGAGGTTCAGGACATAAAAAATAGAAACCCTCAGGTTATAATAAAAGAGGTGATGCAGTATCTCACTAACGAGGAGATACTAAAAGCGCTGCAGAAACAAAACTCCAGCATCTTTGTGAACCTCAAGGACGAGCACAGTAAGGTGGAAGTCCTCTATAGAAAGCGCGCCAGAAACCAGCTCAAGTGTCATGTAGTGTTGAGGGTCGCCACAGAGGTCTGGCGGCGCATGCTCGAGGCCGGATCAGTGCACGTGGAGCTTTATCGGGTTAGGGTCGAAGACCAGTCCCCGCTTGTCCAGTGCTCGCTCTGCCTCGGGTATGGGCATAGCCGACGCACTTGCACGGATACCGTGGCAAAGTGCAGCCACTGTGGCGGACCTCACATGAGGACGGAGTGCGTGGACTGGAGCGCCGGACTACCACCGACCTGTTGCAATTGCATACGGGCCAAAATTGACAGCACGCATCATCACGCCTTCAGCTCAGAGTGCGCAGTCAGAAGGAGATATGGGACGCTATAGCCCGCTCATCCATAGCGTATTGCTAAGGGCGCCCCGGGGACTCCTGCCCAACATACAGCAAGACCATACCGAGTGGCCCAAGCGAATCTTCAACGCAAGGAACTGGCGACCACCGAACTCTTTACAGAGGCCAGTGAACGGAAGATCTCGTGGGCACTGATTCAGGAGCCGTTTGTGGGTGGAGCACGAGGTATGAAGAGCTACCGTGGAGCGAGAATCTACCAGTGCGAGGTCGATGGAAGTGGGAGGGTTAAAGCGGCGATAGCCGTCTTTGATCATGACTTGGACGTCATACCCTACCCGAAACTCACCTCAAATAACATCGTTGTAGTGGGGATCCGAACCAAAGCCTGGGAAATCGCAGTAGTCTCTTATTACTTCGAGCCACACCAACCCATAGAGCCATACTTGGACCAGATGACCCGGATCAATGCGGAAGTAGCCAACGGTAGGTTGCTGATAGGTGGCGACGCGAATGCGAAAAGTGCCTGGTGGGGCAGCATCAAAGAAGACTCCAGGGGAGAGAAAATGTCCGCTACCCTGGACGAATTGGAGCTTCAGGTGCTAAACGCTGGTGACGCCCCCACCTTTGACACCATCAGAGGTGGTAGAGCGTATAAAAGCCACGTGGACCTCACGGCATGTTCGCTTGACCTTTTTGACCTGGTGGACGGCTGGCGGGTCGACACAGGAGCAACATCCTCGGACCACAACACTATATTTTTTAATGTCAATACAAAAAGGGAAAAAGGTGTTAACATCACTAGAACTACTAGGATGTCCAACACCAGAAAAGCAAATTGGGAAGACTTCAAGATCAAACTACAAGAATTTAAGATTAGAGATAATATCAATTTAGAAATAATAGAAGAAATAAACAGTAAAGTAAAATTAGAAGAAACAGTTGTAAATTATATAAATATTATCACAGAAGCTAGTAAGAGTGCTATCCCAAAAATAAATAAGAAAACTAAAATCACCTGTCCGTGGTGGTCCGAGGAGCTCACTGTGAAGAAGAGGGAGGTGATGACGAAAAAGAACCGCATCCGCAATGCCGCGCCGGTCCGACGAGCGAAGGTCGTTGGCGAGTACCTGAAAGCAAAAGAAGAGTATGAGATGCAGGCAAAGAATGCCCAAATCGCCAGTTGGAAGGAGTTTTGCCGGAGGCAGGATCGTGAGGGAGTTTGGGCGAGTTTCTACAGGATCATCGGTAGGACCGCCAAAAGGCAAGAAGAACTGACCCTTTGCAGCGATGGTGCATTCCTTAATCCGAGTGAATCGGCCGCCCTACTAGCGGATACGTTCTACCCCGAAGACAGAGTAGACCAGGACAACGCCGACCACAGGCGAATTAGAGAAACAGCCAGCCGAGTAAATGAGTGGGCCCATGATGATCCCCCATTTACAACGCTGGAGCTGAAGTCCGCCGTGGCGGGTTTCAATCCCAAAAAGGCACCAGGAGGGGATGGACTGACTTCTGATATCTGCAGTCGAGCGATCCACCAGGACCCGGACGCTTTCCTTGCCCTCTACAATAAGTGCCTCGAATTGGCACACTTCCCGGCCATCTGGAAGGAGGCTACAGTCGTAGTCCTCAGAAAGCCGGGCAAGGATAGCTATACCACCCCTAAGGCATACAGACCAATCGGTCTACTGCCTGTTCTGGGGAAGATCCTGGAGAGGATGGTCGTAACGCGTCTAAAATATCAGCTTGTACCGCGCTTTAGTACTCGTCAGTTTGGCTTCATGCCCCAGAGGAGCACCGAGGACGCCCTCTATACGCTAGTGGAGCACGTACAGGACAAGTTGAGGCTGAAGAAGCTAATTGTCCTGGTGTCATTGGATATAGAGGGCGCCTTCGATAGCGCCTGGTGGCCAGCCATAAGGGTCAGACTAGCTGAGGAAAAGTGCCCGGTTAACGTCAGGAGGCTGATAGACAGCTATCTCGACAGTAGGAAGGTCAAGGTTCGGTATGCCGGGGAGGAATGCACGCGAGAAACTAGCAAGGGCTGTGTCCAGGGGTCGATCGGTGGTCCAATCCTGTGGAACCTCGTTCTCGACCCACTACTGCAGGACCTTGAGCAGCGTGGAATTTTCGTGCAGGCGTTCGCGGATGATATAGTCTTGGTCGTGGATGGGGACACGGCGTCTGAAGTCTCAAGATCTGCCAATGCAGCCCTCGCCCATGTTCAGGGTTGGGGCGTCCGAAATAAGCTGAGGTTTGCACCGCACAAAACCTGTGCGATGACCATAACCAATAAGCTTAAGTACGACACTCCAATACTGAGTATGGCCGGGGTCGACATCGGTATGGTCAAGAAAATGAAGTTGCTGGGTCTAACCATAGACGAAAAGCTCACTTTTAATGAGCATGCCGCGAACGTCTGCAAGAGGGCAGCTAACGTGTACAAGCGGCTGTCCCGAGCTGCAAAGGTGAGCTGGGGATTAAACACGGAAGTCATACACACAATTTACACAGCAACGATTGAGCCCATAGTAACGTACGCAGCCGCAGCCTGGGCACCCGCTACAAAAAAGTTGGGTATACGGAAGAAGCTAGGCTCTGTTCAACGAGGATTTGCTCAGAAGCTCTGCAAATCTTACCGTACTGTCTCTCTGAACTCGGCACTGGCGCTGTCTGGGATACTACCTCTAGACCTGCGCATACAAGAGGCAGCCGCCCTGTATGAAGCGAGGAGAGGGTCATCCCGGTTTGTGCCAGGAGACAGGGAGATCGAGAGTGCGATAAGGTTTGCGGAAGCCCCTCATCCAGCAACACAAATGCCCCTGGAGTTCATGTGCCTGGAAGATCAAGAGTTACTAGACAGTAACAATGTGCAGGCGGTGCGAATATTCACCGACGGCAGCAAGATTGAGGGGAAAGTCGGAGCCGCATTATCCATTTGGGATAATGATGGCGAAGTCCGGAACCTCAAACTTAGCCTAGCCGCGTACTGCACAGTCTACCAGGCGGAACTCCTGGCCATTTGCAAAGCGACCGAAGTGATCCTCAAGCGGCCAGAGGCGAGCTATGGTTTGTACAGCGACTCAATGTCCACATTGCAGACGCTGGCAAACCATGGCTCTCTCCATCCCCTGGCGGTTCGCGCGCGCGCCAACCTGGCCCACGCCCTGGGCCAGAGCAAAGCTGTGTCTTTGTTCTGGATCAAGGCCCACGCGGGCCTGCCGGGGAATGAGCGAGCGGACGAGTTGGCTAAAGAGGCAGCATTGTCGTTACGGAGGAAGCCGGACTACGACCAGTGTCCGATTTCATTTATCAAGCGACAGATCCGTTTGGAATCGCTTGATGAATGGAATCGAAGATATGTGTCGGGCGAGACTGCTTCTGTGACGAAAATGTTTCTTCCGGATGCAATAGGGGCCTTCCGTATTGTACAACAGGTGCGGCCCCAAGGCGTCCTCACGCAAGTTTTGACGGGGCACGGTGGGTTCTCTGAATACTTGAATCGCTTCAAGTGTAAGGACAGCCCATCGTGCGTCTGCGATCCAGGCGTGGCAGAGACTGTCCAGCACATACTTGTAGAGTGCCCGTTATTTATCAGGGAACGCTACCGACTTGAATGTGAGCTGGACACGAAAATAACGAGGGAGAGCCTGCATGGGCTCATGGACAAGAAACACAGGGAAAAGTTCATAGAATACTGCATTAGAGTAGCCACTGCGGTTATACATAGGAATAAAACCTGAAGCGCACCGTGCTTCATTAGTATTATGTGTGATATTTAAATGTAAGCACGGAATGCAGCAAGGACACGTGTAGCCGGCAGTATTTCATGTTAGTACCTAAGTTTATAATGTGTAAGACTCCTTTGATATTTTTTTTGGTAACTGTACTTTTGTGTTTTTATCCCAAAATGCTTCAAATTTTTGTTGTGATAACCTGCACCACTGTATGTATACCTGTGATAAACAGCACTGTTGCTCAAACTTTGATATATAGCACCTTTTGCTAAAATTTTTAATAATAGCACCTTTTGCTCAAATTGTTAATAGCACCTCTGTATTAGGGCGTGCAGTTTCGTACATTTTCAATTTCGAAATTAGCTTACGAAATTGGACTTCTCAGTTTCGAAATTTCGAAACTGTAGAGCAACTATAATGGAAAATCAAAAAATACTTGAACTAAACTCAAAACGCAGAATTTGTAGTCTGGAGAGGTGCCTAAGTGCAATTTATATTCAAACAAAGTGATTTTTTTTTTCTCAAGACTTCTACTACAAATACTTCGACGTACCAACCAGCTTTTAGAGCTCAGAGTGGCAAGAGGCGTTCGGTCAGCGTTAATTAGCAAGCTGGGGTTAAAGACCGATAGCGCCTCATAAAATTAAGGCGCTGCCGAAGAGTAGAGAGCCATCCAGCTCGTTAGTGACAATAGGAGATGCGCAAGTCCACTATCTTGGTTTAACCATGTACGTCAGGGCTTCGAAAAATATTTCGAGCTACTTTTGTCCCGCATTGGGAGGCCAGTGGGTGCTTTGCATAGACTGCTGCCCAATCTTGGAGGCAGAAATAGACTGTCAGATGTCCGATGCTGCAGGACTAAAATCAACAGCCTGTTGCGGAAAATGGTCATTCGAATAGCACGTACGGCTGAAAAGAGCGGAGTGCATCTCCTACAGGCATATTCAGGTACTGATCGGGCACGGTTGCTTCGGTGAGTACCTGAATAGGATTGGGTGATAGGTCACGGTAAATTGCCATCATTGTATTGGCATTCCCAGCAAACGATTTTACACTTTGTCAAAATATTCCCCTCACTGGCCACCATTAATACAAAGCTCGGTTTTTTTTAAATGACCGAGCTTTTTTTACTCTTCTTTATTTATTTAACACCATGGTTAGCCTTTGTTTTATTGTGATGTTAGCACACATGGTCACAAAATGGCCCAACGCAAGGCTTTAGATCCGTATTCAGACTCATTTTCAGATGATCCTCTTTTGGTTTCAATAATAAATTTAATTATTGTATAAAAAATAACATAATATTTTAATTAAATCCAGTTTCGAAATTTCGAAATTAAGGCTCTCAATTTCGAAATTAATAAACATGCAAATATGGTCCGAAATTTCGAAACTATGAAATTTCGAAATTTCGAAATGCATGCCCTACTCTGTATACTATTGTATTTTACCTATTTTTATAAGTAATAAATTATGCCCTTAGACTAGATCAATAAAAGTGGGACTTTCACCACAGAATGCATGATGATGAATGCAAGAAAGAATTAGTATGAGGAATGAATGTACGAGAGGCATAAAAGATTGACCGGAATGACAGAGGTTAAGCACATAAGGCACCAATTTCGTTGGTGGGGATTAGAGTTAAGAAAAAAAAAAAAAAAAAAAAAAGAACTGCTGATCGCAACTGGCGAACCGCTGACCGCAGCTCGCGAACCGCCGAGGCGCCCACTCAGCCCGCGAACTGTTGACCACAGCCCGCGAACCGCTGCCGTCGCGTCTGTCTTGACCTCTCAGATGTTGACGTGACCTTCGAATTCAGCATGCAAACCACCAACCCGCTGCTGGCTCCAGTGCGACGCATGTTAACATGTTATCTGAAAACTGAAAAATACTGCGAGAGTATATGTCCACTAGGCTGCCATAACTATACAGCTACAACGATTGAGCCCATAGTGATATACGCAGCCGCCGCCTGGGCACCCGCTGCAAAGAAGTTGGGTATACGGAAGAAGTTAGGCTCTGTTCAACGAGGATTCGCTCAGAAGCTCTGTAAATCTTACCGTACTGTCTCTCTGAACTCGGCACTGGCACTGTCTGGGATACTACCTCTAGACCTGCGCATACAAGAGGCAGCCGACCTGTATAAAGCGAGGAGAGGGTCATCCCGGTTTGTGCCAGGAGATAGGGAGATCGAGAGTGCGGTAAGGTTTGCAGAAGCCCCTCATCCAGCTATACAAACGCCCCTGGAGTTCATGTGCCTGGCAGACCAAGAGTTACTAGACAGTAACAATGTGCAGGCGGTGCGAATATTCACCGACGGCAGCAAGATTGAGGGGAAGGTCGGTGCCACATTATCCATTTGGGATAATGAGGGCGAAATCCGGAACCTCAAGCTTAGCCTTGCCGCGTACTGCACAGTCTACCAGGCGGAACTCCTGGCCATTTGCAAGGCGACAGCAGTGATCCTCGCGCGGCAAGAGGCGAGCTATGGTTTGTACAGCGACTCAATGTCCGCATTGCAGACGCTTGCAAACCATGGCTCGCTCCATCCCCTGGCAGTTCGCGCGCGCGCAAACCTGGCTCACGCCCTGTGCCAGAACAAAGCTGTGACTTTGTTCTGGATCAAGGCCCACGCGGGCCTACCGGGGAATGAGCGAGCGGACGAGTTGGCTAAGGAAGCAGCATTGTCGTTACGGAGGAAGCCGGACTACGATCAGTGTCCGGTTTCATTTATCAAGCGACAGATCCGTTTGGAATCGCTTGATGAATGGAATCGAAGATATGTGTCGGGCGAGACTGCTTCGGTGACGAAAATGTTTCTTCCGGATGCAATAGCGGCTTTCCGTATCGTACAACAGGTGCGGCCCGAAGGCGTCCTCACGCAAGTTTTGACGGGGCACGGTGGGTTCTCTGAATACTTGAATCGCTTCAAGTGTAAGGATAGCCCATCGTGCGTCTGCGATCCAGGCGTGGCAGAGACTGTCCAGCACATACTTGTAGAATGCCCGTTATTTATCAGGGAGCGCTACCAACTTGAATGTGAGCTGGACAGGAAAATAACGAGGGAGAGCCTGCATGGGCTCACGGACAAGAAACATAGGCAAAGATTCTTGGAATACTGTATTAGAGTAGCCACTGCGGTTATACATAGGAATAAAACCTGAAGCGCACCGTGCTTCATTAGTATTATGTGTGATATTTAAATGTAAGCACGGAATGCAGCAAGGACACGTGTAGCCGGCAGTATTTCATGTTAGTACCTAAGTTTATAATGTGTAAGACTCCTTTGATATTTTTTTTGGTAACTGTACTTTTGTGTTTTTATCCCAAAATGCTTCAAATTTTTGTTGTGATAACCTGCACCACTGTATGTATACCTGTGATAAACAGCACTGTTGCTCAAACTTTGATATATAGCACCTTTTGCTAAAATTTTTAATAATAGCACCTTTTGCTCAAATTGTTAATAGCACCTCTGTATTAGGGCGTGCAGTTTCGTACATTTTCAATTTCGAAATTAGCTTACGAAATTGGACTTCTCAGTTTCGAAATTTCGAAACTGTAGAGCAACTATAATGGAAAATCAAAAAATACTTGAACTAAACTCAAAACGCAGAATTTGTAGTCTGGAGAGGTGCCTAAGTGCAATTTATATTCAAACAAAGTGATTTTTTTTTTCTCAAGACTTCTACTACAAATACTTCGACGTACCAACCAGCTTTTAGAGCTCAGAGTGGCAAGAGGCGTTCGGTCAGCGTTAATTAGCAAGCTGGGGTTAAAGACCGATAGCGCCTCATAAAATTAAGGCGCTGCCGAAGAGTAGAGAGCCATCCAGCTCGTTAGTGACAATAGGAGATGCGCAAGTCCACTATCTTGGTTTAACCATGTACGTCAGGGCTTCGAAAAATATTTCGAGCTACTTTTGTCCCGCATTGGGAGGCCAGTGGGTGCTTTGCATAGACTGCTGCCCAATCTTGGAGGCAGAAATAGACTGTCAGATGTCCGATGCTGCAGGACTAAAATCAACAGCCTGTTGCGGAAAATGGTCATTCGAATAGCACGTACGGCTGAAAAGAGCGGAGTGCATCTCCTACAGGCATATTCAGGTACTGATCGGGCACGGTTGCTTCGGTGAGTACCTGAATAGGATTGGGTGATAGGTCACGGTAAATTGCCATCATTGTATTGGCATTCCCAGCAAACGATTTTACACTTTGTCAAAATATTCCCCTCACTGGCCACCATTAATACAAAGCTCGGTTTTTTTTAAATGACCGAGCTTTTTTTACTCTTCTTTATTTATTTAACACCATGGTTAGCCTTTGTTTTATTGTGATGTTAGCACACATGGTCACAAAATGGCCCAACGCAAGGCTTTAGATCCGTATTCAGACTCATTTTCAGATGATCCTCTTTTGGTTTCAATAATAAATTTAATTATTGTATAAAAAATAACATAATATTTTAATTAAATCCAGTTTCGAAATTTCGAAATTAAGGCTCTCAATTTCGAAATTAATAAACATGCAAATATGGTCCGAAATTTCGAAACTATGAAATTTCGAAATTTCGAAATGCATGCCCTACTCTGTATACTATTGTATTTTACCTATTTTTATAAGTAATAAATTATGCCCTTAGACTAGATCAATAAAAGTGGGACTTTCACCACAGAATGCATGATGATGAATGCAAGAAAGAATTAGTATGAGGAATGAATGTACGAGAGGCATAAAAGATTGACCGGAATGACAGAGGTTAAGCACATAAGGCACCAATTTCGTTGGTGGGGATTAGAGTTAAGAAAAAAAAAAAAAAAAAAAAAAGAACTGCTGATCGCAACTGGCGAACCGCTGACCGCAGCTCGCGAACCGCCGAGGCGCCCACTCAGCCCGCGAACTGTTGACCACAGCCCGCGAACCGCTGCCGTCGCGTCTGTCTTGACCTCTCAGATGTTGACGTGACCTTCGAATTCAGCATGCAAACCACCAACCCGCTGCTGGCTCCAGTGCGACGCATGTTAACATGTTATCTGAAAACTGAAAAATACTGCGAGAGTATATGTCCACTAGGCTGCCATAACTATACAGCTACAACGATTGAGCCCATAGTGATATACGCAGCCGCCGCCTGGGCACCCGCTGCAAAGAAGTTGGGTATACGGAAGAAGTTAGGCTCTGTTCAACGAGGATTCGCTCAGAAGCTCTGTAAATCTTACCGTACTGTCTCTCTGAACTCGGCACTGGCACTGTCTGGGATACTACCTCTAGACCTGCGCATACAAGAGGCAGCCGACCTGTATAAAGCGAGGAGAGGGTCATCCCGGTTTGTGCCAGGAGATAGGGAGATCGAGAGTGCGGTAAGGTTTGCAGAAGCCCCTCATCCAGCTATACAAACGCCCCTGGAGTTCATGTGCCTGGCAGACCAAGAGTTACTAGACAGTAACAATGTGCAGGCGGTGCGAATATTCACCGACGGCAGCAAGATTGAGGGGAAGGTCGGTGCCACATTATCCATTTGGGATAATGAGGGCGAAATCCGGAACCTCAAGCTTAGCCTTGCCGCGTACTGCACAGTCTACCAGGCGGAACTCCTGGCCATTTGCAAGGCGACAGCAGTGATCCTCGCGCGGCAAGAGGCGAGCTATGGTTTGTACAGCGACTCAATGTCCGCATTGCAGACGCTTGCAAACCATGGCTCGCTCCATCCCCTGGCAGTTCGCGCGCGCGCAAACCTGGCTCACGCCCTGTGCCAGAACAAAGCTGTGACTTTGTTCTGGATCAAGGCCCACGCGGGCCTACCGGGGAATGAGCGAGCGGACGAGTTGGCTAAGGAAGCAGCATTGTCGTTACGGAGGAAGCCGGACTACGATCAGTGTCCGGTTTCATTTATCAAGCGACAGATCCGTTTGGAATCGCTTGATGAATGGAATCGAAGATATGTGTCGGGCGAGACTGCTTCGGTGACGAAAATGTTTCTTCCGGATGCAATAGCGGCTTTCCGTATCGTACAACAGGTGCGGCCCGAAGGCGTCCTCACGCAAGTTTTGACGGGGCACGGTGGGTTCTCTGAATACTTGAATCGCTTCAAGTGTAAGGATAGCCCATCGTGCGTCTGCGATCCAGGCGTGGCAGAGACTGTCCAGCACATACTTGTAGAATGCCCGTTATTTATCAGGGAGCGCTACCAACTTGAATGTGAGCTGGACAGGAAAATAACGAGGGAGAGCCTGCATGGGCTCACGGACAAGAAACATAGGCAAAGATTCTTGGAATACTGTATTAGAGTAGCCACTGCGGTTATACATCGAAATAAAACCTGAGGCGCACCGTGCTTCATTAGTATTATGTATGATATTTAAATGCAAGCACGGAATGCAGCCTGGACATGTGTAACCGGCAGTATTTCATGTTAGTACCTAAGTTTATAAACTATGTAATATTACTGTGATAATTTTGATAACTGTGCTTGTGTTTTTATCCCTAATTATAATATGATATTGTATACATAATTTCTGTGATATACCGCTCACTGTATACCTGTGATAAACAGCACTGTTTGCTCAATTGTTATAATAGCACCTTTTGCTCAATGTGATAACAGCACCATTTGCTCAGATGTAATATACCACACTGTTTTATTGTATTTTAACTATTTTTATAAGAAATAAATCATGCCCATAGAATAGATTAAATAAAAGTGGGAGTCCTACCCACAGAATATAAGATGATGAATGCAAGAAAGAATTAGTATGAAGAAAGAAAGTACGAGAGGCATAAAAGATTGACCGGAATGACTGAGGTTGAGCAAATAAGGCGCCAATATCGTTGGCGGGGATTAGTGTTAAGAAGAAAAAAAAAAGAAAACCATACAGCTAGCTTTGATGAAAAATAACCGGTTCAGATTAAATCGCAAAATGCGAACGTGAATGCGGTGCCCCTCTCCAAAACCTGATCACACATTAGTATACCCCAAGTACATTGCACCTGAATTATAAAGAATCCAATGAATACTACTGACAATGCTTATTCCACACTAGAAATTTTGCCCTTATCACAAGCAAACTCAAGGCGTTACCCGTTTCTATAATCAACTATGGTTTTATGTCTTAACACCATTGAACTCAGACAGACAGACGGACTGCGAAGTCTCAGTAATAGGGTCCCATTTTTACCCTTTGGGTACGGAACCCTAAAAACAACAAAAAGAATTAAAAAAAAACAACAGCGGGTATTTGCGAAATATTATCTTATGCTAACAAGCGCACAAAATGACCACTCCGGCCTTCCATCCTTTAAACAAAAGTGTTGGAGAGTTTTTAAGTTGATACAGGTTGTTCCCAAATAAAAACCTTATGTTTTTAGTGATAGTTAATTTTCAACTAAAAGTTTTTGCTCGCTGCTCAATAAAGAAGTTTTAGATTTGTTGGCGGTTTTTTTAAATAAATGCATTTGACAAACAGCGAGCGATAGTAAACGATTGTGTAGGACCTACTATACCTACACTGTAGGTAATGCCGACTTTTATGACATAAAGCGTTCGACCGCTATCGTTTTGCTCTTGCAAAAGATACGTAATAAGCCTGCCGGTTTGGCGGATACGATCCTGCAATCATCGGTCTTCAGTTTCGTGAGCTGGCTCTGCCCAAAAGACAGATTTCTTGCAAAGATCTTGGAGTCCTTATTCCGCTCAAACGCGTCGTTTTTCAAGGACTTTGAGATCCGTCTATTTAGCTGCCGGTATTTCAACGCATCGTCTGAAGACTGCAGGATCATCTCACGCCTCTCTTTCAAGAGTAGGATCAGATAGCTTTTTGTTCCTATCTGTACGGCGTGCCTTGAAAAACTTAGACCCGACCGCATGGACAGCTTCCACAAACCCATCGCTTTATTCGTCCACGGAGCTCTCTAGGCACTTGAAACGATGGTGGAATTCGAGCTGAAAGGTGTCGGGGTTTTGGATCTGGATCTGCGCTGGACGTAGACTTCATCAGTCGAGACCTTTCAAGCGTGATATTAAGACGACGAGTAACGCCAACGACCTTGAGGGAACAAAACGCGCACTCGTTTCACACCCGAGCGACCCAAAATTTAGTAGTTTTTGTACTTTCCTTATTATTCTACGACTTTAAAAAAAAAGCCTCAGATCAAAATGTAGATAATTAAATTGTCTTTGAGATGGTGTCGATTTCATTAAAATACGCCCAGCAGTTTTGGTGTAATTGTCGTGTTTTTGTCCGTCTTAGACATCACTTTTCAAATTAATTACACTGTTATACAAAATACGAATAAAACATTATTAAGAAAATGGTCTAATGTAACATATATTTTTTCCAAAAAATTACGACTAGCCGTTTAGACGTTATTCTCATTTTAAAATCAACTACTCAAGGGAATCTGCGCCTTAATGTTCAATGTCTCTTACCATGCGGTGATCGCGCCCGGTTTTCACCGAATTGATCACAGAGACATCATTGAACATTTGCTTCCTGGTTGACATGATGAAGTCGATTATAAATTATATAGTACTTTTTTATTTAGTTTTGTCATCTAATGCCCAACTATTAAAACACTACTCAATTTTAAGTTAAGTCTCTTGCTGTCTCACTGTGTCTGTATCACCACGAGACTTAAGCCCTATTTACATGATGCAAGTTTTTTACTTGTAGCAATAAACTTCGTGTAAATAGGGCTTCAACGCCATCTCAACATCAAGTAGCGTTTGAATATTTGGCCACAAGTCCTGTAACAATAAACATATTATGACTAATTTGCACAAAGGTTTCGCCATCTTCCATACTTTGTACTGAGTTTGACAGGTTTCCGTTTCTGTATTCACAAAAATACTTCACTTCACTGTATTCACAAAAAACCGTAACCTAACCCATTTGCCCCGACATCAACTCCTCTACCGGCGGATAATCTAACTATTTTATTTTACGATATGATCAGTATCACTAATATTTGGCCACATTATGAATTAGTCGTGCGTTTATAACTGTCCATATCGTCCAACGTTGAGTATTCAATAATCTGGCCAGCGCCCTAGTTGCGTAACACACGATCAATCAAAACAATTCTGAATCATTCTATTGCTTCATAAGTTCGAAAAATGTATCTTCTCAACAAAGTAAATAACGCAATGAAAGTTGTTAAACTGTCGAAATGAAACAGATTATATCGATTAGCTGGCTGCTGACCACATCATTATACGAACATTTCATGAAATGTTCGAACACTTCATGACAGTGTTTTAATATAAAAAGTGTAGGTACTGTGCTAGCGTGCTCAAACAAATTGCAAGCAAAAAGGATAAGCGCTTTGTTTACAAATAAGTGCTGCCCTCTATTAGAAAAACGGGCGTGTACGTTTCTCCGCAAGTTAAATAAATAAACTACCGAGTTGATTTCTATGATGAGAGAAAAAGATAACCAAATGGTATTTTACCAATTTACGCCGCAAAAAGGCGAACTAAATAAACGTAAACAGTACTTGCATGCAGACACACACACACGTACTACAGTACGCACGACGATCTCCCTGGTAATGTATTTTCTAATGCCAACAAATTGTCGGCATTGCGATATTCTGTTTCTTTCTAATCAAGGTCCTTTTTAGGTAACCGGTATTAAAACGGTAACCTAAATAAAGGTAACCTTTTTCTTCTTCTTGGGTTACCCAGATAGCGGTTACCTAAATCATAGAGGTAACCGAAATACGTCGATACCGGTACCGTAATTTATAAGGGTTTTTGGTCCCTGCTAAAATCACCTTGGAATCAAACGATGTATCAAAGATTCACCGTATCGGTCTCAGCAAAGAAAATAGACTGCGACATGTTCTAATCGGTTTTGCGAACAACTGGAAGAGAAGCGAGATACTCAAAATTAAAAAGAGCCTAAAAGAAATCTATGTTACAGAAGATTCTCCTAAAGAAGTGTTAGAAAAACGAAGAGAATTGAAGCCTAAGCTTATAGAAGAACGTGCGAAAGGAAATTTTGCAATAGGAGAAGAGATACGAGAATATGGCGAATATATTTTTTACTTCTATGGTGAAAAGCAAGGTCTTTACGGAATGGGTTTCTTAATAAAAAAAATACTTGAAAGAAAAAATCATCAGCTTTCAAGGAATACCA